>OY728139.1:285713476-288113476 GCA_963277665.1 Viscum album
CAAATTATATAGATATATCATCTAAAATATATTAGTAATTGAATATTTATAATATCTATACATAAATTATATTTTTGAAATCAATCCTAAAATATGGCTATTAAAAATGATATCTGTTAAGATCATAGAGATGGTTTGTCGTACTTATGCATGCATAACATTTCAATTTTTCGGTTATCCTTATAGATAAGTGCTCAATAATATTGTTTCATTATAGAATGATAATAATATAATATAATCCACATTATTTATTTTATTATTCTGATATATGTCATCCATGTGGTGTGGTGATGATAATAGGGTCACATCGCTTTATAAAGGTAGTTGTCCACGTGTACGTGAATGATGTATCATCTTTTTTGTGTAAAAAATAAAATGATATATTAACATTTAATAATGATAAATAGAACATTAATTAAATAATTATATCATTTATATCACATATAATAATTAGTTTTATCATTATTACCATCCATGTAATGCATTAGTGAGAAAATTAATCACATCGCTTCGTGAGGTTGTAGTTCGTCGTACACTAGAACGATGTTATCGTATCCCCTATAGAATGTAAAGTAACAATATTTAAATGAAATAAATTATTAAAAGGTATATGAATGTTATATATATCATATGTATTCTTTATATCTATAATCGTATTCAATCGTGAAAGTTGATTATAGAAGAATGTATTACATCAGTTTGTGAGGCAGTAGTCCTCCGTACACACGAATGATGATTTCGTAACCCATTTGATGGAAGATAATACGTTTGGTGGTCATGAAATTATTTTTAAAACATATAATATATTTTAAGATAAAAATTTTATTATATCATCATGTTTTAAAAATAATTTAATGTGGTGAAGAATGAAATAAAATAATAATTCTTGTTGAATAACATTACCTCTTCTTAGGGTATCATCTGGTTTGCAATAAATTCTTCCTCAGATTGATGTCATAAAAAATGATTATAGGATGATGGTATATAATTTTATATGTTATTGTTTTAGTTAATTGGTTGTTGAAAGATGTTATATTGTGTGAAGAATAGTGGAGAGGTGGTGGCCTTTTATATGTGGGGAGAAGTACACACTTATTATTTAGGAAAATAAATGACTAATATGAATTTTTTTATAAGTAATAAAGGTCTTAAATTGACCCTTGTTATCCTTATATATTTAGTGGACTAAATAAGGCCATAAAAAGTTTTTTAATCAAGTTTATATGACACTTTTAACCCTTATCATCATAGTTTAGACCCAGATAAATCTTTTTTTACCTTTACCGTAGTAGTACTTTTTCACTCCATTCATCATTAATTTTTTTGGAAAATTAATTTATACATAAAAGAAAATATAATTTATAATAATTATAAATATAAAATAAAATTTTAAATATTCCATTCATATAAGTGTCAAAACTTAATTTGAAATTAATCTCGTAGACGCAATGAGAAATAAACTTTCTCAAGAAAAAATTTTCAAAAGGTACAATGTTTATATATCAAAATTCAATAGGAAATTTATTCCAATGAAATAAATTGGATTAATAGATACTTTATTAAACTAATTTCATTTTATAATCAATTTAAAATATAATTTAACATTGTAAATAATTTTAGTGAAAAGAAATATTATAATTAAAATTATGTATTTTCCAATATTAATCGAAAAAAAATATTTTTAGAAAAATATAAATACATCACCATAATTAATTTTAAAATATTATTTTTAAAATTAGGTTTATATTTTAAGATAAATTTTTTAAATTTGGTAAAAAAAAATTTAATTTAATAAAATACCTTAAGACGCAACGAACAAGAGGTTTTTTAGGTAGTGTACTTTTCAACTAAATAATGATTTTATATGAGCTCTAAGACTAATAATAATCTATGTATATATATAAAATAATATATTAAGATATTAAATATACAAATTTAGTTATAAAATTATGATTATTTATTGTTTTAATAAATTAAAATTGATAAAAATTATTCATTTGAAAATTGTTTTTAGAAAAAACTTTTTTCTATGCCAAAAATATACTTATACACATACCAATTTGAACATGATTTTAATTTTAGATCAATAAATATTACTAAATTGTTCTTATGAAATTTTAAATCAAAATTGATACTTTAAATTAATTAATTTATTGAAATGAAATGCTATGTTTA
The DNA here is from genome assembly GCA_963277665.1 of Viscum album. Classification (NCBI taxonomy): domain Eukaryota; kingdom Viridiplantae; phylum Streptophyta; class Magnoliopsida; order Santalales; family Viscaceae; genus Viscum; species Viscum album. The sequence goes on from OY728139.1 coordinate 285,715,652, forward strand.
TAAAAACTGGTATTTTTTATTAATCACAAAAAAATATATATTTCATGAAATGATCCAAAATATTAGACAAATAAATTCTTATATTATGAATCCAAAAATTATTTTCAATTTATCAAATAAATTTTAGAAAATTTCAAAAAAATTATTTTCTTTTTTGAAAATTAATAAAAATAATTTTTGATGAAACTGTATTTTTAATGAATAAAACCATATTACTAAAAATGAATTTATTATTTACTAAATATTTATACATATTTTAAATTGAGTAGTAAATTTATTTATATATATATATATCATTAATTATTTAATTCTATTCAAACTCAATAATTTAGAAGCTATATGTTTATAGTTACATAGATCGTTGGTTGTTTACGATCAGTGTTGCGTGTTGAATAAGATATCTAACATAAAAAAATGAGAGTTATGTTTAACAAATGTTATTAAAGATATTAATGTTATTAATAAATATTTATATTTTAAAGTCTTGAGTAGTTGAATTTCATTATAAGATCGTTTTTGTGTTTCACTTACGATATAAAACAAAATTTTCATCTTTCAAAATCTCGGGCTGTTACAAGGTTTGATGTATTATTACGAATGCATCAACATTACATCATTTCATAAACATGCATGTTAAAAATAAATAATTTTATGGATTTTTTTTTGTTTTCTTATATTTTCTACACCCACACCTAGTAAAGTAATATTAGTGAAGATGTGAACCTCATGAGATGTTATATTATGGAGTCAATGTTTTATTTGACTAGCCACTGAGGGATGTGGAGCTATAGGTTAGACATGATTCTGTGATTGATCCATCATGCTGGTTGTGGGAAATTTATTTATTTTTATTTCAAATTGAACTATTATTAATATATATCTAATCTATTGGGGTTTTGTTGTATACTATTGTATGGAATGGATTGACATATATTATAGAATTTATTCAATAAATTCATCAGATGCATTATTTATTTTGATTATATTTTTTTAGTACACACTTGTGATTGATATGATTAATAAGAGTATATCCACCCCACAATACATTTTATTGTCATCTCCATTTGATATCCAATATTGTATATGGATTCACACAAGATGTCATGGGGATATCTATCATTAATCGGGTAATTTAGTTTAGGTAATTTTAAATTGGTATCAGATGACCTGAGGTTCCTTTTGTCTTATAATTTTGGGTTATGGTAGAAAAGAGATAGGTTTTGTGGAACTGAGGTAGGGGAGTTTCCTTGGTATTTAACATCCCATGTATAATATAAATATTAGTTATTGTTGATGGTATTACTATTATATTTTTTGGTATTTGTTTTCAGTCATGAATAATGTGTAGGCATATAGGATCACATTCCATATATTTAATTAATATATTGAATATTATTTATTTTATTTAGTTCCTCAATCATTGTTAAAAGTATGATGATATTTTTATGGTATTTGTTTTTGGAATATATATTTTTGGAATCAGTTATATTAACTACAGACTTTTCTTATGTCATATCTAATTATTATTATTGATGTTATTGTATAGAGGACTAGACATAATCTATTGATAAAACATAGAGGGTCACACATTGTCTATTTGTATATCCTAGGTTATATGTTCTATAAAAATCTCATACATGTGCCTTATGACTTCTAAATTTATTCCAATTATAAAATTTTTATAGGTATTCTAATGGTTCATTTGGAATTTCATAAAATTTCCACCTAATTGACTCTAAATTTCTTCAACATTAGATTACATGCTTGTTCCACCATTATATGTATTGGATGAGGGTCCGTGTAATTACATTACACCTACTATAGTGGTTTATGTGGTAATCTCATCCCAAACACGAGCCATATAGGTAGAATGTACTGAAGGGCGTGGTGAGAAGAGGATGATGGTCGAATATGATCGAGACTCTTTACACTACCATCCTCTTATAGTCTAGGTAAATTGTATCCTTCATGATATTAACGATTGGATTGATATTATTGATGGAATATTTGACAATGTGGAGACACCTATGGAAAGAATCATGAAAAATAAATCCTTTATTCCTCTTGGGCCTACCCGGAGAAGGTAGGGTGTCATGGGAGGGGTTGGTAGGAATGAGGGTCATTTATGATAGGCCTTCATAGAGGTATTTCTGGATGATTTTTTTACCAAAGACACTTAAACTAGACCAATATTAAGAGTTTATAGAGACTCATCACGGAAAGAATTCTTCTTCATTATACTCATATTGTGTTATAGTGATAATAAACATCTCACCTCTTCATCATAGGAATATTGAATAGATGGTTAGAAAGTTTGATATATTCCTTCATAAAGATCCCACATGACATGTTATGGGATTTGACATAATGAAATATTCTCATATGATTATCAAGGACCTAAATTTTGATAAGGGGTTAGCGGAGGATAGACTAAGAGGTTTACTTCTAGATAACAGTGATTTGAAGATTACATTCCCTAATGAAAAAATTGGTTCTTGTTCTAGTACTAGAAAGAATATGTTTGAAGAAGTAAAACATTCTGGAAGAAAGAAATATCGTAAAAGGGTCTATTATACATCCTCTATAGGAGGTTATTTGACCATGTAATACAACCACATATAAGAAGGATATTTAAATTTCTCATAAAAAAATCAGCTAATAAATATAAATAGTGTGGCATGATGGTTCACCTTTATTGGTTTTTTCTGAAACATCATGTAACAATTCAAGGTTTAGGGTTCATGGTGTAGGAAAGGGTCCTCAGAAATAGAACAACTAGACACCACCTATATCGATGCATCTAGAAAGTAATTCTCTATAGATATGTAGTATTTATAAAATTTATGAGATTCCAACCTACAATAGAAATGTACATTATATAGATTCAGGTACGATATTGATTACAAATATTCTCTCTACTGCATTCTTATTCTGGAGTATCACATTATTCAAAATCTCCCCAAGACAATGATGGCCTTGAAATACTTGTTATGTTGTCCTTTGAGTTTATCTATCATGAAAAGAGGTTGGAAATGAATGTATATCATCTATAGCAATAACATTAATTTCTCATAGTAGTTACTATAAATCAAAATTCATGGGAATTATTGATCATATATATGATTTATTACATTGTGATCCTTTGGATATAATTGATGAATTGAATTCTTGTTCTTAATGACTTTTATTAGATTCATGTGTATTCCACCACATAGAGAGGATATATAGTCATATATACCAGAAACTGGGACCTCAAAGTAGGGTGGATGGGCCCAGACCTAAGATAAATTAGGGTGATCATAGTGAAAGTAGAATACATTTATATTGAGACATTGTCAATAGTTTACCCCTCTAAATTTTCTCCAATTTTATATCATTAATAGAATGTTTTCCAAAATTACTTATAATTCCTTCATCCAGAAAGATATGAAAATGTGTTCAAGAATTTCCTTGTTTATGGGATGCAACAGATATTAATTCCCTCTTATTTTATGGATCTGAAATAGTTTAGATAGTTTATGTGGAATCATAATTTTTTGGAAATGGGGTTTATTAGACTGCGAACATCTCTATGGGGTACTCTAGTGTTCATTTAAGAAATGGCTGATGGTAGCCTAAGTCTCTATGTGGACTACTGGAAGTAGAATTTGGATTCAGTGAGGAATAGGTACCCTTTATCGAGGATTGAAATTTTTTGTGGTTAGCTATAGGGATCTGGGTGGTTCTCTGCTATTTATCTTTATTAGGGATACTATCAGTTATGGTTCATAGAATATGATGTTCCAACTATAAAATCTGGAGTATATATTGACTATATGAGTTTCATGTTAGGCCTTTTTGTCTGACAAATTCTCAATAAGTGTTCATGGATCTCAGAGTGTCTAATATTCAAATATCAAGTCCTACAATAAATCAATATAACATTGAAAAATATTGCGATGATGGAGTAAAGATATTGATATTGATTCCCAACGTGCTTACACCCATTAATGACATAATGAGAAATATTTTAAAACATACATTGAGGAAATGGATCAGTAAGTGTTTTTAAAAAAAATTAATTACATTTAAAATATACTAGAAACTTTATTTAAAGGAAATACGTAAAAAAATAATCATTTTAAAAAAGACACTATTTAAACATAAAATTATATATTCCATTAATCCTTGTAAAATTTTTTCAAAAAAACCAAATATTTTTTTTTAAACCAGAATTAAAATATAAAACATATTTTATTTAAATACAAAACTTTGAGGAAAAATGAATCTATTTCAAAGAATAATTTTTAATTATTAGTTACATAAAAAAATTTCTTATTACAAATAAAGTAGTGATTTTTAATAAATAAACTTCATAAGAAATGAAAACAAAACCATGAGGCATCATGGATCATTGATGTTATATTGGGAAAAACCACCATATTATAGACAATGTCACTTGACGTTTATGCTCACCCCCACATACCTCATCTTGTTTACATTGTCCCATCACCATATTTTAATAAAACAATTTTGAGAATTTAATTTTCTATTTGTTTTTCAAATATATTTTTATAACTATTAATATATATATATATATATAGATATATGTATATATTTATGTATATATATGTGAATATATAGATATATATATTTATATTTATAGTTCTTTATTACATAATTATGAGACATAAAAATTCTTCATAACAATACTATGTACAAATATGATTTAAAAATATCATGGAATTCTCAAATCAAAATAAATAATTTCAGTAAATAAAATTATCTAGACAAAGAAAACATCCATCGTAATTGTATTAAATTATTATCACATTTAATTATAGTTTTAAAAAAGGTAAAATTATTTTTTGAAACAACTTTTCTAACAAATCAATTTTAATTAAAATGAAATTTTCAAAGATGGGTTTTCTAAAAATAAATGAGTGATGCTTTACTTTTATGAAATAAAATGATTCTAAAAATAAACCTCTTTAAAAGATTGTATTAAAAACAATGATTTTTTATAAACTATTACACATAAAAATATAACATTACAAAACTAAATTTTTTGTTCCAACCGTGATCCACTTAAAAACAAATTATTAAGAGGATTTTTAATTTAAAATAAGGAGATGATTGAAGTATTTAAAATAATATTCTTAATAAAATAATTCCCCTTACCAAAAAAATTTAAAATCAAACATTGAATAGATATTTTTTGTAAATAAAATTATATTAATAAAAAATGGTTCCCCCATTCCATAAAATTACAAGAAATAATTTTTGGAATTATCCTTAATGAAAATATTCTTAACATACTTCTTTAAAGACTAAACATACTCACTTATTCTTTAATAATAACCATGAAAATATATGAATGGTATTTGTTATAGGTATTTTGAGTGTTGATTTTATGAGTTTTTGTTGTATGAATCCCCCTGAATGACATATATTTTATATTACATAACTATTATAATAATTATTATTTTTATTATACTATTTATTTACTAATTATTTTAGGGTATCATCAAAAATTGATGAAGTTTCCTTCTAATAAAACTTATCCACCAAGGATTTCCAAATTTTTATATATTTATTATTTAACACATAATGAACATATTATATTATATATATGTGTGTATTACTCTTTTTTACCATGTCATTCCACTATATATATATTATGTTTGTGTTTTCATTTTCTTCAAACACACATCACAGAGACATATTGTTTCTATATATTTTTATTTCATTTTAATTTTTGACATATTTTTCTTACATGTATATATATAAATTGAAGTATATATATGATAGATTTATGAAAACTACATTATATATATAAGTGACACACTATATATACTCACCACCCTTTATATGTATATATAAACAAACAAAAAAATTTGTTTTCATTCTTTTAATCAAACAATTTTTATATATATATATATAACATTTATGAGAATATATATAAATAAATATATATTAAATAAAAGTTTTAAACCCTCATTTTTAATATACATAATATTAAATTTTTAACCCCTTAGACACACACACACACACACACAAACACACATATATATTTTTTAATATATGTATATGATTATTCATTCATTTAACTATATATATATATATATTCATTATCATATTCTATATATATTATGTATATATATGTATATATATCTACAATAACTTAATAAAAAGTACCAATTCAGTTATATATATATAACAACAGATATTTTAAATTATATATATCTTTTCATAAATAATTTTTTATGTACAATATTAAATATATGACATTACTAAAATAAAATATCAAATTGTAATTTTAGAAACCTAATTATATATAATTATCCGTATCATTATTATATATATTCTTTTTCTTTTTCATAATTCTACTTTCATTTAATATTAATAATTATTATGATTTTTTAAAATAATAAAAAATATTTTTCAATTAGATTTATATTCCTCAAATTATATGTGAGATTTTTATATTTAATTTAATAATCTATATGTCAAAACATATTCATTAAAATTTATAAATTTATATTTCTAGATAAATGTTTAAAAAATATACTTAGATAAAAAATGTTGGTTCTGAAATTATATTTAAAATATATGTCTATATATATATATTCAGTCACAGATTATGATGATAAATATAAAAATAAATTAATAAAACATTATAAAATATAGTTTTATCTATAATTAATTTGTCTCTATAATAATGAATATATATATATATATATTAGTAAAATCAGGATGTTAAATTCCCTCCCACATAAATAAATTATTTCTTCGTAATATTAAATAAATAAAATAAATTTTAACATCCTAATTAAGCATAGAGAATACATTTTTTTCCATTTAATTTTACTTCGAGTTTAAATACATAAAATATTATAATAAAAATATTCATTGAGAATTATATGAAATTAATTATAAAAAAATTTTCCTTTTAGATAAATACTCCTATGATTCATTAACCAAAAACACTAAAAACATATAAGGTCCATAGAATTATTTCTTTAGATCACATGTTTTTCTTAATATCTATATAAACCCAATTTTAAGAATCATCATAATGTCAAATCTCCAATAACCTCGGAGGATTATTTTTTAACTCTTAAATTCTCCTTGAAATTCTAATCTACAAAATTGTCTAAATAATTGATTTAACACAAACTGAGATTCCTCAAACCATCACCCTCAGATCTTATTTTAAATACACTATATATATTTTCCAATATGATATAACAAACATCACTAATAAATTATAGTCTCTATATTACATATATTCTTTATATTTAGATAGAGGATTAGAATGATTATGTCATAATCCATGTCATTTAAAAATTCATTTTGTTTAATATACCTTCTTCTAAAAAAACTTATTCTCTATTCAAACATAAACTAATATTCAAGTATCAACACAAAAATCGATTCTACTTTTTAAATACACTAAAAAAATTCACACAGAGGTTGATAAAATTAATCAGTAAGAGGATTGAAATTTGATTTATCATTCTTTTAAGAAATAATATAATATTCCATGGGAAAAAAATCCTTCCAAAAACTAAAATATTCATTAAAGTAGTTTATTATTTAAATCTAAAATTATATTTTCTATAAAAATACATATTGTTTTTAAGAGAACTATTATTTCAAACTCATTTATTTAAAAAAATATTTTAAAACTACAACAACTTTTATTTAAATATAAATCCTTTAAAAAAAGGAATATATTTCCAAAAAAATTATTAAATAATGGATTAAAAAAAATAACTTATCATTAAAATTAATTTTTTCATTTTTCATTACGAAACATCACAAAATTGAAAACAATCAATAAGAAAAAATGTATAACTAGAGGATATATAGGGCCTACACATCACATGGTAGAAAAAGTACCTTACAGTTTTATTTTAATCCCCATATATTATCTGATTAAAAAATAACATGCATTGAATTATATTAAAACATATTACAAATAGCCATTTTCCATTGGATTTTTCAATATAATATTTAAAATAATGAAAATATATATGTGTGTGTGTTTGGTGTGTGTCCGGGTGTGTGTGTCTGTGTGTGTGTGTGAGTAAATATTTGCCAATATATATATATATACATATACATTTTTTATAAATGAATATGAAGAAACCAAAATTCAAGGTAATTAATCTTTTGAAAATGATAATTTAAAAAATTCTTGGAAGACACAAATCATAGAAAAATATTCATGGTCATGAAATTATTTAGCGATAGAAAATATAAAGTATAATTAAATAAAATTATTATCACACAAAAGTATGATTATAAAACCACAATGAGAATTTTTAAAAACACTTTTATAAGAACAAGAATAGTTCCTCAAAATACAATTGTCAGAGTTCGTATTATTACGATATAAAGATATGTTCAAAAAAATTAAAATAGTTGTTTTGTTATAGTAATTAACCTTGTGATGTGGGTATTAAAAAATAGTTTTTTATAAAAATTCATATAAATTGATAAGATTAAAAATACATAAATTATTCATCAAACAATGATCCCTTTACTATCCAGATTAGAAAAATTGTTTTCAAGGGGTGATTAAATAAGAATAAAGAGATGTTTGAAGTCTTTTAGAATATTTATTTTATAAAATAGTTCTCCTTACATAAAATATTTTAATAAACATTAGAATTGAATACTTTTTTTACGCATAAAATCAAATTATTAAAATACTAGTTTATCATAACATAAACTGTTAACCAAAATTTTCTAGAATTCACATAATTGATATTATGTCAAACATTCTACCCTAAATTCTAAACTCACTCTCTCCCACTATTGAAAACTAGTGAAATAAGATAATGATAAATTTCGAAACGGATTTTGAGTATTGAGGGGATGAGTTTCTATAGTGAGATTACCCATAAAAGTTGTTTATTCGCTATTACACATTTATCATTCTTATTATTATTGCGTACATTATTTTACAAATTATTTTATGACAGAGTAAAGGTTTTACCCCATTTTCTTTGTATAAAACATGTTCCACAACAAATTCCATCTTTTTTATTTATTTTTTATTTATTTATTTATTTTAGATTTTTTCATTCCATAACACTAATGACACATTATTTCTTTATTTTGCATATATATATTTACTATATTTTTTGTACCATTTTTCAACACTATATATATATAATTTTTTTAATCCCTCTGTTCCCTCAACATTTCACACAAATATATTTTAATTATATTTTTTAAAAAAATTGACTAGATATTCATAAATTTATCTATGCATGGAACTCTATATATGTGAAATTTATACATGCTAATTTATATTTATACATACCACTCTATATAAAAATTCTACCAAATATATCAAAATTTAAACAACATTAATCATTTTTTGTTATCATTTTTTATATAAAATTTTTTGTATATATATTTATATTTGTTTCTTAAGAGTATATATTTCTTCTATGTATATAAATATGTTAAATAAAATTTTATTATAAGATTTTTATTAGAAAGTATTTATGAATTTTATTATCAATTATATATACACACAAACATTCATATTTGTATATATGTATATATATATGGATATTAATTCAGTTTTCATAACTATATATACATATTTATTGTCATATTATATATATCATATGTATATATATATACATGCACATAAAATATATATCATTTCATATATATATATATCAAATATTATTTTATATTTGTGTATCATATCTAATATAATTATTTTTTATATATAATAATAAATATATAACATTTCTAAACGAAATTATCTTATTATAATTCTAGAAAATTGGTTATGAACAATAATTCATATTTTTTCTACTTATATTTGATGACCTGTATTTAATTATACTTTTAAATTCTATTAAAAAATTATTATTATTTCACATAATTATTTATCATTTATGTCATAATATTTAAATTTCACAAAATCTATATGATATTTACACTCAGACTCATATATATTATATATGATATAATATATTAATTTGAAAATATTCTATTATATTTCCATATCAATATAAATATGTTTTCTTTAAAAACATTTTTCCATTTCCAATTTATATTTAAAATATACACACACAATATATATATATATATATTCAAATGTATTTTATCATGATAAGAAATATATTATTTTTTCATATAACCTTAGAAAATAAGGATTAATGTGTAATTATATTATTTCTACATTTACAAAAAATAAAATATATATTTTATAAAACATGGATTGTTACAATCCGTGACAATTTGTGGGAGACGATTAATTTCCACGATGGTCCTTAGAGGACTAAGATGTCATATATGATCATGACATGTTAGTATTTTTCAAATCCTTTATATACGAGATAATGGGAGGATATCATAACTTTATTATAGAATTGAATAAAGTGTTGATAAAGATATACCATTATATTCGATGTCTTTTTTGGGGGCCATGTTTGAAGAGAGACATTGCCAGCTTTGTCGTGTGAATCATTTCTTTCCCAAGGATAATGGTACAATATTATATTCTAGGTGGTTTAATTTATCCACATACATTACCTATGTGGAAGCCGAATGATATAACTAAAGAATTCATGATTGGATTAACTATCACCTTAACGATTCATGATGTTTTTTGGGTGATAGACGATCAGTTGACAATAGTGGATCACTTTTTATTAATTCTAGAGGGGCTTTCAGTGTATGAGTTGTGGAATATGTATTAGTGATAGATTTATTTCATGAATGAATCTCATTTTAGAATCATATGAATGGAAAATTCTCATTTCATTGCATAATTTTGGATGGCATTACAAATGGAATTGTGTGACAATCTGATATTGAGTATAGTGTATCATTCATAGACAAATAGATAATCCAAGAGGAAGATCTATATTTTAGAGTATACGATGTGGGCATGTATTTTTGAATTCATTATAGATGGGGATATTTTAATGTAATTTTTTTAATTTCAATCAAAATAATATTATCTAGGAATATGTATATATGGCACTGTTTAAGGACTAATATGGTTGGCCATTCCCCTCACGGCTATATTGGCACAGGGAAGGTGTGGTAGCTATTATGGGGTCAAGAATTATATTTTATTCCATCAAATGAGTTTATATGATCTAGAAAAATTTATCAAATGTTTAATATTGGTATTGATCATATTCCAATAGGCAGAGGAGACCATTGGAATTCAATATGGGTGACTGGGTATTCTTGTGTGTGTACCATCACCTACTAATTAAGAATCATAAAATCTAGAAAGATAGAAATTCCTGAATTGTGGGAATTATTTTTTCATCAAAACAATGGAAGGGAATACATTTGAGTCACATTGATCATGCGAGCTTTAGAAGGAAAAAAATCACATTTCCATCAAAAGGTCATGCAAATGGGTCATGCATATCACATGATCTACTTTTGATCATGTGAAACCCCTTTGAAAATCCCCCATGTTCTTATAAAGGCATCCTAACATTTTTTGGTGATCATATATATAATTATGGGTTCACCAATCACATTCATTTCATTTCCATGCTTATGTGTGCCACACAGATCGTAAGCATGGAATCGTTTATCATCACATTTTATTCCATGAAAATGGGGTTTGGAACAGATATATGTATGTACCAAGTCAAATAGTAATAATAGAATAATGGTTAACACCCTTTATAAGAAATGGGTATGGTATTCACAACACAGTTGTTTTGGCATGGAAAATCATGGTGAAATTCCAACAGCATAACGACAACAATTGAAAATTAATAAAATTATTAGATGAAAGAGAAAGGGGTATATAATAATTTTGAAATAAAATAGGATGTTATAGAGAAATTTAATGACATATCCTATATTATGTATTGGAAATATAAGTCTTAATATAATAAATGAACTTGAATAAAGAAAAGAAGGTGAGGATCCCTTAATTGAGATTATGTCTCAAAATGCATGGGAGAAGCTTTTGGTGAGATTGGGGAACCTTGGTATGACTCTATATATAATAGATAAGAGTAAGAATTTTCTAAATATATTTTTAGTAATGATACATGGGATATTGGGTGGGTTTATATAGGAAAATAGTGGGGATATCTTTATTCTTTCTAAAACTTAGGTTTTGGACTCTATTTAATTATATCCTCAAAAAAATTACTTCAAACGTTTTTCCAATGGTTTTTAATAATTGGAATTGGTTTTCACTATTTTATAAGGCCAATATCAAAAGTTAATAAAATAAAACCCTTGATCATATGGAAGTGGTTCATACACTTAAAAATGATTTTATAACCTTAAAATATATTAGTGGTTTTGGAGGATTCATAAATCATTTATAAAAGTATCCAAATAAACATAAAATCACATTATTTTAAATTCTAAACATATATTTGTTCTAAGATATCATTTATAGTATTTATTTCAACAATTTTTGGTCATTATGATGTCATAATACACATAATATAAGTGTACAATAAAAAACTTTTATCCTAAAATTCGAATATCATAGAAAATTATTAAAAATTCACCATCAAATAATTTCAATATTTTTATTTCAAAAATTATATTATTTCAATCTCAATAGTTTTATAAATATGTTCATTTTCAATTTTAAAATAATAATAGACATTTATTGAGAAATGTTTGGTCTTTTGACAATAAGAGTTTTTAACCCTTATAAAAATTACATTTGACTTCGTAAAAATTAAATGATCATATATATTAAATAAGAATGATTTGATAATAATATTTTATTAAAATATTATTTATTTAAAATCTAAATTAATTCATAAAAATAAATTACATAATTTAATTTAAATATTACCCCAAATACTATTTGTGTTTTATTATATCGAAATAAACATCATTTATAATGTTATAATAATATGATGAAAATATATTCATTATTCTATAAAAAATAATGTACATAATTATTATGCTAGTTTCTTGTAACATATCCATTTAATACATTAACAGACACACTTAGAGTATAAATGTGAAACAGTGAGACTTTTATGGTGTGGATCAGCATATATGGTTTGAACCATGATCTCAATCAGCTTGAACATATCCTATAAACAGTTTCACTCATGCTTAAAATTTTGGTTCTTAGCTTGTGGCTAGTCAACAAAAAATTCCAATTATTATATCTCCCTTTTAAGGTACAATAACTTGGCTTTATATGGTACTATACTACTAGTTGAGGCCATCACTTCCTTTGTTTATATTAATTAGATTTCTTAATACCCAAATGGTCACTATTAAACTAATATTTATCAGTGATAATGATGATTAATGGTATGTTAAATCCTATTGAATTTAATAAAACCAAATATGTTCATGTGTTTTCGATAAATATATTATATAATAATATATTTAATTATATAACATGGTAAATTTTATTTATAATAGCTTGAGGTGTTACATGAGATTAATCGTCTTATATTTATCATTTAAAATATAAATTCTAATATATAATCTTTTGTAATCTATTAAGAAACACTATGTTACTTATCTTTCCTTATATAATATTAATATTAAATAAAATCATATACTCAAGTATATATATAATTTAATCCTAGATTGGAAAACATATACTATTCCCAAAACCATATAAATCACTAAGATATTAAACTATAGTTAAAAGATATATCATTCAATAAATTAGCACTATATTTAACCCTAAAATGATATTACCCAATATTTAATTATGTTAAACACTATTAAATATATATCATCATATAAAGAATGTGATTAAATTGAACAAAAAGATATAATGAATAATTTTTTATTAAATCATTAACAAAATAGAAGGTTATCATTAATATCTAACTCTAATTTCTCAAAAATAACCAATATATTATTAATATAACATCAATCTTTTTTTAATCCTAAAAGTTTTTCATCCCACAATCACGCGTTCTTCAATTTTTATCACAAAATAGATAACCATATCATAAATTCAATTTTCAATGTTATTTATATAATTAATATAGATGTACAATAATTTTAAGTATAAATTATAATGAAAATCCATATTTTCTTCCTATAATGTTAATATGTTTTAGAAAATTCAAAAATATAGTTGATAAATATCACATAGTAATTTAAATTCTTAAGTGTTTTAATAAAATATGATCCTCTATACATAATTTAAGACAATGAAACAAAAATTTTCTATCCAAATATGCATATATTAAAATTAATATCATTTTAGTTAGTCTCCCATATTCGGTTGTAAAATAAAGTTGTTATTATATGCATACCTTTTTCCTATTCATATCTATGATCTTGTTTTAACCAAATATGGAAAATAAAATGGCTATGAAAATACTCAAAAAATGAATATGAAAAAATCAATATGAAGTTTTCTTACCCTACAAGACCTTAATATTTAACATTTGATACTTTCTAATAAATCTTGGAGTATCTTTTTTTAATCCTGGGTTATCCATGGTCATTTTTTTAGGTTCTATAATATAAATAATTGATGTTGTATTGTAATTATTCATACTAGTTTTCGAATATAATGTTATTAACAAAACAAATATCACTTGGGACTATCAAACAAGTTGTGTAGTTAAAAATATTTATCATGAAATTGGGGATGCTCAATTTAATACCAATTCCTCCCTTTTGTAGGGTATTACCCCTAGGCACATTTTTTACAGAGTCTACATCCACCAGTAGTATCCAAATTGGGATATAATTTCTTTGAGAACAACTAAATATATACATTACTTAAATATCATGATGATTTCATATACATAGAATTCTCACATGGAATTATCCATATGGGTTTCACACAAGTTATCTTATCATAATCCCCAAATAAAAAGTGAATTATTACATTAATATTAAACCATATAATATCATGAAGGGTCACTTAAACCATTGAAATTATAATCAAACATAACAAAAAAAAATTAAACACTCCTTAAAAAACATCCTAGTTACCAATGTTTTCTAAACCCTTCTCTGATACCAACAGTGATACCAAAGATTACTATATTTAGTTCCATTTTAATAAACACGTAACCTACATATTATTTTCAATAACAACTGTATGTTTCAAGACATGAAAACCCCATAAGTTAAATTAAATAAAGAAAAAATTAAATTTTATATGTTGAAAAAACATTTTATGATTAAAGAAATAGTGAATTAGTATAATAAATAATCTAAAATATCTGATATATTTTTAAATTCTTGGATATTTTGTTTCATTATATATAGAACAACATAATCTATAGTAGTCCTTCAATATCTTGAAAAATTTCACTACATTGGCTATCATATTAGACATATCTTGTGAAATAACTTCCTTTATAACATATGTTAATGGAAACATTTGAAGGAATGAAATGAAATTATTAATAAGTGATATATAAAATTGTGGCCATCAGTGAATAAGAATTACATACATATTATGGAATAATTAAATATTGAAAAAAATAAATAAATCAATTAAACTCAAAGAATAATATATCTATGAATAATAATGTAAAAAAAATCACATAGATATTAATAACATATTCCATAAAGATTATATACATACTATTTAACAACTAATTCCATACCAAAATCCAATACATCATGATCTTATACATCATGATCTTACCATTATGAAAATATCTTATTCTTCGTAGTCATACACCAAAGTACCCAAACATTTTTCTTCCTGAGTCCCATCGATGTATTGATTGGATATATAGTATTGGGACCTACGCATTACTTTTTTTGTCCAACACATTGACCATAAGAGTCAATAATATTTTTCATACCATTCCATAAGGATGCTTTATCTGAATAAAAACACGGCTATCCATGTAATTAAATATATAGAATGTTTATATATAATCAACCAGTGTTATCAGTCAGTGAGAATAAATAATGTATATAATTACATATATAATGAAAGGGAATACATGGTCAAACCCATCCTGTTAAATAGGGTGGATGGTAAATCAATACATATTTATATTTACAATAATTTTAAATAATGGGATAACAAATGTACATATTTTCAACAGTTTCTGAAATCCATAAATAGAATATCATTAAATATGATAATTTATGAAGATAATACCCTATGGATTAGTCGTATACGGTCAAGTTAATTATGAATTTACATGAACATAATCCATCATTTGTAAGATGGTTTATGGTCATGAAATAAGGTTACCCCAATGCATAAAAGTAAATAAAGATGGATGTTTTCATATATGAAAAAAATATTGCAAAATATTTCTAGAATGATACCACCAATAAGGGTTCATGAATTGGATTGGTTGGTATCATTTTTAACATCATGTTACTATTTTTAGGAATTACTAAACTCATAGTTTTAATACTATTTGGCTATTTTTCATTTAAGGATTCTTTCGGGTGAAATTTAGGAAATTTTTTATTTTTCTAAGTCGTGAACAATTGGAACATATTTTTCCGAAACTGTGTTCCCTATCAATGGAAATTGTGTAAACACTTATAGTGAGGGTTTTAATGGGTAGTTAATGTTTTAAAAAACAATGTGCCACCCTATTAAAAAGCATGCACTATGGAAAAAGTGTTAAAATGTTGGTCTAACCTCTCATACCTGCCCAAGAAACCATGCATATGATATTTTTTAATCATAAAATCACTTTTAAAAATCCTAAAACACTATTTTTTGACAAGTTAGAAGATTGTTTTTTGTTTTTTTCTCCCATGGATCCTACAAACATGTGATTTTGGACCTTCTACACCCCTATATGTGAATCAAAGATAAAAGAATTATTTTCAATCTCTTTCTGATAAGTTTGTTATTATTTTTCAATTTATCTCATTTTATCTTATTTACTTGATATGGTTTTATATATTAATGTTTTTAGGGATATAACCACCACTATTTCATATATTGAATATATTTTTGAATCACAGATCCTTATTTCTAACAATCCCCCTTGGAGTGTCCTAATTTGCGCTTTGTGTTGTGATATCCTGTGATCTCAAGGTAGGTGGTTTCATTTATGATGGCCTATTTGATTAACCATACATTACATGATTTAAATTATTATTTAATTTAAATGTAAATTTTATTGAATTTGTTTATTTAAAACCCAATTCCATTTAATTTGGGATATGAAATGGCACATGGTTTGAAATTAGGGAAACACCCAATTCTAATGAATTAGGGTGTGTTTGTGAAATTAATTGAATGTTGGGAAATTTTAATTCTTGAATTTGAATTATGAAATTGTTTTGGTGAAATTTATTTCAATATTTCATTTGAGAAAAATTTCTCAAAATGGTTCTCATAGACACCCAATGGTTTTACCTCTAAATGGCATGTTTTGATTAAAAACACGTGTTTTCATTTTTAAATAGAAATTTCCATATTTAATGTGGGAAGATGGGCTTGATTGTATTTTTAAATGTTGTAAAATAAATTACCCATAATTAATTATTATTATAGAAAATAAATTTCTAGTTAGTCAGTGTGTTATTTGGAACAACACTTTATTGGCAATTTATACCACTAACAATACATTTGCAGCATGTCACATACCTGATGGGATGGCGATGAGTCATTTTTGAATAGTGTATGAGGGATATCAAGACACACATTTATGTGATAAATATTTGAGTTTGAGTAAGTCCCAATATTTTTGGAAATATCGTACATTTTGGTAGATGACCATTTTTATCTTTGTTTGTATTTGAAATATATGATATTGTTTTAAATTGTTTTTACAAATGCCTTTTCAATTTATATAAATTGTTTTAAATAAAATTTTTATTAATCCATTAGTTATAATTATTTTTATAATTTTTAGTGTAAATATGGATTTGTTTTAAATATTATTTGGCAATTATAGGACCTTTTATTTATAATTTAATGTTTATTTGATTTATTAAATATTGGATTGTTATTATAAAATCCTTGGTGACACTATACTAGGATTTTAGATCACACCCTACCTTTTAATTTAAGTGTTTTTATATTACCTTATTCTAGGTACGATCATGGGTAAGGTGACACTAAAATGTGGTTTCAGCTATTTATCCTTAGGCTTGGAGGGTTGTGTCAACCGGGACATGGGTTTTTATCCTGTTTTTTATTCTTTTTTGCTTCACTTTGGGCTATTTGTTCCTATTTTACTTATGGTAAAATGATATATATGGATTATTCCTTGTATTCATATAGACATATGTATCATGATTCCAATGTGTTTAAAAAAAATTCATTCCCAATTTCAAATTGTTTGATGTCAATTATTGGTTTCTAACCCATGAGGATTATGAATGCCGTTTGGGAAATGTCAGGACCGATTCAGTTATCAGGTAACTAGGTTATATGGGTTGTATAATGAAATATTTAGTTTATTATAATATATATATATATATTAGTGTATAAATAGCGAAATTAAATCTTTAACAGTGTAAATACTAATTAAAATTAAAAGGAAAATAAAAATATAAACCAAAAATTACTTTTAAAAAAAACTTTATACATTAACATAAATATGATGTTATGGGTCACATCCCAATGACTTTAAAAATATAAATTGAAAAATAATTTTAAAAAAGAATTTGAAAAAGAATTTTCAATAATATGGTCATTAAAGGAAATAATGTTTATCTTGCGAAATTTTCATAGGTAAACAAAACATACATATATGAAATGAAAAATATGTTTCCATATCATGAAAAACAACTTTTTTCTAAACACACATTGTTTAAAGATAAAAAAAATATTATTCTATATATCATCTTCCCCATAGAGTAAGAAAAATTGAAAATAAATTAAATAATTGTGCGGTAGAACCCAAGTATGAATGAAAGAATTTCATAATGAAACAATATAACTCAAGGAAATGAGACATGAGTTATCAATATCCCATATGAGAAACATACTCCTTGACGTAAGAAATAATTTAAAAGGTATATAATGTGGTATAAATGATAATTAATATAAATAATATACAATAAAACACAATATAATCAATTTTTGGAATGTGAATATCATTTATTTTCATGTGGATGATCATAACTCAATGACTAAAAATTGAGTTACCAAAAAATAATTACAATTGGGGTGATGATTATATAAACACAAATGATGAAATGGAAGGAATTTGGATTAGTTCCTTATATGAATAAAGAAATATCTGATAAATATACATTCATGGGTAGGGAATTAAAAACCCAAGGAAAGTATAGTTCATCACATTAACATGTCTTAAGGAATTAAAACTTGTGACGAAGAACCGTTGCAGATATAAAGCCCCATAAAATAGTTATATTGTAATAAGACATAAAATACTATGATTAAGATATAATTCAAGATATGTTATCTCAATAAGGTATTATGTACAATATATATAATAAAATTGGTATATTGAACCAGACATGTCTCAAAGAGTTGAATTTGAGATGAAAACCCATACCTTATATTTTTTCTTTCCAGATCAAGATCTAATATGACATGTAATGAACATAAATATCTTAATTACTTATATTTGAACTGTTATTTTTAAATAATAAACATTTAATAATTAATTTTTACTAAATATTAATAATATAGTAACCAATAATTGAATAATTTTATTATCGGATGTTTAAACTATTTGTTGTTTGATTCATACAAACATTATAAATACATGACCAATTATGACTATGTTTTTTAATGTTAATCATTAAAATATCACTAATGATATAATTATTTATTTATTAATGATTACTCATACCATTTCAATTAGTTTAATGACATGTATTTGACAAAGGAAAAAAGGAAACCACGATGAACTGATTATTGACGTGTTTAAAAATTAAAAATTGAAATATAAATAAATATTAAAAACATTAACAAAAAAATTATAGAATGATTAAAACATATTAAATATATCATTATTATTTGATATTAATATTTTATGAAATCCCATAATAATTAATTACTTAATCAGTATGAAATCATTTACATAGGTGGTTAAATTTACTAAAAAGGTAAAATGTTATAATTAATTAATGGGTAAGGGGATGTAATTGGGAAATGATAGATTTACACTTAAAAAAGATGAAAAATATAATAAAAAATATATATTTATTAAATTAATTCTAGGATCCATTATTAATTAGCAGTGATGATATATGTCATTCATCATTCATGAAGGTGGTAGTCTACACATTCAAACGAATCAGAATCTATTGCCCAATGAACAAAAGGAATGGTGGTATATGAAAAATGATCATTCATAATTATATTCATTAATCAAAAAAATCTTTATTCATAAAATCCATATTTTATGACATCTTTGAGATTCAATGATAAAAAAACGAACAATATCGCTTCATGGAGGTGGTAGTTTATAGGTATGAATGATCAATGTTTTTTTCTCGATTAATGGTTGAAAAAAGTGCATAATTTATGTTCAATTAATATAATGAATTTTATCTACACTAATGAAACTAATTTTATTAAGTTAATATTTTTGAGATAATTTTTTAAGGACTATAAGAAATGAAAATTCTTGGGGAATGTATTTCCCATGTTTAGACATTGTGTTTTTTCGTAGAAAACTAATTGGAAATTATTCCCTTAAAGAAAAAAAAGGTGAATATAATATTATATAAATGTTATAAGGTTTTAGGAAAGAATTTTTTTTATTTCAAGGATAAACCCATTCAACAAGATGCTCTTCATGTGGTAGAATTGTTACCCTATTATAAGTTAAAGGAAGGGTAGTTTTGGATGCCACCATTACATTTTCCTTAATATAATATTACCATTCAAAGGAAAATGAATAAAAATTATAAAAAAGAGGATTTCAAGTGTGTGGGGGTCTATATCCTCCTTATACAACAATTTTTGTGACAACCTAGAGTGTTTTTATGTGTTTTCAATTAGCTTTTAAACTATTACACAAATTAACTTTCAACTTGATAATTACTTTTTAACCATTGTAATTTTTTTTAATCAAAAAAATTAATATTGATCCTTTTTCATAATTGAGAATTATTATTGGAAAATGGGAAATAATATTAACAAGACAATGATTCCATGATTTTGAAGAGTAAATTTTTTGATTAGCCCACATAAAGTGGAAAATTAGTTTTTAGAAAAAATGTGTTTTTATGTGAAATCAATTTATTTTCAAGATAAAGTTATCATAAATTCTTATTATTATTTCTTAAATATTTTTATTACAATAAAATAAAATAACTTGGGTTTTAATTGAATCAATAACCTAATTTTACCATTTAATAAGTTAATTAGATGAAATCACTTAAAACTATTTTAATTAAAGTAACATTTTATTTTTGCAAAATATATATAGGATATAAAACATATTCATTAAAAAAATATTTTTAAATGAAATTTTTTTCCCTATATACAAATAATGTTTAATATAATATTTTATAATATAACAAGATATACTTATGAAATGATAAAATAATAAAAAATATAATTTGTATAAAAATAGTATTTCTTGACTAAAAATAAATATTTCCAAAAAAAACTAATGAATTTATAATAATAAAATACTACATTAAGGTATTTAAAAAGGAATTTAATTTTATCCCATTAAAATTATGTAATTTTTAATACATATTTTATAATAACTTAAATAATATAACGAATATGAATTTTATAGAAAATAACCTTTTTCAATAGTAACTCATATTAATTTTTTTTCTTACAAAGGTAATATATTTCAATTGCTTAATATTTTGGTGTTTATTATAGTATAATTAATTATATTCTTCTAATGTGATGTTGACTATTAATATTAGGTGTAGTGTGTAGTGTATGTTATTGAACATAACATAAATTTCACAAGGTCTATAATTTTATATCATTACATTTATAATCACAATCCTTTTCATAATCCATCAATGACAATATAAAGAACATAAATTACTCCATAATATCATATTTCGTGAATATTTAGGTCTTGATAATCATTCATGTTGGAAGAAGTGATTATATAAAAACACAATTTATATAGGAGGTTGAACCATCCCAAAAAAGAACATGATATATTAATGGCTGGGTAAAACTTTAGAGTTATTTAATTATAAAATTTATTTCATAGAAGTATAAAAATGATAATATTACCTATTGAAATAGGATAATTTTATATATAGTTATGGGATATGATAGGTCCATTGAAAAATTATAGTGAAGAACTATTTATTTACATTATTTAAATACTTTATTCTCGATATGAGTTCCTTATGAATGAATGATTTAGGCTTCATATATGGAACCATAGGATAAAAAAATCTAAGAGAGTTAAAGATATGAATATTGAAATATATATCCCTAACTAATCTTCTTGAGGAGAAAAAAATTGCCACTAACTTTGGGTGATTCCCCAAGACACAAATGGAAGGAAATAAATTCCACAGGCTTTATAAGATTATGATGATGAATTGGAATGTTATGATAGAACAACTTATAAACACTAAAAAATGAAAATCCAATCCCCAAATATGATGTATTATTAAAAATTATATAACCCCATGTAAAAACTAGCAAAAACAACATCAGAGTAACAATTTAACATGGTATATCAACCATAAAAAAACAAGACTATAATACCCGTAGTCTCCGAATACATGATCCAAGTAATCCCTAACATATATGTAACATCCAAAACCACCTGCCAACCCCACGAAATCAAGATTAATTATAGGATAAAAATTTTATCATTCATTTACTTGTATCACTATAGATGACATTTGGAAACACACTTATGTGAACAAGAAGGGGGTGAGTATAAACATAGTAGGGATTCCCAAAATACTTCCCAACACTCCACACTAAGAAAAATATATTTTGAAAAAATTATATAAAACATTTATAAAGAAACATAACAGTTTATATAATTTCAAATAAGAGTACAATGGGATAAAAGCATCATAAAAGATTATTACAACCATGTTCACTTTTCATAATTATTCTTGGGTTCACACACACACATACCGATCAACAAAATAACCATAAACTCAATAAAATTATACAATTAATGTATTTATATCTTGATAATGATCCATTCAACCATAACGTAGGATGTTCTGACCTTATCTAGCCCTTAATCACATAGAAACCCCAATAAAACCTAATTTGATGAAAAATAATTTATATAAAAAAAACTTATTTTTGAATATGTTATTTAAAATTAGTTTATTTAATTGAAACCAATATTTAATATTAAAATCAATATTTTAATATCACAAAAAAAGGTATTTTCTAAAATCCTTGTAATTTTCCATAGTTTCCAAAACATATCCAAACTCAGTTTACTACACAAAATATCATAGTGGGGCCATATTAAATCCATTAGGAACCATTATAGAAAACTAATACTCTTAGTTTTAAAATATTTTAAATGACAAGGAATACACCCAAAACATAATGAACAGATAAAGTTAATAATGAACCTTATAATTTATTGATCATAGGTCAAAAAACAAATCTGTCACTTGATTCAATGATATTGTATCAATATTCACATCAAAATTCATAAATTAATAGATAATGGACCAGATCTATGCTTCCAATAGGGAGAAAAATAGTGTATCTAAGAATAATAAGGTAGAATAAAAGAGAAAGAGTACCTGCATATGAATTCAGATCTCTAACACACTTTTATTCCCATAAAAGTTGGGTTTTTAAATACCAAACCATACAATACATAAAAAATATATGGTAATTGATGAATATTCCTAACAAAACATTGTGATCCATGATATAATAGTTTAGGCCTAGCACCTTTAGAAACATAGACACACTAAAAACTAGTCCATAAGTGTTGAAAAACATCTCTCTATAGTATTTTTATAAATATATCACTTCTTATACATATCATACATGATTCCATTATTTATATCCTAGGTAACGGAATAATAAGAAAGTGTGAGAAAAGATGATCATTACATGTAAAAATGGGAGATATTATTCATTTACCATATAAAATCATAAGATGATTATAATAGTATGAGGTCATGACCACACTATAAGAATCTCATACCAAACCTATCATAGATCATATACATGATCCATGGTATAAAGACTTATCATTCTTAATGATATGACTTATGAGATTGTGGAATCATCATTATTCTTAAACCCGAACTCATTTCATAATAATGAGGAACTAACATAATCATAGAAAAATATTTCATATGTAAATATTAATTACAAATACCATAAACATAGTGGATTAGTACTCATCACATCTTTCCTATTATGGACTAGGTCGCACATGTTTCCCAAAGTGGATCCTGATTCACTTTTTTTCCATAGTGGATCAAGCATATTAACTTGTTTCCCATTTTTATGTTATGAGATATAAAGATTTACCTAAGGAATTGGAGATAGAAATAGGACCCACCCATCACATAATTAAAAATATACTTGTGGGTGTAATAATATCCTAAAACATTCATTATATCATTACTTCATTACCAGTGTAATGAAGACAGGTTTCATAAACATTCCATTAATTAACAACATCATAACCACTAAAGAGTAAATGGGTTTCAAAAAAATTAAATAATCATAAAAAATTAACCATATAAAGAAAGAATAATGATAATATCATTTAATAATATCCTCAAAAAGTCATAAATTATCAAATGGTTTTTTGGTTATAAATAGAAATACGATAAAACATTTCTTAGTGAAATAAACAATCCATATTGAAATAAACATAATGAATGTAAATATTTTATAAATAAAATATGAGAAAAATAAATTGAACAAAACATTGAAAACTTATAATAATTGTTTCAAAAAAATTATGGTCTTTTTGGATGGAAATTATACTCATTCTGTACATATTAAAATAATCAATCCATTCACTTTTTTTGATAAAATTCAAATCATCTTTTTTTCAAAAATGGCATCAATTATACTTTTATATATTTCATTAAGAATAAGTCAAAATAATAAAAAGAAATTTTAATAGTCCAAAAGTAAAATTAATATTTTTATAAAGTATTTAAAAAACATGGAATTGGAGGAAAAAAGTGTTCTCAAGAGAAGATAGAAATAAATTATGTTTTAGTCAAAACCAGTTTTTAGAATCATGAATATATAAAGAGAGGAAATCTAATGGAAATTTATTATTCCCATTAAATAAACATAGGATTATAGATTTCATGAATTTAGTGATAAATAGATCATAGTATTCCATCATTATAATATTAATCCTAAACAACCCCGATAAACAATGAGATTATAACATCAAACCCATATAACTTTAGTTACTTTTAAATCATACCCAAAATTGATGAATAAAATAAAATAAAAAATTAAATATCATTACTATAAATAACTTAAATATACTAAATATAAAATTGGATGTATATAAACCTCATAATAGAATACAGCTGCATAACAAAACATATGTCTCAAAGAAGGAAAATTTAGACAAAAATGCCTTACCTCATTTGAATCATTTCAACCATAAAATCCATGAAAGAGACATTATAATTTTTATGTGTAAATTGAAAATAATTTTATCAAGAATACTTATAAAAAACATTCATGGGTAGTATATAAACCACATAATAAAAAGAGGTGGTCAATATATTATGTGTCTCACTAAAGTAAAAAAGAGAGACAGAAATCCATTATCTTAAGAATTGATTTCCTTCTACACATTTAAAAATAATATATAATAAATATAAATCTATAATAAACTATTAAAAACAATAATTATATATTTAATACCATATATTATTTACTAAATGACCATTTATTTCTTGTTTAAAATAATTCATTGTAAAAATTACATTTTGTGTAGTAATTGATTTTTTTGTATATGTTCGGATTTTTTATTTTATATCCTCATAGATTGATCTTGGTTATATAATATTTTGAATTTTAACCATGATATAAATATAATACATATTCATTATATAATTATTTAGATATGTACAGAAATTTTGATGATAGAAAATTAAATAAACTATTCCTAGAGATGGTAGGCCATACACACGCAAAGAAAATTGTTTCAGTTTTTTCGATAGATGAAATAAATGAAATAAAAATAATATATTAACATTATAGAATATTTTTTGCGTAATATATACATAAAATATATTCATTAAATTTTCCCTTATTATATTCTATTCATTGTGTTAGTGAAAAATAAATGACAATGCTTGGTGAGGCGGTAGTCCGTCATACATATGAGCAATGTTATCATATTCTCACCAAATGGAAAGTTAGAAGTTATTAGTGATATTATAATTAAATAAGTATAATAAAAAAATTAATATCAAATATATATATATATATATATATATATATATATATTAAATCCATCATTATATCCTTCCATGAAAGGTGTTGACGGAAAACAAATTACATCTGTTCGTGAGGCGGTAGTCCTCCGTACAGACAATCAATGATTTCATTTTCCATTTGATGGAAGAGGATAAAGATATAAGTTATGAAAATAAACATAATAACACCAAATTATGTGTTATAAACTAGTTTTATTATATTTTAATTAATATAACATGAATGAAGGTGCTCTGATAATAATTAAAAAGATAGATTTTAGTAAAGATCATTACATTTTCATAGGAATACCCAATTTTGATATCTTATTATTGACCATAGGGTTGGTATTTTGGGATAAAAAGTAAATCTAGAAAATTTATAATGTTTTTTGGTGGATTTGTTTTGGTTCTATCAAGCCGAAGGTCTTAATAAGTATGAATAAGTGAGGAGAGGTGGTGACCATTTATAATAGAAGATGAGTTTTATTTCATAAAATACTAAAAAAAACTCAATATCGAGAACTAAATAAAACCCACATCTGTAAAAAATTGTTAAATAATATATTATTTGGATTATATGGTTCTGAAATACCTAATTTTTTATAGACATGTTATTTTTTATCCTATAAGTTTACTTAATTTTATCATTTTAGTTTTCACAAAGGCAAATTGTAACTTTTTATTTAGCTTGGTAATCTATCATTTAATAAAAATATTAAATATATCCATTATATATAATTCATATAATCTAATTATAAATATTAAATAGAATTTAATAAAAATATATATCATATGTCTATGGAAAATTATTTTTTACACGAGAATGTGTAACACGTAAAACCCTGTTTTATCCTTAATTGCTGTAATTAATATTTATTATATTTACTAATCATTTCTATAAGAAATTAATTTCTATTTATTATATAATATAATTAATTATGATTAAAAATATGGAACCCTTATTATGAATTTAAAATCATATAATTGGAAGAATTTTATTTAAAATTAATCATATAGACGCAACAAAAAAGAGGTTTCCAAAAGAGAGATTTTTCAAATGTTTAAATGGTTTATAAATCTGAATTAAATATGAAATTGATTCCAATGGAATGTATTTTATTAATTATAATTTAATTCATCTAGGTTTACTTTTTTCCTTATTTAAAAAAGGTAACATTATAAATTTTTCAAACAAAAGTAACATTTTAATAAAAACCATTATTTTTCATAATTCATAAAAAAATTAATCCTCTAAAATATCGAGAAAATTATCTCTATGATAATTTATAAATTTTGATTAAAAATGAATTTATTTTTATCAATTAAATTTTTATAATTTTTTTTGAAAAATTAGTTTCAAAATAATTGCGCAAAAGGTGATGAAACTACTTTTTAGAAAAACTCTTTTGCAAAGATTTGGATTTATTCAGACCACATACATAAAAAATACATAAGATGAATTTTCAAAATTTTAATCATTATTATATATTTAAACTTCATTACAATCATTCATTATATTTTATTTATTTAATTTATTGATATTAAACTTGTTTTTGTGAAAAACTATTGTTTTTCAGAAAAAATATATTTAAATTTTTATCTTGTTTTATTTTTATATATAATTAAATAGTCATAAATGAATTCATTTTATACACATGTGTAAAATATATATTTTCCTAATTTATTCAACACCATCCATAGCCTCAATTCCAATTTCTTAGATATAACTATCATATTAAATAAAAATATTTTAATTGTATGGAAGATTTCGTTTAATACACGCTCTTGTGCATAACAAAAAATAATCTTTAAGTTTCGTGTGATGAAAAATATTAATGAAATTAAATTTAATTGAATAAAATTATTTCATAAAATATAATGGTAATACATTATATCATCCATAAAATGAATTTATCCCTAGGAATTCATCACTCTGATACCAAGTAATGAGGATATTTTTTCCTCATCCCATCATAAGGTTCAAATGTAGCTTCCTTAAGTTAGAAAATTCTCCATCAAACATTGAAAAGGTGAGTGGTATTATTTCATAGAAATATCTGTATACGATCTAGAATATCCCCATGTTTTTCTTTATAATAAAATCATACTCCAGTGATCTGGAATATGATTTCAGTACATGTGAATGATCAGGTATATACTTCCTTAGTAGAGATTCATGAAACACATCAGGGAAGTGGGATAGGATTGGTTGAATAAACCAATGGTAATCCATTGTACTAATATGATCTATAATTTCCATGTAACTAATATTTCATGGGATCAAGTTTCCTTAATTTAATATGAACAATTTGATCCTTTGGTTGTGCTTCCTTCTACTTCCAATTCATCTCTTAATCCAAGAAATATAGATAAATATTTTATGCTGGAAGCACTAAAAAATCACAATATCCATAATTGAATTTTAAGGCATTACTTTTATCTGTAGTTTTCGTGAAAAAAAAAAAGTTAATAGAAGTTATCTATTATGTATTAATATTTATATATTGAATTAATATATTAATCTTTAAAAGATCATCCAAAAAACAACTTAAACGATTCCATAAATGGATGTTGTTATGACTGTTAAATAATCAAAATTAAAAAATAAGATCCTTAATTTTTCCAAAATCAACATTACATTAATCCCCAAAATATAAATAATTATCTATTAATGTTCACATTACAAATATGTGAATACCTTGGACATATATTATCTTGAATCATGGTAAGAAGAAGTTTTACCAGAAATCCTCAAACATAACATTTATGATTATGTATTCTATAAATTAAATCAGATATTATTTAATATATTATATAAATCCATTTTTTTAAATTCCACTAATGATAACATATACCACTTTTTCAAGAAAAATATTTAATCAGTTATGGGGTCATCAAAACTACCAAGTTTACATTATCAGTATCAAAAATCAATTTATACAAACCAAATGCCACTTTCTCAACATCAGGAACATATTATAGGTTGTCTTACTTAAATCATGGTGTTTTTATCAAATGGAACATCTCTTTTAAATCAAATTTATAGTTCGTCCATAATATTATACATATTCTTCAAAATCATTAATAGAAAACTTCTATAAAAATAGCCCTTAAATATTTGAGAATTTATATTACATAATTGTTTAATTCCCATTGATAATAACTTCAATCATTCCACTTCATTCTTACACCATTAACTAGGATCAATAATCTTAATCCTTATTACCTCATTCCATTAAAATTTCATTTGTATTCTCTTCATTATAATAAAGTCATTTACTTATACCACATTTATGATCCGCTTATAGAGAATTACTCCATGGTCATCAAATTCTATAATTATCATACACTATATATTTATTGAATTAAAACAGATATGATTCTTCACAGAATCAATTATTATCATACATTTAATTAACTAAACTTTTCATTTTTCCTTGGTAATATCTTTATTTGTTTCCTTTTTTAAACACATAAAATGTATTCTAATTCAATTGAGATGTTAAATAGAATGATATTTCCATTAGTATCAATATATATGAGACTGAATATTAATTCATCGATGTTCTCCACCACCTAAACACTCAAAAAATGTATCATTATCTTATTTGGTTAGCCTACTAGGTTGTTAAGGTGAAATTTATTAATCACATTTCATAATAACTGAATAAGTATACTCATAATTCCCTTCTCTCAAGTCTTCATACTATTTGGTTTCTCATCAACACATTTTTTATCATATTCAAAATAAACCACATTTCTTCTGGTTCACATCATCCACTATAACAAAAAAGAACTATGTGAGAAATAATAATTGTACATGGAAACTATATAATCCATCAAATCACTTAAAGGATATCTAAATTAAGACAAATTATTTTGAATATATGACACCTTCAACTTATCCCAGGTCATTGATGGTCATTATTTTTATCTTGTATGATCATTTGTAATGAGTTTGTGAATTTTGAATAAATATACCCCAGGAGTTTCAAACTAGATGTGCATCAAGACACATTTTCATGAACTAGGAGATGATGAAGTACATCTCAATGCATACTTTTTAGAGTTATTACCCTAAAAACTATTGTTCTAGAGCTAAATGCTCTTGTAGTATCTAGACATGGATGCAACTGATTTGAATGAAATTTATCTACAATTTTCAAAAATTCAATGAAATTTTATAATACTAACAATAAAACATAGAATTATCATTATATATATATATATCTTTATATATATCCCATGTTATCTTGAAAATATTTTTTAAATTAGTTTCTAATGATAAACTATAACATTCAATAATACCAACTTGAAAGACCCAAACCTGCTATAAATAAATATTACATCGTAATATATGTATATTCATTACATTACATAACTATCCATGCTAAAATTGTTTTGTATAGTGCCTTTGGAAATATAGAACGATTAAAAATTGGCCCATAAGTGAGCTACATCATCTCCCAATAAGATCATAATAACTAGAACCCTTCTTAAACATATCATATAATACCTTTCTTCATAACTCAGGGAAAAGAAATATTATAAAGGATGAGATTAGATGATCAATAATGGTAAACATTATATATATCATTCTGTGATAATATAAAATCATATGATAAGTATAAGGGTATGATATATTGAACATAACTAGAAAAACTCATACCCAAACTATCATATAAAATAAACACGAGTCATGGAATAAATAATTTCCATTTCAAAAGATACGATTCATAAGAGAGTGAAATAATCATAATTAATGAACCATAAACTCATGTTATAAAACTAAAGAACCGACATAGGTATATAAAACCATTTATTAACACCAGGTTATCTTCCTATGCCCTGAATATAGTGGATCAATACTCATCACTTATTTCCCATTGTGGATTAGGGAATTTGGACTCACCTATTTCCCATAGGTGATCAATCCCATAGAAATGATTCGCAACGTTATCTATAGAGTTATAAATCCATACATAATACCATTGAGGGATATATAGGTCCCACCTATCACATTATTCAAACCAAAAAATATTTTTTCTAAAATATCATTTATCATTCATCGTATCATCACAGCATAATCCATGTAATGAAAACATTTTTCATAAACATTTCATCAATTGACTATAGTATAAACCATTAAATATTAATGGGATTCCTAAAATTTTCATCAAAATTTACATTTACCGTTAATTAATGAATAAGGATGGTATCATTCATTCTTATCCACAATAAATATTAAGAATCCCCAAAGGATGTCTTAGTTAAAAAATATAAATATGATAAAAAATTCTAGTGGAAAATAGACATTCCATATTAAAATCACTTTTTAAAATAAAAATATTTTTAGACTAACATATAAAAAACATTATTTCAAAACATAATCTAAAGCTTTTTTATGATGATTCAAAAAATAATAATGGTCACGATAGAGGGAAAGTATGTTCATTCCACAGATGTTAAAATGATAGTTCTTTTAACATTTATGATAATAAAAAAATGTTCCTTATTTTGAATATAAAACTAATATTCCAATTTTTTTTTGTAAAAATAAGACTAAATGGTAAAATTAAATTTATAAAATTCTAAAGGAACATTAATTTTCTTTTATAAAATATGGATATAGAAGAAAAAAATGGTTTTCGGCTGAGGATATAAATAAAGTTAGTTCACATTAAAAATTTCTTTTACAATCATGAGAACATAAAGTAAGGACAATAAATGAAGAACATGTATTCTTATGAAAAAATACATGATAATAGAAATCATTTTGTTCTTCATAAATAGATTATGATATTTCATCATTTAATGTATAAGCATAAACAACCCTGAAAAACAATGATATTGTAACATCACACCCATACCACATTGGTTACTTTTAAATAGTAAGAGCATTTGAAGAAGAATATCAAATGAAACCATAAATATAGTGTTAATAAAAAAATTTATGATATGAAATTTCTAATGGGAAGTATATATACTACATAAAAGAAGATTGGTTCATAACATAACTTGTGTCTCAAAGAAGGAAAAGTGAGACAAAAATCCCTTAACAGTCCTGTATATATAAAAGCATAAAACCCATGAAATAAGGATAAAAACATTCATAATTAAATTCAAATTATTTTCATTATAATCATCTTAATAAAAATTTAAGGGTAGTATTTACACCACCTAAAACAAATATGTGGTAAATGTGGCATGTGTCTACCATAAGTAAAAAGTGAAATATAAATCCCATATCCTAAGTCTTGAATTCCTTCATATACATTAGAAAATATTTTATAATAAATATATGATTACTATAAATATAATTAATAACTATAATTATATATTTCATTCCATATTTTATATACTCATGATATTCTTTTACACTTTTATTACCTTTTTATTAACATTTTCTTGTTAGAATCACATTTCGGGTAATATCCTCTTTGTTTTTTGTGAATAATTTGAATTTTTTTTGTTTTTGGTTATCTTACACATATAATGGATACGTCATATATGTAATTTTAACCGTGATTTAAATATCATATATATTTTGTATATATAAATTTAGAGTAGTACAAAAATGTTAGAGATTGAAAATAAAAAACATGGTTTATAGAGACAGTACATCAAACGTATGTGTGAAAGATGTTTCCATTTTCTCAATAGATGAAAAAAATAATGGTAAATAATATATTACCATTCAATAAATTTATTTATGTAATATATATCATAGATATTATTTAAATTAAACTTTATTAGATTCCATAAAATTTGTCACTTAAAAATGATTCACATCGTTTCACGAGGTAGTAGTTTCCAGCACACATGAGAGACATTAGCATATTCCAACTAAATAGAAATTAATAAGGTATGAGTCATATTACAATTAAATAATTGAAATATTACCTAAAATATTATTAATTTTACTCCATCATTATATCCAACAATGATAGACAATGATATAAAATGAATCACATCGATTCCTGAGGTGGTAGTCCATTGAACACATGATCGGCGATTTAATTTTCAATTTCATGGAAGAGGAGATAAATACAGGTTAGTATATCAATATAACAATATAATATTATACATTAAAATGTACTCTTATTATATTTTAATTAATAATGCATGAATTAATGTTTTATAATAATAATTTAAAAGAATGAGATTAGTGAAGACAATTATATTCGCTTAGACCCCCCCTTGGAACTCCAATTAAGGACCCCAGGGTCAGTATTTTTGGATATAAATTAGATCTAGAACACACATATGTATTAATGGGTGGAATTATTATAGGGTATTGGAATGAAAAATGGATTCATATATATGAAATATTGCAGAGAATATGTGACTTTTTATAATGGGGGTATATTGGTGTTTTTGTAAATAACCAAAATTATTCAATAATGGGAATTTACTCTCACCCCATGTCACGAACCATCCACCGAGGCCCATGATGTGACTACCCCAAGCCCACCTTCCATAGGCCAGTGGCCGACGACTAGTACTGAATGCGTATTCCCAAAAATTAGGAAGGTAATGCCTTTATAATTTGAAACTCACGCAACCAAGCACACAACACGATACGAACATAAGTAAACCAAATATTAAAAAGACTGTCTACTTTAAGTAAAATGGACTAGAATACAAGAAAAAATGGAAAGCACAAGAAAATTGGAAAGTAATAGTAAATTGAACAGCTCATGTGAAAACCTTCCAAGGATCCTACGTGAAGGGTAGGTATATCTCTCGAACAGTCGTCTCTGTGGTACGCCTTGTCTAAGGTCCACCTCTGAGCTACATCTAGTCCAGGTAATCTTTTCCTTAGTCATAGGTGCACATCATCTGCACTAAACACAGCAAGTTTTAGGAGTATCCCGTGTAGGGGTGAGTATATTGATACTCAGTAGGGACCCCGAGACCCTCAAAGGTCTCACAAAATCCACAAAGGATAAACAAAAAAGCATAAAAAAAATTTCAACCCTACGTAGGTAAATAACCATACATATACCTAAGTTATCATGTATACCCATCTCATTCAAGATGAAACACAAGGCCCAACTCATTAGCTCAAATATTAACTGTTCCACGAAGGAAAAAAAAACTATGAAGGTAACACCACAAAGGTAAGTACCACATAGGTTCACCACCCAGGAGAATACCACCAAGGTATCACCATGAAAGAAAGTACCAAAACGTTACGCCACACAGAAGTATACCACAAGGTATTACCATGAAGGTAAGTCCCACATAGGTATGCCACACAGAAGCATTCCACCAAGGTATCACCATGAAGGAAAAGACTCAGCTCACACCAGGTATAAATTAGGTAAAGTAGTAGGAATGGTTAGATGTAACTACTGAATCATCTTACTCTGTTAAGAGGTATACCCACTTAGGATCTTATATCATCATACCCACATAGGATCCTAGTACATCATCAAACCCACACATAATCATAGTACATTCTTTGACTCACACAAGATCCTAGTACATCTTGAGACCCACACATGATCCTAGTACAGCTGACCCACATAGGATCCTAGTAAATCATCAGACCCACACAGGATCCTAGTACATCGTCAGACCCACACACAATCATAGTACATCGTCAGACCCACATAGGATCCTAGTACATCGTCAGACCCACACATGATCTAAGTACATCTGACGCATACAGGATCCTATTACATCATCAAATCCACACATGCTCCTAATATAGTAGACCCACATAGAATCCTAGAGTAGTCCCATGTGGATTCATAGAGAGAATCCAAGTGATACTCTCGAACACAGAACCACAATGGATCCCAAGAACAGACCCACAAAGGATCCCTTTCTCATGTTATAGCAATCTACGGGGTTCCCGCACTAAGCTCGCTTGATTCTGGGATGGTCCAGTTCTTAATCCACACGTCGATAATCCAACTTCCATGAAGTCCCATGAAGAAGTATCCCAAAGGAACTCCACGTAAAAGGGGTATCAATGAAACTGGTGATGTGTCAATTGGATGCTCGGTCTATATGTTATTGGCCTTTTAGTCACGAGGGCTCGGTTGGATTCATGTCTGATCCAACCCGGCCATACCCAACCTTATCCAAAACTCAATGGGGGTATACCAAAAGAACCATCTCAATCCAAGGTTTCTGGTGCCACAAATGGTTCATCAAACAGACGCCTGCAGCTTAATATATGGTCGGAAGAGTGAAAATGAACGAAGTTGGTCCGGGTCCAGTCTGACCCTGCCCAACCCAGATCTGGCCCTCGGTCAGTCAC
The DNA here is from genome assembly GCA_963277665.1 of Viscum album. Taxonomy (NCBI): domain Eukaryota; kingdom Viridiplantae; phylum Streptophyta; class Magnoliopsida; order Santalales; family Viscaceae; genus Viscum; species Viscum album. The sequence continues at coordinate 285,751,194 of OY728139.1, forward strand.
GATAAGTGGGATCTGACCAAGCCCTCTAGGTATAGCCCGCATGGGGTGGACCACATTGCGGCGGCTGTCCGGATGGCCTGCCGCCCTTCTTGGCACTATCGCGCACCGCGCCGCCACTAGCAGCTGGCTCGGCCGACCACCCCTCCATCGCCGTTGGTCCCATGCACGTAGGGCGGCATGGATGCACACTGCCACCACCATCACATGGCTGAACGCTACACCAGCTGCATCCCTCGCTCTACTGCAGCTGATGGGCCACGACCTTTTCATCATTCAGAAGCACAGACGCACACTGTACTTCCTCCCTTGCGGTCGGCCGGGTGCCGGCTCCCGCATCCTTCCGTGAGTCATTGTGTATTCATTCCATAACCAAAAATGAAATGATCACATATTTTTTATCCTTGCGTCTAGGTTTCGTATCCATATATCACTCTCAACAAATATTTTTGTTTCCAGCCCCAATAAATATTTGGCCGCCTCTTTCCGCGAGCCATTGCGGCTTCGTTCTAGGCCCAAAAAATTAAACAATTGCATATTCGTGATCCTTGTGTTGAGAGATTCGTGTCCATATATCATGTTCACTAAATCATTATGTTTTCAGGGATAGTAAATATTTGGCCGCCTATTTTCTCAAGCCATTGCGGCTTTTTTCCAAGCCCAAAAAATTAAACGATTTCATATTCGGGATCTATGCATCAGGGGCTTCACGTCCATATATCGCGTTCAGTAAAACTCCATAATTTCTAGCGCCAATAAATATTAGGCTTTGAAGAACACACGATGAACATGTGAATAAATAAAAGAAATATGAGCTAGGTTAATGTGCGGGATGATGGCCATGTTCGTTTGGCAATCGACATTGTGTATTTAGAATATGAAGAATCAATAAAACAAATTCAAACATATATTAAAAATCCTACCACGATTTTCCTTTGGAGGTGGCTCGGGGAAGAAGATGAAGTCGATGAGATGGTGACCTTGGCGTTTGTCGCTTCTGCAAGACGCTTCCAAAGTCTGCTTGAACATCATCCTCCTTCTTCAATTCCAGAGAGCATTCTTCTTTGGAGGATGAGTTTCTCCACAATTATCCAAATCTCTCCCCTTCTCCATTTCCAACCAAATCCTTCCAATGGAATGAGGTTCCAATATAATATAAATTAAGACTATCAATTTAATTGTTGGAAAAATTAATTGATGGAATAATTAATTGTTGGCATAATTAATTGTACCACATTGGCATAATTAAATAATGGGGGGAAGTTCAAGAGTTACCTCCCATTAAAAGAAATGTTTTATAGTTTCTTCCCATTAAAGGGGGTTTGGGTGGTCCTCACCTATGAATTCAAAATATAGGTTTTAGTTTGGGTGGTCTCCACCACTATAACCCATGTAGAGAGGTTTTATAAGAAAAAAATTAAAAGATTATTTTATTTTATTTTCATTTCCTCGAAAAACCCAAATTCTATCATTCTCCCTCAACCTACTATGGTTGAGGTGATGGTCTTCTTAAGAAAATACGGGCACTGTGAGTTCAATGGTGTCCTCAGATTTTAATTCCGAGCATTGGTTCAAAAGATACAAAAACCAGCTCGTACGTTTACTGAACGTACCCAAAAAAAAGTTCAGAAATTTATTAACAGTCACCCTCGACCCGTGTCAGTCGAGGTTAGGCTCTTCCCAAGTGAAACAGCACCAAAAAACCCAACGGTACTCTTGTATTTCCAATCCCAGTTACCATTTAAAAGTTATGTATTTTAAAATAAAATAACTGTAAATTAGTTATTTTATTTATGGATTAAAACTAACTTTCACAAGTGGCCCGCGCCAGCCAAAGTTAATATATTCTTCAAATTCCCTCACGAGTTCAGAAGTAGTCTCAGATTTTCATTCTGAGATACTGTTTGTGATTTATAAGCATTTGAAAAATAAAATACTTTATTTAATTATTCTTGTTACTGTTATTCCATTGTTGGGTTTTCTCACAGGAGGCCCGTACCGACTAAACTTAAGTCGTGCGTATGTTAAACCGGACTTCCTGAACACAACACTGCCCTCAGATTTCTGATCTGGGTTACTGTTCAAGAGTTATTCCACTTTTTCAGGAAACCTGCATACACACACTAAGTAAAACTCAACAAAACTTCGACGGATCATTCCTGGCACTTCAGGCCTCGGAATTGCGCGCCATCAGATTTTGCAGTCTCGAAATAATTCTATATAATTAAAAACAATTTATACCGAATTCATGGGTCATTACATTAACCCCACCTTAGGAATTTATGTCCTCAAAATCCATAACAAAGGAAAAACATCCAAAAGAGGGTAGTGAGCATGAATCTGAGCCTCCCACTCCCATGTGCTCCCCTAGAGGTTCGTGTGCTGCCAACATACATGCACCAAATGTATCGATAAAACATGAAGGAATCAATCATGTCGATCCTCAATCTCCACTGGAACCTCCGTAAACAACACCCCACCATCTAAGTCCATCTAGGAATGGTCAAGGATGTGAGATGGGTCATGAACGTATCCTCTCAGCTGGGATACGTGGAATATTCCACACACCCTCTCTAACTATTGTGGAAGAGACAAGTGGTATAACACCTTTCCTACCCTCCGAAAGATCAGAAAAAGACCAATATACCTCGGTGATAACGTCCCCCCTTGGCCAAATCTAAGAAAACCTCATAGAGGTGAGACCCGTAGGAAGATATGATCTTCCTATTCCTATCAGAATAATATTTCTTCTTGCTCTAAGAAGTTTTCACTTGCTACCAAGTGAGGAATAGTTATACAAAATATACCACTTATTTCTTCATCCCTAGCCACCAGTATTGATGTTGATGGTCCTGGTACATCATCACCACACCATGATGTACCACTAGTGGTAAACATATAGAACTCCTTCAACACCTCCTTTTGCGCTACTATTACCATGGTACATCCTCTGAAAATGACGACGTTCTTGCCACATTTAGAAAATCAATCAGGTTCCTACCCTAAGGATATCTGAGCACGTAGAGCCTCGCAGTCAACGCCCCCACGTTGCACCTCCCTAACTCACTGAAGTATTGGGAGAGTTATTTTTTAGAGACTAAAGAAAATCTGCCTCATCTCAATCCACAAATGATATCTATAAAGCAGTTTGGTGCTCTGTCGCCTCACTTAGCAGCAACAGGCCAGACCTCCTACTAAGTGCAACTGCTACCATGTTCCCCCTCCGATGAATATAGACTATATAAAAGTTATATTCCGGGAAGAAATATAGCCACTCTTGTTGGGAAATAAAAACTACAAAACTTCTGCATCTATGAGGGTGAGGTTGGCTGACTCATGAGTGATCAGCCGCACCCTCCTATGAAAGAGTTTATACTATGCGGCTAGGGTTTTATTTTTCCCTGACTAAGGAAAAACTCATCCCAATGTTGTAGATAAACCACAACCGTTTTTTCAAATACAGTCAATCTGAGTATGAATTATGGATGTCCAGTCATACCCAAACTATCGTAGTAAGAACTTGATGCTTCCACCAAGTGGTTCCAACTGAAACTCTCACCTCAACGGTCAGATCACACCGTCGGTGTAAGTGTGATTATTGAGTATCCTCCAAATCGTATCTATAGACATGAGGGTCGTGTCAATGATTTAAACAAAAACTCTAGGTCTTGGAAAAGATTCATGGAAGGAATGATTGGTACCCGTGTCTATTGATACGACATCAAGTAGTAGACACAGACTGTACCTCAAGTCATTCCTAGAGCCCTTGGGTTGCACTCCTTGACTGCATGCAGTACTCTCTTCCCCTTTCCACCATCTTTCTGAGCCTGGAGGGGACCACAATGTGGGGTGGTTGTAACATGTCGAAATGTATACCACCACATGCTTCTCCTATAGCTCTTTTTCCATATCTGCAGCCCTGCTGATTAATTTTTCCCAAACACTTCTTCTTCTCAAAACATTTTTACACACCCAAGTCTCTGAGACTAGAGCCAGTTTCTTGCATTCGCACTTCTAACATTCACAAGCTGTATCTGCTCACCTAAAGAACATTCAACCACAAAGGTTCTATCTAGCACCCTAACATAAGTAGGAATCCATAGAGGAATAGTTTTGGCCCATATGTCCTTAAACACACCAAGCACAGAAGTCTGATCCATGAAGCACTGATTGTATCGTATTAATCGAGTACCAGTAATGGTCTGTATGCCTCGATGAATACTCTGATACCAACATGTTGTCCTACCGAAGTTGTAGAAGCTCTAGAGAACTTTCATCCACCTCCTCAAGCCAGTCCTCAAATTCTTGGGAAACTGTTTCACCTCGAAACATCAGAGGCCTCTGCTGCTTGAACTCATGCAATGCACTCAGTCGGCCTGCATTGTCTGACAGTGGGGCTGGTGGTATCTACTGCCCAACAGGTGGTGGTGCTGCTGGTGCACCACTTGAAGATGCCAATATAGTAAGAGGGCCCAACAATGGAGCCTCGTTTCTCGGTGCGCCGTCATCGTGTACTCACGCGGGAATCCAAGTAGGCTCTCTACACAGTGGCTTCCTGATAAGGAACAGGTGCGCCACAATCATTTTGTTATACATTGGGAGATGACTCAATAAAATGCAATAATACTTTTCAAAACACACACGCAATTTTTGTTTTCGTGCACTGAGTCAGAAATCAAAAGTCAGGGTCCTGGTGTATGGATACGTTAGCCTCCGCACCAACACTGGATTCCCTGAATTGATAACCAGACTCACTACACATAACACTATTTCAATAAAAAAGTTCAGAGTCCAATGTTCTATGTTATAACCGACTCCTATGATAAAAATAATTCATGAACCGTCCCCCAGGCCCCGTGCCATGACTACCCTAAGCCCGCCTTCCATAGGCCAGGGGATGATGACTACCACCAATAGCGTATTAGCAATAACTGGGGAGGAATTTCCTTTATAATTTATAACTCACACAACCAAGAACATAGCATGATACAAACAAAAATAACCAAAATAGTAAAAATAGAGTGTATAGTAAGTAAAAGGGTGAATAATACAAGCCCAATTGGAATGTATATGAAAATTGGAATGTAAAAGTAAAATAAACAGCTCATGTGAACACCCACCAAGTATCCAACCTGAAGGGTAGGTATATCTCTTGAACAGTGGTCTCTGCAGTCGGCCACATCTAAGGTCCTCCAAGCTACATCCAGTCCTGGTACTCTCATCCTCAGTCAGAGTTGTCCATTGTCTGCACCAAACACAAAAAGGTGCAAGCATAGCCCATGAAGGGGTGAGTATAATTATACTCAGTAGGGACCCCGAGACACTCAAAGTGCTCACAAAATCCCCAAAGGGTGTACCACAAAGCGTAAAAACAACTTTTAACCATAATTAGGAATATTCCCATACATATACCAAAGTTATCAGGTATACCCATCTCATTCATGAGGAAACACAAGGCCCAACTCATTAGCTCAAAGCTCAACAGTTCCACAAAGGAAAGAATACCACGAAGGTAACACCACAAAGGTTAGTAACACACATGTTTTCCACACAGATGAATACCAACAAGGTATCAACACAAAGGAATGTACAACATAGGTACTCCATAGAGAATAATACCACAAGGTATTACCACGAAGGTAAGTGCCACACATGTACGCCACACATTGAAATACCACAAAGGTATCACCATGAAGGAAAGAACCACACAGGTATGCCACATAAAAAAATTCCACCAAGGTATAACCATGAAGGAAAAGACTCTGCTCACACCATGTATAACTTTGGTTCAGTAGTAGAGATTAATAGATATAACTACTTAACCATCTTACTCTGTTAAGAGGAAGAACCGCGTAGGATCTTAAATAATCAGACCCACATACAATTTTAGTACATCATCAGACCCGCATAGGATCCTAGTACATCGTCAGACCCACACAAGACACTATTACATAATCATACCCACACAAGATCCTAGTACAACAGACCCACATATTATTCTAGAACCTCATCGGGCCCACACAAGATCCTAGTACATCGTTAGACCCACACAGGATCTGAGTACATCATGAGACCCACACAGGATCCCAGTACATCATCAGACCCACACACGATCCTGGTAATGCAGACCCACATATGATCCTTGTACATCTTCAGACCCACATAGGATTATAGTACATCAGACCCACATAGGATCCTAGGGTATTACCACATGGATTCCTAGGGAGGATACTATTGAGAATCTCGAACACACACCCACAAATGATCCCAAGATCAGATCCACAATGGATCCCTTTCTCATGATACAGCTAGCTACATGGTTATTTCACTAAGCTCGCTTGATTCCTGGAGGGTCCGCTAATCAAGCCACAAGTCTATATTCAAACTGACACTAAGTCACTTTAAGAATTATACCAATGTTCCTCCATTTAAAAGGTGTCTCAATTCAACAGATGATGCTTCAATCGGACACCCAGTCTGTAAGTTATTGGACTTTTAGTCCTGAGGGTCCAGTTGGATTCGTGTACAATCCAACCCGGTCATATCGCAACATTATCCAAAACACAAGTGGGGTATACCAAATGGACGGTTTTTATCCATGGTTTCTGGCAGCGAAGACGGTTCGTCAAATGGACGCGCGTAGCTCATGATATAGACGGAAGAGTCAAAGGGTCAATGTTAGTCCAGGTCCGGTCCAACCCGGCCCACGGGATCTGACCTGATCCGCTTGGTCCGGCTCGGCCTGTGGAGCGGCCCGCTGGGCAGCCCGTGGTGCGGTGGCCTGTGGCTGGCCAGATGGCCAGCCCTCCTTCACAGTGTTGTCGCATGCCACGCGTCCACCGGCTGCTGGCTTAGTCGGTCGCCCCCTCCTTCACCGCCGCAGCCTTACTCTGCGGCCCCTGCACACAACGCAGTGCGGAAGCGCGCCACCACCTCCATCACATGAACGACTGCTACACCTACTTCCACCCTCTCTCCACCATAGCCGATGGGCCGGGACGTTCTCATCATCCATTTGCACGGATGCAGGGCTCCCTTCCTTCCTCACGGTCAGCCGGGTGCCAGTCACCACCTCCTTCTGCGAGTCATTTAGGATTAGTTCCAAGCCTAAAAAATTAAAAGATCATATATTTTAGATCCTTGAGTTGAGGGATTCATGTCCATATATCGCACTCGTCAAATATTTTTGTTTCCGGCACGAATAAATATTTGTCCTCCTCCTTCCGTGAGTCATTGCGGCTTCATTCAAATCTCAAAAAATCAAACGATCGCATATTTCTGATCCTTGAATTCAGTAAATCATGTCCATATATTGCGTTTATCAAATCTTAATGTTTCCAAAACAAATAAATATTTTTCCACCTCCTTCTATGAGCCATTGTGGCTTCGTTCCATGCCTGAAAAATTAAACAATCGCATATTTTTGATCCTTATGTCGAGGGCTTCACGTCCATATATCACTTTCAACAAAACTACGTATTTCCAGTGCCAACAAATATTATGACATGAAGAACTAATAAATAATGCATGAAAAAATAAAAGAAGCAGGAGCATGGTTTCTGTGCGGGATGATGGTCATGTTCGTTTGGCCATTGTCCTTGTGAATTTAGGATATGAAGAATCAATAAAACAAATTCAATCCTATATAAAAACACTTACATAGATTTTCCATTGGATGTTGTGCAAGGAAGAAGACTAAGTCGATGAGAGAGTGGCGTTAGTGTTCATCGCTTCCGCAAGATACTTCCGATGTTGGCTCGAACGTCATCCTAATTCTTCAATTCTGGAATGCATTCTTCATTGGAGGTTGAGTTTCTCCATAATTCTCCAAAGATCTCCCTTTATCCATTTTCATCCAAATCCTTCCAAAGGAATGGGGTTCCAATATAATATAAATGATGTCTATCAATTTAATTGTTGGCACAATTAATTATACCACGTTGGCATAATTAAATAATGGGAGGAAGTTCAAGTGTTACCTGCCATTAAAGGGGATGTTTTAAGGTTTCCTCTAATTAAAGTGGGTTCGGGTAGTAACCACCTTTGAATTAATAATGGAGGATCTATTTTGGGTGGTCCCCACCTCCATAACCCATGTAGAGAGGTTTTATTAGAAAAAAAAATTAAATTAAATTTTACTTTATTTTCATTTACACGAAAAACCCAAATTCTATCATTCACCCTCGACTTACTGCAGTCGAGTTGAAGATCTCCATATGTGAATACCAGTGCTGTGAGTTCAATAGTCTCCTTGGATTTCAATTCCGAGTACTGGTCAAATTTTACAAAAAACTAATCGCATGTTTACTGATCGTACCCCGAAAAAAGTTCAGAAAATTATCAACAGTCACCCTCAACCCGCACCGGTAGAGGTTAAGCTCTGTCCAAGTGAAACATGCTCCAACAAACCCAATGGTACTCTCATATTTCCAAACCGAGTACCATTTAAAAGTTATGGATTTCACAATAAAATAATTCTCATATAATTATTTTATTTACAACCAAAAACTATCTTTCACTAGTGGCCCCTGTTGGCCAAAGTTAGTATCTTCATAAATAAATCATGTCCTCACGAGTTCAGCAGTGGTTTCATATTTTCAATCTGAGTTACTGTTTGTGAGTTATAAGAATTTGAAAAATAAAATAAATTATTTTATTATTTTATTTATAGTAATGCCATTTTTTGGTTTTCTCACAGGTGGCCCACTCTGACTAAACATAAGTCATGCCTAGGGTAAACCAGTAATCATGAACGCAACAGTGCCATCATATTTCTAATTTGAGTTAATATTTAATAGTTATTTCGCTTTTTCAGAAACACTGCTTAAATGATCTAATTAAAACTCAAATAAACTTCTATGGATCGTTTTGGGCACTTCAGGCCTCAGAATCCCGCACCGTCATATTTCATAGTCCTGAAATAATTCCATATAATAAAAACAAAATTATACCGAATTTCTAGGACATTACACTCCTATTCATTTAAAAATTTATAAAAAAATGGTATTTATGTATGATATGTATAAGGCCCCAGCCTTAAACCTTACTTAATCTTGAGTTATTACAAGATTACACATTGAGGATCTTTTCGGGTTTAGAGTTTTAGAGAATTAGAACATAAAACTTGCATTACATTCCACATATAAACAAAGTGGTTACATAAAGACAATATTCTTCATTCCCATCAATGGAAACATATTTAAAATAAAACATGGATTCTTTCTTGACACTTCCTTGACACTATCATCATATCATCTACCATTCCCTTGACCTGTGAAAAAAATTTCAAAAAAACTTGGGATGAGCATAAAAAGCTCAGTAAGGGATATAAAAATATAGAAAGGAAACATGGGTACATATATACATAAGAATTAGATCATACTTTACCCTTAAAACATAAGCACTTTAACATACCTCATCAAATCATGAATAAATCATAGAAATCATAAGACATAAAGGTAACTTGAGGCATTCATAACATTCTTACGTAGGGAGTAACCCTCTTGGTTACGTTTGGAATACCCATCATAGTATATGCCCTAAATATCATTGGAGAATCCATAACGTTTCACTCCTTCGCGTTACCCAATGCATTGGAGAGCTATATCGGGCTCCCCCGCCCTTAGTTTATCATGGAACCACCCATCTTCATAATAATTCCCAAGAACCTCAACATAATCGTATCACATAAAACATGCATAAAGGAAACATAAAATTTACACCTTTCAATCACAATATATCGATACAACACATTGATATAAAAACATTATTAAAAACATTTTCAATACCAAAATAAAATAAAAGTAAAACATGGTATTTATTTTTCTTTTAAAAAAAGGTATGGCTTGTAGAGGAAGCCGAAACTCAAATAATGGTCACGGCGGCGGAGAAGTCGTTGTCACCGCATACATATGACAAAACATTCCCTTTTTTCGTTTAGTAAACGCTTCATATAAAAAAGATTCCTTTTGAATAAACGTAAAAGTCAAAGGGGTTTATACACCATATAAAAGAAGGTTGAGTATAAAACAAAATATGCCTCAATGAAAGGGGATTAAGATGAAGTCCCATAGCTCGGGTCCGACTTAACTCGATCGTTCTTTAAGGTCCTCAATAATAAACTTGAATTAATTTATACATTCTTAAGAACCTTTTTCAAGTTCATTATTCCTTTTATATCACTTATTTCCATGTCATGAACACTATATAATTATTTATGTTAATAACGGTCGTTTTACCGATCATTGGTACTTGAGTAAAAATAAACCCTTTATAATTACAAGTTGTTCATGTATCAATTATATCCAGAATTATAATCATGATGTATATATCATATATATAATATATATCCAGTATATACGTGCATTTATAATATTACATAATCATTTATAGGTAAGAAATAAAATGCACCGTTCATGGAGACGGTAAGCCGTACGAACGGATGAACGCTACTTTCATTTCTATTTCATATTTTTTTATGGAATGGAATCAAAATTATAAAAAGATATATTATAATTATAGTATAATATCATATATAATACCATTAATTAAATCCTTTATATGTCCCACATATGGCATTAACGAAATCAAATCACTTTGAGGGGGTGGTAGTCCGCACTTCCTTAAATTAAGATATCACGTTTATCCATAATGGAAACCATAAAGGTATGCCCAAAATGAAAAATACAGAAGCTTAAGGAAGACATAAACATATTATATATCATATATTAATGTAGTGACATATGAATGGCCACCTTTGAAGGTGTTAAAGGAATGTTGAACAATCATCGTTTCGGGAGGCATAAATTAACTATCCACAGAAACAGTATGTTCTTTAACCATTAGTTGTAGGTGTGTGTAAGTGTAGCTTGAATAATTCTTATAACAACATCCTAGTATATTGAAGATACTGGAGATGTTACAAAAGAAATATATAAAAAGATTTTGGGGGTTGGAGAAGCAAAATAATACAAAATGACTCAAGTAAAGACATTACCTTAAAATTGGGTAACTCCCTTTGGTTTGAGCTCAAAGGCTTCCTTGGGAAGACTTCTGCCCAATGTGAGGCTTCAAGGAGTAAGATAGGGAAGTGGAGAGACAAAATGGGTAGGGTTTGGCCGAGCCAAAGGCTTTGGAAGTGTGGGTATGGAGGTAGAGGTGGGGGCCTTTTATAAGAGGAGAGGAGGGGCACTCTTGGAAAGTAAAGATATGTTCCTTTATTTTAAAAAGAGTTTCGAATTCAAAAGGTCTCACTTTGATATAATTCGAGGTTAAGGTGATAAGGGTTTGAAATCCACCCATCTAATAGGTTTTGGACATGTTTAGGTCATAGATGTTACATTATCATTTCATTTTATTTAAATCCATTATTAATAAGGTAATCGCTGCATCATCATGATGTCATAAATAATTTAATTTATTTAAAGTCTAAAAATTATGCAAAAAATACTATGATGTAGGAAATATTTTTCTCTTTTACAATGAATATTTTTAATAAAAAATCTGACTTGTATAACCCCATGTAAATTTTTTTTTAGTAAAACATCTCATGTTTCTGTCATTTTTACTTTAACATTTAATAAAAAAGTTATTTATGTCATTTCCCAACCAAAGTGGCCCCATGGGGTCCCCAATTTGACCCATTGATTGTATTGGTCGTCCATGACACTTCCGATGAGGGTAGGACATGTGTCAAGCTCATCGCATTTTATTAAAGCATTATTTTTACCTTAAACTAGACTAATTACCTCTAATCGCGATTAAGAACATAAAAGTTACTATTCACCAAAAAAATTATTTTAATATCATTGAACCACATTTTACTTTTTAATGAAAACCATATATGTTGGATTTTTGAAATTCAAAACACAGAAGTGGTAAAATTTCATTTAAATGAAAAATCAGTTTTTATAAGTACCACTTAGTGGTTTCACTATTCATCAAATATTGAAGTTTTTCAGAAAAATACCAAAAATTCACCCTAAGCTATATTTGATATTCCAAATTCAAAAATGAAGTCTATTTTACAAAATTCAAAACATATAAGTCACATTAATTAATTTAATAATTAATTCCCGCTGTCATGACAAATTGCGTGTTTTTATGAAACAATATCTATGCAAAGTTTGGAATTAGTTTATACCCAATTCCAAAGTGAAATTAATCCTAATGACCACCATTGGATTAAATGGTAAAATTATATTAATATTACACTTTAAGACCAATTAAAAATATAATCTAACCATATAATTAAATTAAATGAAAAAGCAGTTTTGATGTAAAATGCAGTATTTTTGACTATTCTTTAATAAATGAACATTGTCAGAAAAATACCAAAAATTTATAAAATGTAAAATTCAATGTCTCAATCATAATGAATATGTGTATTTTGAAAAATATAGATTATAAAATTGTCACAAGTTTGATTTAAAGAGGGTTTTCCATCAAAAGGCAGTAAAACAATCTTTTAAAAATATTAATGTATTCCATTCTTAAGATTGGATTTATTTTCATTTTAAGCCTCTAAAACACTATCTAATTCATTAATATAAATAGATAAAAATATCTATTATTCATTACTTACTAGGTATGTTACATCCTTCCCCCCTTCAGAAAATTGCGTCCCCATAATTTATTTACTTATCGAATAAGTGGGGGTATTTATCCCTCGTTGCATTTTCAGATTCCCATGTTGCCTCTTCCGTCATGTGGTTTTTCCACAAACCTTTACCTGATTAATCACCTTATTACGTAACAGTTGCTCCTTGTGGTCAATAATCTGGACCGGTTGTTCTTCATAAGATAGGTTCTCTTCCAGCTGAACTACCTCTGGACTCAAAACATGAGATGGATCTGGCATGTACTTTCTCAGCATCGAAACATGAAAAACATTGTGTACCTGAGATAAAATCAGAGGTAAAGCCAATCGGTAAGCAACTGGTCCAACTCTCTCCAGAATTTCATATGGTCCAATGAAACTTGGACACAGCTTTCATTTCTTACCAAATCGCATCACACTTTTCCATGGTGAGACTTTGAGAAAAACATGATCACCTACCTCAAAAGATAGATCCTTCCTCCTGTTGTCCGCATAACTCTTCTGCCTGCTCTGAGCTGTTCTCATGTGTTTCTGAATCAGATGAACTTTTTCTGCCATCTCTTCTACCAATTCTGGTCCCATCAACTTCCTTTCACCCACTTCATCCCAGAAAGCGGGAGTTCGACACCGCTTCCCATATAATACCTCAAATGGTGCCATCTGTATACTGGAATGAAAAATGTTATTATATGAAAAGTAAACCAAAGAAATATGTTGGTCCCAACTTAACTGATAATCAATCGAACAAGCTCGTAGCATATCCTCCAAGGTCTGAATTGTTCGTTCTGACTGCCCATCTGATTGAGGATGAAAAGATGTACTAAAATTTAATTCAGTACCCAACGAATTCTAAAGGCCTTTCCAAAAGTTAGAAGTGAACCTGAGATCACGGTCAGATACAATGGAGAGAGGAACTCCATGTAACCTGACTATCTCTTTAAGGTAAAAACGGGAAAGTTGATCTAGGTAAAAAGTATCTCGTATAGAAAGGAAATGAGCAGATTTGGTCAAGTGATCAACAATAACCCAGATTGCATTATTACCTCGAGATGTCTTCGGTAATCCCACAACAAAGTCCAGGGATATATTCTATCATTTCCACTCTGGCACTGGTAACGGCTGAAGCATCCCTTTCGGTAACTGCCGCTCTACATTAACCTTCTGACAAGTCAAACACTTCACAGTAAAATCAGAAATATCTCTTTTCATTCCATTCCACTAATAATACTCCCACATATCTATGTACATATTAGTACTTCCAAGATGACCTAAAAATGGAGAACTATGAGCTTCACATAACAACTCTCTCTTCAACTGTGAATCAAAAGGCACACACAATCTCTTCCCAAATCACAAAACACAATCATTATCAATGTTGAATTCAGGCAACTTACCTTTCTGAACCAGCTCTACCTTTTTCTGCAACTCACTATCTTGCTTCTGTGCTTGCTTGATTCTGTATGATAGAGAATATTTCACTGATACCTGAAACAAAATAGAAGAACATCCAGCACCAGAAACATCTATGCCAAAGTTCATCAAATCCTTAACCAAAGGATCACGTTCCAAACGCAACATTGCTAATGAAGAATTACTTTTTCGACTCAAAGCATCGACCACTTTATTTGCTTTTCCAGGATGGTAATGAATTGTAAAATCATAATCCTTGATTAATTCCAGCCATCTCCTCTGTCTCATGCATAACTCTTTCTGAGTGAATATATACTTTAATCTTTTGTGATCAGTATATATTTCACACATTACTCCATACAAATGATGCTTCCAAATTTTTAAAGCGAAAACAACAGCAGCTAATTCCAAATCATGTGTAGGGTAATTTACCTCACGAGTTTTCAACGGATGTGAAGCATAAGTAATTACCCGATCATTCTGCATTAGGACACAACCAAGTCCTTTCAATGAAGCATCATTGTATATAACAAACTCACCATTCCTGGAAGGTGGTACCAAAACTGGAGAATTCACCAATCTTCTTTTCAATTCCTGAAAACAATCATCACATTCTTTTGTCCAGATAAACTTAACACCCTTCTGAGTTAGCTTAGTCATTGGACTAGATAACCGTGAAAAATTTCTAACAAACCTTTGGTAATAGCCTTCCAAACCATGTAAACTACGAATCTTTGTTACATTTGTGGGTCTTGGCCATTCTTCCACAACCTTTGTTTTTGCAGGATCAATGGTTATTCCATCTTTAGAAACAATGTGACCAAGGAAAAAATTTGTTGCAACCAAAACTCACACTTGCTGAATTTTCCATACAGTTTCTTTTCTTTTAAGGTTTGTAAGATAACCCTTAAATGTCTTTCATGCTCCTCTTTACTTTTAGAAAAAACCAAAATATCCTCAATGAAAAGCACCACAAACTTATCCAAGAACTCATGGAAAATTCTATTCATTAAGTCCATGAATACAGCAGGTGCATTGGTTAGCCCAAAAGGCATTACTAAAAATTCATAATGGCCATATCTTGTACAGAACGCAGTCTTCAGAATATCTACCTCCTTTTCCTTCAGCTGATGGTACCCCGATCTCAGGTCAATCTTTGAAAAAAACTGAGCTCCCTGGAGCTGATCAAAAAAATCATCAATATGAGGTAAATGATATTTGTTCTTAACAGTGATGTTATTCAAGGCTCTATAATCAATGAAAAGTCTCCTAGAACCATCTTTCTTTTTATCAAATAAAACAGAAGCACCCCATGGTGATGTTCTAGGTCGAATGAAACCTTTCTCTAATAAATCTTGGAATTCCTCCTTCAACTCTAAAAGTTCAATTTGAGCCATTCGATAAGGGGGTTTTGAAATTGGCTTAGCATCAGGAACTAACTCAACAGTAAACTCAACTTCCCGATCTGGTATTATTCCAGGAAACTCATAAGGAAAAGCATTAGGATACTCATTTACCACTGTCACATCATTAATCTGAACAGTTCCTTTTTTTTCAACGATGTGTGCAAGGTAACATTCATTTCCATCTTTTAAAAGTTTATTGGCCTCTTGATAAGTTATCAACAGTAAGGGTTCATTCTTGTACACAAACTGAATGTCTTTCTGAAAATGAACTTCTTTAGCTCTACAGTCAATTTTAGCATGGTAAATAGAGAGCCAATCCATACACAGGATAACATCAAACTCTACTAGGGGTAGAAAAATAAGGTTTACAAGTAGTTTCTTTCCACAAATAAGGATAGGAAGATTCTTATAAATTCTTTTTGACTCAACATTTCCCCCATGTGTTTTTACCAAAAGTTCAGGAGTCATTTCTTGAGATGGTATTCCCATTTTACAAGAAACATTTTCAGAGATGAAAGAATGTGTAGTCCCCGAATCAAACAACACACTGGCATAATTTGAAAAAACAAACAAAGTACCAGATACAACTTCATTTGATGGCCCGACATCTTCTGAAGTAGTTGCAAAGGATTTCACCACCCCTTTCTGTTTGTATTCTAACAGATTCCCATCACTCAAGCTCTTTATCCGACACTTGTTTGCATAGTGACCCATCTCATTGCACTTATAACATTTCACTAACAGTAAATCAAATTTGGTATTACCATCACCCTGATCTTTTCCAGTGCAATCACGAGCCTTATGTCCCATCTTACCACATCGGTAGCACTTTCCAGAATTCAGAAGACATTCCCCAGCATGCCCTTTTCCACATTTATCACAAACTGGAAACTTAGTTTTCTTACCGTCAGACTTTTTTGAGGAATTCTTATCCTTCTCCTACCACCTCGGTCTCTTCTTCTGTTGGTTGTTATAGAACACTTGATCATCAGAAAACTCCATTTCCACCTTCTATGCACATTGAACAAGATTTTCATAACTTTGAAACTAATGAGAAGCTAATGCCCTTCGATATTTGGGCTTTAATCCTGAGTAAAAACGATTGATTTTGCTATCAAGGTCTTGGATAAAATTTGGAGCATACCTTGACAATCAAGTGATCCTTTATTCATAGGTAGCCACTGATTCTTCCTCTTGCCTCAATTCCATGAATTTTTTTTCCATCCTAAGTTGAACAGCCTTAGGAAAATACTTCTCAAGAAACATACCTTTGAATTCATCCCAGTCGAGAGCATCAATCTCATCAGCGTCCCTGATATTCTTAACCATCGACCACCACTGATCTGTTTCACCCTCCAAATGATAAATATTAAGACTAACCTTTTGATTGTCTGAAAACCCCATGAAATCGAAAATCTTCTCCAGTGCTTTAATCCACCCTTCAGCTAACACACGGTCAGATGATCCTCTGAATGATGGGGGATGTTACCTCATGAAATGTTTCACCACTAACACGTTCTTCTGCAGTTGATCTGGCTGATATCGTGTATGAATACCACCGCCATTTATCTCTTGAGTCAATTGTTCCATTACTGCAACAAACTATTCAGTTCCAATTCCGACCATCTCGGGATGCTGATTCGGAAGGTTATTTCCTTCTGCATTCCTTCCTTGCACTGCTTCCCTGTTTCCTCTACGGAAAACCATTCTGAACAAACATGTCTTAGATGAAGCAACATGGAAATCTTCAAATACTATATCACTTAAATTTAACCAAAAAAAAATATATTTGGATAATCATTTAATAGAATTCTAACTCCTAAAGTTATCTAAACCGACCTCTGATACCAACTATAAGGCCCTAGCCTAAATCCTTACTTAATCTTGAGTTATTACAAGATTACACATTGAGGATCTTTTCAGGTTTAGATTTTTAGAAAATTAGATCATAAAACCTGCATTACATTCCACATATAAACAAAGTGGTTACATAAAGACAGTATTCTTCATTCCCATAAATGGAAACATATATAAAATAAAACATGGATTCTTTCTTGACACTTTCTTGACACTATCATCATATCATGTACCTTTCCCTTGACCTGTGAAAAACATTTCAAAAAAACCTGGGATGAGCATAAAAAGCTCAGTAAGGGATATAAAAATATGGAAAGGAAACATGGGTACATATATACATAAGAATGATATCATACTTTACACATAAAACATAAGCACTTTAACATACCTCATCAAATCATGAATAAATAATAGGAATCATAAGACATAACGGTAACCTGAGGCATTCATAACATTCTTACGTAGGGAGTAACCCTCTTAGTTACATTTGGAATACCCATCACAGTATATTCCCCAAATCTCTTCGGAGAAACCTTAACATTTCACTCTTTCGCGTTACCCAATGCATTGGAGATCTATATTGGACTCACTCGCCCTTAGTTTATCACGGAACCACCCGTCTTCATAATAATGCCCAAGAACCTCAACACAATCGTATCACATAAAACATGCATAAAGGAAACATAAAATTTCCACCTTTCAATCACAAGATATCAATACAACACATTGATATAAAAACATTATGAAAACCATTTTCAATACCAAAATAAATGAAAAGTAAAACATGGTATTTATTTTTATTTAAAAAAAGGTATGGCTTGTAGAGGAAGCCGAAACTCAAATAGTGGTCACGGCGGCGGAGAAGTCGTTGTCGCCGCATACGTACGACAAAATATTCCCTTTTTTTATTTAGTAAACGCTTTGTATAAAAAGTATTCCTTTTGAATAAATGTAAAATTCAAAGGGTTTTATACACTGTATAAAAGAAGGTTGAGTATAAAACAAAATATGCCTCAATGAAAGGAGTTTAAGATGAAGTCCCATACCTCGGGTCCGACTTGACTCGATCGTTCTTTAATGTCCTGAATAATAAACATGAGTTAATTTATACATTTTTTAAGAACCGTTTTCAAGTTCATTATTCCTTTTATATCAGTTATTTCCATGTCATGAACATTGTAATTATTTAAGTTAATAACTGTCATTTTAATGATCATTGGTACTTGAGTCAAAATAAAACCTTTATAATTACAAGTTTTTCATGTATCCATTATATCCAGAATTACAATCATGATGTATATATCATATATATCATATATATATCCATTATATACATGAATTTATAATATTAAATAATCATTTAGAGGTAAGAAATGAAATGCACCGTTCATGGAGACGGTAAGCCGTACGTACGCATGAACGCTACTTTTATTTCTATTTCGTATTTTTTATGGAATGGAATAATAATTATATAAAGATATTTTATAATTCCAGTATAATATCATATATAATAACATTAATTAAATCCTTTATACGTCCTACATATGGCATTAACGAAATCAAATCACTTTGAGGGGGCGGTAGTCCGCACTTCCTTAAATGAAGATATCACGTTTACCCATAATGGAAACCATACAGGTATGCCCAAAATAAAAAATACAAAAGCTTAAGGAAAACATAAACATATTATATATCATATATAAATATAGTGACATCTTAATGGCGACCTTTTAAGGTGTTAATGTAATGTTGAACAATCATCTTTTCGGGAGGCATAAATTCACCATCCATGGAAACAGTATGTTCTTTAACCATTAGATGTAGGTGTGTGTAAGTGTAGCTTGAATAATTTTTATAACATCATCCGAGTATATTGAAGATACTGGATTTGTTACAAAATAAATAAATTAAAAGAGTTTAGGGGGTTGGAGAAGCAAAATAAAACAAAAGGACTCAAGTAAAGACATTACCTTAAAATCGGGTAACTCCCTTTGGATTGAGCTCAAAGGCTTCCTTGGTAAGACTTCTGCCCAAAGTGAGGCTCCAAGGAGTAATAGATGGAAGTGGAGAGACAAAATGGGAAGGGGTTGGCCGAGCCAAAGGCTTTGGAAGTGTGTGTATGGAGGTAGAGGTGGGGGCCTTTTATAAGAGGAGAGGAGGGGCACTCTTGAAACTAAAGATAAGTTACTTTATTTTAAAAAGCGTTTCAGATTAAAAAGGTACCAAATTGATATAATTAGAGGGTAAGATGATAAGGGTTCGAAGTCCACCCATACAATAGGTTTTGGACATGTGTAGGTCATATATGTTACATTATCATTTCATTTTATTTAAATCCTTTATTAATGAAGTAATCACACTATCATCATGATGTCATATATAATTTAATTTATTTAAAGTCTAAAAATTATACAAAAAATTTGATGATGTAGGAAATATTGTTATATTTCCAATGACTATTTATAATCAAAAATCTGACTTGTATAACCCAATGTAAAAATTGTATTAGTAAAACATCTCATGTTTGTGTCATTTTTACTTTCACATTTAATAAAAAGTTATTTATGTCATTTCCCACCCAATGTGGCCCCATGGGGTCCCCAAGATGACCCATGAATTTTCTTGGTCGTCCATGACACATCCAATGAGGGCAGGACATGTTTCATGCTCATCTCATTTTGTTAAAGCAATATTTTTACCTTTAACTACACTAATTACCTCTAATCGCGAGTAAGAACTTAAAAGTTACTATTCCACAAAAAAAATATTTTAATCTCATTGAACCAAATTTTACTTTTTATTGACAACCATGTATGTTGGATTTTTGATATTCAAAACACAAATTTTGTAAAATTTAATTTAAACGAAAAATCAGTTTTTATAAGTACCACTTAGTGGTTTCACTATTCATCAAAATTGAAGTTTTTCAGAAAAATACCAAGAATTCACCCTAAGCTTCATTTGATATTCCAAATTCAAAAATGAAGTCTATTTTACAAAATTCAAAACATATAAGTCACATTAATTAATTTAATAATTAATTCCCGTTGTCATGACAAATTGCGTGTTTTTATGAAAAAATATCTATGAAACGTTTGTCATTAGTTTATGCCCAATTCCAAAGTGAAATTAATCCTAATGACCACCATTGGATTAAATGGTAAAATTATATTCAGATTACACATTAAGACCAATTAAAAATATAATCTAACCATATAATTAAATTAAATGAAAAAGTAGTTTTGATGTAAAATGCAGTATTTTTCACTATTCATTAAAAAATGAACATTGTCATAAAAATACCAAAAATTTATCCAATGTAAAATTAAATGTCCCAATAATAATTAATATGTTTATTTTGACAAATATATATTATAAAATTGTCAAAAATGTTGATCTAAAAATGGTTTTCCATCAAAAGGCAGTAAAACAATCTTTTAAGAATATTAGTGTATTCCATGCTTAAGATTGGATTTATTTTCATTTTAAGCCTCTAAAACACTATCTAATTCATTAATAGACATAGATAAAAATATATATTATTCATTACTTACTTGTGATGTTACAATATGGTTGACCCAAAACTATAACACAAAAAATCATTTTTTAAACATGTTATTTATTAGCTGTTGTGTTTATTTTTTTTTTACAATTTTACTTTTCACCACTGTATGTCATATTATTTTATTTATGTAGTTAATTTAACATTTAAGAATATAGTTAAACTTATAATTAATATATAATTTGGACTCACTATTTCAAAATATAAATTCAAATTTATTAAACAAATTCTTTTGTGAGTGAAAAACTAATTTTATCACAAACAAATGTAACACTAAAAACCTCAGTTTTACCTTAATCCTTACAATTTATTTTTAATGCCTTTACTAATATTTATGAGAATAAATTAATTTGAACATACAAAAAAATATTTATTATTCTTCATAAAAAATTTTAAACTATATTATATAATTTAAAACAATGAAGTGGAAGATTTTAATTTATGATTAATCTAGTAGAAGCGATGAAAACTGGTTTTTAAAAGACAAAATTTTTAAAAGATTAAAAATATTTTAAATCAGAATTCAATATCAACATTAATACAATGAAATATATTGGATTAAATATAATTTAATTGATTTTATGTTAATTTTTAATCAATTTTAAAAAAATAGACAGTTATAAATTCTCTAAAGAAAAGGCAGTTTTCAATTAACACTTGTATTTTTTCACTATTCATCAAAAGAATAATCATTTATGAAATGTCACAAAAAAATTATTATAATTTTGATATGATGATTCAAAAAAATTGTGTTAATTTTGTAAACTAATTTGTCTAGATGTTGAGAAATGTAATTTTTACTAAATTTCACAAAATAAAACCAAAGTACTTTTTAGAAAAAATAAAAAATTTAGAAAAAAATTGGATTTATTCTTATATAATACATAGAAAATAAATTATTTGAATCTCAATTTTTTTTTGAATATATGACATATAAATTTCATTTAAATAATTCACTATATTTTATTTATAAAAAATATTTAGTAAAAACATTTTTATGGGCGTAAAAAGTATTTTTTAGAAAAATATTTCCTTTATTTTAAAATTGTTTTTTATTTTCAGTTCAAATTATTTGGTCACTAAAGAATTTATTTTAGAAACATGGGTAAAACATATATTTTTATAATTTAGTTTATACTATTAATACCTATCATTACAATAGATGTAAAATAACTATTATATTATAGAATAATATTTAAATATTATGCCATGTTTTGATTAAAACTTTGTGTTGTGTGTAACACAAGTAATAATTAGTGTTTCATGTAATTAAAGATATAAAAGAAACTAAATTTATTTGAAAGGAATATATTTCATAAAAATATTGTGGTTTTACCAGATTAAATAGAATTGCCTCTCAATGCTAAGGAGAAAGAGGAGTTTTGGACTGCAGAATATTAGGGGACTACTGAGGCTCCCAGACCTTAATCCAGATTAAAACAACATTTTTTGGGTGAAAATTATACGTCACACGGTCAGGTCAGACAATTTTTTAAACTGTGCACCAACCTTGCATGGGCTACCAGATTACAATAAGTGGGCCACATGTTTAGGCTATATGGTTTAGAAATCCATTCATTAACCATTCCATACTAATATCTTAAGGATAATAACACACATAGTTTCCCTAGGATACTTGAAAGTATTAGACAAACTATGTGCCTACTCAGCGACTCCACTAACTTGCTACACAGTTTCCTTGATGTAGATCATGGTCTCTACAATTTAGGGTCAAATTTTTATCCTATAGAACAACTTAAAAAACCTGGAAAAACCATCTCGAATCTCCTAAAACGTAAACAATGAATTATATATGCTCTAAACACATTAAATTAGGATAAAATTCTTGAAACAAGGGATGTTACAGTCTCCCCACCACTGGTCAATCTATCCTCAGGAAGTTGTAAACTTTTTTTTTGTCTGAAAGAGCATTGGACGTTATTTGAACGTTCTGTTTTCACACCCCCATGTCTCTTCAGGAATCTATCCATACTGCAATGAAACAAATACTGATCTGATTCTTTTTCAAAACAGGATATTTTCATGTACATACAAAATTTAAACTAAAACATCCATTAATGTATAATTAATATCCTAAAAAACATGGCCCCAAAAATTAAATGGCCAAGGTTATGTCAATACATATTAAATTACAGTACATGAAATATAATATGAAGAGAGATGAATCTCAACAAAAAATCCAATCGATAAGCCACATCACCCAATCATTCAATTATATCAAAAGGTCCAATATTTTGAAGAGGCAATATGCCTTGTTTACCAAAATGATGATTCCCTAAACATGGATAGATCCTCAGGAAAACTAGACCATCCACATCATATTTTAATGATCATTGATTATTATAAACATTGAATTCCTAATGAATTTGAGTTATCGTCATTATAGTTCTAATGATATAAATTATATCTGTTGTCTTCACTATAAAGAAAACATATTCCTGATGAGACTTGAATTTGAACACAAATAATAATAAATAAAAAATTATTTACCACTAGGGTTTACTCTCATCAAAAATAATATTCATATTAATAGTTATTTGTGATTAGAATATACAACCCGTCTCAAATACCGTGTCATAAAATGATTATTTTTAATGGGTACCATTTAAAATAACTTCATAATCCCTTAAAACTATATTTATGGTGGGTAATATTTTCTATTTTCCCCTTCGCAAATAACAATTTTTGAGATGGATATCCCATCACAAATATCCTCATCACTACTAAACGAACCTTTATATACCCCTAAAAAATCCCCCCTCTTCTTCTGAGATCTCTTATACTCTCTTCTCCACTAATTTCTTCTACTCCACTAAATTTCCTCATTAAAAAGTTTTAATTTTTACATGGATGTAAACTTTAAGAACATTAAATGAGAAAAGATTCAATTTTGAGGTATTTATTTAATATTTTTAAATTGTAATTAATTTTTTTTCTATATTAGAAATTATTATTAATAATATATAATTAGTTTTAATTGTATTTAATCATTTTTTATTATAATTTATGTGCTTTATGTTTCAGTAATTATTTTTAATAAGTAGTATTTAGTTTTAAATATAATGAATTTATTTACTAGAAGTATTTAGTTTTAATTAGAAGTAATTTGTTTTAATTAATATTAAGTAGGTACGATTTGTATTAACAACTAATAATTTAATTATAAATAGTCCTAATTAACAGAACATAATAATAATTCATAGAACATAATAATAGGTAATAATAATTGGTAGTATTTTTTAATAATTAAGAGTAATTGGTAATTAGTATTAATTAATTCCAATTATTAATAATTAATGATAAATATTTCTAATTTATAATTGATTACTAAAAATCAGTAGTAAATAGAACAAATTAATTGTAAAAAGTAATATTAGCGGTAATTATTGTATAGTAGGGGTAATTATTAGAAATTAGTGGAAATTAATAGAAAATATCCGTAATAAGAAAAAACTTGTGGCAATTATTTTAAAGTAGTTGTAATTATGAGAAATTAGAGGTAATTATTATAAATTATCAACAGTTAGTAGAATATAACAGTAATTAGTAAAAATTAGTTGTAATTAGTGGGAATTATTAAAAATTTGTGGAAATAAGTAGAATAATTAAAATTTAATGGAAATAAATGATAATTAGAAAACATTACCAGTAATAAGCTTTAATTAGTAAAAAAATATCGTTAATGAGGGGTAATTAGTTAACAATACCTCTAATGAGTAGTAATTAGTAAAAAATTCTATTGATGAGTGATAATTAAAAAACAGATACAAATAATGAGTGGTATTTAGTTAAAAATATTAGTAAAGAGCAGTATTTAGTAAACAATACTTATAAATAGTTGTAATTAGTAAAAAAAATTGATAAGTAGGGATATCTAGTAAAAAAATAGTAATGTGTGGAATTTACTAAAAACCACTGGTAATGGACATTATTTTGTAAAAAATAACATTAACGAGTGGTGTTAAGTAACAAAGTACATGAAATGAGAGGTATTTGGAAGAAAATACCTTTAAATAGCAATGTTTAGTAAAATATATAGTTAATGAGTGATGTATAGTAAAAAATATTTACAAAGAGTAGTTTATAGTAAAAAAAACTTATTATGAGAGGTATTCTGTAAAAATTATTGAAAAAGAGTTGTATTTAGTAAAAATTACCTATAAAGAGTGGTATTTAGTAAACAATGTCGATAATGAGTGGTATTTAGTAAATAATACTATTAATGAGATGTATTTAGAAAAAAATATCATTAATGATAATAATTTAGTAATAATTACTTAGAATGACTAATAATTTTTCAAAATACCAATAATGACCAGTAATTGGGAACAATTACTAGGAATGAGTGGTAATTTGTAAAAAATACCACTAACGATTGGTAATTAGTAAAAAAGATCGACAGTGATATGTAATTAGTAAAAAATAAATGCTATGATTGGAAATTAGTAACAATAATCAGTAATGACTGTAAATTAGTAAACATTACTTATAATGAGTGGTAAATAGTAAGAATTTCCAACAATGAGTAGTAAATAGTAATAATTGCCTACAATGGGTGAAAATTAGTAAAAATTAATATAAATGAGTAGTAATGTTTTATACGTACATTTAATGGGCGTTAATTGGTAGAAACTAATGTTAATGATTGTTATTTAGTAAAAACTACCAAATTTTACCAAAATTTACCACAATTTACCACAATTAACCTCAATTAAGCACAATTGACCAAACTTAGTAATAGAAGGTATACCAAGAGGCATGTGGGATGTATGAAGAGGAGGGGATAATTTGGAAGATAGAGAGAAATAATTACTGTGATTAAATTATTTCTCCTTGTGTCCACCTCTATCCCCTCCACTCCTTACTTCCCTTAAGGGAATCATAGAGTGTAGGGGATGTAAACGATGATAGAGTGAAAGAATTATAGGGCCCCTATGTTCATCCCATTTGGGGGAGAGATAGTCCTAGGTAAACTCATAGGTTTACCCATTATTTCCTCTCCTTAAAATGGAATTAATGTATTATTTCCTGAATTATTTTAATTTTTAATCACTTTCAACCCCTTCAATCCATGATTACCTCATGCCCATAGGTTTTCCTTCTATTTTACATAATGATATTTAATGAATTTTGATAAAAACAGTGTTAATTATAAATAATTATAGATAATTTTCTGATCTAGAAAAACTTAGCGATAATTATATATAATTTATAATATTTACACCTATTTTTTTTCTATTTTATATTTTTTGGATAATCTCTTCTTATACTAGTTTAATCGTAAAAAATATTTTCATTTTAATTATTTTAACAAAATATTATACAAGGAAGTAGATAGTAATATTTATTATAAGATTATGACTAGATAAATCATCACAAGAATCCAAATGGATATAGGGTAAATATTTTATATATTAAGGGTGTTTATTATTTTTTATCATTTGCTTCATGGACACCAAAATATTTTTCAAAAGTGACAATTAATTGTGAATGAATGAAATGTTATATACATATATTTCAAGCTTTTTACAACCTTAGGAATCATCTACAATATTTTGGTTTTTGGAAAGATTATGTTTTTTTGGTACCGAAATAGTAAACACAATATCTGATATGATACTAATAATTTGATTCTAGATCTAAAAAAAATTAAGAATAAATTATGATGTGTTTGGTATATATTTTCAATAAATGGAAACAAAAAATGTTATTAATTTAACTCTTACGTTATGACCATATCGATTTTATGAGTTTATAATGTGTGTTGATGATGATTTATATCATTGTTATATGATAATAAAATTTGAAGTAGTTAAACAATTAATAGATTTAAAATGAGATAATTTAATGTAAAATAAATATTTTGATCAGGTATTCTCTTTGGTTAAATCACTATTACTTGAATAAAATGTGTTTCTTACCAATTTATTTTAGCGAAAGAGGCTAGTCTCTAATTTCTGTATTAGTTATTAGAATATTCAGGAATTTTAAAATGATTGCGTCATATATTATAGTTAAAATGATTCATTAGTTATTTTTCCAACATGTGGATAGTTGAGGTACAAGGACTCTCAAAAAGGGATGTCTATATTTTTTCCCATTAACAATTTATGGAATTTCCCACTTACACCCATATTGCAATTCCTGTTTATTTCCCATAACAAAATTCCATTGATGTCCTGGTGAAAGTACAAATTTTAACCTGAAAAAACATTAAATCATCCTTTTATGGTGATTCACGGAAATGTTTTGACCATCTAAATCATTCATTTGGTTTATAATCCTATAAAATGTGATTTTATCTTTAAAATAATGGGTTTGGTTTATTTGGTTATTAAGATAGTCAATAATCTTGTTGGAGTGTATTTATAACTCTGTATAACATACCACCTTGGATATTGATGAATTATGTATATATATTTTTAGCATTATTAATTAAAAGACATATATAGAATAATATTTATGTTTATTTGAATACATTTATAGATTTTTTAAATTCATTATGGTTTAATGGTGTCAGTACATTTGATGTTGTTGAAAAATAAAAGTTTGTAATGAAAGATACATTAATATGGATAACTAGTGAAATCCCATTATATGTAATGTTATCTATAAAGATTACACATGGTTCAATATGTTTTCCATAAATATTTGGTAATAGAAAATCATTTATTATTTTCAATGGGAGGTCAAAATTTTTATTCTAATGTCATAAGAGATTTATTCTAATTGATCACACTTTCAAAAGGGAAACAAATATTTCAAAAAAGGTACAATTGAAAGATATGGACCAACATCAATTATATAA
The DNA here is from genome assembly GCA_963277665.1 of Viscum album. Lineage (NCBI taxonomy): Eukaryota > Viridiplantae > Streptophyta > Magnoliopsida > Santalales > Viscaceae > Viscum > Viscum album. The sequence goes on from OY728139.1 coordinate 285,778,853, forward strand.
TGTATTGATTTAAAATATATTGTCACTTTATTACCTTTCACTACCTCTGGTTTTACTATATACCGACAAAGAATAGATGGATTTGGGAAAGAAAACAATTGGATTAAACAAAGTATTTTTTTCGAACTCCTATATTGGTATGATTTGTTGGGCCATAACATGTTGGATGTTACACATATTGAGAAGAACTATTTTGAAAATATATTATTTATATTTTTGGACACACCTGTTAAGACCAAAGATAATTTAACGGCGTGATTAGTTCATCCCAAAATAACGAGGCAACCAAAAAATGAGTTGTTTGAAAATGGAAGAACATTGTAGTTAATGAATCCAAATGTGGATTATAAACATTCCAAATAAAATTATTTATTATTTTTTAATTGGATTGTGGATTTATTGATACTTTATTGTTTTGCTTCAAATTTTCCTATATGTGTTAGAAATAATCATATTACCTGATAAAAAAGTCATTATTCTCATGTTGCAATGGAAGAACATTAACCGAGATAAATCAGAGGGTTTTGAATCATTTTATTTGGAATTAACTAATAGAAATAAAATATTCTTTTCTGATACTATTAAATTTTAACAACATAATATGATGCACTTTATAGATTATAGAAGATGTTCATTTAATATTACGTAAATTGGAATTTATTTTTTATCCATCCTTCATTGATTCAATATAGCATTTGATATTAAATTTTACACATGATGAAAAATATGGAGGAACAATAAATTACAAATGTATTAAATAGAATATATCAATATATAAAATAATGTAATGGGTATGTAACAAAGCATCTGTTGAAGGGTCAATTACAGAATATTTTTTGAAGAACAAAATTTAGTTTTTCAACTACAATTGTGTCAAACCTGAATATCCTGCAAAAAACAACTGAATGTGACATAATGATGGAATTGATGAAGATATAATGAAAACTCAATTATCATTTTTTCATTATCCAAAACATGTATTTTTTGGAGTTCATTACCAATGGATTTTAGATGATGAACATCGCAATGATCATACATATGTTTTTCTCAAAATTGGTGCGATGAAATGATTTGAACAGTGAGTACTAATGTCACATAATATTTAATATTTCAAAGGTAAATTAGTAATTTTGTAGATTATAAAATGAGAATATACTTAAATGTTTTCTACAAATTACACCTGATTCCCTTAAAGAACGTCAAAAAATATTATTTCCTACTCCTTCCAAACACTATTAAAATAATTTTTTTAAAGTTTCATATATGAAATCTATTTACTATATTATATATTGATAATTGTGTTACAATTTTTTAGGTATCACAACATTAAGATACAATTGATAATCAATTTTTTTATTGAGTAATCCCCCATACCAAATGGTTAAATCTTTTAATGATATGTGTATAATGATTTTAAATTTCATACACATGCCTATGATGAAAAAAATTATTAGTGATGTTTTCATAAAATTATATCATCATAGAGAAAGTGAAGTTTACTTTTGTGGAATTCTTTATTGAATAATTGAATTGTTTTATCTTATACATAATAATGTTATAATGTTTAAATTTTAATAGTTTAATACTGATAGAGGATTATATATTAATCTGTATAATAGAATCATCAAAATTAAATATAAAACCCTACAAGTATAAAATGAACTATTTTTATTGGTCGTCGAAGCACATAAAATATAGAATTAAAATTATTTTTCCACAATAAGAGTATTAATTGGTTAGTAGAGTATTATAAAAATGAATTCCCATGAAAATAAATTTATAAAAAGTTAATGGGGATAATTTTATGTGCATGGAATTAAAAATTTCCAATAGGTAACAGTAAATAAATCTTTTCAATAACAAGACATGAATATCAATGATGACCCTTTACAGTTATAGGTTGATGGTGATGATGATTTTTAAGTTGTAAAATTTAAACTTTAATTAAAAACAGATGATAACGATAGAGATATTATAGAAACTAATGATACTATAGATAATGATGATGACACTGACAACATCGTATATGAATATGAGGATGAATATGGATAATTACACAATTACATGTTGGTTATATTCATTATGAATATATATATAATACTAATTTTTTATTATTTAATGACAACATTATTTTCGTTTTTTAGATGGATGATGATAGTTTTGATGATATGTTTCATTATCCTGAAGGATGTTTTGCTTCTTGGTGATGAGCCTAAGGATTCATAAACTTTCCCTCAGGTTACAATTAGTTCACCTTCAACTCGGAGGGGTCGTGGTTTTAGAAGATTCATGACTCCCAATCCTATTCATGAGCAATTTCCATATATTGACTTCAATACACATATGTGGAGGTATGTTCAATTATGTAATTTAGTTAATATTCATCATCATTAATTTTAAATAATTTATTCACATACCGATTTATTTATTTATTTGTTCTATTTTCCCATATTTTTTGGCATATAGGTGTTTGACAAGGGGGTTCTATTCTATAGAATTATTTTTTGGAGCCTTGTTGATAAGGGATCTTATACCCATTCATTTTCTCTACCACATGTTTTATCATTGGTTGGTACATAAATTTATTATAGATTTTTTTTTGAAATTTATTAAATTATTAACTCATAATTAATAATTATTTGAATGGTTTATTGTATCCCATCGATGATAGAATGAGTAACTCTATCTAAGTGTCCTGTGAGGCATTCACACATGAGTGTTGTCGTTAGCCTTTTCACAATGGGAGGATGAAAGCTATTAATAAAGCTGGAGTATCCCTTTATTATCAGTCTTGTTACAACCATAGAACAGAACACTCCTCCTCTTAAGGCTGGGATAGATTGTTCTCATACTAGATGGAAAATATTTATAGAGGAGATCATAATTATTTTAACAAAACTATGAGACGTGTTAGGTAAGACATAGCGATGGTAATGAAAAATCCAGATCATATTGAAGACATCTGGTATGTACATTAATATAACAATTTATATAACTGTTAATGTAAAATTTTTATTTTATTATTCATATAGGAATTTTAGTAAAAAAAATATTCAGAAGTTCAATGTTTATAAGAAGATATAAACATGCCCTATCACTAGAGATATTATAGGTGTTTTATAGAATCATGTTTTTGTCCACAATGGTATTTACTTATAACGTTAACATAAAATAATAATTTATCTATTTTATTTTCAAACAGAATTTGAATGAGTCATATGTGCCAACAAATTCTCCAAAAAATGATAAGAGTCCAACTAAGTATGCTTTTGAGAAAGGTCAAGTTGTTGGTACTAGTTTTCGATTGAAACATTGAATTTATTATGATACTATTGCATTGTTGTCATCTATTTCAAGGGGAGATCAATTGGAGTGTTCATCATCAGTTGTAGAGTATGAGGAGAAGATTCAACCACTTTATGAAGTTATAGAGACCCATCATATATATTAAGTTTACATTCATTGATATCATGAGAAACAACCGGAGGATCAGTTTTGAGTGCATGAACAGCCATAGTAATAGATGAAAGAGTTCATGAAATGCATGTCATAGGGTATAGGTATAGAGTCCACTCCACCAAATCCATTATATAAACCATTAATCAGTGATTTATATAATTTTTTTCTGAAAATTTAATATTTGTAAACATCTGAATGAACAAATATTTTTTGTAATATTATTATTAATTATTATATTATTAGTTTAAAATTATGAATTTTTATATTATTTTGATCTTTTTATTATTGGTTATAGTTTTTATTATTTATATATTTTTTCATTTTATTATTTTATTTATTTCAATTATTTTTTAATTTTTAATTTTTTAAGAAGGGGTTGATCTTCCAATGTAAATAATTTTTTTGCGATGAGAGATCAATCAAGTTGGAATTTCCTACATTTATATAACGGTTACAACATTTTTGTTATGGATGAATCCCCAGTTGCAAAAAATATTGTTTGTGACTAAATATTGCAAAATAATATTTTCTGTAATGTGATTTTTAGCTACGAGTCCTTTGGGATGGGTTTCCAATTAAATTTTCCATTAAAAATATTTCTCATGCACTTTGGTATGTAAAATAATTTATGTATCACATATTTACACCCAAAAAAGTGGATAATGATATGGAAGACCATACAATGTATCGATTGGAGCCATATGTATCAAATGTTGATAATGTATATTATATGAGAACTCCAATAATGGTATGTGATCTTCCCATAGGCATCAAACACCTATAACACGTTCTTTAAGCATGTATTGTACCATTTGCATAATCCTTACGTATTATCCATTAGTTTTAGGATTATAAGTTCTGTTCAAGGTCAAATAGGTTCCAAGTGTTTTTTAAAAAGGTCTTCCAATAGTCATATCTAATCATTGGGTCCTAATCAAATATAATAAAAACTAGGACACCATGCATCTTCAAAACATCCCAAATACCGATTTTGGGAAAAATATTCCACCATATTGAAATCAAGAATATGTATTAAGTGGGATTAATTTAGGAGATAATCCACTGTCACTAATATGGAATCATGATACTAAACCGTTTTTTGTAGAACTATAAAAAAAATAGTTATTTGATCACATTTACACAAAATAATCATTAAATAATAACAAATACTAGTTAGAGATTGGTGATTTTCCATAACCTACTTCTACATAAGGTATATAAAGACAAACTCTACCACTTTTTTCATCATTTGAACCCAATAAATATATTATCCTAGTTATTTATACATATTTTATATGAATGAAAAATAATCCTAATTACATAGTAGTAATATGAAATTTTAAATTTTTGATAAGTTTGAGGTATCCGAATATTATCTCTAAACCCCAGTAATGATCTCCCATCTAGATTTTATACCTCCATAGTTCCCCCATGATTGTGTTTTCACATAATTATTAAGACATGATAATCATATTTTTGACTATCGCTAACATACTCAACTTAATAAAGAATAAGATAAATCAGAAATAAAACCACCACATCACCTTTGCTCGTACAATATAAATGAATAATATAAATAACTAGCATTAGATTCCACCGATTTGAATCTTATTTAGTGAATTGGTTATATAAATTACATTGAAATTCATCAGATATTGAATTTACTTTTCTCAGTTTGTACATCCAGTCATCGTCAAAAATATGATGGTATTCCATATATCTGAATTCCCATAAATTCAAATCCCATTCTGAGAAAATTATCTTCATGCTTATTAGATATGTGAACACTAGAAAATTCTCACTAATAATACAATGATGCCAAGTATTTAAAAAATATAATTAGATAACTATTTCAAAATCTTGTGTTGGGTTGTTTTTATTATGAATCCATAACTATCATGAGACATAATCTATAACATGATATCCCTACATAAGTACACACACAACCTAGATCCCAATGAATCTCAAAAGATAACATACCCCTATCCAGACTATGTAAACACATGGATATTTTATGATGCATCAAGACCCTTAATATATTCAAATGATTAATGGAATAATTATTCCATTGGAAGAAGAATTATACTTATCATATATGTCAATGGTGAGGTTAGACATCATAAACCATTTAAAAAGTGTTGGTAGTACCCCACTATTCTAAGGAAAATATGTATCTCAAAACCACTCTTTGATGGTTACTAGGTGAAAAAAATTTATATAAATTTTGGATATAAAAAATACTTCTTTTATAAATGTTATTAATAAGTAAACAAACATATTATATCAAGAAGTCACACATTTAAAGCTTATAACAAATTTTATTTTCCTATAAGATACAGAAAAATATAGCCAAGTGTTTCTATAAATCAGATTAGGTTTTATAATACAGAAGGATATCATAAAAAACACCAAAACAATGAAAAAAGATATATATTAATTATTATATTTATTAATTCTATAAACACTACTAGTCGTTCCATATGACCAATGGTATAAACACATAATTGTAGTTTCCTTATAGGCTCTAAAAAGCTATTTGAACCCTATCCTCCTTTTAAACCTGTAGTTAATGATATCTTAATAATAAGTGAATATTGTAAAACCATTGTCCTCCTCTAAATTTGTTAAAAAATAATCAATCCATGGAAGAGTATACTATGTTATTATCATAACATGAATAATCTTATCACAATCTGCACATATTCTAAGGGGTCCATTCGCCTCCATTACAAAAATGAACTGTTGCTTCTAATAGAGATGTACTCAGTTGAATGAATCCTATGCATTCCAATTTTTCTAAATGGAAATTCAATTAACTCAATTATGTTTTTCCATCCTAATATATGGATGTTATATTTGAAATATCCATAATAGGATATCAATGATAAAATCCACTGAAAATTTAGGTGGAAATCTAAAGAAATGGTTGGGAATGACATTGACATATTGGTTGATGATGGCTGTAAAATCTCTCTTCACAACCTATTCCAAAATTTCAAAGGTAAATGATGTCAACTGATAAGATATTGTGCCAACCACTAGTACCAATGGCCATTTTATAGTTGTATTCACATCCCAATTTCCTCAAAAGATATTCTTTATTCCATTTGATATTGTGAAACTTACCGATCCGGTATAAGAGTTGATGTGGGATTTGAACAAAGTCAACCAATCCATTCCAAAAATCAGGTCTTAGATATTGATTTCATGTTTAGAGAAATACCAGACCAATTCTACCCCATATATAGTTATTGATAAACCTACATATTTAAATGATTGATACTCCCATTAACCTAGAGGTGTTTTAAGATTAAAAATTGAAGTGAATTGTGTTGCATTTGTTGTCAATGAGGAATGAAGTTGTCTTGGAATGAATGGAAGTCAAGGAAGGTCAAGATGTGAATGCCAAAGGTTGTGATGGTGTTGGTGGTGAAGGAGAATGGCCATAGTACTAAGATGCATGTCACTTAGGAGATTCACTAAGTGGTATTGGAAATAGTGGTTGAAACATTCTCCATGTAAATCTGACGATTGTTGAGCTGATCTTTAAGTTCATAGAACTTGTATCCTGATGATACAAAGTCACAACAATGATAGAAGACCATGAATTGTATTGACAATGCATGAGGAGATGAAAGGAGATCCATCCACACCTCCTAAGTGGATGAAGTGAGCTGAAGAAGTCCATGCACTAACACTTAGTGCATGTGAATTTGAAGTTGATCCAATTGATCTCTGATTAGATCAATGAAGCACATTGAAGAATTTATGTGATTAAGGAGCTCGGTTGAAGATGAAGAACCTTCAAGAATTTCCATTCCTAAGTGATGAATATTTTTTTAAGAAGTATGGAGGAATTCTAAGAAGAAGAAGAAGAGAAGAGGAAGAATGGCTTAGAAGAAGAGGAGGAGGCATTTGGCATTTCACATTATTATGTGGTTACTTTGTTTTTATACAAAGTACTCTATATTTACTTTGCCAAAAAATTGGGCCACCAAGGAGGCCAGCCGAGGGTCATCACCCAAGGCACATGTGGGACTCAAGGTCACCACGCCCATGGGGAACCCTCAAGGCCAGGGCAGCATCCTTGAGGCAGGGGCGCACCCCAAGGACACCGCATGGGCGCCTGGGGCACGCCCGGAGGAGCGCAGGGCACGCGGTGGTGAAGCCCGCGCACCCGGTGTGTGCATAGTGGGCGCTAGGAGCGCGCCCGCAGGAGCAAGAGTGGGCGCAGAGCGCGCCCGCAGGGAGAACACGGTGCGGGGCGGCACCGTGGAGGGAGAAGATGCAACTGAGGAGTTGCGGGCAGCGGCAGGGTAATAAACCGCGGAAAAATCCCGCGGCGTTTCGATGTGGGACGCGCAAATTCCACCGGGAGCAAATCTCCGCCGTCCGAGCAATCGCGCCCTCGATCTGGACCGCTCATCTGATCCGCCGCGCCCCCGATTTAATCCGGCCGTCCGATGTCTTTCGATCACCTGATCCGACGGCTCCCGGCTCATCTCCTTCGTCGAGCCACCCCGAAGTCACCCGCGAGCTGCCGACGAACCAGAGGCCATCCGAGAGAAGGATTTCGAGTTCCCGGCCACCTCTGAGCAAACCAAGACCTTCACTGTGATCGTTAGGCCATAACGAACTCATGCATGCATTAAAATGTTGCATGCATGCATCGAAGGAGAATTTCGAGTATCGGCCGAGGCAAACAACGTTGCCGAGGCCTCGGTGTATTCGTATTTTGCATGGAGGGATTTTAATGAGGCTCTGCATGTTGTTCCATGCACATACACGTAGAGGGACTGAAAAATAAGGGAAGTCGCGTTGAAACAGAGGAAAGAAAGTTCAAGATTTGAAAAAATCTTGAAGATCCGAATATTTCGGGAGTTTGGATTTGAATCCCGCGGAAGAGGTGAAGCATCCCTCTGCCTATAAAAAGAGAACCCGAAGCACGGTAATGTTTGCTGAAAACTTGAAGATCCGCGTAGAGCTTTCTCTGCCTCGCGAAGAAAGAAGCCACCGCGCAAATACTTTGCGCGGCTATTGTTCTCGGTGCCACCCGAGGCCCGAAGGAGTTCCTTTCACGCACCCCTTGCGCGAAAGAGGTGAAAGGAGATCCCCTGCGCGCTAATCCTTGCGCGGCAGGAAGAACCGGGGTTGCAGCAAGCCTTGCGCACCCTTGGTTGGGGCCCGCGGTTTGCACTTGCGCACCCTTGTGCCTCGTGACTTGCGCGACCCGCGGGCAGTGCACACTTGCACGCCCTTGTGGCAGTGGCACTTGCGCACCCGAGCCTCCTTGCACTCAAGTGCTTGAGGACTTGCGCGACTAGTTTGAGTTCGGGTGTGTGCAAGTGAATGCCGAGACACTTGTGCTTGTGTGCCAAGTGAAGGTAGAATACTTACAGGTTGGTTGAATGCAAAAGAAAACAAAGAAGCCGTAGCCCTTGTGTTGGTACTCGGGTGTGTGAAAGAGGAGGCCGAGGCATGCCTTGTGTGTTCAAGTGGGTGAAGTGAAGACCACACATTTGTGTGTGTGTGCAAACTTGAAGAACCACCTACGGCCCAAGTGTGTGCAAGAGGAGGCCGAGGCATGCCCTTGTGTATGTGCCCAATCGAAGACCACACTTTGTGTGTGTGAGAGGTGAAGAAGGAAGGCCGAGGCCTTTGTGCCTTTGTGTGCAAAAAGAACAACAAGTGGCTGTAGCCCTTGTGTGTGTGCCAAATTGAAGAACACATCTTGTGTGTGCTAAGTACCCTACGGGCAGTGGGTGTGAGCAAGACAAGGCCATACCTTGTGTGTGGATTTGAAGAAGAAGGCCGTAGCCCTTGTGTATGAAAAATGAAGAACCAAGTGTGTGCATAAGTGAAGTGCACACTTTGAAGAAGATTAAAAGAACAAGGAAGTTAAGTGTGTGCAAGAAGAAGTGAAAGGCCAAGCTCAAGTGTGTGCAAAAGTGAAAAACAAAGTTTGTGTGCAATAAGACAAAGTGGCCGAACCTTAGTGTGTGTGCAAACCAATGTGTGTACACACTAAGAAGAAGAGAAGACATCCACACTAGTGTATAACACACATTTATGTGTGTAATCAAAAGAGAATAAAGTGTGTGTAGTTCAGTGAAGGTGTGTGCTTAAAGTGACTACACCCTTTGTGGGTCTACTGCACCAAGAGGAAGAAAAGGAGAGTGCATGCATGCATGCATGCACGTGCACACGTGAACAGTGCTAAATCAGTGGTGTGCAACTGAGACTGAGCCAGACTGAAGTTAAAGAGATTGGTTGTCTGAGTTTTTCAGTAGATTGAGAAGACCCTGATCATCACAAGTGATCAGAGGTACAGAGCAAGGCCAGCAGTCTTTATCCCAGACTGCTGAAGATACTTGAAGAACTTAAAGTGAAGAAGATCTACTCGTGCGACTCGAGGAGCCAGGAGAAGACCCTGTGGGACTCAGGGAGAAGAAGTCTTCAGTGGGATTCTGGAGCAGGCCAGTGGGACTCTGGTAACACTGTGGGACGCAGTATAAAGACCCTCCTGTGGGACTCAGGAGAGATACGGTGGGAAGCTGTATCGACCATTGTAATTCTAACAAGTTATAATGGGAGAATCCATGCTGAGAGAGCATGGCAAGGATGTAGGCCTTTGGTGTCGAACCTTGTAAATCCTTGTGTCCTGTGCCTTTTCATTACTGCATCATTCGGGAAAGGTTGAGAGATACAAGAAGAGTGGATCGAGGCTTTAACCAGCCATAGAGGTTTAATTGATAAAGAATCAATTAGTAAAAAGTTTTAAGGGATCACTGATTCACCCCCTCCCCCTCTCAGGGATTCACACTGATCTGGGCACTTCAATTGGTATCAGAGCGAGGTTGCCTCTAAAAGATCCAAGGGAGTCTATATGGAGTGAAGATTTGAGGAAATGAGTGACCAGGCTCAAATGGAGATATCTGCCAAGACTCAGAAAAATAGAAAGAAGAAACAGGCCAAGAAGATGAAGAAGAAGGTTGATGCAATCAGAGAAACTCCTTCTATGGAAAGAAATGTGAAAGTCACATCAGATGACAATTCCTTTTATCATTCTTCTGATGAAGCCTGCTCTAGCTGTGATGAAGATGGAAGAAACAATGATCTTCTAAATGCAATCAAATATCTTCAGAAGAGAGTCCCCAAGGAAGTTGCAATGTGTATAGCTACAGGCCTCCTTGATCTTCAAGAAGAAAAATTACAGCTAGAAGATGAAGCCAATTCTCTGGAAGTCCAATTGGCAAAAAGGGTTGGCATAACCAACACTCTCAGAAAGCTGGTAAATGCCAAAGATGAAACAGTATCTCTTTGCAATGAAAGATATGAAGACACCGCTGAAGAATTGCAAAGAAGCCTTTCTGAGAAAGAATTATTTATGATAATAGTCAAAGATGTTTTCCATGCACTGGAAAAGAGGCACAGAGTTTCAATGGTTGTCAAAGATGCTCAACTTGAAGACAAAGCAAAAAGGGTGAAGGAGCTTGACAATTCATTGCTTGAATTGAAGACAGTGCATGAAGACCAGATAAAACAGCTGGAAGTGAAATAGGAAGGAAGGCTAAGAACTATTGAGGATGAGAAGAACTCCCTCAATATGAAATGCTTAGAACTGGAGGTGATATTGAAAAATCAGCAATCACCCAAAGCTAAAGCCTCCCAGTCAGCTGAAAGAAGAAATGTTGCTACTCAAGTGAGCTTTGAGAAGGATGATTCTAAAAGCAAGACATCCTCTAATGAAAGTGCAACAACTTCTAGAAAGAAGGTACCATCCATACCATCTTGTACTGATGCTTCTAAAAGTGTTTCTACTAAAAGTGCAGGATGGAAGAATAATTCCAAAAAAGTATGGATGAAGACAATGAAGAAAGAGAGCTCTCCTAAAACAACACAGCAAGTCAAGAAAAGTACCCAACAATCAGAAGGACTGAAGAGATCAAGATTTGTGGGGCAGTGTTGGTGTTGTAATAAGTATGGGCACTGTGCAAAGGATTGTTGGTACAATCCACTGAATGTCAAAGCACAAAGGAAGCCCATGCCAAGGGGGGGGCAAGCCAGAAGAAAAGAAGCAGCATCCACAGGTCCAGAGACATCTGTTTACTGCAAATAGATTTGGATTACTTGACAACTTCTGGGATGATTGCAAAAGTGGTCAAATAGATACATGTCAATCTCCAACTGTATCCAGAGCTCAAAAGAAGAAAAGATCACAGAACCTGGCTAAGAGAGATTCCTTGGGAAGCAAGAAGAAAGTAGAAAATGCTCCCAAGAAGTGTTTTAGAAATGAAGAGAAGTCCTTGGAGTCTGAGTCCAAGAAGGGTGATGCATCCAGAAGGACCACCAAGAAATGCTTCTACTGTGGAAAGAAAGGGCATATCATGGATCTTTGTAAAGAAGCCATGAAATTCAATAGAGGCAGACTGAACTCAAACAGACAATCAATCCAGAAGAAGCAGAAGGGATTGATTGAAAACAAGTTGCCTAAGAAAGGTAGCTTGACAACATCTAAGGAACCATGTGAAACATCCAGAACTGGGGCCACTCTTCCAAATGATATACTTGTCATATGGCCACATCAGTTGCAACTTGCCAGAGATCTACAAAGAGCTGAAGATGAAGTTTTGGAAATTGCTAAGGCAAAAGGGAAGAAGAATATTTCACATGAAGATGTTTTGAGAACCACACCAGCACAATCATCAATGAAGATCAAATGTGCAAGTGTGAAGAATGGTGAAAATGGGACATCTCGGTTGAGAGAATCTTCTCAACCTTGTTGTTCACATTGATGAACCAAGGAGGTTCCATCTTATTCCCTTATACTATTGGTATTTACATGTGCTGACATTGCAGGGAATTGAAGATGATGATCATTCTCATCTGGAGGATGGTTTGGATAGAATAGAGTGCACCCCTTGAGGGGGAGCAAATCTGAAGAAGATGATGTTCTGAGATTAATATCATCTTGAGAGAAGTGAAGGTATTCCAATCATACTTTCATCCCTTGTTTCTTAATTGCATTCATCATGAAAATTAAGGGGGAGTATTGATTGAAGACAAATGGATGAAAGGGGGAGCTTTATCTTTGCACCTGAACATTCTAATGTGTTTTGTGAAGTATGTGCAGGATTCAGCAATTCATTGATATATCTGAAAAATTTCAAACCCCTGAAGCATGATCTCACATGTACAGTGAATTTTGGACAGCTTTGAATTCCATGGTCATATCACTCTTGTTTTCTACACCGGGTTAGCCCAAGTAGACTTAGAGCTGATTTACTAAAGGTTCTTTGCTAAAGAAGAACATGTGACATCATCCCTCTCTCAGTGTTTTTCAAGAAAATACTTTTCAAAGGGAGGAAGAGATTTTTGAAAGTGAACCACACCACACCTTTGCATTTGATTGCCAATAAGGGGGAGAAAATATTGGCACACATATTGACCCATTCATATGTTCTAAAGGAGTGTATTGACAACAAATACAAAGGGGGAGATTGAAGTGCATTGTGTTGCATTTGTTGTCAATGAGGCATGAAGTTGTCTTGGAATGAATGGAAGTCAAGGAAGGTCAAGATGTGAATGCAAAAGGTTGTGATGGTGTTGGTGGTGAAGGAGAATGGCCATAGTACTAAGATGCATGTCACTTAGGAGATTCACTAAGTGGTATTGGAAATTGTGGTTGAAACATTCTCCATGTAAATCTGACGATTGTTGAGCTGATCTTTAAGTTCATAGAACTTGTATCCTGATGATACAAAGTCACAACAATGATAGAAGACCATGCATTGTATTGACAATGCATGAGGAGATGAAAGGAGATCCATCCACACCTCCTAAGTGGATGAAGTGAGCTGAAGAAGTCCATGCACTAACACTTAGTGCATGTGAATTTGAAGTTGATCCAATTGATCTCTGATTAGATCAATGAAGCACATTGAAGAATTTATGTGATTAAGGAGCTCGGTTGAAGATGAAGAACCTTCAAGAATTTCCATTCCTAAGTGATGAATATTTGTTTAAGAAGTATGGAGGAATTCTAAGAAGAAGAAGAAGAGAAGAGGAAGAATGGCTTAGAAGAAGAGGAGGAGGCATTTGGCATTTCACATTATTATGTGGTTACTTTGTTTTTATACAAAGTACTCTATATTTACTTTGCCAAAAAATTGGGCCACCAAGGAGGCCAGCCGAGGGTCATCACCCAAGGCACATGTGGGACTCAAGGTCACCACGCCCATGGGGAACCCTCAAGGCTACGACAGCATCCTTGAGGCAGGGGCGCACCCCAAGGACACCGCATGGGCGCCTGGGGCACGCCCGGAGGAGCGCAGGGCACGCGGTGGTGAAGCCCGCGCACCCGGTGTGTGCATAGTGGGCGCTAGGAGCGCGCCCGCGGGAGCAAGAGTGGGCGCAGAGCGCGCCCGCAGGGAGAACACGGTGCGGGGCGGCACCGTGGAGGGAGAAGATGCAACTGAGGAGTTGCGGGCAGCGGCAGGGTAATAAACCGCGGAAAAATCCCGCGGCGTTTCGATGTGGGACGTGCAAATTCCACCGAGAGCAAATCTCCGCCGTCCGAGCAATCGCGCACTCGATCTGGACCGCTCATCTGATCCGCCGCGCCCCCGATTTAATCTGGCCGTCTGATGTCTTTCGATCACCTGATCCGACAGCTCCCGGCTCATCTCCTTCGTCGAGCCACCCCGAAGTCACCCGCGAGCTGCCGACGAACCAGAGGCCATCCGAGAGAAGGATTTCGAGTTCCCAGCCACCTCTAAGCAAACCAAGACCTTCACTGTGATCGTAAGGCCATAACTAACTCATGCATGCATTAAAATGTTGCATGCATGCATCGAAGGAGAATTTCGAGTATCGGCCGAGGCAAACAACGTTGTCGAGGCCTCGGTGTATTCGTATTTTGCATGGAGGGATTTTAATGAGGCTCTGCATGTTGTTCCATGCACATACACGTAGAGGGACTGAAAAATAAGGGAAGCCGCGTTGAAACAGAGGAAAGAAAGTTCAAGATTTGAAAAAATCTTGAAGATCCGAATATTTTGGGAGTTTGGATTTGAATCCCGCGGAAGAGGTGAAGCATCCCTCTGCCTATAAAAAGAGAACCCGAAGCACGGTAATGTTTGCTGAAAACTTGAAGATCCGCGTAGAGCTTTCTCTGCCTCGCGAAGAAAGAAGCCACCGCGCAAATACTTTGCGCGGCTATTGTTCTCGGTGCCACCCGAGGCCCGAAGGAGTTCCTTTCGCGCACCCCTTGCGCGAAAGAGGTGAAAGGAGATCCCCTGCGCGCTAATCCTTGCACGGCAGGAAGAACCGGGGTTGCAGCAAGCCTTGCGCACCCTTGGTTGGAGCCCGTGGTTTGCACTTGCGCACCCTTGTGCCTTGTGACTTGCGAGACCCGCGGCCAGTGCACACTTGCACGCCCTTGTGGCAGTGGCACTTGCGCACCCGAGCCTCCTTGCACTCAAGTGCTTGAGGACTTGCGCGACTAGTTTGAGTTCGGGTGTGTGCAAGTGAAGGCCGAGACACTTGTGCTTGTGTGCCAAGTGAAGGTAGAATACTTACGGGTTGGTTGAATGCAAAAGAAAACAAAGAAGCCGTAGCCCTTGTGTTGGTACTCGGGTGTGTGAAAGAGGAGGCCGAGGCATGCCTTGTGTGTGCAAGTGGGTGAAGTGAAGACCACACATTTGTGTGTGTGTGCAAACTTGAAGAACCACCTACGGCCCAAGTGTGTGCAAGAGGAGGCCGAGGCATGCCCTTGTGTATGTTCCAAATCGAAGACCACACTTTGTGTGTGTGAGAGGTGAAGAAGGAAGGCCGAGGCCTTTGTGCCTTTGTGTGCAAAAAGAACAACAAGTGGCTGTAGCCCTTGTGTGTGTGCCAAATTGAAGAACACATCTTGTGTGTGCTAAGTACCCTACGGGCAGTGGGTGTGAGCAAGACAAGGCCATACCTTGTGTGTGGATTTGAAGAAGAAGGCCGTAGCCCTTGTGTGTGAAAAATGAAGAACCAAGTGTGTTCATAAGTGAAGTGCACACTTTGAAGAAGATTAAAAGAACAAGGAAGTTAAGTGTGTGCAAGAAGAAGTGAAAGGCCAAGCTCAAGTGTGTGCAAAAGTGAAAAACAAAGTTTGTGTTCAAAAAGAAAAAGTGGCCGAACCTTAGTGTGTGTGCAAACCAAAGTGTGCACACACTATGAAGAAGAGAAGACATCCACACTAGTGTATAACACACATTTATGTGTGTAATCAAAAGAGAATAAAGTGTGTGTAGTTCAGTGAAGGTGTGTGCTTAAAGTGACTACACCCTTTGTGGGTCTACTGCACCAAGAGGAAGAAAAGGAGAGTGCATGCATGCATGCATGCACGTGCACACGTGAACAGTGCTAAATCAGTGGTGTGCAACTGAGACTGAGCCAGACTGAAGTTAAAGAGATTGGTTGTCTGAGTTTTTCAGTAGATTGAGAAGACCCTGATCATCACAAGTGATCAGAGGTACAGAGCAAGGCCAGCAGTCTTTATCCCAGACTGCTGAAGATACTTGAAGAACTTAAAGTGAAGAAGAGCTACTCGTGCGACTCGAGGAGCCAGGAGAAGACCCTGTGGGACTCAGGGAGAAGAAGTCTTCAGTGGGATTCTGGAGCAGGCAAGTGGGACTCTGGTAACACTGTGGGACGCAGTATAAAGACCCTCCTGTGGGACTCAGGAGAGATACGGTGGGAAGCTGTATCGACCATTGTAATTCTAACAAGTTATAATGGGAGAATCCATGCTGAGAGAGCATGGAAAGGATGTAGGCCTTTGGTGCCGAACCTTGTAAATCCTTGTGTCCTGTGCCTTTTCATTACTGCATCATTCGGGAAAGGTTGAGAGATACAAGAAGAGTGGATCGAGGCTTTAACCAGCCATAGAGGTTTAATTTATAAAGAATCAATTAGTAAAAAGTTTTAAGGGATCACTGATTCACCCCCTCCCCCTCTCAGTGATTCACACTGATCTGGGCACTTCAAAAATAAACATCATTATCAAACATGAAACCCCATATGATCAATCAAACGAGAGGTGATAAAAAAGTAGGATGAATCCATATCCAACAAATATTCTAGTAGGGTATACTTCAAACAAATTATAAATTTAAATATTGAAGGGCTATACTGATAATCCATGATAATATTCCCATTAACATATATAATTTACTCACACCTTCCATATCATTGACTTCTTACTGAGATTTCATATCTTAAAGAGTCAGGGTGTTGTTTGATTCATCTAGACCTTCTCAATTTTGAGGATGAGCATTATTCTATTGAGATATCATTATCAAAAAATGGATATCTAGGAAACATAATAAGCATCTCTCATACTAGGTCTAAGAGAAAGATGACAATACCGTAGAATATTTCTAATTAAGTAATTGTTGTGACATGATTTGTGGGTGTCGTTCAATATTGATTTTTGAGGGAGGTCAAACCACATTAGGAATAAACAATAATATTATTTGTTCGTGTTGGGATATTAAAATTTTTTATTGTCTAATTTCTTTTATTTTTTGATGCTCACCCATAATAGAGGTCAGTATTTCCATTCATTTATTCCCAATATTTGGCTTCTGACTTATTCCCATGGAAATGCACATTCTCCCTCCAGCTGTATTTCTATAAATATATATTTCTCCCACAATTTATCTATTTTATTTCTCTATTTTATCTGTAAGTAATAATAACTATTTCATAGAGTTGATTACTAGTCATATCCTAGACTCAGATATGTGTTCCTTCAAGGAAACACTGACAAATATTTCATTGAAAATAGAGATTAAATTTCTAAATTTGGCCACATACTCTAAAATAGATATATTTTGTTGTTTCAATATGAAGATATCATATATTCTTAAAATTATTAATTTATAAGGATAAATATTTTTTTGAACAATTCTCTAAAATACTCTTACGTAGTGACTTGTTTTAATTTATCTTGTAAAGAAAAATCCAACTATTGGTGTGCAAGATCTTCAAGAATATAGGTTTTCATATTCACATTTAGGTTTATTGGTGTTCCCAAGAAATCAAAGAATCAATTAATCCTATTAATATAAGACTCCAGTTTTTTTGGATCCAAATCCCATAGAACAACATGTTGATTTTACTTCAAAAAAAAACAGATTGGTCCACCAGCTGAGGTTCAAAATTCTTTTTTTCCATTGTAAATGGATTAAAAATCACAAATTATGATTTGTACAAACAGTTGGTTCATCTATGTATTAGGTTAAATCATATTTTGGAATTTTCTTCTAGATTACTTTTATGACTTCTACCCTATTCAATTATATATAAATTGATAAAATTAATTTTATTTATCACTCAAAAGAAATGTAAGGCTTAG
The DNA here is from genome assembly GCA_963277665.1 of Viscum album. Taxonomy (NCBI): domain Eukaryota; kingdom Viridiplantae; phylum Streptophyta; class Magnoliopsida; order Santalales; family Viscaceae; genus Viscum; species Viscum album. The sequence goes on from OY728139.1 coordinate 285,796,707, forward strand.
TAAATTCCAAATCACTATAATCAATAATAATTGCAAAAAAAATTATTTTTTTTAATCTTTTTCTTGAATTAGAAAATAGTAAGGGAATAATCCAATCCTAATATAATGTATCAACATCATTGTAGCCTATAAAATACTAATTTTTTAAACTCAGGATGATGATATGACAACATTCCTAGAATTTACATAAACTATTTTGTACCCATACACAATAGTAACTTAGTATTCAATATTAAAATGTTATCTACATATTTTTATTCTATTCATTTCATGTTCGTAGATAACTATATTCATACTACCATCCCATTTGATATATAGACAATCCAATGTTGATATGATTTATAACATCCCACCCTAACTCAATGGCTTGTGGATAGATAAAGTGCCCCTAACCCAAAGTGATGTCCCCAAGACACTAAAGTGTAAAAATAATTTACAAGGACTTAAGAAAATGTTAGGGGATAATTTTCCCTTTTCTAATAAATGAGACTGCCAACGCTGATAAATAATCCTCAAATTATCCTTTATGATTAATGATAAAAAGTAATACATCCCAAGGTAAGATCCAAAAATAATTATATCTGATTAGAAAGTGAAAATATAATATCAAACAACCAAACATCGTGAAAAAAATACCCAAGGAATCAATTGACATGATCAATGCACTCCATGACATAACTCCAGGCTCTAATAACACCTACAATTACCATTTCATCAACATTCATCACTAGAGAAAAATGATATCTTCACCTTCCCAGTACCTCAGAAGATAACATCTATAAATGCATCAATGTTCCCATGCAGGGGATGAGTTTTAATATAGTATGCATTACCCAAAGGCTTCCCAGAACCCTAACCTTGAATAAAACATGTTAACAGAATATATAAAAAAATATTTATAAAATAATAAAATAGTTTATATAAAAAAAATTAAAAAAATTAGAAAAATCATAAACAAAATTATTCCATCCGTTTACATTTGGAATAATTATTCTTGGATTACCAAAAAATATAATATCGTCAAATAAATAGACATAATATAAATAATGGTTCTACCATTTAAATTGGTCCTTTAGTACCCTAATCCATTCAACCTTGATGGAGGCACATTCAACATTATCCATCATATTGAACACACACCAACCCAAATAAGAAAAATTCCATGAAAAGTCATTTTTACACACAAAAAAAATCCATTGAAAATTTTATTTAATTAAATATATTATATTAAAACCATTCAATAAATTTAAAATCGTCATATTAAAATTATATAAAAATAGAGGTCTTCCAAAAATACATGTAATTTTCCAGAATTTCCAAAACAAAACCCAATACGTTTTCCTACTTGATGTTACCCAATAAGGCCATAGAAATCAATGAAATATCATTTAATAATATTAACCCATCATGTTATAAAATAATAGAGATGAGATAGAATTGAAATTCCTCTAAATGAATGGTGGAAAAGAAAAAAGTCACTTATAACTTCAAGAACCGAGTTAATATCACATTCCCTTCACTAGAACCAACAAGATCTTATCCAGATTCATGTAAAAACATTGAGATCTATTAATAATGTAAATTATATATCATTCCATGGGGGTTAATAAGAGTGGATCAATGAATAAAATTGATAAATCAGAGAAAATAATGTCTATCCAATGATTTTGGATCTCTAATTCACTTTGATTCAACTAAATGTATGTTTTAGATCCAAGTGAAATTTTGTTCAATCCTTGAGAGGGAGTGAAGATTGACAGATTGAAATATTGGGGGACAAATTTTGGGATCATTGAATTAATTTTGAAAAAAAAATACATTTATTGGGATCACAACCATATGTAACATGGTTAGGTCACATGGTTAGTCATATCATGCACCAACCTTGTATGGGCTAGAAGGCAATAACTAGTGGGCTGCACGGTTAGGCCATAGAGTTTGGAAAACCATGTGGCTCTAATTTTTCAAGAGAAATAGATTTTATAGATTCCCATGGTCACACTCATTGTTTTAAAAATCCTTGATCTAATAGTGATCTTACCTAGTGAATCTCAGAACATGTTTTATGATTTCTTGTGGGTAGAATATGATTTTTCCTAACTGCAATAAAACCACGCACCACCAGAACCACTTCTAACACATTCCAAAACTACATAAAAACTCTTGAAAAATAACCCAAGTATTAATTAAACATAAAATACCTATTTGGAATATGAAATAATTAAAACTATGAGTGTAAAAGTATCCCCACCATTGGGATTTCCATCCTCATAAATTAGGGAAATTGTGGTGTTCGTGAAGTGATTGGTCTATTTTTAAACATTTCTTTTTTCAAGATCCCACATATGTTCTTAAATCTTGCCATGATTCTATTATTATTTCTCCAATAATGAGTTTTTCATTTCTATCACCCATCCATACCAATACACGAATCACAGAAACAACTAGTTCAAGAACAATATGGTCACAATGAATTACTTGATAAGGGTCAGGTGGGAACTTCTTCAATGGGATACATGAAAAAAATTATTTATGTAGATGAATTTTTTTGGTAAAGTGTACTGATAATCCATATCACATAATCATTTAGTTTTATAAAAAGTGATAATGTATAGAGGATATAACATTCCTTTTTTACCAAAATTTTTTTTCCTAACCATAGATATATCCTCAAGATAAGGTGATATACCACCTCAAATGATAACAGTCGTTGATTATTATTCAAATTGGATTTATGATGATTCTGTGTTTTTTTCCATTATCTTCTTGATTATTTGAATCTCGTCTATTTTATCATGCACTGGGATATGTCTGTTATTTGAATTATCACATATTTCTACATAATAAATAGGGGGAAGATAAGGACAACTATATATTTCTTTGAATCATCCCATATGTATCAAATCTTGATAACGTATATTTTATTATCAATCCACCAATTATTTGTTCTCCTCCCACGAGCCTCCAAAATCTATCTCACAATATTTATTCATGTATTCAAATGTTTGGATAATTAATTTCATATTTTCCATCATTTTGAGTATGATAATATTCTCTCAAAGTCAAATAGTTTCCAATGTATTTATTCAAGTAATTCCAAAGTAAGGATAAAAATCAGGGATCTTGACCATATACAATCGAAACTATGACATCATGCATATTTAGACCTTCCTAAATGTTGTGTTTTGAAAAATCATCCCATATATTGGAATCATGAATATGGATGAAGTGGGATGACTTCATGAGTTGATGCATAATCACTCATATCATGTTTCTAGACAATTTTTGGTAGACATGTAAAAAAACAATATCTATTTATCCCATTATTACATGGGAATAATTAAATAATTCAACATACCAATTGTTGTTAGTGATCATCCTTGAACTACTAAAACTAAGAAATATAAAGAAAAACACTACACTTTCTACTTTATTCCTTTCCCACTAAATAAATTCTCTCAGAATATTATACATATTTTAGAAGTCCCAAAAAAATTACAATCTAGAATGTTGGTAAGTATAATGAATCTATTATAGATATGCTTGTGGTACAAAAATTTCATCTCTAATGCTTATCATTGATCTCCCTTGAATCTTAGATCCCTAAATGGTCTCCAAACCATTTTGTTTTTACCTCATGGTTAAACATTTATGAACATATATCTCTACATATCTAACCTACTCAACCATGCCATGAACAAGATTAACCAAAATGAAAACATACAAATTACATTTGTCATTGAAATGTAGAGGAATATAAGTAATAACCAATATTAGCTACCACAAATATGATGTATCTTTAGAAAATTGATTATATTACTTCCTAACCAATTCATATAAAACCAACTTTAATCTTCATAATGTATACATCTAGTAAAATTCAAACATTTTTTTGGATGTTATCTTTCTATATTTCCATAAACTAAAATCCCATTATAGGAAAAAGTGATGCAGGCTCTTATGATCAAGGAAGACTGTAAATTTCACTAAAACATTGTAATGTATCCATGTTATTAAAGAATATACCATGAAATTAATTTAAATTTTATGTATTTGGTAGTTTTTATGTGGAACCCATAACTATCAGGATCTATAAGAAACTACATGATCTATCATTATAAGAACACATCCAATTCCAAATTCTAATACATCACAATTGAATTTAATCCATTGTGTTGATTCCAATAATGTAAAGATATGTTTTAATGTAATAAAAATTTTAATCTCTTGGAATGATTCTTGTAAATAATCATTCTATTGTATTGGATCCCATTTCCTTGCTAAATCTCTCATTTTTGGGGAAAGATGTAAAATATCACATAAAAATAATCTATAGTACCCTACCATGATAAGATAAGTTTTTGTCTCAAAAAAATCATTGGTGGATTCCAAAGGATAACCTCTTCTATCTTTTTTTGGATCTATAAAAAATACTCATTTAGAAATGAAATGACTATATAAACACACATCTTGTGTCCATAATTGACACTATTAAGTGTTATAATAAAGATGATGTCCCGATAAGGTACACAAAAATATATCCAAGTGTTCCACATAATATAATTTTATCATAGAATAAACTAGGATATCATCAATTAAAACCACTACACTGAAATCTAGATACCTCTGAAATATTTGATTCATATATTCCATAAACATCATGGGTGACTTTAAAAGACCAATGGGAATAACCACACATTCATAGTGTCTATATCGACATTCAAAAAATATTTTGGAAATATCCTATTTTCGAATTAGTATTTGATGATTTATTGATAGTATGTTAGTATCATAAAACCATTTATATCATCTAAATTACTCAAACCAGTCATCAATATGTTTAAGAGGATACTAATTGTTTATCAAAACATTGTTAATATTATTATAATCTACATAATTTCTGAGGGACACATGAAATTTTATTATAGAAAGAAAATGTGATTCCCACAAAGACGTGTTCTGTTGAATGAAGAGTTTCGTGTCCATTTATGTTAGATATAACTTCAATTACATATTATATTGGATATGAATTATTATAGTGAAGTGAAATATGATTACCCCGAGGTAGGAGATTATTCAAAAAATCAATTTCTAATTTATATGGGGACCAATAGAAATATTCAGTAATGGCATTATGAAATGGGTAGATGTCCTCTGAAAACATCCATTCCCAATCTAATCCAATGTTGATAAGGCAATCACTATCAATTGATAAGAGATAGTTCAACCCACCAGTAATAAGGGTGAGTTTCTTCTTGTATTCAATTCCTAATGTACTCCAACGAGATGATTTACACCATCATAATATGTGAAACTTACCTATCAAGAATAACAGTCAATGTTGGACATTAACGATGCCATTTAAAAAATTCCCAAATCATGGTCATATATATATACATTTCAGGTTTGGATAAATCCAAAACTAATTCATCCCAATCGATAGTTATCCAACACCCTATAAATTTAATGGCTTGACACACCCATTATCCTAGTGGTGTTACAATTGAAATCATAATCTCATCATGTAAAATTATATGATCAATCACATTCAATTATAAATTTTTGGGTTGAACCTATATAAATTGCATCAGGTTATAATTCAAAAGAATTATAACTCACACGGTTAAAATTATAGATTAATAATCCCTAATCATATACATAGAACCATAAATCTTCATAGTAGCTCCTCTTTAGTCCATAGATGTTTGCTAGGATTTCATATCCTGAGTAGTTATGGGGTTCATAAAATCACAATTACTTTTTGGGTTCTTTGGATTCTTGTTTTTCTATAAAAATCACATCAATAAAGAATAGAATGTATGAGAAAAATGAGATTCATCTCCCATAATAGTTTCAGATAATTATGATAATAATTCTAAATATGACCCATCTGGTTAGAGTTGTGAAATTCTTTAAGTGGTTCCATAAAATCTCACATCATATGGGATGTCAGACCACATAAGAAAAAACCATGCTTATTATTTTTCCATTTATTTAAATTAATATATCTTATTGTCTAATAATTAAATGCTTCACCCCCAAAGAAGTATGGGTCTATTTTTGGAATATTCCAAGTGTTTGAATTATCACATGTTCTTATAGTGATATACCTAATATCTGCAACAATATTTCCTAAAATATCACTTTACTCCACTGTTCCTCTATTTAACATCTCTATATAATCTATAATAAATAGAGAATTATCAAAGAGTTGATTTATGGCCATATATCTTAGACTAAGATTAGTAACATAAAGGATTCAATAGATGTAGTTACGAGGAATAAAAAACTAAATTAACAAATTTAGATGTATACTCTCTTATTGATATGTTTTCTTGTATCATTGTTATGAAATCAGAATATCATAAAATTATGAAAGTATAAGGATAGAATTTTAATTCAACTATTAATGAAAATTCACCCATGTAGTTCCTTATTATAATTTATCATGAACTACTAAATAGAATAATTGTCCTGCATGATCTTTTATCAGATGATTTATAAAATTCACTTTCATATCGGCTAGTGTTCTCATGAAATAAATCATTTGATTCCTACTATTCAAATGTGCCTTATATTTTATAGGCTCAGAATCCTTCAAGTGATGGGTGTATTATGATACTAATAATGATTATATTGGTCTTACTTTTGTGGAACATCATTCCAAATTCCATATTTAATAGCTTGAAAATCTGGAATGATGCCTTGGACAAACTTTTGGTTCACCTACGGATCTTGTGAAACAACATTTTCAGTAGCCTCCTATTTATGACTATTATGGCATATGACTGGTTCCGTTCACTATAACTAGAAGAAAACTCCTTTTAGTCCTCATTCATAAGAAAAGAAGGTATTAGAAAATTCCAAATCACTATAATTAATAATCATTATATTGAAAATTTTCAAAAACCATTAATTTCAATATTTCCATAAATCATGGGATTCATAATGAATAATTCAGTCCTAGTGGGAGGTCTCAGTATAAGTTTATTCTATGAAAGAATCATCAAAGAAACCAAATATTATGAGTTTATAACATTATTATATGTTTCATTGAACAATTATATACCAATGAAACCAAATAACATGGAGTTATTATTAAAAATGTAAGACATGTATTGTTATGCTATAAATTTAATGTTTTTACATTCCTATCTCCTTCCCACCATACAATAAAATAAATACACTGACCAAGACTAATACCATTTGAACACTATCTCCCAACCCATTTATTTAGGGATATATGGAGTTCCCCTACCATTATGTGATGTACCCAAGACATTAAAGGCTAGTAATAAATTCCAATGGATTAAGAATCAATTAGTAAAAAAATTTCCATTTTATGGAAAAAAAACCTATCTACACTAACTAATAAATATCCAATCCACCTATATGATGAATCAATAAAATTAATACAACCAATGTAAAAAACCAACAAAATAAAAAAATTATATTTGGAATGGTACATGGCATATCAACCAACCAAATCAATAGAAAAAAAATTCAATTACTCCATCAAGGAAATATCAATGCTCCATGATATATCCCTATGATCCAACACCACCTTCCAATCCCATGGAAACAAATTGAATTTATAGAGAAAATATATATCTTCCCTTTCCCAATATCCTAACACATGACTTCTACAATTGCATTAAAATACCCAGACTGGTGGTGAGTATTATACCAGTAAGAATTCCCCAAATACATTCCAACACTCTTCATTAGGACAAACCTTATTAGAATAATTTTAATAAAAAATAAAAAATAAAATAGTAGTTTATATAAATCTACAATATGAAACATAGTGGTAGAAACCATTATAAATATTATTCCATCAATAAAAATTTGGAATAATTATTATCAGGTTCACACACAAACACTTACTAATCCTCATATAATAAAATAGACACCCAATCATAGTTCTAAAATTAATGGTGGTATTTCCTGAACATAATCCATCCAACCATGACAGAGGAACATCCCACCTTTTCCATCCCCTTGAACACACCGCAATGAAAATATTATCAATTCCATGAATGATCAATTTAAACAAAACATCCTTTAAAATAAATTTCATCCAATAAATTGTTTGAATTAAAACCATTACTTAATTTTAAATTCATCATTTTAAAATTATAAATTATGAGAGTTTTCTGAATGTTTTTCAATATTTTAAAATTTCCAAAACACAACTGAAAACAATTATTTCATTAAATCTCCTAATGAGGCCATAGAAAATCCATGAAATACTACTTAAGAAAGCAAAGCCTTCTTGTTTGAATGTAGTGGAGAAGTGAGAGAATACACCTACCACTCAATAAATATAGAAAATGAAGAATGACCCATCAAACTTCTGGATTCAAAGTCACAACTCCTTTAGTTTTATTTTTATGGAATTTCAAATCACCATAAATGACTGAAGTTTCTGACATATCTCAATGTTCTTGATGTTTAAATTCTCAAATTTGATTGATTTAAAATCATAGTGTAGATTCATGTGACATCTCGATGGAGACAAGATACTACAACCAATACGATCTTCTCATGTATGTTGTGATTCAGTTGATTTAATATAGATACATGATCACTATCTAATGTTTTCACATGATCAATAATTTTCATTATATGGTTTGTTGGAACTCATTAATATAATATAGTTTTATTATTTTCAATATAAAATTATTTAGATAATGGAATTCATGAGGGACATATATTTATTTCATGGATTTTATGATGATTGGGAAATACTCATTATATGGACTTGATCACTGGAGATGGTTGGACGTCAGTTGTTTTTAAGCACGCATGCATAATCCTCGATAGAAGAAGGTTAAATTAAATCCCAAAAACAATCAAATAGATTTGATAAATAATATCATATGAAAAAAATAATTATGTATATTCTTAAATATAGTAAGAGTGAAACACTACATGGTATCCCACATTGATGATTTGTGCGGCCACACTCTCCTTTATAATACATGTGAATCCACTGACCACAAGTGGTGGAACTGGGGAAGATTCCTAGAAACACCTTCGAACACCACATGGGGTGAACGCACCTCATTTCCACAATTCATACTACTTGTGTTCATCTTAAAAGTATTGTGATTATAAATTTTATTCTCTATCCCCAATAAACTCCATTCGGGTGCTATGTATTCTCACAGAAAACTATAGATATCATACATGACTTGCCTTTGATGAGGTTGACAACCTATTTCACCCATGTGTGGTTTCTAGTGGTTCCATGGTTGGATATGGCATTATTATTAGTTTATTAAAGTCCCTAAACAAATACTTAGAATAATTTTTAATAAAAAATGTAACACCAAACAATTCTCAAGTGTATTTTTCATTATAAAATAATACATTCTTAATAAATTTACTATCTCTTCAATTCATTAAATGGTTTTCAATTGATAAGGGAAAATATATTTTTAATTACATTAATCAGGTTCTATGTCATTAACCTTTTATAATGGGCACTAGACTAGTGAAATTGGAATATTTCATTAATAAATAAGAATAGAACATAAATATTAACCATTGACAAGGAAAATTTCTCAATCATAATAACAAATGTCATTTTCTAGATCCATAAAAATCTTACATGAATGATCACTTCATCCTCACTCACTAAACACATATTTAATCATTAAAAGAAATCTAAATAATTAATTGTGCTAAAAAATATCCCTTGTAATAAAAATAAAATAAAGGGGTGATAATATATTATTTGTAATGGTAAACATGGAAGAAATAAGTCAAACATCATAAGTGAGAATAAAATAAAAATGTGCATATGAGAATATAAATATGTTGAGTAAAAATAACATAACAATACCATAATGAATAATAAATACATCATAAATATTGAATCATTGTATAAGGATTTTGGAATAACATAAAAAAGATCCATAAGATAGAAAAAATGTGTTAATAATAACGATCTATGAGACCATACCAAAAAACATAAAATGGGGCCCCGAATAGAACTGTTTAAAATTTTGAAATTTTTAAAAAAGAAAATCATCACAAAATATACTAAGATAATCACTATTACATAACATAGTATTATTAGGATAATATATATATATGTGCACGCACTTTTGATCATTATCTAATAACCTTAGTACCTTTTGGGATTCAGCTACTATCTATGTATTTTTTTCATAGACTATAATATATGTATGAATTTCTCTATTGGGTATACCCATGAACCATTTTTGTAATTAGAAACTAATTTTGGGTTTTGGGATGTCTCTTGTAATGTCCCTGACTCAGAAGCCACTAAACTGGTGCTCCGAGCGAGGTGGTTATGTGACTTTAAGCGCACCTCCCCGTACACCAAAGTCTACCGGCAAGTAGAGGGGGTCTAAGGAGTCATGTGGGGAGACTATACACCCTTTTTTCAGAGTAAGCCACAACAAAAATAAACCAAATATCGGAAACAATAACCAATAAACAAGGAACATTCATAACAATCATTTCCTACAATAAATATGCCAGGTCATACTACAAGTGCAAGAGTGAACAAAAGCCCCAAATAAAGACAAGAGCTAAAATCCCCATAATGGTCCCATCTCCAAGTCTGGATCCTCCACCAAGTGCAACCCATGTCCACTCTCTATCTTGCGAGGACCTTTTACCTTCTCCTAACCTGAAAACATAAAGTCTGCTCGGGTACCCAACGGCGGCCTGAACAGGGTGTGAGTACAACTAAGTAGGCCACCACCAACGGTGTCTAAAAAATATCTATTATGAACAGGTAGTGCATGCAAAAGGAATATGAATGACAATTTACATGTAATTAATTAAGGTTCCTCTAACAAGTTTAGAGTCTAAGTCATTTCTATTCTATTACCATTCCTTTATTACCAATTATCATCGCCTTCCATTTCGTCACATTTCCATGGGATAAACACATTCATTATGTTACATGGGTCTAAGGCCAACAATCACATACAAGAGGGTAAACACATCGTTATCCTATCTCACTAGGACTAACCCCCTCATATCAACCATAACCTCACCTGAAGCCTCAGTCTGGGTGGATGAAACCATTAGGAGAATATACCCGCAGTCCCCTTTCTTAACCTGTGCATTTTGGGTGGTGTTTAGAACCTCAGTCTTAGCTCGACCCGTGGGCGTAGATCCTCAGGTCATACCCCACTCTACGAAGCCATGTGCACATTCTTATATATATAAATAACCATCAACCATCCAAACCATTTCCCTTTGGCAAACACTATTCACAACAACCCACATGGGAATTCACATTATGCCTTAACCCATGAACACATTACCATTTCACATCACTTAACCATTCAACCAATTCCCTTGTGTTATTCCTAACTCACAAATCATTTAGCACTAGACCCATAACCTATCCATTATGGTCTTTAATCATTTTACACATTAACTCATTTAACCCATTTATCAATTCCATGAGTCAACCATTCATGCCACCATATTTATCGAGGGCTCAAAAATTCATTACAACAACATTACTTGTTTAATAACAATCCCTAAACCTGGGAAAATCCAGAACATCCCATCGATGGCCCTAAATTAGTTCAAGTCAATCCCGACACATCCCATGGGGATCGTGAGGGTTACCATTTATCATTTGAAAAACCATTATTACCAAACATTCCTAGGTTATTCAAAACATAACCAAATGAAAACAAGAACACAAATAAACATGCACAAATACCCAAATAACCATGAGATATAGCTTTGTAGACCACCTACCTCGAAACCACGGTTGAACTCACTCTCAATCGAGTCCTTAGACCTCAATCCGACCAACCCATGGAGATTAAACCTAAACCTCACCCAAAAGATAAGTTCTTGGAGCTTCAAAACGATGGGGAGAGAAGATACAAACCCGAAACCAAAAATATAACCACAGACGAGATTAGCTTTACCCTGAGCTTCAATCTACAACCAACGACACCTAAAACGCCATAGAATCGAAGGAGAACCACCCTTGGGATGCTTGGGTCGGCCAAGTACATCCTAGGGTTGAGAGGGGTAGTGGAGAGGAAAATCCCGAGTTGGGGTTCAAATGCCCGGAGTGGAAATTTTGTAAATTTTCCCAACTTTATGTGGCCGCACGGTTTGTCCGGACGGTTTGGAAAAATGTGTACAAACTGTGCGCATGCCACATTCCGGAGGAGGAGGGGTCGTATGGTTTAGTAGCACGGTTTGGAATACCGTGCACAAACCATGTGGATGCTTCTATCCGGAGGAGGAAGGGTCACACGGGTTAGCTTGGGCAGGCCGCACAGTTTACCTGGCCATGCGCAGGCCATGCGCCCTGGCCTGTCCTGCCCAGATTTCCTTTCTTCCGTGCCCCGAGCCCCCAGAACACCCCCAAGGCCGCTAAAACTTTCAGGAAACATTTTAAAGCCACAAAAAAAGGTTTTATCCTAAAACACAACAAAAACATACCTTTCCAAAACCCATGATCTTACAACCTCCCCACCTTATAACAGCTCATCCTCGAGCCGAGTTTCCAAGCCTCATTGATCCACTGAAGAGAAGAGTTCAGGCCACTGAGGCCACATTTCCGATTCATGCTCCCATGTTTCTTCCTGAAATTTCCCATGCTGCCATAGTACTCACACTAATTTCACAACCTTTCCTCGTAAGACCTTTTCACTAAAATCCACAACACGAACCAGATGCTCCTCAAAGGACACATCAGCCTCAAGCTCCACATCCTTAACATCAACCACATGATATGGGTCAGGGTGATACCATCGAATATGTGACACATGAAACACATCATGCATCCCACTATACTGTTGTGGAAGAACCAATCGGTAAGCCACTAGTCTGATCCTCTCCACAATCTCAAATGGTCCCACATACCTGGGAGCCAACTTACCCTGCTTTCGTATCCGACAGTGACCCAACCTTGGCGACACACGATGGAACACTTTATCACCCACCCCATACTCAAGATGTCTACTCCTCTGATTTGAATAATACTTCTTCATACTCTGAGCCGTATCCATTCAATACCTGATCAACTTGATTCTCTCTAAAGTCTCCTGCACAAGACTTGGCCCCAACAACTCAGATTCACCGACCTCTAGACAACACAACAGAGATCTACATGGTCTCCCATAAAGAAACTCAAATGATGCCATCTAAATCATAGCCTGAAAACTGTTGTTGTAGGAAAAATCAACTAATGATAGGTGACTCTCCGAAGAACCACCAAAGTCCAAGACACAAGCTCTAAACATGTCTTCTAACACTTGGATCGTACGTTCCGACTGCCCGTCCGTCTGTGGATGGAAAGTTGTACTCAAAAACACCTGCATACCAAGAACCTTCTGCAATACTTGCTTGAAACATGATGTGAAATGTGGGTCCCGGTCCGAATCTATAGCCTGTGGAATCCCATGAAACCTCACTATCTCCAGAAAATACATCTCACCCAACTGGTCGACTATAAAGGTCTCTTGAATCGGTAAGAAATGAGCCACTTTCGTTAATTGATCCACAACCACCCATATTGCATCATTATTCTGAAGCATCCTCGGAAAACGGACAATAAAATCCATTTTCAGATCATCCCAATTCCATTCTGGGATGGGAAATGGATGCAACAATCCACCTAGGCATTGAAGCTTGGCCTTCACCTGCTGACAGGTAAGACACCGTGCCACAAAGCCCGCAACTTCCTTCTTCATTCCAAGCCACCAAAACTGCCATCAGAGATCACGGTACATCTTGGTCCAACAAGGATTGACTTCACACATTGATGCATGGAACACACATATCAACACATCCCACACACACTTTGGCACAACTGCACGATCACAAACACAAACAATACCATCAACGCCGATGGCCCCGCCAGAAGGTAGCTCCCTATCTTTATGATTTTCCTTCATGATCAAACACTCAAGATCATCAACCTGACCTTCGTTAACTCGACTCAAAATCATCATCTCCATCACTATGGAAGCAATAGTGACCTGAAAATTTTCCTCAGATACCTCTAGGTGCATCTCTGCAAACAAAGCCATCACCTTCCACTCGGTGCGGGATTTCTGAACCACCTGATTCTGATCATTCCTGCTTAGAGCATCAGCAACACTGTTTCCATTTTCTGCAATGTACACCAACTGAATGTCCAAAGACTAGTTATATTCAACCCATATTCGCTGCTGTAGTTTCAAATCCAGCTGTGAGAAGATGTACATTAAACTCTTATGGTCGGTAAACATGGTAAATCATTCTCCCAACAAATAGTTCCTCCAACACTTCAAAGCATACACAATTTCCGCGAACTCAATATCATGGGTGGGATAGTTCCTCTCATGGGGTATGAACTACCTTGACTCCTAAGCCACTTCCCACTCATCCTGCATCAACATAGCCCCATGTCCAACTTTGGACGCATCACAAAACATGATGTACTTCTCACCCTGCTAAGGTAAGATCAAGATATGTGCAGTCATCAACCACTTCATCAACTCTTGAAAGGAATTATCACAAGCCTCCGACCACTCGATCTTGATTCCTTTTATGGTCAATCCCAAGAGTGGTGCTGCCAAGAGATAGAAATCTGGAATGAACCTTCGGTAACACCCGGCCAAACCCAAAAAACTCCGAACATTAGAAACGCTCTTGGGCTACTCCCAAGATACAACTGCCTGCACTTTATCTGGATCCCCTAACACACCTTCCTCTGAGATGATGTGACCCAGAGAATGCATCTCAACAATCCAAAATTGACACTTTGAAAGCTTGTCATATACCTGGTTCTCTCTTAGTGTACCCAAGACGATGTCAAGATGTTGGGCATGATCGTCATGAGTTTTCAAGTACACTATGATATCGTCAAAAAAGACAACCACAAACCGATCAAGATAGGGATGAAATATCAGGTTCATCAAAGCCATAAACATTGTCGGTGCATTGGTCAATCCGAAAGTCATTACAACAAACTCAAACAACCTGTACAGACTCCGAAAAGCAGTTTTCGGTATGTCGGAAGACCTCACCCTCAACTGTTGGAAACCAGACCTCAGATCAATCTTATAAAACACCAATTCACCCCTCAACTAATCAAAAAGGTAATCAATTATAAGAAGAGGGTACCAGTTCTTCACTGTCATTTGATTTAGCTTTCTATAGTCAACACACAGCCCCAAGGAGACATACTAGGATGGATGAACCCCTTACACTCCAACTCCTCAAGCTGAACATTTAGTTCCTAGAGTTCTGCCGGTTCCATTAGGTATGGAGGAATAGAAACTTGCTCCGCTCCCGGTAGCTACTCGATCGTGAACTCTAAATCCCTCTTGGGTGGTAACCCCGAGAAATCCTTAGTAAACACATCCTGAAATCGATCCACCATGGGAGGAAAGATAGACTACTCTCCTCTTTCATTGTCATCAAGCATGAGACATGCCACTTGAGCCTTGAGTCCATTCAACCGCTGACCAAACAATCCTGCACGCCCTGCTCGAACATCCCATTCGCCACAGTGGACATAAGTTTCACCCTCAAGAAACCGGAATGATATTCTGCGATGACAACAATCTATTTGGGCCCTGATAAAACACTAACCAATCCATTCTCATGATGAGGTTAAACCCTGACATCACGAAAATGAACAAATAACATAGAAAATGATACCCACCAACTTCCAAGGCACCCCCCCCTGAATTTGTTGATATTCTCAACCCGCACCCCCAACGGAGTGTCAATTGACATTACTCCACACACCCTCTCCATAGGTAAAGCCAACGCTACCACAAGTTGAGCAGAGACAAAAGAGTGTGTGGCGCATCTTTCAAATAATGCAGTAGCCAAAGTAGAAGCTACAAGGATCGTACCTCGAATAGTCGACAGTCCAACATCACCACTACTAGGAGAAAACTGAACGACCTGAAGATGACCTGCCCCTCTACCTTGTGCCTGAGCCTGAACAACCTATGATGCACTGCCCTGCTGGTGTGAGTGATCCTGCCCTGGAGTTCCACATCCACCACCCCTGATAGTACGGCCCGTGGAGCCCCAACTGCCTACCTGATATGGGGATACCGATCCCTTTCCAATACCCGACACCAGCTTTTCACCATCATGCTCACCCGCCTGCCGAGGGTTCCTACAGAATCACTGCACATGCCCCATCTTGCTGCATGAACGGAACTCAACTGGAGGTCGAGGACACAGACCATGCATATGCCCCATCCTACAGCACTGATAAAAAAACACCTGGTTCCCACTCTGAGAGGCTGAACCCCTTTTCCATCCACTTTTCACACTTCCACCATGCTATGAGCTCTCATGGCATCGCTTTCGACCTTCGGTAGCTACACCGCTCGTCTGTCCCACTAACACCATAATCCCACTACCTGAAGCTCCCTTTAGGGTTCCTTCCGAGATCAGTGCCTGATCGAAATCCTCTACTAACCTCTTCAATCAGAAGATGTTTACTTGAGACCTGATCTCATGTCTCAGCCCATCCTAGAAATGCTTTGCTACTGCTGCCTCATCCCCTACTAACACTGGGACAAAGCATCTCATATCAGTGAAGCGACTAGCACAGTCCATCACCGATAGAGATCCCTGAGTCAGGCTCATTAACTCTGCAACACACTCCTGTCTCAAAGTCTATGGGTAGAAATACTCCAGAAACTTTTCTTTAAAGACCTTCCATGGAATTCGTTCATCCTGATCGATTTGAGCCTGAATGTCCCACCAACGCCTTGCCAGGCCTCGCAACATTTAATAATCCAAAATTCACTCTCTTTTCTACAGGGGTATCCAAATGGTCTAGTATTTTTTGGACAGACTCTAACTAGAACTCTGCTGCTTCTAGACCACCCTCTCCGGTGAAGGTAAGAGTGTGATAAAGCTGGAACTCCCTGGTCAGCTCAACCATACTCGGTGCAACCCACCCTGGGTCTTGATCCATCATCTGCATAAGGAAAGCCATGTTCTCCTGGAAATGGTCTTCTATAACTTCATTTATCACCACATTTTCTTGATCCTCTACTGGAAGAGTGTTCTCAGCAACATCCTCCCATTACGCAACTGGTAACCGACATCATGGTGGCATTTCTCTACAATGCCATGAATGAGATTTTAGAAAGCATACCATAAACTTTCATAACTACATAAAAAGAACTTTACTAACTACGAGAACCCATTTTCATACACTAACCCAACATCATTTTCCAATTTGTTTCAAAACCTATTATATCATTAAAAATTATTTACCCACTTGTTTCATTTCATTCTTCTCATTATTTCTTGGTTTCATGAAATGCATGATTCACCCTACTTTCCAGCATCACACACCCACCCTGAGCATGTGCCTAACACAATTCACGTCACCTATCTCCCTAGGTTCCTAAAAATGAAACGTGAATGCAAATCCTCGTTCCTTTAATGCCACGAGCCAAATATCATAAAACAGTCACATCAACCCACATGTGAATCACCCAATGGTGAAATATCATCAACTGTAACAACACACAACCAAGAACAAAAAATCCCACCCAGGGTGACTTGGGTTTTCCCTCATACATGGGTTAGCTACTCCCATGCACGATCTCATTAACATGTCCCGACATATCCAATCCCCTGTCTAACAATCCCAAATAACAAGACCTTAGAGAAGGAGAAGAAATACCTCCTATGATACCACTTTGTAACATCCCTGACCCGGAAGCCACTAAGCTGGTGCTCTAAGCCGGGTGGTTACATGACCTTAAGTGTACCACCCCATACGCCAAAGGCTACCATCTAGCAGTGGGGGTCTATAGAGTCAAGTGGGGAGACTATACCCCCTTTTTATCAGAGTAACCCACAACAGAATTAAGCCAAAAAGTATAAAAAATAACCAATAAACACAAAACATGCATAACAATCATTTACAACAATAAATATTCCTTGTCATACTACAACTGTAAGAGTGAACAAAAGCCCCAAATAAAGGAAACAACCAAAATCCCCAAAAAGGTCCTGAATCGAAGTACGGATCCTCCACAAAGTGCTACGCATGATTACTCACTATCTAGAAAGGACCTTTTCCCTTCTCCAGACTAGAAAACACGAAGTCTTCTCGGGTACCCAACGGCGGCCCGAGCAGGGTGTGAGTACAACTCAGTAGGCCACCACCAATGGTGTCTACACAATATCTAGTATGAACATGTTGTGCATGAAAAAGGAATATTAATGATAATTTAAATGTAATTAATTAAGGTTCCATTAACAAGTTCAGAGTCAAAGTCATTTCCATTTCAATACCATTCATTTATTACCAATTATCATCACCGACCATTTCGTCACATTTCCATGTGTTAAACACATTCATTATGTAACATGTATCTAAGGCCAACAATCACATGCAAGAGGGTAAACACATAGTTATAAAATCTCACTAGGACTAACCCCTTCAATGCAACCATAACATCACCTCGAAGCCTCAGTCCAGGTGGATGCAACCATTAGGAGAATAGACCTCCAGTCCCCTTTCATAACCCGTGCATTTAGGGTAGAGTTTAGAACCTCAGTCTTAGCTTAACCTGTGGGCATAGATCCTCATGTCATACCCCACTCTTCAAAGCCTTGTTCACATGAATATATATATAAATAACAATCAACCATCCAAATCATTGGCCTTCGGAAAACACTATTCACAATAATCCACATGGGAATTCACATTATGCCTAAACCCATTAAAGCATTACCATTTCACATCACTTAACCATTCACCCAACTCCCATGTGTTATGCCTAAGTCACTAAGAATCTAACACTAGACAAATAACCTATCCCTTATGGTCTTTAACCATTTTACACATTAACCCATTTAAATCGTTTATCAATTGCATGAGTCAACCATTCATGCCAACATATTTATCGGGGGTCAGAAATTCAATACAACAAGGTTACTTGTTTAATAACAATCCCTAAACCCGGGAAAGGCCGACACATCCCATGGATGGCCCTAAATTAGGTCAAGTAAATCCAAACACATCCCACGGGGATCGTGAGGGTTCCCATTTACCATTTTAAACACCATTATTACCAAACATTCCTAGGTTATTCAAAACAAAACCAAAGGAAAATAAGAACACAACTAAACATGCACAAATACCCAAATAACCATGGGATATAGCTTTGTAGACCACCTACCTTGATACCACAGGAGAACGCACTCTTAATTGAGTCTGTAGACCTCTATCGGACCAACCCTTGCAGCTTCAACCTAAAACTCACCCAAAATATAGGGTTTTAGAGATTTAGAACAAGTGGGAGAGAAGATACAAACCCTAAACCAAAACGAAAACCAATGATGATATTAGCCTTACCCAGATCATCGATCCACAACCAACGGCACCAAAAACGCATTAGAATCGAATGAGAACCACCCTTGGGAAGCTGGGGTTTGCCAAGCTCATCCTAGGGTTTAGAGGAGGGAGTGGAGTGGAAAATTCCGATTTGGGGTTTAAAATCCCCGAGTGGAAATTTTGTAATTTTTCCCAAATTTAAGTTGTTGCACGATTTGTCCGCACGGTTTGGCACACCGTGAGAAAACCATGTGCATGCCATTGTCGAAGGAAGAAGGTTCACACAGTTTAACATGGTCAAGCTACACGGTTTACCTGGCCGTGCACAGGCCGTGCACCCTGGCATGTCTTGCCCAGATTTCCTTTCTTTCATGCCCCGAGCCCCCGGAACACCCCCAAGGCCTCTCTCACTTTCAATAAACATTTTAATGCCCCAAAAACAAAGGGTTCAACCCAAAACTCAACAAATACATACCTTTACAAAAACAGGGATCTTACATCTCTTCATTTTTTAAGTACATTTTTATAAAGAGAATATGGAGAACAATATTTTTTTTGAATGAAATTTCTAGTAGTGGTTGTAGACTACATAATTTTTGGAACGAGTTTTACTGATTCATGATATTCTAATGTTATCATGGAACTATTATAAGTGTAGTACTAACACGTGGAAATTACAGATGTTCAATAACTATCAGTAGTAAACCTCAATGTGTAACATTATATTGAATGTTCCCTTAGACAATGAGTAGAAAACTGTGAATATCTTTGGATGATTCAATTAGTCTACTGGTTTGATACCTCTATAGAAATGAGGTTGGATCAACTATTAATTAATTATTCAAAAAACAATTCATATGTTATCTAATTTAGTCCTAATATGAGTGGGAGTACTGGGTTTTAGAGTTTTTTTATATAATGTACATTTATTTATCATAGTGTTTTCAGTGTTCCCCGGTAGAATTATAAATTTCTTATGTACCCAATTATTTTTGTATGTGATACTTTGTTATTCCATCTTAAATTTTGATTTTTATTGTTGATTTCATGTGGTTATTGTGTTATATACTTATTAGCTTGAGAAAATGGATTCAATGGGTTTTAAAGAAAATCAGATATAATGAATTTGGAATGATGTTTTTATAAATTATTATTGTAAGGGTTCTTCTAGTTAATTTTCAACCACGAGGGTTCCAAGGGTCGACTCTGTTGTATACATAGAGAGCAAGTAAAATTGAATTTAGATAAATTAATTATATTTAATAAGTATTCAAGTGGGAAATGGTTGGATTTTGTAAATTATATTTATTTTTTGAAGAAGGATATTTTTAAAATGTGTTCCATATGATTTCAATGGAAAAAACAATTTTAGGAAATATTATATCTATAGAATGTAATTTTGATGTTCATTTTGAATTTTGAGATTGATATATTTTATAATATTAAAAAATAAATTTTTTAAAAATTAAATGGTTAATATTAAGGTGTAATAGTGTATTAGAGGTATATTCAATCAGTTTGAGGACATCGATGAATCTCAGATTGTGGTGAGACTGGTTTATTCGACCAAGACATCTATAAATACGATGCATGAAAAGTTATTGAGAATAAGAAACAATATAAAAAATATACATTCTAATTGAGATATATAATATAGTGAGTGCGATTATATATTTTTCTAATCTCTTTTACTTTCACATACCATATTTTTTATAGGGTTCTCCAATTGGTGTATGATTTTTTTATGAACCATGTAAAAATATTATGTGTTTATATTTTTATTTAGTTAGGAACATTTATTTTAATGGATTATTTCATAATGTTATTAGTTTTTATACATCCGAGTTCTAGAACATAGAGTCTATTGAATGTGAATATGTACCGAAATTCTGAATTTGGGTGGAAATTATTTTGAATTGTTTCTTTGATTCTTCTTCTAATTTAAATCCCAAACATGTGTTTTCCAACGAAATATTCAGTTCTATTGACCTAGATGAACGAAAAATAGATATTTATATAAGAATCATCTATATCATAATGATTTATGGGATGAATATTGGATTATGAAATATAAGGTTTGAAAATCATTTGATACTATAATATATGGATCATTTGTTGTCTATAGTGTGTCTATAGAATATGGATATATCATAATAGTTTTGGTTGGACATTAATTCTATAGAGATATTAAGACTGAATCTAGATTGTAATGTATATTTATGTATTTGAGAGAATAATATCACTACCAATGGTCTGAATTCGATGTTTGAAATATTTGATAAGCCAATGATAGTGAACACAGACTTTTTGATGTAATGATTATGTATATTTAAGCTATCATCAGTAAAATATATACCATACAATGTGATCAGATTCAATATTATCTGTGAATAACATGACTCATGAGAGGGTACATTCATGGATGATGTATATGAATTTTTTATTTTATCATCATATTAGGAATATTGGGATTCTATAGTTAAACAATGTGTAATTTGAGTCAAAATAATAACTTTTTATTTTATTAACTTCCTAGTTTGAATCTTAATATAAGTTTAGGTAAAATTATTTCCAATTGACTTCCAAAAGTGATCTTAATACAGGGGGTGGAGATAGTCCCTTAAATTATAGGAAAATTATATAAACTATTCTGTGGATAAATACGAAGGAAGTAGTAGGAGTAGATCAGCTAGTCAAGGAATTACATGTTGGATTTTTGGAATGAATGGAAATATCACATAGGAATTTATAATCATAAGGACCCTTCAAAATTTCCTTTTACAGATTTTTTTTATCAGTATGATGAGAGATGATAATAAACTATTTATATAATTCGATATTCCCCAATAGTCATGGGTTATTGAATATAGAGAATCTTTCAAATTATTTAATGAGTGGGGTACATGGAATTAATGTTTCCCAAACAATATTCATAGTAAATTAGGTTGATAATAATTCTATATAGATAGTATAAAATAATGATTTAGTCATTCATGTGTTGAATTATTGTTTAATAGAGATAAAGTTTATTATACACATTCTAGTTCTTCAAAATAACATCATATTAGGTCGAAAACGTGATAATGATATTTTTGAAAATACCATTGTTTTTGTAATGGTTATGATAACCATTGGATCCGTGGAGATTACTTATGAGGTGAATAATTGAACCCTATACATGATTGGAAGAAAATATGAAGCTACAATAATTAAAATTACATCATTGGAATATTTATAAATATAAAACAATATTTAAAAAATATGTAATGAAGAAAATATGAATATTCCATAATTAAACAGAAAACATAAACTCAATAACATGTTTTATAAATATTGAGAGGGTTTTATTATGGGGAAATATAAAAGGATTCCTTCAATTTTTATAGATGGAATCCTAGGAATTAGAATTAGGATATTGTTTATTGTAATGTTAGGGGAACTTACCCTATGAGATCCAAAATTAGATCTATGTTAATTGTTACTTTATTGATCATTCCACTCAAAAATAAATATATTAAATTAATATTGAACAATTCATATGGTCAGAGTAATTTAATAAGTGGAAAACATTTATTAAAAGGTTGTTAAATCTGAAACTAAAGTGGATTCAAACATACACCAGACATAAATTTTTAATCATTTTTCAGAAGAAGGGAGTTAGGCAGGAGAAGGAATTTCCTAGAACTCCATAATATAATTTAATAGTTGAAGGAATGAATAAGAATATGAAAGACAATGCCTTGTGTTTGGGAATTAATTTTTTAATGCTTATTTTAATTTTTCTAGAATCTATAAATACACTACAATGCAGGGTAAATAGAATTCCTACTTTATATGATTGATAAAAACATTCATAATAACTTTTTTTGGGTAAATGATCATCGGTGAACCATTTCAAATATTTCATAAGTGTGAGGTATATTAATGTTAATGCCATGGATAGTGATAAGTTACAGTGTAAATCAAAAGTATGTTTTCCTTTTAGATATGGTGGTGAGAACATTGGGTATCATTTTTTATATGATGAAAATGATAAATCATCTAGAGTAGATACATTTTATTTAATGAAAACATTTCATAGAAATATTGGAACTTTTTATAGAAAATATTTATAGGAAAATGAACTATTTAAATTCATGTTGAACTGAATAATATTACAAGAGTGAACCTAAATATAAGAAGAAAATGTTTTGAAAATGATACGAATCATTCTAGTGCATAAAAATTAATCTTTCCTAAAGAAATATTGAATGAAATTTATATAGAATATAAAATTCAGTTGAGGATATCAACTAGAATCAGAATAATGGTTTAGATTTTTGGGATTGACATAAAAATTCTCATTTTAATGGATGCTAGTGAATAATAATATATAGGAAGAATCAATTACCCATGTGGACACAAAGTAGTGTGAGATGGGCAAGTCTGGGGAAATGAATTCCTATAAGTTCAACGAAACATGGGTGATAGATGAACATATAGAATGAAATAGATCGCTAAAGGACATATGGTTATTAAATCACATAGAAGAAGCTAATGGATATAATAGATAAAAATCATGACTTGTAGTGAATGTTTTTCACAAAATGTAATTAGTTCACCATAATGGTAAATCCTCATCAGTATTTAAATAGACTACATTCTAGATAATTCTGTGAATAATTTTGTAAGATAATTTTTTGTTGGAGTAGTTAAATGTCAAGAAAATTTTATTAATAGTGATTTGTAGGAGGATATATACATGGTTGAACCCAAGGGAATTGAAAGATTACGAAAAGGGATTTTTTTTTATATTTTGGAAGGATGTATCTATGGATAAAACCAAGCCCCTCCACAGTGGAATCATAAGATTGAATCTTTTATGCTTGAATAAACTTCCACACATTATTGTTACTAAATATATTTCTATTAGATGCAATGAGAAGATAAAAAATCTACTATAAATCTTCTATATGTAGATGATATATTTCATTCAAGGAAAGAAATTCATCAAATTGATAATTGTAAGAGAAACTTTTCGGTATTGATTGAGATGAATGATCATGGGAATCCATAGAAAAAATTGGATGAAAATTGAAAGGTCTAGGAATGTATGAACATTGGTATAATGAAATAAGGAATAAATTCATAAGGATATTGAATTATTTAGAATATAATAATATGCCACTATATCAATTTTCCTTGTGGGCCATGTCAAAGATTCATTGGTAAATGAACCATCTTTAGAAAAGGATGTCCAAAAGGGTAAAAAGGTCTCATATTCTTTAGTATTTGGATCTTTTGTGTATGAGATAATTTTCATGCTGAATTTTATTTCTTGTTTAGTGGGATTTGTGAGTAAATTCTTTTAAAATATTCTGAGTAATTGGGAGGCAGTGAAATCGATTATTTAAGAGGTTATAAAGATACAGTTTTATAATATAAAGGTAATGACCCTTAATAGGGATATGATAATTTAGATTTTTTAGAGACATGGATTCATATAATAACATGAATTATTTTATTATATTCATTAGGTTATAGATTTATTAGATGTATCAATTTCAATATTTGGAAACCCTATCCAAAATGAATTTAAAATTTGTTTTCATCATGAATGTAAGAAATGAGTTTTTTTGATATGATTGTTGTAGGATGTTAGGAATGAAAAAAATATATGTAAAGTTGTTATGTTATATACTTAGTTCCATTCAACATTCTATGAATATAATTTTTTATGAGAAGGAATAACATATCATCTTGAAATTTATTTTTCCCATTAATCAATTATAAAAACAAATTTGTAACCTTGGGAAGTTTCTGTAATGAATAATCCTAGAGACATGTTCAAAAATTTATCAGTCCATGAATTTTTAAGATAGAGCATTATTTTATTTTACAAAACATTATAGAAGGGTTTAGAGTAAAATACATTCATCAAAAGGACTTTATAACTAATTCTTGTTTATACAATGTTCAATTTGAGTTATAATAATACTAGTTTTGATATAGGGTAATTACACATGTCCTGCAATAATTAGTGGTTATTATGAATGTGTATCAATATATCAGAGGATTTATCATTGAATGATTTTGAAATTATAATTCTCATAGGTAGGTGGAACCAGTATACCAGTTGGGTTCATCATTAATGAACATGAGTGAATAGCCACTAAGAAATGAATCAACATAAAAAATAAAAATCCATCGTAAGGAAACATCTCTATAGTAGGAGTTATGAGAGTGAGAGTGGTTTTTTAATCACTTATATATTATGTTATCTTAGTGATTATGGGGTTCTACCATGAATTTATGTCTTTTTATGATCCACCTAATTTATATTTTTCATCCATTTTTTAATTTCATACAAAATAGTTTGCATGTATTGTTTAATTTTTGTAGTCATTGGGTTTTATAATTCATTGTTCTATAACATTTAGGGAAGTGGATGAAAATACTAGGTGTTTAGTTAGAAATAAATTCATCCAAATTCATTATGTGATTGATATCCATGTTTTTCTTCATTTAACTAATTGTTTATGGCTTTGATCCCATGAGATATAAAGCTTCATAAAATAATTTAAGGACAATAATGGGCCCACCTATCTCACATTGTTGTACCATACCTATTTTTTCCAAAATAACATGAAATCATTTATAATTGCATAATATCTTAATTAACTCATTGGAAGAAACAAATCATAATGAAAACATCCACAAACCATTGTAATAAAATTACATGTTAATAGAAAAAAGACCATAATAATGTATTGATGCATAAAAAGGATTTCTATAAATCAGTTTGAAGAATATAAATATAAGAGGAAAGGATTCATGATAGAAAAGTTGAGAAAATTTATTGTCCAGTTATACACATAATTTTGGATTAATTGTGGACCAAAGAGAGATAAAATTATAAGAATATATATAAATCATATAAACATATAGATGACCATAACATTTATGGGAATTATTATAGAATGAAAAAATACACAAATATGTATTCATATATATATATTCTCAATTGAAAAGTTATATTCTAATGAAACCCAAAGGGAGTTGATAATATTTAAATAAAAGTACAATGAAAGAGTGAAAATTTTACGGATTCCTAAATCCCTTTAATTTAAATAAATGTATCATTATAAAATATAAATTTTTCTATATACATCATATAATAGAATAATCAATTTTAATTTTAATTATATACCAATTAAAGGAAAATTGAGATGAGAAGACCCTCACAATATTGGTAGTATATTTATAAAAATCATAAAAAATATGAATTATGAAATGGAATTGTAATTAACATGAATAGAAATTAATTTGGGGAAAAAATATAAAAATGGGAAATCAAATTAAACATGTGAAGTAATTATACACTCATAACATGAAAAAAAATCTCAATGAAGGTGATTTGAGACAAAAATCTTACATTTACTCCCAAATTCCATGAATGTTCTTTAAACCCTTAAATAAAAAAAATATTTATCACCTTTTTAAAAATATTATTAATAATTGATATATTTAATAATATTAATTTTTATTTATTTATTTTCACATATATTAAATATTTATCATTTATTTTCATCAATAAATATTAATAGTTTTGATTGTTTTATAATCATTTGACAATAGTGATGGTTTTCTTTGTTTAGTGATATCAAGTTCATAATTACTATATGATTTTGCTAGTGGAATCATTGTTACTAAATTATTTGAATTGTACAATGTTCTTTTGTAGGATTTTATTACTATTCTTTGTGAGAACGAAATTTTTGATGAGAAAGCCTTCCATAATTTACTAATAACAAGTTACTTTATAATCATTATTATAACATTTTTATCCATAAATATGTATATTTTATAAATTTGGAAATTATAAATATCATATATCAATAATATTCATATATTTATACTAATTCATGTTTCAAATAATAAATCTAACACATAATAATTCTTGTAGGTGGTCTTACTATCGCAAACTAGAACATGTTATAGGAACGAATGAGAAAAAGTATAAAGTCAATAATAGTAATATTATTTAATCAAATCTGTAACGATGTATATACAATAAAATTACAATTTATAACGATATTTATAATTATTAGTGATGTGAAGGTAATTTTGAAAATGTTTATGAACTAGGTTTATACATTGATTAATATATTCCTTCCAAACACAGGTTTCTTTAGAATGAAGTTTTTAGGATTAATTACTTGAAATAGATGATACCAAACATCGATGATGATTTTGAATCAGAGAAATTGTTAGGTATTCAAGATAATTTTAAAGAAATAATTTTTCTGACTGGTTAGTGGGGATCATCATTTATAGTTGAAAATGGGGGTAAATTCCTTAAAGACAAAAAATAGGTGAGGGGTCATGATGAAATTATAATAGAGTTTGCTGAGTTAGGTAATCATATTTTATTGATAATTGTTATACTCCCATACCTAAAAGGGAATTTATAATTCATAAATATAATTTTTCTTTAGAAAAAATATATCGATGCCAGTTTACCACTTTTTACCCCTTTTACCATGTTTAATTATTTACCATGGCAATTATTTTTTAAAAAATATTTAAGAGGACCATACTTCCAAATTTATATTTTATTATTAAAATAATTTGATCCCTTTAATGTAATATTATTTATAATTCATGGTAAATTATATTTTATTTTAAAATGAAATATATATTAAAAATAAATTTTGAATAAAAATGACATTTTAAACATCAAGTGTTCTTATTTTTGTTTTATTTCAATTATTAATTTAGTTTTAATATACATATACATATATAAAAATTAAAATAGATCCAAAGTATATTATATAACAATTTAAATAATTTCAAAACAATACACAATACTTTAAAAATATTTCTAAGAAAATAACATAATCTCTTTTACAATGGTATGTAAAATTTACCTAGAAAACTTAATTTTGTCTTTAAAAACAGAACTGAATTTTTTTTTAATTTCAAGATTAAAATTACAAAAAAATACATTTATTTGATTTAATATATAAAAACTAAAAAAATAATTTTAATACAAGAAATAGTTAATCCTAAAAAATAATATTTAGATAAATATATTTTTATCGTTACAAATAAATTCTAACATGTTAAATATGAATAAATAAAAATTTTATTGATATTAAATAATTTTTACATAGAAATCATATAAATTTCAAAAAAAAATCACTATCCTTGATGATTTTTAATTTATGAATATACTTATTGAAAACCAATTCTAAAAAAATCGTATTATAAAATTTTATCTAGCTAGTTAATAATCATGGAATACCTTTTTTATTTGTTATATATAAATAATTTTTATTAATTTCAAACACTTAATATGAGAAATTTATCATCAAAAAACATATAATATATAATAAAAAATTTATTATGAAATTAAACATTTTTCATCCATGAATATTTAAATTAGTATTTTCTTTTGTTAATAAATTATTTATAGGATGTTATTAATTTTTTAATAATCAGTAATTTATATTAATTGTTTTTATTTATTTAAGTAGTAAATTTACTAAAATGAATATTAGATAACATTAATTATTTAAAATAAAATTTATTTTCAAAATTTTATTAGAATCAATTAATTATATTTCAAAGTCATTTATTTTATTAAAGTAATTTTTTTCATAATTAAAATTAATTTTTTTTACATTGACAAATACTCTGTGTATATGAACAATATATCGATAGCTTTAAACCAGTTACATAGATACTATTATTATACCAAATGAATATATACTACATTATAATAACAAAATGCTTACTATATTACCACCGTTACCTACTTTTGATTCATATAATTCAAATATTGTTAATCAAACTTTCTATTCCTTTAATTTTAATTTTCAATTTACAAAACTTATTTTTCCATTCAAAGTTACATTTTACCATTATTGGTTTGGGTAAACCTACATTGATTCTCGAGTGTGAAGATGATCTAGGTGATTTCCATGTTGTAAAGATATTATTCATTTCTATTTATTTTCTAGTTTCAATTTTTTAAATATAAATATACTTAACCATCCAGGGTATATAATTATCCAGGGTCTGTAATGCATCCATTCAAGTACATTTTTTGTAATATTCAATTATGAATGAATTAAAATATTTTACTTCAATTCGTATCATGTATGTCTTATTTATTAATCTTCGTAAATTACTTCCAAATAATATTAAAACATATTTTCTGATTGTATAAATATAATTTAAGGAAATAAAAAATTTCATAAAATAATGACTAGTATACAAAAAAACCAATGGAATATTCTTATTATGTCATATAATATTTTATATAATATATAGAAGATAATTTTCACCTTTTCATTGCCCTATTAAACTCATAAAAATTTAGTTTCTATTTTGTTATATTTTTAACAAACTTCTATGTATATATTCCCATGAGATAAGACAATTTCTTACTTATTATATCATTAAAATTACATGTATTTCATTTTATTTCTCATGTCTAGTCACATAGCATCTATTTGTGGACACATTTTTTCTTCATTTTCATCTAGAACACATATATATATGGATATAATATTATTCAATGGGTGGGCTCATAGTTACATATCTATTTAATTAAATTGGACAAAATTTATATTTAATGGGAGTAATATGTTTGGGAAATCGCATGTAAGCCTAGTCTATTATGTTATGATGCATGGGATATAGGAATTGCTTAATTTGTTATAATGGTTTTGGCAGTTATCACATACATATTTTTATGATATAATTTGATTATATAAGTTTTATATTCCAACTCCATTCCACATTCCAATATTATATTTATTTCTCTACGGTTGAGGATAATTTTATTATGATTTTTATGATCGTAGGCTTTTTATATTATAGTTTATTTTAATTATTCAATTTCCTAATATAATAATGAAATTACTTTATTTCATACAAACATTCACATATCACTTTTTGGAATTCCTTATAGGTTTCCAATTTCTAGGATACTCACCCATATATTATTTATGTATTTATTTAGGATATAATATCTAGTAATTTATGCCTTATACAATAATATTTAACAGTATTTATTAATGAAATGAATGATTTAAGGACAAATAAAATAATTATGTAGAAAATCTCAAATGATATTTAACCAATACATTTTGGGAGTTTTTTTAATTTTTTGTTGATCATGTAACATGATGTATAATTCTATATATATTTGTGTGTGATATCTTAATATTGACATTGGTATTCAATTATACATGAAATTATTTTCTTACAAATATAGGACATTCCCCATTTAAAAAATATTTTCTTACTAAAAGTAATATTAGTTTATCATCTATATCCTCTACCACCATAACCATTACATATTTATTAATACTATAATAATAATAATAATAATTTTTACATTTTTTAAATGACCACAGGAAGCACTTATAAATATATTCTGTGATGTATTATCATTTTCTCAAAATTAGTTTATTATTTTTTAGTTCTGATGTTACCTTGTAGTACGGTATTTATGTCTGTCTTAGGATTGTTACCTTGAATTGCAGTGATAAAGGTTGTATCATGAGGAATTTGGTACCCTTATATTAGTGACTCATGGGTGATACGAGATGTGTTTTCCCTCAATATTATATTATTTAGGTTAATTTTATAAATCTGGTATATTATTATTGTGGACGATGTCCTGGGATATTCAATAAAGCATGAATATTACTTCATAATTTTTTATTTTATTCTTAAGGATTATGGGAGGGAACCATATGATGCACCGTAAAGGGGTTATGTCATATGAATTTAATGATACATGGTAAAAATTTAATTAATGATATTTAGGTGTCTATATTATGAAATTGTTTGGATTCTGGATTGACTAATGATTATTGTGGAATGATGGAACTAATTGTGTAGTGTTTTTAGTGTGGCACTCCTAAATTATTCTAGAACCATTTTACATTCATAATGATTTTGACTATCCAAGGATTTCATTATAAATATTTAATGAATCCTCCCCTATTTGATATTTCTTTTCCTCTCTTTATGTAATACCATGAGTTTGTAAAAGAATAGTATATTCGACATCATAAATGACACACAACACTGATATTGAACGATTGAAAAATAATATCATAATAACATATTCACTGAAATGGAGGGTATGAATATGAGTAACATAATTTAAAAGTTTATATAAAACGGTCTTTATAAATAAAAAATTATTGATTAATTCTTAGGAAATATAAAATCAATTGTTAAAGAAGTTATTTTACTATTCAAAAATATTTTTTCTTCTAAAATGGTGTTTATCTATTTTTTTAAGTAAAAATTATATATACTTTTCCCCTTTTAGATACAATATGTGCCTAAATGGAGATTATTTTGTATATTATCATATAACAAATTATCCCAGGTGGATAGTTTTGGAATTTTTCATAAAAGATTTGTTTTTTATTGAATATTTACAAAAATTTTATTTTTATTCAAAAATGTATTCTCATTTCAAGAATTTAAAATGTTGTAGTTTTTTTAAATAAAATTAATTATAAAAAAATTATATATAAACATTTAATTATAATATTATGCTCAATTTAATAATTTGTATTCTTGATTTTGGAATAAAATATGTTATGCATAATTGTTTTTAGGAAAAAACCTTTTCATTTCATTTTGATTATTTAAATTTAAATTAAATTATAACATTTAGTTGAATGGAAATAAAATAAATCAATATCATATTTAGAATCATAGTAATTAATATTTGATAAGAATATCCCTTTCATTTTTTGTCATTATGAATAGTAACAATTGCAAATATTTATAACCATATTAAAATGATAAATAAATTAAATTAAGTATAAAACTAATGTTAAAAGGATTTAAAATCTAATTACCAATTTAATTTACAATATTGGATGAGTTTAGTTTAACCATACTCATCTATGTTTCAAATTTATGGCTAGTAGGATACTTTATTCCTCGATAATGACTTATATAATTATATATGAAAAAAATAGAAAATGATAGAATCATTATTTTATATTTCTCATATATGTTAACATAGAGATATAAATAAATTTTTATTTAATAATAATGTTTATTTTGACAATAATGATTTTTTTATTATGATGTAAATTCAATTCCATTTATTAGATAATATATTATCACCTTAAACTCGTATATAATTCTTACACAGTGCTTCTGTATGTCGTGAAAAACCTATGTAAATCATTTTAAAAACATTAAAATTAAAATTTTGGATAAATTATGGTGAAACAGTATGATTATATTTAATAAAAATGTTTTTTAGCAGTAAAATGGATTCGATTCTATTTCCTTTTATATATTGATGAAATTAATGAAAACTAAATAAACAGTTCCATAAATGACATTTATGATATTTAATAATAAAATATATTTATTAAATTACTTAAAATCCCTAAAAATATTATTTATTTCAAGGCAATAGGATATTGTAAAAATCATCATCTGTAGACTATTTGTCTGGAATGTTCTACCTTATAAGATAATTTGATATTATTTGGTATTGAAAAATTATTTACCACATTTATGTTAAAAATGTGTTTACCAATTGGATAAACTATAGTGATAATGCATAAAATAATAGAAAAACATGTAAGAATACTATTTAATGGATCAATGTAAATCCAAATCACTATTATATCTAAATATAATTATTTATGTGAAATATTAGACTAAAATTGAATTGAAAATATTTAAATATTTTCATATATAGAAAGTGTGTCATCGCCCTCACCAACAAAAGGGAACCCCTTAATTTTTTCTTCTACATGCTATAAGAGACATTTGGTTCAACCAAGACCTTAATAAATCACGTTCTAACATCTATCCCCACTTCATAGAGGACATATATTGGGTAAAATACCAACCAAATAAGGTTTAAGGTGTAATGAAATAGTGTTATTTCAAAAACAAAAGAAATGAAGAACATATGTGACATATTAGACTCAAGATAAGGATAATTTTACCTAAAAAACATTATTTTAAAATTTTGAGTGATTTATTTTATAAATAATAGTATTCAATATTTATATTTATAATAATCCTTTTTATTATTGAATACATATGTACATAAATGAATCATAAAACGAAAATTTTCTCTCTTTTTACAATCTGTCATTTCTTTTCAAAAGGAATCATTTTAATTATTTTATATATAAAAATAAGACTATTTTTTATAAAATAAAAAAAATTTGTTTTATTTTTACGTATGCTACATCTATGAATTTTTATTCTAAATAACTACTATTTATATTTGGACTTCATTATAAGTGGTCGGGTATTATTTTAACAAAAACTTTTATTCTCTATGTTTTGGATATTTTTTATTTTCAAAATTAGATTTTAATGAATTTGTAATGTCAATATTTGAAAATGTTTTTCTTATCGGTTGAAATTTATATTATTATTGGAACCATAATTTAAATGAAATATTTCATGTTTAATTATTATGTTATTGTTCTTGGACATTACATATGATGATTGGTGAGCCCAATATTTCTCATTATGGTTGGTGACACCTATGAATTTCCCAAATAAATTAGGTGAACAAATGTATTTGACAAGTTATATGATTCTCTTAAGATATTATTAAAATTTGCATAGTGTGTTACTCAATAAATATATGTGATTATAATAGTGATGAGAAATTGTTGTCCCATGATTCATAAAAGGCTTCTCTTTGTTTTAGAATGAGTATTTCAAGAAATTTTGGTTTCCCAATGTAATATAATGATGTTCTATTTTTAATTAATGATTATCCCCTATTATGGGAAAAAGTGAATTTTTAAAGATAATATTTTTCAATATTTCTCATGGTTTTAGGAAGCCCTCATGATTCTAAATTTTCATTTTGCTTTATTATGACATTTTTATGAAAAACAATGTGTATTAATGATTATTTCATTTGAATATACATGATTATTTGTCGCAAAAGTTTACTATATTAAAGTAAAATGTCTGTTATATGACCTCATGGTTTTAAAAAGGACTACTAGGTTTCCATTCTCAGTCTATATGTCACTTAATCAAATTTTTTATAAATTAAACATTATCAAATGATTTTTATTGTTCTTAAAGATGAATAAAAAACTAATAATGTTAGAGTACCAAATATTGAATTTACATTGCATGAAGAAATCATGTAATTATAAATAACATCTTTTTAAAAAAAATATATATTGTGCATAAATTTACACATTGGAAAAATAGGATTAAATTAATTAAACAAATATAACTAAAGGGTAGTCAGATATATAATTGGTCCAATATTGTTAGATAATGTTGTATGTTTTGGATGAAATATTTGGATTTATTTGTTTTTCTAAGAAAAATTTCTAAATATTATGTTTTTAGAACCGAATGTCAGATTTTGGGTTTGGGGTATTCACAGTTAATATCAGGGAAGTTTTTAGATAACCTTTTATATTATGAAATTTTCATGTGCATATCAGTTA
This sequence comes from Viscum album, assembly GCA_963277665.1. Classification (NCBI taxonomy): domain Eukaryota; kingdom Viridiplantae; phylum Streptophyta; class Magnoliopsida; order Santalales; family Viscaceae; genus Viscum; species Viscum album. The sequence continues at coordinate 285,831,528 of OY728139.1, forward strand.
AGAGTTATGGATACTATATTGGGTTTATAAGTTAATGGTTGAAAATATGTTCAATGGAATAGAACCCATGTTTTATTTATTACATGATGGGATTTAAAGGTGATTAAGGCTATTTTGGGAGACAATTAGGGAAATAAAACTCATTAATTTAGGTTTTTATTCTATGACAATGTTATTTGAGGAATAATTGTTTTATATTTTATAGAAATAATTATAATAGTATTGATAAAAATCACATTTCAAATTATCTTTTATGTTGAGAAAGTTGTGTTTAATTAATATAAAATTATTTTTAAATTTTGGGAACATATAATTTAACATTGTGTTATCCATTACTTTGAAAAGTTATTTAGTGAATAAGTCTTTATTTTTTTATGGAGAAGTATACTATTTTTGGAATATTATCTTATTAAGGTAAATGGATTTATTTTTGGATAATATTGTTTTTTATATGATGAATGAAGTTTGAATTATATAATTTGAAGAATATATTATTTAACATAGGGTTTATGGTAATTTAGTTTATATATTGGAAACATTGGTTTATTTTTGAAATTATATAATTAAGGAATAAACATTTTTTATATGAATTTATCATTAACTAATTTTGTATAGCGATACATGTCTTGATTCTGTGTAATATTATATGATAATTTATTTAATATTATTGGGGTTTTTACATAGTATGTAAAAATTATAATAACATTATTCAATGTTATTTATCGAATTATTTCTGCTGAACTTTTGTTGATATGGTTGATATTTTAGAGAGTTATGTATGAATATTTATTAAAATTGGATATTTTTTATTGTTTTAATATTGTATAAATATATTTTTATCCTTTTATGGATATTATTATTTGTTAAAAGATTATTTTTCCCTTTATTCAGGAAAAATGAATCTTGAATAGTTATTGATTGGAGTAAGAAAATATATACAACTGAAAAAATCATAAAATACATCTAAGTGTATAAATAACACTTATGAAATGGAAATCTATAATGATTTTATGTTTTAAATAGTTTTTTATCTTGATGGTGTAAAAATCCCTCAAATATAGGAAAATGATCTTAAATTAAATTTTTTTTCATTTTATAATCATTTCTAAGGAATTGAGAGTATTCTTTATCCCCAACCTATTTATGGTTTTGTGGTTATTAAATGTTTTATCATTAAATACTCTATCACTCCACATCTTTATTTTAAAATTTTATTTCTCCTCTATGTCAATATTTTAAATTCCGAAAAATATTTCTATTATTTTGAAACCTACTAATTTGTTATTCTATATGACCTTATTATTTCCCCTTCTCTCGTTGGAAATGGAAGTTTTTTTGACCATTTATGAATTATGGGTCTTAATAAAATGTATTTTCAAATGATAAACAAATTTTTAAAAAGACCACGATAAGTTTTATAGGATGAAAGTTACTAAATAAGGGGATAATTTTATAATATGTTTTTTCAAAATAAATCTAAATTAAATAGAATACAGAACACACAACACATTGCTTTGACAACAAGGAAATAAAAATATTTTACATGTAACCATTATAAACAACCTAATAAATTCATGGGTATGAATTTGTGTAAATGAATTATAAAATATATATAAATGGTTCAAATAAATAAATAATTATTGTTTTTTTCCCTGTAAATATGTATTCAATTATTAATAATGTGATTTTATTCTTCAAAAAAATGTTTTAATTAAAAATGGTTTATACATATTCATTGTGAGAAAGTATTATATATAATCTTTTTTAGTTATAGAAAAAGTATTTTATAAAAAAGATATAATTTTGAAAAATCATCATATACAAATATTATCTTGATTATATATTTTGATTTCTGCTGAAAATAATGACTTTTCCTGACTAGTAAAAAACTTAATTTTGTTGAAAATAATGTTTTTCTCACACCATTTTTAATGTTTTTATTAAATTTTTGAAATATAAAAATACTTAATTTAAATTAAAAATAATCAAAAAATTTGATTTGAATTATGATTATACATGATTTAGGAAAAAATGTATACATAATATGTCATTATTTATAGAAAATAAATCTTCATCACATTTAGTGCGATTAATTTTAAATTCAATTCTACAACTGATGTTTAATTAATATTTATAAAATGGATAACATATTTTTAATCATTATAAAAAATATTTTCTAAATATTTCAGTTTTATTTTTGTTCATTTAAAATATTATCTATGGTAAATAGTTATAACCATCGTAAAAGTAAAAATTTGTTAAACCAAGGAAAAAACTAATGTGAAAAGGAATTATAATATAAATAAAACATGTAGTTCAAATATTTTATTATTTGAGTTCATCAATATTCATTTATGTTTTTAATTTACTTCCCCTTGGTTCTTTTTATTCAATAATTGACTATATAATTTTATAAGTAAAAAACAAAATGTCACTCTCTTACTTTTGATTTTGTCTTATATGTTCCCATATGGTTAAGAATCTATTTTGAACAAATATTAAATGTTAGTTTGATCATAATGAGATTTTATTTACGTTGGTAATTAATTTCTCTTTTTTGGTTAATATATAATTCCTATAAAATCTTTTAAATTAGTGAAACATTTGTTATGCAAGAAGTAGAAAAATCAATATTTATAATTTTTAGAACATTAAAAGTAGTGTATTTTGGATAATATATGGCTCCAAGATTGATTTTCTAATAATCATAATGTATTATTGAAGGAAACATAGAATATAGTCCAAATATATTTTTATCTTAATTAATTTAATGTCAAATGAAATGTAAAGTTCCAAAAATTAGAATTAATGATATTTTATAGTAATAAATATTTAATTAAATGATTTAAAATTCATATAATCATGTCATTTAACATTTGAATGAGATATGTTTGAATATTTAATCAATTTATCATTTTTAGGATATTGTTCCCATAGTAGTAATTATATAACCCTTTAGTGTTGAAAAGTGAGTTTATAATAATTTAGGATAAAAGAGGTCTTCGAGGGTTTTAAACTAATGTGAAAAAGGTTAGAATGAACTAAACACAATTATAAATCATATTGTTTCATTAACCCTCATAGTGTTCCCATTTCATGACTCCCTAAGCCCCCTTCAATGGGCTAGGTGATGAAGACTACCATTGAGTAAACATATCATTAACATGTAGGCCTTAACCTAAGTACTTTTAAAAACACACACATGTCCAAGACCATACAATGATTAAATGTAAAGAAAACTAAACAACCATTTCATGTCTACATTTAAATACCACAACCAATGTATGATAAGAAGTAATGTAAAGAATATACGGGAAAATACAAGTCCACCACAAAGAGTTTGAAAACTAGTAGAACATAAAAGTAATAATTTGAACTACTATCAAGATACCTTATGAACAAACCTCCTTATATATGGTATCACTAACCAAAATCTGGTTCTAGTCCATCAAGGAATCTTTCGAAATTTCAATTTTCTAATCAAGAACTTACATATGCAGGTAATGAACATGTAGTGGTGAGTCTAACAATATCTAATAGGACACCCCAAAACAACAAACCAATACAAAAAAATAATATATTCACATATATATATATATTTCTAAATAACATATAGAAAGATTATCTAGATATACTAAACAAGACACATAGTATAATGGTAAGTCAAAACCGTAATACCATCCTTGGATTCCATGGTGTGCTCTTTCTTGTAAAATTCACCTCGTGTCCCGATACAAGGCTTAGCCCATGTACGACCATATTGGCTCTATCTCATGGGTAAGACACTGTGTGCCTATTACCATGTATCTCTACCCCTATCCCTGTACCCTCTAAACAACATTCCAATCTACCTGAAAGTGGTAAAATTTCATGTGATACTTTTCTTCTTCCTGAATCCCTAGTGTTGGTCGGAGTGGATACTCAAGAGGGGGGTGAATTGAGTTCTAATTAAAATTTCTGTTTTAAAATCCTTTACCAAAATCCCCCAATTTAAAATACTAATTGAATTGTAGTGAATTTGAACTAAAGCAAACTTTCAGTTAGGTTCTCAAGGGATTGATTAATTCATAGATAATCTAATCACAAGATCAGATTAGCTTTTGAAACTAACATAACGATTGACAAATAATGCAAACACTTGCTAATTCAATTATCAGAGTAACTTTGAAAAACATTTTAAGTTTTAAAGCACTTGGCAGCGGAATAAAAGGTTTTAGATAAAACTAAACAAATCACATCAGATATGACCAAGAGGTTCAATCTCAAGCCAAGACTTTGTCCTCTCAATAATTTATATAAATTGGATCCACACCCTGGATCGGGGTTCACAATAGTTTACAACTGTCCAGGTCAAATAACACTACCATAGTTCTACGTGGGAAACAAAAACAATAGCAAATACAGCTGTCTAGGTCATGCATGACCTCTACCACTATCCATAGTGGGAAATAGAAGATGTAATGAGTTTGAATGAGGATTTACAGATCCTCTAGTTACGGTTCAGGAGTCAGTGTTTCTGTAAATTAAAACTGATTACACACACTGCTCGTAAGGTAAATAATAAATCAATGAGTAAGATATAGAGCATAGAATGGCTCTAATGATTGCAGTGTAGCTCTGGACTCCTTCGGATTTAATCAGAAATGGTTCTGAGTCCTCTTCGGGTTTTTGTCTGAAAAACAGAGTGTCGTATGCTTGAGATCCAGGTTCAGAGACAATGAAGATGTAGTCGATGAAGTTATTCAAAGTGCTTGTGAATGTAACGAACTATTATTGAGAAGGATTGAGTGTGTATGAGATTATGTGCCTTCTTGATAGTGAATTTATATCTTTATGAGCTCTTCTTATGTACTTAGCTTGTGTCACTTCTGTATATACCTTGTATATTCTTCGTGTCTTTCACATGTGTATGATTGCAGCAACAGGGACTTCTTGTATATATGGCACGAGCTCCGGCAAACGAAATGATTTCTTTTTTCAGGTACGAGGTACGGTTCCCTAACATCCAACAACCTTCATTAAATAAATGACAGATCATTAAAATTTATCTGATATGACCATTGGTTAGATTAAATAAAGATAAAGAAATTAAGGTAGCATCGGATTCTTTGGAACGGTAGCTTTGGATATCGGTAGCCTTGTGTATTGGTAGACTCTTGTGTAATAGTATCCTTTCTATCGGTAGACTTCATTTCTATCGGTAGACTTGATCAGTAATGGTTTACTTAATGTACCGATGATCTTTCGTGTAGCGGTAGCCTTTCCATCGGTAGACTTCATGTCTGTCAGTAGACTTGATCAGTAGCAGTAGACTTAATGTACCAGTGATCTTTCGTTTAATGGTAGCCTTCATGTACCGGTAGCTTCCTTAGTGTATCGGTAGACTCCCATCGGTAACTTGTCTGTAACGGTAGACTTGATGTATCGGTAGGCTTGTTGTATCGGTAGGCTTTCACGTAACGGTAGACTTGCATAACGGTGGACTTTACAAATCTGTAGCTTTGTTCTATAATGGTGACCACTTGTCTGTTTAAGCATTCTATTGATAGAATGGGTTATGTTAGAATATATATTCATCCAGTAACCGAATTCTCTGAAGATAATATAAATATTTTAATATATGAATATGTGTATGGTGTACAGAAATACTGAAATTAGTAATTAACCATTAATCAATATAGGGATTATCAAACCGTAATTGAGCTTAATTGGGATTATCATAATACGAGTGAGCATAATTGGATTATCAAAATATGAATTCAACTAATTCTCCCATAGGGTTCAACGATATCCCCCTTTTTGATAATCACAACTTATGACAAAGTATTAAAACAGTGTCATAGGAAACATTCACTAAGAAAAACATTAAAACAATGTTCTCGTTTTTCTACCCCTTTCAATTGCACTCCCAGTTCTCATTTGTCTCATCCCCCCCCCCCCCTTTGCGATTAACAAAAAGAAGGGTAGAATCAGAGAAATGTAGAGACAAAAAGTGGATAACGTTATAGTAAATTTCAATTAAGTCACAAAAGATACAAACTGATAAAGTCAGTATTACAAAAATACAAGTGAATCCTATCAAAAACATCTAGAATCACTCAATCATCCTCTTGAATAGGACTCTTTCCCTTAGTATCCTAAGAGGGTGCAGGGTCAGATTGAGTAGATTTCTTGGGAATAGCTAAAAGAACAACGGAATGGTCAGCCACTAAAACCATATCGGATATGAAATTGGTGGTCTTATGTGGGATCATAGGTGTCAAGCTTCGAATATCCTGAACTGGAGTCAATTGAGGTGTACTCCCAGAGGCAGAGGCAGGAAGTGCAGGAGGTACAATCACAGGTCTGGCATCCAAATGCAAGAATGGTAGCAACAGGTTCCTGAAATCGAAAATAATACTCCCTCATCTCTCCATTGCTGACACAAAATCACCTCGATTTTCAATGAATTTATCTAAGGCAAGAGTAATCTCCCTGGGCTTACTAACCTGTTCTCTGAAAGCTTGATTCACTGGTGGCAACTTCATCTTCTCTATAAAAAGCTTGAAATGGTTGGTCATTTTATGCTTGGTATATACCTTCTCAATGTAAGCATGCAAGTTATTTTTTATTTCCCCTTTGGAAGCAGTAGCTACCCATAGGTGATCACGAACAAAACTACTAACCTCTCTAGTGGTAGTAAGGATCTGAGTATCTGAGGTGCCACTGGTACTAGCCTTATCCAACTCTTCCTGGACAACATTTATGATCTGGTCAAGGTTCACAGTGGAGCTGGATGAGGGAAGGGTTTTAACTGAGAAGGCTATTGTCTCCTTGAAAGATTGTGTCAGATTACTAACCACCTTCTAAACAAGTTCATCTTGACTATTCTAATGTTTTTTGACTGATTTCTTAAAAGCCTAAAAAAATTCCACAAAATGCGTGACTACATCTTTGATATATATGATATCAGTATTCACATGGGTTTGAGAACTGTTCATGGTAGTCAATGAAGCAATCAATTGTCTTAGAGCCACCACAGCTCCTGTCCAACTCTCAATTTGAGTATGGCATACTTTAACTTCGTCCATCATTCCCTTCACTGGACTAGACACAACACATCCTAGAGATATATCTAGGGATTTCTTCACACTCCTCATTTCATCAACCACGATTTTCTTCAAATCTGTCACTGAATCTCTCAGTTCTTCTTTCATTTCAGCCTTTAAGGACTCAATGTCCTCCTTGGTTGCTAAATTTTCAGCCACAACAGGTAGGATAATAGAATCCCTTTGGGGATGGTCTTCATCATCAGAATCTCCATAATTAAGTCCAAGAACCATATATCCTGGATTTGATTTCCAACCTTCAATGTAATAACACAGAGAAACTGAACCAAGATGATCCCCCTCACTTAGATCATTCTCTTGAGGAATCTCCTCTAATGGTTCTTCTCGAGGAAACACTACAGCCTCTTCTTCAACTTCAGCAGATTCAATAACCATTTTCTCTGATAGTTTAACATTAGGGTTAGTCCTATCCTTTTCTGAGTCATAAATGACTCTCTCAGTAAGGGAAGTATATGCCTCTTCTGCTGCCTGAACAGGCACAATCTTGTCTGTACTATCTATCGGAGGGCTCAAACTTAGCTCTTCTTCTTCATTTTCCTCATCATTTTCTTCAGAAGTAGCCTCCTTTTCTCCATTAACAAAATTATCAGATTCGATTGCCTCATCCTCTTCAGAGGTGTCCTCAACAACATACTGATATACTTCTTCTTCTTCTTCTTATGTGGTCTCAGTATCATTGTCATTCAGAATAGTTTCTATACTTGGTAGTTCTTTTGGAGGGCTAGGTGTTCCATAGGAAATATTTTTATGCATAGGATTGGGAGGTAAATTAGGGTCTCCTCCTTCTTCAACTGATGTCTCTTCCTCCTCAGCTTTGGTTTCATTATCACTCTTAACCGGTTCTGGCTCATCTGGTCCATGACCAGGATCCCTCACATCCTTTGGTCTAGAAGGATGGTACACATGAGTGTACTTGTCATTGATTTTACCTTCATCATTAACCCATGATTTCTTCCAAGGGATCCAGCTAACTTTCATATACATACAAACAGTTCTGGTGAGGCAAAAGTTATCCTTAACCACAACAGTTTCATCATGAGGTCCAGCTACCTCCTTTTCCTTCAATAGAATAAAAATCAACTATGAAAAGAAAAGTGCATTGGACTTAGACTTTGGTCTAGTCATATCCTCAATCTGAATCATTAGCAAAATGCATAAGTTTACCTTTACTCCATGATTTAACAGATACAACAAATAAATATCCTGAAATCTGAGGGTAGCAAAATCTCCTCTCCTTGGACTAATCACATGCTGAATGAACTTGAAAAGATGTTTATCCTCCCCTGCCATCTCTACAGCAATGGCCTTTCTAGGGGTTCCATTTCCTGTCAATTCCAACAAGGCATACTCATATTTGAAAAAGTCACTAGCAGTAGGTATGGATTTAGAATAAAATCCATAATCACCACTATGTGGAACTTTAAGGTTCTCAGCCTATTCAACTGATGAAAATGAAAACTTTTGACCATTCACATTGGAAATCATCTTATTATCCACTTCTGATGTCTCAAAATAGACAAACTCATAGAACCCTTTTACCAGTACTGGATAATATGGTCCATTATTGTTTGTGAAGCACTCGATCTATCCTTGCTCTTGTAAGATCTTCAGAATCAAGGACTTGCTTTCCAATAGACATTCCGCACATAACTCCTTTTCTACTACAATTTCTCGCTTTGATAAATGTGTATTCACAGTATTCTATCGAGAAACACATCTACTACTTCCACTAGCACCAGCATTGGTTACTTTCTGCTTATTAACTTGTGACACATCACTCAATTCATCCACTGATGGTCGCTTCACACGGGCCATTTCAGATTCTGAGGCTTAGGGTTTTGTGAGCTTGAGAGGTTTAGGTAAGAGGTATTCGAACAGACGGGTTCACAATGATTATGTGAAGTCTAGAGTCGGGTTTAATATCATTTTGGATTCACATATAAAAAAAGATTAAGAGTCTCGGCCTTAATACGAAAATTTAAAACAGCGCGAGAGATGTACCTGTGAGGTGTCCTTAAACGGTGAGGTCTATCCTGACGGTGAGGTTTAGCCAAACGGTGAGGTTTATCCTAACGGTGAGGTTTAGCCTAATGGAGAGGTTTATCCTAATGGTGAGGTTTAGCCTAACGGTGAGGTTTTATCTAATAGTGAGATCTATCCTAACAGTTTTAAGAGTATGTTATCATTCTTAATTCGTGTCTAATGAAGCTTAATCTTTCTGAACATAAAGTCTTAGTGAATATATTAGATAATTTGAGTTCAGTGCTTATAAATTCAAGAGTTATATCACCTCTTTGATAATTATCTCTTAAAAAGTGGTGTCTAACATCAATGTGTTTAGTTCTAGAGTGAGACACAGGGTTCTTTGAGATGTTGATCACACTAGTGTTATCACAGTTAATTGAAACATGTTTAAAATCAAATCAATAGTCCAATAATGTGTGTTTCATCCACCGAATTTGTGCACAGCAACTACCAGCAGCTATATACTTTGTTTCAGAAGTAGATAATGCAACCGAGTTCTGTTTCATACTACACCATGATACTAGGGACATTCCAAGTAAATGACATGTTCCATATGTGCTCTTTTTGTCTAACTTTCATCCAGCAAAGTCATCATCTGAATAACTTATTAAATCAAATGATTGTACTTTTGGGTAAAACAGTCCCAAATTAACAGTATATTTATGATATTTGAAAATCATTTTAACAACAAGAAAGTGTGACTCTTTAGGGTTAGCTTGAAATCTAGCACACATACATACACTAAACATAATATCAGGTCGACTAGCTGTAAGATACAGTAAACTCCCAATCATACCTCTGTAATTAGTTTGGTCCACTAGTTTCCCATTTTCATCAATATCCAATTTACAGGTGGTACTCATAGGTGTATCACTTCCCTTAATACTATACAAACCAAAACGTTTTAATAAATCCTTAGTATATTTACATTGATTCAAAATAATACCATCTTTAGTTTGAAAGATTTGAAATCCAAGAAAGTACTTAAGCTCTCCCATTAAGCTCATTTCAAACTCATTTTTCATAACCTCTAAAAATTCAGTACATAGAGAATTTTTTGAAGATCCAAAAATAATATCATCAACATAGATTTGAACTATTAAAACAACTTTTGAAATATTTTTTATAAAAAGAGTGGGATCATCAATTCCTTTTGTAAATCCTTTTGCAATAAGAAAATTTGTAAGACATTCATACCAATATCTTAGAGCTTGTTTTAAACCGTATAAATCTTTAGAATGTTTAAAAACACGATTTTGAAAGTGAGGATTTGAGAAACCAGGTGGTTGTTCTACAAAATTATCTTCAACAATAAAACCATTTAGAAAATAACTTTTCACGTCCATTTGATATAACTTGAAATTCAGATGTGATGAAAAGGAATGTAAGATCCTAATTTCCTCTAATCTAGCTACAGGTGAAAAGGTTTCCTCATAGTCAATTCCTTCTTCTTGATTGTAGCATTGTGCAACTAGTATAGCTTTGTTTGTAATGACGTTTCCAGATTCATCAACTTTGTTTCTAAACACCCATTTTGTGCCTACGGTTAAAGTGTCTTTAGGTATTTCTACTAATTCCAGGACTTTATTTCTTTCAAATTTATTTAGTTTTTCTTGCATATAAATTACCCAAAATTCATCATTGATAGCGTCATTGATATTTTTAGGTTCTAACTGTGAATGAAATGCTTAATGTTCAACCTGGTTTCTTAGAGAAGCTCAAGTCTGTGTTCCTCTATCTAGATTACCTACAACAGCATCTAAGGGATGGTTCTTTAGAATCCTAGTTGGTCTCGAAAAGGTAGGGCTAGAGATTTCAGGTTCATCAACAGGTTGGGAATCAACAGAAGCAGGTTCTGGAAAATTTCCAGAACTAGATGTTTTAACTAAAGGTTCACTATCTTTATCATTAAGGTTCAAAACAGAAAGATCATCTTCGAGATTTTCAAGAGAGGTCTTAGGTTCATGTGGATCAGTTTCATCAAATCTGATGTGAACTAATTCCTCCACACATTTGGTTCTCTTATTGAAAACTCGATAGGCTTTACTAAAAATAGAGTAACCTAGGAAAATTCCTTCATCACTCTTGGATGCAAACTTGTCAATATTATCTTTGGTATTAAGAATAAATACATTGCAACCAAAGACTTTGAAGTAGTTAACCTTAGGATTCCTATGGTTCCACAACTCATAAGGGGTCATCATAAGAACAGGTCTATCAAGACTCTATTGATAAAACAACAAGCTATATTTACGGCTTCATCCCAAAAATAAATAGGCATGTTATATTCATTGAGCATGGTTCTTGCAATTTCTTGAAGGGTTCTATTCCTCCTTTCTACTAAACCATTTTGCTGAGGTGTCTTAGGGGTAGAGAAATTGTGACTATATACATTGTGTGATCAGTAGGATTCAAACTCATTATTTTCAAACTCACGACCATGATCACTTTTCAGGGTTTTATTCTTAAGTCCACTAAGGTTCTCTATAGACATATAATATTCAACAATGTAAGAACAAGATTCACTTTTGTGAGCTAGAAAATATATCCAAGTATACCTAGAATAGTCATCTACTAGAACATAGACATAGTGCTTACAATTTAAACTAGAAACTCTAGAAGGTCCAAGCAAATCCATGTGAACCAACTCAAGAGGTTGAGAAGTTGAAACTTCTTTCGTTGATTTGAAAGATACTTTATGTTGCTTTCCCTTTGGATAGGGATTACAAACTTTATCTGCTAGGAATTCAAGTTTTGGTAGGTCTCTAACTAAGTTTTTCCAAGTAAGTATTCTAAGTGAATGTAAATTTCAGTTTCCTAATCTTCTGTGCCAAATCCAAGATCATTTATGAAAAGCATTTAAACAAGTAATATTCTGCATAGCTAAAGAATTTAAATCAACAGCATAGAAATTTTCATTTCATAAGGCAGAAAATACTAAAGCATTTTTTGAATTAAAAACATTGCAAGAATCATTTTCAAATTTAACATTAAAACCATCATCACATAACTGAGAAATACTTAGTAAATTATATTTAAGTCCATCAACAAATAGAACTTTAGGAATTAATACTGAGTCAGTGTTACTAATCTGGCATAAGCCGATGATTTTCCCTTTAGAATTATCACCAATGGTGACAAAACCTCCATCAACTCTGACTAAGATTTTAAAGCATGAGAATCCACCTAACATATGTCTTGAGAATCCAATATCCATGTACCAGGTCTTTCTACAGGAGCTCTTTAAGTAAGTTCTCTACAAAATAGATTTAGATAGGAAATGATTTTGGTACCCAGATTTTCTTGGGTCCAAACAGGTTAGCCAATAAAACTTTAGGTACCCAAATTTGTCTTATGGGTCTCATAAGATTTGCAGAATCAAAAGATTTAGATAGATAAACCTTATTAGATCTATAACTATGAATATAACTAGTTGAAGCATATGAACTTCCAGAATTATAACTATCTGCATTCTGTCTAGATTTAGGAATAAATAAAGTTTTGCTAATTTTTTTTGTCCAAGTTGGTATCCTATACCAGTAGTATATCTAGGTGAAATATTATTACCTAGCATTTCAGTAAGATTATCTTTGCCATTTGTGAACTTTTCTAAATCCTTCTTAAGTTGCTCATTTGACAATTTCAGTTCAGTGTTTTCGTTAAGTCACTGAGAATTCATTTCCATTTCTATGTCAACATCATATTTATGTTTAAAAGTTAAAGCACGCTATTTCTTTAAACCTATGTATTTTTCATTCATCTCATTATAGGTTTCTTCCAATATATCACAGTATTAAAACAGTTCAGATTTTGACATATTTTCAGAATCAAAATCATCTATAGAATAACATGTATTTAAAGCAGGAGTTTTAGATGATACCTCAAAAGTGTTTGTGATAAAACACATGTTTTCCTTATTTCTGTTCTCAGTCTCAAAAGCATCAGATTTAATGGATCTATCCTTAGAAGTTCTCCATGTAGCCTTCATGGCTTTCTTATACTTATTATCCTTATACTCATATTTCTTCTTGTATTTCTTCTTTGGAGAATCCGCTTTTATATGTTCTTTTCTTTTGCATTCATAGAAGACAACTTCCTCAGATTTGTCATATTTCTTCCAGTTCTTTTTCCAGTGTCCCTTGTTGTCATACATTCCTTTGTAATTTTATTTTATGAAAAACATATTCTTCCTATAAATCTTCTTAAAAATTCTGGCTATGTGCGCCATTTCTGCATCACTGTCAGATGCACTTTCACTTTCTTCACAGATTGAGCTATCACTTACAGCTTGAAGTTTCTCCTTATCCTTATTCTTTGATGTAAATGTATTGAAGGTAACTGACTTCCTTTTTGGCTCATCTTCTTCTTTGTTTTCCACAACTTATTCTTCATACATCATTAACATACCAATAAGTTCCTTGACTGGCAGTTTACCAATATCACATGATTCTATGATTAAAACAGAAGTGCCCCTCCATCGGTCTGGTAGACATCTCAAGATTCTCATAATTTGTTTCTTTGCTGGAACAGCTTTACTAAGTGAAGTCATCTTATTGACTATCTCATTGAACCAGAGATACATATCAGAAATAGGTTCATCAGTTTTCATCTTAAAATTATCATATTTAATAGTATAAGTATTTAATCTCATTTCTTTAACATTGGTTGTTCCTTCATGAGAAACACCTAAAGTATCCCAAATTTCAAATGATGTTTGTTAAGTAGAAATTCTGTTAAACTCTTCATCTCCTAGATCATAGTACAAGGAATTCATAGCTTTACAATTATATTGTAAGCTGTCTTTGTAGGTTTATCCCAAGTGGATCTAACTGTAGTGGGAATTTTATATTATGATTCAATAGCAGTCCAAATATCAAAACCCATGCTTTCTAAATGAATTTTCATCTTAATTTTCCATTGAGAATAGTTGTTTCCATTGAAAAAATGGTGGTCTATTAGTAGCAACACCATCAAGTCTGTTATCCATGATAACTATGTTAAAACAAAAAATTTAATGAGATAAAAATTTATAAATAATAGAAATTTTAAGAACTTTAAAATACAACTAAAATCACAGTTGAAAAACAGAGTACTTCAGAAAATATTTTAAATTCCTCTGATACTAAATGTTGGTCGGAGTGGATACTGAAGAGGGGGGTGAATTGAGTTCCAATTAAAATTTCTTTTTTAAATTCCTTTACCAAAATCCCTTAATTTAAATTACTAATTGAATTGTAGTGAATTTGAACTAAAGCAAACATTCAGTTAGGTTCTCGAGGGATTGATTAATTCCCAGTTAATCTAATCACAAGATCAGATTAGCTTTTGAAAATAACTTAATGATTTACAAATAATGAAAACACATGATAATTCAATTATCAGAGTTACTTTGAAAAACAGTTTATGTTTTAAAGCACTTGGCGGCGGAATAAAAGGTTTTAGATAAAACTAAACAAAGAACAACAGATATGAACAAGAGGTTCGGTCTCAAGATGAGACATAGTCCTCTCAACAATTTATATAAATTGACTCCACGCCCTGGATCAGGGTCACAACAGATTACAACTATCCAGGTCAAAGACCTCAACCACAGTTCTACGTGGGAAACAAAAACAACAGCAAATACAGCTGTCCAGGTCACACATGACCTCTACCACTATCCATAGTGGGAAATAGAAGATGTAAAGAGTTTGAATGTGGATTTACAGATCCTCCAGTTAAGGTTCAGGAGATAGTGTGTGTTTAAATTAAAACTGATGACACACATTTCTCGTAAGGTAAATAATAATTCACTAAGTAAGATATAGAGTTTAGAATGGCTCTAGTGATTGTAGTGTAGCTCTGGACTCCTTCAGATTTGATCAGAAATGGTTCTGATTCCTCTTTGGGTTTTTTCTGAAAAACAGAGTGTTGTATGCTTGACATCCACGTTTAGAGACAGTGAAGATTTAGTCTATGAAGTTCTTCAAAGTCCATGTGAATGTAATGAACGCTTCTTCAGTAAGCTTGAGTATGTATGAGATTCTATGTCTTCTGGATTGTGCATGAATATCTATATGAGTTCTTATTCTTTATTTCGCTTGTGTCACTTCTGTATATCCCTTGTATATTCCTCATGTCTTTCAAATGTGTATGTTTGTAGAAACAAGGACTTCTTGTATTTATGGCATGATCTCCAGCAAAAGAAATGATTTCTTTTTGCAGGTACGAGGTACGGTTCCCTGACATCCTACAACATTCATTAAATAAATGACAGAGCATTAAAATATATCTGATATGATCGTTGGTTAGATTAAATTAAGATATAGAAATTAAGGCAGCGTCGGATTCTCTAGAACGGTAGCTTTGGATATTAGTAGCCTTGTGTATTGGTAGACTCTTGGGTAATGGTAGACTTTCTATTGGTATACTTCATGTCTATTGGTAGACTTGATCGGTAGCCGTAGACTTAATGTACCGCTGATCTTTCGTGTAATGGTAGCCTTTATATCGGTAGACTTCCTGTCTGTAGGTAGACTAGATCGGTGGTGGTAGACTTAATGTACCAGTGATCTTTCATGTAATGGTAGCCTTCATGTACCGGTATCTTCCTTAGTGTATCGGTAGACTCCCTTCGGTAACTTGTCTGTAACAGTAGACATGATGTATCGGTAGGCTTGATGTATCGGTAGGCTTTCACGTAATGGTAGACTTGCATACCGATGGACTTTACATATAGGTTTCTTTGTTCTATAACGGTGACCACTTCTATGTTTAAGCATTCTATTGGCCGAATGGGTTAAGTTAGAATATAAATTCATCCAGTAACTGAATTCGCTGAAGATAATATAAATATTATAATATATGAATATGTGCATGGTGTAGAGAAATACTGAAATAAGTAATAAACCATTAATCAATATAGGGGTTATCAAACCATAATTGAGCATAATTGAGATTATCAAAATATGAGTGAGCATAATTGGGATTATCAAAATATGAATTCAACTAATTCTCCCAGAGGGTTCAACAGCTAGCCTACCTCGAGAGGGGCCCAAATGGTGTTTGGTTCCATGTTACATTCCATGAAGTTAATAAGTTTATAGATTCTCAAATCTAGATCCTTAGTCTTCGGTTGTTCCTCTTGCCTTGGATCAGGAAACAACCTTACCAGAAAATCATTAACAAGGTCTTGATGAGTCACAGCATCATTGATTAACATGTTATCGACCCTCGAATAATTCAAAAATTAATTCTAATAGTGTTCTTTGTTGAGAACCAAAGAATAAAAAACCATGTACCTATGTCTACCAATCTTCTACCATCTTCATCTTCACATGACTGTCACATCATGTCGATCCTCGATGTATGATTTCCAAACATTGTTCTAATAATCATGTCAAAAATATTTAAATTTCCAATATACCTCAAACTATGAGCCAAATTAAAAATGCATTTAATGAATAATGAACTAGTATATAAATACACATGAAGAATTATATGGAATGGACCTCTGTTGATGATCATTCTGATCTCAATTTTTCTATGTTATAAGGGTGAACAAAGAGATAACAATTAAGGAAAATAAAAACATCCCAATTCCAAATTAATCTATCCCATCTTGTAATACACAAAAGATATAGATCAATCTGTTGGTTGATTGATCTATTATCATCATAGAAACCAAAATAATGAAAGGAAACAAAATAAAATTATGTCATAACTCAATTAAGACTCATACATGATGAAGAACATAGTGGATTCATTGTTTATAGTGATATCCATTTATTTCTTTTCACATTGATCTCACATCCACTTTTCAACCAAAGATCATTTGAGAGATAACATTCAATTCTCTCTCCAATGGTTCCCTAATAGATCCATAGATATAAAGATAACCCAGTAATTTTATCACAATAATTTATTTAAATACACTTCATTTGATGCATTAAGAAAATATAAATAAAATTGTATATTTAATTAATTTATTCATTTCATTATTATTATGATTTTTCCATAAACACCCCACATTGATCAAGGTTATGTGGCTCCTAGTGTAAATCACACATTCTAAAATCAATGGTTCCATCTGATCTCTAATCTAGCTCCTATTTTGATGTTATTCTATTTTTTTTGAAAATTCCTCACATTTTTTAGGAAAAATATTTAGTAATTTCAATCTTTATCATGGGATCAATGGTCCTCATAATTTCATTCCATACTATAACATCATCTAAAAAATAATACATACAATATCCCAAAAAAAATCTGGAATTTCCGATACATTAAATTCCACCCACTTTAGGGCATTACATCCCAAAAATCCACAATAACGGATACATAATGATATGTGGGTACCGAGCATTAATAAAAGCCTCCTTCTCCCACGTGCTCTCATAAAGATTCACATGTCACAACCAAACATGACCTAATGGAACTGATTGACCACAAAGGATCCTCTCATTCCAACCCTCAATATCTACAAGGTACTCAACCAAGGTAGCTCCATCTTCAATGTACATCTCACCCTGATTTATAAAGTGT
Source organism: Viscum album (assembly GCA_963277665.1). Lineage (NCBI taxonomy): Eukaryota > Viridiplantae > Streptophyta > Magnoliopsida > Santalales > Viscaceae > Viscum > Viscum album. The sequence goes on from OY728139.1 coordinate 285,849,185, forward strand.
GATGGTTCAAGCACATCCCACATCATTTGTGACACGTGGAATACTTCATATACCTGGTATAACTGCGGTGGTAGATTTATGTGGTACACCACCACACCAACTCTATGTTGTATCTAGAAAGGTCCAATGAATCTCAGAGATAGTATTCCACACCAGCCAAATCTCTATATTCCACATTGTGGTGAACGCCAAAGGAACACAAGGTCTCCCTCCTCAAACTCCAAAGGCCTATGTCATATATATATGTATATATATAATAATTCTAATGAATATGTGTAGTGTTTTTATACACATGGATGATTTACACATTTTATGTAGTTTCTTGCACCAACATTAGGCCCATGAGTGACAACTCTCCTGGGTTAGTCCATCAAAGTGGTAACCTACTGCGTCACACATACAAAACTACAAATACTTCCATAAGGATGGTAGAATGGTAATTTTTATATGAAAAATCCACATATTTTAGGCGATATTAACAACTATAGAAATTTTTTCACATGAAATATCAAGACATTTCCTACAATACTTGAATGGTCTGCTCTATCTAGAAATTATTTTGGGCATGGAATGCTATGCTAATGTGAAACTGAGTACTGGAAGCCTCCTATAATACCATCCAAAACTTGTATGTGAAGCGATAATCACATGAGAAATGATCATTAATGGAAATCCTTGGAGTCCAACTATCTCTTCCATAGAGAGGTATCCTAAGATCTCAACTGATCTTTGCTCTCAAATAGCATAGATGTGGATTGAATTGGTGAGTCATTATACAATTACATAGAAAGAATCATGTCCCCTAGACATACATGTTAATTCCATCATCAAATGTATGGATATCCCAACCCACTTACACTATGGACCCTCAAGGGGTTGAGCTACACTTGATGGAACATGGGGATATTCCTTCACTTGTTGACAAGTAAGGAACAAAGAGACAAACTCTACAACCCCCTTATTTATCCTTGGCCACCAAAATTGACATCAGTGGTCTTGGTACATCTCTTCCACAACTGGATGTACCTCCAAATGAGGTGTGTGAAAGTTTCCTACAATCACCTCCCACAATGTCACTGGGACCATCATGCATCCTCTGAAATGAATGAATTCCTCCCCACCTTCAAAAAATCCATTATGATAATGCCTAGTGGGTACCTATGTATGTAGTTTATCCCACTCAATATCCCCAAGATGTACCTCCATGACAGTCTAGAAGAGTGGAGGGGTGAAAATCATCTACTAGAGGTATGTTTCTTCATTTATATCCCCAAATGATAAAAATAAAGAGGCCAACTACTCTGAAAACTCAATCAGCAACTGCAAACAAGATCTCATGAAGAAATAATATGTGACTACATTACTCTTCATAAGATTATAGAAAATTCTACTGTCATATTTCTAGAAGAACTCTAGAAAACATCATATCCCAAGTTAATATCCCTCTGGGAAAAGAAATACATTGGACTCTTGTGATCAAAACAAATGATAAAATTCTGTCCCATCAGGTTATGTTGGAAGATATTTAGTGCGATGAGTACCACTGAAAACTCAAGATCATGGGTTGTGTTGTTCATATAATGTGGTATCAATTATCAAGAAACATATGAATTCACTTTCTGACTTTTCATCAGGATAGTACCAATCTCAGTTCTTGATGCATAGTAGAACACTACGTACTTGAATACATACTCTGGAAATCTCAAGATGGGAGCACTCATCAATTTCATCCTCAAATACCTATTGGATTCTCTCTATCAACTTGAAAGGTTATCATTTTGTTTCATAGATTTAATGGGTTATAATATCTTGTTGAAAGCTGGTATGAATAAAAAATAATAGCATTCCTACTAATGGAATCTATTAACCTCATTCACACTCTTTGTGTCCAAATCTAACACTTCATCGACATAGTCTAGGTCCACTTCCAATCCATCTGATGAGATAATGTGTTCTAAAAAGGGTACCTCCTAAATAAATAACTAGAAATTAGATAACTTCTAATAAAGATGATTCTCTAGGTGTATATCCAGAACTATCCTCAAGTGTCTCATGTTCTCCTTCTCTAACACTGAGTATATAAGGAGATCATTGATGAAGACTTAAAGGAACCAATATATGAAAATATGAATGATCAATTTCATGAGTTGCATGAAATTTTTTGGATATTTCAACTTTAAAAAGAGAATCACTATGTACCCATAATGGCAGTAATGTAATCTGAATGATTTCTTCGGTATATCCTCATCATGTAATTGCAACAGGTGATATCCAGGATTTATGTCAATTATCAGGAGCATTCGAGCCACTCTCAACTGATCAAAGACTTTATCAATCCTAAACAGTGGATACTTGTTCTTTATGGTAACCTAGTTTATCACTTGTAGTCCACACATAACATCACACTCTCATCCACTTTCTTATAGATAAAAATTTCCGCTACGCATGGTAAAACACTGGGTCTAACAAAGCCCTTCCTCTTTGAATCCTCCTAGTGAACCCTTAGCTCATGAAGCTACCCATAAGCCATATGATATTCTAGGTTAGTTTTCAGTGTTGTTAAAGGGTGAATAAAAAATAATAATAATATATCATGGTGGTGAGGTAAGCTAGGAACATCCTCAGGGAATACGTACTCATACTCAGCCACTAGTGTAGAAACTTTTAAACTCATATCATCCACATCACCAAAGGTCATGCTAGAAAACTATAAAGTAATTGACTCCACATTCTAGTGCATGAGTCAATCCTAAAAAAGTTGGGTTCATTTTTAGAGAAAAAGGAGGTCCTAGTCCCATCACTACATACACATCACATCCTTCACCTAAAACAATCAATTTGAGAATGAACTATTGATTACCAATCCATTGGTAAGATGAAGTCTTAAGGCCTCATAAATTCTAAAAAAATACCACAAAACAAAATCAATCCACCAAGAATCAAGTCACACTATGTATTCAATTTTGTGATCCCCAATGCATATCTAGTAGGATTATCAAATCATGGGGTGAGGAAAAGGCTCAACTAGATTCTATATGTCTCAAACATGATATGTGAAAAGAAAGGAATGAAAATATCATGTGTCTATCAGTACTTAAAATAAGTTTGAAATGAAATAGATCATACCTTGAATCATTCTTGGAGGCTATAGGTCAAAACATCAACCACATGAAGCATTCTCTGCCCCTGTCCTTGTATTCCTTGAGCCTGGAATGGACATCCTGGGGGTGGTGGTGGTAACATGTCAAAGGGTTATCCAAATATAACTAATCTCCAAAATCAACTTCCACATCCACCACCATATGAAATTTCCTTCTCCCAATATCACCTCTTCCTCAGTGCCCATCCATGGTTTCTTTGTTAGCTACACAACAAGTTGGACAATCACCGGTAAGATGTCCCCTCCTGTCACATGAGTAGAACCATCTCTCTCCTAAATGATTGGACCCATCATCTAAGCCCTAAATTAAAAATACTTTATCATATGATGTTATATGGAAACATATTTCACATATAAGTACCTAAGACTAAATGTTTCTCCTTGATGGTGATGTATCTTCTCCTACATTCCCATTACTGGCTACCACTGGTTGTGTCTGTTCAGCCAAGAAACTCTCAACCACAACATCCTGCTCTAGCACCCCATCATAAGTATAAATTAAAGGATGGATGATAGTGGTCAGAATGTCTCTACACAACCATACCTTGGTGGTTAAATCCCTAAAGATCTAGTTAGAAGCTATATCCACCGAGGGCATGGAGAGGTTGGTGAACCTTGATGAATACTCATCTATCGTCATGTTCCCTTGGTGGATATGTAGAATCTCCAAGATATGTACAACCCTCATAATATATTCACTAAAATCCTATATAAATAGATGATCAAACTATGACCATGGTAGAGTCAACTCATCATAAGATTGGGTCACTAATCACCACCATCGTCTTATAGATCCATGGATATGGCTTGCCGCCAGGACCACTAGCTGGCCTACTAGTGTCATGAAGAGATAAATAACTCATGTCACCAACACATGATAGACCACAACTTCTTATGGGTTGGGATCATCTCATATCATGAGGGGTATTTTTCACTAAAACTCATGAAGTGTGATCATCCTATGAATCTTATTCACTGGTACTGTGAGTACCATCTACTACTATACTGTTGGTGGTATAGATGGTGCACCTCTTAGAGGTAAAATCTAGTGAATTTTTACTTATATCGATGCTTCAACATTTATGGGATCATCATCATGACATAGATGTTGAATTTTATCTCGAATACATCATAGATGAATCCTAAAAATTATGTAAGATGTACAATAATCAATTAGTATATCTGGAGAGATAATTCAAGAAAGACATTTAAATCATAAAACATTTTTATATGATGCATGTACCATTGTTTTCCATGTAACCAATTTTATCCTGTAGTTAGTCAAAAATCAGGTGCCCATCGTCCTAGTGTATGGATATGTTGATCATCGTATGAACACTAGAGTCTATGGCCAGAAAGATGATCTTGAAACAGTTAGCACTGTTTCACCAAAGAAATCCCCAAAACTCCAGTCCTAATGTAAAAAAAACTCCTCTAATACCAATTGGTCATAACCTATCCCAATGGGACATGTGTTGCGACTCCCCACGACCACCTACAATAGAACAGGGGATAGAGACTACCACCTGGTAGACATATCATTAACATGGGAATCCTTCGCCTAAGTACCTATACACACAAACACATCTTCAATCCCATATAATGTTGAAATATAAAAACAATTAAACATGAAATGAACTCATATACCAAAATCCCATGTCCAGAGTATGATAGGATGTAAATGAAAGGAAACAGGTCTGAATACAGAGCCACCACAGTGATTCTGAAAACAAGTCCAACCAGAAAGTACTACATTGGACTACTGTTAGGATGCCACAAGAACTACCCTTTATCATTCATGTCTCAAAAGTACATTTTGGTCCTGGTATGTCTAGGACCCTATCAGAAGGTTGATTTCTCTACATGATATGAAATATAGAGGGAATGACCATGTAAAAGTGAGTAAAAAAATATCCATTTGGACACCCCGAAACAACAAACCATATAACAAAAGAATACATTCATCTATATATTGGTATATTTATATAAAAAATATAATTAGAATATAAATATATACTCCACAAGACACAATGATTAATGTTAATTAAAAATAATAATACCAACATAGGATTCAAGATGAATGATTTATAAAAGAACTCAACTATAAGGAAATAATTCATAGTCTGATATAACTAATGATGTCAATCTGAGAAGTACCACTCATCGGGTCTAATCATAGGAAGTAAAAAATCACAGTATAATGAGAAATGATACAAAACTGAGGATCACTCCCAACAAAATGGGGTATACCAACAACTCAATCTAGATTAACCCTCTAATTAGAGGATCAATGCCCATATATTGTTGGTTATGATGATACTGAGAACTCTACCTAGGGCACCAACATGAATAGAGGATCCGACTATGGGCCTCAAAAAATGAATCCAACAATTATATCTAATAAGTACTACTAAATGGATCACTATCCTATGTATATGAGGTGATTTTATACAAAACATTAGGGGAAGGATATGAGGAATGAATCCTAATAAAACATTGCCATTATATAATGTAAAAATTATTAATACCAACATTTTAGATGTACAATCATGTAGTAGGGTCACACATCATGTCCCTTCGACCCTGAGCCCTACCCGTGTGAATGACCTATGTCTTTGTCTATTTCATAGCACACATTTTTCTAATTCGTGCATACTACGCCTTTTGTACCTAAAAATGTCTTATCATGTGTATTCCTAACCTAGCCATGTCTGTGTGGGAGTACATGATCTGTACATTCCTGTTTACCCCAACCCTTTTTTGTGTACCCGCCATGGTACATGCCAATCCACCAGGAAGAGGTCACATGTCATGTGAATAGATCAGATATCATGTGATAATTATCTTCTTACAAAAACCATAGACCCTACTAAAAGGATCCCACATAATGTGTGGGTATTTGTTAGAAATCGTGTAATGTAGAATTTTCTAAATTCCAAGATCTGGATCCCACATCTCTGGGCACTCCTCTGGCCTTTGATCTAGAAACCGAATTTCTAGGAAATCGTGATAAATGTACTAATGATTCATTCCATTATCGATTAAAACATTACATTCCCTTAATTCATTCACAAAATTCTTTCAAATGGTGATCATCATTACGTAATGAAGAACATTAAAACTAGGTAACAACGTCGTTCGATCCACTACCGCCTCCACTATTAAATCACTACCACATCTTCCAAACACCATATCAATGATTTCGAACCATTGCACAAATAATTAGGTGAAAATGACTGAATTTATTTTATACATCGAACCATGGGATAAAAGAAGAATGAACATGATTAATGAAGAATATGGGGAGAAAACATAGGAAAAATCAAGGGGAATGGACAGCGGTGGTTTTTTTTTCAACATCAATTCGTTTCTGTTAGAATGAAAAATGAAGAGATAACAATTAATCACAAATAAAATCTACCAATTCTCAATTATTATAACCCATAGCTACAATGCATATGATTTGAAGATCAATCTATGGGTTGATTGATCTGTTTTCATCATAGAAAGAAAAATAGGGAAATAAAACCAAATCAAATAACATCCTGCCTTAATTCAGATCAATAAATGATAAAGATCAAAACAACGTCATTGTTTTTAGAGATATTATTCAATTATTTTACACATCAATCATCAATCCACGATCATGTAGAAGTTTTTATGATAGAGATCCTCCAACTCTATCTCAAAGGGTTTTCCAAATGGATCCATGGTTAGGTGGCTAAAATTTAAATTTCATCATTACATTTTAGTTAAATACTTGCCAATCAGTGTGTAAATGAAATAAAAATAAAATAATTTATTTAATAATTTTATTCAATTGAAACCCAAGATGAATTTTTATAAAATGAATTTCACTAACCATGGGTATATCACTTATAGGGTAGACCCCATATTATGAACTCATTGATGCCCTTAGATTAATGATTCAGTCCCTTATTTAGATGTTATTCATATTTTTAAGGAAAACATTATGTGGCTGTAATGAAATTCATATAATATATTTGAAGGATTTATTCTGATCACACCTAGCCTAAGAATCCCACACCATCCCAGCTCTTAGTCTCAAAAATTATCCATACAATATCCCAAAAATTAAATAAAAAATTAAAGTAATTACATATTGGATGGATGGATTTTGACCCTGACCATATTAAAATAAAAATGGTAATATTTATGGGAAAAATTCCTAGAAAATAACATAAAAATATTTTAATATTTTAAAAAATAGAAACGCTTATTTTCTCTCACATACAAAAGGACACCCTCTATCTTCTCATCAGCAGACATCAAGGGACATTTTTTTTAGAAAATTCTTACCAAAATAACATCCTAAAACACCTCCCCCTATCATATAGGTATTGGTCGAGTACTTAAGGGGTAATGAAATGGTGGCTCGCTAAATAATTGGGGATAATGTGTAACGGTCTGGAATTACTTCCTGTGGACTATAATTGATACCTATCAGGGCACTCCATGGGTGGCTACACCCCCTGGGCAGGACACACCACCATCCCCAGTGGCAGCCATTTCTTCATGAAACCCTTGGGCGGAGAGCCATGCTTCGTCCAACGCTCACATGTGAGAGTTACCAAGGATCGGATACATTCATACCTCCTTTTCCTCTGATACCAAATGTAGAGACCCGAAGCGTGACGTACATGGACATTACATTACTTTTTCGGAATACATAATACATAAAAAAACAGAAACACAAGGATCGTAATAGTTTAGTGTCTTTGGCAACATGGAATATAAACTTCTAATCATGTTGAACGATCTTCAACAACTCCCATAACGGTCTTACCCTTTTGGTTTCCTTACCTAAAACCTTTCTTTATTTCCTGGGGAAAATAAAACATAAAAAGGGTGAGCTCAAATTCTCAGTAAGGTCAATCATAGAGAACATAAAACAGTCCGAAAACATTTGAAAGAAAACACTTGAACATGAAATTTAAACATCAAAATCTTGAGCAAAGACATAAATCGTGGAAGTACGTAAGACATATATCACAATGGAACATAAACCATGATAAAATAGCATGGGAATAAAACAAGTATTTGGGGAAAATCATTATGCACATGATATGATTTACATCGTAGCCAAGGAATTGCTGCCAAGACCATCTTAGTGGACAAAGTCCCTTTCTGAATCGAGTTCACTCCTCGTTCCAGTCCTGTATTACTGAACCAGATTAACATACCATTCCAGCTATGTCTATCTCATGAGATATAAATCATTACCCAATGCATTGGATGGAGATATAGGTCCCACCAATCTCATATTGAAATCATTCTTTCGTGTGCCACAATATAAACATAAATCATTCATCATAACCCAAGAACAAAATGGGTTTCATAAACATCATTCCATCATAATGTAATCCATAAAAAAAAATTGGATATCATTTCATCCTTAGAAAAGTGAAACCATGTAAATCATAGAGACGTGATACTTGAAACATACACATGTGAAATAATGACAACTTAGATGAAAATGGTTTTGATAAAACACTTGAAATGAATTCATGAGGAAAATATCCTTTTTTCTTAAAAATAATTTTCTTTTCACAAAATGTCTTGCAATTTTAAAAGAAAGGGATTTTGTTGAAAATAGTCATGAAATATTTTGGGGGAAGCTTCATGAAAATAAGTATGTATAAAAACATTAAAATCTTTTCATTCCATATATGTTAAAAAAACATTCTTCTCATACTTTTGTCAGAAAATCAAAAAGTAACTTGTAGGGTAAATAAAAGAAAGATTCCTGCATACCATGGGGTAAAAGTAAAATGGGTAAAAAGGAATTTAAAAATACATGAATAAACATTTATAAAACTTGTACATGGATGACAGAAATAACCCCAGTAAATACTTACGAATAAGCAATCTCAGATAAAAATGAGATTTGCACAAATATCCCTTACCTTATGTCCGATATGCTTAGTATGGATCTGAACCTCATGTATAATGATTTAAATAATTTCATTGACTTATTACATAATCATATTCATTTTTATGATATCATATATGTTTCACTTATGACTTTATATTACCCGTTCTTTTGTAAATTCCATGTTAAAGCAGCATTTTGGGTAAAATCATTTCATTTATCATATGTGTTCCCACTTGTCATTCTTGATTTTATTACTTATATCCTGATTTATATAATTCCATAATTTAAAACAATATTTATATATAATATATATTCATCATATACATATATATATTATAGATCCATAAAAGGAATGAAATACATCGTTCATGGAGATGATAGGCCGTACGTACGCATGAACTCTGTTTTCGTTTCCTTATTGAATTGAATGAACTGAATAGATGACATAAATATATATATATATACATAAATCCAGTAGCATTATTATTTCATATATTTCATTATTATTCATTATATAAACTTTATGATCATTCATGTATTGTTAACATAGAGAATGAATCTCATCGCGTCGTGGAGACGGTAGTCCGTACGTACGCACGAGCGATGATATCATTCCCATAATTATTGAATAGAATTGGAGTGGATGGTATAACATATCAGAATCAGTATGATGTTATAATAACCATATATAGTTATTCTTTACACCATTATACCCATCCATGTAAGGTGTTGGTGGAAAACAGATTTCACCACGGCGTAGAGATAGTATTCTGTACGTACACACGGGTGGTGATTTCATTTTCCGTAGGATGTATAGATTGTGAAATAGGGTTGTTTCATACTTATAATAAAATATCAGTATATGAGTTATACTAATGTTATTACTTCATAATTAAACAACTAAAGAAGAAGAAGTGTAAGAAGAAATAAAGTTGAATGAATTGGTAACAGACATTACCATTTCTTTGAAGTGCCTCTTTGAGACATCCTCTTAGGGCACTATAATTGGTCTTTGAAGAATACCAGAACCTCTAAGATGTTCCTATGGAAGTGGGGAAGTGAAATTGGCAGATTATTGACGAGCTTCAAGTCTCAAAATGGTGTGAGGAAGAGAGGGAGGAGGTTCCCTTTTATAAGGGAGGAGAGGGTCAACTTTGGAAAAACTAAAAATATTATTTTATTATAAAGTAATTTTCGGGTTTTAATAGCTACAAATTGATTTATTTAGAAGCTAATGTGGGTATTGATAGAAATACTCTCATAAAATTTAATTTAGACAAGTTTAGGTTTCTATTTTAACCTTATCATTTAGATTTAACCTTAAGTTAAATAATTTTAGTATTACCTTTTCTTCTTGTTTTCTTACACTAGAAGGTTAATAAACATACTATAACAAGCCAAACGAACCCCAAGTTGTTTATTATTAATATATATAACTTATTTAAGTCATTTGGGAAAACCTTAGATTTTTAGGAATAAGATAACAATTAATAATATAATATTTGTTTTAAAAACTATTTTATGACAATTTTGACGCTATTTAGTAATTGATTTTTGTAAAACTCATAACAGAATGATTATTTAGAAATAAGTTAATTAAATAAATAATAACATGTCATAGTAACCTATAAAATTTTTGGAATTCATAAAAAGTCTCAAATTACATTTATTTGTGTATTTATAACATCAATTATGTCAGTATTTCATTAATAACATAATTACTACATCATCTTTGTGTCATAAATAAATTAAATAATTTAACGTCTAAAAATTATCAATAAAATATCATTATGTAGGAAATATTTTTATCTTTCTAATTAATATTTTTATTATAATTTATCTTATGTATAACCCTCTATTAAAAATGGTTTACTTATTAAACATTGATTTTAACTATTTTAACCCTTCTTTGAATAAATTAATATTAAATTTCCTAATCTAATCCATGTGGGCCTAAATGGTCATATTTTATTCACAAGGTTGTTTTTGGTCGAATTAAACTTATCCAATAGAATTAGGACATGTGTTAGGGTAATAATAATATCATCTTTACCCTTAATTATCCTATTTACTTTTAGCCATGGTAAAAAAAGTAAACATTTACTATTCACCAAAAATTATTTCCATCTCATTGAACCACATTTTAGTCTTTGATATTAAACATGTCTCTCATATTTTGGAAATTCCACTCACAAAAGTGGTAAAATTATCTTTTATGTGAATTTGGAAATTCTCCTAAGAGATGGATGAAAGATGGTGAAAAGTTCAATAAAATTTTTATATATCTAAAATTATTATAAATTTACTCCAATGAATTTCATTGAACTTATATAGGTAATATGTATCAATTTTTACCTAAAATAAATTTAAATAAAATAAATAATTATTTAAATAAAAAGTCTGTTTTTAAATAGTTTCCCAGTGTTTTCACTATTCATCAAAAATTGAATGTTTTCATAAAAATACCAAAATTTTACCCTAGGCTAATTTTGATATTCAGAATCCAAAAATGAATTCCATTTTGAAAAATAAAAATTATAAAATTTTAAAAAGTGGGTAATACTATTCATAACGGCTAGTTTTAATAATATTTTAATAGCATATCATTGTTTAGTGAAACTCAGTATTGTGTACGACGCAAGCTATCAAGGAAGGTCACGATTGCGTGTAAAACAAGCCAAGTCAGGGTTGCGTCTCGTGCAAGACTCATTTGTTGTTTCATATAATAGAATCCAACCATATTTATACATTTAATATATATATATACACTCAATGATGCGTAGAATGACTATTATCAAACGAACTTGAAATTGTGTGTAACACAACCTAAGAATAGTGTTGCGTATACTACAAGCTAATACGGTGTTGCGTATAGAACAATATAATCTTGTTGTAGCATTAAAAACATGACATCAAATAGATTAAAAAGAATACTTATCATAAAATATCGGGTTGTTACATTCTACCCCCCTTAAAATGAATTTCACCCTCGAAATTCGTTGGGGTTATACATGGTTTTCTACTTGAAAGTTTCTTTAATTGAAACCCACATCGTAAAATAAAATACCAAAACATAACTTTAAAAACTAAAGTATGGAACGTAATGGTTACCCAAATTAACTAATCACTGGGTTTCCACATAGGAGAACATAGGTGAAAATATAGATATAGAAGAGAAATATAACCATCATGTTCTGATGGAGAGTGGTAGAGAACATGGCTATGAAAAAGCCAAAATAAAAAAGCCATAGATTTGTGATGATATAAGGTACCATATGATTCATCGGATATAAGGGCACTATGACAACATTTTTGGTTTTCAGGATCATTTCTCTAATGTTCAAGATTTTTCGAATCAAAAGAAATACTTACTTGATTTTGGTACAATCTCACCGTTGTTCATGCCTTGAACAATTTCCACATCATCTCTTAAAGAAATTAAGTGTTAGCAGATCATGTGATAGATTGATCAGTCATCCCATCTGTTTCAAACAAAAGTTTTGAAAGAGTTATCAAATATACATAAGTCCATCTATGGTGTGGTTAAACATATACGATTCCAAAAATGGAGTTATATTTCAACTAACATACTGATTAATAAAATAAAACTAATTTCTACTAACCAGGGACTTTCTATAGGCCAGTGGTATGCGATAAAGGCCTATCACACTTCGGTTATGGGTTTGATTCCCACATCCTTGTCCGACGCGATGGTTGTCGCTCGTCCTGCTGGTTGTCCTTTTTTCTAAAAATACATTATTATAACTTTCCAGCAATAATATCGAAAAAGTTGTAGCCTTAAAAAATATTAACTTATGTCCAACATAATCCTTTTCAATCTTTAGTCTTATCCAAAATATTTTTGTCCAATCTCATATTATACTGAAAACAATTATCAGAGAGTTCATATAACAAGCATGTTAATACCATCGTTGATCCCCATATATCATAAGATATGTATTGTTGGTCACATTCCAAACATTCGAAGGCCTTAATAATGTATTCTGTTGAAAAATTAATACCTATTGAACCTTAGTGAAAACATGAGTGGAGTCAAAAGTTAACTCTTTCCACATACCAAAATCCCAAAATATTGATATACTCAAACGACGGTATCACTATGTCCTTATATTATTCATGAGCTCATGAATACAATAAAACATCTCATTATCATCTTATCCCTTCATTATGCGCATATCATCAACTTTACAAAAATATCTGAATAACCTTCCATGGTTACCAGTACCATTAAACATATACTTTCAAATACTTTAGGAAAAACAATAGTGTAACAATCCTTAGATGATTCTTTAGTCCATAGTACCATACATTATTCTTTATAAACATACAATCATTCCACTAACTTCTTAAACCACTAGCTGAGCTTCATCATTTATTTCACCTCATATTTCATTTTTAGCCTCTTCATCATCATCCACATAAATACTACCCATATGACCATGTTGATTATCTTCATGAGATTTTCCCTTAGGGTATTGGTTTGCATAATTCCCATACATTACACATTTAAAACATCTAATCATTGTTGATGTCGTAGCAATACCGTTATCCTTGTCCATACAGTCAATTGAACCTTTTCCTTTGCACTTACTGGCTTTGTTTCCTTTTTCGCACCCAAAGAATCTTCTAGTTCCTTTGAAACAATCTCCCTGATGCCTCTTCCCACATGATTTACATGAGGTAAATTGAACTTTCTTTCCTCTATGATCATCATGAAACTCCATCTTTCTCTTATTATCTGAGTCGGGAAACTTACCAAAGTTGAGATTATTGACCATATTATGAGATTGATGATTAGGCATAATAACGATGTTTGGACTTCTAAATATCGTTTCATTTGGTTTATCATGATGAATATCATTCCATTGTCCATCATATCCTCCATTATCGTGAATCTTCCTGTTTCCAGCCATTTTCTAAAACCCAAAAAGAATAGTGTGAGACGAAAAAATCATGATAGGTAAAACAAAATAATAAATTGGAAGTAACATAAATATATAACATCTTAGGTTTAATTCTAAGATCGTTACCATAATTCTTGGACTATAACCTATACTTATACTTAACCATAGGTACTTCCCTAGACATACGGTAGAAATATCTCTAGGGATCTCACTAACATTTTCACATCCTAGTTTCAAAAGGATGTCAAAAACATTCCTCTGATACCAACTGTAACGGTCTGGAATTACTTCAAGTAGAATATAATTGATACCTATCAGGGCAATCCATGGGCGGCTATCCCCGCTGGGTGGAACACACCTCCATCCCCAGTGGCATCCATTTCCTCAAGAAGCCCTTGGGCAGAGAGCCATGCTTCGTCCAATGCTTACATGTGATAGTTCCCAAGGATCGGATACATTCCTACCTCCTTTGCCTCTGATACCAACTTTAGAGACCCGAAGCATGACTTACATGGACATTACACTACTTTTTTAGAATACATAAAACATAACAAAAACAGACACAAAAGGATCATAATAGTTTAGTGTATTTGGAAACATGGAATATAAAATTCTAATCATGTTGAAAGATCGTAAAAAAACTCCCGTAACGGTCTTCCCCTTTTTGTTTCCTTACCTAAAACCTTTCTTTATTTCCTGGGGAAAATAAAACATAAAAAGGGTGAGCTCAAATGATCAGTAAGGGAAAACATAGAGAACATAAAACAATCCATAAACATTTGAAAGCAAACACTTGAACATGGAATTTAAACATCAAAATCGTGAGCAAAGACATAAATCGTTGAAGTACGTAAGGCATATATCATAATGAAACATCAGACATGATAAAATAGCATGGGAATAGAACATGTATTTGTGTAAAATCATTAATCACATGATATGATTTCCATAGTAGCCATGGAATTGCTGCCAAGACCATCTTAGTAGACAAAGTCCCTTCTGAATCGAGTTCAGTCCTCATTCCAGTCATGTATTACTGAACCATATTAACTTACCATTCTAGCCATGTCTATCTCATGAGATATAAATCATTACCCAATGAATTGGATGGAGATATAGGTCCCACCCATCTATATTGAAATCATTTTTTCTTGTGCCACAATATAAACATAAATCATTCATCATAACCCAAGAATAAAATGGGTTTCATAAACATCATTCCATCATGACGTAATCCATACAAAAAAATTGGATATCATTTCATCCTTAGAAAAGTGAAAACATGTAAATAATATATACATGATACTTGAAACATACACAAGTGAAATAATGTCATCTTAGATGAAAATGGTTTTGATAAAACACTTGAAATGAATTCTTGAGGAAAATATCCTTTTTTCATCAAAATCATTTTTTTCCCACAATGTCATGAAATTTTAAAAGAAAATGATTTTTTTTTGAAAATAGTAATGAAATATTTTGGAGGAAGCTTCATCAAAATAAGGCTTCATAAAACCATAAAAATCCTTTCATGTCGTATACGTTAAAAAAAACATTCTTCTCGTACTTTTATCAGAAAAGTCAAAAAGTACCTTGTAGGGTAAATAAAATAATGATTCCTTCCATACCATGGGGTAAAATTAAAATGGGTAAAAAGGAAATTAAACAAACATGAATACACATTTATAAAACATGGACATGGATGATAGCAATAACCCCATTAAATACTTACGAATAAGCAGTCTCGGAAAAAAATGAGATTTGCAAAATTATCTCTTACCTTACATCTGATATGCTTCATATGGATCTGAACTTCCTGTATAATAATTTAAATAATGTAATTTACTTATTACATTATCATATTCATTTTTATGATATCATATATGTTTCACTTATGACTTTTTATTACCCGTTCATTTGTAAATTCCATGTTAAAGTAGTGTTTTGGGTAAAATCATTTCATTTATCCTATGTGTTTCGACTTGTCATTCTTGATATTATTAATTATATCATGATATAAATAATTCCATAATGTAAAATAGGATTTATATATTATATATATTCATCATATACATATATATATTATATATCGATAAAAGGAATGAAATACACTATTCATGGACACGGTAGACCGTACCTACGCATGAACGCTGTTTTCGTTTCCTTATTGAATTGAATGAACTTAATAGATGACATACGTATATATATAAACATAAATCCAGTAACATTATTATTTTATATATTTCATTATTATTCATTATATCAACTTTATTATCATTCATGTATGGTTAACATGGATAATGAATCTCATCGCGTCGTGGAGACGGTAGTCCGTACGAATGCACGGGCGATGATATCATTCCCATAATTATTGAATAGAATTGGAGTGGATGGTATAATATATCAGAATCAGTATGATGTTATAATAACCATATATAGTGATTCTTTACAATATTATACCCATCCATGTATGGTGTTGGTGGAAAAACAGATTTCACCACGGCGTGGAGACTGTATTTCGTATGTACGCACGCACGGTGATTTCATTTTCCGTAGGATGGATAGATTTTTAAATAGGGTTTTTTCATAATTATAATAAAATATAAGTATATGAGTTATACTGATATTATTACTTCATAATGAAACAACTAAATAAGAAGAAGTGGAAGAATAAATAAAGTTGAAAGAATTGGTAACTGACATTACCTCTTCTTTGAAGTGCCTCTTTGAGACCTCCTCTTAGGGCACTACAATTGGTCATTGAAGAAGACCAGAACCTCTAGGATGTTTCTATGGAAGTGGGGAAGTGAAATGGTCAGAGGTTGGCTGAGCTTCAAAGCTCAAAATGGTGTGAGGAGGAGAGGGACGAGGTGCCCTTTTATAAGGGAAGAGAGGGGCACCTTTGGAAAAATTAAAAATATTATTTTATTATAAAGTCATATTTTGTTCTTAATAGCTCCAAATTTATTTATTTAAAATATAATATGGGTATGAGTCTAAATCCTTTCATCCAATAGAATTTATACAAGTTTAGTTTTCTATTTTAACCTTATCATTTAGATTTAACTTTAAGTTAAATAATTTTACTTTTACAGTGTCTTCTTGTTTTCTTACACTATAAGGTTAATAAACATACTATAACAAGTCAAACGAACCCCAAGTTGTTTATTATTAATATATATAACTTATTTAATTCATTAGTCAGAACCTCAGATTTTTATGAATAAAATAACAATTATTAATATAATATTTTTTTAAAAATTATTTAATGCCAATTTTGACACTATTTAGTAATTTATTTTTGTGAAAGTCATAACAGATTATTAGTTCTAAAAAGGTTAATTAAATAAAAAATAACATGTCATAGTAACCTAGAAAATTAGTTTAATTCACAAAAACTCTCAAATTACATTTATTTGGGTATTTATAACATCAATTATGTCAATAGTTCATTAATAAGATAATTAATGCATCATTGTTGTGTCATAAATAAATTACATTATTTAATGTCTAAAAATTATATATAAAATATCATTATGTTGTAAATATTTTTATCTTTCTAATGAATATTTATAGTCAAATTTATCTTATGTATAACCCTATATTAAAAATGATTTACTTATTAAACTTTGATTTTAACTATTTTAACCCTTCTTTAAATAAATTAATATTAAATGTCCTAATCTAATCCATGTGGGCCTAAATGGTCATATTTAATTCCAAAGGTTCTTTTTGGCCTAATTAAACTTATCCAATAGAATTAGGACTTGTGTTAGGGTAATAATAATATCATTTTTACCCTTAATAATCCTATTTACTTTTAACTGTGGTAAAAAAGTAAAAAGCTACTATTCAGAAAACTTATTTTCATGTCATTGAATCACATTTTAGTCCTTGATATTAACTGTGTCTGTTGGATTTTAGAAATTCCACTCACAGAAGTGGTAAAAATATGTTTTATGTGAATTTGGAAATTCTCCTAGGAGGTGGATAAAAGACGGTGAAAAGTTCAATAAAATTTTATATATCTAAAATTATTATAAAATGACTCCAATGAAATGAATTGAACATATATAGGTATTATGTATCAATTTTGACCTAAAATAAATTTAAATAAAATAAATAATTATTTAAATAAATAGTTGGTTTTTAAATAGTAACCCAGTGTTTTCACTATTCATAAAAAATTGAATGTTTTCAGAGAAATACCAAAAATTCAACCTAAGATAATTTCGATATTCCGAATCCAAAAATGAAGTCCATTTTGAAAAATAAAATTTACAAAAGTTCAAAAAGTGGGTATTACTATTCATAACAGATAGTGTTAATAATATTTTAATAGCATATCGTTGTTGTGAAAGACTCCATTTTTTGTTTCATATAACAGAATCCAACTATATTTATACATTGAATATATATATATATATACACTCAATGCTGCACAGAATGACTATTATCAAATGAACTTGAAATTGTGTGTAACGCAATCTAAGAATATTGTTGCGTATACTACAAGCTAATAAAATGTTGCATATAGCACAAGATAATCTTGTTGTAGCATAAAACACATGACATCAAATAAATTAAAACGGATAATTATCATAAAATATTGGGTTGTAACATTCTACCCCCCTTAAAATGAATTTCGCCCTCGAAATTCGTCGGGGGGTTATACATGGTTTTCTACTTGAAAGTTTCTTTAATTGAAACCCACATCGTAAAATGAAATACCAAAACATAACTTGAAATACTAAAGTATGAAACATAACGGTTACCCAAATTATCTAATCACTGGGTTTCCACGTAGGAGAACATAGGTGAAAATATGTATACGGAAGAGAAATCTAACCATCATGTTCTGATGGAGAGTGGTAGAGAACATGGCTATGAAAAATCCAAAAATCACAAAGCCATAGATTTGTGATGATATAAGGTACCATCTGATTCATCGGATATAAGGGCCCTATGAGAACATTTTTGGTTTTTAGGATCATTTCTCTAATGTTGAAGAATTTTCGAATCAAAAGAAATACTTACTTGATTTTGGTACAATCTCACCGTTGTTCGTGCCTTGAACAATTTGCACATCATCTCTTAAAGAAATGAAGTGTTAGCAGATCATGTGATAGAATGATGAGTCATTCCATCTGTTTCAAACAAAATGTTAGAAAAAGTTAACAAATATACATAAGTACATCTATGGTGTGGTTAATTGTATACGATTCCAAAAATGGACTTATACTTCAACTATCATACTGATTTATAAAATAAAACTAATTTCGACTAACCAGGGACTTTCTGTAGGCCAGTGGTATGCGATAAAGGTCTGTCGCACTTCGGTTGTGGGTTTGATTCCCACAGCCTTGTCTGACGCGACGGGTTGTCTCCCGTCCTGCTGGTTGTCCTTTTTTCTAAAAATACATTATTATAACTTTTGAGCAATAATATCGAAACAGTTATAGCCTTAAACAATACTTACATATGTCCAACATAATACATTTCAATCTTTAGGATTATCCAAAATACTTTTGTCCAATCTCATATTATAGTGAAAACAATTACCAGAGAGTTCATATAACAAGAATGTTAATACCATCATTGATCCCCATATATCAGAAGATATGTCTTGTTGGTCACATTCCAAACATTCAAAGGCCTTAATTATGTATTCTCTTGAAAAATGAATACCCATTGAGCCATAGTGAAAACATGAGTGCAGTCAAAAGTTAACTCTTTATACATACCAAAATCCCAAAATTTTGATATAGTGAAACCACAGTATCACTTTGTCCTTATATTAGTCATGATCTCATGAATACAATCAAACATCTCAGTATCTTCTTATCCCTTCATTATGCACATATCATCAACATTCCAACTATATCATAATAACCTTCCATGGGTACTGGTACCATTCAACATATACTTTCAAATAATTTTGGAAAAACAATAGTGTATCAATCCTTAGATGATTCTTTATTATATAGTACCATCCATTATTCTTTATAAACATACAATCATTCCACTAACTTCTTAAACCACTAGCTGAGCTTCATCATTTCTTTCATCTCATATTTCATTTTTAGTGTCTTCATCATCATCCATATAAATACAACCCATATTACCATGCTGATTCTCTTCATGAGATTTTCCATTAGGGCATTGGTTGGCATAATGCCCATACATTCCACATGTAAAACAGCTAATCTTTGTTGTTGTCATAGCAATACCATTATCCTTGTCCATACTGTTAACTGAACCTTTTACTTTGCACTTACTGGCTTTTTGTCCTTGTCCATGAAGGACTTCCCATTAAAAATTTTATTCAATGAGTCAGCAAATGGTTATTTGAGCACAACATTTATTATGATAAAGGGAAAAATATCATATATTTACTAATGGTTTTCAAATAGGATAAGGGGTTTCCTTTTTTTATATATTCCACATACTAATCTTGAAATTATGAACATTTTGATAAATATTTATGGATGACAACACCATTTTTAAATTTGTATAAAACAATCCAAATTACAAACATCCAATGATGAAAATAATCAAAATCATACTAATATTTTTCTATTTAATTAACATAACTAAATTGTTTAAAAGGTAATATATATATATAATGTTAGAGAATATGTAACTAATATAGTTATGTTAATTTTTTTGGTGTTTAAATAGAGTTCATGGGTGTCTAGAGTAATGGTAAACGTTAATCAGGTTACTTGTCTTTCATAGAGTTATGTTTTTTATTTAAAATCATAATTCATAATGTGATGTATATTCCAAATTTTGAATTTATTTCACCATGAATTTTATGAATTTCAGGGTTTTTTATTCTTTCGTACCATGATCTCACTTTCAGGGGATATTAATTAAGAAAATACAATAGTCGTATGGCTTTTAATAAATCTCACTACTAAAGAGATATTTATTTTTTAAAAAAAATTATTTTTTAGAAATTTTATACTTTTTATCTTTAAAACCCAATATATTATCTTATATTATATTTATTTTTTGCTATAATCTATATTTTTATCATTTAACCACCTTTTTTTCATAACTGAATCAAAATATTTGTCATTAATGGCACCAACTTCATCATTTATTTTCAATTATAAATCAATATCCCCTATGTTCATAATCATTATATAGTTTTATGGATTGAATTTTCAATACTTATATGATTTAATAAGTTCTTTTACATTAAATTTTACTTTTCTTACATGGGTTTGAAATGAATAATTTTAAACATTTTCCTGCAAGGCATTTTCTATTGATCTCAATTTCTTTACAAGAGTTTGAAAACATTTTTATTTTTATTAATTTTTTCATTAAAAAAATATTTTTATTTCCATTATACCAATTTTCTATATGAATATTCCTTACCATGATTTAATTTCATGAAATTTAATTCTATTCCAATTTTTCTACAAATTATATTTGTTTAAAATAAACATTATGAAATGTAATGTGAATATCATCTTATATATTGAAATAAAGTTATAATTATCTTATAAAATTATTTTTCATATGTGTAAATAACCTTAATATTTTATTATACTTCACTAGGGATATCCAACAAATGATTTCATCTGAGTCAAATTTTTACAACATATAGAAATACTTAATATTATTTTTAAATATTCAATAAATTTCACAATAATACATGACTAAGGCTTGTAAAATATTAGTGTCTTTAGAAATGAGATACATGATTTACTAATTTCATTAATTTTATTAAAAATTTACCAATAATTGTATCTCTCATAATATCCATAATTCAAATTCCATACTAAATATCTGTTACCATAACCCCATAAAATTGAATTCTATGAATGGGAGAGCATAAAATCTAAATAAGGGTAGTCATAATAGATTTAAATAAATGATCAAATTTGAGAATAATGTATGAATAAGGGAATTAGATAATGGAAAAAACACACCAAGTTCATACCCAACCAGTAATAGATGATAAATCACAAGTCATGTTATATAGATTTATCATTTCAAAATACACAAGTCGTAAGGATGGAGAATCAAAATTAATCTATCGGGAGTATTGAATCCATGTCATAAGCATAAGAACATGTGATAATAATTGTTAATCATAACAATAACACTAAAAAATCATCATCTTGTATCTTATACATTCATCATGGGGTTTCTAAAAATAGTATAATTAAATCATTCAATTAAGAGAAACATATATCTAATTGAATGTGTAGTCTCATATGAGTTATTAAATTTGTCTTCTCTTAGGAGTTTCTTGAATCTATAATCTCTTAAGAGTATCTTAGATTCATCATAATTAACCAAACCATTGTAGGGGTATATAGTTTTTAGAAAAACTGTAACATATTGAATCTCATAAATATATATATACATATATATATATATATATATTTTTGTACTCCAAAATATTAAAAAACATTAAATACGTTATGACAATAAAACATATGGACATGAAATGAGTTTCATAAACATCTCCTCATAATATAATAATATGATACTTAGATAAATGATGTGGATTCTATTATAATAGCATTAATTTTATCCTTAAAACCTAATCAACCAAAGGGAAATAAGTTATTTTCATGAAAATATCATAATATAATCATTATCAGAAGTCATACAAAAATGAGGATGGAAACATATGATTATATCCCCAATGAAACATATAAATTATTAAAATATGTTGATATAAATGAAAAAAGTAATTAAAATATGATTTTAAAATCAAGAGAAAAAATTAATTTTCATTTGGATGTTATTAAAAATATAAACTCAAAGAATAGTGAGTAAAAATATTCTACATAAATAACCACAGAAACTTTTAAAAGAATCTTTAACAAAAAGGGTAATCATGATGGAAAGAAAATCCTCATGTGTGGTAAATTTTAAAAGAGAGATTCTTTTTAAACATTTTGTAAAAAGTCATAAATATATTATTCTAAAAACATTTTAAAATATATTTTTTTAATTTTTTCAAAGGCTAGTAAAATATGGTTGAATATTAAATCAATTATCCATTTTATCATATAAAATTATATTATTATTATTTTTTATTTAAAATGTACATTGAAGAAAATGTTTGTTGTCCAATGTGTAAATTGGCTTGGTTTTTCATAAATACATTTTCTCAATATTTTTAATATCCAAAGAGAGGAATATGGTATCAAAGAATAATAATTCCAATAATATCAAGAAGTGATTAAAATTTATCAGTTTATAAGATTACATACATATAATGTCTCTCAAATAAACATGACCATCGAAAGCCCCAAAACATATGAGATTGTAATAGAAACCTATATCACTAGTCCACTACTGATTCATACTAATAAAAACATCATATTTAGTAAATATGTATTCATTATAAGTATATTTAGAGCCATATTCATACATAATATACTTTGATTAATTGCATTATAATTTCCAATTACCCTTTTATTATAAATTTATTTATTAAAATGAATATTCAGGTGAGATGTAGTTTCTTTTATATGCATGTTTTAAATATATGGTTTTGGTTAAATCACATTGGTCATGGTACAATCATCTCATGAATATTAATCATTAAATTATTATTTTATTTAATTATTAAATAATATTTTTTTAACCATTACATTAAATTAATGATGAAAAAATAAAATACATAACTTTATGGAGATGATAGTCTATACGTACAAATAGGTGTGGTTTTTACTTCTATATGGATGGAATGCTGAAATGTCAAATATTAATTCACCATTAAAAAATAATTATAATAACATAAATATCATATATATTGATAATATATTTTTCATTATTACAAGTCATGTAAATTTTCAATGAAAAAATATTCAAATCTTTGAATGGAAGTGATTGTCCACACGTACAAATGAGGGACGTTATCATTTTACAATGGATGGGGAAGAGATAAAAAATTTTACACCATAATCATTATAAAATATACATATATTGATTATAATATATTCAATATGTTAGGATGTATACATTATATTTATAAGAATTAAATGAATAAATAAACATTGAATGACTCGGGTAAGATTATTACCTCTTATTTGAAACACCACATTTGAAATAGACCTTAATCCTTCATTGGATGGTCATATGGTAAGAACAATATATCAATGAACAATGGATGTAATTTATTAATTTTTTTTATTATGGATTGGTTGAGATATATGGCCAAATTTTCTGAATGTTAGAGAAGAGGAGGTTCCCTTCAACAAACGAGTGGAGGGACACAATATGAATTTCAAAAAATATTTAAATAATATAAATTCATATTATTTTTAAAGATCCACAACCAAACTAATTAAAATTTTAGATTATTTTAGGTTTAATTGACATCAACTAATAATATTTAGACATGTTCATATGGAATTAAAACCCTCATCACATTATTAAACACCTAGGAAAACAGTTTTAACCCAAACGACAGTATCACATTTTTTATGATTTTAATATTAATTTTGGATAAAATAGGTTTAAATTGGTACATTAGATTAATTATTCTGATTATAAATAAGGAATCCATTTTAATATAGGTTAGATGATACTTTTTTATTAATAGAAAAAATGTTACGATGTCGATAACCAATGAAAAGAATCATTAAAAACTAATTATTTCAAAAAAAAATAGGTCCACCTCATTGTGATGTAATAGGGTGTATGAATCCCTTCTACAGATTCTCATAGTGTCACTTCTTCAATTACTAATACAAAATAAGTGAAATTGTTTATGGAGTATTTAAAATAGGTATTACACTAGGTATATGTTCAATTGAAACATTATGACAAAACATGACATTAACGGTGAAGGAATTTATTAGCGCTAGGAAAACCCATACATAAATGTTCACTTTATCAGCGTTAAAAAACATTGATAAATGAGACCTTTTATCAGTGTTTTTTAGCACTGATATAGGGTTCCCTTTAGAATAACATAATTTTTTGAAATAAAATAGGGTACCCATTATAAACTCGTTTTAGCTCTGATAAATTGTATGATTTATCAGTACTTTCTTAAAACTGTTAAAGGTCCCAAATAAAATAAAATAATTAAACAAATAAAAATTAAAAATCTCTAAAAAAAAGTATTAATTTTTTTGTTAATTATGTAATTATTGATAAAAATGAATAAATTTGATATATATATATATAATAATTATAAATAGTAATAAATAATATATATTAAACCTATAGATATATAAAATGAATAGAATGAAATAATGAAACAAATAAAAATAAAAATCAGTAAATTAAGAAAAAAAATTAACATTTTATTAATAAAATAATTATAGATAAAAATTAGTTAAATTGATGTTCATACATACATATATACTTATATATATTATAATTATTAATAAATAGTATATAAAATGACTACATTTTAATAATTGAATTAAAAAAAATAAAAAATGAATATATTGAAATAATTAAAAATGGATAAATTAATAAGTTATTTAAAAATTTATTTATGAAGAAGT
The DNA here is from genome assembly GCA_963277665.1 of Viscum album. Lineage (NCBI taxonomy): Eukaryota > Viridiplantae > Streptophyta > Magnoliopsida > Santalales > Viscaceae > Viscum > Viscum album. Next base: position 285,874,664 of record OY728139.1, read on the forward strand.
TATAAAAAAATAATTATTTATATATATATATTAATTATAAAATGTAATAAAAAATATATTAAATATTAATATGTAAAATGAATAAAATATTATAATTTAAAAAATATTAATATCATATTCACTTTTTATGGTTTTTATACAAAACTATTCCTTAATAAACTTAATTTACTAACATATTCAACATATTTCATAAAACAAAATTTTTATAATACAAAATATTGATGTATTACCTTAAATAAGTCAAATATATAGAAAAGAACTATTTATAAATAAAAATTAATATAAATTTTAAAAATAAATAACTGCATTTCGTAGTGGACATAACTAAATACCATTTTATTTTTCAATTTAATATATATCAGATATATATTACTTGTAATTAATGCATTTAACACACACCCAAATATTTACGTAATTAATGAAATTTTATATAGAAACACATACACATAGAATTTATGTAATTTATTTAAATATTATTATTCATTTTTGAAATTCATTGTAACATGATTAATTTAATTCATATTATGTCCTTAATATGTAAATTGTATTAATTGTATTAATATTATTACATATTTGTACTATTTAATTCTTAATATTTTACATTTTTTTGGGAATTTAGTCATTTTATATTATTTTTTATATTTATTTATTTACTTTGTTTTAATATTTTTAAAATGTATTCGTCTTTATTTAAATATATATCTATAGAGGTTTCATAATTTATATTTAATTAATAAAACTTATCTATTTTTTGAAAATTGTTTAAGTGTACTCATTTTAAATTACTCAATTTCACTCATTTTTAACAAGTATGAATTTAGGATTATATATTTAACAATAAAGTGAAAAATATATTTGAAAATAAATATTTTTTAATTTATAAATTTATATATTTACATTTTCTATATTAATAAATTTATAAATTTATAATTATAAATAAATAAATATTATATTTTGAAAAGTATTTATATAATTATATATAAATATATAAACATTTAATTAATTATATATTTATAATAAATTTATTCATATAACCAATATATTTACTCTGTTAATATAAATATATATATATATATATATAAATTTAAATATATATAATGATATATATATATATATATATAAATATATAAATTTATATATCTTATTATTTAAAAAATATATATAATTACAAATAAATATGTATATATTTTAATAATTATAAAATTATAATAAATTTATTCAAATAAATAATATATTTATTATATTTATATCAATTAATGTTTATTAAATAGAAAAATAAATCTATAATTATAATTAAAAATATTTTTAATTATAACTATAATTATAAATACTTTATCAGCGTAAAATTTTTCATAAAATCCAAGATTTTAGTAAGGTATGTTTTTTGCCTATTCTTTTTCTGTTAAATCTGTGTATTCCAATGTTTATGTTAAGGCTTGGGGGTGTCCTGGGGGTTTGAGACGTGAATGTTGAAGAAAAGGGAGTTCCTAGGCATATTTCATGATTTGCTCATGGTTAGGGAATACAGTGCGGGAATTCCAGGAAATTGTGCAACCATGGATAGAGGCTTATGCACTCTTCGCGCACTGTTAAGCCAGCCATGTGGAATCCCCATGAAACACTATGAAGGGTTTTTTTTGAATGTGTCTCATTCATGGTTTACAACCGGTTTCGGAAACTCGTGGGGGTAAACCATGTGACATAGATAATTTTGAGAAAATTACAAAAAATGCCATCTCGGGATTTTAAAGCCCAACACGAGATTCTTCCCCATTCCACCGCTACAACCCTATAGATGATCCTGGATGAACCAATCTTTCTAATGGTGGTTCTCCTATGATTATTAGCTGTTTGGAGGGCCGTTGGGTTTTTATCAAAGCCCTAGGTCAGTCGGATGCTTCTCTTGCCCCACTTTTTTGTATTTTGGTTTTTGGTTTCTTTCATCTCTATCCGATGACCTAAAACCATCCATTTTCAGTGAGTTCTAGGTGGGGGATTAAAGGGAGGCTTAAATCTAGATCCAAGGCCACAATTAAGAGTTTTCTCATCATAGGATTTGATTTAGGTTCTCTACAAGTATTATCCCATCGTGTTATTTTAGATTTGTTCATGGAATCCTCTGTTCTTCTTTTTCCCAAATTTTGATATTGGTTCTGTTTGAGTGTTTGACAAAAAGGGTTGTCTGTGTGACCAATTAATGCCCTCATCATCCACGTGGTATTATTAGAGGATTAATTTATCATTTTAGGGCCACCCATGGGGTGTGCCAAAAATCCCAGACCTAGAGAGTGGTAGGGTTATGTGAAGGACTGTTGAGTAATGTGTGATGCCCATGTATAACATGTTTTAATGCTTTATTCATATGTAAAAAGAATATTTATGTTTTTCCAAAGGTTTTTAGTAGTTTCATAAAATCTTATTTGACATGAAAGTAAATCGGGTTAATTGGGTAAAATTGGATTGTGTCGAATGGTACATGAATTATGTTGAAATTATGAAGAGGAAACATATTTATGAAATGATGATCTTGTTGAATTTGAAATGGCTTTTGAATTGAGAACATTAAAATGGTTGCATAAGGGAATTAATGAATGTGGAAGGAGTTAATACATGGAAAATTAAGGGGAAAACCTAATGGGTTGAATGTGATAAGTGATTGTGCTATGTATTATATGAATTGAACCAGAAATGCATAAGGGGTAAATGGTTGTGAAATAGTGAACAATCTAAATTGGTTAATGTAGGGTAATTGAGGAATATTGGCTATGTATGGGGGGTTGTGAACACACTTAATGGGTTAAGGTGTGAGAATTGGGATTTTGGATAAATGGATATGAATTATAATTGGTAAATGTGATATTGGGTTATAGTATAGTATTAATTACTAGGTTGTTGTTATGTATTGTGATTTCCCAATAGTGTTGGCTATGTTTGGTTATGTTTTTTTATGACAGTAGTGATTGGATAAATAAGAATTTTCACAAGGCTTGGTAGAAGGATTAAGGAATGATGTTCCTCCCAGAGGTAGGGTTGGACTAATTCTAGAACCTACCAAAGATTGAAAATGTTGGGGATTTAGACATATTATTTATGCACCCAAAGGTTTTATTTAATGAAATACCTGGACTGAGGATCCAAGTTTATAGTGGTGATTACATGAAATGTTATTCCCTAGTGATATAAAGATATGACTTTTCCCTTATTCAGAGTTCTTGATTTTCATAGACCCTTGTGTGGATGATATGTATGCCTAACCCATTGATCATGTACTAAGAGTAGAATAATAAACAAATATGGCATGAGCAATGAAATTGGGAAAAGGATAAGAATGAACTAAATATAACTTTTTTAACTAATGGAACCCAAACTGTCCCACTTTTACATACAATGTTTTTACTTGAATGCAATACCTATTATACTGGATATTTTTTAGACAAAGTTTGTGGAAGACTATTATGTTTTGTACTCACAACCTGCTCGGGCTGCCGTTGGGTACCCGAGTAGATTTTTTGGATATAGGTCAAGACAACGGAAAAGACACTACACTAAGATATTGATTTGGTCTCATGATATACATAGTTAAGGATCCAGAATTCGAGTTGGGACCAATTTGTGAATTTGATTATTTGTCTTATTCTAGGTTTTGTTGACTTTTCACTACTAGTGTGTCCTGAAATTGTTAATGTTAAATTATCGGTTGAGCCCAGTTTTTAAATGTTTGGATTAAATTTTTAGTAGTTTTTTCATAATGTTTCTGCTATTTATATTGTGTTCTACTGTGTCTTACATGAGTAAAGGGGGCATATTCTCCTCACATGACTCATTAAAACCTCACCACAAGTCAGAAACAACTAGAGTATGGGGAGTCGTGCTTGAGGTCATATGATGACTCGGCTCGTGGAACCGGATTAATGGATACCAAGTTGGGGACATTTAAAAGTGGTATTAGAGATGTTATTTTCACTATATTACTATTTGGTTATGGTAAAAAGAATATTAAGACGTGTAGGTACTTTGTAATGATCTCGTGATTGGGAGTAACTAACCCATGGATGAGGGAAAACCCATGTCACCCATTGTTGGAATTCTTTTTCTCGATGTCTGTTGTTACAGTTGAATGATATTTCATTGTTGGGTGAGGAAAATGTTGTGTGATATGATTTATTTATGATATTTTTCTCATTGTTGTAATGGAATGAGGTTGTGTATTCATACTTCATTTTATGGACATAAGGATATAGGTGGAATTCATCATTATAAGAACACACATGGGATGGATGTGTGAGGAATATAGAGTAGAATGAATTCTAATTCTTTGCTAAATCTGATGAAAATGATACTTAATAATGGTAATGCAGGTGGTTGAATGAAAATAAGGCAAATGAATAGTCAAATAATATCATGTATAACGAAAAGTTATGACTGGGATAACGTTTTGGGTTGTGATAAATTGTAAAGGTTGATTATGTCTCTAAAAGAATAATATTTTATAATGACGGTAAACTTGTCAATGAATTTTTAAAAATGAATGTTGTAAATAAGTTAAAATTATTATTGTTGTGAAATGGAAAATGTTCCTAATAGGAAAGGATTGTATTGTAAAATAATAATTGGTTCTAAGAGGTTTTTATGAAAGATATGTGATTCAGTAAATTGGTTACCCATTGTTAGCCATGACCTACAATAGGAATGGTAGAGTGTAGTATTTTATGTGTGATAATGACCGTTAGGATAGAGTATGAAGAACTATTTTTTTATGTTCGATATCATGAGACTTTTCCATATGTGTTTAAATTTTTTTGGTTATTTCTTGAAGCATCAGGTGAATGATAAGTTCAATATTATAATGATTGAGTTCAAAAGTAGATATTAGTTTTGTTATCGGTATGACCTTTGTATGTGAGGTCTATGGAAATGAGAGTACACTTTTTTTAGAACATGGATTTAGATTTTGAGGCATTTGCAGTTATATATGGCCTTGGATGCATGTTATGGGAACCCTTCGTTGAGTAGTGGCTATTGGGTTGTGAGGAGTTTTTCGGTATTGTGAGTGTGGGAAACTCTCATTGTTTGTGATCATATAGAGTGCATGCTAGACCATACGGATGGTTATTGGTTCTTAGTGACATTGTGAGTAGAGACCTTACGAGTTGCGTTTTGAATCTCGGAGAGTATGTTTTTCTCTTAGAACCAATGGTTGTGTTCAACTTTGGTACAAAACCTGGAGTAAATGTCTGTTTGGTGTGATAAGTAATAGTGTGCATCAGAATTGGGGTGAGAGTTCCATGCATGGGCATTACATTGTTCGTTTCCTAATATGTATGATTTGGAGAGAAGGGAAATGGATTTTCCTAGTATTTATTCTAGTCTATGGAGTTTGTATCATTTAACAATCAGGAGGACCTATGCGAGAGTTCATTTATGGTTTCTAGTCTTTTTGGTGTGAGTCATATAGGTAGATGTTTTGGGCATTGGTAGAGGAAATTAGAGTGTGGCATGGTGCATGTTTGTCCTAGAGGGCTAAGTGAGAAGTTTGGCAGTTGGTGGTTCCACTACATTTATTGTTACATGAAGTTATACTAGGGTGATCTCTGGATATGTTAGACCAACGGTGTATGTTCCTTGGAATATAAATCGTGGAAGATTCTTTAGAGGCAGTTTCTATTAATATTGAGTACCACAAAGTTTTATTAAATGGTATAGTTGTACCTGGTTCTATCATAAGGGAACCTTAGTGTTTGTGATTGAAGGTAATGTTTGTTTTTAATGGTTGTATCATACGTATTCATGAATCTCTTGTTTGGATAATGATTAACAGAGGAATCAAGGTCATTTTCTAGTGGAATAGACAATAGTTACTGATGTACAGTGATATCGTTTTTCTTGATGGTGACACCTGAGATAAGGGTGGTCATGTAGATAAAAAGTTTTGATGACTTGATTGGTTATTGGTTGAGATTCAGAAGCTACCTCAGGGCTGATGAGGCTGACTAACCAATATTGATAGTTAGGTAAGTAAATGAGTGATGGGCTATAAATAGGAGAAAAATGATTGTGAAATATCATTTGTTTGATTGGTGCGGTAGACCATAGTGGTAAGGTTCTTAGTTGTTAGCAATGCATCAGAATAACTTGAGCGGTGTCATGGATGTGGCGCCACAAGAAATTTTGGTTCACGAATACATAAAGATTTGGTCACAGAGCGATTGTAAGATGTGGTTGGAAATAACACCTAAGCAGTGGTGGTTAGGTGTTTATGAGATTTGTTTAGTAAGGGAGCCTGGGATCCTTGACAGGAAATGGTTTCCCATAGTTCCACATAAAAAATGGATAAGTTTGTGGTGGTGTTCTTTGACAACTTCTTTGTGTACCTTAGCTAGGGACGATCCTGTCCAATATATTGATATCATCCTAGGTACGTTGAAATGATATGGCATTATTCCAAGAGACTTGATAGTGTTTGGTATGGTGAGGGGAATCATGGTGTTTATTCTCAGAGAAAAGAAATATGAGGAGCTTCATGATGGGATGTACACCCTCTATTTCCATGAGTGAGGTCCTTAGGATAGACCGAATGTCCACAAATGTAATGGATTTTATTCAAGGAAGCTGGGAATGGGAACTGGGTTATGTTTGTTTTCTTGTAATTGGAGAAATCTAGTTTTCTATGTCTATGTTTTGGGTTTGGATTTTGATCGAGTGTAAGATGTGGTGGTAAGAATCCCTCATGGAGAGTAATGGTGAAAAAAATATTATGGTGGGGAAGAGAACATCGAGTTGATGTAATGGAACGAATATGCTAACGAGGGACCTGTGAGGAGCATGTTAGGTACCTAAAAGAGGCAATGTGGGGCTTGGGTGTGGTGGCTAATGATCCAAGTGTTGGATTCGATCTCAGGGTGGTTTTAGGTGAAGCCTGTGATGTATGTGCTATATTTATAGAACAATGTGGTTGGATATGACAATAGGTTGTGGTAATAGAGTTTGGGTTCTATAAATCCAATTAATATCAAGGTCAGACTCACATAATTTCTCCTTGGGTGGTTTTAGATCAACATGATGTTGAGGGAACCATGGCCATGTGATTTGGGGTCACACCAAGGGTGAAGAATGATGAAAGTATAGTGGGTGGTAATGCCGTGATGATGGAATTCTTCTATAATTCAGGGAAAAACATCAGTGGGTGTGTTGGACGATAATGATAGGATTCAAGTTAGTAAGAAACTAGGGAAGGTGAAGAATGGGTAGTGTACCATCAGTGTGAGGTGGATGTTCATGAATACACCAGTCAGGTGTGGTCTGACCTGAGATGGAAAACTTGGATTGCTGTGGTGAGAGTAACCCACCTCCTGGTTCATATTATAGAGGCAAGTGTCTTTTTATAAATGAAGTTGTACCTAAGTTAGGTTTAATAGATCATAGTCCTTGAATACATAGTATAGGGATGTGCACCCAAATGGTTTCGACAATGTGGATGGATGCCAATGGAGGGTAATACCCTTTTGGATATTAAAGAATGGTGAGTGGGAATATGTTTGGTGATGAGAATTTTGTGTTGATATTTGAGTGACATTTCCTCAATAGTGGTGAATCGATGTATGTTGGGATATAAGGTTACATGGACCTTGAGTTATTCTTTGGGAGATATTGTGTCTGTTCTCCATTAGTGATTGCGGGGAAACAGAGAAAAATGATGCCATGTTATACGGGTCTTATGTTTAGTAGAGGATCATACTGAGGGGGTTGTGATTGGTTCCTCCATTAGGATGTGATGATGTGTGCCAAGTTTGCAAGTGTAATGATTCAGGATCTATTGTCTATGTTTTCTCTGTGAGGTTCTAGTGGTTGGTTATGGATGAGGTTTATGCATCCTTGGGGATTTTTCAGTTCGTGTTGTGGTTGTGTTGAGGAAGAAATGTGGGGGAAGCATGTACCCTTAAGTTGTGTTCGGTGGAAATTGCGATGTGCAACAAAAAAGATGGAATATGGGAATGAATTGGAAGGCATAGTGGAATGAACTCTAGTTACAGATGTATAGGGATTCTCCAGAGAGAGGCTTGAGGGTGAGCCATTATAAGGTGGAAGGTTGTAAGACCTCAGATTTTTATGAGGTACAATTTTGGCATCTTTTTTATTCTAGATACATGTTTCGCTGTGTTTATGTTAATGCTCTAGGGTGTTCCAAGGGTTCGGGACATGAAAGTAGAAAAAGGGAGTTCCTGGGCATGTTGCAAAATTGGTACACAATTAGTTAAAACTATTCGGGAATCCTAGGGAACAGTACAACCATGGATAGTAGATTACACACATCTGGTTCACTGTTAAGAAAACCATGATGAATACCAAGGAAACTGCATGAAGGGTGTTTTTTAAAAATTAAATCACACAAGGCTTGGGAATGATTTAGAAAACCATGTGGGTAAACTATGCGGCACAAAATAAATGAGAAAATTAAAACAATATATCCCTATATTTTAAACCCCAACTCCGAATTCTTCTGTAATCCACCCCTGAAACCCTAATGATGAGATCGAATGAACCAAGCTTCCCAAGGGTGGTTCTACGATTCCAGTCTATTGGGAGAACCGTTGTTTGGTGATCAAAGCCTCGAGTAAGTCTAATGATCCTCTTTCTTCTCTTTTTCGAATTTGGGTTTTTAGATTCTTCTATCACCTTCGATGAACTAAAACCCTCCTTCTATTGTGAAACCATGGTTTTGGATTAAAGGGGTGTTTGAATACAAATTTAATGTAATAATTATGAGTTATCTCATTATCATATTTGAGGTAGTTTGTCTACATGTATATCCCATAGTTTTATTTTAGATTTGTGCATGAAAGCATGTGTTTTTATTTTTCCTTATTGTGTTCTTGGTTCTATTGGATTGTTTGATAAAAAGGGGTGTCTATGTGACCTTTGGAAGCCCTCACAATTCACGTTGGGTGTGTAAGGGATCACTTGATCATTTTAGGACTACCAATGGGGTGCGCCAGTAATCCTAGACCTAGAGAGTTGTAGGATTATGTGAAGGATTTTCGATTAAATTGTGATTCCCATATAGAATATGATATAATTATTTATTTAGTTGTAAATGAAATATTTATGTTTTTACCTAGATTTTTAGGTTATTGGTTAAAGGCTTTGTTTGTATGAATTGAATGTGGGTTAATTTTGTTAAATGGGAGCCTATTGAATGGTATATTAATTATGTTGAAAATCAAAAGAAGAATAATATATATGGAATGATGAGCATGTTGAATTGGAAATGTCTTGAGAAGTTACAACATGTATATGGTTTCATAAGGGAATTGAGGAATGTGTAATGAGTTATTAAATGGTAAATTATGGGGTATAACTAATGTGTTGAATGTGATAAATTATTTTTCTATGTTTTATAAGAATCTAAGATTAAATGTATAAGGTGTAATTTCTTGTGAAATGATGAATGAGCTAAATGGTTTAATGCATTGTAATTGATTAATACGGACTAAGAATGACTATTTTTAAACACATGTAATGGATAAATCCATGAGAATGGGAATTTGGCTAAATGGATATGTATTGTAATTGGTAAATGTTTTCATGGGTTATAGCATAATATTAATTAATAGGTTTTGTTATATAGTGTGATTTACATATGGAATTGGTTATTTTTATTAGGTTATTGTATGACTAGGGTGATTGGATAAATAAACTTTTGACCATGACATGGTGGTGGGATTAAGGACTGATGCTAGTCCCACAAGTAGGGTTGGACTGATCCTCTAACCTACCCAGGAATGCATGAGTCTGGGAGTCAGAAAAATTCTCTATGCCACCAAGGGTTGTATTTAATGAAATACATTGACTAATTCTCCAAGGTAAGGGTGGTGATTAACTGATATGTTTATCCCTAGTGAGATAGGGACATGAAATTTCCCTTATTCCTAGTGATTGATTTCTTTATAACCTTGCATGGATGATTTGTATGACTAACCCATTGAGCATGAACAAAGGGTAAAATAAGTTACAAAGATTGTGTGAGAAAAGAAATTGGAAAAAGTATAACCATGAAATGCAAATAACTTCTTTAACTAAGGGCACTTGAACTGTACCTTGTTTACTTATCATTTATTTTGTACATGCATGCACTATCTATTAGAATAGATATTTTTTATCCACCATTGGTGGTGGCCTATTAATGTTTATAGTGAAATCCTACTCAGGCCACCATTGGGAACCTGTGAATATTTCTTGGTTGCAATGTTAGGACAAGGGGAAATACCCGACACTAGGATGTTGATATGGGTTCCGGTTATACATAGAAGAAGATTCAAACAAAGAGTCTGGACCTCTTTGGGAATTTGGCCATTTTCCTCAATCTGAGTATTTTCCACATTTCACTAATAGAATGTCTTGACATGGTGAATTTTAAATTGTGGGTTATGTCTAGTTGGGAGATGTTTGGTTTATATTTTTATTAGTTGCTTCATATTGTTTCTTATATTTATATTGTGTTATATTGTGGCTTAATATGTTAAAGAGGGTATAGTCTCCCCACACGACTCATTAAACCCTTTCTGCTAGTTAGAAACCTATAGGGTATGGGGAGGCATGCTTTAGGTCATGTGATGGATTAGCTCAGTGCACCAGTTTAGTGGTTTCATAGTCTGGGACATTATATTTTTAGTGATCATAATGATATCTTTTATGAACACTTTTTTAGTGATGATAAAAATGGATTTTATATGTGATTATTAATTTTGTTCTGATAAATTGAATCTTTGTTAGTGATTTTCTAGAAGCGCTCATAAAAGTGTCCCTAGTCTATTTAATGAACCCCAACCAGTCATGAACTAGTTGTTATATCTGAATCTTTCTACAAAAGACACCTGCTATCGATGCTCCTCCTCTTCGAATCCATGTTTGAATTAAGGATCTAATCAAGGATTGAATAATTCCAACGCTCAAAATCCAATGATTGATTGATTCAAGGTTAAAAAAATACAAGGTTTGAATGAAACCAATGTTTGACGATATCTCTACATTATCTTGTATGATTCAAATCTTAAATTGAAGGTATTTTAATTTATCCACCTCCTCACTCAATGATTTTTTGTTTGGGGAAATTTTTATGCAATTATTTTATTACCTCTTTTTATTCAGTATTTGGATCTAGAGGAGATAATCCCTCTCTATCCTTCTATGGTGATCACAATGGGGAGCAAAAATGATCAAGTGTATCAATCTTCTTTAGTTATGGTAGGGCACAAAGAGTTCATTTCCTTATTTTTCCCACGAAATAGAGGTGATCTTCTTATGGGTATTTTGTAATGAAGTGTTTGTAGCCACAACTAATTATCACAAAGTGGTGGGTATGGAATTGAGAGTTGGATAGAAATAACATTTGAAAAAAAGGTGATGATTATGGGGTTTATAGGTTTGGATCATTTTATAAATTTCATAATGGAACCTATGGTGGGAGAAATCATGATGAGAATATGACGGCTATGGAAAAATCAGTGGGTGAGAGTATCACTTCAGCTATTAGGTAGGTTTCCAAGGAATAAACTTCTGGAGAATTGAATAAGATGAAGAAGGTGATGAGAGTGTAGGCGTTCAATATATCTTCAGTTTTATTGAACAATGTAATCCTTAAAAAGCTAGCACAGGAGTGTTTTTTGGATGTGTGTGGTACATGAATGCTGACATGTGTGATTGTCAATGAGGGGTCTTAGACCTAGGATGTAGCAATCTATAAGATCCCCATCTTGACGAGTTTTGTGATAAAGGATCCACATGTCATGAAGATGTGAATGGGTGACATATTAAACATTGCAGTTTAATCTTAAGTGATCTCAGGGGAAGTGACATTTTCGGGATACAGAGGTGTTGGTCACCAATTGACCTAGATGGCACCACCAAACTGGTGATGGTGCTCTGGCATGGTGATGGGGACGTCTTCATGGGACACATATAGTTTCTTCCATCATTCTTGGGTTTCATAGAACTTGGAGATATATTGTAATCTATGCCAATGATCGATGTCTGATGATGTCCACAACAGGTGACCTTGGGATGATGTAGTAAACTCGGGATGTATTCATACCATGAGTTAGTGCAGAAACCTCAGGTGCGGTCTTGTGGGATAGAGTTATGGTGATGGGGGATGTCGACGTCACGACCATCTTTGATAGTGAATTGAATGGGGATGTGAGCTATTATATTGGAACATAGGGTGACCTCAACATGGTAGAAGACCTTAGGATGTGTGGCCTTGGAATACCGATTCAATTGTTATGACAGGCATGACTCGTTTGATGAGTGGTGGGATGCCCCATGGGTCCCAGTTCATGGGGTTTTTTTACCAACTCATGGTACTCATTGGGAATTCAGATGGGCATGTTCATCGACAAGAGATGTGGTTTGGAATCTTATAGGTTGAAATAAAAATCGGCTCCATTTGATTCCAAAATAGCTATCCTTTTTTGATTGGGTAATGGGGGTTCAATGAAGGGGTTTACAGGCAATGTGTTTAAGTTTAGATTTAATCTTCCCACTGTTTTCAGCTTGATTGGCCATTACACAGTCAGGTCTTAGTGATTAATTGTGTGTCACATGTTTTTTCTATAGTACAATTATTTTTATTAATAAATTTTTAGTAACAATTACACTCGGTACTTGGAAATTCTTTTCTATTCATTATCTATCACTACTTTCGCTTTTATATTGAATTTGAAAATAGAGTTTTTTATGGATTGGGTAATCTATTATACCTTTAGGAGGTATTTCATGCTCCCTTGTAGCATATTAATAATTCCACACACTGATTCCATCCAAGTTGCATATTATGTTTAAATGCTTTGAAATTCCTTCCATTAGAATAATTCACAAAAAGTATTTGTTAAAAATCCACCCATGGTTTTTATTTAATAAATAAAAATGGATTTCGTGTAATGATTCCTTTATGTGGATTTGTATTTTTTTTTCTTTTTTTAATTATTTAGTGGTATGAAATTGTTGATTTTGATTTTATGTTATGAATTTTATCATTTTTTTCTTGATATCCTATAAGAACATGAATATATTTATATATATATATATGCATTTTGAAATATACATATATATACATGAACAAATTATTTCAGGTATATATGTAATTTTTAGTCATATTAATGTTATATATTTGATTCATTTAATAAAAAAAGTTTTTTTAAAAAAAAATGCATTCTAAGAGAGGCAATAGAAGTGTGTTTTTTAAAATTATGACTTTGAGGCGTGTTTAAATTTTTTTAAAATTACTAATATTCCCACTTTTGTATTTTGAATTATATTGAATGCAATATGTATTTATTTGAAATTAGTTGTAGTAGACCATTTTAATGCCTTGTTGGTACAATGAAAAGGTTTTATAAATAGTTATTACCATTTATAGAAGCTTTATAAATTAGTTTTGATCACATAATATATTTTCTTTTAAATGATGAGATTGTTTGGGTCGGTGTTGGAAGGATTTTCAAATACACATGTTTGGATTATGTTTATTTTTAATTGTTATGTTTTCTAAAAATGACATCATACCTACCAGAATATCATAATGGTGTTATACGCATCTTATAGGGTGATGTAGATAGTTAAAATGTTTTCTTGATTATATTGTATGGGTCCCAAATTTGGTGAAAGTCCATATGGGAGTCCAAAAAAGGTTGATAGTTATTGGTTTCTAGTAAGTTATAAACATAGGAACTTGTCATCATGATTATATGTTGTTCCAACCCATGTATGTCCAGAGTCACCTAACATGACGTTTTCGAATTTCCCAAGATTAAATAAACATCATTTATTACTGTTTAAATATAAATTATTTTTAAATTACGCTACCTTTAATACTGAGTCATAATATAATGTGATTGATTTTTTATATTTTTTATTTTTTTGTATTGATTTGGTTTTTTGACTAATGTTTCATTTTGTAATCATATATTATTCTTCATGACTATAGATACAATGAGAAATATTAAAATACCCTAGATTTTTTACAGAGATAGTATGTATCTTAATTCAATAAAATATCTATAATTATGGTGAATATCATTATGAAGAGAAGTAATAGTGATTAATGATATTTGATATACCATTAATATTAAATGTAATCATTAATTAGGGTGTTACATCAATTGTTCCCTAAAATTGAATGGAGCTTATAAAATTCTATATCTGTTGGAATAAGTATCAGAAAATATTTTTTGGTATTCATCATTTTAGGTCTAAATGTATTGGTGACACCACTATGAATTTTGGATTAGAATCCATGTATATAATATAACTATTTATTTATTAAAACATTTTATCAATACATTATTATAACTTCTAGTTGATAGAATACGACTTTATTATTCGTATTCATTATATATGGGTTTCTTATTACTCTTTAATTTCAAATATTATATTTTCATTTGTTTAGGGAACTTACAAAATACATTATGTCTCATTTCAGTAGAGGTAGGAGTAGTCTTAGTTATAGGATTTAAATGATTAAAAGTGGTATTTCTCCTATAATTATAGTATTCATAAAGGACCCAAGGATTCATATATTATGACATGCCCCCAATGAGACCCTTTGAATCGTAGAAAATAATTTGTATGACCCCAAAATATCACATTCAACTAGTCACGAGTAAATAACTAGTTCCAATGGTGTAATTATCACAAATGTAATTTATTACCCCTTTTAGAGAACATAACAGAGTATCATTTTTATCGTTATTAGATTCACCTCTTGAATATTAATTATAAAAATTTGTTTCTTGTGACTCATACTATGTCCCTTTAATATTTGTTGAACTAATTTGACTAGTAGTCATAAAATAGATGGATAATTCATAGAGTAGTTCAAGAAACCTTGGTGCATGTTCACAAGAGATAGAAGAAAAGTCTCAAGAATGAAAGGATAATAATAACTTCTTGGGAGATGAAGTTGATGAGGATGAAAGTTGTCTATGAATTTCACTTCTCGATTAATTCCTAGCATAACACCTACCATAATGAATTAATTCTTATCATAAATTTTATTACCCATTTCTTTCAATTGATATTGAAGTTATTGGAAGAGATGAAATTATGGGTTCCCCTTATTAGAATTATTTGTAACTTTTACCTTTGATAATGAATATCATATGTGTATTTTTCATATTTATTATAAAAAATATATATATTATGAACTCAATAGGATTTATTTGAATAAAAAATGGATGCAATATTATCCATTGAAATTATATTATTAATATGGAGCTATGGATTTCATCTGATTTGAAATAGATCATGCATACGAACCTTGTAAAATTCTTTTTCTAGGTTATTGTTGTTTTTATTCAATATAAATTAGTCTGGAAGAGTTGGAAGAACATGTGATTTGTAATGGAAAATATCTGAGCTATGGATTATAGACTAAGCATGAGGAAATATTTAATGTGGATTGAAATTTGGATTATACTACAATTTAAGTATAATTTGACATGACTATTTGTGTAAATGATGATGGAGATCACATGGAAGAAACGAAAATGGAATTTTAAGATGAATTTTGTGACTGTAAAAAGTTTTTTAAGAATATAAATAGCTGTGAAAAGAGTCAATTGTATACAAGTTTTACTAAATATAGAACATTTTCAAATATATTGAAGTTATATAATATAAAAACTGGGAACAGATAGAGAGACAATATCATTACAGAACATCTATGTCTCTTGAATGATATGTTACCCGATAAAAATGAACATCAACAACGAACATAGAACAATAAAAGAATTTGATGTTCAATATGAATGATCTGATAAAAAATATATGATTTTCCAAATGATTGTAAATTAGTTTATAAGGACCACGATCCAGTCATAAAATACACTAAGGGTAATGTAGATAAATAGAAGAAAAACTATTCACATCATTTGAAATTTGTATTAAACGTTCCTATAATTCCATAATTTATATGAATATCTGGATGGTAAAAAACTAAGATAAAATTCACATGGAATATAGAAACCCAAATTAAATATGGTAACCTACACCATCCATCATATTCTCTTCAGTGGATGAAAATTGATTACGAGTATCCTGAATTTCAAAATGAGCCAAGAAATTATCGTCCCACATTTTCAATAGATGAAATCAATACTTCTGGTGCACAATGTAGTACTCGCTATACAAGGACCTTTATTTTGTAAAATTATAACATTCCTCTATGGTTATTCATAAAGATAAAACACAATATGTTGTCTTCACTTTTTTCGGACCAAAGAAACACATTAATGATATTGATATCTATCTAGATCTATTGATCGATGTTCTAAAATTGATGTGGGATACATGAATTAAAATGTATGGTGCCCATAGAAGGGAATAATTTACATTGAGGTCCATGTTTTATAGGGCGATAAATTAATATACTACTTATGGAAATTTTTCATGCTATAGCATTAATGAAATGTTGATGTGCCCCATTTGTGAATAATTCACACACTTAGTTAAGATGAATCATTCCTTAAAGATTTTGTGTTTATTAAATTGGAAACTTTTACCTCAATGACATAAATACTGAAACTAGACAATAAAAGTCGATGGTAATATCAAACAAGGTCAAAAACATCCTCCACTAATGAGTGATCAACTATTCGATAATGTAATTTTATTAAAACTATGTTTGATAAACCATTTTGAGAAAAACCATACAAAATAAGGTGGGATGGAGAGTTTAATTTTCATATAATTACCTTATTAGAATAGCTTGAACATTTTATTTTTTATCATTATAATGTATTTAGAAATAATTAATTTGATATTTTTTTCTAATGTTACTAAATGTTCCAAAAAAATGGAAGATGACATAAATCCTAGGCTAGACATGATTCACATGGGAATTATAGAATATTTTCCACCAATGAATGGAAAAGAGCGTAATTTTCTTCCTATAGCAGCTTACACTCTATCTAGATATGAATAATTGAAAATTTTTATTTTCCTTAATAGTGTAAAAGTTCTAGAGGGGTATTCATCAAATATTTAGAATGTAGTGTCAATGAAAAATATGATATTAGATGGACTAAAATAAAATGTCATCAATGATTTGATACAAGATTTAATGAATGTTTCTTTTCCTTCAATTATTCCTATAAGATTATGATATAAATAAACCATGCAATGGTTTTTTCTCAAAGACTTATGTTGTAATGTTATAGACCCAATGAAATTTCCAATCATGAATAATGATGTTTTAGTCATATTATGGTAAATAGAGATTTTATTCCCCTCATCATTCATTGATACAATAGTCCACCTGATGTATCACATGGTTAGAGAGGTTTAACTATGTGGTCCTGTTCATTATAGAAGAATGTAACTCATTCAATGGTATATGAATATTTTTAAAGGGTATTCCATGAATCTATTTTGGACATATGTTTATAATAAATAATGATATATTTTTGAAGAATCAATTGAATTATGTATCCAATACCTATCAGATGTTGACAACATTAGTCTCTTAAAGTCTCATCATAGTTGATGCCTTATGGTTGAACAGATTTCAAGAAGATATGTTGTTACAGTTACTATCAATTAGTAAGATAAATAACACCTTTAAATTCATCATAATAGTGAAGATGTTGATACATACGTTGAAGCCCACAAAGAAAGTCATATATATTTTAATCGTTTAAGGGTTTAATGATCGATATAAAATACACATAATCCGTAGGTAATGTGATGCTTCAAAGATGATATATATAAGGAATTATAATAGAATATGAATAGAATTATCGAATTACATCGATGGATATCTAGGGGAATGAATGAAAATGTCATATCATACACTAGTTTTTAAATAAATTGGTATACCTTGTATAAAAAAGTAAATAATAACTGTATTATGATGAAAAAGAGGATTTATGGTTGTATCAGAAGTGATGGAGGTATCTATTTCCATGGATAAATATAAAATTTGGGAAAATATGTAATATTTTTGCTCTATCAAACATGTATATGAGTTGAATTATACAACATTTTTATGTGCTTATTTTCCATTCTAAATGGGCTAAAATATGGAGTGTAGTTAAAGTTGATGAAGTTGGATTTATGAAGATGAATTTTGGTGTGGGAGGGGAAAATGAGTACTTTATAATTTGAATAAAAATATGTGTGATTATTTTATGTCTTAGATACAACAAAAATATTTGGCCTATTGTTCTATTGGTACTAAAACAACTTTCCGATCAAAGGAAAATTCAATCATGGCTGACACTTTTCATGGGGAGATCACATTCAGTTAATGTAAGTCCCAATGTAAAAATATTATTAATGTAATAGGGGATAAGATAAAGGGTATTTGTTATCATGATAGGGGTTCCAAATCCCTAAAACTTTAAAAAAAATTGGAGTTTAATGAGAAGATAAAATAGTTTTTAATATATAATTATTCTCCTTATAATATATATGTTATCTAATGAATTAAACTAATATAAATTTAATTTTTGAAACCTCATGTAGAGAATTTATTCTATACATGATGAGGATACCAATTCCACAGAAGAATATAAAATAACAAATAAAACCCTTTATGATGATGTAATTGTAATGTTACGATATACATTCTCAATTTTAGCAAAAAATTATATTGGGAAATATTGAGTTAATTTTAAATATTTCATCAAGATTTCATTTATTTTAGAATATTTATATGTATATTTCATGCATTTGTACACCAAAACATCCACATACTATTCTCTCTCAAAACCTCAACCCTACATTATTGGAATTTATCACATTCCTTCTTGTTCCCTCATCTAACATTACCGGAGAGGGAAAAATTCTACCTCTACACAATTACATAGGTATTCTTGATATTTTATTAATAAAATGATTTTCTATATAATTAATGTATTATATTAAATTTATTTTTTAATTACTTCTTTTTAGTATTACTCAAATAATAATTATTTTCTTATAGAATGTTATTTTTTCCAAGTTGTGGTGGTTTGTTCAAAGCTACTCATGCTTGTGAGAAATTTAAATTTGAGGCTATAGTTGAGATAATGAAAATAAGAAAATGGGTCAAAAATGTAAACAACCATCATGAAAAGTAAAATTTCGAAAACTTATTTAATTAAATGTTAATCATTTTATGAACATATTTTATGTTTATTTTATTATAATTTTCATCAAATACTAATTTGTTATTTTCAAAATCATTATTAGAAGAAATATTTTTCTTTCCACTATCTATAATAATACAAAAAAAGATAACATCCCTCTTTCTAACAATGTTAGAAAAAATTCCATTACATTTCTTTGTCGAACATCCAGCACTACATATTGAGTTTATGTTCATAACTAAAAACATTTTTCAGATAATAACATAGAAAAAATATTTAGTGACAATAGTTCCAAAAAGAAAGGTAATGTAAATCATTTTAACATTGGTATTTCTAATTTTTTTTGATATATTGGGATAGGAATGAATTATGTACAAGTCAATCAAACACACGGTGTGACTGGAATCACTCTAGGTGGATCTTATTATTTAATATTGAAATTAATATTAGTAAAAAATAAAAATGACAAACTCAAAAATAGTAAAACACAATAATATTATTCTAATACTTTAATAAAAAATCAATAAAAAATTTGTGAAGTGTAATAATCAGTCACACCTCAATCCGACACATGATGTGCCTAGTATATCTCAAAGTGTATGTTATCAATTTAAAATTTACATTTTTGTTCAAAAAGATTCACTCAAAAAAAACACACTTGGATGTAATTAATAATTTTGAAAGATGATTAATAAGTCATCTGTGACATATAGGAATTAGTATCATGTCAAACCAATAAATGATGTGAACAGTATGGTTAAAAGTGTGTTTTTCCAGTCTAAAATGACAGTTTAGTAAAAAAAGAAAAATTACTTACTCAATACTCATGAAAACATTTTTATTGTTTATATAACTTACTAAAACAATACATATGTAATTTTGGTCATGTAGGAATCAGAAAAATGACAACCTGGCCTATGGTGTGATCTATAACTCAAAGTGCATGTTTTTATATAAAACTGACATTAATTTTAGTGTAATAGACAACTACCATACTCAAAACCAAGAAAATGAATTCGGATTATTAAGATAATTTAGGAAGATGATCCATATGTCATTTTTGACAAGTAAAAATTATCTTCATGTCAATTTGATATTTGATGGTCCTGGTATCACTCAAAGTGTTGGTTATAAGATTATAATTAACATTTTAGTTTAAAAAGTATCTTTCACTATATAATTTAGACCACCTTCTCAGATTGTCTTGGTAAATTAAGAAAACTATTACTAAGTCATTAATGCATATGAATCATCTTCACATCAAAATGACACATGATGTGACCGGTATGACTCAATGATTGTGTTTCCAGATTAAAATGAATTTTTTGTAAAAAATAAAATTGATGTACTAAATATTTAGAAAACACATTCAATTTTACATACTATAGTTGTCACAACCCGTCCTTGGGGCCCGTGCCGTGACTACCCCAACCCTGCCTTACATAGGCCAGGGGCTAGAGACTAGCACCAAGGTGTAATTCCCCATAAAAAGGGAAGGCATTTCCTTTATAAAGTAAACAATCACACAGAGTAAGCAAGAAGAAGTAAACACTATGTAAAACTGGGTACAATTGTAAGTGCAGAAAAGTAAGTGGGCCAGAATTCAAACCCAAACTGAAAGTAAAGTACAACTGGAAAAGGAAGTACAACAATTGAAAAGTAAAGCCGCAACGTCGAGCCGTCCACTGAAAGTCCCACCTGAAGGGTGGGTACAGATAGTCTCCACAGCTCCACGGGACCAGCCGTCCGCTCTATGTACGTCATGCCCTGTGGTCCACCTCCAGGTTCCGTCTCGTTCCATGATCCTCAACCGCGATCTGCGCTGTCCGTCATCTGCATCCAACACAATGTAGTGCGGGCATTGCCCATGTAGGGGTGATTATATGCTACTCAGTAGGGACCCTGAGACCCCGAAAGCTCTCCCAAAATCCACAACGGATAATCCACAAAGGAAAGATACAATCACGAAGTAACATCCAAAACCACTTAGGTATTTTCCCATACATATACCTAAGTCATCAATTCCCGTTCGGCTCCAGCATCCTTGCCATGTTCGATCACGTCAACATAGGAGTACAACCCAATCCACACAGGATAACACAACTCAATCCACATAGGAAATCAAGTCAATCATAACAAAGATATTGATTGAAGTCAAGACTCAGCTCATAGAGGTATACTTCTTCGTAAGACAATAGAGATGATCATATGTAGCCACTGATTCATCTAAGTCATCGGACCCACACAAGATCAATAGGTACTAACCCCCCCCCCCCAATGACCCACATTGGATCGATAGGTACTAACCCCCACAATGACCCACACAGGATCTGACACACACAGGATCGGTATGCACTGGCCCACACAGGACCACTGAGTGCTGACCCATAGAGGATCTGACCCACACAGGATCGGTAGCACTGATCCTCACAGGATCGCTAAGTGTTGTAGTTGTCGTTGTTGAACCCACAGAGGATTTCTATATCGTCGTCATTGTCGTCGCAGTCGCAGCCAGCTCTAGGGTTCCTGCACACAGCAAGCTCATTTTGGGAGGGTCCGCTCCATTAGGTGAGGGTCTGATACATCAACTGACACGATTTCCAGAGTTGATTTATCCCAATGTTAGGTATCATAAAAAGGAACTCAACATGACAGACGACACGTCAATTGGACGCCCGGTCTGAGAGTTACTGGCTTTTTCGTCCCAGGGGCCCGGTTGGTTTTTAAGTCAAAACCAACCTGGACGTACTCCAACTGCATCCAAACCTCGAGCAGAGTAAACCAAATGGTCTATCTCACTAAGACGAATCCAACAAAGTCAATGACACATCAATCGGACGTCCAGAGATCAAGTTATAAGTGTTTCCACTCCGAGGGCCCGGTTGGTTTCGTGTTCGAACCAACCCGGCCATACCCAAAGTTCTTCGAAACATTGGGTGTAATATACCAAAACGATCGTCTCGATTCAAGGATCATATCGTAGCTGATGGAGTGTCGATCCGAGGTCCGTAGCCCATGTTATGGGCGTTTGAACGGATATATTTGAAATGAGGGGGTTTTGGGCCCGGACCGACCCGGCCCAAGACCCCCTGGGTCGGCCCGAACCAGGTCCGGGTCTGGCCCATTATGGTGATTCCCGGCCCAGCCTGGGTGGCCCAGCCTGGTCGGCCCAGCCTGGGTGGCCCGGCCTGGTCGGCCCAGCCTGGTGTGCTGGGTGGCGCCCGCATGACGAGGCGGCTCGACCAAAACGGCTGAGCGGAAGGGGGGGGGGGCACTGCCCCCCTGTTTGACAACCTGTGCCCCCCACGTGGGGGTCTCTCTCCTTCCATCCAGGGTTACGAACCCACGGTATCCCCCTAAAATGGTCGGCCTGGTCCGGCCAGCCGGGTGCTTCCACCGCATGAACGCCGCGGTCCCTCCCTCCTACTCCGGCGGCCGACAGTTCCGGCCGCCGCTTCCCGCACCATCGTGGCTATAGGCCGTGGCCTTTTCCGATAGGCGCCGCACGATGGCGTCGCGCCCCACTGCCGCAGCCCCACCCCCGCCGCGGCCTCTTTGAGGTTCTCCTGTGAGGCGTGACGGGGCCATGACCTTGTCCGTCTTCAACGGCGCGGCGTGACGGCGACGCGCTTCTCTGCCGAAACATCATTATTTCCGCGCGGTGCAATGGCACCGCGCTGCCTTGCTTGTGCCGCAACAAAATCAAGCATCAAGGAGGGTGGAGGGTCATCCATGTTCGTGCGGTCTGACCTCCTACCGTTATTATGATAACATGCGGCTTAATTTGAAAATGATGAATGACGATGAAAGTATTCATGAAGAAGAAAATAACCCCTACCTTAAGGTGTCGTTGAACGAAGGTTGGTCACGGAAAAGAATGTCACGGAAGAAGACTCCATAAGCATCGATGGCGTCCTGGGGAAGAGAATCGTCAGCATCACATTACACGGCATCACATCATCGATCTCCAAGGATGGCGTCTCTAACTAGCTGATGATAGTGATGAAGACGGTACGAAGAACTCCCCTTTGCGGTGACAGTGTTATTCGTCGAAGGCTCGATGTTCTTCGCATTCTTCGATGAGGAAGAAGAACATCATGACTTAGAGATTTCTTCCCCTAAATTCTCCCAGCACAACGAAACTCCAACTTAAGGAAATAAGACCTCGTCTTATTTAATTATCACAGAAGCCAACTTAAAATTTGAAATTCAAATTGAATTCAAGAATTAATTACTTTGAAAAAGTTAATCAATTAATGAGTTGACTTTTCATTTAATGGGGGTGCGGGTGAGTTACAAACTAAATGAGGGGGGTTGAGGAAATTGAATAGGTGGGGCTCGTGTGGGCCCCACTCCACAAATATCCTACCTAGTGGAGTAGGATATAGTGGGTCCCACTCTAACCACTTATCTTAGGTTAAACTACTTTAAATAAAAAATAAAATTGGTTGCACCATTTTATTTTATTCTTTACTTTACCCAAATTTTAATTACCACACCCGAGCAAACGCAACTCCAGAAAAGGAGTTCCTAAGAAATTACTGGTGCTGCGGTTTCATCGGTGCCCTCGGATTTCGATTCCGAGCACCGGTTAAAAAGTTAAGAAATCCCCCTCATTCGTTCACTGAACGTACCCGAACTAAACTTCAGAATATTTATTATAGGCTCACCGGGCCTCAGAATCAGGTGCAGTCAGAAACTGCGTTCTTGTAAAATCCCAATGAAAATTAAGAAAAAAAATTCCCTTGAATTTAACAGGTCTTTAAATTACTCTCACCCTTGGGCTTTACGTCCCTGTAATGATACATCATAAACTAGGGGGGAAATGTGGGTACCGTGCATGCATCTGAGCCACCCACTCCCAAGTGCTCTTCTGGTGTTTCTCGTGCTTCCATCTGATGCACACTAGAGGAATCGACTATCCACATAGGACCTGCTCCTGTCGATCCTCGATCTCCACCAGGACCTCTGCAAAAGACGCCCCATCATCATTGTCTAGCTCCCCATGGTCGATGATATGTTTCGGGTCATGCACGTATCTCCTCAGCTGAGATACGTGGAATACGTCGTGCACCCAGTGAAAATAAGGTAGTATAGCATGGTGATAAGCCACCTCGCCAATCCTGCTGAGGACCTATAATGGTCTGATGAAGCGCGAAGACAACTTTCCGCCTCATCCAAATCTCCGTAATCCACGTCGAGGTGAGACCCGCAAGAAGACATTTTCGCCATCCTCGAACTCTAGTGGCCTCCGCCTCATGTCAGAAAAAGACTTCTACCAGCTCTGAGCTGTCCTCATCAACTCCTAGATGACCTGGACCTTCTCCGTCATTGCCGGGACCATCTCCAGTCCCACAAGTGCTGACTCCCTAGTGTCGGTCTAGCACAACAGTGATCTGCAAGGTGTGCCATACAATGCCTCGTATGGTGCCATCCCGATGGTGGAGTGGTAGCTATTGTTGTACGTGAACTCCACCAAGGGTAGGTGATCCTCCCATTTGTGACCAAAGACAAGGACACATGCACGGATCATGCCCTCGAGTGTCTGAATGGTCCCCTCTATCTGACCATCCGTCTGAGGGTGAAAGGCGGTGCTCAAACGTAGTTGCGTCCCGAATGCCTCCTGCAACCCCTTCCAATGCTGGGACGTAAAGAGAGCATCGCGATCGAAGACGATAGATGAAGGCACACCATGAAGCCGTACAATCTCCTGAATGTAGAGATGTCCCAAGCTCTCAACTGAGCCCTACTCTCTGATGGTTAAGAAGTGAGACGACTTGGTGAGTCGGTTGGAAATTAACCAAATGGAGTCGTGACCTCTGGAAGTACGTGGAAGTACAGTCACAAAGTCCATAGATATATCGTCCCATTTCCACTCCAGGACATCCAAGGGTTGTACTAAGCCTACTGGTACCTGGTTCACTGCCTTCACTAGCTAGTAGGTGAGGCATCGAGAAACGAATTCTGATACAAGCTTCTTCATACCAGGCCACCAGTGTTGTCGTCTGAGGTCATGGTACATCTTCGCCACTCCTGGATGTACCGCTAAAGGGGAAGTGTGAAACTCCCTCAGCGCCTCCTCCTGTAAATAAACTTGAACCATGGTATGTCCTCTGAAAAGTTTGATGTGCTCTCCTCCCACTGAGAATCCATCAGGTGCATATCCTGAGGATATCTATGCACGTTGCGTCTCACAGTCAACATCCCAACGTTGTGCCTCTCTGACCCGCTGAATAAGTGGAGTATTGACTGTGAGTGACTGTAGAAAGGCTGATCTATCACTATCCATGAAAGATATATGCAAAGCGGCTAGCTGCTCTATCGCCACCCCAAGTAGCTGAATGCCCGTCCTCCGGCTGAGAGCATCGGCTACTATGTTCCCCTTTCCAAGAGTATAGACTATCACAAATTCATAGTCCTGGAGGAACCCGAGCCATCGCCGCTGTCTCAAGTTCAGGTCCTTCTGTGAGAAGATGTTCCTGAGACTCTGGTGGTCAGAATAGACTGTAAAGCACTCGCCCATCAGATAGTGTCGCCACATCTTCTGAGCGAAGACCACTGCTGCTAACTCCAAGTCATGGGTAGAATAGTTCTTCTCATCTTTCCTCAACTGACGTGATCCATAGGCAATCAATTCCTACTCCTGCATCAGCACACATCCGAGTCCGGTCCCTGATGCATCGCAGTAAACTACGTACCCTACTCCCCCCTCTGATAGCCTCAAGATAGGTGCGCTAGTCAATCTCTGTCTCAGCACCTAGAATCTCTGCTAAAATCTATCTGACCACAGGAAGTATTTCCCCTTCTTCTTTAAAGATAAGAGTGGTTCCACAACTCTGGAAAAGTCTAGAACAAATCACCGGTAGTACCCAGCAAGTCCCAAGAAACTCTGCACCTCCGTCATGCTCCTGGGTAGCTCTCAAGCTAGCACTGCCTCGATCTTCACAGGATCCACCGCAACTCCTACCTCAAAGATGACTTGTCCCAAGAAGTGGACCTCACATATCCAGAACTGAAACTTTGAGATCTTACCATAAAGCTGGTGCTCTCAGAGTGTGTCCAGTACAACCCGCAAGTGGTAGGCGTGCTCCTCCTTAGTCGTCAAGTATATCAAAATTTCATCGATGAATACCACGAAAAATCGATCGAAGTATGGCTGAATGATCCTGTTCATGTGGACCATGAACACTACTGGATAATTGGTTATTCTGAAAGGCATAAACAAGAAATCATAGTGGCCATACCGACACCTCAAGGCCATCTTCTGCACATCCTCATCCCATACTCTGAGCTGATGATAGCCTGACCAGAGGTCTATCTTCGAGAACCACCGTGCTCCCTTGAGTTGATCGAAGAGGTCTTAAATCCACATTAGTGGATACTTGTTCCTCACGGTCACCTGGTTCTGGCGACTATAGTTGACACACAGTCGCAAGCTCTCGTCCGCCTTCTTGGCGAAAAAAACCAGGGAAGACCCGGGTGAAACACTGGGTTGGATGAATCCCTTCTCCTGCAAGTCCTCTAACTATACCCGTAGCTCTCAAAGCTCAGCAGGGGCCATCCGATATGCTGGAGTGGATATCAAGGCTGTCCCGGGGTACAGTTCAATATAAAATCCTACCTCTCTGCGAGGAGGTAGTCCTGGAACGTCGTCAGGGAAAACGTCCTCATACTGATCCGCCACTACAGGTAAGCCCGGACTCCACATGTCAACTGCTCCTAGGATGAGGTTAGCCAACTGATGAGTGATGGGATGTCCTCTCCTCTGCGTGAGTCCATCATACGCTGCAAAGGCTCACTTCTCACTGGTGAAGGTGAACCTACTCCCATCAGTGCGAACACACCGCACCTTGCGCCTAATGCAGTTGATCTGAGCATGGACTGTAGAAAACCAATCCATGCCCAAGATGACGTCGTAAGGCCTCGACACCACTACAAGATGATCCTAGAAGAATATATCGCCTCTTAGAGTAATCTCACACTACCAGCACCATTGTGTAATCGTCGAGTCGGCTCCCGTAGGAGTCTCTAGTCATAAGGATCGAGCCAACGACTCTGTCGGTATCTCCGAGCTCCGAACAAGGGTAGCGGAAGTGAAATAATGACTCGCTCCTGTGTCTATAAGAACTGCAGCAAGGGTGGAGTAGACACAGATAGTACCTCGAATCATCTCGGGAATTTCGTGGTCGTAGGCCTCCGCTGCCAGAAGCTGTGCCTACCTCTGCCCGCCAACTCCCTGTGGTTGAGGTGGACCTCCTGGTGGTGGTGGTGGTATTGCCTCAAAGCGTCACCCACCACCTGCTGCTCGGCCAACTCCTCTGCCTCGTCCACCTGCTCCCTGCGGACCACCACGGTCGACCCTCTGCCTCTGCTTGGGTGGTACCTCAAACATATGCTGCTCCTCTGCACGGCGGGTAGGGCAGTCACGAGCCATGTGGCCATGCAAGCCACATGCATAGCACTGTCTGCCTCTCGAATGACTGGCTCTGCGCTGTGTGCCCTGCACCTCTAAGCCAGTGTCATGAGGTTGTCCGCTTGAGGGTCTGGTCCACCTGGACCCATGTATCATCTGTTGACTGCTAGTTGTAGAAGACTCTACTACATGTGGTAGGTCTCGTTGCGGGTGTAGTCTCAGTAAGGAAGCTCTCAATGATAAGGGCTCGCTACAATACCCCTGCCTGTGTCGGGATGCTGAGGGAGTCCAGCGATGCCCTGATCTCATGACTCAATCTATGCTCGTAGGTCCGGGCCTAGAAGAATGTGTCCCGTACCATGTCCGTCGAATAGCGCGAGAGATCGGTAAATCTCGAAAAGTACTGGGCGACCGTCATGCTGCCCTGTCGTAGCTGTAGAAGCTCCTGGATGCGCACCGCACGGAGGGTGGGTGGGATGAACTCCAAGCGGAAGATGATCTCAATGTACGCCCAGAGGAGTGATGCCTCTTCGTGCACCTGGAGAATCAAGCTCCACCATTTGCATGCTTCCGCGTGCAGGAGAATTGCTGCAAGGATCACCATGAGGTCTGTTGGTGTCCCTACAAATCAGAAAACTTGTACAACTGCCTCCAGCCAATCCTTGACTGCCTGAGGGTCCGTCTCCCTGTGGAACCTGGGTGGTCTCTAATGCTGAAACTCGTGCAGTGCACCAAGGCGACGTGCACTCTCAGCGGATGGGGCTAGTAGCATCGGTGGCTCAGTGGGTAGTGGTACCGCCAGTGCCTCCGTTGTATTAGGGCCCTACATCGAGGCCTCCTTGCTCGGTGGGCTGTCGTCATCTACAAAACATGGAACCCTTGCTGGCTTCCGTCGTGGGGCCATCCTGAAAAGAGATAGGTGTGCCATGATCAAAACAGTATACATGGTGAGCTGACATAAAGAAATCACAATGAACACTTTTGAAACACACATGCAATCAATGATTTCATGCATTGAGTCGGAAACCAGAAGTCGGGGTCCTGGTGTATGGATACATCGGTCGCCGCTCCAAAACTGGACTCCCTGGACTGATAACCACACTCAATACTCTTAACATTGTTGCTTCACATAGAAAACGATTAGAGTCCTGATTTATGCGGTAAAACTGAACTCCTCTGATACAAATTTTTCACGACTCGTCCTCAGGGCCCGTGCCGTGACTACCCCAAGCCCACCTTCCATAGGCCAGGGGCTGGTGACTTGAACCAAGGCATAATTACTGATAAAAGGGAAGTCATTGCCTTTATAAAGTAAAAAAACCCACAGAGTAAGCAAGCAGAAGTAAAAACTTATTAAAACTGGGTACAATAGTGACTGTGGAAAAGTATGTGGGCCAGAATATAAACCCAAACTGAATGTAAAGTACAACTGGGAAAGGAATTACAACAACTGAAAAGTAAAGTCATAATGTCGAGCCGTCCACTGGAAGTCCCACCTGAAGGGTGGGTACAGATAGTCTCCACAGATCCACGGGTCCATCCGTCCACTCCATGTGCGTCCCACCCTGTTGTCCACCACCAGGTACCGTCTCACTCTACGAGCCTCAACCGCGATCAGCGTTGTCCGTAGTCTGCATCCAAAACAACGTAGTGTGGGCATTTCCCGTGCAGGGGTGAGTATATGCTACTCAGTATGGACCCTGAGACCCCCGAAGATCTCCCAAAATCCAAAAAGGATAATCCACAAAGGAAAGATACAATCATGAAGTAACATCCAACACTACTTAGGTATATTCCCATACATATACCTAAGTCATCAATTCCCATTC
The DNA here is from genome assembly GCA_963277665.1 of Viscum album. Lineage (NCBI taxonomy): Eukaryota > Viridiplantae > Streptophyta > Magnoliopsida > Santalales > Viscaceae > Viscum > Viscum album. The sequence continues at coordinate 285,904,030 of OY728139.1, forward strand.
GACTCCAGCATCCATGCCATGTTCGATCACGTCCACATAGGAGTACAACCCAATCCACACAGGATAACACAACTCAATCCACATAGGAAAGAAAGTCAATCGTATCAAAGATATTGATTAAAGTCAAGACTCAACTCACACATGTATATTTCTTCGTAAGACGATAGAGATGATCAGATGTAGCCACTTATTCATCTAAGCCATCGGACTCACAAATGATCGATAAGTACTAACCCCCGCAATGAACCACACATGATCGATAGGTACTAACACCCGCAATGATCCACACAGGATCTGACCCACACAGGATCGGTAGCACTGATCCTCGTACGATCGCTGAGTGTTGTAGTCATCGCTGTCGAACCTTCGGAGGATTTCTGTACAGTCGTCCTCGTCGTCGCAGTCGCAGCCAGCTCTAGGGTTCCTGCACACAACAAGCTCGTTTTAGGAGGGTCCGCTGCTCGAGGTGAGGGGTTGATACATCAACTTACACGATGTCCGGAGTTGATGTATCTCAAAGTTATGTATCATCAAAATGAACTCAAAGTGATAGAAGGCACGTCAATCGGACGGCCGGTCTGAGAGTTATTGGATTTTTCGTCCCAGGGGCCCGGTTGGTTTTTAAGTCAAAACCAACCCGGATGTACTCCAACTGCATCCAAACCTCTAGAGGAGTACTCCAAAAGGTCCTTCTCACTTAGAGGAGTCCAACAAAGTTGACGGCACATCAATCGGACATCCGGAGCTCAAGTTATTAGCGTTTCCGCTCCGAGGCCCCGTTTGGTTTCATGTTCGAACCAACCCGGCCGTACACAGTGTTCTCTGAAACCTTGAGTGTAATATACCGAAACGACTGTCTTGATCCAAGGATCGCATCGCAGTTGAAAATGTGTTGATCAGAGGTCCATAGCCCATGTTAAAGAAGTTTGAACAGATCTGTCTGAAAATAGGGGGTTTTGGGCCTGGACCGACCCAGCTCAAGACCCCCTGGGTCGGCCCGAACTAGGTCGACCCGAACCGGGTCCGGGTTAGGCCCATTAGGGTGTGGCACGGCCCGGCCTGGGCATGGCCCGACCCTTCTTGGGCATGGCCTGGCTAGGCCTGGCGCGCTGGGTGGCGCCCGCGTGACCTGGCAGCTCGGCCGAAACGACCAAGCGGAAGGGGAGGGGGGGGCACTGCCCACTGTTTGACAACCCACGGCCCCCACACATGGGGGCCACTCTCCTTCCAGCCGGGGGTTACGAACCCTCGGTCTCCCCCTGAAACGAACGGCCCGGTCCGGCTGGCCGGTTGCTACTGTCGTAGGACCGTCGCGGTCCCACCCTCCTACTTCGGTGGCCGGTGGTTCCGGCCGCTGCTTCTCGCACCACCGCGGCCATAGGCCGCAGCCTTGTCCGATCGGTGCTGCACCCCTCCGCCGCATCCCCGCTCTGTCCGCGACCTCTTCGCGGATCTCCGGTGCGGCACGACGGCGCCACAGCCTTGTTCGACTTCAACGGCGTGGCGCGACGGTGCGGTGGGACGGTGTCGCACTTCTCCACCGAAAATTCATTATTTCTGCGTGGTGCAATGGCACCGCGCTGCCTTGCTCGTGCTGCAAAAAATCAAGCATCAAGGGGGGATGAGGGTCGGCCATGTCCGGGCGGTCCGACCTCCACCCGTTATTATGATAACAGGAGGCTAAATTTGAAAACGATGAACGACGACGAAAGTATTCACGAAGAAGAAAATAACCCCAACCTCAATGTTCCATTGAACAAAGGTTCATCGTAGAAAATAACGTCACTGAATAAGACTCCGTAACTTTCGACGACGTCTCGGAGAAGAGAATCGTCAGTGTCGCGGTACACGGTGTCGCGTCGTCGATCTCCAAGGATGGCGTCTCTCACCGGCTGTGGAGAGGGAAGAAGACGGTACGACGAACTCCCCTTTGCGGTGATAGAGTTCTTCATCGAAGGCTCGTCGTTCTTCACGTTCTTGGATGAGGAAGAAGAACTTCAAGACATAGATCTTTCTTCCACTAAATTCTCCTTGCACAACGAAACTCCAACTTAATGAAATAAGACCTTGTCTTATTTAATTATCACACAAGACAACTTAAAATTTAAAATTCGAATTGAAATCAAGAATTAATTACTTTGAATAATTTAATCAATTAATGAGTTTACTTTTCATTTAATGGGGGGTGTGGGTGAGTTACAAACAAAATGAGGGGGGTTGAGGAAATTGAATAGGTGGGTCTCATGTGGTCCCCACTCCACAAATATCCTACCTAGTGGAGTAGGATATAGTGGGTCCCACTCCAACCACTTAGCTTAGGTTAAACTACTTTAAATAAAAAATAAAATTGGCTGCACCATTTTATTTTAATCTTTACTTTGCCCAAATTTTAATTACCACACCCGAGCAAACACAACTCCAGAAAATCTGTTCCTAAGCAATTACCGGCATTGCAGTTTCATCAGTGCCCTCAGATTTTGATTTCGAGTAGCAGTTCAAAATTTAAAAAATCCCGCTCGTTCATTCACTGAATGTTCCCGAGATAAACTTTGGAAAATTTATTCCGGGCTCACCGGGCCACGGAATTAGGTGCCGTTAGAAACTGAGTTCTTGTAAAATCCCAAAGAAAATTATGAAAAAAATATTCCTTGAATTTTACGGGTCTTTACAATAGTAAAATGATCTATAACATATTTTATTTGTATAGGAATTAGCTTCACCTCAATCTAATTCATGGTGTGACCAGTATGACTAAATGTGTATGTTTTTTTATATAAAATTGAAATTAATTTTAGTAAATAGAAAACTAATCTACTCAATACAGAGAAAACACATTTGGATTTTTCTGATTAGTTATAAAAATGATCATTAATTATTTTTAAATGCGTATAAATAAGTCACACATCAATATGATACACGATGTGTCGAGTATGACATAAAGTGTCTATTATTATTTGGAAATTTACATTTTAGTTCAAATGTGTTACTCGCTAATAACGTTGAAAGTAATCTCATATTTTATTGATAACTTGGAAAAAAATCATGTGTCATTTTTGATGTGTAAGAATAAATCTCATGTAATATTTATACACAGTCTTAGCAGTATGACTAAAACTTCTTTTTTATAGTTTAAAATTATATTTTTGTAACAAAGACAAGTGACATAACCAAAGCATTGAAAACAAATTCATTTTTCTTTTATAAATTTGAAAAATTATCCATAAGTAATTTAAGATGTGTAGGAATCATGTGAAGCTCAATATAACATAGGATGAGATAGGTATGGCTCGAAGTGTGTCTTTTTATTTAATATGAGTCATTTTAGTTTAAAATGTACATCACATTGCAAATAACAATGTAATGAGACTAGATTGTTTCCTTATTGTAATATCTTATATTAATAAAATAATATACACATAAATTTTATCTAATAATTATTTATTTATATTTGATAGAGATAATAGTTGTAGATGAACAACAAATGCTGAAGTGTGAATGAATCAACCACGAATCAGAGTGATACATAGTTTTCCGAGTATAAATAAATGTTTAGTTTAAAAGTAACACATTAATTTTTATTAAAGTAATTATATTATTAATAATAGAAGAATTGTTTTCAAATAAAGTTGTCTTATTTTTCTCGAGTAGGGGATGTATTTTAAAAATAACATGAGTTAGGGTCAGGGGAAAAGGTGAAAAGAACATTGATGTTTCTAATTGTATGTGATAATTTGTACTTACTAATGTAATTGTATAAATAAATATATTAAATTTCTAAAATATTATGATTTTTCTTATATTTGTGTTTTCAATTTTATTTCATTTAAATTCTATATTGGTACATTCTTTTGAGCATTCTGAGGCCATTTCTGGGGATGTAGTGTTCTATTATAGCACATTACAGTATGCATATTTACCATTGCTACTAACTACTCACATAATAGTGTCCATTATTAGTTATTTTATAGATTTGATAAAAACTCTAGGTATTTTAATGAACTTAGGATAGTTAACACTTTTGTTACACTAATAAAGGACATTTTTATTGATATTGACATCCTTTTTTATATTAGTAAATAACAAAATATCATCACTCATAATAACACTAGGACAGTATTTAGGATGTACATCCTAATGTTCTTGAACAATTTAAATACATTTAATATTAAATTCCTCCATAAACATTTGAAGATAAATATCGTTCATCAATTTTTTTGTATGACCCATAAAACATTTCTAATCTTCATTGGAATATTGCATTCAACCTCATAGTGGAAGATGATAATTGGGTGATTTAGAATATTAAATATGACATCACTTCCTTAGAAATTAATATGTTCTCTATATAATGATTATCAATGCATTCAGAAAATAATATCAAATTCAACTTATGGGTGAATTATAATATTTATAGGAATAAAATTCACAACAACATCTATTTGAGAGGTGCCAATGTATTGAGATTTAATCATTATTCCTTTAAGAGTTTTTACACCTAACTCAATTTATATTCATTGTGGTGGTGATGTGAATCCCTTATAAAATAAATAATCTATAAATATTTTTGTAGATCTAGTCTCAAATAAATTATTTACAGTTCTAAAGTGAATTGAATGCATATCTTTTACCACAACTTTCTAATGACCTACTTTAGTAGTATTGATCATATGAGAATTCACTTTGTCTCTTGTATTAAGAGGTTTCTAAAATATATTTTCATCATTATCCTTTTATTCATACAATGATTGTAATAATGTCTACACTCCATGAAATTATATCATTAGAGTGTGTATTTCACATTTAGTTGAGCTTTCTCACCAACATTGACATGACTCGTTACATCACATTGGTATTATTTTTCATAATGACTATATTTTCTATACATAAAATTATTAATAGAACCTATGATACAATCTCTTCCATATATAATTCTACACTTATGTAATATATAATTTATCATCTTCTTCCATACATTGTATTTATTATTTCAGTTTCTGTTAAATTTTACCATTCTCTTATTATCACCACTATGATATTGATTTGATATTTTTAACATCATTTATATATGCTAGAACATAAAACAATTTCATAATTTCTAATAAAATCTATTATTCATAATGCCTTAGTAGAATTTATTTTATGAAACCAACATGTTGATCAATATTACATTCAAGTTAAATGATAATAATAGATGCATACATCATAAGGGATGTAAAATATTCCTCGTATAGAGAAATGCATTCCTTGTGCTTCATTTTTTTGATAATAAACACATAATCTCATCCAAATCCATGGATTGAATTTCTTCATGTTTCATAATTTCAGGATAATATGTAACTATTATTCTACTTTTCCTTCGAAATGATAAATATCAAAAATAAAAATTTTATGCTCTGATCAATGGAGAAAAAATATCTTTTTAGTGTAACTAATACATGACAAAATAAATATTTTATCAGAAAAACATCTAAAATAATGTTCATGTTTTCTCTTGAAGTAGTGAACATTATATTTTCTCAACCCCTTCTCAATCTAAATCTAAATATAATTCATTTATTGATAAATTTTGATAGGAATAACAACTATATTTTTCATTATAGGTCCCAAACATTCATTTTCTCAATATTATAATTATTTCATTATTTTTTTCATTCAATGATAACTTGATTCATTCTTTTCCATCCATTTTATAAAATAAAAATGAATAGTCTAAGAAATAATATTAATTATGAGTATTCATACAATACTAAAAAATAATTCATATGATGTTTAAATGCATACACTATATATCTACTCTATATCATTTTATGTTTAACTTAGTTCATCAATGGTAATTATCTATTCAAATCCATGATAATAGACCATAATTAAAATATGAATTGACCTGTGAATATCCTCTAGATTATATATCATTGTGTGTAGTCTTAATACCTCTCATTATGCACTTGTGATGATTGAGTTATTACACAAATCCTAAATTTCAAAGTTGTAACAACATGGTTTATCTCAAAAACAACCACCTCTATATTATAGAATCAATTCATTAATGTAGTTTCTAATAAAACCACTGAATCTAGAATTTAGGAAAACAATTGGATTTTATCCTATATATAGACATAACCCAAGGGATTTCAATAATGTTTCATAATTATAATAACCAAAAATTAAAAGACCCTTCTCAAAAACACGTTTTATTGATCCTAACATAATATATATAAACATTGACTCAATTAAGATGAATATTCAATAAATTTTAAAATCATACACCACTAAGTACCATACTGTAATATTTTCTTTGGATACACAAGATATAACCAACCTATATCATGAAATATATTAAACATATCCCATAAGATTCATCTCTCACAGTAACATTCTTAGAAAATTACTATATAATACCTTTTTTCCTAACATGGGGAAAAAGAAAACACATGTAAGGTTGAAATTATATCCTTAGTAAGAGTATCAATTGTAGATATCAAGAAATGATCATTAGTGGGAATAAGATAATAATAATCGGATGGGATCGCGATCCTAAAATTATAATTCCGTAGCCTATCTATCATTGATCATAAATAAATATTCATGGTCAAAATATTTATCATTTTAAAAGACATTATATATAAGAGTAAGTAATCATAATTAATGAATCATGATCTATGATAAAATATCATTTTAATGGGAATGTTTTAGTATAATTTTGTGCCCAGTCTTATGCATAATAAATAATAATAATATATTTGTTATCATACATGTATCATAGAATTTCCCAAATGGGAAAATTCAAATATTCTATTAGGAGTAATTTTTTTCTAGTAAAATAATTCATTTCTTAAGAGTTTATTAAATTCATCAACAATTTAGAGTTTCATAAAATTATTATCTCTTTGGAGATACATAACTCAATCATTATTACCTAATTAATTGTATAGATAGAGGATTATGGTTTTTCATAACACTTAATGAACACCAAAAATATATATTCAAAAAGATTATAAAAAATTCATCATATCATCAATGAAAATACCTTTAAATGAAAATTGGTTTTTTAAAAATCTTTTAATCACATAATCATATTCTAATAATATAAAGGTAGTGGATGGTATCATAAGATCATTCATCATCTCATCATAACATAATTTACCCATGGGAATGAAAGGGATACCAAGAAATCATCCAATGAGCATCATTATCATAAATCATCTATACTAGTTGAATTAATCTAATGAGCATATCCTTAATGAAAGATAGAAATACAAAAATATGTTTACAGATATGAAGATGTATATTAAATATGATTTCAGAATAAATATATAACAACCCATATTTTTTTGTAAGATATAAAAAAAATATTCTTAAAATATTTATAAAATTATTTAAATTTAAAATATCTATGGAATGATGATATGTATTATTAAAATAAATTCATATTCATTGCTATAATAAAATATTTTCATGTGGTAAATGTTAAAATCATGATTCCTTTCATTTTTTTTAAATTCCAATATAAAATATTTATTTTTTAAAATTGTTTTCCCTAAAATAATTGAAAATTAATGTAAAATATTGTTTAAAATGATATAAAATAATCACATAATAATATAAATATAAATTTATTAATTTTTTTAAACAACTTAAAATGGGAAACAATTTCATCTAATAAGGAGTAAATACGGATGGGTTTTATTAAAAAAATCAGTGTTATTTTTTTTCTCCAATGAAAAGAATATGGTACTAATGCCTCAAATTTAAAGGATAAAAAATATGAGATGATAATAAATTGGATTTATTGGATGATATCAATATAATTTCCACCAATTTAAAATTATTGTAGACAATATCGAAATGAAATTAGATTATAACATAAACACAGACCTGAAGTCGTATCTTTATTTACACACCATTAAAAATACTATATAATAAATATTTTTTTATAATTAATTTTTTTTTAAAATATATTCACACATATATTACTAATTAAAATTACATTATAATTTCCAATTATCATTTTAGTAACTATTTATTCGTTAATGTCATAATTAAGGTGAATAATTAAACACTTATTGTGCATGTTTTGGTTTGATGGATATGGATCTTTCAAGTTGAATATTATTTTATCAAATAAATTTTCTTAACAATTATATTAGAATCATATTAATTCATTAAATACACACCTACATGCATTCTTTTAAAGATACAATGAATAATTAATTACATAACGTCATAGAGATTTCATTCTGTAGATACATACAAATAACGTTTTCACTTTTCAGAATAGTGGAATGATATAAATGTAAATAATAATATACCACAAAAAAACATAATTATACCCTAAATTTAATATATATTCCTTAAATATATCATTATTAAAATCAATTTTATGGTAAAATTATATTTTAACCACATCACAATATGAAGGTTATAGTCCACATGTACACACAAGAAATGTTATAATTTTGCAATAGATGGGATATAGACAAAATATGTTTTATGATAATAATAACAAAATATCATTTTATTAATGATACTAGAGTCATTATGTTAGTATAGATAAAAAATTTGAGTAATTATTATTATAAAAAATAGGGAATTATTCGGTTAAGAAAATTGCCTCTTCTTTGAGAGACCTCCTACGACTTACAAATTAACCAATCATCTGATGGTGTTAGTGGAAGAAAAGTTTTGAAGAATGAAATTAATGATTATAGGAATGTATTTGTACTTTTATTGGATGATATATTGGGATAAAAAAATTGGGAATAATAGAGGAGAAGATATACCCTTTTATAAATGAGGGGAGGGTCACACATGGAATTACTGAACAGATTTAAATAAAATAAATCACATTCTTATGAATGTATACCATAATGTACATAAAATAAATGATTTTATAAGATAATATCCATATATATTTATCAGATAATATTTATACATGTTTATTTATAAATTTTACCCTTTTCTCTATGTTTAAACCCCACAGAAAAGCTGTTTTAACTCTAACCACTATAACAAATGACCGGCGTTTTTACTACTCATTGTAAAAAATAATAATGTTAAAAATATTGAATATTATTTATTTTAATAATTAAATATATTTAATCAATTTTAGAATATCCAATTACTATAATTTCATTAAATTCGTTTTAAAATAATTCTAAAAATGTATAGAAAAACTATTTTTAGAAAAATCAATTTTTTTACATAAAAAGTATTTTACCTTCATTAAATGACTTTTAAAAATTATTAGATGAATGGAAATAATTTTTTATTTAATAATAACTCTAAATATTTAATTAACATAATTTTTCTATAATTATATATTTAATTTATTTAGTTAAAGACACATTCCTCACAAAAACAATTTCTGAAAAATGTTTTATTTACCTTTAAATGCATTTATGATTATTCCTAACCATTGGATAACTAAGGTAAGAATTAAGATTAATAAATTTTCAATTAATTAAATTAAAATATATATTTAATAGTGATGAATAAGTTTTTTGTGTTAAAATACATAATAAATTTAAACACTCATTTCTTCTTGAAAATAGATCATTAAATCCTGAAGTGAATTTATTAAAATTTAATGATTATTTCATAGGAATAAATCAACACATTTAAAGTAATGAAAAAATTACTATTTATATTTCATAATTTTGATAATCTTATTTTTTCATTTTAATCCAATATAATTTTTAAAATATTCATATTAAATTATTATATTTTAATACGGTATTTTGTATCATTTTAACTTTGTGTTCTGCATAAAGTATTCTATCAATGAAAAAATATTTATAATGAAATATTTAATAGTTTTGTTCTTTGTTACACTGACCTACATATTACAATGGATAGATTATGATAATATGTTATGTAATTATTCATTGAACTCAATTATATTCCATTTTTTACTAAGCTATGATGGAATTTTGTGTGTTTTAAAATTAAGGTGGTGCACATATATATGGTATATCACTATGAATTGGGTGGGTCTATTTTTTCCCTATAATTCATTGGGCAATATTTATAACTCATTATATTTATATATATGTTGAGTGAAACCAAACCTATAAGGAACATTGTTTATAATGTGACATGTGTGTATATTATATTTCTTACAAGCATTAGGTAAATATTAATATACCATGAGAGATAAATATTTAGAATAGGGAGTAAAAAACCTATTAATGAAATTATCCCATTATGTGATTATGTGCATGGTAGTAAAAAATGACATATGGGATGAATCTATATTCTTATGTATATTCCACATTCTTATACCTATGTTATCTTTTTCATGCTTCAATAATATTTACTCTCGATTCAATATGAAAACCTATCCTTTCTGTAGTTATGAAAAAAGACATATTTCATGAATCATGATCTATGATTGGTGTTGTATTAAGTTATATTGTATTATATTATGACACTATAACTTGATTATGTTATTATATAAATATGATCATCTTATTCTCACATAGGTTATGTGATTTATATCTCTTAATAATAACCCAAAAAAGAATTTGAGCTCATTATTTTAAAGGATTAAATTCTCTAGGTTACTGAAAAAATTATGATATATGACACTTCCAAACGGTGATATTATGGGAAGGCGATTTATAATAGATTTTAAAAATAATTTAAAACAAATTTGGTCAATATTTATTTATTGGGTATAATAAACATATAGTTTCTATAATGTTATTTTTACATTTAAAGACAGCGAATAATGATGTAAAATGATTTAATTTATATATTTTTTATACTCAGGTAACCTATGTTTATATAAAATAAATTTTTTGTTCTTTTTAGTGATTCTGTGACGAATAATTAGAGAATATAACTAAGAAACATATATTGAACAAAAGGTGTTGTAGGATAAACCTTAAATTACATATGTTGAAATAAATGATTTATAAATTAAGATATTTTAGGAATTATTTTCTTGTATCTGTTTTTTCAAACTATTATTATTTAGTCATATTAATTCCTTCACATAATTTTTTGTGGTGTTTGGAACTAGAGGGAATCGAGTTATCAATTAATTGTATGGGTTGTGTAATGATTGTCCTGATAAATCCTAAAGTCATAAAGCATAAAATTTAAGGATTGAATCCCCAAATATCATTATTTATTATTTTGATGGAAAACATACCAATTGAATTCAAATTATTGAGAGTAGGAAAGAGGTGACCTAGTCCAGATCATTAAAGGGTTTGTGCTGTGATTCCTCTAAGTTGATGGTTCATCTTCCTTTCTAGAAATTATCTTCACTCATCCTATGTGTTTTAAGTTTTTAAAGTTCATAAGTCTAATAAAAAATGTTGATCCCATTTAAAATAATGATAGGGTATTTCATTGATTTTCAAAACTTATTACAATACTATAACACATTAGGGATAATAGTACCTCTTCCATCATTATCCTTTTTCTAAAAAACATCATTCATTCAATACACCCATTTCACCATCTTATTTATTCTCTATAGAAATTATCTCACTTATTATTCCAATTACAATATCATCCTCAAATACATGTAAGATATATTCTCTCTAATCATCCCTTTTCTCAAATAGATTCATTATTCCAAGTGTATATTGATCTTCACTTATTCTTCACCAACTCTTAAGAAGACCCATTAAAATAATGTCCATGTTTCCTCTTGAAGGAGTCAACATTATATTTTCCCTCCATTTATCATTCTGATGATCAATATAATTCATTTTAAGATAAATTTTAATGTGAATAAAAGCTATATTTTTCATTCCAGGTCACATAGAATTTGATTTCATAATATAATAATTATTTCATTGTTTGTCACGTTCAATGATAACTTGTTTCCTTCTTTTCTAACCAATTTTTAAAATAAAAATGAATTCTGTGAGAAATAATAACAACAGTGAGTATTCATATAATCATGAAAAATAATTCATATAATGTCGAAATCTTTACACTGTATTTATACTCTATATCATGTTATTTTTAACATAGTTAATCAATAGTAATTATCTATTGAAATACATGATAACAGTTTATAATGAAAATATGAATTGACCAATGAATATCATCTAGATTATTTATCGGGGTGTGTATTCTAAATCTCTCGCATTATGCACCAGTGATGATTGAGTTATTACTGAAATCCTAACATTCAAAGTTGATACCCCAAGGTTTATCTCTACCACTACCATCTCCACATTCTAGTATCAAGACATGAATATATTTTATAACAAAACCACATATTCTAGAATTTACCAAAACATTATGATTTTATCCTATACATGGACATAACCTAAATAGTTTTAACAATGTTTCAGAATCACAAAATCCAAAAATTAAAAAACCCTTATCTAAAACAAGTTATCTTGACCAATGCATAAAATATGTAAACATTAACTAATTTTATATGAATATTCAAAAAATTTCACAATCATACACCACTAAGTACCATAAAAAATATTTATTTGTATACTCAAGATATAATAATCATATTTCATAAAATACATTCAAAATATCTCACAAGTTTCATCTCTCATAGTACCATTATTATAAATTTATTACATAATACATTTCTTCATAACCTGATGGAAAAGAAAAAACAAGAAATGTTGAAATTATATTCTTAGTAAAAGTATAGAAAGTAGATATCAATCAATAATCATTATTGGGAATAAGATAAGAATAATTGGATCAGGTCTTGATCATAAAATTTGAAGTTCATACCCAATCTATTATAGATCATAAATTAATATTCATTGTCTAAAAATTTATCATTCTAAAAGACATCATTTATAAGAGTGATTCATCATAATTAATCCATCATAATCGATGAGATAATATCATTTTAATAATAATGTGTTCATATAATGTTGTTCCCATTCATATGTATAGAAAACCATAATAATATATTGGTTATCATAGATGCATCATGGAATTTCCAAAATGGGAGAATTCAAACATTCATTTAGGAGTAAATTTTTTCTAGTTAACTATATCATTTCTTAGGAGTTTTTTAACTTCTCCAGTTATTTGGAGTTTCATTACATTAACATCTCTTAGGATATTCATAAATCAATCATTATTACCTAATTCATTAGATGGAAAGAGAATTATGGTTTGATACATCAAATAATGAGAACCATGTATATAAATTCCCTAATATCATAAAACATTAATCATATCATCACAGAACAACCGATTAATGGAAAAAGGGTGTTAAAAAATGTTTTAATCACATAATAAAATGCTATTCAGATAAAGGTAGTAGATGGTATCATAAGTTAACTCATCATCTCATCATAACCAAATTTACCTAGGGGAGTGAAATGGATACAATGGAATCATCCAATGATCATTATATTTATAAATCATATAGAATAGTTGAATTAATCCATTTTTGAAGTCCCTAGTGAAAAATAGAAATACATAAAATATGTTTAGAACGATAAAAATGTATATAAAATATGATTTCAGAATAAATAAATAAAATCCCTTCTTTTTTATAAGATATAGAAACATTATTCATATATTAGCTATGAAACTATTTAAATTTAAAACTACCATTGAATCATGTAATGGATTATTAAAATAAAAGGATATTAAAGGATATAAGAAATCATGTCCATCTGATAAATGTTAAAATAATGTCTTCTTTCATATTTTTTATAAATTCATATATAAAATCTTTAATTTTGTTTTAAAATAAATGTATGAAATCATTTTAAATTTATTTAAAATATGGTCTAAAATAATTTAAAATAATCACATAATCATATAATGGAACATTATTAATTTTTTAAAGAACATGGAAATGGAATTTTATTTTATCTAAAATGTAGTAAATACAGATGGGTTTTATTGAAAACATTTTCATTATCTTTTTATGCACCAATGAAAAAAATATAGTACTAATGCCTCAAAATTATAGGAATAAAAATATGAGATGATAAAAAATGTAATTTATTGAATGAGATCAATATAATTTCCCCTAATTTAAAATTATCAAAGACAATATTGAAAAAATTGGATTGTTACATAAACTCATACCTAAAGTCCATTAATTATTCGAACATATTTAAAACTAATATATAGTAAATATAGATTTATAATTAATTTTTTTAATAAAAATATTCAAACATATATTACTAATTATAATTCCATTATAACATCATATTATCCTTTTATGAACTATTTCTTCATTATTTTTAGAATTCATGTGAATAAATTACCACTTTTCATGCATGTTTGGGTTTGATGGTTATGGAAAAATCAAGTTGGATATTATTTTATCAAATAATAAATCACAATGATAATATTAATATAATATTTATTCATTATATAAACACCTATATCCATTCGTATAAAGTTATGATGTGTAATTAATTACATAAATTCGTAGATATTGTATTTTACACATTTGCATAAGTGTTGTTTTCACATTTCAAAATGACATAATGGAATAAATGTAAATAATTATTTACATTAAAATCATAATTATGTCTTAAATTGTTTATATATACTCGTTAAATATATTATTATTAAAATACATTTTAAGAGGATTTCAAATTTTAATCACATCAATTAATGGATGTCATAGTCCACATGTATGCGCAAGCAATGTTATCATTTTCCAATGGAATGGAAAGAGAAAAAAGGTTTTATGGTGATAATAAAAAAATATAAGTACATTTATGATATTGGAGTCATTATGTCAGTATATATAAAAAATTAGAGTAATTATAATAATAAAAAACATTGAATGAGTCAGTTAATACAATTACCTCTTCTTTGACAACCCCCTTTGATATACACATTAAGCCATCATAGGAAGGTCTTAGTGTAATAACAGTTCTCCCATATAGAAATTAATGATTATTAGAATGTAGTTGTACATTTACTGACTAAGAAAATCAGATGAAATTTTGTGAATAATGGAGGAGAAGATATACTAGTTTATAAGTTAGGGGAGGGTCACACATGGAATTACTGAAATGATTTAAATACAATAAATCACATTTTTATGAATGTGGAACCCAATGTACATAAAAAAATTATTATATAAGATAATATCCAAATATATTGATCTTATAATATTTAAACATGTTTATATAGAAATTTTACCCTTTTCACTATGTATAACCCCCTCAAAAAACATGTTTTAAATCTAACCACTGTAAAAAATGTTCATTGTTTTACTACTCATTGTAAAAATAATAATACTAAAAATATTTAATATTATATATTTTTCTAATTAAATATATTTAATCCATTTCATATGATCCAATTAAAATATGTAATTGAAATTAATTTTCAGAAAAGTGTGAAAAGCGCGAGAAAAAATATTTCTAGAAAAATGAATTTTTTACATTACAAATATTTTACCTTTATTCAATAACATGTACAATATATTAGATGAATAAAAATAATTTTTTATTTGATAATAAATCTATATATTTCATTAACATAATTTATCAATAATTATAAGTATTTTTTATTTATCTAAAGACATGTTCCTCACAAAAATAAAATTCTAAAAATGTTTTTTTACTATTAAATGAATTTATCATCCTTTTTAACCATTAAAAAACTATGGTAAAAATTAATATTAATAAATTTTCTATAAATTGAATAAAAATAAATATTTAATAGCGGTAAGAATGTTTTTTTATGTTTAAATACTTAGAACGTATTAAAACTTATTTCATCTGGAAAATATGTCATTAAATCATGAAGTGATTTTATTAAAATTTTATAATTTTTCCATTATAAAAAATTAATAAATTTTAATGAACAAAAACATAACTCTTTATATTTCTTAATTTGGTTAATCTTATTTTTACTTGTTAATCCAATATCATTTTTAATACTTGATATTAAATTATTATATTTCAATACTATGTTTTGTTTCTTTTTAGCATGGTGTTGTGTATAAACCAATCTATCAGTGAAATAATTTTTTTTATTGAGAAATATATCATAATTTTTTTGGGTGTTACACAGAAAAACAAATTACAATGGATGTCTTATGATAAACTATTATGGAATGTTTCATTGAACATAATTATGTTCCATTGTATACTGAGCTATGATAAAATTATGTTGTTTTAAAATTCATTCAGTGTACATATATATGGTATATCATAATGAAATGTGTGGGCCTATTATATCCCTTTAATTCATTTAGAATTATTTATAACTCATTATATTTGTGGGAATGATGAGTGAAACCCACCCTCTAAAGAACTTTGTCTATACTGTGACATGTGGGTATATTATATATCTGACAAGCATTAGGTAAACCATGATACCCTATTAGGGGAAATTACTGGGATTAGGGAGTAAACAAAACTTATTAAATTAATTATCTCATTATGTGATGACAGGCATAGTAGTAAACCTTGTCATATGGGAAGAATCACTATTCTTTTTCATATTTCCCATTCTTATACCAATGTTCTATTTTTCATGCTTCATGATTATTTACTCTTGGTTCAATATGAAAACTTATCCTTTCTGAAGTTATGAAAGAAAGACATTTGTGATGACTTGTGACGTATGATATGTGTTTTATTAAGTTTTATTGTATTATCTTATGACTATAAAATATTACTATGTTCTAATATAAATATGATCACATTATTCTCACTTATGATATGTGATTTATATCTCTTATTTATAACACAACATATCATCTGATCTCATTATTTCTTATGATTCTATTCCATAGGTTATTGGATAAGGTATTATATATGATATTTCAAAAAGAGTATATAATGGGAAGGCTATTTATAGGATATTTTGAAAATCATTTTAAATAAATTGGATTAGTATTTGATTATTTATTTTAATAAAAATATTGTTTCTATAATTTTTTTTACATTAAAAGAATATGAATAATAAATTAAAACTATTAATTTTATACATTTGTTATGCTTAGGTAATCTATGATTGTAATAAAAAATAGTTTAGTTATTTTTTGTGATTATGTAATGAATAATAATAGAATATAACTAAAAAATCAATATTTAAAAAAAGTGGTGTAGGAGAATAATTAAATTTCATATGTTGAAATAAAGGGGTTGTAATTTTTTATATTTTAGGAATGATTTTCTTGTATTTAATTTTTTACTATTATTATTAAGACATATTTTATTCGTCACATAATTTTTCTTGATGTTTGGAACAAGGGGGAATTGAGTTATCAATGAATAGTATTGGTTGTGTAATGATTTTCCCATTATATCCTAAAGTCATAATGCATAAAAAATAGTAACTGAATCCCAAAATATCATTGGTTTTATTTTTAAGAACAAACATACTAATTGAATTCAAGTGATTGAGTGTAGGAAATAGGTCACCTAGTCTAGATCAATTAAGGGTCTCTACTATGATTCCTCTATGTAGATGGGTCATCCATCTTTCTAGAAGTTAACATCGCACATCCCATGTGTTTTAACATTTCCCACCTCCAAAATTTCAATAAAAAAACATTGATCCAATTTTGAATAATGATAGGGTATTTCAATGATTTTCTAAACTTTTTACCCTCTTATAACACTATGTATTATAGCACCGCTTCTATCACTATCCATTTTTTAGAAATCCCCATTCATTCTATACCCCCATTTTATCATCTTCTTTCTTCTCTCTAGAAACTATCTCACTTATTATTACAATTACAGTATAATCCTCAAATCCTTAAAAAATATATTCTATCAAATCATAATCATTCTCATCCAGATTCACTATTCCTAGTGTATATTGAACATCACCTATTATTCACTAACTCTAAACCAGATTAACTATTCCCATTGTGTGAAAGCTATTCTTCATATCTAACCAACCTCACTACCTCTTTTTTTATATTTTGTTTTATATCTAATTTCTATTATTTTAAGAATATAAAATCTTTTTTTTCACTACTCATGTTAAATTCATTCAAATATCCATTAGTTGGATCTTAATTCTCTTCTAGTAGAATCCCCATGGCCCCCCCCTTCCGTTTAGTAGTAATATGTACCATGAGAACCTCCAAATTCATTATGAATGCAAATCTATTTTTAAAATTCATCTTTGAAATCCATGATATAATCCCTTATATTAATATAGTATGCTTGAAATTTTATTAGAACATCCAATATAGTTTTCAGGAATGAGTGAAATATGTCATCAAATGTATTGATTTGACTCTTAAGAGAAGGGCCTTGATGTTCAGGTTAATGGTTTTTTGTCATTGGATGAAATCCTTTTCCATTGTACATATTCAACTATTGTTATGGACATGTAATCTATACATATGAATAATTTTATTGGATATAATCATGAAAAATAACATTTTCACTATGTGTACCTTATGGATATTTAGTGGCCATCCTCACATCCAATTTTTATGATGTTTCATTGATTTGTGTTCCCAAAAATCTATTATCTATCATGTATTATCCTATTGGTTTTCCTCTATTAGTATTCCATTAAAAAAATTTAATATAAACTTCATCTAATTTTTTTAAATATATTCATGTGAAATTATCATTAAAATTCCATCTATAACATCAACTATAATTGATACGTTACCCTATGAATGAAGTTTATAAAATTAATAAATTAGTAACTAATTTTAAATTACATAAATATGAAATATTCTAATTCAAAATTTTATATCACTACTAAGAATTATATAAATATTCTTCATTTATGTTTTTGATGATCCCAATACATACATGTAGATCCATTGATTTGAGGGTGGGATAAACCTGGTCTATAAATTTTCTACAACGTCCTCCGATATAGTGAATCAATGTGAATGTAGAATTTGGTTCCACTAAGAAACATTATTCAAGAGTGAGAATGAGAAGATACAAAGTCATACTATGTTACTTGAGGAATTTTTGAATTAAAACATTTCAAAAATTACTATGAAACTCTAAATGTGAGGGTTGGGGTCTTTGTTTTGTAGGCCAATGAATTAAATGGAGTGTGCAATTACTTGTATTATTTTTAGAATGATTTAAAATATTGTGTAGTGAAACGAGGCACCATAAATCCAAGATTAATGCCTATGATTGAGGGTATTCTATATTTTATGAGAGATTTCATTCACTGGGTCTGTTATTGGATCAAATGGTGTAGTCTTTTTCAAAATACTTTCCCTTTTTCTCTTCTAGCCATGATTTCATCTTGTGTATTATTATAATTTTTAGTAAAATGGTTTTTTTTATCTCAGGATAAAAATTTTATTCTCCTTTTATTTATTTTAATATGGTGTCCCTATTATTTCCTTATAGTAAATTGAAATATATTAGGATATATTTTCAATGAAAGGCATAGAGATGACGTGTGATTTGGTTGCCCAATGAGCCCAAAATGAATTTATTAAATAAATTAAATATATTTTTTAAATCTCGGGAATGGTTTTTTTAGAAATAATTGTATACATTATAAATGGAGTCTTATATAAAAAAAATTGAGACCATTATTGAATCATAGGTGTGGGATTAACCCTAGGTGCGACAAAATGTTTCTCAGCATGGGATGTCTGGAAGCAGTCATTGGTGGGTGTGTTCAATTGAAATAAATAAATAATTTATTTATTTATATTTAAATGACGTAATTATATTTCTCTAAGAATAAGATATTATGGAGAATATTTAGGGTTATCTGCATACCCCAAGGATCATTGATATGAGTTTCCATTTTTCTCTCTTGATAGATTGAAAATAAATGATGACTGATGATAAATCAAAATAAATCAAGGAACATCAAAGGAAATAAGTATTCAATATTTTTAGTGACTAAATTATTCTCCAAACATCCATCTAAATTGATTTCAGGCACCTATTTTGTTTTATTTCCAACATTTTTGTATTAATCAATCATGTTTTGACAAACAACATTGATTATTGGCATTCCACAACAGTCGCATGAGCTATGAAAATTGTTGATTCAATTTATGTCACCTTAATTAAACTATTCACACCTTTTATTTCCATTCTTGAAATAACTTATAGATAATTATTTTCCAATAATGTTGATCACATTTTTATGGTGATTTTCTCTATCGTTCTCACTGTTCATCACCATTGGTCTAAGGGGTTGTGGTTCAAATGTTTTGGGTGGGTTTGAGCATGATCAACCATATTCATGAAGTATTAATATACAATAACTGGATTAATTATTTTACGATGAATCAAAGAGGATTATGGATTAGGGTGATGGATTCATTGATCCATGATTCGAAGAGTAGGTGGTAGAGGCACATGAGACACATTGGCTGTGTGTGGGCTTTGTACGGGGGAACTAGATTCCGATTTTTAATTAATAGAGGTATAGAATCAACTAACATTCGTTATTTTATTCTAATTTTATTGTTAAATTGGTCAGGAATGGTGTATAAAGTTGACAATCTAGGGTCCACATGATGGATCTTGATTTTTATGAAAAACCAAACTACACTCCATGTAGTCTAAGAAACCCACAACATGTCGAGAAATGGCCATGAAGACCATGTTTTCTTTGTGAGTTAAATATCGTAGGCTGTGTTGGATGCCCAAATGCTGCAAGAATCGATGATGGTTTTCTAACACGTACTCCAAGATTACAGAGACATGTTAAAGTGAAAGGACACACCATTCACTGGAACATGACTATGTATATGGGAACAACATGATAGAAACGACCCATATAGCATGGGAAAGGTCTTGGGGACCGGGACATGCCCCATATTACCCTTACACAAAATGATGTAATATAAGGCTAGTGAACTGTGTACTGTAGAGGACATAAATAGGAAGACGACTGGGTCCACATGCCATGTGGACCCCATACACAACATGTACTTCTTTTTATAGAAACACATACCACTCATATATACTTTTTTAAACATAATTCTACCTATTATTAGCCATTCTTTAGTGTTTATCTATGTATAACCCAATGGTTTAATTTTTATTGTATTTTTATATATGATGGGTGATTTATAGTCATGATGCTTCTTTGAGGGGTGCTCGATGACAGAAGTGATTAGGTGGATCATTAGAGAGTGGTACACCCCTAAGAGTCTAGGGTGTGGGTCCCCTAGTCAACTATTGAGTGCAACCCTGCTAAAGGTTTTGGGAATGGGTCCTCTATATATCTACTGAGTGGTACCCCCTAATAGACTAGGTTTTGGTCCTTTATCTATTTTACTATGTGATTCCAATTGAAATACTTGGGCGAATGCCCTCTATTTATTGATAGGTACCTCCAGACAGACTAGGGTGTGAGTCATCTCTCTACTGATTGAGTGGTACCATAATAATGAACATTGGTGTGGGTCCCCTATCTACCTACTGAGTGGTAACCCTAAAACAGAAAAAATCATGTGTCCTCTATCTACCTAATGAGTGGTTACCCCTAACACACTAGGGTGTTTGTCCTTGGATATTGGTCCCGCTTTAATGTAAGAGAAAATGGTCAGGTGTGTGTTCTCTACATAGTTTCATCATTGGAAATACACAAGAGATGCTAAGAATCTTTGAAAGGCAATTGGAACTATTAAATTAATTTTTTCTTAGGCTAGCCTTGTAGATGAAGGTCCCTTTTCTTTATTATCAAGATTATTTCATGACTATATATAATTATATATCTATCGCTATTGGACATATTGTCATCATTATTTGTGGTTGAGTTGAATAATTATTCTATTTTATTTCCCATTTCCCACATATTTTTCTTGAAGAAACCTACTGGGTATCTATATACTCACCTTGAAAGATCATTTCATGTAAATTTAATTAATTACATAGAAAAAGGAATAGTTTTTGGTAATTTCAAATTATTATAGGAATCTTGAGTGTATATAACCATGTATGGTGGTTATGGATTTGAGATCTAGAGAAAAGAACATTCAAAATTTATTTTCTAGTTATTTTCAGGTTGAGACACCTTTTTTGTTTGGGTTTGTATTTTTTTACTCAAAATTTTGTTTCACTTGGTCCCCTCTTTTGTCTTACATAGTGATTTCTACATGCATGGTTTCTACTCAGGATATTGCTGTCAACTATTAGATTACACTTAACTTCTTCATTGATATGGTAATGTGAAAGAATACATGTACATAGGAAATGACATCCAATTTTAGTTATTCTTTTTGACATTGGTTTCCAAATCCTAGCCTATGGAGGTGGTCTTGGAGTCATTACAGATTGATATCACACAATATAGGTGGGCCTCCATGATTTGGGTCATGGAGGATTTTTATTATAGTTGGTTGGAAAATGGTATTATGATTTATGTTATGTACCATTTTTTGGTTTTTTTGGATCATTGGGTAATTGTATCAATGATTCTTGATTACGGCTTCCAGGTTGGCGAATCATGTTTTGGTGTGGCAGCCAGCATATACATTCATAAGGTATCTGACTCCATACTATAAACTTGGTATACCAACAAATTGTTTTAGTGGAACTTTGGTATATGAATCATATATTATGGAGTCTTATAACTACCCATCTTAAGACAAATCCCAGAGGATACAGAGGATTTCCTTTAGTTGGTGATATCAGTATTCATACTTATGGAGATCTCGACTAATCATATCGCTTTATAAGAAGCCCATATTTTCAATGAAGGATTTATGCAGTAGTGGAGCTTAGTTACATAGATTAATGATAAGTGGGAACTCTCAGTGTGTGACTTCCAAAAACTATTTCATAAGATGTATTAACCTTCATAGATTTATTTAGTATTGATTTTTGCGATTCTAGAGCTGAAGTAGTGATGGATTTCAATATCTAAAAATTCTTTGAGGTTTACAGAGCTTATGTAATGCTCCGTCAACATGTGTTTGTATGGATACTTTTGGGTTTGAATTTTTGATCAGTATCTCCAAAGAGACATCCATTCTAGAGTGGAACCCATGTTTGTTAACAAATATGATGGAGAGTTAGAGTGGTCATTAATGATGGAGAGGTTCTTATTTTAGGTACAAAATGTAGCTAGATATAGAAGTGGGAACCGTAGGGAATAGTCATTTGAAACATCTAGAAGGGGCTATCTAGTAAGGTATTAGAATAGGGTATCACCTCATAGATGGACTCAGGAATGTAGTCATGTGTCTTAGGGACTGCGTATAAGACTAGGGAAGACCTAAGATGTCTGTTTCTATACATCTGATGGTTTACATCACATTTCATGTGATGTTTTTACCCAACATGCCGAGGAGGGAGGATAGATAGCGTATTGACCACAATGGAGAAGGAGGCATTGTGATCATGGATATCACATGTGTGTTAAGGGAAGACCCCAAGGAAGTAGAGCTAGTATTTGAGAAGGTTTGTGTCTCCCTCCTTGAGAAAAAAGTGTTAGAATAAGTTATAATATCCTACAAACACAAACACCATGCAATCCAAACTAGGATTAGGGATCCGAATGTTGGAGCCATATAAAGGTGAATGTTATGGATGATCCAAAATATCATGAGATTATTAGATCTATATTAAATGATTATTCTATATTTGCTTTTATAATAATATACATAGGTGGGAGTAATTAATTTATCTCCTTAATAATGGTGTGAGAGTTGGAGTACCTAGAAGAGATGTTATCCCAACATATTTTCCAGGAGGTTTCAATAGGGAAACACCTATTCAATATCTTTTATCTTCCAACAGTGTGATATATTTCTAGGTGGATATAGTTTCTCATTTTTCATCTTCGTCATGTCAATGTTAACTTTTGAAATCATCATGGGTATGGACTGATTTTCCATGGTCCAATCCACGATTTACTATTACTACATATGAGATAGATGTCTTTAGATATATGGGACAAGATTTTCCTTCGTGGGTGATAGGGGTCTCATAGTGGAGTGAGTAGGTTTTTTTATGTAGTAAGCTATAACCCATAACCCATTAGTAGGGATGTTTATCTCTTGGTGAAATAGTTTCTTCATGCATATATATTCTTTCAGTCCTGGATGATTACATAGATGTCTTCTCTATGGATATTTTAGTACTATCCCTAAGGAGGCATATGGAATTTTCATTGAATTTCATAATGGGACAACTATGATATATTTTAAGGCATATCAAATGGACCCAACCAATTTCTAGGATAAGAGTTTTCTATTAGATGAATTTTGAGGAAAATGATTAATTAGATCTTTTCTTCCCCCTGAGTATCTCTGGTGTTGTTCGTAAAAATAGAGGATGATATCTTGTATCATTTTTTTAATTATCATCACCTAAACAGTTCCCTGATAATGAATAATTACCCATAACCAGAGACTGATGACCTATTTTATTTGTTTTTAGGCACAAAAATAGATCTTAAATATCTATCTTAGGTTTGAATACTGCTAATTTAGTGTTGCAAGGATGATATTCTAGAGCTTTTATTCCTATGTCTCTATAGACACTATGATTTCCTAATTATGCCTTTCAATTTGAGGAATACCCCCACTGTTTTTATAGATCTGGTGAAATATATTTTCTATCCATACTTGGAAAGATTTTTTGTAGTCTTAATTGATGGAAAACTCATTAACTCTATATTAGATGATGATCATGGAAAGAACATAAGGATAGTAATATACTTGATATGATATAAATTTCATTATTGGAAGCTCATGATGTGTCAATTACAGATCCATGAGGGTCGCATTCTAGGTAATTCCATTTTCTATCATGGATTATATATAGAACCACTGAATATTGATGCAGTTCTTTATTGAGAGTAACTAAAGATAATGTCAGAGGTGTGTATTTTTCTTAGCATGGTAGGGTAGTAAAGGTCGTTTGTGATAGAAATACCTAGGATTTCATCCCATTTATCCTCATTTATGAGGAAAGAGTAGTTTTTTTACCTATAATGAGAACCGAAAGTGTGCCTATGAGGTCTTGAGGATGAGGATGACAAGTTTCCTTATTTGGATACAAATGGATGCGGGCATGGAGTACATTGTGTATTGAGATGCGTCTTCAGCTAGGCTCGGCTATGTATTGATGATGATGTAGGAAGTGATCAAAAATGGGTTGAGGTAGTAGATATACCATGAATAGAATTGCATGAATTGCGACCTACAGTTATCAGTAGAAGTCATCAATCTGAGTATGTGGAGGATCTATCTTCTGGGAGAGTAATTTGTTATTTACAATGACCATTAGAGTCTCAGTTATGTCTTCACATTGATAGACCTGACCCAGAGAAATAGGTTCTAGTTTTAGTTCATATAGGACTATGAAATTGATATTGTATATACTCCCATAGATGGAAATGTGTTTACAGATACCCTTAGAAGCAAGTTCAATTATCGCTTGATAGAGGAGGCGTCTGAGAAGTTATATTCCTTGCAGTTGACTCTGGTAGAAGAGTTGATTTTCCACATGTGTTCTGTTAATGTTTTCAACTACACTACATCTCCATTATGTGAGGGAGGGTCAGTTATGAGAGATCAACTAAGAGGTCCTATGTGACTCTATTTCCTCAGGAGATTCACCAGATGGAATCCTTGAAGGATGGAATCACATCATCTAATTTGCAGTGAATGATGGTGGTTTTAGTGTTAAATAAAGAGGATGAGATGAGGAGATTTCAAACGTATACTTTGGATGTATATCCTTGTATGTGTTGTATGTATAGAGACCAACCATGATAGATTTGGTGGGATAATATGAGGTTGAGTTTTTCCATGTTCATCTCTCAATATCTAACATTTCAGTCAGTGAAGTCTGATCACTAGGGTACGATAGGTTTGTTGTAGCCTCTGGAGTTCCCATCATGGAAATGGGATGGCATATCCACAAAATTTTTGATAGGGCTTCCATAGTTAGTGGGAATCCATGATACCATTTGGGTAATAGTTCACTTACTTACCATATTAGAACACTTCCTTCTTATTAGGGAGTAGAGTTCATTGAGTTTTTTGTATAGTTTTACATACAAGATACCATAAATATTCATGAGGTTACCATGACGATTGTCTCAAACCACGATTCATGGTTTTCATCAAAGTTATATAGTGGTCTGTAATATGAATTTCGTATGAAGATGAGGATGAATATAGCTTGTATCACATAAAAATATGGGGAAAAAGACCACACTATCAATATTTTGGAGGATATATTGAGGGATTATGTATTAGAATTAATCCGGAGATGATTGGATCACATAAATATGGTATAGCTTTCTAACAAAAATATATATCACTCTACTATATTAATGAAACCATTCAATTCCTTGTACGAGGAGACCGTACAAGTCACCTGTATGCTAGGCTGAGATCAGTGAAGAATATTTTATCAGAAAAAGATGGTGCATGTGATGATGAAGAAGGTCTATGTGCTCTAAAAGTTGATGGTTACAACCTAGAGTTGGAATAAATCTTATGTAGAATGATGTCGTATGCCATTAGTTTTTGAGAAGGGAGACCATGTTTTCCTTAAAGTCTCCCCAAGATATGGATTGTGGAGATTAAATCAGGGAAATAATCTATAATTGTGGTTCATTAGGTAGTTAAATATCTTTTAGAGGGTTGGAAATGTCACTTACCACATAACCATACCCCCATAGTCTGAGCGGGTTCATGAAGTTTTCCATGTGTCATAAATAAGGAGATAAATGAATGATCTTATGCTTGTTATTGAATTGAGTGGGATAAACATAGAGGTTGGAGTCACGTTCATGGATTACCATGTGGTGATTGAGGATAGGTAGGAGATGATCCTATGTGGATGGACCATTCCCTTGGTTTGGGTGATGTGGAATCATGGGTGCATGCAAGAGTACTCTAAGGAGTTGGAGTTTCAGAGTTGGATTAATATCCTGAACTATTTTCATAGTTTTTTCTTTTGGGGGATAAAAAAAAGTGGAGGGAACAATAGAGTCCATTATATCCCTTTTAATACAATGAAATGTATTAAAAAATATTTTTTGAGCCCAGTTCTGAGACGACACATAATTTCCAAGACCCTTGAGCCTTGAATTACATTTATAAAAATATTAAATTTATTTTATACCACACATGCACTATTTTTCATTAATAATTTAAATTCAACTAAATAATTTCTCAATATAAAAATCAATGACCATCATGAAATCCAGTGTGTGGGATTTACCATAGGCATGACCTGAAGTTTGTTAGTATGGGACGTCTCGAAGAAACATCCATTGGAAGGTACTTTAAATTTAAATTTATAATTTATATATTTAATTTTAATTAAATGACCTCAATTATTACCTCTATAAAGAATATGATATGGAGAATCTCCTGGTTTTGATGTATATCCTTGGGATAATTGAGAGGAGTTTCCACCATTATTCTTTGAATAATTGATATATGATGATGACTAATAACCATATCAAATTGATTGAGCTGTAGCGACTACAACAGGACTTCCCCATCACTAGAGACTGTGTTATTCACTAATAATCAATCAGAATCAAGGTTGGGATCACCATTTTTTGTTTCTATCCATCTTAAATTAATTTAACATGGTTTAATTAACAACTCCGATTTCTCTTTATTTACATCCTTCTCACGAGTCTTGCATATTGTTGATTTAGTTTATCATCTTGTTATGCCATGTTTCATATTAGGTATTTCCCATATTGAAATTAGTGGATAAGAATACTTGAAAATGATGTTTATCAACTTTATATGATTATTTACCCCCATTTTTTTTTCTTTTCCCATGGAATATTGGTTTATGGTTCTACTTTTATGGGAATGTTAGAATGCATTCAAACCCACCGATTCGTGAAGGAATTTTTTTATGAAGAAATATTTTATTTGAGGATAATTTGAGAGTATTTTGAAAGAGGGTAATGGAATCATGGACCTAGGTTCCAAAGTTGTGATGGAAGTTGTTTGGGGGATGATGCGGTAGGGTGAATGCATCGTATTAGAGAACTAGATTATGATTTTCATCCAATGGAGAGCTAGAATCGATATCCATAGGTGATTTTCTATGGATTATTGGGGTAAAAAGAGCACAAATAGGTGTTGGTGTGGGGGATCTTGGATCCATGTGATAGATATGGATTTCTATGGGAAACCCAACTAAATTTCATGTGGTCTAAAGAACACATGACGTGTAGCACCCTAACTATAGTTATTAGAATTTTGGTTGAGTTGAATATAAATTTTTTTGTAGCACTGCCACACATAGTGGGACTCATTGCTAGAGGCCCAAAATGTAATTTTGGATTAAATGAGAAATACCATGTCTAGGAACACTCCAAGTACTAGAATATGACTAGGTACACATGTATGGCATTATGAAAATGGCTAGTAGAGAACATGTAGGGCCGAGGTGGCTGATATACATCATGTAGTACCCTTACACATCCTATTATATTGCATGACCAAAACAAATATAGTAGTTATGAAACAACCATAAAGAGAAGTGGGTCCACATTCCATATTTACCCCTTAGATGTGCATATATCCATTTTGAGGATACTTATACCTCTCATATCTCAATTTTTTTGATTGGATGTTTACCCGTGATTCGCCCATTCTTAGATATTTTTCATGTAGTACATGATTGCGGACTTAATTAAGGATTTTGAGATATTATGTGATATTTTTTGAGAATTGGAATTCCTTTAGTTGTGATCAATGATGAATGTGTTGAGGGAGGATTATCATTAAGCGGTTCCCCATGATAGAATTGGGAGGGATTCCTCAATCAATTTGTGGAGTGGTATCTCTTGAAGGAATAAGGAGTGGGTTTGTTATCTATCAATTGAGTGGTACCCCCTGAGAGACTATGACATGGTTCATCAATATATTTTGATGAGTGGTACCCCATGATAAAGTAGGGCATGAATACTCCTTCTATTGAGTAATAATCCATTACATACTAGGGCATGGTTCCTTTATAAATCTATTGTGTGATACCCTCCAGAAGGACTAAGGAGTGATTCTCTATCTACCTACTTAGTTGTACCCCTTGATGGACTAGGATGTGGTTCCTATATATTTATACTGAGTGGTTTCACCTGATGATCTATACCATGGTTCCTCCACTTGGAGATTATTCCCTATCGACTGTGTGACAAAGTATTGAGGTGTGAGTTCTCAAAACAATTAGTTCCTTAAATAGACAAGTGAGATGTTGCGCATTGATGATGTAATTTATTGGAAGACTATTTTCCTATGCTATGATATAAGATAGATATCCCCTTTCTCTATTTTCTGGGATTCATTTATGAGAATTTATATTTATATCTCAGGTTTTAGGGATTTGTTTTCCCTATTGCTTTGGGATTGATCTGAATTCTTCTTCAATCATGTATCTTGTAGCTCCCTGTCAAGTTTTTTTGGTGTCCTACTGGATATATATATACGCACTCCTATATGGGGTTTTCCCACATTTGTTTTTTATAATGTAGATGATGGAAATGTTGGCTGTGATTTTTCATGAGAATAGGGATACCCAGGTGCATTGACCGCATATGATGGTGATGACTTAGTGATATAGATCCATGATATATTAATACTTATTTTCTAGATATTTTCAAGTGGGGAGATTTGTTTTAGTTTGTTGTTTATTTTTCACATTTACTTTTTGGATTATTCAGTTGTACTCTTTTTTATTACCTAATTATTTCCACAGTAATTATTGTTACAATAGTAGGTACTATATTTTATTATTATTTTCTATCACTTTTTCATGGAGATGGTTTAGTGCATTAGTACATGTACATAGGTAAATGACTCAAATTTTAGTTAAGCCTTTAGCTGTTGGTCTCCATCCCCTAGCCTATGGAGGTAGTATTGTGGAAGTTGCATCTTGTCCTTCCATTAGCGAGTCAGGCCCCAATGGGTCGGGTCATGAAAATAGATATGAGTATTCATTCATTAAGGTCATACCATGATCTAATTCATGAACATACCACGATTAAAATGAGTAAAATAAAATAAAACGAATGTGTAATTAATAAATCTGTTATATTTTAGTGATAATTCCCCAACAATGGATCCAAAAATTTGGTCACTCAAATAGATATCTAAAAAACATTTTTATATTTTTTTTACCACTATTAGGGTTAGAGATGGAACCTAAACATCTTATAAATTACACATATTTCAGTGATAAAATCATCAAAACTACAAAATTGAAAAACAAACAAAAAATATAAAAAATGAAGCCGGTTATATAGGAAGACGACATCAATAATGGTCCCCGTAAATCACATGAGATACCTAAGGACCCCTGCATCAATGTTTGGTACATTGATTCGACATCATCAACTATACTATCATCCCCATCATCAAATCACAATCATCTTTATCACATCACCATAATTCACTATTCCAATGACTTCCACCTCAAATAGAAATTAACTTCCATAAAACCAGAGTCAAAAAATGAAATCTTCACAAAAAATTAGAAATCAAATATATCCAGCAGAAATTAGTGTCAAAAAAACAATATTTATAGATAAAATATAACAAGGATCCCTAGTAGTGACCAAAATTGGGAAAATACTATGACATTTGTGCCTCCCATAGGCCATTTTCTACTCAAAAAATATATCCCAAACCGCCTTAGAGACCAATGCACCAAACCCACTTTGAATGTAGTATAGGACCAAAATATTATTGTAGAATTGAGTGGATGAAGGCCTTGAAAAATGGTATACATCTTCCTAATAACTTCATCACACTCTTCAAAGACCCATGATTCTATAATACCTGGCACCTACATGCCAAAGGAAACCTCACATGAAACCACA
This sequence comes from Viscum album, assembly GCA_963277665.1. NCBI lineage: Eukaryota > Viridiplantae > Streptophyta > Magnoliopsida > Santalales > Viscaceae > Viscum > Viscum album. Next base: position 285,934,750 of record OY728139.1, read on the forward strand.
TTGTCAACTTCAAGGAATATAAGTAGTATGATTCCAATGCCGAAATAGATAAGGACCTATGAGAGGCAATATCACAGTAATGAATAGAAATACACTATCATGACATGTAACCATCTCCAGAAAACCTTTTTAACCATCATAAAAAAAATCATTATCTCTATGAAGAAGAACAATCTTATTGAAAGATCGACTAAATCTAAACATCATTCCACAGTAAAATAATATAAAAAATAATTCAATTCAAACAAATACTAACTAATTAAATTATTTATAAAAAATGTCAAGGACCAACTCATTCCAATTGTTGTAAAATGGAATTAAATGTTGATCACAAAGATAATAGGTAAAAATAAAAATGTTTATTTAATAAAACATGAATAATAACCAATGATTTTAGTTGAGGTTTGTTTTTATATTAGTATTACAAAATTTGTATTTCCTTGTTAATTCATAAGAGATATAAAATTATTTACAACAAAATACATGTCTTCATAATTGAATCCTAGTGAAAATCCAATCAAATTGAACAAATATATTATATTCAAACCCCTTCTAGACTCCCATGTACATTGATTAGTTAAAACAATGGGTACCCCAAAACATTATTTACACATAACATCTAATTTTTAATGAATGGAAATGAAATGAATAGGGTATGTTAGTTGATGTGTTGATAAAATTTTTCTACCTACCCCCAACGATCATGTAATGTAGAAAGAATAATTATTAATAAAATGAGATTTTAAAACAAATTTCCATTAAAAAATTAAAACATCATTATAATTACCTAAATTCACTCTCTAATCCACATAGGGGGTGGAAAAAATATTACCCCTCATTCATGTCATGAGGGGATATGACAATGAAAATAAATCTAAAACAACAGTGCTCTAAAAAAATCCTCAGCACTATATGCTCCAAGAACTATTCCATTCTCTCCCTATATCACCCATCACAATAGAAGTGAAGTAATATTTGTAGGCAGATCCATCCTGAAAAAAACCATAATTTTATAATCTACTGATTTTTTCCCACTTCTATTTTTCTCCCACATATGAACTGGATAGAAACTACATATAAACAATTTTCCTAAAAATGTTCTATTATATGTTTGGTTTATTCCATTATATAAATATTTTAATCCATAAAAAAATTTATTTGACCATTTACCAAACTTCTTTTCATGAGATGAACTTGAAATCCCTTAGATATAATCTCATACACACATGTATGATAAATTTTAAATTCCCCTCAAATGTTGAAAATAGAAGTTGGATATCAGGATGATGTTAGTATTTGGAAATAGTAGAGAAATACATTATATAACTAGGGGATATTAATTAGGGAACAACCACTTCATTAGATCATCCTCACTATGGAATGAAGAAAACCTCATCATTCATTCCCATTATTATAACATTCATGTATTCCATGGCTTCAAAAAAAATATTCTCTTTTGGTGTAGTTAATATTCTCAACATATTACATGAACTGGCCAATAAAACCCCTCCCACAAAATAGAAAAATCATATAAAGCAACTTATTACATCATGAAATATATATTTTTCAATATCTCAGGACATCCCTATTACATTATAGCCTTTACAACCTCCCAAATATGGCAATGGAGCAATACTTCAAAAGATGGTCGTGCTTTAATATATTAAATATTAATAAAAAATGTCCACTAAGAAATCAAATAACCACAATGAGTCCCCTTATTACTCATTTGTTCTTCTATAGATCATTATACTTGATAACATTGGTTGGGGTGTAGAGGTGTTTCAATTTCAATTGGCTTGATATATTCATTCTTTCTTAGGAAAGTGGTTTTTTTTCGTAGCAATGTTGGGGATGGAATAATGGATGTATCCTAGAGAGACAATGATCTTATAGAGAGAAATTGCTACACTTTAGTTTTATTTACTCATTACTCGGGCATGAGGCCATCACACATTTTGATTTTTTATATTTTCCATATATTAATCTATATAATTTGTTCTAATTTTTTTTGTATCAAGACAGAATGGGGAGTAAGGTCTCCTAACTCCCCTATGTTCCCTCTAACACCAACGAAGTCCCCAAACTACCACCAAACAAACCATGCTTCCAAGAACTAATAATTATTTTGTTCCCATGATCACTCTATTTAGGAATTTCAAAATATGAATTCAACCACAGTACGCTCTCCATATGGGAGATCTTGGAGAGATGAGTCTCATGGGTTGGCTATGTGACATGATCCCCATTGGTGGAGTGCTAGCATATAGTGGGCACATTGTTTATCTATGTCATCAAAACACCTTTTACAATTCATTCGACACATCATAATAGGAATCCATTATCAAATGATATAAATGAAACTCCATTATCTTTAATTTTTTACAATCACCCCTATGATATAATGTACCCATATATGAATTAAAATAAATAAATATAGCCCAAAATTTTTAAATGAGATACAAAATTAAATAAATTTAGAATAAGAAAAATATTGTGGATAAAATAAACTCATCATGAAAAAATTGTTTGGATAAATGGTTAGGTTGAGCTTGGACTCAATCACATATTTGAACCATTTTTATGACATTATTGTTGTATTTTCCCGTTAGTTTTATATTTTTCATTTTAATCATTCATCTTTAAAACTATTTCTTACCTACGCATCTAATCTTTTTTAATTAAAAATTTAATATTCTATTAAATATAATTTGGAAAATCTATTTAAAAATTAAAATCCATATGATTTTTAAAATTTATAACAGAGATAAAATATAATTTTAAAATTATCAGTATATAATTTTCTAAAAATCATAATGGAAATAATATTACATAAGTTATAAAGAATTCAATATAAGATTGTTAACTATAGTAAAAAAATTTAAATATATAATAAAATTTTTAAATTAATATTTTCCAATTAATATGGTTTCATAAACATTAAAACCATTTTTATAAACTAATAATGCCATAAAAGGAATGTATTAATTAAAATAGTATATATTTATTTCCACTTATAAGTTAATTTTTTTATAAAAATATAAAAAAAATTCGAAAGATACTACTAATCTATTTTATCAAATATCAGTGATATTATTTTTTAAATTAATATTATTGTCCATATATTTAGTTATTTTAATTGAAATTCAAAATAAAATTAATTTTTTTCATTGGAAAATGTGTTTTTAAACATCACGTATCATTAATATTATTTTATATTAATTTTTAAATTATTTAATGTTGATAGATTAAATTATAAATCACAATCTAATAAAAATCTAACTTTGCATTTATTAACACCCCATTTTATGATTCATCAAAAAGTATCATCTTTTTAAATTATTATTCAAATATAAAATATTTATATGTAATTTTATTATGTGATTACTATTAATCAATAAATGATTATATTATTTATCTAATTTCAATATGTTGGGGTTTAATTTTATTGGGGTTTATTTATTTCATTGTTTCAAGTGAAAAAAAATCAAATATAAAATTAATTTAAAGGATCCAAAATTTAAAGTAATTATATTTTATATCTTTTGAAAATGCCTTAATTAAATTTATAGGTGGATATAAGAATATGTGGTATAATTAGTGGTGGATTTATTTTAGGATTTTTTATTTCTTTACCTCATTTAAATATACCACAACGATGATAATATTATAATATTTGTTTATACAATTTAATTAAATGTTATTATGTTGATTGCAAAATAATTTCTATCACCATTTCCATATAATGGAAGACTAACTTTTCACGTGTGTTTATTTATGGAATTCCACCTCCAAGGAGAAATGTGATTATTTTTTCATTAAAATCTCAAAGAAATGGAAATAAATATAGAATTAATGAAAATTCAATTTTTGATGATTTATCTCTACTTTTAGATAGATAATTAAATAATTACCTTATTCCCTTTTATCGGTTACTAAATGATAACGTCACTCATGACTATGTGAGAAAAACTACATCCATGAAGAGATGGGGTTCATTTTTCATTACTACCTCACATGGATGGTCATAAGGGAAGAACTATATAATAATTGAAACATTTAAAAAATATTAATTATTTTATAGATGTAATATATTATCTATTTTATTTCTCCTCTGAGTATATTAATGTAAATAATGTTCATGAGTATGTGCAGACTACCTTCTCCTTCATACATTGTGATTAGTTTTTCATGAACACCATATAAGGTTGGTTTTAAAAAAAATAATGTATGAAAACGATAACTAATTTTTTTAAGATTCCTGATATGATGGAATAATTACCACTTTTACCATAATCAACAATCCAAAATTATTTAGAGATTGAAAACAAAAATGCCACAAAATGTCTTACATAAAGTAATTCATGAAATAATAAACATTATAATTTTTGAAATAAAAGGATCAATATAAATGTAATGAAAATAATTTTTTAAAATAATTTCTAGATTAATAAAATTTTACTATTCGTGAAATTAATAGACATACATGGAACATTAGTAGATGAGGTATTAAATTTCTGGTAACAATTTCTTTTTATTGAGATCAAATACAATTTCATCCCATTTTTTACTTCATTTTTTGTATATAATACCATATATATTTATTTTATAATCCATTTACTGATATTAAAGTATTTTATAATTATTTATCAATTTATATCATTTTATATTCTATTGATGTATATAATAATAATGTTATATGTGATTTCTCTCTAAAATGTAGTTTTAAATGTTTTGAAATATTTTCCCTTATGATCCACATTCAATTATATATTCCAAGGATGTTATTATAGATATTTAAAAGTTAAATAGTTTTTATTATTTTTCATTTCATATTTTTATAAAATTAATATCTTCAATGTTTTACAAAGTTGGTTTTGGACATTATTTTAGAAACTAAAAAAATACTGTTTTTTATGATACAAATTATATTCCATCTTGTACATTATTTATGATAAATAATATTCTTTATGATTATCTGGTTTTTTCAAAATAATTTAATTATCAGTTTTTCAAGTAATTTTATCATTTTTCAAAATCTGTTCAAAAGTTATTGTTAGTTTTCATTTTCAATTAAAGAATTGAAATGAGTTTCGAATAAGGTTTCAAATGATTGTCTCATTGGTTTTATTAAGAAACATTAAAAATTGGAAATGTCTTATTAATGGTACTTTACTTGGGATTTATATATGAAGATTTGTGATCTTGATGTATATCATGATGATTAGTGAGCGTGATATATCAATCATAATCATTAGATAATGATTTTCCTTCAAAGTTGAAAATGGGGGAGAAAACTAAGTAAAATACCCTTATATAATTTAATGGGAATCAATTATTTATTTAATGTATTAAACACAAGTGAATATGGGTTTAAAATATGATTCTCCAGGATATATATTGAATAATTATAATGGGTTATTATGTAAATAATTTTATTTCTTGTGGTAAGGAATAGTTTCTACTATTAAAAAGTGAATGGTTGGTTATTCAAATAAATATATCCATGATTTATCATGTCCCTCATGTCTCATTCATGGTTTTATTATTCTTGATAATGGGATATTTTCATTTTTTAAAAATTTATTTTCTAATGTGTATATATTTTATATTTTTGTCAAATTTTCATTTCAAAAAATGAATACATTTTCAACAGTTTTCTTGTTCTTTATTAGACTAATGGGTTTCCATTTTTCCATAATAAATAATAAGATTTTTATGCCCATACCACATTTTAAAATTACATTTACATGGACTATGGATGATTATGAACTATTTTTATGTATAGCAATAAATAAAGGAAATTGTATAGAAATAAGGAAATTTTTTCATTGAATGAAACAAAAATATAAACTTTAGAATCATGTATTCAAGAAAAAATGGAAATTGTGTGTCATTGTTCCATATATAATGTAATTTTTTTATTTATCAAAACATATATACAAAAATTATTAGAATAAGTTAATAGTGTAATTCAATTTTCATTAATAATTTAATAATGAGTTGATTATATTATAAAGACATGTATTTTTTATCAGATCAAGGTTATAGATAACATTATTTGTTAGGATGCTATTTTCAAACAATTTAGATGTATTCTATAACATGATAGGTTAGTATGTAATGGATAATGGTAGTTAATTTGAAATAATTAAAAGTGTTAAATTGAACATGGTTTTTTATAAAAGTCTTAGTATCTATTCATTTAATAGGAATTTTTATTATTATTTTAATCGAAATACTCAATTTAAATGTTATTATTTTAGTAAATTCATCTTAAAAAAGATGAATCATATTAAAAAAGTTTGTGAAAGTAAATTTAGTGCATGTATGAATGATAAATTGAATGGGATTAAATATGAGGAGAGAAATATTTTTTGTAATTCCTAACCAAGTGTCCTAATGTTCAATCAAAAATATAAATCTAAATGAGTTTATGAAAAACCAAATAGAAAATGACGTTTCATGGAATTTAATGTTAAATTGATCATTAAATTAAAAATATTCAAAACCATACATGTAATGAATGTTCGAAGATGAACCTAGATAAATTCCTTATCATTACAGGAATATGATTCAGATGTAGATATGATATGAATTATTCATATTTATGTCTTTGGAGGGAAGCTTGTGAATTATATCTTCAAGAATATATAAATAAACGGTTTTAACATCATATGGTGGGGATTAAAATTTGAAATAATAGATATTGGGAATGAATTATTTTCATATTTTTTGAAATATGAATATATTTATATATAATAATAAAATGAACTGATAAATATATATTATTGTAGGAAAAAGATATTATTGAATTAGTGTATAATGGTTGGTTATATAATTACGAATAAAGTTTAATTACTTAACTGTTGACATATAGTATTTCAAAATTTATTATGTTGTGGAATTATTTATATATATTCATATGAGTTACATATGACCATAAGGTGAAAAGAAATATTACCCATTTGATGTTTCATATTGTAAGAAAAATTTATTGTTTCTAATAATGGATTTATGCATATGAAAAAAGTAATATTTTTATATATTTAATTGCATTTTTATGATAACTTCTTTTATCTTTTGTAGAAATTAGTTTAATTCTACACATTTCCATTAATGTTATGATGATCAATCATGCAGATGAAATTATGGTTAATTATGGTAAATAATTATCAACTTTGTAAAAATCTTTTTTATATTATTGAAAGCCATGATATTGAAATCTGATTTGGTGACTAAGTGGTTAATGTTATTTTTGAAGAAGATTAATACAAAATGGAAATAATATTATTATGGTAAATGGAAATATTTTTGGATAAGATGGGATTTTATTTTGGAATGATGTTTGGGTTATCATTTTGAAGCATATATGATTCTATTATTACTTAGTGGGAATTTTGTTTATTTAATTAAAAAATTAGAATAATTTTTTGAATATATGATTCTGGCATATAATTTTTGGATTGTTAATTTTTATGCAGTTGATTTATTTATAGATAAATGTTATATTTATTTTTGAGGAATATGTGATCAAATTATTATAATATTTTGTTTTTAGTTTGGGACTAACTTATTTTGAAGAGATTTATAGGTAGTTTTTGATAGAATAGTCAACATTTATCTTTGGTTGTTATTTAATGAGTCTTAAAAATTTAGTGTAGTATTTATTCATATTGGATATTTTCACAATGTGTGGTGAACATTTTTGGATTAGTAAATTGTTATAAATAAATGAAATAACTTGCTATCATTTTGTGGAAATTGTGATACGTTGAAAATAATGTTTTGTTCATAAGGCACCCCAAATAATATGTGGTTAATTTTATGAAATGAAGTATAGGTGGAAAACTGAATGAATGAAACAATTTTTTATTTTTTCGAATGAAATAAATTCTTAAAATTTACTGATAATATCTATCATTATGGTAAATGAAATTTCCATCTAAAGACCAAAAAGATAAATTTATCCATCTTTATATAAAAAACATCCCTCATCTTCTAGGGTATGCCATTATAAAATCATTTGAAATTATGAGTTTTAAATAGGTACATTAATTGAAGAAATAATATCTTTATGGGTCTTGATATAAGAAATTCATGCTCACAATACAATATTTATCAGAATTTATTTATATTGTAATGACATGACACTAATTACCTGGTTCATGTCGGAGAGGTATATAACCTCACACATGCCTTCCCATATGTAAGATGTTTCAATATAGTGGAAAAGGTCAAAATTAGCATGGGGAGATGATGCAATAGATAATCATTGTGATCATTAGTTTATAAATACAAAAAATATGCCTAAAATGTCACAATACATGAATATAATGAATTAATTCTATAAAATATTTCATCCCCAGTAATAAGAAATTATTAATTAAAGAAAATATGTGAGGTCAATAAGTATTACTGTACAACTGGAAATGAAAATAAATAAATTTTTAGCAGGAAGCATCCTTATTCTATCCCTGTATTGAATCCATCTTCTAGCTCCATCCTCCTAATATCGAGTCATAGGTAAAATTCCCTCCATCAAATACCAAGTCATGACGTCTACACATGTTCAATTTACTAATTCAGGCGTGATTATAATCCTATTATGATTCCATAGAATAATCCTTAAAAAAATGCACATGTATTTGTATATTTATTCCATGGTCTAAAGTAAATGTGTACCCAAAATATCAATCACCAATATACTGAATGATCCCAATCTAATCTGGAATCCATGAACCCCTACTATAACTGCATCTGTTTCATAGTGAAAGAATATCTAATGTTTTCAACTGCATTTCACAAATCATGCCAAGTACCCCATCATCTGTTAATGAAAATTCTATTCCAACATGAAAGAAAAAAAGCCACGCCCTCTTTTTGGGGTAAGTATATCATATGTTAGAAGTATACCTGACCAAATTTGATGGTATGTATTCATGGACCACCCAAACAATGAACCTTCTCTCAAACTTATGGGGGATCCCCTTAGGCATATTAAATTGGAATATATGAACACCCTTCTAATATCTTACATCAATCCAATTGTATAAGAATACCAATATAAAAAACTAACTATCCAATGAAAATCCATTTTTAATGAGTCATGTAACCTAAGATCCCACTCTATGGATTCCACTAAATCTATCATGACCACCTATCAACATGACTACTAAAACAGAGATTCCATCAGTTATAATCAAATCACATACAAGGAAATACATAGTGTGTAACAATACATCACCATAGGTAATTCCACAGGCTGTATAACATTACTCAACTCATACATAACATATCATGAGACATATAAGCCATATAAACAAGGGTCTCACATGCCACCATATGTATTATATAAATACCATCCAACAAAGGGTATCTACCCAAATGATAAACTTAGACTTTATATAGTAAAGAGCACTAAATAAAAATCCCTATTTGTCAATGAATTCATATATTTTAAAAATTGGATCTAAGTTCAAATACCCAACATAAAATGAATTCTATATCATGTAAACACACCATATTCCTGTAGAAAAATTCACAATTCATCATTATTGAATCAATATATAAATAATTATAGTATGTGATCATGTCAAGAGAAGATATCCAAAAACATTACCAAAGGGGAAACACTTTCAACAATATGTCATGGATCGATCAAGTAGAGGCCACCAAAATAATAGAACCAAAATAAATCTATAAATTGATCATGAATTGTCCATTTTATGGATAAAAATATCTTTGGGTTTAGTAAAAAAATCATTGATAAATGATCAATTCCATGACAGAGTGATACATTTTCCGAGAAAGGATATATATAACCGAAAATGATGCTCTAGTTTGGTCTATAATTTCGCATCACAAGTAGAGAGAAACAGGTAACCTATATCCCAATGGGAGAGCACTCCACATGTTTCTTTTCAAATTACGGTTGTAATTAAGAGTGGATTAGATAAATAATTTTATTATTTATTTTATTTGAAATTACATTAATGATGGGAATTTCTAGGTGTCACCATTTGGCTGATGGGTTCTATAGATAAGAATACACACTTCCATCACCACCAGCAAGCTAGTGGACCCCATATACTAGCTAGTAGACCTATTTCAGCCACTATGCTACCCACATGCATTAATTCATTAGATAAATCACCCATGAGACCCACTTTCCATTAAAACACACCTCTAAAAGGGAAAAATAAAGAAATATATGATTTAATTTTAAAAAACCATGCCGTGAAAGATTACGTCAACATATTTTTCCCCTATAATGATTTAGCATCCACTCAATGTGTATCCAATGTTCATGATTAAATATATCGGGCAACAACACTCAAACATCACCATCACGCACCCATGTCTTCAATGGAATCAATACACGATTCCATATGACTCTTAAAATAGGCACTATCATCCCTCAAAACACTTTCTCACTCTCATCTATAATATATAATCTGTGAAATACAAATGATACGTTAGGAACAAGCCCAACATCCTCTATATTGATCACAAGCATAATGATGGGAATTGGAATATGAAGATCAGATACCCGAACCACATCATTCATACCATGGAATCATGGAGGATGATCTAAATAGAAGTCCACTGTCCCAACATGATCGATAATCTCTAATGGTCCCAATTATTTTTACATATTACAATGTTTCTAGAACCATTGAGGTCCTAATCGATGATCCATTCTAATTTCGATGAAAAAAACATGTAGTTTCATCCGATGGTTGTTTATGGGGGAGAGGTAAAATGTCTTCTACAATCATTCATATCGGGTTCATCATTTTTTATTATTAAAGGAAACACCCAATACTTCGTACAACAATAACTGAGTACAAAACTTCATTCTAAAGGTAGATAGTTAGTTGTTATTTCAGAACCATTAATTCATAGGTACTCTCAGTGGTTTAAAGGTTGGGATGTTGGGATCATCACACCCTTTTAGGGGAAATTTTTTCTTAATCTGTGACTCTCTTTGAGATTTTAGATTTTTTCATTAATATCTTACTTATCGCAATATGGGTAAGATACACTTACAAAATAATCAAGTGTTAAATTCTTATATTTTTAAATATGGGTCTGCTATTGAGTTCATCTATATGTATATGAGGTTCTTTATGCAATTTTCATCATGGGTGGATGCTCATATTTGTTAGCCATATCACCTAACACACTAGGGTTGTATTTCCATCTGTGGTGGAAAATAAATTTTTGAAGATGGGATTGAATCATTAAGATGTATCAAACATATCCTACTTATAAATTGAATCAAAACCAACACAGTTTTCTCAACCCATGTAGTTTAACATCCTGATGAAAGGATATTTATTGATGTTTTTATGTTATGAACTAGGTATTGAGCTTGAACCTCAAGTAGGCATCCTATATATCTTGTTTCTAACAAGAATCAGAGTCATAGTACGTTGATCATGCCTTAGGGGATTGCCCCAAGGTGGATGAACTTATATGTGGGAAGCAATATCATGCCACTTATTAGGGAACACACATTGAGGTCAACCTAGAAAGTGGAGATCATAATGCAAATGAGATGTTCATCCCCAAATCGTAATCCCACGTGAGCCATTCTTTGTGTGAGAAATATGAGATAAAAATTGATCAGTTTAATTTAATATGTTTGTGGGACTTAATAACTAGGGAGGATTTTATGGGGGGTTTGATATGGGGCTCGAGCATTAGTAAGGCTTTCTAGGTATCTTGGTTATGGAATGAATCGGATTCATCATAGTTCAATTTTCTTCTCAATATGATAATGTTTTAGTAAAGGGAGTGGATTTTTGGGGTAGATTGAGTCCCAATGGTTAAAATGAATTTATTTTGGAGGGGAATAAACCTATGTGGATACATAGTTTTTCTTAGACATTAGGAAGGAATAATATATATCCTATTTATAATAGTAATCAGAGTTATGATAGCTCAATTTGGGTCCTCGATCTGCTGATGGATGAGTTGGGGAGATGTAAGAAAAGGAGATTTTAGATCCCATGTGTATAATATACTTAATATAAAGGATCCTACAACTAGGTGATTCCCCATTATAACTTATTCCATCAATAGGAATCATAAATATTCTATTTATAGAAGTAATAGTGGTTCTCATAGTTTAGTTGAGGGTATTCCGACATATATTCCTTGAAAAGGGTTAACATATCTCAATACATCATCATGATATGTCTCTATTTTTTACATTAAATTATCTTATTATCTTCCTGACATGTAGGGATGTATGTATGACATGTACAAGGATATTTCTATATATTGTGGTTGACTAGGTAACATGTCTAAACCCAAACACATGATCTAATTGACCTATCCAAAGGATGATATATAATCAAAATGGAATGTCTTAAGGATATAACATTGTCCAGTATGACATTTTTGTTACTGTCGCAAGACCTGGATGAAAAGTATAACAAGTGTTGTATGACATTTTTGACATGTTTTTTGGGTTTCACATGACCTGGATGACTTGTCTAAAGAACATCCCAAGACCCTACTAGCTTTTCTGGAGGACATCGTGAGACTTGGATGACATGTACTAGTGACACCATAAAGCACGTGAAACATTCCTTGAATATATCATAAGATTTTGTTTATAATCCCAAAATACATTTCAAGACTCAGGTGGATTTACTAAATGGCATCACAGGACATTCCCCACATGTTGACGAGACAAAGAATAATCTAAATGGAATGTCGATAGAGTGCCACATGACTTGGATGACATGTCCAAATGTTGTCACATGATCCACATAGGTCATGATAAGAAAATAAAGATCAATATATCCATTGTTATATAAGTCTCTTATCCATTTATTATTTGTTCCTTCCTCTATCACATATTTATCTTAAGGATTGTCTAGTGTTAGATTATTTTAGGGTTTTCATGACTGAGTCAACATGTGGGACTTCTATATCATAACATAGGTGAAAAAAATGAATTTACCCACATGATTTATAGAGCAATCAAGTGATAATAATTTTCATGCCACAAGATCCCTTTGGCCATTCCATATATATTAATTGGTTAAAGACTTTGTCAATCACGTGACTAGATGTTATAAGAAGTTATCCCATACGCAACCATGAAACAGTTGTCTGTTGAATGTATTTTTTTTCTAAGGGTGGAAGATTTATAAGTCTCACGACGATGGTTATACACCACATAACATTGTACATGTATAAAAAATATAAGACAAATTTAGTGAATGGATTCTTTTATCACACACTTTTCATGAACTTCCATGGGTCATCTATAGTGTCACATGATGATCGGTGACTATGAGAATGTTCTGCCATGTCCATGTTTATTATACACTGAAAAATAAAAGAGATTTAACCTAACCTTGTTGAAATGTCAATGATATTTCTTATTGTTATCCCATCATGTCTTGGAGTCTTCAAGAGACCAGTATGCTTGTGGGAATGCTTTTTCATGATTGAATACTACTTTTTAGGATTCTTTACAAGATAAACGTTTCCTACCAAGGGGCCCTCCATGATACAAAGGAGCCATATGAAGGGGACTTCATGAGATCATACTTAATTGTCAAGGGGGATTCAGGTGGTCAATTTTGATCGACTAAGGCACTCAATTCCCATTCATGTGATGTTTAGTGTATCTTCTCATCATGATAATCATCCACATTTCCTCCATTTTTACTTATTTCCTTATTTTACAATGATAGGAGATCTCACAACATCATGTGTGAGTGTTGTCGTGGAAAAGTACTCTTCTTGAACATGGTGAATCAAATTATAAATTCTCGACCTCAATGTGAAGGAAGATCTTTTCCATGGACAATAATTCTATTTTTCTATTTTTCTGAAGTGGAATCATATAATTTAATGGACATTTTTGATACCCTTCACATGATTAAGGTGACCATAAATCATGATTTTAATGAAGGTTGATATGTATCTAGGGGATTCATGAGGACTTTTGGATCACACTATGATTTCTAATGAAGCTCAATGTAACTTCCCTACTGACGAGGTTTCCATATATATATACTTTTATTTTATAAGGGGGTTCTCGATAATTGTGAGAAATACATCAGTTGACATGTTTCCAGACTTTTAGGAATTCATTTAGTATCCTTTGTATGATCATTTTTGTTTGAATATATTCCTTCACACGAATTGGTGGTCTTGAAAAATGGAATTTTTGTGATCATATGTAGATCATGTGATGTGCATGACCCATTTGCATGAACCTCCAAACATAATCCAATAACATTTCCCTATGAAGGGTACACGATCCATGTGATTCATCCAACTTTATTCCATTGTTCTATGGAAAAAATAATACCCATAATTTAGGAATTTTCTCCATTACAGATTTTACCACAATCATTATTGGGTGTTAATGATCTCCCCTCATCATGAGAGACATCTCATGGGACAAGAGATCAGTTTTGAGGAAATTAAAAACCTATTTGAGACATTGGGGATGTCCCTGATCGGTTTCTAGGGAAACATTTAGTATTAGAGGACACCTTTGTATTTACATTGATCAATCTATAAATATGTTGGTGAGGGGCGCATCACTAGACATGAAACTATGAATATTTAGTGACCTATTTATTCCCCTCATTGCATGACTCTTTTAAAAGACTCTATCAAGAAGATCTGTCTTTCAAGACCACATCACCAAAACTGATCACATGATACATTTTCAAAAACTAACCACAAGACTAATTAATGAGATATTTTCAAATCCTTTCACTATGTGAATTCTTTTTCTCAACACTTTTTTTGAAAAAATACTAAATCAATTATCTTCAATTTTTTTAACCTTGACCCATGTCCATGGACACATGGGTATCTTGTGGTCTTTTCATAATATAATGATTTGGTCGCATGATCACTTGAACATTATGTGTCTTAGATGACCATGTTAGGTTCTCATGATTAAGAGTCTTATGGACGACCATGTGGTGGAGATATTCCTATTGGGTCATGTGATTCATTAGCTTTCCATTGATTATGTGTTTTTTAAGACCTATATCATATCATCTAACTGATAATACCTTCATGGTTATTGAAATTTAGAAGATTGTATAGAAATCATGAACCTCTTTTGGTAGGATATTTGACACAGATGACTTGTTTTTTGTTTCATACTATGGATTCCTGTTCTTATTCATCTTCCTTCAGGATATCTAGAGTGCCATGATAAATGGGAATATTAATGATGACCCTCAGTATCTTATACAATCGAAAAAAATGTTATGAATATGCTTCTCTTATATAATCTCCATATCCACCAATTATCATACATGATTCTTTAATATGGATTCGGTCATTTGAATGATGTAGTCATCCACAAACCTTACCATAATCGTAAATCTTTATGGTTTTGATCATCCCTATATTATGTTCAAATAATGATTTCTGAAAGGTAGTGAATTGATCATTGATTAGTCTCAGGGTTATTCCTATTCATTAGTGAACTCACCTGAGGGTCTGTATAGTGGTGATTTTTCCCAGTATCCCATTTTCAATGTTTTTTCAGAATATTGGTCTCTAAAATGAATAATTTGAGATGTGACGGGAGTTTGAAATTGGACATGCAACATAGTGGATTTTTTTTTGATAAATGGATATAGATATTTGAGGTTAGATATATATTCTCCTAAATTTCTATTAGCTATAAGTTTTTAACATTTAAGAGGCTATATAGATTTCTTAGTTCATCATCTACCACCAGTCATATCTTCTTAGAGAACCGATTAGCCATTGTTTACCTGGCACTTATTTATTCCATCTATCCAATGGAGAAGAAAGAATCATCTTTTAGGATATATACCTAATTAGTGGCATATACCACCTTTTAGGGGATGTACAAAGAGATCCTTCGTTATACGGATGTCTGGAATGGCCGTACACAAACTACAATCTTATAAAGGAAAATTATTAGCATTTTGAATATGAAGTTAATTAAGGAGCTAAATATGAAGTCATTAATTTCTATTATGTATTAAATCAACAACATTATCTTCTCTCGTAGAGCTCGGATGAATATTATATACCCTCTCCAATTCCCATTATGATAGGTCCCTGACAAAGCTTTCATGTATTTGGAATCCCTTGATACCTAGGAGCACACTACAGGGGTTTACTGAGTGAGACTAGAGATATCATAAAAACTTTGGATGGTGGGTTTTGTATCTATGTTTCAAAATGTTTATATTTTCCAAGTTAAGGACCCTCATATTGTAATTTTAGTGAGCATATTTTTGATGAAAGATTTATTAGAAGAGGGTATAACCCTTAATTTAGTTGTACAAACTCTTTCTTGCCTCTACTAACTTCTGGGACATATTCTTCAGGGAAAGATTCTTTATAGATTAATCATCCCTTTCCTGTTTTTATTTAGATATATATGGGATCATTTTTGCTACTATAAATATCATACAAAAACCAAGATCGAAGATTCCTCATTATTCCCCACGATGTTGAATATTTATAGGGTTTAGGCGATGATTTTAGTACCCAACGACGAAATTGAAATGTTGAGTTGGTCTGATCACTTTATCATTATTCTTTATCCTACAACGAAAAGGATATTTTTTATAATGGTAGAGGCTATATTTCTATATGGTCATATAAAATATCATTTAGAAATTGGGTTCTCCTTTCCCATGATGAAGAGATGATTAATTTTGTTCCATATACCCCTTTCATGTTTTCCTGCCAATTCAGTTGCATTGAATGTGTCTCCCACCACCCCATAGCTGGTGTGTTGGTAGAAGTGAATCCATGTATTATTCTCCAAATTTAGATGATATTGTATTTTAAAAATACAAACACTGAGATTAACATTCCACATGTAAGAGCCCCTAACTTTGTATCATGTTATTATTCCCTAGATTGGGTGGAAGCCTACCTGAGTTGTGTGATGGACCGGTTGTTCTGTTATGTTGAAAACAATGTGCTTCACAGACCCCCTTGTATATATAAATAATGTAGGTGATTGAAGATTAAGATGATCATATGAGGTGACATTCTCATCTTGGTGTTGAACATACCATTAGTTGGGATGAAGTTTTTGTAGAGTCTGGTCTATCAATAAAATCAATGGATGATGCATCATTTTAGAGAAGGGATCATGTGCCTTCATCTCTAAATTCCACATCATCTTAGCCAATAATTACCCCTTTTGGAATACCTACCCTAGTAGTTGTAAAGGACTAAACAAGACACAATATAATACTATAGAATATTATCACCTTGATAACTGAGACTCCCTAGGAAACCTTTTGTAATCTAGGGGAACACATTCTCTAAATCATTCAGTATATTAGGGTAGGTGTCTTTGACCATAATCCATTATATGACACCATTAGAAACATTTCCCTAAATAGGAAATAATTGAAATTTATTGAGAGGGTTTTTATTGAGTGGGATGTTGTGACACTATAGAGACCATAATTTTCCTCATGTTACAATTACATTATTTTAAAGATAAACAACACAAAAATTTTAAAAATCTATGATTAAACAGTTTAGTGTCTTCGCAAAATTATCCTTATACATAACTTGTATAGAATAACTAATAAACAATATTTATTTAATTCATCTCTAGATTCTTAGAAGCCTTAGAATTATCTTTAGTATAAAAATCACATGAGGGCATATATCAAAGAAATGGGTGACCTAAAAGCCTAGTAAAAGGATAGATGAAAACATTAATCAATATAAAACGGGTCATCCTAATATTCATCATCATAAAATAATAATAGGATCATCCAAATATTCTTAAGAACAAACATTTTATAAAGGCAAGGAATGTGTCAATTTATAAAAATGAAACATCATGTCTTAGTGGTCAACTACTACACATAATATTGAACAATGATATAATCACGTCCACACATAACATATGTGCATAAAAATAACCTATTAACTATGAAAAAATAAGGCATCATGTTTGGCCATAATTTAGATTATATAATGAAACACATCACATTACAGAATTCAGTGAAGGGATATATAATTTTGGGCACAATTGTCACATCATAACATTTACATAATCATAAATGCCACATTGGACATATAATTTAATTTTTTCATAAAATAACCCATGGAAAGGAAATGGGATTCATGAGAATTTAATGCAGTATAAATTCACCAATAAACATCATGGTTCTTGAAATAAAAACAGAATAACAAACATGGTTTAAGAATCAAAAATCATGAGGGAATAAAAAGTAATATCAGGATGAGTAAAAGATTTGTTTTAGAAATAAGACTTCTTTAGAAAAAATCATTACATTTATCATAAAATAATATTGGATGAATTTATATCCCAGAAAATAAAAGGGAAGGAAAATAAAATTATATTTAAGGAATAATGATGTAATCAACCACCTAAAAATTTTTAATTAAATATTTATAACACAATGAAAGGGAGTTGGATTTGAGAATTCCCATACATTATTTTTTCATGCTTTAATCGCTTTAATATGATGAATAATAAGATTAAAATCATTAATTAATAAATCAAAATACTGTTGTACAATTATTCTTTTGTTATAACATTATTAAGTTTGTTTATGGCCATTTGGATGAGTTATAGTATTCAATTTCATTGCTTCATAGTGTTCGTTTTCTAGATTATTATTATTGGTTCACTTGTATACATGTATTTATGATCATGTAAAATGAGGATAATTGACTAGAATTGAAATTATATGTTATTTATGAAATTATAGAATTTTTATTGGTATTATATATTATTTTCCCCCATATATGATGATTATTTATTAGATAAAATGTTAATGATAATCATTTTGAATAATTTTTCGGTTTTTGATCACAACAAAATTGTTTTATTTTATTAATTAGTGTTACAAATATGTGTTATTTATAGAAGATAAAAAGGTTATAAAATATATTCTAAAATATATTTCAACCATTATATGTTTATTAATATAATACTATAAGGTATAAAAGGAAAATGAAAACTTTTTATCCTTGATGGTGACCAAACAACACCTCATAGATGATGTTTCTATTTTTAGAATAAAAGGCAGAGGTGAAAAGGTTTGATGATATATTAATGCATTAACATTAAAATATTTGCATATATATATATGATACTTCAGTAATCATTCCACTTCGATAAGGTTAGATAAGGATATATTAAGTTGTAAAATTACAAAAGAGAAAAAGTTTAATGAAAACAAAGGGATTTTACCGCTTGAATTATTTTCCTTGAGAACCTCCTTAAAAATATTGGTTTTTGTACTATATTGATACCAATGGCTTCTGGAAATGGGGTCGGGGATTGAAAAGTGTATTGGGATGATATTGGATAGTATTCAAGACTTTAGAGGTGTGAGGATAAGGGGTGGTGAGGGGTAGTACTTATTATGGAGGAGAGAGAAGTTCTTTTATTATTATATTAAGTAGTTTATTATTTTGGATCAATACTTAGAATATTTTTACCCTAATTAAAATAATAATAAAATAATAAAATATATTTTGATATTTTTATCTTACATCATCGACAACTCATCCATGACTCAATATTGCATTTATTTGTTATATACCATAAATTACAGTATATCACTATTCAAAAAAATTTAACTGTTTTAACAAAGTACCAAAAATTTACCGTAACCATTTCTTGATGTATAGAATTAGAAAATTAACTTTATTTTGTGAAAATAATTTTATAAACATGATAAATTTAAATTTTAATTGAAATCCTCATTTATTCTTAAAATAATGATTTTAAAATTAAAACTAATATTATGACATTTCAAAAAATTAAATAAGGTCTCATAAAATAATATTGTAATCATCATGATAAGAAAATTAATTTATGAATCTTTTTTAGGAAAAGAAATATTATTTTAAACTATCATATTAATTATAGTATTTTAAATAAAAATTAATGTTTTCAAAGATACCTACACATAAAATATCATTTTTAATAAATTAATTTACTTATATTTTGATATAAAAATATCATATTCTCGTTTTTCAAATGACTAAATTTAATTTAAAATTTCATAGTTAGGGTTAATATTATATTGTCTAGATTACTATTACTAAGGGTCAAATTACTATTCCAAAGGTCAAGTTACTATTCCATTAGTAATGGTTGCTTAATTTCTATTATTTCATTCATTATTACTTTAAAGAATTTGTATTGTGTTATCAATGTGATTTTATGTGAATTAAACTATATGACAAAATTATAAGAACAGAATTTCCACTAATAGAATAATGGGTTGTTACATTTTTCCCCCTTATGAAATTTTTCCCTCGGAATATTTTTTTACAAACTATGTTGAAAATATTTAAGGGAACTTCTAATTCATTGCTTCCTCTGGTTCCCATGTTTCCTACTTGTACCTATAGTTTCTCTGTAGTACATTGACTAGGTGAGTAGTCTTTTTGCATATAACTTTATCTCTACGGTCCAATATATTCAACGGTTACTCCTCATAAGAGAGATCAATTTCAAAATATTCAACCATTGGATTCATTACATAGTAGGGATATAGTATATACTCCCTCAAGATGAATACATGGAATACACCATATACTTCATAAATGGTTAGTGGATGTGCTATTTGATAGCCCACATCACTGAAATATTCAAGAATCTAAAAGGGGCCAATATACCTGGGACATATCATTAATTTTTTCCCAAATATCATTATCATTTACTGTGGATATTTTTAATGGAATACAATATGTCCAACTAATTTTTTTTTGGTTTCAATGACGAATGACTGCATGGATATTCTTTTGACATTAGGCTATCTATATTTGATGCTATGCAGATTTATCCTTTTCTACCATTTCATCGATTGTTTCATGTCCTAAATCCTTTTGTTTACTAACTTCAACCCCACATTCCAATGTTCTACATCTTTTCCCATAAAGGGATTCATAAGTAGTCATTTTGACGATCAAGTGGAAACAGTTGTAGAAAGATAACTCAAAGTGAAGTAAACGTGGGTACCATCCCAGTTTTTAGGCCGTAGAATATTTTATCAACATCTATTTTATTGAATGAATATTCTATTCCAATTTTCAATATGTTTGGGGATAACAAGACGTACTGATGTTCATATTAGTGATTAGCGCATGTTAGAAACTTATCAAAAAAATGTTTACGAATCTAGGATCTTGGATGGATAAAATCTATAGTGGAACTCCCTGAAGCCTTATCACTTCTCTAATGTGTATCTATAAAATTTGAACAGGTGAAAAGTCCTCTTGAGTTGTGATAATGTGATATATATTAAGATAATCCACAATAATCCATAAAACATTGTTTCATCCATATTTCGTTGGAATTCCAATGATAGATTATATTGGGTTGTTTTCCCTTTTTTATGTGGTTATGGGTAATGGTTACAACATCCCCTTAGACATTTTCCATTAATCCTTCACTTTATAACATACAAGGCCCTATGATGTATATTTAGTTATCTATTTCTTTATATTTTCTCACTAATAGTTCTCCCAGAGATCTCGATGCACCAATGTGAAATATATGTTAGTAGAGTAGTTTGAGATATGTGCTTCACTCATAATATCTTTCATTATATCATGGTTGGATGGTACACATATTCATGGACCAAATCTTATAACACATTTTTCTTCAATTTTGATCTTCGAGGAAATCACATTTCTCATGGATTCCACCTTCTTCTAAATTTCCACATCATTTCATTGAGAATCCTTTATTTTATACATGGGTGATGCTTAAGAAACAATTTTGGAAATGATTCATTACGTTTCTTCCATAAAGATTCCCATATAGATACATTGATAATATATTAATATTCTAACATTAAATATTCTCACCATTAATAATGTTGAATGATACATTGTACATAGATAATTCACCAATTTTTTATATTTTCATGGATGGTAGTGGATTAAGAAATCATTATAACAGATGATCTCTAACCATATTGACCGCTTCATATTAATATATTTATGTTTCAATATATATTCTAGGCTCTTATGATGAGTATATATTTCATAGTACTTCTAATATATATAATTACTCTATATTTTCAATAAGAATATCAGAACGTCCAACTCTAGATCATGTGTGGAATTATCTTTCTCATAAAATCTCAAATGACACTAATCCTAGGCTATCACGTTATCATTTTTCATTAGTAAAGATCCAAATCCATTATTTAAAGAATTATTTTATACCAAAATTTGTTCCACACTTGTTAGGATTGTGAGTATTGGCATAGTGATAAGACTCTTTCTTAACTCTTTGAACTACTCTTCACGTTCAATGATCCAAAAAAATATTTTATCCCTTTCAAGTCATATTTTTAAATGGGTTTGATAATTGTGATAATTTCTTAAAAAATCATTGGTAATACCTATATAGTCTAAGGAAACTATAGATCTCCATTATAGATGTGGTTCTAGGCCCCTCTACGACTGTGCTTGTCTTAATAGGGTCCACATATATTCCTTTACTGGTGATAGCAAGGCCCATGAATGGTACTCCCTCCATCCAGAACACACATTTACTCTACATTGAATAATGTTTCACCATTCATAATGTCTTCACCCCAATATTCAAATGCTCCACTTGGTCCCCCTTTCTCTTGGAGTATATCATGATATCATGAATTAAGACTACCATAAAAATGTCCTCATAATCTCTAAAGACTATGTTTAGTATGTTCATGAATTTTTCTAGATGATTAGTTAGTCTAAAAGGAATATCTATGAACTCATAATTTACATCCCTCATTTGAAAAGATTTCATGGGAATATCTTTTTTCATTACCATTAATTGGTGATATCCTGACCTAAGTTCCATCATAGAGAAGTAATTGTCCCAACAAAATTGATCGAACACTTCATCCATCCATTGGAGGGGATACATTTTCATTATTGTGATTTTTTGGGGGAACATGATGATCAATGATGATGAACATTGATGCACTATTCTTCTTGACGAAGTGGACTGGGACACCCCATGGTGAACCGGTCAGGAAAATAAAACCCTTGTCCATGTTCTCTTGTAACTACTTATTCGGTTCTTCCAACACAATATTTACCACTCTATAAGGTGTATTTGATATAGGTAGATATTTTGGAAAAATATTAATTGATAATTCAACCTCTTAGTTAGGAGTACGACCATATGAATCTTTGGGGAATACATCAATGTAGTTCCTCATAAAGGGAAAGTCTTTCAGTATGATTCTCTCAATTTGCTCAATCATTTAAGCTAGATATTATTGATCATATGTAAATAATATCCACACATGAGACTATTATTCTAAGGGACATTCGTCATTATCCCTATTCTTTTACAAAATTACAGGATATTTCAAAATGTGAAGAGTGGTCTATATTTCCCTACAGTTGATGTTGGATTTTTATAATGATATCCAATCTTTGCATTATATAGAATAAAACTCCACCAAAGTAAGTAAGACCAAATTAGCTGGGAGATTGGGTCCACAAAAATTTGTGGGTGAAAAGTTATATATGTCAGATACAATAATTTCTCCATATTTTATAATCATAAATAACATAGAATCAATATTTTAAGGTGGTTTTGAATAGTTAAACTTTCCTTGAATGATATGAAGGAATGTGTATACCAAGAATAAAATAGTATGTTCCCTATTCTTAAATGAATAACTAGTTTAACTATAACCACATAAATTGCAGGATTCACCTTATCTATATTGATGGAATGATATTTCACTTGATCCTTTGTTTTTGTTGTTTAGTGATGCTGATTACCGGCGAGGACTAAAGGTTTAGTACAGAATCATACATGCTTCCCTTGGTCTATGAAACTGAATCATTGATCCAAATGTTGTTATGTTATTTATTCGACAACATATTCTACATTCCTCTATTCCCTTCTATATTCAAGAACATTATGTCCTTATCTCCCACACATGAAGCTTATCCTTATCCCTTTTAGGATGATACCTGGAAGATTCTTCCAACATTTTGGACATATGAGTGGTTGAGTTTTACTTACACCTTTTTCATTATATTCTCTAGCATTAAGACCCATATTTTATTTCATATATCCATTTCTATGGTACCACTCACCAATATCCATCTCCACTTTTAGATCACATCAATCAAAATTTTTATAACTCTCAATGACATGAATTTCTGGATCATTTTGAAGGTGTGGTTTTAAACCAATACAAAATATATCAATTTTTCTATAATTATTGATAAAAACCCTATGTAGTACCTTTCATTCCATGTGAAATTTTATTTATAATCAATGATAGATTTGCATTATTTTTTCCTCATCAATATAAATTATCTCTCCAACTTTGTAGGAAGTGTTTGAGTGAAGTACATGTAAAGAAATATTTTCTTAAAGTCCAACCACTCCATCTCTATAATTTAATCCTTCATCTTGGTGTTCTTAATAAAAACCCAACATTAATAAGCCTATCTATATAAATACTCAATGGTTAGAGTCACCATATCCATTTTAGAACTACAAATCATAGAAAATTTGTTATCAAATATGTTGACAAATTAATTTGGGACTAGTGTATTATAAGATATTATAAATTTTGGGGGATATTAATGTATGAAATATTTGATATATAGTTTCTCCCTATTAGGGAAAGGTGTAACTTCCACATTATTTAGGTTATTTATCATAGCATGAGACAATTGTGTATGACCTGTCATGAAATTTTTAACATCACCTACTAAGGAAGTGGGGATGTCATTCAGGAAATTGCAAAATTTCCCACCAAATGTATTGTTAGCATGGCCCATCCTCATTCCCACAATTTTATAAAATGGTAAACGTTTGACCAAAACATAATTAAAAAAGTCATTAAAAAATTATTAATTCCCTTATTCAATTAACATTAAAGGAATATCCTTTAGGATCCCAATAATTAGAATTTTTTTAGAACAAATATTCTTGGGTGATTTCATATAGTTAGTATCATACTAATAAGTTTCAATACAATTCAATAATATTAATTCCCAAATTAAATAAGCCCTTTTTGATACGAAAAATATCAGTCCTACTTATCCTAACATGGCTATTACATTATTGTATAAATAAGCAACATAACAGTGCTACAAATATTGGATCAAACAGTTTAGTTTCATTAGAAAACTATGATTACACATTAATTTTAAATAAAAATAATAAAAATTATTTAATATATTCATATATATCGTATTGGACTTAATATCCACTTTAGTTCAAGTAATCACCTGAGGACACATTTCAAAGAAAGGGGTGAGATAAAAGCCCTGTAAAAGGATAGATAATAACATGAATTAATACTATGTGGGTGAGAAAAATAATCATGATCATAATATAAGAATAGGAACATAATAATAATAATTAGAGGAAACATTAGGTAGGATCATGGAATGTGAAAATTCATATAAATGAGGCATCTTTTCATAGTGCTCAACCACCACACATAGTTTTCAACAAAGGTAGCATCGTGTTCATGAAAAACTTCTTTGTATAACCATAACATCATCGTTATAAAAAATATAAAATACTTTTTCTGAAAATTTTACATTCTCTCATGAGATACATAATATTACCCAATTTATTTAATCACTATATAATTCTAGGTTCCCCCGTCACATCTTAACTTTTAAATAATCATGCATTCCAGTTGAACGTATAACTATATTTTTCATAAAATTGGCCATGGAAAGAAAATGGGGTTTAATATAATATAATATAGAATACATTTTTGAATAAACATTGAGGTTATCAAAATAAAATGTTAATAACATACTTGATATGAGAACCATCAATCTCCAGTGAAGAAGAATCTATCTAAATTGGAGCAAAAGATGTGGTTTAAGAAAGAAGACTTCTTTCAAAAAAATATTTCATTTATTATAAAATCATATTGGAAGAATTTGTATCCCAGAAATGGAAAGGGAAGGGTAATGAAGCCATATTTAAGGAACGTTGATGGAAATATGCAAATATAAATTTTGAATGATTGAGTGAAAACCCAAAGGATGGGAGTTGGGTTTGAGAATTCACATACCTTATGTTGGAATGATTTATTGACATTAATATCCAATATAATCAAATTATATAAATTATTAATTAATCCAAAACCACTTATAAATTAATTTTATTCATTATTATTTTATTATATTGTTCTATGGCCATTTTTATGAGTTACAATTTTCAATTTCATTGTTCATGAGTTTTTGTCTTCATAATTTTTATGATCAGTTCACTTGTATACATGTATGAAAGATCATGTAAAACAATGATAATTATAAAAATTGTAATTATATTTATTTAATTACAACCTTATGTTTAATTTGTCACATATATTTTTTTTTCAAGATATTATTAGGATTATTATATAAAATGTTAATGATGATCTTTTAGATTAATTTGGCAGTTTTCAATCACAACTAACTCATTTTGGTTTATTATTTAATATTACGTATATATGTTATTTACTTAAAAACGATATAAAATAAATTTTAAAATATTTTTCACCAATTATCATGGTTTTATGACCATACATGAAGGAATAAATGAAAAATTACAACTTTTCATCCTTAACGGAGGTAACACAACACTTTATTGACGATGATTCCATTTTTGGAATAAAACAGAGTGGAGAAGAGGTCTGATGATAGATTATTAGATTAAAATAATAACATTATATGATATATATGATAATAGAGATATAATTACACTTATATAATAGGATTTTAGGATATAATAATAAGTGAGAATAAAAATGAAAATAAATTAAATGAAAAGAAATAATATTTTACATCATGAATTCTTCTCCTTGTGAACCCCCACAAGATGATTATTTTTGCTAATTTTTTGTTAAAAAATAATCTTTGATGTGGGGTAGGTTATTGGGATGAGTATTGGGAGAAAATATATCATGAATCAATGATTTGGAGGTTTGAGGGGAAGGGGTGGTGATGGGTGGTATTAATAGTAGAGGAGAGATGTGTTTTTTTTATTATTATATTCATTAAATTATTATTTTTTATCAAGACTATAGATAGTTTGAAAATTATCACTAAATATAATAAAATAATGAAGAAAATATTGAAATCATGGGCTTACATAATCCATACATCATCTATTACTGAATAATTCTGGTACTTGTTAAATACCGTAAATTACACTATTTCACTATTCAATAAAATTTCAACTATTTTACAAAAATCCAGAAATTTCATTCTAACAATTTATTTTTGGTCATATATAAAAACTTAACACCATTTTATGAAATTATTTTCCTAAATATGGGAAATTTAATTTTCAAATTAAATTATAACTAATTAAAAAAATACCAATTATAAAATTATAAGTGGTTTTATGACACATTGAAAAATCAAATCAAATCAGATAAAATTATCTTGTAAACACAATAGAACAAAATATAAATTTATACATATATTTTTTGAAAATGAATTTTCGTTTAATCTATTATATTAATTATAAAATTGTAAATAATCATTTATATTTTATAAAAATTCAAACACATAAATTATCATTTTTAAAACATTAATTTACATATATGATTATATAATATATCATATTATCATTTATAAGATAGAAAATATTAAATTATACCTTCAAGGGTGATGTTAATATTATATTCTCAATATTATTATTCCCAATGGACACAATACTATTCCAAAGTTCATGTTACTATTCCATTAGAAAAGGATCCTTAATTTATCTTATTTCATTCATTCATAATTTATAGGGTTTTTATTATTTTATCAATATGATTTTTTGTGATTTATACTATATGAAATAATTATAAGAAGTTAACAACCATTAATAGAATTATGGGTTGTTACATACTCCTCTAAACAATCTAATAAGGGATTCTTCAGAGGCATTGTAAGAGAGTCGTCAGATAATATCACAATTACACACCCAGATAGATGCCATGACCAGAAAGATAAAAAGACATGCTGAGATCATATCTCTCTCAAAGTATGATATTTTGGGCTCATCATCCTCATTAATGACTAATTAGAAAATATTTGTGGAGCTATCTTCTTTTATAAGGACTCTTCATCCATGAGAAGTTGTAAATGAAGTAGGGAAGATGGAACTTCACTGCTCAATCCATGCTTCTCATAATATGTCGGACAACAAGAAAAATTAGTATAATCAAATATTACTATGGTCTTATCAAAGGCGTTTTTATTTTTGATGGAATCCTAGGAGAGCCTCTGAAATATGTAGATCCCACTTATTTTTTCACTGTATCAATAAATGAATCATTTAGAAATTTACCTATAATTTTCTAGATTTCCTTAATTCATGATTTCTATGAAATTTCATTAACCTGATATTTGAAGGATCATAAATAATACCCATGAATTACCTAATATCATGTAAACCTAAACACATGGAGTTGAATGATGAAATCACATCAGTTTTTCACGAAAAATTTTCATCAAATCCCACCAAAATTAAATTCATTATTGACGTCTATTCACTAATTTTGTTGATATGACCTAATTAAAACAAATTTGTGAAATATATATTTCCCCAAGGAGGAATTATCTATATTTGGTTGAATTATGTTTAAATAGTGATTGTAGGTTGATTTTCCTAAGGATATATTGGAGGAACCAAATTATTTATATATTTTTATTAATGTGTTGTCTGAATTTTTTCCAATGATATATATAGGCGAAGTCTTAGCAGGAATGAAATTGGATTTTACTCAGACTATCCTCATATGGGTTTTCATCCTAACATGTGTTCTGCATTTTCCATTTCTGAGGGATCATTATTTCAGGGATCTCATAAAGTGTGTGTCCAGTGAAAAGATATACCAATTTTCCAAGCATTCCCATATTGGGTAATAAACTTATTGATCATTGTGTATCATATAGTTTGCTAATTTATGGTTCAGAAAACAAGTCCATAGATGTTCCATAGTTGAGGTTCTTCTAGCTTGATCTTTCTATTGCTATAGTTTACGGTATTTTAGCTCATACCTTTTGTTCCAAGCCAGTTAGAGTCTTATATAATGATCTATCTAATGTTGGTAATATACCCTCTATGAATTATAATCCTAAATGCAATTCAATTCCTTATGGTATGGATACTAGTGATTCAGTATGACATCAGGCTGTAAAGACATTTGCCATGCAGTTAGTGTCATATGG
This sequence comes from Viscum album, assembly GCA_963277665.1. Classification (NCBI taxonomy): domain Eukaryota; kingdom Viridiplantae; phylum Streptophyta; class Magnoliopsida; order Santalales; family Viscaceae; genus Viscum; species Viscum album. Next base: position 285,963,961 of record OY728139.1, read on the forward strand.
TAAGGACATCTTCTATGAAGTTTAGTGTCATGTGGTATGGATGTGAAATATTATATGAAATTTAATGTATTGTATCAAGAAATTTATTGAGGAATATGGAATTTGGATGATATACTAGGTATGAATATAAACTCCCTAAGGATATGAGTTCCACTGTAGTGTTTCTAGTGCTCATAAATATTGGATTCTTTTTCCTACAAGGAGGAGATACCTCTATTTGGCGAGTCATAAGCCCTTATGATGAGCCCATCAAGATAATATTATTTTCCAAAAAAATAGGATCCCACTCTTTTCTAGGGGACATGAAAGAGTTATGTGGATAGTTTTGGTAAAAAATGAATATTAGGGATGATGAACCCACCTGTATAGTCAATGTATGAGATGAGTAAGTCACAATTGAAAACTTTTATTCAGTGAATATGAAACGGGGTAGAAATAATATGAATTAAGAAAAATACCATTGGGAGCAGAGTTATTATATGGTGTTTCCAAAAATCATGAGGATTATAGAACCTTTCTTACAAGGAGGAGATATCTTTAGTTGGAATGTAAGATCCCTTATATGCGTATTAGATGGTCAAAAAAGGGTTTCATACTCTTTTATGAGGGTTATGAAAGCTTTTAGAAGACTTAATTGTTTGGATGGTGAAGTGGAATGTAGAGATAAAGCTATCTATAAAGGGTTATAGAACCCTAGGTATATTTATCTCTTAGGTTTGGAATCTCGGGCCTTATGCCATGTGGTTTAAAGACAAGGGGCGTTCTCTATTAAAAGGTTCACAAATAGAGTTTCACATTATTGATTTGATAAAGGGTATAAAATAATGTGACGTAACATTAAAGATATCAATTATTCATGAATAATCTGGTTATGGGGATTGTAAATCCTAGTCCAATGTGATCATTCCATTAAGATAATATGGGAAAATCATTTTGGGGATGACCCAGAACACCATACGGTTCTCCATTTTACCGTAGTTATGTTAGGGGTCATAATGGTCATAAATACATTTTTGTAAGGTAATGATGTATTTGGATGAATGTTAGGGACACGTATAATGGATCCATAAGCATACATATATAACCAATGAAAAGGTCTCCTGAATTTTGGTATCATCTTTCCCTGGTCATGAAATGTTTATAGTGATTTTATATGACCAATCATGAAGTTTGATTTATTGGATACATAATATTCATGATGTTTTTGAGCACCCTAATAATTGTGTCTCCACCAAGTGAACATCTTATAAGATAGAGGATATATAAAAAATTATTTATATAATTTTATCCAATACCAGAGGTTCCAGAGATTATGAATCATATTTTACGAGGGTCACAAGTAAGTCCAATAAGATTTTGGGCTGATTTATTTATTTATACAAAAATATTTTCATAAAATCTGGGGATGAAGAGTTTAGAGAGTGGAGGATGGACTTTTTCTCTAGCCATCCTTTGTGGGTTTTCATCCTGATAAGTTTTATGTATCTATTACAAAATGTTTATGGTCATGTGATTTTGAACATCAAAGAATAATTTTGAATTTCATACAACATTGACCAATGTGAACACAATTTATGGTGGTGATGAAAAATGACATGTTATGAAGAGAATGTTTCAGAAGATCCTAATTTGTATTACTAGGGTTAGAGTACATCAATATACCCTTATGTGAGAGATTGAATCATTTTAAAACAAGGCCTGAGATTATGTGGTCATGAGTTATGATATGGTATAATCATTCTATTGATGAACCAATACACTCTAAGATGATGAGTTTCACCATAGTAAAGTCCGAACACACAATGTCCAGAAATTTTTTTTTGAACATTATGAAACATTTTGTTAATGGATAGGGTATCTTTTACATGATCTAGTTGGTTACCTGAATATTTAGATATGGGACCCTTGAATCTAGGGTGGAATTTTAAAAGATCCATAAAAGGTCTATGGAAACCCAATGTTATAGAGAAATGATGTATGATATATGGGTTGAGTTTCTTAGAAAGATTAATGAAGAAACCTATTATAGGTCTAACTAGGGTCATAATATTTTTATCCATGGATAATGAGTGATGATGGATGATGTCCTACATAGTTTAACTTCATGAAATGGTGTTGTATTTGACACGCAGTTTTAATTCCATGCAACAAGGGTGTTTCAAATTCCTAGAAGTTTAATGGTATATGGTAATGATGTTAGAACTGACCTGAAAATTGTGAAAGATATCCTTGGAGAAACCTCACATTAGTTAGAGGAATTTATAAGCACATGAAATAGTTTATCCATACACAAGCTTATTTGTGGGTAACCATATGTCGGATCCATTATTACATATACCCATCATGCACTTAAGCAATCCATATGTAGATATTGATCGTGAATGGGTAGAACTAGTTTATATGATTAAAACTAGTTTAAAATGAGATATAACATGATTTTATGGAATCTTCAATATAAATAATATTTGTCATGAAATTTAAAATCCTGAAAATAGGATATCTGTTATATAGGTCTGGCCTAATTGAAGTAAGGGGTGCATCTCTTTTTATTATTTTATATGTTTTAGATGAACCTAGGATTGGAAGACTGGATATGGCTATATAAACTGTGATGACAGTAATCAAGAAATACATAGTTCATGTAAGAAATATCCATGCGTAGGTCTGAATCATTTTTGGGGTGGGGGAAATTTCTTTTATATAGTTGATGGATGTAGGATGTGATATTCATGCGTCACAATGTATCATATGGTTTTTGGAATCAAGACACACATATTTCTTAGAAGGGAAATATCCATATAGGTCAGAACCATATGCATAGGGTGGAATTATTCCCACTGATTATTGATGCATGACCAAGGATTCTAGATCTGGTCATCACTCCATATCATATGAGGATAGGAATTAAGCCACATGTAGTTCAAGAGAAACCATGATGTTTATCATCAAGCATAATAGATGTAGGTCCCCCATAAGAGAAATGTAATATTATGACAGGACCCAAGACAAGTGATTTGTGTGTCACTATATTTACAGCAATAGAATGAATAAATCCACACATAGTTCTTGAATAGAGGCCTGGTGGGAGACCAACAACAAGGATATTGGCCATCTCGGGAAATATCCACAGAAATTCACAATATTATGTGATGAAAAAGACAACAACCATGATGTTTAATGTCTTGTAGCAAGGACATATGGTGTTCATTTTATATTCTTCCATCCAGGACAGTGCTAGTCCTATCATGAACTTATATGTCTTAATCATGTTGGGAATCCTTTATCAAAATTCCTAATCCCACATGAGATATGTTCAGTGTGATAAAAAAGGAATTCAAATGGTTACCCTCACCATACAAAGGTATTTAAAGTGAGTATAGGTTAATGTTTTATCATATAGTGGCTATAAAAAGATATAGGATATATTCATACCTACATGTCTCATTGTAATCTGAATCAATCCATATGTAGTTTTTGAAAACAATGCAGTTTAGTGACATGTGGGGTGGGAATCATCTGTACAGTTTAACGTCATGTTGTATGAAAAAATGTGAACTATCACTGAAAAATATTAATCATATTTTAACCCAATAATGGATATATAGGCATCAATACATATCATGTGATGGAAGTTATCATGCAGTATATGGTTCTTGAAAAACCATGAGTTTAACTTCACGTTGTATGGAAATTAACCATGCAGTTTTGTGTCATGCGATATGGATATGGTTACGCTCTATGAAGGAAGGCTTTAAAATAATCACTTAGTCATATTTCTTGTGACTGGGATGAATATATAATGTATTGAAGTATGATTTGGGATATGGGAATCCCTACGTATCCTATGAGTATAGGAATAAATCCACACCTAGTACTTGGATGGAGAGATTACATACGTTTATTTGAATCATTTGTAGGGATAGGGGAACTTTGATTCTCTTTTTAACATATCTATCTTTTTTTTGGTAAATAATTATAGGGTTGATTCTTTCTATGTAGTTTAATTTCGAATGGTAAGGACATATCATGCATTTTAACATCCTTAAACCATAATGTGAGATGTTGTGTAGTTTAAGGTCTCACTGTTAAGACAACTTTTGTACAATTTAATGTCATGTGGTCATGAATAATTTGGGCAATTTATAATCATTTCAACATGAAAAATTGTCTTGATGGAATTTATAGATTTTTTTTCATAATAATCCATACATTGGTGGGGGCCGTGACGTGTTCCCTATCAATTTTATACAATGAGTACTCTCCATTTGAATAGACCTTATGGATGATATTAGGAAATTTTTGATTTGGGTTCCAACTTTGGAGGTTTCGTTCCTAGTATCATTGATTTTCTAAGATCAAATTGCAGTTCCCCGTAAGGGAAAAAATGGTGGATAACCATTTTATTAGAGTCTCATGATATTTCATTCAAATAGATTACGAGGTTTTACAATGTAAATAACCATTTTGCATCGATCCTCTCTAAATAGTCAAGCCACTTTTGTAAATGATCATCATCTATGATTTATCCATAGATATACATTCAAAGTGAGTGAAATTGGACTTCTATGTAAAATACATCCTTTGTTATTTACATTAACAAATAAAAAGATTCTTGTGCAGTTGTACATGTGGTAGTACGATATGTCCATAAATCCTATAGGTGGATGTTTGATTTGGACATTGTGTCTTTATTTATCATATTATGGAATATATTCAATAGAGTCATGTTAAAGGTCTCTATTTTTACATACTTCACTGAATGGTAATGGGATGAATGGTTGGAATTGATGTTGTACTCCATGTAGAATTTCTAAACTTTGTAGAATAGATGTTGGCACTGTTGTCCGCCAATATCATGTGAGGGACTCTGAATCTAGTGATGATGTTATATTTTATGAATTTCATGATATTATTCACTATGATATCCTTTATGGTTTTTAACACATCACATTTTAAAAAATAATCAATAGTTGAAGGGTTATAATTATACAGCTTTGTTGTGGCTATGGGATAAGTCCCCACAACATCTATCCCCATAAGGAAAATGGCTAGAAATATTTAGCAATATGTAAAAATATTATATTCTAGTGGATGATGTTTAATGAGTCTAGTATGAATTAAATTTCTTAGTGAAGACCATATAGTTCTATATCATTGTTTTCTAGTAGTAACCATGCAACTTTATTTGCTGGGAGAGCGTGGTCCCAAACTGATGACTACAATAGGAACCTATAAAGAATTCTTCAATTATGGAGGTAATAAACCTTTATAATATATTTATGAGGATTATTTAATTTAATCACTTCTTAAAAATGGATTTTTATTTATTTAGAGCATCCTAACGGGTTTATTCTCTACTCGGTACAGAGTCTAGTCCCTTTCAGCTCAGTTTTTTTTGAGAGTGTCTAATATTGGTGATAATAAATTATGGGCTCCATACATCCTAGGGTGGTTATTGGTTCATCACACTAGGTTGTAGTGTTTATATAATTGATTATCTCATTGCATCATATAATGAACACTGAGAGCATTCTTTGGTGCGTGATGTAGAAGACCGCTTCCCCCAAATTAAGGTCATCTAGGATAATGCCTATATTTGGAACTACATCGACACAAGAATTCTGTGATCTGGGGAAAATGAAACATGGGTTTAAAAGGTAACTCTTACACCAATTCTATAACATAGATTGAGAGAGAGACCAATTCTTATATTTTGATGTTATATTATCCTTGGATCTGCTTTCTCACAATCTATAAATCCCCATTGATGTTCAAGAATACATTCTATAGCTGTAGGGGTTGTTCTAATCTAGTGAAGAAGGATTGGTATTAAACCTTATTATTCATGAATACTATGGATAGTGAGAAATAGTATGGAAAATTCTCATTTTCAAGAGAAACAGATTCAATCTCTAATCTTAGCTGATTGAGCATCAGTATTTCCATTATCTTGCCAATAGGACATTAGGAGGAACCATCAAAATACATCTCCCATGTCTTGGGAGTGTCATGGGAATATGAAAACTCCTCATCTACAAGTTTATTTTCTAATAGTGTACCATTTATGGTGGGATATGATGTAAGGAAATAAACTAGCACCTTCCCTATTTCTACCTTCTATGAAATGAATTGGATGTCAAATTGCTACACAATAAATTTATGTTGGGCTAAAAACCTAGTCAACATTGGATGATGAAAGATGTAATTGAGAGGGTTACAATTATAAACCAACTGGACTTCAAGGATATTCCAGTAATGCCTCATATTTGGCACTACAAATAAGAGTGAGAAGTAGTTGTTTTAACATATGAATATTGGGTCTCATATCCAATCATCATTCGACTAGAGACTTTTCTCACTCCCTACATCGTTTTCATTGTGGGGATAGTGTCACGTGATCGTTACATAGATTCCACATATAAAATGAATGTATTTCCCTCAACTAGAGGAATAAGGAACTATGGGTATAGAAAGTGCCACTTGAGACTCTCTAAGGATTCTTGACAGTCATCATCTCATCGGTAGGTGACTCCATCTTCATTATCTTTGTTAAGTGGAGAGATTATCCAGCATAGTTATCTATTAAACCTCGAATGTAAGAGTCTTCCATTAACCCCCATTAGTTTTTTAGATTTTGAGGGTGTTAAATATCAAAAATTATAAATTTCCTTTTTTTCAACCTCAATGTCATTGTGGGGTTTTGCAAATCTGAGTAATTTATCTGTCATTGCACTGAAAGCGCACAAGAATGGGTTTTCATCAGCTTGTGATTGCGAAACTTGTCCAAGACAGATTGATGGTCCACCAAGTGATCACATTACAAGTGATATTTGAATACAAGGTCATTGAGATAACATTATTCTAATCATCCCAGGAATAGATTGAAGATGTGATTCATGGAATAATGATATGTTGCATCAATGTTCTTTAATCAAAATGGAATGACCTGATAAGAAAAGATCCCTTAGGGTGCTCTGAATGTGGTTCCATCCTCATATTCATGGACCATATTTATTTTATTATTCCATGAATACCCATCCACTATGGAATGGGCTTGGGATCTAGTAGTTGCAATGATAATGAGTTTCGTGATCCGAAATGGGATTCACCAGTTGGTAAGTGTAGATTAAGATATTTGAAATGGCGGAAAACCTTAATGAGACCATTCTTTTTCTTAATAGGGATTGTATTAGTTAGCCATATTGGTTATTTAACTTATTTGACAAATTTATCAACATCTGAATCCACATTAGTACCATTAGATGGGAATATCCTTCAATCCACCTACATGAAACCTAAATTGTCCTAAGATATTACAAGGTGGTGTGTGGCCATATCAGAGTTTGGTCATGGAATTTCTGTATAAATCTAGGTGAACGGATATTTATGCTTCTTTATAAATGTGATTTACATATCTTTCTTCATTATAGGAAATGAGGAACAAATCAATGTTTCCTATATGTCTTCTTCCATTCCTAGAATTATCTATTGGAGATCATTAGTGGTTGTGGAGATACGTTCCTCCAATGTGGAGTGGAGTTACCATGGCCATGTTATTCTTCTTGCACCTCCTTTGAGTTTGTATAGGAATTTCTGGATATGGTGGAAAATCTGCAGTGATCTGTATCTTTTTCCAAATTTTGGAGGCCATTTGAAGATACATTTTCATTCATTACAAGTATAGTCATTGAAGAGATAGTCTAGATTTTATTTCTCAATTTCCACTATTTTTAGGGACTTATAGAGCCCTGAAATATGTGATTGGGTCAATTTACTAAATCAGATTAATGGGTAGCACATAATCAATGTTGATCATACACCCAGGATTTTCAGGGGAGATCTCCAAGACATTGGGGTTAGAAAAATGTATATTTTCATCCACCAGTTGTTATTTTATGTCCCTTTTATAGAAACCTACATCAACATAACCGGATTATCAAAAATCAAAATGGGTTATGTCAGCATATATTATTCATACCTTTCTATTTATGGGGTATTTCATGAATTTATAGAATATGGAAGGTACCCACAGATGGTTGTGATGAAAAGGATATCTGAGTGGGACATTAAATTTTGTGTGTTATTGGATTACCATGGAATAAGAAATAGATATGAGCTGCCCTAACTGATCTTAGAGATTGATCTTCGTGAGAGGAATTTAATTTTTTTATCACAATATTATGTAGCCATATTTAGGGGAGATAAATCACCCCTTCTATATCCAAGATGACCAAATGTTGAATTAGGATGCGGTTTATTTTGGAACTATTATCAATCAGATCCCTTATGTTTTTTGACATTTTCAAGTCTTCCTGAAATATATAGGTGTCTAATATGTCCTTGGATGACCTCTTCCAGATCCAAGTATTTGAATGAGATGTAAACATGGAATTATGATGATACAATATTAAATAGATAAACCACAAAAACAAAGTCTTCTGTCTTGTACTCATATGGACTCGAAAGGGATTTGATGATTACCACTACATGTTCTTTATAATTGTACAGTGCATCCAAGATTGAATGTTTGGTAGGGATAACTGCCAACTGTTTCAGAATGTCATAAATATGTTCCAAAAGTTTCATTCATCCTTTGGTGGGGATACTCCTTACTATGTGCTTTTGGAGATGAGTTTTTTAGTGGGATAGTGATAGTGCTTGTGTATTGAAAAATGGATCATCTTATTCAAGTAGCATAGGTCGTATCTCTATGCACCATTTTCAGTGATAATAATAAAATCACTCTCATTCCAAATGGTTGTTTAACACGACTAGGTTTTGGTGACCAGTAATGGGTTTTAGAACACCTACACACCTCTATTGAGATTATTATAGTTATTTTCTATGAGTCTTAGCTATATATATTTCCATTATGGAGATGTGACTAAGATATTGGGTCCGAAATTTCCCACACCATCCCCAGTATCATTAGCTGTAGTGCATGTGGCCTTTAGCCCCTCAAGTAAAATACAAGGAACTCGTACATGGATGTATATTCCTCATTAGAGAAGGGTTATACTAGTTATATAACATTAATAGAACCAAATATTATCTCTTCATCAGATTAGGGTACCATTTTGTGTGGGGGGGTGATACATCTGCTTCTGATATTGATTGAATGAAGTCTTTAAGTGTCAGAGCTTATGTAAGAGATGAATATGACTCTTAATCATATGTCCCATAGTATATCTGATAGTTTCATCCTCCTTTGGGAGGTGTATTTTACGTCTCCTACCTAGATTATGGATAAATTATGGGTCTCTAAATAGTTTTTCTTAGGATGTCATGTGACTCTTAATTAAATTTCAAGTCATAAATTTGTTTAACATCTACTAATGGATGACCAAACCTTTTTTTCCAAAAACCTTCTTTTTATGATCAGACGAAGTTCACACAAGTCACTTTTTCTCAAGAATTTTCCGGAATCCCCATCCCAAAATCATTGATTCTGTGGATGAAATATTTAAAGATAAAGAAATATTGGACGGTGTGACCCAGCCTCTTATGGAAAGGGCAGTAATTAGGATTATCATTATTTTTTTCCTCTATGGGATTTCTAGTTTTTGATAACCTGATTATGTTATATTTTATATCTACAATGAAATAACATGAGAAATTATCATTTTAGATGGATTATACTTTATTAATCCATTACTCAACTATATGGTGACCCTGATCTTTTTTTTTTGTGGTCGAGGGTGATTTTGTTGTTACCACGATTGGAAATGAGGTGATAGGATGATTGAGACCTACATAGGTTCTTAAATGGGAAATGCAATTGGTTTTCGAGTAACATTGATAGTCACTAACTTAATATATCTTTTCCCCTATAATGAGGGTATGATATGAGATTTAGTTCAGGTATTTTAAATTTCATCTTCAATATATTTTTCTATTTTTTGAAAATCATGTAATTCACATGGATATTTCATCTAGATTAGGGGTGTATGTAGCTCATCTTGAAGATGTTATGAATAGATTTATAGTAATTTCTGTTTAGAGGGGGTGGTGAGTGAATACATTAAAACATTCCGTCCAGTTATGAATCTATAAACTAAATCAATTTCACATTTCATTCTATTTTCCAGTTCAACAATTATCATTTTTCTAAACGTAAAAAAACGATAAATGAATTTTTGAAAAATGTATTATCATCCTACAATGGATCATTCTTGAAGGATTCTAGTCCCAAAAAAGTTGGCCCTTTTAGAGAAAGTGAAAAAACCATAGCTTGGTCACCTTCTATTGATCTTGAGAGACCCTCATCAGACCGAATCAAGACAAAATGTATGTGAGTTGGTATTATGGGTCTCCCATGGTGTCAAAGCTGGGGAAGATAGGATTTAAAAAATTATTTGGTGGAAAATTTTCAACCACCCATTCTGGATATGGATTCTTCTCTATCTTCATAGGTGAGTGTCTCACATCAATGTATCTCATTTGAGAAAACATGGACCCAATTTCATCAAGAAATTATGGAGGTAATACTATCTAGGATGGCGCCCTCCTAATGGGAGTGGGTTGGGCATGATTTGGTGGCCCCATTTTCATCTTCTACAAATTATAGATACATTAAAAAACTAAATGATTTCTCTGGAAGAGGAGAGGCTGTCACTGTAATGGAAGGAGTCATGGTCATCTTCAACTTACACATTTATATAGACTATCTTCCTTAATCCAGATCCTTTATGATGCTCATATTCCATACTTGTAAGAAGATAATCCCTCATCTAATTAAGAGAAGGAGGGATATTTTTCTTATTCTATAGATGATTCCTAGTGTTAATGTTTCCCATGAGAAACTCTTAATTGAGTTGTTTGAAATTTTTTATCTCATTCACATGTAGTGAAAACTACTCTTCTGTGGACGGATTTTATACTCTTCTAGATGATGAGTGAGATATAAATATTTATTTATCAGTATCCTTTGTAGTCTTCCACTAAAGTGGTATAAAAATAATATTTTGATGTGAATGTTTTGAGATTATCCCCTCATTACAGTTATATGTAACCTCAGTTTGTGTATCAGGATCACTTGCCTCTCAATTCATATTTTGCATATGGTGTCCTTCTATGTTTTCATCATGATCCACATTTTATATTTTGTTGAAAGTGGAAATATTCCAAGAGGTGTATCAGGAATTGGTAGTTGTCACATTACTCTCATCAAAATATAGAGATTTTATAATTCTTGAATCAAGATCATTTTTCAAACCCATTGGTAATATTTGACCATTTCTGATTACGAACCCTGTAGGGTTTGATTTACTTCACCATATATTTTCCCATCATAGACAATTAGTAGTTACCACTGTTAAATAATTGTCTTTTAACAGATCTCGGATTTATCAGCACTAACTAGGATCACTAAAAAAGGCATCCATTATTGGCACTAGAAAATGTGTGGATAAAGGCCCCATTCACAAGCGAAAATAAGTGCGGATAAAGGGGGGTTTTATTAGTGAAAAAACACTAACAGTGAGTTCCCATTATCAGTACTAATAAAATGGAAATGATAAATAGTTCCCTTTTTTATCTATTGAAAAAAAGGACAAATAGATGGGGTCCATTTATCAAGGCTAGTAAAAAATTCTGATAATGACTACCCTTTTTCAGCAGTACAAAAAAATAGCTGATAAAAGGGGGACATCATCAACTCAAATAAAAAAGCGATGATAATGGGAGGCTTTATCATTAATTCAATACTGGCATCAACAAAGGGTAAATTTCTAAAAAAATAAAAATCCTTCAAAATAATATATTAACCTGAAAATATAACTGTTTTGGTATTTTTATGTATATATAATATTTTTTTAATATGATATATATAAGGCCAAATATACATTTACATGTAATAAATAATATATTTTTGAAAAATTGAATATAAAATAAATAATATAATATTACTAATTAATATTTTGAAAATTATTTTTGAGTGAAAATCATTTTATAAAAATTTCATGATAGAAAAAATAAAAAAAAATTGACAAATTCCCAAGATAAAGTTGAAAACACAACTCGAACTTCAAACAACCAAACCATTTAATATGAGGGTCCATTTTAGTTCCACAAATTTCAAACTGAATCCAATGAAAAGCTCTACAATCTTTTGACCAAGGAAACCCTCGTCACATTTATGAGGTGAAAAAGGACTTGATTACCTTTAATATTCTATTTTCAGTCGGGGTATCCCAATTTATTCAAATTCAATGGAATTTCAGACACATTTAATGGGGTATCACTCTCTTTTTTCGTGGAGACAAAATTTATATCCAATTATTACATTAATACTGAGATTATGTGTTAGTAGTTGATTTTTATTTTCTCATATTGTATTGTTATTTATAACCAAACATACAAAAATATATACATTTTTTCTACATATTGATACATAAAATTTTAATTTTATAAATAAATATAAAATATATTTTACATATAAAATATATTTCTTAATATATAAACATTATTTATTTAAAAAATAATATCCACTATATTTTTTAAAAATAATTTATGAATATATATACCTATAAACATAATGTATACAATATTTGTGTTCATGTTTTGAAAACCAAATATATATATATATATATGTATATATATATATTCAAAAATAGTATATAAATATAAATATATAATATATGTAAATAAATATTTTATGTATTAATATATTAATATATGCAGACACATAGATATATATTAAATATATATTTATTTATAGACACACACATACACATATATAGACACACCAAAAATATATTTCATATATGTATTTAAAAAATATATAAAAATACAAATATAACTATATATATATAATTAGATATATAGATTCCAAAATTAAACAAAAAATATATAAATATATAGATATATCATAAAATACAGAACTAGATACTGTAATTTATTAGAGATGGCTTGGGAATATGAGGGGGAAGTATGAGGTTCAAACATTACTAGAGGAAGGGGCACACCCATGAGGATAGAATTAAAAAAAAGTGCTTATAAATGGGGGGTGAGTTCCTTGGTGAGTTGGTATATGAAATGATAAATGGGGAAAGAACTAATAAATGGATGGATTAAAATATTTTCAGAAACAATATTCCCCTCTATCAGCACTAAAAATGGACAATGGGTAACATTGTCACTGGGTTTTTAATTATGATATTGGGGGGGGCTTTAACCATGCTAATAAATCACATATAAACGTGTCCTTTATCAATTCTTTTTATGGATTCTATTAATTCCATCCCCTTAAATTCACTTGAATTTTCAGGGATTGTATTGCACTAGTAAATCATTTTTATGTGTATTTTAAAAATATCAATATATATTAGTGGAATAATACCATCCCTGGTGATGAAGAAGAATTCAATTCCATCAGCCCTATGAAATGTGGACTACTCGTGGAAAAATTGGCATTTTTAGATCCTTCTGTTGACGATATAATGATTTCAGTAGAAGAGTAGATGACTTTGGGGATGAAGATTGAGAAATACATTGTCCAAGCCTTGTAGGTTGTGGTTGATCTATAACAACCAATGATTTCTCCAGAAACCTCTTGGGGTTTGATAAACATTATGACGGTGTTAGAGATAAATTTTCCCCCAACCCAAGGGATTGAGGTTGATTTTTATATGATACCAATATGTCTTGATTCTTCTCAGGGAATGATTTCACAAGGTATTGGTGTGCTGGAAAATATCCCCCCATAATTTTGGGAAGTGTTATCTACTGGATGGGTTATATTCTAATAACCTGATATTTTATAACTATTTTTTTTGAAATTAATTTAGTATCTTTCATATTTTTCATTTCACACAACCTTAAAAATTGTTAATTTTATATTGAATCACTATATTTCACTTCAATTATACACCACACCAATTTAATTATGCATTACACTAAGCATAAGTTTTAGCTTTCTCTCTATGGAACGTTGATGCTACCTTATGTTACATGAAACAAATAATTTACATTATGGATTTTGTAACATACACAACCATGTTTTACCAAAAACTAGTATATAAGTAAATTTTTATTATTTAATAAAACCAAAAATAACATAGCCACTTAATAGGAGGTTATTAATAGTATTAATTTTTTTTTGAAAATTTATGGTTTACAAAAATATAATATGAATTCATAGGTTACGAAATAAATCGAAATAAATTTGAAAACTATTTGTATATAAATGAAAACATTATTTTTTATGGTCACAAAGATGGTTTACATTAAAAAATTAAATTATATAAAATTATTTAGTGATATTAATTATATAAAATATTTTTTATTTTCAATCAATAAATTTTATAAACATAAGATAAAATCAATCTTAAATTTATGTTAAAAGGTATATATTTATATTCTAATAAAGGTAGTTTTACCAGATTTTAATAGTGAATCCAATTTAAATCCAATATTTGGCGCATTAATATAATTAATATGTAAAAATAAATATTATCTCTGAAAGAGGAAAAAAATAAATAGTTTCGAGTAAATATTTGGTATTTTTCTGTGATGTTTTATTATTTTAATGAATTTTGAAAAATACTGAATTTTAGTTCAAGACAGTTTTTTCATATAACTTATTTATAATACCAAATTGAATCATAGATTGGTATAAAGTTCATTTAGATAATATTTTAATAAAATTTTCCAATTTAGTTCTGTATAAGCTATTTCATTCAAAAATTGGATATAAAAAGTTATAAAACATTTGATCATTTTTACTTTAGAAACCCATAGTGTTGACCCAACAATGAGATTTTATTTAAATTAATTTCATCCATTTATGTGTTTGGAATTTTGAAAAATGTATTCCATATTTGGAATAATCATAATTAATAATGAATAATAATGTCGACATATATTTTATCCAACAAATATTAGTGAATGTATTAAAATTAATAACATCGATTACGGTAAAATTAACCCTAAGGATTAAACATTATACATGAGGGCCTTATTGAACTCTAAATTTATAAAAGGTCTATTTCATGGTCATATATATACCATATCCTTAATTATACCACATTTGGTCCATTATTGGATCCACATGACATGTGGAATACAAATATGGAATTCCATTGTAAAAATATTCCAATAGTGCCACTCATCCTCCACTATAAAATGGCCTATTCTATTCCACTATGTTACACCTATCAGTCCAAAAAGGATCGGAAAATATTAGATCAAATATACTTTAAAAAAATCCTCTATTCCTCCTTGAATCCACCCGTTGGTCATAATGTCTTCTAAATAATCCCTTTGGTGAAAACAAAACGTATTTACCGGTTTAAGAGATAACACCCTCCCTCATGCTCCTTTATTATATTTTATATCTCCACTCCCTATACTATTTTAATTCCATTAATGTGTAAAAACACATATCTATTCAATAGACTACAAATATTTCATTCCATGGGTTTGACCTATAATTACATACACATCTAACTAAAGCATAACTAACATAGTGTTTATGTGTACGGAGAACTACCGCCTCACTAAATGAGGATTGTTCACATTTCCTTTACCACCTCTCATGGTGGTAATTATGATGAAAAATATATTTATATATAATATATATGATATTTAATATTCCTTTAATATTTTTTAATCCTTTTACTACACATATCATTAAAAATTCCAGTTGATGTAAAAAAAGATAATTTGCTTTGATGATGTGTGGACTATCACTTCAACAAAATGATGTGATTCGTTCACATGATACAAGGAATGTATACAAGAAGTTTTTAATAAAAATTATGTGACATAAAAACATCTATATTATATTCATGACATAATTACCTTTTTGGAAATATAATATAATCCATTATCTCTATTACCCTTTCACACACTTAAGAAGTGATAACGTCCTTTGTGGATTCATGGACTACCGCCTCCTCGACATGATGTCATTCCTTTTAAATAAAAATAAATCTTTGTATAATTATTTGATATTAAATAATATTTTATTTATTATATATTTATAATTATTGAAATATTAATGTCACTTACATTCTTAACATAATTATCATTGAGAAAATGGAATATTACCCATGCGTACGTACGACCTACCGTCTCCATGATTTTAACATTGATTCAATTTTCCGAACCGTATTTAAATATTAGTTTTAAAAGTATAATTAATATATAAATATGAATATTTTTTAATAATTATTATTCTGTAAATGTTTATATAATGGCCCCTTTGACCATAGTAGACTAACCACAGTTGTTTTTTATCCAATGGACCAAATTTGGTGAAATCACCCAACATAAACTTAATTGTTTATGTATTTGTAAATAACGAGGTAATAAGTGAGGTAAAATGGATAATAAACATGAACATGGTTTTGAAAAAAGTAATTAGTTAACAAAATTTCATTATTCTTCAATATGAAAACCCACAATAAAAATATGCCTCAAGGTAAAAGAAATTTATTGTCCCTTTTTATTTCCATTTGATACATTTTTTATTCACTACCCATTCCTTTTTTGTGGTGTGTATACATCCCATGGATGAAATTTATGATTATTATAATTATATTAATCGGTATTTAAATACTCTATTTATGATCTATATTTCATGGGGTCTAAATTTCATATGTTACTAAATTGGTGTATTAGTTTTTTTCAATTTTCATTCTTTGAGACTGATGTTATTCATGAACCAAAATTCATTTTTAGGTTTATATAAATCCACTTCACATTTTATATCATGAATATCATTATTTTCGTGATAAATTAAGGTCATGTAATTACATTTTCTTAAATGGATAGTATGAACCCAAGATACTTAGTGCTAAGAGTTTATTGAAACATTCTCATCGGATATCATGATTGTTTATTATTTTTATTCTTTTGACGAAATCTTATGTTCCATATCTCTAGAACAATCATGAGTTTCTTTATCCTCTATTTATTCAATATATATCCTCTTATTAGTACCATTTCCCACTCTTTGTTACTTAATATAATTAATAATGTATTTTTATGAAAAATATGATCATACCTATCTCTTCGGTTGAAAACCTCTTTAATTTTAAAACCCTTCTTTTCAAAGTTGATTTTTATCAAAATATTCTTGAAGAAAATTATCATGAAAATGGATTTTAAAAATGTTTTATTGTTTTCAAAGATACTTTTATAATTTTTCAAAGTAATTATCAAAGGAATATGTTTTCAAAAGGTGTAATGTTTTAAAAATCATTTTTCAAAGAAAAAATAATATTTTCCTTAAGAAATGTTCTTAAAAAACGTTCAAAATTATTTCCCATCCATGATACCATTATATGGTGTTAATCATTCCTTTGTGGGGAAAATATTCAATGTTTCCACTCATATTCATTATTTTAATGGATTTTGTTTTTATGACATGATTTTATAAAACATGATACTATTTGACTAAGTTTTTTTGAAGAAATGAATATAAAACATGTATTTTTCATAGGTTATGATATGATTACATGCCTATAATTGCCATATCATTTTATGGGTTATGATATTATTATTAATGGTTTTTGGAATGTGTATTTATGATTTAATTATTAGATGGGTGGGACTAATA
Source organism: Viscum album (assembly GCA_963277665.1). Classification (NCBI taxonomy): domain Eukaryota; kingdom Viridiplantae; phylum Streptophyta; class Magnoliopsida; order Santalales; family Viscaceae; genus Viscum; species Viscum album. Next base: position 285,981,524 of record OY728139.1, read on the forward strand.
TATCCCTCAAATGAATTGGTTAATGATTTACATCTCATAAGATAGACATGGATGGAATAAGAAATGATAATAGTTCAGTAATACAGGGATGCAAAATGAAATAAACTCAGATCATAATTACAATACTCGAATGAAGAGTGAACTAGGTTTAGTAATACAAGGATAGAATGGGGTGTAAACCTTGTTCAGTAAAGGAATTTGTCTACTAATATTGCATTGGAAGCACTTCCTTGACTAATATGAAAATCATTATATATGATTATTTTTCTACATCAATACCATGTTTATTTCTTATGTCACACTTTCATGCCTTGTGTTCTTTATTTCCATATGAGCCATGTCTTATGAACTATGAAGAATTATGCCATGATTCATGAATATGATCTTATATATGAAGGAAATGATCTTTTTTTCATTATCATGTACTCATACCCCAATTCTTAGGATTATGCTTATAAATCTCCCTTTTTCCCTTATTGATCATCTGATCTCACCCCAATTTATGTTTCCTTCTCTTAGGCTATGAAAACATGTATTATTTTTGATGCGTCTAAGGAGTGTGATCATCAACCAGAACGTAGTGGGATATGATGTAGCTTATTTACGTACCTATGTTTTTGTTTTCGTGTTTCCTATGGCACTAGACTAGTACATTCATTGGGGGACTGATTTTACCATTTTATATGTATTCCAAAAAATATATGTAGTGTCAATGTACGAAACATGAGGGTTTCTATAGTTACATAGGATTCTATTACAACATATTTGATTTGGGTAATATGTGGTCATGTATGAGATGGGTGCAATGATAGACCATGATTGGAGTCATTTTCTAGGGGATGCTTTAGTGTTTACTACAACATGGACTTCCATGATAGAAATGCATTCTAATGTCTTAAGGGTCCCAGTTTAAATATATTTTGTTGACTCTCTCCCTCATTTTTTGATGTCATGACATCATTTATGTGGGGAAACATCCTTTTTGTTACTAAATGGCTCATGTGTTACCTAGTCCATTAATTTATCTATAGTCTTTGACAAAAAAAATGTCATATTGGGTGAGTTATGTTTTCCTTGTTGGGCAGTGAAGTGAAACACTCAATTATTTCCCCATCCTCAAATATAAATACATGATGGGGCTTCAGTGATCAGATCTATATGATTTGTGATGTAATGGACGAAAGTGTTTTGTATATTTGTTCTCTTAATTTATGGTTTCAATTCCTAGTCCATGGAGATAAAGGGATGGTCTAGATGACAATAGAGTATATTGATGGTCATATGGTGACCCTCATATCCTAGATAAGGGATATGTCTAAACATTAACTTTGTATTAGTTTCACCTATAATTTAATATATATGTGGCTTGAAATCCTTCTCTATTTCATCTGGTCTCTAATGGTCAAAATTTTATAGGAGCCAAAACATGGTTGAGAGGTTGTTTTCAGGTAACTATATCGATATGTCAATTTTTCATGATCATTATAAGATATACATTCTGACCCAGGTCAAAACATAGTAGTATCTTTCCTCTGTTGCCTAATGAATTTGGTGAAGGGTTCTTAGTAGTTTACAAGGATCCATATAGAGTTGGACTTTGTGTTTCAAGAACCTATTTATATAATTTCATCTGACATTTGTGAATATATTCATATGGAGGTCTCTTGGAAAGGGGACAATTTACTTTTTTGAGTGAGATATCATCATTGGGAGGTTGATTAGGTGTGTGTTAGAAGTAGAGTAACTATGATCCATATCCACACTACCATAATGAGGACTATCATTGTAATGATCAACTTATTCTTTGGTTAAAGATACAAAAGAACCGTGTTATATTGTATATATGCTTTAAACAACCTCAAGGAAACTAGAATAGATAATATTAGGGATATGATCCTCATTATGCATTGTGGCCAAAATATTCAAACTATCCATTTGGTGTGGTCATGGTATATGAGCCTACTATATGATGGATAATGGGACATGTTGATAAACATCTACTGCTATAAGAATATGATCCCAATACTCAGAATATAAAAGAGTATGTTGATGAGCTTCTTCAACATTGGTAGAAATATGAAACATCTTTTTGATGATTGTCAGGATATAATAGGACACCATTTATGAAGGAGGGATATGAGTTTAGCCAAAAAAATAATTCCCCATCTGAATTTTCCAATGGACCTCTAGAAAGATAGAACAGATAAGAGCCTCTTCCTATATATCCTATAAAGAATACTAGTGCATTTTTTATCAATATATTTAGGAATACGATCCTAGATTTGGTGAGTTATTGGAATATTCCATGTAACTTCATTGAAAGGAATATAAGCCTATACCAATGATTGAGAAACTATAACATGGTGATCTATAGTTTTAGCGGTGATATAACCCCAATCCAGTTGCTTTAAAATATTCTATTTTATTTTTTTTATAGAAATATATTATTATCTCGAGACATGGGTAAATCTCAAATAGTGAGCCCTAGTTGGAATGTGAATATGGGCCTGTATGGTTCCTTTAGTGTACACCACTAGTATTTTTTGGATAATAATGTAAACCTATCCAATGGAATGTTTCGCTCTCACTTCATGACATTCGGTTGTAATATGATTATTATCACGGTTTGATCTCTCATAATTCATTAAAATATAATGATAAACCTCATGTGCAGGAGAAATAATGTGTTCCTTCACTAGAGGAGACACTTTTTTGGTACTAACCAGAGTTTTATTTCGTCTTTTATGTAGGGATAGGAATATTCACCTATCCCTCTATATATACTAGTGTCGGTGTATTCTGGTGGAATTCATCAACTATTACTAGAATGTAGTGACACCTATGAAAAGTGATCTCGTCAATGCAGGAGAAGGTTTTTTCTATCTCTAAAATGTATTAGAATATATCTTTGATTGATATAGGGATATGATTCCACTTTTATCCTCCCTGTTCCAAAAGAATATTCTTAAGGGTTTCATGTACAAGGTAACAGATATATGCCTCCCCTATCAATGTTATAAGAATATTACAGCAGAAATGATACAAGTGGGTTGGGATATGAGCCTTATCATTGGATTTTGTTAGAAATTACTAGTGGGATATGTTATACAATGTGGGTATATGATACGAATCCTTGTTATCCAATGCTTTCAATGCCCGATGTGACTTCCTTGGTTTCCATGTGCGAGCATTAAAGGTGGAAATGTGTCAGGTGGTTCCATCAACAAGATACTAAGGGGAACCATGGGTATGGGGCTGATATATATGATTGACATGAGCCCTCCTATGTCTATATTGAACCGAAAAGGAGCCATAGTGGACTCCTCGATCAACCTACATCATATAACAATGTTGTGGATATTCATTCATACTGCAAGGATAAGATTTGTATGTCAATATTGATGGATAAAATTTCTACTGGTTTTACTACACCATTTTTGGATGATTTAGATTCATTTATTTGAGAATTTGGAGTCCCTTGTGTGTTTTCTTGAGGTCCGGGATTGTATCGTGTAAACAATGTTCCTGAACTATCTCATTTTACACCTGACACTGAATGTTTCTGGAAGGTGAGGTTATTATTTAACATGATGGTTTTGAAAGCATAATTTATTTTCAAAAACAATCGCTAGATAATGTCAATATATCGGTTTGGGTTTTGTTTGTGAGAACATTATATATAGTCATAATATAAACAGGGAACAAGGTCACCAATCAGTGCATCATCATGGGTATGATATGGGCTCCATTATATATTCACAGGTAACAATATTTTGATTTAATATTGTATATTTTTCTACTATTTTTTCACATTGATTTCATAGAATTAATGACCTATTTCATGATAACCTCAATTACATAGGTTCAAAAAATCATTTTTATTGTTTGATTGATTCATGTTAAGATTACCATTTTTTATTATTAAAGAAAAAACAACGCGTGGTTTCTCCCAATGTTATATTATGGTGGTTCAATATATTGTACAATTATTCACATCAGGTTCATCATATTTTTAATGGAAACACCAGATGGTTACTACATCCATAAATTACTAAATACCTTCTTTCTAAAGGTAGGAGGTCAATTGGGGATTTAAACAGAATGATGATTATGAAATCACATTGGTTGAGTGGATGAGAGGTTGGGATCATCATATACATTAGTGGGGGGATTATTTCTCACCCTTGGACTCTCTTATATATTTATGCTATGTTTGTGAATATCATCCTAATCCAGATCTGGGACCATTTATTCTATGAAAATGATCAAGTATTAAATACTTTATTATGTACATGGGGTATATTAATGATTCCATATGTATTTATCTAATGTTTTTTAACAATTTCATGTCAATGGTAAATGATTATAGTTTAAATCCATATAACTAGGTACTTTGGGCTTGTATTTCAATCATCTGAGTTAGTTAATATTATGAGGTTGCTATTGAATCATTACAAGGAATCATACAAATCTGGTTGATAACAAGAGTCGAGAAACATATATCTTGTTGAAACGATGCCTTTTAATGTCATATTGAAAAACATATATGAGTGGAAACATAAGAATTAGGTACTGATCTCGATCCTTAGGTAGGAATCCTATATACCATATATCTATCATAAATAATAGTCATCATAGTCCGATCATCCATAGAGACTTACCTAAAGGTGTATCCACTTATATGGGGGATGTAATATCCTACCACTGATTAGAACATACAAACTGAGGTTTCCGTGTTTATTGAATATTCGTGATTCAAATCATATTATCACTACAAATCCCTAATCCCATGTGATCAATGCTATTTGTGAGATACAAGGGATAAGAAGTGACTATTTTCATTGTATATGGATATGAGACATATGTATTGCCATGTTTATTATAAGGTTTTTGATATGGTATGAGGACTTAGGAAGGATTCCTTCACTTCTTTGTTATGGAATAAATTGAAGTCATATTAGTTCCGTTATCTTCTCAATCCACTAATGGATGAGGAAATGGAATGAACTCAAGGGTGAGATTGAATCCCAAAATATAGAATATCGACAATATGTAGGTACATATACCAAGGGGGATAACTATTGGATATAATTCCTTAATAATGAATTATAATTGTTTTTAGTAGGAATCAATGTTATTGTAGTTCTATTTGGATCCCTAATCCTCTAATGAAAGTAGTAGGGAGATGAACTCATATGAGAGTTTTTGACCCATGGGTTATAATGTCAGGAATATGTAGGGAATTACACAAATTTAGATTCCTTCATGATCTGAAAACCAAACAAGGTTTCTAATATATCCCTTTTTATAGTGGGAATCCAATGGAACATAGATGTGTTCAGACTATACCAAAATATATTCACTAGTCAATGTTATATTTTCCTGGTACATCTTCTTGTTAGGTCTTGATTGTCTACTTGACATATTTTGATGTCTTCCTGACATGTATGGGATCATTGTATGACTTTTATAAGGATATAAGACATTTTATGCATGCATAGTTGACACATCCAATAGTTATTGTATGATCCAGCTAAAATTTCTAAACGAGATCCCATAATTGGAATTGTATGTTTAGAGGACATCACATGATCAAGGATGACATGTCTTGAGGTTCTCGCATGACATGGTTAACATATCTTAATGGTGTCATATGACATGGATGACATGTTTGAAGAGTTTTAAATGACTGGATGGATTATCCAAAGGGAAATGTGAAAACCAAATACCTTATTCAAAGGACATCATGAGCCTAGGATGACATTTCATAGTGACACTGCATTACTTGGGTTTAATTTATGGGGTTCATCAAATGAATTGGTTGGAAATAACAGTGGACATCACAATACTCTGGTTGAATTCCCATAAGTCATCATATGACTTGTTTGACATGTCTATAAGATAATACCGAATCCAAATGGAATTTAAATAGATTACCTAGAGACATATCTTAATGTTGTTTCATGATCTAGATATGTCATGTGTAGCAAATAAAGATCAAAATATGAGTATTCACATTTAGTATTTTTTTCGATATATTATTTCATATGTACCTCTAGGATTTTCTATTTTTATATTAATTTAGGATTTATAGGACCTAGTTGACATGTGGAAGTTCTAACAAATAATCTGGTTGGAAAACAATATGTTCATTAACTGATATATAGATTGATCATTTGAATCAAATATTCTTGACGCATGATCCCTTCTGTTATCCGTATATCATTACTTGGTAGAAGAGGATTGTGATTTCATGAATATACCCATTGAGAAGTCTGCTCTGACACTCCCATATTATAGACACCCATTGTATTTATTTTCTGATCTAAGGAAGAGAGATTTATAGGCCTCGCTGGCCTAGTAAGACACCACCTTTCATATCATGTATCTCAAAGATATGATATGGATTCAAGGGAGGGATTATTATATAATGTTATTCACATGATATAGCCTTGGTTCATCCATGGAGTCATGTGATGACTAGTGACTATGAAAATTCTGTACCATCTCCATATCTATTAGAGCACTACCGATCAAAGCGTTATCACCAAACACTGTTGACATATAAAAGATATTTTGAAATTCCATGTAGGTATTTATAGAAGTCATCGTGAGATTAGGATTTTAGTGGGAAGAGAATCTTGTGATTGGTGGTGACTTGTATGGGGTCCATTTTTAGAAGAAAGTTGATTGTCAAGGGGGACTCTGTGAGCCTAATGCAGTTTGTTACGGGGCCTTCATGAGATCATGTTGGATTATTGAGGGGGATACCCATGATAAATGGTGATTACCCAAGGTACTCAGTCACATTTCTCATGAAGGTAAGCAAATCTTCCTATCATGATCACCTTCAATATTTGACCCATTTTACTTCCTTAGATATTTTACATGGATAGGAGATATCATGACATCATGCATGTGTTCTTGTGGAAAACTATTGTTATTTTATTGGGTAAGTCGCATGATAAATTATGGATCTCATAGTGATTCATGATTATTTCCACATAAATCTATTCTCTTTGTCTATAGAGCTGAAGGGGCATCACATAATTAAAATCACATGTATGAGAACCTTCACATGATGAATCCAACATGACAAAATGTTTTTTCATGATTGGTTGTATATGTCACATGGGGATTTATGTGGTCTTAGGGATACATTACAGAGTCACAGGAATATCAACATAACTCTCCAACTAATGATTCATCCATCATTCCCAATATTTATTTTAAAAGGGGATTTTGGATGATTGTCAGGATTTATTCCATTGAAAAGTCAAATGATTCGGTGGAAATCATTTTGTAGGCTAAATAAGAAACTACAGGAGAATATGGATAAAGGGTTTATATGCCCAAGTGCTTCATAACGTGGTGCACCAATCCTTCTAGTCAAGAAGAATGATGGGTCAATTTACCTTTTCATTGATTATCGTGAGCTCAACCAAATCATGATAAAGAATAAGAATACTCTACCACATATTGATGGATTTTTATTTTAGCTACATGGGACACAATAATTCTCCAATATGGATATGTTCTTAGGATATTACCAAATATTGTGAATAAGGAAGATATTCCCAAGACATATTTTCGTACAAATTAAGGGAACTATGAATTCATCGTGATGCCATTCGAGCTCACCAACTCTCCAGAAACCATTATGGACATGATGAATAGAGTATTCCAAGATTAACACAAAAAAATGTTGTATTTATAGATAATATTCTAACATACTACAAAACCAAGGAGGTTCATCAGGATAATTTGATCACTACGACAAAGACCTTATGAAAGGAGAAGCTTTATAAAGAGTGTAACAAATGTGAGTTCTAGTTTAAGGAATTTTCATTCTTGGTACGTATCATCATATGAAATGGGATATATGTGGACAATTAAAATATATATGCAATTAAAAATGTTTGACTGAAACATCTATTATAGTTATGCATAGTTTCCTTGGTTAATCTAGGTATTATCATCAATTTTTGAGAAATTTCTTTTAATTTTCAAACCTTATAACCAAGATAACTCATAAGGGAGTCATGTTTTCTTTGAATTATGAGTGTGAAGAGTTATTCAAGGAATATAAAATGAGGCTTATCATTACCCTTGTAACCACACTATCCCCATGTGTAGAACCCTTCATGGTATTCAACAATTTTTCAAAGAAGGGTAGGGGTTCTGTGTTAATAAATAATGACAAAGTCAAATAATATTCTTTAAGAAAGTTAAATGTTCATGAACAGAACTACCCAAATAATGATATTGAGTTTGATGTAGTGATATTTAATTTGAAAATATAGCATAATTATAAATTTTCAGAAAAGTTAGAAATATATTAAAATCACAATAGTCTCAAATATATATTTTCATAGAAAGAGATGAATATGCAATAATGAATATTGATATAGTTGACAAAGAACTATTATTTCTTATTCCACTACCTTCCTAGTAATGCGAATAATATGGAGGATGAAATAAGCAAAATGTATCCAAAAATTCCATCACTAATGAGAATTGAGAGTGATCTTATCTTCTTATATGTCGAAAGGATAGGCATGATAATCAAAAAGGAAGGGCCATCTTTAAACCTTTCACAAAAGATTTCTCAAGCATCCATTTAAGAGAAAATAGAAAATTATCAATGAGATTTTTCAATAATTTAGAAGAATGTGGAAGCTATAATGAATGGTAAATCCTTATATATCAATGATAATGTAGAATGAGATGTGATATTGGGGTTGAAACAATGTGTACCATCAAATCCAAAGATAAAGAAGAAGATGTTGGATAATGGACATAGCTTTTCCTTGTTAATCAATCCAAGAAGCATAAAGATGTATCAAGATCTTTGAGAGAACTATTGGTGGGACAATATAAAGAATGATATCTCAAAATATACATGAATATGTAGGGTATGTTATAATGTGAAATAGGAGAGGAAGAAAATCCTAGGGGATGATTCAACCATTACCCATACCTACATGAGAATGGGAAAACCACACTCTAGACAATATCACTAGCCTACGATAGAATTCAAGTGCGGTTAATGCAATATGGGTTGTGTTTGATTATATTAAAAATACTACATAATTCATTGTGATTTAAGGGGATTTCTCACTCGATCAACTTGTATGTATATACATTAGAGAAGTGGTGAGCCTTCATGGAACACCATTATCGATTGTATCTGATCGAGATCCAAGATTCACCTATATGTTTTGGAAGAGTCTCTAATACACTCTGAATACTATGTTTATATTTATTATGTATTTTCATAGTCAATATAATGTTCAGTCTTAGAAAACTCTCCATAAACATGAAGACATGTTATAATAATGCTCAATCAAATTCAAATGAGGATTTGACCAACATCTTCCTCTGGTCAAGTTCTCCAACAACAAAATTTTCCAACGAAGTATCCACATTTCTCCCTATGAACCCCTTTATTAGAAGTGGTGCAAAACACTTACATGATGAGATTTTGATGGGGAATACAAACTGATAGGTCCTGATATGGTCTAGGAAATGGTGGAAATGTTAATACCACTCAGTAGCGCATCAAAGATACTCAGAGCCGATAGAAGAGTTATGCTGAAAAGCATAGGTAACACATAGATTTTGGTTTTCGAGGCATGGTATTTCTCTACAAATAAAAATCGAATAAAGTGATGAGATTTGGGAAGAAATGAAAACTTATTCCAAGATACATCAGACCCTTTGATATCATTGATCACATCTGAGTAGTGGCTTACCGGCTAGAACTCCTACCTAACCTATCTCAAGTACATGACATATTCCATGTATCCCTCTAGAGTATGTACATACCATACCCTTCAAATATACTCAACAAAAACGTTGTACCATTGGTGAATGATCATTCCTATGAAGAGAAGATGGAGAATATCATAGATTATAGGGACAAAAATATATTAAATCAGAAAATGTAGCTTGTAAAAGTGATGTTAAGAAGCCACATGTTAAAAGAAGAGATGTGGAAACAAGAGGTGGTGGTTAAAAAGAGTTACCCTTATCTATTTTAGTGTTGTAAATGAAAATTTTGAGGGTGAAATTTCCTAATGGTAGAATAGTGTAATGACATGAACTATTATAAATTAAATCACCCTTATGATTTTTTAAATGTCTTATTATTTAATTTGGTTTTAGAAAAAAAAGACACTTTAGTTTTATTAAATTTTATAAGATTTGAAAAACTGTTAAGAATCATTATAGTTGATAATATAGTTGTATAAAAGTGATCAAAAATTTATTATAAATATATAGTTTTAACAAATCGAATTGAAACAAACAAAGGATGTGATGGCCTTAACTAGCAGGTTTATACCTAATGAATCCCTTTTATCAGAGCTTCCGAGTTATATAGAATCACTTGCCTTTTTCCCATGGCTAAGCCCAACCAGAGATCCAAAAAACATAAGCATTAGTCAAATCATTAATAGCATAATTTGTAGATCATCGAGATAATGGAAAAACCCATGTACGTCGAACCAGCCCATGAAAATCTAAATGTCTCGTACATTACTCTTAGAGTGTTTGCTATTGTATAAAAGGGATCTGTATCAATATACTATAAATATGAGTATGTACATTATTTTTATAGAATATTTAATATATTTTCATCATATTATTCTCCTTTAAAATTTATTTTTAATTTGATATAATAAAACACAATAAGTATTTGTATGAAATATTAATATTCAATTAAGGTATTTATTTTGTTGAATTATTGGGATATTTAAATAAAAAAAAATTATTACTAAATATTTTTTATTAAACAATTTTTATTAAATAATTTATATTAACTATAAAATTTCATATAGCTTTGGTGATTTCAATTGAAAATTTTATAAATGTTAAAAAACTGTTATTATAAAAAAAACCCTTATTTATCAATAAATGTCTATTATTATTTTGACAGTAAAAATAAATCTGTTTAGAATATTATTTAGAAAAAATGAATATTATATTTTCAACTATAATTATAAATTATCCAATATTTATTTTTTCAGAAAAATTTGGGAGGCAAAAGTTTGTGTAAAAATTAAACATCATATAAATATACTTTGTGAATTATAACTTTATAATGACCCATAATTGATTTAATAAAAACCTTAAATGGTATATAAGAAAAAAATATATGTTTTACCATTAAAATAATGTTATTTTAGTTTTATTTGGACAATTTTATAGATCTTTTTTGAATCCTCAAAAACCATTAATATATTTTAAGGTTTTATAATCAGTTTTTTAAGAGTATGACTCACTTCCACATACCAAGAGATATTATTTTATTATATTTAGAAATTGGGCTTATAAAATAATTTAAAAAAATACCATATTTTAGAAACAACGGGTAAAACCATTAAAACATTTTAGGGTTTTTTCTATTTAATTATATAGAGTCCAAAACATCTGTTTGAGAAATAATAAAGAAATCACCACTCATTTCCTATATAAACCCACCATAGCTACATTTAAAGTCACTAAAAAATTAAGGAATGACCTTACTTTTACCTACCCTATCTAGAGTCCTCCCATGGTTCCCCTAATCTCTCCAAGAGCTCCTCCCGACCATTTGGAGTCACACATTGAAGTAAGCGATCCTCACCTTCTCTTATTTATTCAAGTTCCTTTTGTATATTTTTCCTTCTATACATAATTCCTAATGTTGGGATATGTATTTACTTATCTTTACTACTGCCCATTTGATTTCAAAGTAAATATATAACCCTTCATATCTCATCAAATAATATTACAAAATTTTCATTTAAACTATTATACTGCTGAAATTGCACCGTGATTTTCTATTCCAAAACAATTATGTAGTAAACACCACACTCATTTCCAATCAAGGGCCTCCACATTTATAAAATTATACCATTTTACTTGGGAATTAATTGTATATAATACACTTCCTTTTTTCATGGAATACAATTTTATGATAATTGATTCCATTTTTAATGATCTATGTGGCACACTTAAGCATGAGAATGATATTAATGTGACGGGTGCGCCTGAAATTATATAGGGCTCCAATGAATTGGGTAATGTTTAGTATCATGATATATCCAATAGGGATGGGGAATGAACCTGATTTCTTCCTTGGATATTTTTATTTTTATTTATTGTCACTTATCCTTTATTTATGTATATGATGTAGTGTTTTATGTTTTTTCTGCATTTCCCATGTTGCGATTATCATGTTATATCATTCCTTCTTATTAATATTTATGATTATCAAACATTTTATTACCCATTTATAATACTATTACATTTTTGATATCACCATGTTAAAAAAAAATTCACATACTAGGCTCTATATGTCACCCATTTCTTATGTATGTTCTGAGGAAATCCTATACAGTATTAAAATCCACGAAATTTTAGAAGCGTGTTGAGGAATTTTTCAATAATATTTCTATATCTCATGTTAAAGATGTTGATCTATATACCTAATTCCCAAATATAATAGACGTATCAATCATACAGGTTATATTAATTTCAACATTATGAAATTAATCATGTATAAATGTGTAATAAAGATAATGTTTTTTATACTCTCTTACTTTATTCAACGAGTAATAAATAAAATTTCGAGGAAGCAATTTATTTAAGGGGGGAGAGTGTATTGATCTAAATTTATAGACATTGTAAAGATGATGTTTTGTTGGATGGAATGGGTTAAATATTACATCCAATGTTAACAAACAAGAACACATTAGAAGAACATTATAAATAATTGAATAATAGAACATAATATAATAAGCCATTAAATTATATTACCTTTGGAAGATAAATATTTATATGTGTTAATATTAAAAAAGGCTTCTATCAATCATAGTTGTTTTTTTTATATTATGAAATTTCTTTTAAAAAATGCAGATGTTAAATAATTTAAATTTGATAAAATAAAATTAATTATTTAATTACTCATGAAAAACATTATATGATTGAATTTATATATTTTTTAGACATTGTTTTGTAGTAAAAAAATATTTTTTTAGGAAATTTAATTTTTTTTAGATTTTATAATTACTAATGAAAATGATAGAAGATAAAAACACAAATTATATAATAAAATATTTTTTAAAATGAATAAAATTTTAAATTTTAAAATATTATTCAATATTATAAATCATAATTCTATCATATCTAGAGAAAAAATAAATGGAAAAATCATATAAAAATCAAAAAAATTATCTAATTAAGTGCTATGATTACGAAATTCAGTATTGGATCCATTTTAAATATAGTTATATTTTTTTTGTTATAAACTAATTTATTTCATTAAAATAAATTGTTATTTTAATCATATCATGTATATAAACATTTAATCATAAACACATGCTATCTTTAAAAATCACATTCACACGTAATGTGTTCTAATCATAAAATTAACATTTAAAACCTATAAAATTTTTAATTGATAGAATGATTTCCAAATTTTAAATACTATATTTAAATTTATAAAAAAGGATCAATATTAATTTTTTAATGAAAATTAATTACTATGGTTAGAAATTAATTTCCATGGTAATGGTAATTTAGGGTAAAAGAATAAATGTTAAAGGAAAAGCCTAAAAATACTATAGGATGTCTCAATAAAAAGAGTTTATGTGGATAATCTATATCCACCCAAACATCCCCTATGAATTTTTCCATTTTGAGCCTTTAACGTTTGAATATAGTAACATTATATTATTAAAAATGTAATGATTACATTTAAAACTAACCTTCACTTCACTAATAAAAGGGTATCAATTCAACCACTTCAAGACTCATCTAAAATTTTATTTTCATATTCTAAATTGGAAAATATTTAACTCCTAGAACCCTATCCATATATCAGAAGATTATTTTTACCTTTACTTTTCAAAATTCCTTCATTTCCTATGCATTTTCAAACCGATTATTTGGTCTTCCAACATGTGTATTACATTCTGTTACCCCATAAATTTACTGTAATAATTAATAAATCATATAATTCCAAATTAATATAATTAAATTAGTATAATTAATATACCAAAACTACAGTATATTAATTGAATAACATATATTCACTACTCTTCACCCACTAAGAGGGACCAAATCCTCATCAATGCTTATCTAAAGACTACCACATCCACAACATGATGATGTTACCTTTTTTATGACCGCCTCTCAATAATTCTATCATCAATGGATTTCAAAATTAATTATATATTATATGCTAAAAATAAAATTATTAAATTATAAATTTTTAAATACCATCATTTAGTCTTTTTTTAAGAAAAAGTATTATCAATTGTGCATACGTGCAGTATACCACCTCCTTGAAAATCAATTTTAATCTGTCATCATATCCCATCATATATTTTTTCAATATTGGATCTAATGTGGATATGTTATTTTTTATGAAATGTTTATTATTGTGTATTTTTCACATTATATTTACCCAAATATATCACATTAATGAATAAATTATTATTACTTGTTACCTATTGGGGAGACTTAACAACCTATATAAAGGATGATATAATGATTATTTCAAAAAATACTGTCGAATGTCATCTAATGGTAATATTAATTAATAATGATATTTTTTATATGTGTTAATGATTATATAATGGTTTTTTATATTTCGTATATTTATTCATCTATCAACATTAAATCATTAAAAATATCTAGAATTAGCTCAATGTAACTTCAATATCACAAGTCGTATTCATGGATTTAGCCTAATGAAAATAGAAAATAATTCATAGTTGAAAAAAACATTCTCATTAATTTTCTTGGAATAATGATCGTGAAACATTTTAGTGAGAATAATTATCATCTTCGTAATGTCTGTATGAAACAAACAATTGAATGTTATAACACTTGATAATGAAAAGAAACTATAACTACATAATATATATGTAATATATGGTAATATAATAATTGTAAAACTATTATTATGATTATTTTAAGGTTCATAGAAAGTTGATTAAGATAGTTATGTTTACTATATAAGATGTTCGATCTTGATCGACTAAAAAAGAATATAATATAAATGTTTTAGTCTAAAATCTCTCCCTTTAGGACATGTTTGGCATTATAAACCAAATATAATTTTTGTGATGTATATACATACTATTTTAGTTTTCATATAATGAATTATATATTAATCATGAAATTTTATATTCAATTACAATCCCACTATTTCATGGTGTTTTCAATCAGTAAGGGTTCTTTCTCTCAAACCTAAATTCTATGAGACGTGTTAGTGGTATTCTTCCTGCTCTCCTAGGAATTATGTATTTACTACCCATGAATTATTCTAAGTAATATTTTTTTTATATTCATGGTAAATACTAATACAGTAAATTTCTTTTTCATCAAAATGTTTATTACTCAATCGTAACCCCATTTCAAAATATTTTTGGTAACTGAAATTTCAATCATTGAGTCATGAACGTCATATTGGACATATAATATGAGTTCATTCCACCAATTTATTATAATATATTGTATTATATTTTTTATATGAACTTAAATATCTATTATGTGATAAAAATTTATGAAATATTTCTTACTACAAGGAGTATATTTCTCATAAGGAATATTGACAACTCAAGTTTCATTTAATTAAGTACTATTATTTTATCATGAACTACTTTCTTCCATACTTGAGTTCCCAAAACCTCATAATTTAATTTATTTTTAATTTCTATATCTCTTTGTGTAAAAAAATATTTTTATTCAAATTTATGATTTTTTAATATTTTTTCAATTTCATTTTGGAACAAAATAATTTTTCAAAATGTTAAAATGGTTTTACCCTTTAACTTTCATATGTTTTTTCTTCCTCTGTATATTTCTGTAAGATAAACCATTTGTCTTTTCAAGGAATTATTAATTAATACCATTTTTAAAGGTAATGGTTTTAAAAGATTATTCACTTTACATATTAAAAAATTATTTGATATTCCCCATAACATAATCGCTTATTTATGTGTTAAGGGTATTTTCTAAAATATATTTTATATTTTTTTTCCATTTACTTTTCATTTTTAAATGGATATACCCTAATAGGGATTATCTTTTACTATTTCATGTCTAATTTAGATTTTTATTTAGGGTGATCGAACTCATATTAGTAAATAATCTAATACATGATCCCTTTATAGGTGGAATAGTTCAAGTGTTATTTTTCTTGGGTTTTTTCATCTAAGTCAATATATGTCTATGTTTTATTTTGTATGTTGGGGCACTGATCGTTTTCTACCATCCACTGTCTCCATTTGGATGGATTATGATCATTTTATTCTATAATTTACTTATGCATATAACAATAATCCATTATTTTATCTTGAGGTATTCTAAAATAGAAATATATTTCATTTATTGATTTAGGTAACTAATAAAAATATGTATATTTTTTATTCCAATGTGTAAGATTATTATAAATATCATTATGTATTGTTTGAAATCGACTTTATTATTATATTTGGTTCTTGATCATGTTATCAATTTGTTAGCTGGGAATGAAATAATATTCTTTGTGAGTAATGACATGTAATGTAGGTTCATTATGTATGTTCATTCCTCAATTATGATTATCTTGATAATCATGTTTTTATTCATCTTTTTATACCTTAGGTAATAGAATGAAACTTCTTGTTGAATATTTTAGTGAAAGCATTGGACTTAAAATAATAATGAGTATGGACCGACATTATATATCCCCTTGATGAATTGGTAGGTCTCACAAGACAAACATGTTTTTTTTTTTGCATATTTTCCTAGAAAAAGAAATTTCTTTAATAGTAAGATCATTATTTTTATGATCAGGAGGTCTTGGATTATAGTATGTAATTATATATTCCATAATATTCAATTGATCACTATAGATCTTGTTACTGACATCTCTGGGAACTATTTATTTCCATCATTATCGATGGATATATTATGATTTCTATTTAATTTTATTAGGTCATTATATTTTATTATCTAGTCATTCCATATTTTTTATGTCATGTTTATGCCTTGATTGCCTTAGTTTTATGTTTTCCCTTATTGAGTTTTTGAGGTCAAAACTTCTGAATTTTTCATTTCCCCTGATTATGAAGAAAATTATTACACATGATATGCCTACTAGGGTTTCTTATATAAAGAATTTACGACTAATTCATAAGGAATTTTATTGATTAAGTAGTGAATTATATAGTGAAAAGTAAATATCTATTACTTTAGAAAGACATTGGTTGTGACCGTTTATATTTTATACTTATTATATAAATATCTAAACTGAATATTTATTGAAAATTTATGTAATGAAATGTTTCATTGATGTCATTTAACCAATGGGATAGTTTTTTTAGGAACCCAAAGTTTGTATAAAAGATGGAATTTAAAGTATGTTATTCTGAAAATAGATCTCAGAGTGTGGTTATAGGGTATTAAAATAAATTATGTTATTTTTATTTGTAAATTAGTTGAGGCATGTTCATTGTGTTTTCTATTATCATGAACTATAGAGAAAAAATTTTATTACACATATTATTACATTAGTTTTCATATAAATATCCCTTAAACACTACCCTTTATCCTAAAGAACCAGTGTCATTATAAAACATGGTTGATATCACGTCAATATCAAACTAAAATAAAAATAAATATTTAAATCTCCATAGTTATCTTATAAATCCCTTTGGTCTTCTCTATTTTTATAGGATAACCTAGAGAATACCTAAATAAAATGGGTTATAAATAAATACTATTGAGGAAATGAGAATGATAATGAAGAATATCATATGAGTAAAATGGAATTACAAATATCAAAAAGAAAAGAATCATGACTAATCATATAGATGGATTTCATAAATAATATGGAATCATAAGATAATGGAATCATAAGAAAATGGAAACATTATAATAAACCATATCATAAGCACGTGCTAAGTATCATTGATGACATTGTGGATAGAGTCCCATTATTGATTATTTTTACTCACTAATCGAATTTTTATCATCCTGAGATATATAATAATTAACCAATTAATCATACTTTTTTATGGGTTCACCCATCAGAACATATACATGTATATATGTTAAACATAAGGTAATCAATCATATAGAAAACCCATATGAAACTCCCATGGAATGTAATGTGTTACATAGTATTTTCTCAAAGTATAATCAATGAAAGTTTCCTAAACAGTCAAAAAAATAAGAATGTATTAAATATTATGGATATTAATATTTGAATCAATAATCATATTTATCAAATAGAGTTCATTAGGAAAAACTCATAATAAAATATATTGATTTGCTAATATGGATACAATGTTAAAATGATAATTTATAAAATTGGTAAATTATCATTACATATAAAAATAATATGAAATTTTTTAAAACAGAGTAAAAAAATGACCCTCTATATAATATATATTATTTTATGAAATTTTGAATGGTTCAAATAATTTAAATTTTTATAGTATGAATAGATTACGAGATATAAATTTTCACAATAATCATAGTTAATTTTAATGATATTATTGTGAAATGAATTTAATAAAAGTATAACCCTGAAAAGAGAGAGAATAAGATAATTATATATGTAAGATATATATATATAAAAATATAATTTAGAATCATTATATAATGTTAAATGGAGAGATAAATTGTGTAAAACTAATTAATTAATAACCCAAATATAGAGGGAGGTTTAGTGTGTTCCCATTACCATTGGTATAGATTATATCAAGACATTCACATGAACTCCTAGATAATGAAATATGATTTATTAAATACATTACTAATAACCTTATTAGAATATATTACATATATTATAAAAATTATAAATTATTCTAGAGTAATTTAATTGATACATATTTTCTATTTATACTATCCCAAGGTCATTTGTTTCATAATTCCAAAGTCGTATTAATTTTTAGGTAATTACATGAGTTATTGTTG
The DNA here is from genome assembly GCA_963277665.1 of Viscum album. Taxonomy (NCBI): domain Eukaryota; kingdom Viridiplantae; phylum Streptophyta; class Magnoliopsida; order Santalales; family Viscaceae; genus Viscum; species Viscum album. The sequence continues at coordinate 286,000,484 of OY728139.1, forward strand.
TATATATCAATCAATACATAAGTGTGATGAAATTCTATTCCTGAAATTACAATATATTTAAATAGTAATAAATTTCAAATAGTATTAAAAGTCTCATGGTTTGTGGAAGACAAATATTATAATTTAATATTTAATTAAAATAATGTTTTTATGGCCTCAACATACTTATTTTTTTAATATAATAATATTACCATTACTACATTACTAAATATGAAAGATGATATAATGTATTGATTTTTCATAATAAATATATTAAATCCATCTTTGAATGTAGTATTGACAAATGAATTTTGTTGTTTATGGTGGCGATGAACAGATCATAATGTAAAGAATGGTTTCATTTTAGAATTACATGAGAAGATATTGTTTCATGCATATTTCATTAATACAAAAATATTATCATATATTTTTTATACTAGAGTCATTATGACATGGTGTATGAAAGATACTTGTAGAAGGTATATGGGGAAATTTATTGAAAGCGATGAGTGGAAAATATTACCTATTTTGGTATCCTATATTAGAATACACCTTAAGGAACATTGGAATTGTCATTTGGTGACACCAGTATAACTAGGATATAGGGGATATTGAATGGAATAGAATTGGGTATGACTCTTTTGAGCTCCATGTTTTCTATTTTTTAGGGAAAAGTGTGGTTAGGAGTGATATTTATAATGGGAGGAGAGGGGGTATTTTAATATAATATTCATCAATTTATTATGTTGGATAATGATTAATAATGGGATGGATATTTTGACTATATACAATAATTTATACAAATTATTTATTGAATACAACTTCTTATATCATACATGACTTTGATTTTGATATATTCAACTTATAATTTTAAATAACCTATTTTTAGTATTTCATTATTACCTAAAAGATAAATTATTTTCAAAAAATACTAAAAACTCCTCCAATACATTTTTTAACATGTATATTCCAAAAATAAATAAATGTTGTGAAAATAATGTTCTTAATACAAGAAATTTAATTTTCTAAAAAATATATATTTATTCAAAAAATAAGAATATTTATATTATCGTCAATTGTATGACACATCATAAAATTAATAATGGCTTTATAAAATTATATTATAATTATAATAAAACATAATATTAAATTATAAACATTTTAATAAAATTAATTTCTATTAAATGGTTATACATATCATAAAAATGTATATGAAACACTCTTGTTTTATAAAAAATCCAAACACTTTTTTTAATATTTTTAAATCATTAATTTTTTTTATTGTGATATAAATTTTATATATTATACTTTTCTTAGATGATGAGAAATTATTTTGAATTCACGTAGGTGAATGTACTATTCAAATAATCATGTCACTATTCTTAACTATCAATTTAGTATTCAAATGGCCAAATTACATTTCCATCCATCAGATTTATAATTGTAATATTGTATTCCTACATTCTATAAATAAGTCACATTTCATTCATTCTACATTTACATTTATTTTCTATCATGGTTATATATATTATTATTTTAAGAAATTGATATTTTATTAATAATATTTTATTTCATTTTATAGTGTTGTTCATGAGTGAGGTCATTATAGGGGATCAGGAAGATCCAAATTTTCATATTATTGTTATATTTTTTTATATAATATGTCCAATTGCAATCTTTAAAATTTTATAGAGTTTATTAAGACTCTAAATTCAATGAGAAAGTTATTATAAAAAATTGAGTTTGTATTATCATGTGTTTCATGTGATTTATATAATACTACCTTAAAAAATATTATGCATATGTAAATTATGAAAGAGATCTTCAACGATAAATTGATAAACTGTCACATTCATCCCACTTTTGGAAATTTAACCCTGGAAATTTAATTTCATTAAATATAGTTAAAACATAAGGGGATACTTTTATTTCATTAATTCTTCTATTTCCAATGTTCCCTCCTCTCATATATGTACTTATACTATATTACAATGACTAGGTGAGTTATGATTTTGTGTAAAACACTGACTATATGGTCCAAGATTTTCATAAGATGTTCCTGTTTAAGATAGATCATGGTAAAAATATACTTGCTGAGTATTTAGAACATTTTAGGGATACAAAATATACTACCTCGACAGGGATATATGAAACACAATACATACTAGATATCGGGTTAGTTGGAGTGAAAGTCAATATTCCACAACTTTGATGTGATCAAGATACTCAAAGAGTCCGATGTATCTGGGACATAGAATTACATTATTTCTAATAATAATTACTATATTCCAGGGATATATATATATATAGTAATAGTTTAACTATAGACTTATACACTAGTAATATATTGTGATTTTCAATATAGAAATTTTATTGACTCTTTGATGTCTTGATGTGTTGTGGAATATTCTTAGACTATTCTAAAATTTTATCAACCATTTCAAGAACTATTAAAATGAATTCAAAGAAATTATCATAACAAGATGGTTTCTTATCTCTTACCATATATAGGTCTTTATTTATATCCCTTTTGATTCTTTATTGGAAAATATTATTTTTTAATAACATGACTATAGGAATATGTTGATTGCATCATCTTTTAAAATTCTTTAAGTATGCTCTCAATGTATAATCATGTGTCTGGAATTTTCCTTTATATAGAACATCAGTATGAATGTGATTGGTTATATAAAAATCTAACATTATGTTCAGAGAATGTAATATAAGTCTCTATAATTTGTTGGGGAAACTCATATCTCGATAACATTGAATTGATAGTGGTGTTCCATGTTTCCTCACTACTTATATATTGTATATTTAGGCATTTTAAACATGTGATAAGTCCTCCTGAATGTAAATAATTTGATTAGTCTTTGTATGGTGGTTCACTATAACTAATATGGTACTATTTACTATCAATGTCTTCAGAAAACCTCTTAAAAATCAATGATGGAATTTTAAAATATTCACATTGGTATGGTTAATGGTTTCATAATCCCCTTGGACATTCTCCTTTTAACATTCACCTTCTATCATACTATATAGTTTTATTCAGTTTTTATTATATCCTTCCTCATATTATCCCACTAGTAGTTCTCTCCGAAGTTAGGATACATTTTCATGATCGCTAGGTGGATAGAGAATGTTGACCAATGTGCATCATCCAAAATATACTTATTTAGCATAGGATTTAATGGAACAAAAATTAAAGAACCTGTTATTGCAAATTATTATATATAAATTTTGAATTATATGGTTTTCTCTTTTTTATGATGATATTTTAGGTTTTTTCTTTTTGTTTTATTATTTTTTTTAAATTTCATTTCCTTCTTTTAAAATACATATTGAGAATATATTATTTTTTAAAATTATTATATTATTCATAATTTTGTTATTTTCAATTATTTATATGAATTTTTCTTTGTCAATATTATACCATTTTAAATTCATTTATGTGAATTTTCCAGAAAATTTTTTCCCAAATATTTTTAAATTAAATTTTTAAAGGTTATAAATTTAAATTGTAACATCCCAAGTAAATAAAGAATAATACATTTTAATATTTATTATAATTTGTGAATTAAATATTAATTTTACTTTAAATGGCTTTCTATGTTCGATAGCGTACCCGATACGCAACGATGAGTTTCGTTGAAATCATATGTGCACACTAGTAATATAATAAAATTACTTTAAATGGTAGCTAACACGTAGCCGTTGTATTGGCGGGAAAGAATACAAATAACTAAAATATGATTATATATGTTTTTTAAATGTTTTTACATTTATCCAATAAAGGATTAAGGCTTAAAATAAGAAAAGAATTCAATTTTAGGCATAGATACTCTAATATTCACTAAAAGTTTGATTTATCACCTTTTGTTAGTGAACCCTATTTAAAAATAGTTTTTTCCACTCTTATACATTCTATTGTACCAAATAAAATCTTTCTTTAGAATCGGGACATCAAAATTTACTTTGTATATGTTTTTGTTATTTTTTCGATAAAGTTCTTTTTTAATGAATAAGTGGAAAATGTTGTATTTTAATTCAAAACCATGTTTTAATATAATGTATTTATATGAATATATTATCATTTTAATTAGTATTAAATTTAAATTAGAATATATATTTACCATTTAATCCAATAGTGGTCATTGGAATTAATTTTACTTTGAAATTGGACTAAAACTAGTGTCAATCTTTTGATATATATTGTTTCATAAAAACACGCTATTTGTTTTGAAAACGGGAATTAATTATTAAATTAATTAATTCAACTTATATGTTTTAAATTTTTTAAAATATACGTCATTTTTGAATTTGGAATATCAAATATAGCTTAGGGTGAATTTTTTTATTTTTCTGAAAAACATAAATTTTTTATGAATTGTGAAACCACTAAGTGGTAGTTAAAAAACTGATTTTTTGATTAAATTAAATTTTACCACCTCTGTGATTTGAATTTCAAAAATCCGACATACAAGGTTATTATAAGGATGTAAAATTTGGTTCAATGCGATTAAAATAATTTTTGGTGAATAGTAACTTTTATGTTTTCTTAATCGCGAATAAAGGTAATTAGTGTAATTTATGGTAGAAATAATGTTATAATAATATGAAATTACAGTGACACATGTCCTAACCTTATTGGATGTGTCATGGCCGACCAAGAAAATCCATGGGTCATCTTGGGGACCCCATGGATCTACTTGGGTAAGAAAGTGACATTAATAACTTTTTATTTAAAGATAAAATAAAAATGTCACAAACATGTATTGTTTTACTAAAACAATTTTTACATGGGGTTATACAAGTTATATTTTTGACTATAAATATTCATTAGAAATATAAAAAGATATCCTACATCATGATATATTTTTTACAATTTTTAGACATTAAATAAATTAAATTATTCATGATACCATGATGATGCAGCAATTACCTCATTAATTAACGATTTAAATAAAATGAAAAGATAATGTAAAATCTAAGACATACACTTGTCAAAAACATATTGCATGGATGTATTTATAACTCTTATCACTTTATCCTCTAAATATATAATTTTGGGACAATTATAATCTGAAATGCATTATATAATAATGTAACATTTTATAACATTCCAAGAGTGCCCCTCCTCCCTCTTATAAAAAGACCCCACCTCTACCCCCTTACCCACACCTCTCAAGACTTTGGCTCAGAATATATCTCCTCATTTTATCTCTCCAAATCCCTCTCCTAATCCTCTAAGCCTTACCTTAGGCATAAATCTCTTCACGAAACCCTTTTTGTTCAAACCAAAGGGATTTACCCGATTTAATGGTAATGTCTTCACTTGTGTTCTTTTGTTTTATTTTTCTTCTCCAATCCCCTAAAATCTTTTTATTCCTTTATTTTTTAAAAACACCTATATTTTAAATATACTAGGATGTTTTTATGAAAATTTTTTAATTTACACTTACACACACCTCCGTATAATGGTTAAAGAACATACTGTTTCTATGGTTGGCGAATTTCTGCCTCACGAAACGATGATTGTTCAATCTTATTTTAATACATTTCATGGTGTCCATTAAGATGTAAATATATTTATATGTGATATATATTATGTTTATGTTTTCCATATGCTTCTGTATTTTTCATTTATGGCATACCTTTATTATTTCCATTATGGGTAAAAGTGATATCTTCATTTTATGGAGTGGGGATTATCACCCTCTCAAAGTGATTTGATTCATAAATGCAATATGTGGGACGTATAAAGGATGGAGTTAATGATATTATATAGTATATTATACTATAATTATAATATACCTTTATATCATTATGATTTAACTCTATTAAATACGAAATAGAAATGAAAGTAGCGTTCATACGTACGTATGGCTTGCCGTCTCCATGAACGGTGCATTTCATTTATTACCTATAAATGTTATATACTATTATAAATACATGTATATGCTGGATATATATGATATATATGATATACAAGTCATGAATATAATTCTGAATATAATGAACCTTTGACCACATGAAAAACATGTAATTGTAAGAAGTCCATTTTTGACTTAAGTACCAAATATCGACAAAACGAACTTTATTAACTTAAATGATTACATAATGTTTATAAAATAGAAATAAGTTATATAAAGGGAATAAAAAACTTGAAAAATTTTATTAACCAAGTATAAATTAACTTTAGTTTATTATTCAGGAGATTAAAGAGCGATCGAGTCAACTCGAACATGAGGTAGGGGACTTCATCTCAATCTCCTTTCATTGAGGCATATTTTGTTTTATACACAACTTTATTTTATATGGTGTATAAACCCCTTTGACTTTTACTTTTATTCAAAATGAATCTTTTTATATGAATCATTTTACTAATCTACAAAATAAAATGTTTTTTAACGTACGCGGTGACAACGGCCTTTTATGCTGCTGTGATTATTATTTGGTCTTTGACTTCCTCAAAAATCCATAATGTTTTTAAAATGAAATAAATACCATATACTATTTTATGTATTTTGGTATTGAAAATGGTTTTTATAATGGATTTGTAATGTCAATATAATTATGTGATATATTGTGATCGAAATTTGGAAATGTTTTCTTCCCATTATATTTGTTTTATGTCTTATGATTTTATAATGGTACTTGGACATTTGACAGGTGGTTATGTGATAAACCATATGATGGGTGGGCCATGAATACCAGGACAGGTGGTTACATTATAACCTCCATTGCATTGGGTATGGAAGTTGGCCGTATGTCTATTCTATTAAGTGATATGTGTGGAAGTCGACCGTATGGTTATTCCATTTAAGTATGTTTATGTTCCAAGTGACCTTTATATGTTATGTGTTCTTTACATGGGTTTTATGGTAATATTTTGGTTACAAAAGGGTATGTAATGATATTTTATTCAGTGAAGAGTATTTACTACTTCTTAAATGTGAAGAGTGTTTCTTTGATGAAGTATTCATGGTTTACATGATGTTTTGAATAACTAACATTTTTCCTTCTTGTGTATCCCTTACTGAGCTTTTTATGCTCATCCAATGTTTTTTTTGAAATTTTTTTCACATGACATAATGTTGAATAGGGTCAAGGATGGGATCAAGTGAAAGTCTTGCTGTCTTAAACATGGAACTAGACATGACTCTTTTTTTCAAGAGTTCATGTTTTGTAAAAAATGGAAACTATATAGAAGTGTATACTTTGTAATATTTTGAGATGTAATAGTTATGATCTAATTATCTAAAACTATAAACCTGAAAATATCCTCAATGTGAATTATTTATTTAATTCAATATTAAGTAAGGTTAGTGGTAGGGGCCTTATAGTTGGTATCATGGTCGGTTTAGACAACTTTAGAAGTTATAAAAATGTTAAATTTATGTCCATAATTTAATTTCTGGTTTGATTGTAATGATATAGCATTTAAAGATTACCTTGATTCTTCGTCTAAGATATTTCTGTGTTCAGAATGGTTTTCCATAGAGGAAACAAGGAATCTATGTTGGGACAACATCTGGTGGAAGACAACCTTCCAAATAAGAAACCTGAGATGGTCGGAATTGGAACTGAACAGTTAGTTGCAGTGATGGAACAGTTGACTCAGGCTATAAATGGTGGTGATATCCATGCATGAGATCAGCCAGATCAACTGCAGAGGAATATGTCAGTGGTGGAACATTTCATGAGGAAACATCCCTCATCATTTAGAGGATCATCTAACCCTGTGCTAGTAGAAGGGTGGATTAAATGAATGGAGAATATTTTTGATGTCATGGGGTGTTCGGAACATCAAAAGGTTAGTCTTTCTGTTTACCGTTTTGAAGGTGAAGTAGATCAGTGGTGGTTGATGATGAAAATTATCAGGGATAGTGATGAGATTGATGATCTTCACTGGAACGAATTCAAAGGTATGTTTATTGAGAAATATTTTCCTATGGTGGTTCGTATTAGGATGGAAAAACAATTCCTAGAATTGAGGAAGGTGGATGACTCAGTGGCTTCTTATGAAGAAAAGTTCACTCGATTGGGAAGGTATGCTCCAAATTTCATATGAGATCTTTATAGTAAAATCAACCGTTTTTACTCAGGGATAAATCCAATGTATCAAAGGGCTTTAGCTTCTTGTGAGTTCAAAAGTTATGAAAAGCTTGTTTGATGTGCAGATAAGGTGGAAATGAAGTTTTTCGATGATCAGTTGTTCTTTGAAAAACAATAGAATAAGAGGTCCAGTTGGTAGGAAAAGGGGAATAATTCCTCAAAGAAGAAATGAGGTAAGAAAACCAAATATCCATCTTGTGTTAAGTGTTCCAAAATTCATCCTGGAGAATGTTTATCCAAGTCTAAAAAGTTCTTTCAGTGTGGTAAGTCAGGTCATATTGCTCGTAATTGTAAGGATGATGATCCAGCAGGAAATGAAAAGCTAGTGGTAAGATGTTTTAAGTGTAATGAAATGGGTCATTATGCAAATGAGTGTCTAACGAAGAACTCAACTGGGGGAAAGCATCCAGACTACAAGCAAAAAGGGGTGGTGAAATCCTTTCCATCTACTTCAGAAGATGTTGGGATGTCGAATGAAGTGGTATGAGGTACACTTTTTGTTTGTTCAGATTATTCCAATGTGTTGTTTGATTCAGGGTCTACACATTCTTTCATTTCTGAGAATTTTTTAGTAAATTGGGAATTCCAACTCAAGATATGAATCCTGAACTTATGGTCAAAACACCCGGATGAAACGTTGTGACAAAAAGAAATTATAAGAACCTTCCTATCATTGTGTGCAGAAAGAATCTACCTACAAACATCATTGTTTTGCCTCTAGTAGAGTTTGATGTTATTTTGGGCATGGATTGGATTTCTGTTTATCATGCTAAGATTGACTGTAGAGATAAAGTGGTTTCTTTTCAGAAATATTTTATGTTTGTGTACAATAATGTACCCTTTCATTTGATAACGTATCATGAAGTTTAGAAACTAGTAAAAGATGGAAATGAATGTTACCTTGCACATATTGTTAAAAATAAAAGAAATACTCAGATTAATGATGTTCCAATGGTTAAAGAGTATCTTGATGTTTTTTCTGATGAGTTTCCTATTATACATGATCAAGAAGTTGAATTTACTATTGACATAGTTATTGATTCTAAGCCAATTTCAAAACTCCCTTATCGAATGGCTCAAGTTGAACTTTTAGAGTTAAAGACAATATTGCAGGAGTTATTAGATAAAGGTTTCATTCATTCTAGCACATCTCCATGGGGTGCTCCTGTCTTGTTTGTTAAAAAGACAGATGGTTCAATGAGACATTGCATTAATTATAGAGCATTTAAAAACATCATTGTTAAGAACAAGTATCCTTTTCCTCATATCGATTATTTTTTTGATCAGCTCCAGGGAGCTTAGTATTTTTTGAATATTGACTTCAGGTCGGGGTACCATCAGTTGAAAGTAAAATAAGATGACGTTTTGAAGACTGTGTTTCGTACTAGATGTGGTCATTTTGAATTTTTAGTTATGCCTTTTGGGTTAGACAATGCACCTGCTGTATTCATGGACCTTATAAATAGAATTTTCCATGAGTTCTTGGATAAGTTATTGGTTGTTTTCATTGATTATATTTTGGTATTATCTAAGAGTAAAGAGGATCATGAAATTCATTTAAGGGTTATCATTCAAACCATAAACAAAAATAAACTGTATGTAAAATTCATCAACTGTGAGTTTTGTTACAAAAAAATTCTTTACGTGGTCAAATTATTTAAAACAATGGCATAACTATTGATCCTGCAAAAACAATGGTTGTTGAAGAATGGCCATGACCCACAAATGTAACTGAGATTCGTAGTTTTCTTGGTTTCAAAGGATATTACCGAAGGTTTGTTGAATGTTTTTCATGGTTATCTAGTCCAATGACTAAGATAACTTGGAAGGGTGTTAAGATTATCTGGACAAAAGAATGTGATGATTGTTTTCAAGAGATGAAAAGAAGATTCGTGAATGCTCCAGTTTTAGAAATTCCTTCCAGGAATGGTGAGTTTGTTATCTACAATGATTCTTCATTGAAGGGACTTAGTTGTTTCCTTTTGTAGAATGATTTGGTAATTTTTTATTCTTCACGTCAGTTGAAAACTCATGAGGTAAATTACCCTACACATGATTTTGGAATTAGCTGATGTTATTTTTTTTCTAAAAATTTGGAGGCATCATTTGTATGGAGTAAAGTGTGAAATATATACTGATCACAAAAGTTTAAAGTATATATTCACTTAGAAGGAATTTAACATGAGACAGAGGAGATGGTAGAAATTAATCAATGATTATGATTGTACAATTCATTACCATCCGGGAAAAGAAAAAAAAAGTGGCTGATGCTTTGAGTTGAAAAAGTAATGCTTCATTAACCATGTTATGTTTGTAATGAGATCCTCTGGTTATTGATTTGATGAAATTTGGCATATAAGCTGTTGGTGCAGGAAGTTCTTCTGTTTTGTTTCAGGTGTCATTGAGATCATCTCTTACCAGACAGAATTAAGCAAGTGTAAAAGAAAGAATGTGGGTTACAAAAAAAGGTAGATCTGGTTCAGAAGGGTAAGTTACATGAATTTGACATTGATAATGATTGTGTTTTGAGGTTTGGTAAGAGAGTATGTGTGCCTTGTGATTCACATTTGAGGAATGAGTTGTTATGTGAGGCTCATAGTTCCATATTTTCAGTTCATCCTGGCATTACTAAGATGTATAGAGATCTGCGGGAGTATTACTGGTGGGATGGAATGAAAAGAGATATTGTTGATTATACTGTGAAGTGTTTGACTTGTCAATAGGTTAAAGCAAAGCAGCAGTTACCTAAAGGTATGATTCAGTTATTACTAGTGCCAGAGTGGGAATGGGAAAATATATCCATGGACTTTGTTGTGAGATTACCGAAGACATCTTGAGGTAATAATGCAATTTGGGTTATTATTGATCGATTGACTAAATCTTCTCATTTAATTCCTATTTGAGATACTTTGTCTCTATATCAACTTTCTCGGTTGTATGTTAAAGAGATAATCAGCTTGCATGGAGTTCCCCTCTCCATTTTATCTGATCGTGATCCCAGTTTTACTTCTATCTTTTGGAAAGGCCTTCAGAAGTCGTTGGGTACTAAATTAAATTTTAGTACAGCTTTTCATCCTCAGTCAGATGGGCAGTCAGAATGAACAATTCTGACCTTGGAGAATATGCTACATGCTTGCTCGATGGATTATCAGGGAAGCTGGGACCAACATCTTTCTTTTACTTAAATATTCATACAATAACAGATTTCATTCTAGTATACAGATGGCTCCATTTGAGGCATTATATGGGAACTACTATCAAATTCCAGCTTTTTTTGGATGAAGTAGGGGAAAGGAAGCTGTTGGGACCAGAATTGGTAGAAGAGATGGAAGAAAAAGTTCAGTTGATTCAGAAACACATGAGAACAGCTCAAAGAAGACAGAAAAGTTTTGCGGATAACCAGAGGAATGATCTATCTTTTGAGGTAGGTGATCATGTTTTTCTCAAAGTTTCACCATGGAAAAGTGTGATACGATTTGGTAAGAATGGAAATATAAGTCCAAGGTTCATTGGACCATATGAAATTCTGGAGAGAGTAGGATCAGTTACTTACCGAGTGGCATTACCTTTGATTTTATCTCAGGTACACAATTTTTTTCATGTTTCGATGTTGAGAAAGTATATGCTAGATCCATCTCATGTTTTGAGCCCAGAGGTAGTTCAGTTGGAGGAGAATCTCTCTTATGAAGAACAACAAGTCCAGATTCTTGACCGAAGAGAGCATGTGTTGCGAAATAAGGTAATTTATTAGGTGAATGTTTTATGAAAAAACCATATGGTTGAAGAGGCAACATGGGAATCTGAAAATGCTATGAGGGATAAATACACCCACTTATTTTGATAAGTGAATAAAATTAAGAGGACGCAATTCCCAAAATGGGGGAAGGATGTAACATCCTAGGTAAATAAATAATAAGACATTTTAATATTTGTTAATATTTTCAAATTAAATATTAATTTTACTTTAAAGGGGTTGCTATGTTCGATAGCGTACCCGATACGCAACAACGAGTTTCATTGAAATCTTACATTGCACACTAGTAATATAATATTATTATTTTAAATGGTAGTTAACACATAGCTGTTGTATTGGAATTAATGAATAGAAATAACTAAAATATGATAATATCTGTTTTTTAAATGTTTTTACATTTATCCAATAAAGGATTAAGGATTAAAATAAGAAAAGAATTCAATTTTACGCATAGATACTCTAATATTCACTAAAAGGTCGATTTATCGCCTTTTGATGGCGAACCCTCTTTAAAAATAGGTTTTGGTCACTCTTATATATTCTATTGGACCAAATAAAATCTTTCTTTAGAATCGGGACATCAAAATTTACTTTTTGTATGTTTTTGTTATTTTTCCGATAAAGTTCATTTTTAATGAATAAGTGGAAAATATTGTATTTTAATTAAAAACCACGTTTTAATATAATATATTTATATGATTAGATTATCTTTTGAATTGTTTTTAAATTGAAATTAGAATATATTTTTACCATTTAATCTAGTAGTGGTCATTGGAATTAGTTTCACTTTGAAATTGGACTTAAACTACTGTCCATCTTTTGATATATATTGTTTTATAAAAACACGCTATTTATTTTGACAACATGAATTAATTATTAAATTAATTAATACAACTTATATGTTTTGAATTTTTTAAAATAGACATCATTTTTGAATTTGTAATATCAAATATAGCTTAGGGTTAATTTTTGGTATTTTGCTGAAAAACTTCAATTTTTTATGAATAGTGAAACCACTAAGTGGTAGTTAAAAAACTGATTTTTCGTTTAAATGAAATTTTACCACCTATATGACATGAATTTAAAAAATACAACATACATGGTTGTCATTATAATGTAAAACATTGTTCAATGTGATTAAAATAATTTTTTGGTGAACAGTAACTTTTATGTTTTATTAATCGCGATTAAAGATAATTAGTGTAATTTAAGGTAGAAATAATGTTATAATAATATGAAATTACCTTGACACATGTACTCCCCTTATTGGATGTGTCATGGCCAACCAAGAAAATCCATGGGTCAAATTGGGGACCCCATTGATCTACTTGGGAAAAAATGACATTAATAACCTTTTATTTAAAGTTAAAATAAAAATGTCACAAACATGTATTGTTTTACTAAAACAATTTTTTCCATGGGGTTATAAAAGTCATATTTTTTACTATAAATATTCATTAAAAAGATAAAAGGATTTACAACATCATTATATATTCTTTATAAATTTTAGACACTAAATAAATTAAATTATTTATGACACCATGATAATGCATCGATTACCTCATTAATTAACGATTTAAATAAAGTGAAAAGATAATGTAAAATCTTAGACTTACACTTGTCAAAACCCTATTGGATGGGTTTATTTAGAACTCCTATCACCTTATATTCGAAATATATAATTTTGGAACCTTTAAAATCCGAAACTCATTATATAATAAAGAAACATTTTATAACATTTCCAGAGTGCCCCTCCTCCCTCTTATAAAAGGCCCCCACATCTACCCCCTTACCCACACCACTAAAGCCTTTTGATCAGCCAAGATCTGCTCATTGTATCTCTACAGATCCCTCTCCTCATCCTAGAATCCTTACCTTATGCAGAAATATCTTCCAGAAACCCTTTTTGTTCAAACCAAAGGGAGTTACCCGATTTAAAGGTAATGTCTTCACTTGTGTTCTTTTGTTTTATTTTTGTTCTCCAGCCCCCTAAAATTTTTTTATTCCGTTATTTTGTAACAACACCAGTATCTAAAATATTATAGGATGGTTTTATGAGAATTATTTGATTTACACTTAAACACGTCTTCATCTAATGGTTAAATAACATACTGTTTCTGTGGTTGGCGAATTTATGCCCCACGAAATGATGATTGTTCAATCTTATTTTAACACATTTCATGGTGGCCATTAAGATGTCACTCCATTTATATATGATATATATTAGGTTTATGTTTTCCATATGCTTCTGTATTTTTCATTTATGGCATACCTTTATGGTTTCCATTATGGCTAAACACGATATCTTCATTTTAGGAAGTGCGGACTATCGCCCCCTCAAAGTGATTTGATTCGTTAATGCCATATGTAGGACGTATAAAGGATGGAGTTAATAATATTATATATGATATTATACTCGAATTATGATATACCTTTATATCATTATGATTTCACTCCATTAAATACGAAATAGAAATGAAATTAGCGTTCATGCGTACGTACGGCTTACCGTCTCCATGAACGGTGCATTTAATTTCTTACCTCTAAATGTTATATACTAATATAAATACATTTATATGCTGGATATATATGATATATATGATATCCAAATCATGAATATCATTCTGAATATAATTAACCTTTGACCACATGAAAAATATGTAGTTATAAGAAGTCCAGTTTTGACTTAAGTACCAAATATTGACAAAACGAACATTATTAACTTAAATGATTACATAATGATTATAACATGGCAATAAGTTATATAAAAGGAATAATAAACTTGGAAAAGGTTCTTAAGCATGTAGAGATTAACATTATTTTATTATTCAGGAGATTAAAGAGTGATCGAGTCAAGTCCGACACGAGGTAAGGGACTTCGTCTCAATCTCCTTTCATTGAGGCATATTTAGTTTTATACACAACTTTCTTTTATACGGTGTATAAACCCCTTTGACTTTTACATCTATTCAAAAGGAATATTTTTCTACGAAGCATTTTATAAACCGACATAAAGTAATGTTTCTTTTAATGTACACGGTGACAATGACCTTTTCTGCCGCTGTGAGTATTATTTGGTCTTTGGCTTCCTAAACAATCCGTAATGTTTTTAAAATGAAATACATACCATATACTCAATTATGTATTTCGGTATTGAAAATGGTTTTTATAATGGATTTTCTATGTCAATATATTTAAGTGATATATTGTGATTGAAATTTGGAAATTTTTCCTTTCCATTATATATTTTTTATGTCTTGTGATTTTATAATGGTAATTCGACATTTGACGGGTGGTTATGTGATACACCATATGCCGAGTGGTGCCGTGAATACTAGGATGAGTGGTTACGTTATAACCTCCAATGCATTGGGTATGGAATTTGGCCGTATGGCAATTCCATTAAGTGATATGTGTGGAAGTCGACCATATGGTTATTCCATTTATGTATGTTTATTTCCCAAGGTACCTTTATATGTTATGTGTTCTTTATATGGGTTTTATGTTAATATGTTAGTAAAAAAACTGTAAGTAGTTATCTTTTATTCATTGAATATTGTTTATTACTTCATAAAGGTAAAAAGTATTTCTTTGATGAAGTATTCACGTTTTACTTGATGTTTTAAAAAACTAACAGTTTTCCTTCTTGTGTATCCCTCACAGAGCTTTTTATGCTCATCCCATGTTTTTTTTTTTGAACTTTTTTTCACAGGAAATAATGTGAAATAGGGTCAAGGATGGGATCATGGAAAATTCATGCTATCTTAAACATGGAACTAGACATGGCCCTTTTTTTCAAGAGTTCATGTTTTTTAAAATAAGGAAACTATGTAGAAGTGTCTACTTTGTAATCTTTTGAGATGTAATAGTTATGATCTAATTATCTAAAACACTAAACCTAAAAAGATCCTCAATGTGAATTATTCATTTAATTCAATATTAAGTAAGGTTTAAGGTTGGGACCTTATATAAATACAAAAATTTTATCATATTTAATTACCTATTTTATTTTTTTAAATTATAGAAATATAAATATGTATATATCTATGTATATATAAAATATATCTATATATCTATATATATGAATTATGAACTATATATATATATTATTAAATTTTTATCTCTTTATTCTATAAAAATCTATATATCATCACATTGAGATCCTCCCGTCCCGCATTAGGGTCTCTTCAAAATTTCCACTTTACATCGCAAGTTCATATGGATGTTCAATTGAAACACATCGGTTATACCATACAAGTGACGCGAGTATACCTCATCCATGTTGTTTAGTGTCCCTTGCAGAGCATCACACTCCATCATCTAGGTATTCCTTGTTCTGTTTCTCTCCACATAACATCTCATTGGCAGCAATCCTCCAACACCAGTGTGCCTACTAAGGTATGTGACACCAACCCCATGCACTGTATATCCATGAAATGTGCCGTCTTTATATCTAACTCTTTGGTTTAACCTCTCGGACATCACCTCCTATCCAACTCTATCATGTTACCACAAATCCATGGAGTTCTTAACATGTACTTTATAATAACATACCATGATTGTGTGTCTCAACATACTGTGAGGTAGTTGATGATATTATGCTATATACTATGCACCTAATATCAAGCTTGTACGATGTAGTGTTTATAACAACTGTTTGATATAAAAAGTTATTTTAAGCTACTTTGATATTAACACATGACATGAACTCATTGTGGAGGTATTTTAAAATGATTGTGAAGCTACCCAATGTGACAGTTCATGTATATTAATGGTGTGAAAAATATTAATATTTTTAAGTATCCCTATGTAGTAATTTTTGAAGTGTTCATATGCTCAATATACCGAATTAATTAATTAATGTTTTTCACATAGTCTATATACCAACCACATGATAGAATTTCTTCATATGATCAATATATCAATTGCATGAAAAATAGTTTTTCAGTGTCGGTATACATTTACTATGAAAAAATTCACTTGAATAGTTAGTATACTGACCGCATGAATATATTTCATGCACAATAATTATAAAGTCCTAATTAAAAATATGTTTTCATGGTTAGTATATTATCTGCGTGACCAATAAATCACACTGTCAGTATACCTACAACATGACTATTGTCACATTGTCAGTACACCACTTTTCTTATTTTTAGAAAGTCTATATTTTATGATACTCTATTTTAAATATATTGTTTATTTTAATTACTGTATTTTTATTAAATTACTTTATGCTTTATAATTTTTAAATATTAATCTTAAATTTAATTAACATTATGTTATGTACCTTTCAGTAGAAATTTAATGTGGAAATATTTATGGAAATAATAATGTTCATGTTAATTATTTTATGATCTATTTTAAAAATTCTTCGAATTATAAAATTATAGTAGTAATTTTTATATATTATTCGTGTATTATTTATTTAACTAATTCATATTTATATTCACGATCATATTAAGTGTGTTTAAATACTAATTCATGATGAAATATAAGATTGTAATGATTTTAATTATGAGTGTGATAATTAAAATAACATGTTACAAATAAATATTCATCGTTTATTATTTTATAACATGGATTTATATTATTAGATTTTGAGATGCTTCAAAATCATGGTATTAATGTAATGAAATTATCCACTGCATTGTGAAACATCGAATGAAATAAAAATACTCAATAAAATTTATTCAACAATAATGATGGCTATGAAAAATATAATTAAAGTGAGGGAAAATGAAAAAAAAATCATTAATGAATTACATTGTGATGAATTTATTCTTCATCTAATGTTTAATTTCAATGATCAAAGAATTCATAATTTTGATCACCCTCTACTGATGTGACCAGTGTTCTCTAGCTATATTTAGGTTTATCATCATTTTATCCACTACTGATCTTAAATTATATCTATTTTTCATTGTTGTATTTTATATATATTCTGTTTATGCATCAATGGTCAGTTTATGATTTCCCTACCCTAAATCTATTTATCTTGGATATTCCACCTATATAAAATCATGGTAAGGTTGTGACTCCTACAATAAAGTCAGGTGGGTTGTGACTCCTATAAAAGTTAGTCATATTTATTCTTCTAGGAGAGAAAATGTTATATTTTCTGTATTTTAGTTATCACTCACTATCAAATATGAGAAATTAGTTAATACTCGTCTTCTTTCCATGTAGAGATGATTTAATAGTATTATGAGATCTTATTGATCTGAACTAATATAAAAACTCCTTTTTTTATCTATAAAATTTACACTGATAATTACTCAAATAGTTATATTTTAATGGATTAATCTTAATATTGATTATTTACCCCCCATCCCTTTAGTCAAACATTCCATATCTTTCTAACCTAACACCCTTCTATTATATCTTTCGCCTTTTTCTTTATTTCAACATCATCCCATTAAGAATCCTTTAACTTCTAAATAATAGATAGTTATGAAATAATTGCACCTAGGTAGGATTTTTTTCCATACATTATGAAATCAATTTCTCTCCTTTTATAGTCGATGGATAATGAATGTTTATAAATTATCATTATTGATAATGTTATATAATCCATTATACTTATCTCTTCTACCACATTATTCACCTTCACAATATTGTAATAGATTGATCCATCATACTCATTTATCAGTTGTAACTATCTTAATTGGTGCATATTATTCTCATTTTGTATGAATTCATATTTGAAGCTCTTATGAAACATATTTATTTTACATACCTCACCATATAGATAATTCTACCAAATCATGAGTACAAGATTCACTTCCACAAACCTCATATTATGTACTAAATACTTCTACTCAAGGAATTTAACCTTCCTTTAAGAATAGTATATCCCATTATTATTTTGAAATATTACACAAAACAAACCATTTTTTAATTCATCACTATAATCAGTGAAAAGTTCCCCTATTGAAGATAGCATCAAATCTAGTGCAATGATAAACCTCATTTACAATTCCACGATTGTCAATATACATTAATTAGTCTATAAAATATTCAATCCCTTCTAGGTTCTCCATCAGAGTATGTTTAAACATCATGTTATATTTCTCACAAATCATAAATTGTACAATGATAATAAAAGGAAACTACAAATATTTATCATATATGTTGATCTATAACACTCCTAAATGACATTTTTTAAAGGATAAATAGATATACCATTATTGGTAATAACAGTCCTCAAGAATGGTACGTCTTCCATCCAAAAATAAAATTTAAAATACATTTCATATTTCTTCCCTTTTAATAATTTATATAGTGAAATACTCAAATTCACCTAATTATCCCCATTTACATTGTAGTATATCATAATATCCTCTATAAAAACACCTAAAACATGTCAACGTTATCTTTAAAGATTATATTTATCAAGTACTCTAGGATTTTTAGAGTATGTGTGAGTCCAAAGGGAATCACAATGAAAACTCAGTGACTAATTGTTTTTAGAAATTAGGTATTATGAATATATTCCTTATCAACCATTATTTAGTGATGTCATGTACAGGCCTCTACCTTAGAGATGTATTGGCACAAACATGTCATTTAAATAAAACTCATCAATTTTTGGAAGGGGATACTTATTTTTTATCATTATTTTTTTGTTCTCACAATAATCAATGAGGATGGGTATTCACCCATCCCTCTTTTTGATGAATAGGATTGGAACACACCATGGAGAATCAATTGGGAATATAAAACACTTTTCATGATTCTATTGTAAATATTTTTTCAGTTATTCCTATATAATGACGGATATTTTTTATGGATCCTTGGATATATACAAAGACCTTGGCATATGATAAATTTATAAATCAACTTCATGTACATGAGTAAGATCGAGAAACTCTTCAGGGAATACATTAGTATGGACCCTCATAAGGGGCATGTCTAAATGTTTGATATTATCCATTGCCTTGCTAATTTGATCTAGATATGTTTTCTCATAAGGTAATAATATACATACTCAATATTAAGATTCCATAGGATATTCATCCACATATATAAAATTATACAAAATATGGGGACCATTTTAGATATGGATAATTATTTTCCTCTCCCAATAATTGATTTTTTTTAATATTAGGATAACGAATCCCTTAACAATATAACAAAATTTTCCACTAACATAATTATGGTAATATTTTCATTGAGGGACAATCTACAAATAATTATTAGTGAGGATCAATATACATGGGATGTATAAATATACGTACTTTTTATATTCACATAAAAATAATCCTCCATCTTTTGAAGAGATGTTTTAATAGTTGAACAAACTTTCTTTCTATTATGGAATAGAATTAGAGTCAAATTATATATTTACAATTATTGAGTGAATAACTAGAAATCCTATCACCAATTTATTATCAAGGTCAACCAAAGTAGTAGTAATTTCATAATACATTCAATTATCTCTTTCTGATGGAGATTTTTCTCACTTTTTTTCTAATAGCCATTATCTTAGTAAAGTGGCTTTTTGAATTTACATGTTCATTATAGCTGATACACTAGACTACAATTAGAGATTTTATAAAAAAATTATTTTCTTCTGTCAAATTAGTAGGATTTTTTATCTACATTGGTAATTGATTATCCAAATTGACCTCTTTTCCACACATAAAGCATATCCAATTTCCCTTTAAACAGTTTCTAGGATTCTTATTCCCACACTATTTACAAGTGGGTAGTAGTGTTTTATTTCCAACATATGATTTATCCATTGATCCTCTAGTATTTTAATCCATTTTAAACTATTTATCTATAACAAATCAAGACCATTGATAAATTAAAACCTCTATCTTGAATATAAGGGAACAACAGATAACACCCTCATGCCTTTCAAAGTCATGAATCACCAATTATTTTCCTAAAATCATCTTTAATACACTAATGAATTTTTCTACCATATTTTTATTATTGTTGAAAAATATATGGCAGTATCATGTAATACCTGAGAATTTTTCTTCATAATCTATAAAAGACTCATCATTATTTTTCTTCAACCCATGGAATTCCCTCTCTATTTTAGGATAATGAGTTAATGTAAAATATTCATTGGAAAATATTTTATTTAATCATTTAAATTCAATGGATTCAATTTCCTCTTCCAAGATCATGTTCTTTATTAATGTTGACCATTGATGGAGTTCTACATCTTGGAAAAATAAAATCATGTTGACTTTCTCTTATTCAATGTATTGGAGGGTATATAATACTTTCTCAGTGGAGTTAACCCACTGTTCCTTGATGATAGGATCTGAATATCTACTAAATTTTAATGGACTTTGAAGCATAAATTACTCATCTATAACATGATATTTCTTAGGAGGTTGAGGTAGTTCTATATGATTGAATTTATTATTCATAAATGGATCTAATTGATAATTTAATTCCATGAAGATTATCTCTTACACTCCCATAATTTTAGGCATCTCATTAGGGAAATCATTACATTTTATATCAAATTTCATATTCAAAAGGTTCCTCATATTTCCCATAATTAATAAAAATAATTTCATAGTGAGGGATAAGAATACTCAAACTAACTAGAATATAAAAGGTAAAATGTGAACATAAAAGGAATTATAAACAAATGACATGCATATCCTAACATAAAAATATATATATTTCAACCTGGGATATCAATGGTGATTTTTGTTTCATATTTTTTGATCTGACAATCTATTCAAGTCCTTCATAATAGTTTATATAGATTTTATGAATTTATCAAATCAAATCCATTATAATTTTCAAACCAAATATGTAGTAAGGCCCCTTTATCGTGAACTAATTATAGATCGAGTTAGTACCCAAAAATCCCTTTCATTGTTATTATCCATAGGTATATTAATACCATAGTAATATCCACTAGTTGTATCTTGATAGAAATTTAATTTCATGGTAACCAATCTATCTATACCATATCAAAAAAATTATATTTTTTCCTTTATAAAGACTTCATCTTCTAATATATTCTTGTCCTAATCAATTAAAATGACTATACCATTCTTTGATACCAACTATAGCTTCCCAAGACACTTATATATATTATATTACATGTTCCAACATAAATATGTATTAAAATAACCCTAGAACCCATTGTTCATGTGTATCATGAATAATAAGTTTATAATACAATGATATGGATCTAAAATAAAAAATATTTATATTAATTTCCATAATGTAATTGAAGATTCTTATAATATATAGGATAAACAGAGGAATACCAAAATATAAGTGGTAAACAATAAATATTTATAGGGTATTGAGAATGAAAATGATGTATAGAAAATGAGTCAAATGGAATATCATGATATCAATAAAAGAAAGTCTCATGAACAATCATATTGAAGTCTGACATAAATAATTTGGAATCATAAGATCACGGTAACATTGGTTTTGTGAACATTATAATACACAACATCATAATCATTAGTCTAGTGTCACTATCAAGACATCATAACATGTTGGATATAGTCCGATAATATAATAGGTTTACTCCATAATCCAATTTTTATAATCTCAATAGATATAAACATTACCAAATAGATTTTAGAGTGAACCCCTCATAACATATGCATGTATATTTATGCCACATTATTCAATCAAACATAAGTCATAATAATAATAAATACACTTGGAAAATAAAGGTTTTTATGGTCTTATCTCAATGAATAATAAAATTATATTTCTTAAAGATTGTAAAGAGAATAATAAATAAAATATTTTGAATTTTTATATTTTAACCAAATATCATAGGTCTATAATATAGTGTTAATTCAAAATATTATTATTAATGGTATAGAATTTTATATATGAATGAACCTTTAGAATGTTATTTTAAGGAATTGATAAAATTATTTTAAAGAAAGAGATAATATTGAATTTTATCTGGAATGAAAGGTAAAAAAATTTAAATATAAATTTTTTCTAATTTTATATATTAATGATTGGGTAAAAGGGTTGAACACAATATTACATGAAATTATTAAGAGATAGAAAATTTTTCCTTAATCAGTTTTGATTTAAAAAATTTATTCACAAATGAACATTAGTAATATATAACCCCATCCTTAAAATAGATAATTAGAATGATATATATCTAATATATATATATATATATATATATATTGTAATGATTCTTTGAAATTTAATATAGATAGAAGTTGAGGTTTGGAGAAAAAAGTCATCCCCAAAGATAAAATGGTGGTTCGGGGAGTTACCTTATCTTAGGTCTATATTTGATCTGCACATTCAATTAATCTCCAAAACAATAAAATTAAAATTATTAACTACAAGATATAGGGCCTTATTCAGATATATTTTAAAAATTATAAATTTTTTAAATTAGGTATGATTCATTTAATTGAGATATAGTTTCTATTTCTACAGTCTTATGATCATTCATTTCATAGTTCTAAGGTTGGATGAATTTAGACGTAGTGATGATAATTATTATGGTATGGTTCCATAAATAAATAAAAAATTATGAAATGTTTTTCATTTGATTCCCTTAGTTTAAAATGGATGTAAATATATGACTGTTAAATTTCTCATGGTTTATAGTGTAAAAATATTATCATATTACAGTTAATTCACAAACTATTTTTTATGACCATGGTGGAAATACTATGTTTCATTCAACCATGTGACCTTTTATATATTAAATAATATAAAAAATATAATAAAATAATTTTTTTAAACTTTTAAATATAATAAATATATTAAACCCATCCTTGAGGAATTGGGTGAAAAATAATGTATGTTTTCTTGATGTGGTGAGCCGAGAAAAATTATTCTTTTATATTGAAATTAGAAAAGGATGGATAATATATATTCAATTAAAAATAAAATAAAATTATATTTATTAGATGGGAGTCATTGTTTTATATGGGATTAAAATATATTGACGATGTAAAGTGGACTTGTATTGAAATAAATGAGTTTATAATTTTACCACTTTGGTTATCCTCTCTTAGAAAACACCATAAATCACCTTTGGTTGGTATTTTGGTGTAACTTGTAGAAATAGGATTTTTCGGAATATCTTTGTTAAGAGAATCATGAAAACATTTGTAAATCATAAATTCTTAGAATGTGTGATGATAAATGGTAGTGAGGGGTGATATTTATATGGGGAGGAGAGGGGAGTTTTGAAAATAATATACATTATTTTAATATTTTTCCTCAAGGATTCCAATAGAAAATAAATATTGTGACTATAAATAGTGTTTTATTCATTTTATTTCATTATAATATCTTATTAATTCAAAATTTATTCATTTATTCATGAATTTAACTTATACTATCAAATTCCATATTTTTTCATAGTTCACTATTCACAAAATATTCAACTATTATAGAAAAATATTAAAAATCCCCATAAAAAATTTCAATCTCTAGCATGAATAAATGAAATCCATTTCAAATGAATAATTTTCCAATAATGATACATTTATATTTTAAATAAATTCCTTATTTATTTTATGAATATCAATTTTTATATTATTATCAATTTTCTTACCCGTGGAAAAATTACATACGGGCTCATAAAGAAATATTATCAGTAAGATGAAAAATAATATTATTTTATAAACACATTTTATGAAAATATAATTTATTTTCAATTTTAAAATTTATCATAAAATTTTAAATAAAACTTTAGATACTTATAAAAAACCCAATAATGGTCTTACTATTTTTTAGACATTTATTTTTTTGTGTCATGATGTAAATTTGATATATTTTCATTTTTCAAGATCGCTGATAGAGGAATATATTTAATTATTATTTTAGGGTAAAACATACTTTTATATACACTAAATTGTTAATCCTTCTAGTATTTAAATGTATTTATGTTTTGTTGTGGAACAAAGAGTTTTCTCAGAAATGAACAAAAAGATACAAATATAGTGAGATTTAAACTGTTCCTTCCATGCCATGAAGTAGTGCAGAGAAACATGAGGCTTTTTAAGGTAGATTGAAGTTATATTATAGTCAATAACCAAACCCATAACATAGAAATTAATTAAGAGGATAAAACAATAAAAAATGAGTTAGAAATTAATAGTATATATCGTGCAATTAATTTACACGTCATGAACCTTGAAGATGTACACAATGTGAAGGCATGCCATAATAATTTTAAACCCACACATTACACATAATTTAATTCAATTATATTAATTGAAATATGAATAAGTAAACATCATGAAAAATACCAGTAGCCTTCCATTCTACACATCATGCAATATTTAACGGATGTGTAACTCTCGAACAGTGACCAACAATGGTTATTTATGATGAATATTTAGTGTAGTAATCATTAAATACAACATGATAACCCATTATGGTGGGAGAAACATTAAATTATCTATTTATGTCATCCTAAACATAATGGAGGCCTATAAATATAGTCATAGTCTAGAGGAGAAGGGATTGATCGGTGAGGGAAGCTCTGGATGACACCCTGCTATAGATTTACTTTCCTAATTTATTTTCATTAATTTTATTCATCATAAAATTAATCCGATATCCAAAATCAAATCATATTCCTCTTCAATTTAGGGGTTGTTACATTGACTATTCAAGAAAGGGTGAGGCTAGACCATTGAATTTTGTCTATGCTTTTCACATAGTTAATAAAATCTTTTCTCCTATTTTATTTTTAGTATCAATTATTAATTAATGTTTTAGTACAAAATGTATTTTTGTTATGGTTAATTTTTTTTATGAATTTCCTTACTATATGGTCTAAATATACCTCTACCCACATTACCATCAATTTTCATTAGAATAGATTAGGCTGTGTTCATGAGTGCTCGGTGACTGTTGACTAGAGTGAGGAAATATGACTGGGACTTTTGTTTACAAGGGAATAACAATACAAAATCTAGGATTTCCCTAAACTGAAAAGAGGATCACCGATTACTCCATATACATAATAATTATGGTATAGAAATTCATACCTTGAATTGGGATACCCTTAACATCAAAATCTATAGAGTGATAAATATGAATCGAAAGAAGAATCTATATCTCTTACGGGTTTAGTAGAGGAAAAATATAGAATAATGATTAAAACATGATAAAACTTCTCTAGGTCTATCAAATTCCACTTGGATAACCAATTTCATCATCTGTTCTTAATCATTCTATTAGTCTTTTTTCTGAAAATCATCATTTTGTTATGTCAAATCAATTTAAAATCAATTGTCTATAACATAACCAATAGTGACAAAATGTTTTATGTGCACTCTTATTTATAAGATTACCTAGAGTTAACTACTATAATAAATATAGGTAATTATAAAATTATTTTTCCATTCCCCAAGACAATAATGAATCAAACATGGCATCTTTTATGGGGACTCATTTTCAATTAAAAAAATTAATAACATTGAATGACCCAGATCTCAAATGAACCATCAATTGAATTTAACCCTGAAATTGAATGAATTATTATACAATTAATAAAGATAAATATGAAAATATTATTTGAAGAAATAACTATCACATATTCAAGATACACTTTTACTGATCACTTTGAAACTAAAAAAATTTCGGTAAATCACAATCATACCCTACATGGTATGTGTGCTCCACAATTCGCTATTAAAAATAACCAACTCATTTCACCAACTACACTGAATTATTTCTAATTATTTGTTAATATAATTCATGTGCTTCTAAAATTTCACGGTCATATAGGATAAGACCCAAATCACCATATCAATGAATTTGGTTTTTCTTCTCATGTATCAGGTCGAGAGGATCTTCAGAAGACCAATGTTGATGGAGATAATTCCTTTTCTCTCTCAAAGTAGAAGCTAAGAAATGTTTATAAAATCTAAAATAAGGGGATATTAGTGATTTGGAAGATATAAAAATATGTTTCATGAAACGATTATTCCACACATCAAGGATAACCATCATCAAAAAGTAGATTCACGTCATACGAAAATCTACTAGAGAGACCCTCTATGAGTACTGCGAGTAGTTCAAGAAGTTCTATTCTAGCTACCCATGTAATGAAATAGATAATTTCCAATTCTTTGAATTCTTATGTTATAGACTTCTAGATAAATGATTTAAATATTCTAGCCACCTCATCATTATGATACTTTATTGACAAGTCACCTCCAAATTTCATTGGTTTCATTGAAAAAGATTGTGAAAAACTCATAGAAATTCTGAATGAGAGGTACAGGAACAAGGGGATACATGTGGTATGAACAACATATTAATCTAATTTGATTGAAACCAAATTTGATTACCTCACAAGGTTAGTATAATAAATAGTTGTGACCCAATAAATAGGACAAAAGCTTTATCGTAGGTATATTTTGTTATGTTTTTATACTCATTATATTGACCCGTGTCTAGAGATATACTGAACAGAGAGCTATGATGTAGCCTTAAATCAATGATTGTTCTAGTAGAATCATCCACATAAACATTGATAAAATAAGGATATTAAAACCAATAAAATTAAAGGAGATATTTCAATTATAAATACTACCACAATCAACCTCCCTATAAGTAGTAGCAGTATCAGAATCCCCCCCCCCCCTTTTTAAACCACCCATGTTCCAACAGATGCTCTATAATATTCCTTAAACTAGTGCACCATCAACAAAAGACCAGAATTTGTGAACCAATGTTTCAGGATCTAACAGAAAAGTATATAATCTAACATACCAAATCAGATCTATTATACACATTCTGACCAAGAATCCAGGAAATCTACTCACACAAATTGTCCCAAATCCTGATGTGAGTTTGGGATTCATCACAAAAAGAATATGAAAAGATCTGTATCCACATAAATAAAGGAAAGATTCCAATTCTGAGAAACCTTTGGAATATTAAAACATCCATACAAAATAAGTGTACTAGAATAATTATTTCACTAGAACCATGTTCTGGAAAAAAATTCTGGAAACACCACTGTATCAAACATATCTAAATAATGATATCCAAAAACCATTCCCTTATATGTTAGTTTAATCAAAGAAGGGTGAAAGGGTGTGATGTTTGAAAAAAATTCAAGAAACCTTTCTTGAAGTAGATATCAAAATCCCATTCCTAGAGTCCTTCTGAAAAATTCCAAAATACACAAAATTTCTTAAGGTGTTATAAAAAATACGGCAACTATATGGAAATAAGATAATCATCTTAGGAAGAAGCTTCTCAATGCCATTCACACAACCAGCATTGTAAAAAAATTAATGATCTAGAGACATTCTCTATCCCATACACTATAGAATATTGAAATTTTAGTAATGTTTCATGTGATCTAGGTGATTCAATAAGTTACATCCCTCAATTGATATTTTAATCCTTTCAGATCATAGAACAAGATGTTGCATAACTAGTGGTATAATTAGAAAATAGATCAACTATTTTCCAAAAAGGGGTTGTAGAAGTTGTATTAGTATGAGTAAGATGACTAATATTTATATTGGACATTCATCTCCTTTCCATGGAAGAAGTCATATCACCTTGAAATTATCAAATAATCCAACAGAAGAATTTATTATAAAACTCCAATACCATGTTCAATATCCATGAAGGAACACTCACAATATCACTAAGAGATAGTACAATACACCTCAACATTATTGATGTGATGATACAACCTTATATAAGTCACTCAATTTATGTAATCTCCCATGATAAAGGTATAGATCCAATTGAATATTTTGGTATTATTCATGAATTATTATCCTTAGGAGAAAAATTTTTATTTGAAAGTACTAGTACCTAGAAATACAAAAAATCTAGTTTCATGTTATAAGAAGAGGTTACATTTATTTTTATATGATTTATTATGATAATATGACATGGTACAAGGTAACCACAATTTAGAATTATGAATTATGAATTCAATACCATACCGTCAACAACCCCCATGTCTGGAGTTAAATCCATTTATAGTTATTTTTATGAATTCTTTCCTCTTAGATCCAGATAATTTACCTGTAATCATTTCTAATAACCTATCCCACTCCAAAGAAAAAAATCTGATTAACAATATCAATATAAATTTCCATGTCATAGAATATACTTTAGGTGATATACCTAGAATAAATTCTATAGTATACTCTGAGATAGAATATTTACAATGTGATACTCGACCATTTAGACAACATTAGAGAATACTTAATCCTACCATTATGTAGGATATTAAGAAAGAGATAGACAATTTTCCTATTCTAAAATCATTTAACTAATCTATGATTATCAGTGGTTTATCCAGAGTAATATAGTCCCAAAGAAAACCGGCCTAACCACTATTATTACTGGAAAAAATGAACTAATCCCCATTATAGTACAAAATCGCTGGAAAGTGTGTGTATATTACAAGAATCTGAATCAAGTTACTCGAAAATACAACTTATCCTACTGTTCATTGAACATATGCTGGAAATATTAGCTGGAATACCCCATTAGTATTTTTTATATGGTTTTTTATGATTTATCTAGGTACTGATTGTACCAAATAACCAAGAAAATACAACCTCCACTTACACCTTTGGCACATTCACATAAAAAGGGTGCATTTTGGGTTATGAAATTCCCCAGGTACATTTCAATGGTGTATCATGAGTATTTTATCAGATCATATTGTGGATTTCATAGGGTTATTTCTTGATTATTTCAATTATTTCATTAATTAATTTGAAAATTGCATATGCAATTTGGAAAATGTTTTCAAAACATGCATTAAAAATATTTGGTCGTACATTTCAAAAAATATCATTTCATTATTGAAAATGGTATAGATTTGAGGAAAAATAAGTTCATAAAAAGGGATTGAGTTAGATAAATGAAAATTTTAAGTAATAAATTACTTATCATATTCAACTTGTTTAAAAAAAGTTATATCCTTTTTAGTACATGCATGATTTTATAATGGATTCATAAAATAATTACTGAGATTTATCTCATAATCTCAATATTTCTAATAAAGGAAGATGAATTTAATAATGATTATACCTGTAGGAAATCATTTTATGAATTAAATAAAAGGTTAATCACACCTCCAATAAAGAAATCACTCGATTGGGACTACATTTTCAAGTTACATTATAATGCATCCAATAGAGTGGTGGGACCCTCTCTATCATAAATAATTGATATAAATACAAAAGAAAATCCTATGAATTAAGTAATTTTGATGCCACACAAATAAATTACACAACCACTGAGATGGAGTTCCATGAAGATTCCATTTAACTAGAGAAATTCAGATCATATCTTTTTGGCAGTAAAGGTTTTTTTTCTGATCATGAAGTACACATGTATGTACTGAAGAAGGATGATAATAATACAAGGCTATTCAAATGTATGATACTATTAGAATAGTTAAATTTGGAAATTAATGGTAAAAAGAGAACATAAAAATCAGACGGTTGATCATCCAAGTCAACTACCCAATACCAATATAGAAAAAATTCTGAACCAAAACCCTCTCAAGGATGGGATACCTGCAAGAACAAATATACATGGTTGATGGTAAAATAAAATGTTTTTCCAAAATTGTCAATTATTTGTTCAAATATCAGGCACCCTATCATTTGAACTCTCATTGGATTTAAGAACAAAAACCCAAGTCTTGGTTTTATATTTGGGATTACCCAATGTTCTAGAAAATATAAACTTATCATGTAATTAGAATACGCCTTCTAAAAATAGAAATTGAATTATTTTTTCAATTATATATGAAATAAACTTGTGGAAGACATTTTGGGTCCTAATGGAGTTCAGGAAATTTCTTTCAATCTATAATTTATTGTTCAACATTATTTAAATATGCACATGAGTTTTGATAAAATATGAAAAAATAAATCAGTACTATAATGACATCTAAAAATGAAAATTAATTTCTGCAAAAACAATTTCCGTCTATTAAATTTTTTTTGTTTGAGGTATAGAATTTTGGGCTCTATTTTAATTCTCATTTTGATATTATTATATTATACCCTATATAGTTATTTTTCAAAAATGGTTGAAGAAAAATCCCCTAGAACTAACAATGGAAAATTTTTCTATTATTTTCTCTACACTAACATATTCTATAGGTTTGGAGTACAAAAAGCCATAATTAGTGACCCAGGGACCCACTTATGATATACAAAAAAATAGTGGCATTACATAAATTTAATGTCGTGAAACATAAAACATCAACCCTATATCATCCATAGAAAATTGACCTAGTAGATGTTTCCAATCGAGAAAATAAGGTAATTATTAAAAAGATGGTAAAATATGACATTAAGGACTTGAGAAAAAAGTTATATGATTCTCAATGGGATTATAGGACTACCTATAAGACTCTCATATGTATGATACCATATATATTGATTTATGGGATAAACTTCCACCTCCATTTGGAATAAAAAATAAGGGCTACTAGGCCATGAGCAAAACGAATATGGACCATAATAGAGCTGAGATAGAAATGATATTCAAACTACCAACGTTAAAATAATTAAAAAGATAATATTTTGAATTTCAAAATATTTACAATGAAAGAATGAAAATTTATCATGAAAATATGATTCAACCAAGAACCATCAACCAAATATATCTTGTTGTTTTATAAAATTATAGACATAAAATGATTCCATTTTAATTTTTATCAATATGGGAAGGGACTTTTGTAGTTATTCATGTATACCATGTTGGTGTTATATAGATTTCAAAGGAAGAGGGAGGAAACCCATTCACTATAAATTGGAAGAGTCTAAAGAAATACCATGTGATCATACCATAAAAACATGTGTGGGAGTTTACACTCCTTTACCATGATTACCAATGATGACCAACCCGGTTGTACCACCCCTTTAAAAATTATTAAATGAATTAATCCCATCATAAATCAATTCATGTGGAAAATAAATTTGAATGTACTGAGGTCACTGAATCAATTAAGTGTGAGTTAGGGAATCTTTAAGTCTATTATTTTTCAAATATAATAAATTTTTTAGTCAAGAAATGGCATTAAACAAAAACATTTCCTGGAGGCTACCCTCAATGTATTTCATATTCCACTGTTCCTATTATTCATATTTTAGCATGATTGAACATGCATGAACAATCACATATTTTTATTCTTATTTGGTAGATCTATTAATGAAAATGATGAAAATTTGGAGAATAAAGAAACAAGAATAATACACATTGTGAAGGGGTTTCATAATTGAAGGAACAAGACATGTGCAACCCAAATGAAGCATCATTGCTATAATGTAATTTCCCAAAATTATCCAAAGATATGGACCTTTTAAATTTTTTGTATAATTCCTTAAAATGGCCTATTATAGGTTCTAACAGTGGGAAGAAGATTAGTTATCGCATTTTTATTTAAATTGTTCGCCTTTCCTGGGCACAGTGCAATTGTGTGTAAAAATGAATATGCATTTTCCCTTTAATTATTTTTTTCTCTAATTTTCCCTTTTAATCTTTTCCCTTATTCTTTATTTTTAATTTTTTCCATCTACCCATTTTTCTCCTCTATGTTTGTTTTGAGGCTCCCTCCTCTTCCAGGCATGACGTGATCTTTTCTCCTCCCTCTTTTAGGGTTTTGATCTTTCACCCCTCAAATATCCTCTTTTCTCACCTCCTGAATAACCCAAAAGATTTTTTTTATTTTCTATAATCCACCTTTCAAGGGGTGAGAAAGAACCCTTACAAGTCCCAAAGGCTTAGAGACAATTACATGACTCATAGGTCTTAGAGGGGATTACCCAGAATAGACAACATGGAACTACTCCTCCCAAGCACATGTAATGATATCAGCACTCCACCATCACAGGATGGGTCGGCTAGTTATCCTATGAAAGGCTCCATAGTCCCGGTACCAATGGAAATTCAATACCCTATCATTCTTCTAATTATGATTATCTTTTATCTACTGAATGTTTCTGCCCTAAAACCTCATTTGGAGCCTTGTCCATCTTGACTTTCTCTCTCCCCCACAACTGTCTATTTAGAGTTTCTTAAACCATCTATGACATTATTTTTGTGTGATAGAATATTTCCCTATTTTTGTGGTTTTGTTAAATACATCAATTTCATTGATTTTAGTTTTAATAAAGTTTTTATACCAGACATGGGTAGTACCATGGTGTTTAGTTAGGCTGCCTACACCATTTCCCATTATTTTGTCACCTATTTGACATTTCATAGTATTTTTCTTGTCAGAACCTTTCAGAGAAGTTTTCATTTCACACATTAAATTAATTATAATTATTTGTAGTTTGTAGTCACTCTCGCATATGAAGATAACCATTCATGGGATGATCAATTCACCTTTAACCACCAATTTTGTGTGCATCATCCACATAGCCATACTTTTCCAATTGTTTAAAATATTTAATTTACCTTGGTTATTTTTTGAACCTTGGAGAAATGATTCAAATTGAATAAATGAATTTGAAATGGTGTCAAACCATGAATTGGATCCCTTTGAAATTTTATGTGATTATATATAATGGTTCATCTGATGTGTAAATTCCATACTCCATACTTATTAATTTTCTAGTTGATAACATTCTTATACCCCATGGAATTTTCAAATTCTCACTTTATGCATTCCATATGCCTTATAATAAACTACTTTTTCTAGTATTGATCACCTTTATTATTTTTAAACTAAAAATGCATTATATTGTCTTGTATAAATGGGGTTTTTAGGAATAAATTCATGTCATTATAATCCACCCCAACCAATAGAGGTTCCCTGTATTCAAAACTACAAATAATTATTGACATTATTAGACATGATTCGTTTACTTCTTTAACAATTGATCCCTTTTTTCCTTTTTAAAATAGAATATATTTATTAAATGGTAATATTTTTATCATTTATATTAAATTACCTGTGATGAAAATAAATTTTTTATATTATATACTTGTCACTTATACCCTACTTATGATAAATGTTTATTTCCTTACAATATGAATTTTACCAATATGTATTGGATTAAATTACATAGATTTTTTTAAATTATGAGTATGTAATATTGAAATTCTCTTCGATGAAATTTGATTTTATAAATGCATTAATCTAATATATTCCTTGATTATGATGTGCTTGCATACATGGTCCGCTAGATAAGGGATGGGGAGAGAACGTGAGATACATATTAAG
The DNA here is from genome assembly GCA_963277665.1 of Viscum album. NCBI lineage: Eukaryota > Viridiplantae > Streptophyta > Magnoliopsida > Santalales > Viscaceae > Viscum > Viscum album. The sequence goes on from OY728139.1 coordinate 286,034,524, forward strand.
GACTAATGGATAGACATCTCTTGATCGATGGGTTATAACCAAATGATATGTGGTTGGTGCTTTTTCTTTCCATGTGAGGGATTTCTGGTATGTTATTAAACTTCAGAGTGATACTGGTTCCCTAGGGGAGAAAATGTGGAAATCCGCATTTGAAAGATTGCTACGCCATTCCTTGGGTTATACATGGACCCCTACATGAGATACTTGGGAAGGACTCATAGACACCATGGAACAAGTGATACATTGTATTCAAAAATGATTGTCTTGGATGGACTCAGTGGTATTGGAGTATATCAGATGTACTATTGTAATACTTGTGATTTTTTTAGATTTCCATGGATGGGCCCGGATTCCACATGTGGATTTGAAGGACTTGTTGGAATTTCTTGAATTATATGGAATGCATTTATTATTATTAATATGATCTTTTATATTCATTAATGACACTTATTTTTTGATTATTTTGGCACTTGGGTGATGGAATGGGAAATAGAACTAGAGCCAAATAACATTCTTGGGGGTATGCCTTCTTGGTTTTATGTGCTTACTTTTTCCCTTGAATATATATTTTTACATGCAATGATAATTTATTCAGACTTCTAGAAAAGGAAAATGTAGGTGGTATGGGATGGGTGTATTTTTTGGAACCCTGAACAAGTTGCAGTTATTTTTATTTATTTAACTGCTTGAATTTATAATATCAGGCACACTATGTTTTGTCTACAGAAAGAAATGGAAAGGCCTAAACACTATGGGTGATATCATATTAAGATTATTTCCCACACCCTACTCAATCATCATTTATAACCTTAGTAGAATTTATGATCAATGGTTTGGATAATTTGAAGCACACTTATTCTGATGATTGAGTGTTTTTTACTACCTTGGATGAAGTTTGGGTGTAGAGGACCGAGCCTTTGCTCGAGATGTTGTTGTAGAATTGTTTTTTGATTTTTTTGTTTTTGATTGCATATTTTATATTCTTGTACCCATGTTCCCATAGAATTATATTTTTTTATTGACTCATGACATCATCATCATCATTTTTATATCTAGTGTTTTTATTAAGCTTATCCTATTATCTATTTATTCTTATTAGGTAATTTATTTTCTTCTTGTATTTTCTTCTTATTCTTATGTTTCCCCTATTTATTATATATTTTTTAGATCTATGTTATAATAGATTCTTTGATGTAATAGTCTCCCCAATTACAAACATAAGGCCCTCAATCGTAGTCAGATGCCTCTGGCATTTGGGGAGATAACCTTGAGGTCTTATGGTCCACCGTTTGAAGGCTTGGTTTTGTGGCACTCAGGATGGGACGCCACAATGTGGTATTAGAGAATTATTTTCCTTTTGTATTATTTTTTGGAATATATTGAAGACTGAGATGTAGAAATTTGGAATTAATCATGTGCTTGGATATAGGTAACTCATGTATAGGGGAACCCAAAATTGTCTGCGGTGGGAATTGTAGTTATTGGTTATTCAATATATCATTGTTACGATTTCACCATTGGGTGACACGCTTGTTTTATGATACTATTGTTATTGATATTATTTAGATGATTATTATTATTACTTCATCCAGATGAAATTAGGGTGTTTCATTACATGCATCATAATAGGTAACATAGAAATTAAAATTTCATGTGTATTTCCATTCCATATCTATTTTCATTGTGCAATTCCTATTTACATGTGATAATTGTTGTGCCTAGTTGTAATATCCTATTACATCTTCTTTGGTTATAAATATATAAATCTGCAAGTCTATCTTGTAGTGACATGTTATAAATTTGGTTAAATGCATATCCAATTTTGGTTTATAAGGTGTTTGGGACCATATAAATTGGAATGGTGATCCACCTAATTCAATATGTTTAAAAGGTAATTAAAGGCATAATAAACCAAAATGAATTGTTCTTTTAAAAAATATTAAATGGAAACCAATTGTGAAACCTCAACCCTTACTGTGAATTTATATGGGAAAAGGGAAGTATGTCAGTTGTCTCAATGATCCTTATACGGTCTTTCTTCTTATTTGAACTTGGATTGTGGAGAAAGATGTTTTTTGTTTTATGCCCAGAGGTGGGCTATGCACATATCCTCTCTATCTCTTTCCTTTTTTGTTGTTTCCTGTTTAAAGAAATCCATTCACCTACCACTTCTTACTCATGCATTACCTACTTACCCTATCTTTTATTAATTTCTTGTCTAAGTTGCACGCATTGAAATTGTAGAGCTATTGAACAATGACATAATCACATTTGTGGGATGTTTTTTATTATTCAGAAAATTACTGACACATGGTTTCAAAAGACTTTCAGATTGATTTATATGATCTTTTATTCCCGAATACTCTGCTAGTGGATTGCGCCAGGGAGTTCTTACATCTTCAGCAGTATTCCATAATTGTACTATATTATTCTTCTCTATTTGGACAGCTTCGGGGTTTAAATCCATATTTGAGTAGTGAATAATTGATGACGGAATTTTATTTTGAGAATAGGCTCAAGTATGTCTTCTAGCTATAGGAAAATGTATTTTGGTTGACGGTTGTTGAAAATATCATGAACAAGACCAAAAATAGGTGAAAAATTCAGAGAATTTTGTCCTGTGAGCCATGGCGATTTAGTTCTGAAGAAGGGTGATGGTTCATCAATAGATTTAATGCTCTGTTTTGAGGGTGCATGTGGGATCGTTCTATCCATATGAAACATACTAATATCTCTATAGTGTATCATCAGTGTGGAATGATAGGGAATAGGAATCCTCAGTTAACAAGGAACCTGATGGAATGATGATCTTGTGGGAGGATGGGTCATTATCCGTGCTTCTTCCATTTTTAACACCATGATTTAGTGGAAAGGGATTCGTACTAGAAATTAAATCAGGTACAAGATATGTTGTCACGACCCCCTCCCACCAAAGATGCCCCTACTAAGCTGGAAATGGTGAAAGGGAGATAATAACCCCCGAGTCCCACCTCCAGTAGGCCCCGGGGTGGCGACTAGCACTAAGGGTATGAATTTTCACAAATATGGGAGGTATTACCCTTTTTATTTATTTAGGATCGGGAAATAGGACAAGTCAACCACTAAAAAGGAAAAAGAACAAGTGTATAGAAATAAACCCAAACCAGTCCCACATGCATGTTTAATGAATTTTATAACAAGGTGCAAGTTCAAGAAAGCTCAAAGTACAATACCAAAAGAAAACAAGAGTACAGAAACAGCAACAACTCCAACTGTCCAACTAGCATGGTCCCGCACGGCCCTGGTAGTCCTCCTGGAAACCTGAAAGTAAACGTAGGGTGAGCATACAAGTATACTCAGTAGGGAAACGTAAAGCGCTCGTGCACAAGTGGGGAGACATCATAATGTCCCGTGAGAACAACTGAAGAAACCTAGAAAGAAATTCTATCCACCAAACCTCACCAGCCACACTCCCCAAATAATAAGCACAACAGGTAGTAGTATATAAGAAACAAGAGTATTGGGTACCCCGCACCATTTCCCTTTTGTTAGTTTCTCTTCCTAACGACGAACGTCGTGACGATGCCACACTCTCCCCACCCACACACACCGGGGCCTCACCACCATGTCTCCCGCCTGCACACACCTGGGCCTCATAACCATGTATCATGCCCGCACAAACATGTTCCTCACAACCACATATCCCGACCACACACACCTGGGCATCACAACCACATACCCCGCCCGCACACACCTGGGCCTCACAACCACATATCCTTCCAGCAAACACCTGGGCCTCATCCTGAAGGTTCTTGGGAAAAAGTAGAACCTGCCCGAAGAGTCTTGGGCCTAAGCCACCCCAATAGAAAAATACCTGAAGAGTCTTAAGTGTAAGGTCGCCTCAAGCCAGCACATCCTAGGGGAGAAGGAGCAGGAAGGAGCTAGTAACTAAGGGAAAAACACCCTCTCCCATGAAATGGGAGTGTTTGGCACTAAGTGATCAACATGGGGGGGTGCGATAAAACACAAAAGATACAGATATATATATATATATATACCAACCACATAGCCTAACCTATGGCTTCTAAACAGAGAAACTTATCAAGTGCCTTGGCACTGCTACTACGAAGCATGAATTCAACAAAAAACCCCAACCCCATTTAGGTTTTCACATTTCAGCGAAATTAGATTATTTAGTTCCTTAACTACTGGGAAACTATCCACAACCAACCACATCGATCATTCATAAAACATATCCTTGCCATCAACAAATCAAGTTAGGAAAACACAAGCAACACAACCAAGCCCATCTTATCAACCAACCAGCCCCATTGATTATTAATCTCGTTCCATTACCACGCCCCACCATTCATTAACTCTTCCGCTTTTATTTATTATTCACAACCCATAATATGTTCACATTCAACCCATCCCCACAGCCCTGATTCCAACTACCATAACCACAACTACACCGAAACCCGTACATCATTATCCCTTTAATACCATTTATCGCAGCCCCACTGCCCGTCACCAACATAACATTCACACCAACCCACAACCAAGCCAACCGCAGCCCCGCTGCTCACCCAAACAACAAAAACCCACAAAACACCCCCCATCACATGCCACATATCCAAACCAACACCCACATGTTCATTATTTCATTTATTTTTAACCGGGGTGATCACACAGGGGTTCCAGATTTTCATTTAATCAGCCAACATTACGTGATTAATCAATTTCCACAAAGTTATATCCAAAAAACGGTCTATAAAGATAGGGAAAACATTTAATTGCGCAATTAAAGGCCACCAACGACCGTGATTTTTAGTAGGAATAATCATATTCAACTCATAACATATCAATATGATAAACAAGATAAACATAACAACTTTCCCATCCCCATTCTTAACCAGTTATTATCTTCATTTAATGGATCAACTGCTTCTCATGAAAATAAGAGGATACACACCCCACATGATGCACAAAAGAGAGAGAGAGACAAAGTTAAGATCCCTACATCAACTGGTTCTGATCACAGCGCTCCCCCGGATCAATTTTAGAAGAAGTATGTCGGCATCCATCACCTCTATCGGGTCCCAGTAAAACCTCCTTGGGTGGAAGTTGGAAGGGAAAGGCCGAAGGAAAGACAATGGATCCAAGCTCAGAAGTTCTGCCTCGTCATTACGATCTCGTGTCCGGGGATAGATCATAAATCAGAGCTCGGACAAAGAAGTTATGGAAGAAACGAAGCCTTCGAGTCTCTTGGGAGAGCTCTGGTCAGAGGAAAGGGGAGGAGAGGAGTGAGTTGAAAGGAGGAGGGGACCCCTCCTTTTATAGGTGAGAAAAGGAAAAGTAAATGGCATGTACTTTAGGGTACACGGCGTGTACTTGGTTATTTTACACGGTCTCCACGCGGCTTCCAACATGGCTATGCGGTCGTTGACTGGTCAACAAACGGTTTGAGGGTAACACATATGTGGGGAAGGACTACATGGTGTGTACTTTAGACACACGGCGTGTACTCATTTATTGCACACGACAAGGACATGGCTCCAACACGGTACACGACTGTTGATTGGTAACGCGTACGAGGGGAAGGACTACACGATGTGTAGAACTGGGAACATGGTGTGCACCCATTATTTCACACAGTGAGGACACGGCCTGCAACACGGGGTATACCCGGAATGGGAGTACATAGCGTGTACTCAAACTAAACGGCGTGTACTTTCAAAATTCTGGAATGTGTGGGAGGAGTCCATTTTACCCTTCAGAACACTTCTTGACCTTCTTTTTGACAAAGGAATGGGCCAGAGAGGTCCAGGCCATTACATCAGATACCTCTTAAAACATTATCATCCCCAAGAATTCAAAAAACAACCTAGAGGAAACTCAACAAGATACCTCTTAGGTTTCTCGTTATAACAGGAACCCAACCAACAACCCTAATCATATGTGTTAGGAATTCCTTATCCTATGTTGAGATATTATCCGCTTTAGGTGGCACTGACTCACCTACACGGGTTCAATCACATCCTCATTAATGCGTCTCAATTAAGGGTCAGGTTTTTTTACTTTCCTACACATCTAGACATGTTACACATTACCAGGGAACAAGGAAACAAAAGGTCTCACAACTGACAAGAAAATAATTCCATAAATATCAAAGGTACATAGTAAAACATCAACACAAAGCTCAGAAGAACAAGGGAAAACAAAAGTCAAAACAACTCTAGGTACTGAGCGTGCATCTAGGTCTCCCACTCCCAAGTGCTCTCCTCGAGGCCCCCATGCCTCCACAACACATGAACTAATGGAATGGTTCATCCATGGAGCACCTTCTCATTAAAATCCTTGATCTTGACTAGTTGTTCCTAGAAGGTCGCATTGTCTCCCATATCTAACTCTCCCCAGTCGATAAGGTGGGAGTCATCATGTAAGTACCGACGAAGCTGAGAGACGTGGAAGACGTCATGAACCTTCTCCAACTGAGGTGGCAGGGCCAGCTGATATGCCACCTCGCCAACTCGCCTCAGCACCTCAAAAGGCCCGATGAACCTAGGCGAGAGCTTGCTCCCTTTCCCAAACCTTCTCTGCCCTCGTCGAGGGGAAACCTTCAAGAACACATGATCTCCCACCTCAAACTCCAAGGGCCTCCTCCGACGGTCCGCATAAGACTTCTGTCGGTCCTCAGCCGCTTTCATCCTCTCACGTACAAGCTGGACTTTCTCAGTGGTGCTCTGCACTACCTCTGGCCCATGAGAACCTGTCTCACCAACCTCTGCCCAGCAAATGGGTGAACGACATGGCCTTCCTTACAAAGACTCAAACGGTGCCATGCCAATAGTAGAGTTGAATCTGTTGTTGTAGGAAAACTCTACTAAAGTCAAGTGACATACTCATGATCCTCTGAAATCTAGAACGCATGCTCGTAGCATGTCCTCCAACGTCTGGATAGTCCGCTCCGTCTTCCCATTGGTCTGGGGGTGGAAATTAGTGCTAAGTCATAGCTGGGTGCCAAAATCATGATGTAACCCCCTCCAGACTCATGAGGTAAACCGAGTATCCCGATCTGAGATGATAGTCTTTGTCCCTCCATGCAACCGCACAACCCCGTCTACGTACCCCATGTGCTATGGTACTCACCGGGCCTGACTCCTTAATTGCTAAGAAGTGAGCTGATTTCGTCAGTCGATCCACCACCACCCAGATAGCATCATATCCACCCTAAGCTTTGGGTAGTCCTGTGACGAAGTCCATTGAGATGTCATCCCACTTCCACTCGGGGACATCTAAAGGATGCAACAAACTACCGGGAACACGGTGTTCAACCTTCACTTGCTGACACACTAGGTATTTAGCCACAAACTCCGTCACTGCATGTTTCACCCCGGGCCACCAAAACTATTCCCTCAAGCCTTGGTACATTTTTGAAACTCTTGGATGTACTTCTAACGCTGAGCTATGGAACTCACGGAGAACTCCCTCACGCATTGCCTCCGGAACAAACAACCTTCCATGGAAAAGCATCTGATGTCGGATTTTTTCTGACCATCCCTCTAGAGCGTTCCCCTGATCGACACGATCCCGCATCACTTCCGCCTTGGAGTCCCCCCATTGAGACTCTTCCACCAGCTGCAGCAAGGAGGACTGCACCGTCATCTAAAACAAACAGCCTCTAACACCTTCTACCCTGACATCCAAGTGCAAGGCAGCCAACTCTCCATTCGCTTTCCAAGTATCAGTGGATTCCTGAACTACTTCCTGATGTGTCTTCATGCTTAGCGCATCATCCACAACGTTGCCCTTACCTTCAGTGTAAGAGATCTCAAAGTCATAGTCTTGGAGAAACTCGACCCATCTCCACTTCCATATGTTCAGGTCACGCTGGTTGAAGATATAATGCAGGCTCTTGTGATCTGAGAAGACCAAAATGCGCTCCCCAAAGAGGTAATGTCGCCACAATGTCAGTGCGAACACTACTGCTGCAAGCTCTAGGTCATGAGTGGCATAGTTATGATCGTGAGGGCGTAACTGCCTAGACACATAACAGATCGCTCCCTTATTCTGCATCAGCACGCACCCCAGACCAAGGCCAGAAGCATCACAAAACACCTCATACAACAACCCTTCCTCTGGAAACCTTAGTACTGGAGCACTGACCAACTTCTCCTTCAGGTAGTCAAAAGAATTATGGAACTGCTCGCCCCATAGGAAGACCTGGTTCTTCCTCGTCAAAGCTATCAAAGGAGCAGAAACTCGAGAGATGTCTGAAACAAACCTCCGATAGTAACCTGCTAACCCCAAGAAACTACGAACTTCTACCATTATCTTGGGTGCTGCCTAAGAAACAACTACCTCCACCTTCGACGGGTCCACTGACACTCCATGCTGAGACACTACGTTCCCAAGGAAGTGTACTTATTGTGTCAAGAACTTACAATTCAACAATTTTCGGTAAAGCTAGTGGTGTCGAAGGACTTCCAAGACTTCCCTAAGATGCTCAACATGCTCCTCCTATGACCTTGAGTAGATCAGGATGTCATCGATAGACACAACTATGTACTGGTCCTGAAACACCCGTAAGACAAAGTTCATAAGTCCCATGAACACATCTAGTGCATTCGTAACTCCAAACGGCATCACCACAAACTCAAAGTTCCCATACCTGATCCTGAAATCCATATTTGAGATGTCACTGTCCTTTACCCTTAGCTGATCGACCGCCTGAATCTGCTGGGCCTCAGCCGTCTGAGCCACCCGGGGACGACGTCCAGGTTCCATAGCTGTAAGGTAAACAAGGATCACCAAAGTCCAAGTAGTAAAGAAAAATCAAGGTTTTATTTTATCATTTTATTTCAATTTCTTTCCCAAAACACTTAAATCGAGTAAAACACAATCATGATGATGCATGTACCTTCCCTAGGGTATCTACCCTTCAATAAACGTAGTCTCAATTGGTCATTCGGTAGGCTCAGAGTCCTTGCATCAGATCATGGGGGGGGGCCTAAAATCTCGTCTCCTAGCTGGTCTTCCCTGGCCTATGCCACGCACCAAGATAAACTAACACTGTGGCCCAACCATCCCATGCAATCCTCACTGTGACTAACTCTAGACTCCATCCTATCTCTCAACAGTCATCTCTGATACCATTCTGTCACGACCCCCTCCCACCAAAGATGCCCCTCCTAAGCTGGAAATGGTGAAAGGGAGATAATGACCCCTGAGTCCCGCCTCCAGTAGGCCCTGTGGTGGCGACTAGCACTAAGGGTATGAATTTTCACAAATATGGGAGGCATTACCATTTCTATTTATTTAGGATCGGGAAATAGGACAAGTCAACCACTAAAAAGGAAAAAAGAACAAGTGTATAGAAATAAACCCAAACCAATCCCACATTCATGTTTAAACAATTTTATAACAAGGTGAAAGTACAAGAAAGCTCAAAGTACAATACCAAAAGAAAACAAGAGTACAGAAACAGCAACAACTCCAAATGTCCAACTAGTAGGGTCCCACACGGCCCTGGTAGTCCTCCTAGAAACATGAAAGTAAACTTAGGGTGAGCATACAAGTATACTCTATAGGGAAACCTAATGCTCTCGTGCACAAGTGGGGAGACATCCTAATGTCCCCTAAGAACAACAGAAGAAACCTAGAAAGGAATTATATACACCCAACCTCACCAGCCACACTCACTAAAAACATAAGCACAACAGGTAGTAGTATATAAAAAAAAAGAGTATTGGGTACCTCGCACCATTTCCCTTTTGTTAGCTGCTCTTCCTAACAACGAACGTCCTGACGCTGCCACACTCTCCCCGCCCGCACACACCTGGGCCTCACCACCACGCCTCCCGCCCACACAAACCTGGGCCTCACAACCACGTATCCCGCCTGCACACACATGGGCATCACAACCACATATCCCACCCGCACACACCTGGGCCTCACCACCACGCCTCCCGCCCACACAAACGTGGGCCTCACAACCACGTATCCCGCCTGCACACACATGGGCATCACAACCACATATCCCACCCGCACACACCTGGGCCTCACAACCACATATCCCGCCCACACACACCTGGGCCTCACAACCACATATCCTACCAACACACACTTGGGCCTCATCCCGAAGGTTCTTAGGGAAACGTAGATCCTACCCGAAGAGTCTTGGGCCTATAACACCTCAATCAAAACCGACCCGACGAGTCTTAGGTGCAAGGTCGCCTCAAGCCATCACATCCTAGGGGAGAAGGAGCAGGATGGAGCTAGTAACTAAGGGAAAAACACCATCTCCCATGAAATGGGAGTGTTTGGCACTAAGTGCTCAACATGGGGGGTGCGATAAAACACAAAAGATACTAATATATATATATATACCAACCACACAGCCTAACCTATGGCTTCTAAACAGAGAAACTTAGCAAGTGCCTTGGCACTGCTACTACGAAGCATGAATTCAACAAACAACCCCAACCCCATTTAAGATTTCACGTTTCAGCAGAATTAGATTATTTAGTTCCTTAACTACTGGGAAACTATCCACAACCAACCACATCGATCATTCGTAAAACATATCCCCGCCATCGACAAATCAAGTTAAGAAAACACAAGCAACGCAACCAATCCCATCTTATCAACCAACCATCCCCATTGATTATTAATCTTGTTCCATTACCACGCCCCGCCATTCATTAACTCTTCTGCTTTTATTTATTATTCACAACCCATAATCTGTTCACATTCAACCCATCCCCGCAGCCCTTCTTCCAACTACCATAACCACAACCGCACCGAAACCCGTACATCATTATCCCTTTAATACCATTTATCGTAGCCCTGCTGCCCGTCACCAACATAACATTCACACCAACCCACAACCAAGCCAACCGCAGCCCCGCTGCTCACCCAAACCACAACAGCCCACAAAACACCCCCCATCACATGCCACATATCCAAACCAACACCCACATGTTCATTATTCCATTTATTTTTTACCGGGGTGATCACACAGGGGTTCCGGATTTTCATTTAATCATCCAACATTACGTGACTAACTAATTTCCACAAAGTTATATCCAAAAAACGGTCTTGAAAGATAGGGAAACATTTAATTTCACAAGAAAAGGCCCCCAATGACTGTGATTTTCCATAGGCATAATCATATTGAATTCATAACATATCAATAGGATAAACAAGATAAACACAACAACTTTCCTATCCCCGTTCTTCACCATTTATTATCTTCATTTAATTGTTCAAATGCTTCTCATGAAAACAAGAGGATACCCACCCCACATGATGCACAAAAGAGATAGATAGAAAGGTAATATCCCTACCTCAACAGGTTATGATCACAGCGCTCCCCCCGGATCAACTTTAGAAGAAGTCTGCCGGCGTCTGTCACCTCTGTCGGGTCCCGGAAAAACCTCCTCGGGTGGAAGTCAGAAAGGAAAATTCCGAAGAAATGACAACGAATACAAGCTTGGAAGTTCCGCCTCGTCGTTATGATCCCATGGCCACTGACAGATCGTAAATCGGAGCTCAGATGAAGAAGTTATGGAAGAAAAGGAGCCTTCGAGTCTCTTGGGAGAGCTCTACTCAGAGGAAAGGGGAGGAGAGGAGTGAGTTGAAAGGAGGAGGGGACCACTCCTTTTATAGGAGATAAAAGAAAAAGTACATGGCATGTACTTTAGGGTACACGGCGTGTACTTGGTTAATTTACACGGTCTCCACGTGGCTTCCAACACAGCTCCGCGGCCGTTGACTGGTCAACACACAGTTTGAGGGTAACGCATACGTGGGGAAGGACTACACAGCGTGTAGTTTAGACACATGGCGTGTACTCATTTATTGCACACGGTAAGGACACGGCTCCAACATGGTACACGGCCGTTGACTGGTAACGCGTACGCGGGGAAGGACTACACGGCATGTAGAACTGGGAACATGGCGTGCACCCATTATTTCACACAGCGAGGACACGGCCTGCAACACTGGGTATACCCGGAAAGGGAGTACATGGTGTGTACTCAAACTACACGGCGTGTAGTTTGAAAATTCTGGAAAGTGTGGGAAAAGTCCATTTTACCCTCCAGAACACTTCTTGACCTTCTTTTTGAAAGAGGAATGGGCCGGAGAGGTCCGGCCCATTACATATGTGGTACCTTGAATGGCTTGGATTTGGTCTTCCACCCACCGAAAATGCCATGGGAGTGGAGGTCTTGGCTGGGGAATTCATGCTCTTGAACACAGGAGTCAGTAAATCAGGTCAGCTCAGGCCAATCAAGAAACATCTCAATGCTAGTGTTTAGGCCATATGTATGCATTATAGCCTACATGTGACAACCAGGTCCCGGTGACAGCACATACACCCCGCCATTAACATGGTCATCGGGTCCTTGCCCACCAGGTACCCTCAGTTTCCCCGTAGACACGTGGGGACCACCCTAGGGTCCACCCACATGCCTGAACGGGTTATCTGACTAATGATAGTCCCCACAAGCCAACACATGTCCCTTCTAGTGTGCTTTGTCCTCACTCACACACACCCTAAGAAACTTCTCAGGAGGTCACCCATCCTGATCACTACTCCAGGCCAAGCACGCTTAACTTTGGAGTTCTAATCAGATAGGCTCCTGAAAAGGAAGGTGCACCTTGTTGACATGAGTCATGTCATTTAGTCATTTAACCCTTTATCATTTGGGGATGTTACAATCACCCCCCTTTAGAGCACAACGCCCTCGTTGTGGGCCCTACATCTCAACCCAGGTAGTGCACCGCACTTAAGGCTGGGTTCCTCCTTTGATACCAAATGTGACAACCGGGTCCCGGTGACAGCACATACACCCCGCCATTAACATGGTCGTCGGGTCCTTGCCCACCAGGTACCCCCAGTTGCCCCGTAGACACGTGGGGCCCACCCTAGGGTCCACCCACATGCCTGAACGGGTTATCTGACTAATGATTGTCCCCACAAGCCAACACATGTCCCTTCCAGTGTGCTTTGTCCTCACTCACATACACCCTGAGAAAATTCCCAGGAGGTCACTCATCCTGATCACTACTCCAGGCCAAGCACGCTTAACTGTGGAGTTCTAATCAGATAGGCTCCTGAAAAGGAAGGTGCACCTTGTTGACATTAGTCATATCATTTAGTCATTTAACCCTTTATCATTTGGGGATGTTACAATCACCCCCCTTTAGAGCACAACGCCCTCATTGTGGGCCCTACATCTCAACCCAGGTAGTGCACCGCACTTAAGGATGGGTTCCTCCTTTGATACCAAATGTGACAACCGGGTCCCGGTGACAGCACATACACCCCACCTTTAACATGGTCGTCGGGTCTTTGCCCACCAGGTACCCCCAGTTGCCCCGTAGACACGTGGGGCCCACCCTAGGGTCCACCAACATGCCTGAACGGGTTATCTGACTAATGACTGTCCCCATAAGCCAACACATGTCCCTTCCAGTGTGCTTTGTCCTCACTCACACACACCCTAAGAAACTTCCCAGGAGGTCACCCATCCTGATCACTACTCCAGGCCAAGCACGCTTAACTGTGGAGTTCTAATCAGATAGGCTCCTGAAAAGGAAGGTGCACCTTGTTGACATGAGTCATATCATTTAGTCATTTAACCCTTTATCATTTGGGGATGATTCAATCATTGTGAAAACCGGGTCCCAGTGACAGCACAGCCACCCCGCCTTAACAAGGTCGTCGGGTCCTGGCCTACCAGGTACCACCAGTTGCCCCCGCAGACACGTGGGGCCCACCCAAGGGTCCCCCCACATGCCTGAACAGGTCATCTGGCTAATGACAGTCCCCACAGGCCAACACATGTCCTTTCTAGTGTGCTTTGTCCTCACTCGCACACACCCTGGGAAACTTCCCAGAAGGTCACCCATCCTGACCACTACTCCAAGCCAAGCACGCTTAACTGTGAAGTTCTAATCAGACAGGCTCCCGAAAAGGAAGGTGCACCTTGTGGGAAGTTTCCCAGGGTGTGCGCGAGTGAGGACAAAGCACACTGGAAAGGACATGTGTTGGCATGTGGGGACTGTCATTAGTCAGATGACCCGTTCAGGCATGTGGGTGGACCCTTGGGTGGGCCCCACGTGTCTGCGGGGGCAACTGGTGGTACCTGGTAGGCCAGGACCCGACGACCTTGTTAAGGCGGGGTGGTTGTGATGTCACTGGGACACGGTTGTCACAATTGGTATCAGAGGAGTCGGTTCTAGCGCAGAACTTATAACTCTGATATTTTCTTTCTGTGAATCGATAGTGTTAAGAGTACCGAGTGTGGTTTTCAATTCAGGGAGTCCAGTGTTGGTGCGGGTGACCGACGTATCCATACACCAGGACCCTGACAACTGATTTCCGACTTTGTGCACGAAAACACTGATTGCCTGTGTGTTTCCAGAAGTTTTTAAAAGTCAGCTCAAACCAGGTCAGCTCACTAGGTATAAATCGTTTAACCGTGTCACGTTTTTTCTTTCAGGATGCCTTTTCACAGACGACCAGCTAGAGCCCAGAGGGATGTGCATAGTGACAGCCTGCCGAGCGACGAGGCTTCGGTATAGGGCCCTCTTGCGGTTGAGGCACCAGCGAAGGCACCAGTGGTACTACCATACGTTGGGCCACCAATGCCACCATCCCCAGCATTAAGCGATGCACGCCACTTGAGCGCGCTGCACGACATCTAGTTCCAGAGGCCACCGAGGTTCCGGGGAGAGACGGACCCGCAGGTGGCTGAGGATTGGCTGGAGGCTATGGTGAGAGTCTTCAGGCTAGTGGGGACGCAAGCAGACTTCATGGTGATCTTTGCTGCCAGCCTTCTTCAGGCGGCAGCAGGCAGGTGGTGGAGCCACTTGTTCCAGTTTTGCGACGGGATGACCTTCACATGGGAAGACATCGAGACCTTCTTCAGGGTGGAGTTTGTGCCAGTTGCTCTACACCCCGAGCGTGTTCAGGAGCTGCTGCCTTTGCCGTAGGATTTTCGATCAGTAGCCGAGTCATCTGTGGGCAGTAGACAGATGATGCAGAGGTCCAAGAGGACCAGAGCCAGCCGTACGAGGAGAAGGAAGTGTTATGAATGCAGCGGGAAGGGTCACCTGGCACGTGACTCTCCGACTCCTCATACAGTTGATCTGTAGGCTTTGGAGGAGCCACCGAAGCAGAAGCAGCGACGGGTGCTTTAGCAAAAGTCGAGTAGTGGACAAGGTAGTAGAGCTCCGGGAGCAGGTGGAGAGGAGCAGAACTAGTGGATACGTCCCTTGTACTTCTAGTTCCATGTTGCTGTTGTATTCGTGTCTTTGTACTATGTGATGCAATAATAAAGACACTTATCTTTGTGATGTTTTCTTTCCTTTCCTTTTATTTGGATGATACTGAGTGGTCCCGGTTAAAACTGTTGACTTGACCCTCACTTTCGAGATTTCTACTGGAGGAGACCCAGTGACCTCATACTGATGCCGATAGTGTGACTCGACACTTGGAGGAGAGAGTGACAGTTAGATCTCTTGGTAGTAACGTCGAGGCCTTACGACGTCATCCATGGAATGAATACATCATTCATGTCAGGATTGACTGTATTAGGCAATGAGTGTGGTTCATCTAGGGGATGAGACTAAATTTCTCTTTTCGGCAAAGGAGAAATTTTAGCAGCTCTTTCAGATCGTAGGCAAAGAAGGTGCAGATCATCCAGGGGCGGATGAAGACTGCACAGTGCAGTAAGAAACAGGAAACCAGCACCAGTCTTAGAGACTCGGGCATGTTAAATGTTTCAAGAAGAGGAAGATTTAAGGAGAGATGAGTCTGCGAAGCAGTAGACGTGGAGGCAGAGCTAGGAGAGCAGCATGAGGTGGTGTACATTTTAGCATGCTACAACCACCCGCCTTAGTTGTCCCCGCCAGGCTCAGGGATCTGGAGGGCAGGGGAAGAGAGTAGCTGCATGTGGTTAGAGAGAGTGACCCAATGGTTCTATGAATGATTCAAGGGACAGTCTGTGTCCACTACTAGCTGCCGTAGTAACAGACGTCGATATGAATCGTTCCTTCGTTGCACGAATCTTTTCCTAGACCTAGAGTTTCCGGTAAGCCGTGGACTTGACCCTCACATTTGGAGACACCTTGGGAGGAGACTCGATAATCACACATACGCCAATGGTGTGGTTAGACCCTCGAGGCGAGAGTTTCAGTTGGAATCTCTTGGTGGCAGCGTCGAGGCCTTACGACGTTGGTTTGAGTAGGGACTGGGCAATCACAGTTCATACAAAAATTGACGGTATTAGGCAAAAAGCTTGTGGTTTAACTACGACGTCGGGATGAGTTTTCCTTGGTCGGCGAAAAGGAAACCCCAGGCAGCACAGGATAAACTCATGCACAGGAGGGTGCGACCGATCACTCTTGAGTTGGTCAACCTTACTCTTGTGGCAGTAGTCGTTTTGAGTTTCAGTTCTAACAGAAATTGGAGACCTCTAGAGTTCGAGGATGACAATCACGTCCTTATGCGGGTCTCACCTCGACGAGGTTTACGTAGATGTGGCCAAGGCGGTAAGTTATCTACGAGGTTCAGCGGATCTTCTTAGGTCCTCAGCTGGGTAGGCGTGGTGGTTTATCGCTTGACCCATCCACCTGAGTTGCACCTGGTGCACGATGATTTCCACATATCTCAACTGAGGAGATACGTTCTCGACCCTTCGCATATCATCGATCATGAGGAGCTGGACGATGGCGATGGGGTGACTTTCACGGAGGTTCCAGTGGGGATCAAGGATCGACAGGAGCGGATCCTACGAGGACGTTCAATTCCTCGGGTGCACTTTCTTTGGAAGTACGGGAACCTCTAGGTAAGCACATGGGAGCGGAAGGCTCATATGCGTGTTCAGTACCGCTTTTGTGACCCTAGATTGTGTTAAAGCTTTACGAGGACGTAAATCCCTGAGGTGGGAGTAATTTAAAGACCAGTAAAATTCAAGGAAATGTTTTTCTAAATTTTCTTTTGGATTTTACAAGAACACAGTTTCTGACGGCGCCTGATTCCGAGGCCCGGTGTGCCCAGAATTAATTTCCGAAGATTAGCTCGGGTACGTTCAGTGAACGAGCGAGTGGGTTTTTCTATCTTTTGAACCGGTGCTCGGAATTGAAATCTGATTGCACCGATGAACTCGCAACTCTAGTAATCGCTTAAGGGAACCTTTACCGTAGTTGCTTTTGTGCGGGAGAAAATGTTTTTTTGGGGGTTTAATTAAAAAAGTGAATAAAATTGTTAAATCAATTTTATTTCATGTTAAGTTGTTAGCTTCTCCCATGGGAAGTTGGTGGTGGGCCCACATCCATCCAACATCCCATGTGTGGATATTTGAAAGGGTGGGGCCCACACGAACTCCTCTCCACCTCTTCAAATTCCTTAACTTTCCTATCCCCTCTAACCCCCCCCCCATTTAAGTTTTGATAACTTAACACCTCCTTAATTTTATAACATCTTATGTTAATAACTTAAGTGAGTTAAATGTGGGTTTTGAATTTTCAAACTCTTGAAATTCAAAACCTATATTGGGTTAATAAAATAAGTGGGAGGATTATTTTATTTTGGGGTTAGTTGTTCTTGTGGTGGAGACTTGGGAGAGAAAAGGCTAAGTCTTCTTCTTCTTCAACATCGACGAAGAACGCGAAGAACGCGAAGAACACCTCCAACGAAGAACATCCCTGCCGAAGAACGCAACGTCTTCTTCCAACGATGTTTCCCCTTCGAACGCACCTCGATGACAACGGAGTCGACGTTATTTCCCCGCGACGCCCGCCCTCCGTGACGTTCTTCTTCTGCGGGCTGTTGACGTGCACCGTATCTGAATCGAGGTAGGGGAATTTATTTTTGGTATTCACTTATCTTCTGAAAAAGAACGACGAGCGCGGACCAACCAATTCCAGGTTGATCCACGGATCGTTCGTTCATGCGGATTGATGTTGAAGTTTATTATTTAATTATTTTGTTCGTGAATTCTATCTTGTCATCCTTCGTGATTTTACAATTAGTTGTTATCGATTAACGAGAGGGGCCCGGACCGCACAAACACGGCCGACCCTCCTCTATTATTGATATTGTTTCTAATATGGATGGAACCGGATGGCGTGGTGCCGTCTCACCACGCGAGAATCGCTCGGTAGTATTACGCGACGTCGTCGCGCTACGCCGAGAAGCCAAACAAGAACGCGACGCCGTCACGCCGCGTCAAAGAAAGTCAAAGGCGCCGCGGCTGGAGCGAAGCCGTGGCGAAGGGGCGCGGTGCCAACGCGTCGCGCCGGAGAACCACGACGACGGTGCGTTTCGTTTTTGACGAGCGGTTTGATGGGCGACGACGAAGCAGGCCGTTTGGGCGTTCGAATTCCTTCGCAGTGAAGGTGGGGTCCCAGGGGGACCATAGGCGAAGACGACAGGAGGAACGGACCACCGGAATGCGTCCGGTGGTCCACGGAAGGCGGCGGCGGCGCACCGCTGGAACAGAGGCGGCCGGCGAAATGCCGGCCTCAATTAGCGGCGAGGGGTGGCGGCAGCGCGCACCCCCGCCGCTCCGCGGCGACCGCTGGGCCGCGGCCGGCCTGCCGGTTGGCCCGGACCGGACCGAGCCGGGCCGGGCCGGGCCCAGCCGGGTCGGACCTGGGTCAGGTCGACCCGGGGGGGTCGGGCCGGGTCGCCCCGGGCCCAGACCCCCCGTTTTCGGACCTTTTTCGGTCAAATTCCTGTAACATGAGCTACAGTCCTCCGAACGATGGGCCGTCAGCGGCAACGCGATCCTTGGATCAGGACGGTCGTTTCGGTATATTGCACTCAAGGTTTCAGATTACTTTGAGTTCGGCGGGTTGGTTTGTACACGAAACCAACCGGGCCCTCGGAGCAGAAACGCTCATATCTTGAGCTACGGACGCCTGATTGACGTGCCGTCAGCTTTGTTGAATTCCTCTACGTGAGAAGGATCTTTTGGCTTACTCCGCTCGAGGTTTGGATACCGTCGGAGTGTGGTCGGGTTGGTTTTAACTTTAAAAAAAACCAACCGGGCCCCCGGAATGAGAAAGCCAATAACTTCTAGACCAGGCGTTCGATTGACGCGCCGTCTATTGCGTTGCGTTCCTGTTGACGATACGGAACTTTTGGCATCCTTCTCCCGAGTTTTGGATGCAGTTGGATAGTGGCTGGGATTGCATTGCACCCGTAATCCAATCGGGCCCCTGGAACGGAAAAGCTGATATCTTTCTGACCGGACGTCCGTTTGACGAACCGTCAGCGGCGTTGTTGATCACGATGAGAAACTGTCCCTATGAGTATACCCTATGAGAGTTCGGGGTACAATTGAGATACGGCCGGATTTGGTTCGCACACAAAACCAACCGGGCCCCTGGGACGAAAAGGCTAGTAACTCACAGACCGGGCGTCCGATTGACGCGCCGTCTGTTGCGTTGAGACCCCTATGACGAGGCGGTCCATTGAGATACTTCTTCGTGGGACTTTGAGATAATTGGAGTATCGACCTGTAGCTCGTGGAGCGGACCCTCCCAGTGACGAGCATGCGGAGTACGGAGACCGTGTAGCTGGCTGAGACCTGACGACTGCTTGACCGACTCGACTTGGAGTGAGTCAACTAGCCCAGTGGACGGAGTACTACTTTCTGAGGTGCAGACCCATGGCGGACGGAGCACTACCTGTGTGACAGTGCAGACCCGCGGTACTCGTCCGGAGAGTACCTCACCAGGCTACTAGGGGGTGTGCACTACTGTGTTTGGGTGATATACCTCGGCGGGAAGCACTACTCTGTCTGGGTGGCTAACCCGCCGTACTCGACAGGAGGAGTACTTTAGCAGTCTTAGGTTAGTGAGCAGTACCTCGGAGTCATGACAGGACCACTGTACACTCCAGAGACGAAGCTCTTCAGCAGTTACGGTTTCGATAATGAAAATCCTGGTTTGAGCTGAGACTTTTGACCTTTGTGTTTACCTCATGATTGAGATGGGTCACCTGATAACTTAGGTATATGTATGGGCATATACCTGGGTAGTGGTTATCCATTGATTTCATGATCCTTGTGTTTCCTCATGATTGAGATGGTTTACTTGATAACTTAGGTATATGTATGGTCATATACCTAAGTAGAGGTTATCTGTTGAGATCTTCTTTGTGGTTATCCTTGTCGGTTTAGTGAGACCTTGAGGGTCTCGGGGTCCCTACTGAGTATCGTTATACTCACCCCTGCACGGGCTATGCCTGCACCTCGTTGTGTTGGTTGCAGACGACGGGCAGTGCTGACGGAGGCCGAGTGTTCGAGGACTGGACGATACTCGAAGGTGGACTACACGACAAGTCAGTACCCAGAGGTGGACCACACGACGAGTCAGTACCCGGAGGTGGACTACATGACGTGACGACTCACAGAGGAGGTTGACGGACGAGAGCGTGGAGGAGGCTATCTGTACCTACCCTTCAGGTAGGATCCATGGTGGACGACCAAGAGCTGCGCCATCTGTACCTACCCTTCAGGTAGGATCCGAGGAGGACGACCCAGGAGCTGCTTCCTACTTCCAGTTGTTTGTCTTTTTGCTGTTGTACCTTTTTCGGTTGTAGTTGTACTTTCTTTTGGGTTTGTATTCTGGCCCATTTACTTTTCTGCATTTTTTTGTACTTAGTGTTTTGCTTCCTCTTGTAATCTGTGGTGCTTGTTTTCTTTTATAAAGGCAATGCCTTCCCATTTATCAGGATTTTACACCTTTGGTGCTAGTCGCCAGCCCCTGGCCTATGGAAGGCGGGCTTGGGGTAGTCACGGCACGGGCCACGAGGACGGGTCATGAAACTACACTAGAGGAGCAAGGTCCTGGTCCATCTACGATAAGAGGTACTATTTTGGTAACCTCAACTTCAGTTTCTTCCCTTTTTTATATACGTTCATCGCACACTTTTATATCGATTATTACTGTTGGGTGTTTTGGTCTTTCTATCAAATAATTATGTGGTTTCATGTCTCTATACATACATTTAGGGGTCATAAATGAAGTCATAGCCAAGTCCCATGAGTTACCCCTTGAGATAGGTGGGTACCGCTTCATTTGGAGTTTATTATTCCTCGATATCACAAGATTCGATGTCTTTCCCAGTATGGACTTACTCATGATTTATCATGCGCTAGGGATTTTCTATCACTGTTGAGTGATTTTGTTGTCACCTAAGGGTAGCATATATATACATAAGGAGTAATGGTATATCTTGGTAGATTGATCTAGACCCAAGCGGGGTGGTCTTGGAAGAGTTACAGCTGAGTTAGTGAGTCTATATTTGAGTGTTCAGATAACACAGTTGATGGAATTCCCTCATGTTGGGTATCATTTCAGGGATGTATTCTATAATGGTTTCCTGAAGATACCTCCTATGAGAGATGTTGAATTTGCTATATATCTAGTGTTATGTTCTTCACCATTTTTCATTACTCTATATATAATGAAAATTGCAGAGCTCCATGTTCTCAAGAAGTGGCTTGAAGATCTTGAGAATAATGTTTATATTTGAACCAGCACATCTCCATGGGGTTTAATGGTCCTTTTATCCTTGAAAGTGGATAATAACCTTAGATTTTGTGTTGATTTTATATGGTTGAACTGGCTTACGATGAAGAAATTTTATCCTTTTCCTCAAATCAACGACCTCCTTTACCTGCTCTGGGGAGAAACTATTTTCTATAAGATCGATTAGAGGTCGTTCTATTATCAGGTTTTTCAGATACCATCAGATATACCACATATAGTGTTCCAGATCAGTTATAACTTAAAATAATATTTTTTATGCTCTTTTATATCATGATCATGTTGAATGGATTCATGTCCCTACCTGAATTCCACGAAGGCCTTCATTTTTATTTATTTTTGGTGACCCCCCTTTCAAGGGATGAGGGGGAACCCTTACAAGTCCCATAGGCTCAGAGATTACATGGCCTGTGGGCTTAAAATATTACATGACCCAAAGGTCTGAGGGAATTCAACCAGAATATATACAAGGAACTCCCCCCAGCATCTGCATCCTAATAGTAGCTCTCCACCTTTGCATAAACGTCTGGCTAGGCTTCCCATGCAAGTACAGGCTGGTACTGATGGCATAGCCATACCCTCTCATTCTGACAATACATTTGGCTCTACTCTGGTGAGTGCACCATCTCTGAATCCTCTTCTAGGGTCGCTCCTTTTTTTAGTGTGTCTAGGGCCTGCATTCATGTGGCTTGAAGGCCTTGGGGTGGCCCTAAGGCCTTAATGTGGCTCGAACGCCTTGAGAATCAATTGGCCCGAAGGCCATGGGTGGCCCGAAAGCCTTGTAGGACCCGAGGACCAAACCGGTGGCCCGAAGGCCCAGATGGATGAATAGTTTCGGCTGCTACAGTAACAATTAGTGCCTACTACATTACTGCTACAGTACTTCTACAGTAACCCGTATCTTGATTCCTTCATGGTAGTCTCCCTAGATGACATCATGGTGTATTCACACTGTAGAAATGACCATGCACTCCATCATGAGAACATGCAGATAACACTATAACAACACCAACAAAATGTGAAGCTCAAAAAATTCAATATTTGGATTAGTAAGGTTCACTTATTAGGTCATATTATATATGAGGAAGATGTATTAGTTGACCTAGATAAGGCGATCATTGTAGTTTCATGGGAATAATCCTAGATTGTGTATGAAATAGGCATTTTCCTAGATATTTCTAGATTTTATAGGTGATTCATCTAGTAATCCTCCCAAATAGTAGTTCCCTTTACATCCCTTTCTAAGAAGGGTGTGAAGTTCATGTTATCTAAACCTTGTGAGAAGGATTCTTTGGAGTTAACTAGAAGACTCACCTCAACTCTGATATTGATTCTTCTAGATATAAGAAGATGTTATATTATTTAAAATGATTCTTCGATAATCAAACTAGGTATATTTCTGATGTAGGGTGATAAATTCTTAGCATAGTGATCCTATCAATTGAGGCCTCACAAGGGAAACTATCCTATGCATGACCTTGATCTAGCCGCCATGCTTCATTCTTTATACTGTGGGAGGCACTATATTCTTGGAAATAGATTCCTTGTTTTCACAGATCATAAAATCTACAAAATATATCTCAACACATAGGGACATGAGTCTAAGGTAGTGTGTGGGGATAGAATACCTATATTCAATAGCCTTTGAGCATTCTTATACCACTGGTAAGGGTAATTTAATAGATGATGCATTGGGAAACAAGATGCAGACAAATGCCATCCAGGAGGCCAGGAGTTAGTGGAAGATAATGTTTTTATTATCATCTTCACATTTAAAGGTTTTGGAGTAGTATGGATAAATAGCTATAGTGGCTATGGCAATGAAATATTCTCTTCTTGCATGAGTTCGAATGCACTGTTATCTAATCCGGAAGGGCTTGTCTTGAGGGAAACCATCTCAAGAGAGAACCCGACTTCTGGTTAGGTTGTTGATAGCGGTGAGACCCTACTCCACTGTAGCAATGTTTAGGTACCTTCATATATATAGGAATATATGATGAGGGAATATCATGCCTTTTTTTAGGTAGTTCATCTAGGGCTTACCAAGATGTATAGTTATATGAATCATTTGTATTGGTAGATACCTACAAAGTAGCTAATAATTGTCTTAATCACTTGGTGCTCCAGTTGTTAGTAGGTGAATGCAGAGCACCAGCAACACAATATACTTATTCAACCTATATCCATTCTTGAGTGTAATATGAATGAATTAACCATGTATTTCATTATTAGATTGTTGAGAACTACTCAAGACAGTTATGCGAAATGGGTGATCGTCGAAAGGTTGACCATATTCATTCACATTATACCTATCTGTGAGACCTTATCTATTGATGAGTTGGGGAGTCTATATATCAGGGAGATAGTGAGACTCCATGGCATGCCATGTTCTATCGTATTGCACTGATATTCCAACTCCACGTTGTGGTTCGAGAAAAGGATTATAGATGTCACCTTTTTAACAGGTTTTCTTGAGTACTACATATCGCCCTAACACTAATGGTCATACCAAGAGGAATATTCTTGTGTTAGAGGATATGTTACAAGATTTTATCCTTGATTATAGAGGTTCCTAGAAGAAGAATATTCTTCTAATTTATATTTCCTTTAATAACATCTTTTAGGAAACAATTCAGTTGGATCTATATGAGTCCCTCTATGGTAGATTGTTCTGCTATCCTCTATACTATATTGTGGTAAGTGAGTTTTCTTTACTAGGTCCTCATATCATTCAGGAGATATCAGAGTAATTCCAACAAATTTAGAATCATATGGATACAGCTCAGTACAGGAAGAATAAATATATGAATCATCGTTGTAGACCTCTTGAGTTTGAGGAGGGACATTGGATATTTTAATGTGTTTCATCGAGGTTAGGTTTGTTTCTGATGACTTTCTTACAGGGCGCACCTCATCATGAAATGTCTATGGGTTGCTTTGGCCAGATGGGTCACATTGTTTCCTTGTATTCTATCTTTCCTAAGGTGGGCAGCATCCATCTCTTCTTGAGGCACATTTGATCATTGATTGAGATGGGATGATGTAATGTTGGCACCTCCTTCCATGGATTCTTCCTCAAATGTTTTCTCCTAATTTGGGTCTCCCTTATGTATTAATATATTGTTCATGAAACTCTTCCCTTTGACATTTATTTTTGGATTCCAGTTAATTACATTGCTTTTGTCATGACATTCCTAGGGGGCATATTAGTGCAGCGACCTCCAAATCAGGAGAGTAGTCACATTGAGCATCCCTGGCTTGTCTGGATGCTGAAAAACTGGTACACCTAGATTTTCTCTTATGATAAAGATTATTGAGGGCACATAAGCCTGAGTAATCCCACGTCAAATGTATTGATTCCTATGTCGTAGGCATGTCTCTAAGGTTTTCCTCATCATCCCTTGTTTATCATGGGGTATTCAACAATTTTAGCATCTAGAGGAGATAGATCAGACTGATCGAAACACTTATGAAAGTTAATCAAATTAGTAGATCCATATGATGGATCACATAGAAGTATTTCTAGATGGGTGGCTCTAAATGCCTGATGATGACTAACCATAGAGTGGTGTGTCCCAAAAAGGGAAGTTTTCACACTATGAAGGCTGATCTAGACACCACAAAGGGCGGATCAGAGACAGATGATGGGTCCCCATAAAAGGGACTCTGAGGTTTGCCATTGGCTTGGATTGAACCTCATGAAGGTTTCTGACGTACCCTATGTAGAAGTAGGGATCAAAACCCATGTAGTTTGAAAGGTGGAGTCATGGAATCTAGGTGTACACAATGTAAAAAACCCTAAAACATGTTGAGGCTTATTTATGGTTAGTATATTGGATACAAATAAGGGAAATGATATTAGTGGGGATTACACAAGGATAGCTTCCTATACAGATGTAATGATTTCACAAAGATGTGGAAAACTAGGTTAAATTTGGATGGATATGGGTGAAGTGTTGAAGGATAGAATTAATGGGGATGGAACCGAGAGTTTTTGTGAAGGCGGTGATATTGGGATTGAACCTCAAAAAGGATTTATATGTATCCCAATGATAGGGAGTAAATGTCCACATATTTATGGAATGGGGTGATGATTCACCCGAGGAGGAGTCGCATGCGAATGGACACATGGATGGGGAACCGAAGGAATTGGAACCAATGGTTTAAGGGATGATCTTCCTGAGACACAAAAGCTCGAGGGAAAGATTAGGATAAATATCAGGTTGGTCTTGCACCTTAGGGAGGATTCCTATATACCTTTCTCAAAAAAGGAAAAGACTAAAGTCCACGTAGTTTATGAATGGGGCACATAATTAGGGTGTACACAAAGGACATCAACCCAGAGACATGGTTAGAGAATATGCATAGTTAGTAGCCTGTCAAAAGAGAGACACTCTTATTTGGAGGAGTATGAATTGTGTATGAGGATTAGGAATGGTTAGCTTCCTGAATAGATCAGGACTCCTCAAAGAGGTGGATCATGGATATGCGTCCCAAAAATGGGATGATGTCACACAAGGAGGGTACAACCCTGGGAGGGAGTACCATGTTTTAGAATTTGTTGTGATTGAACCTCGAAGAAGATTCTTATTTACCCAAATGGGATTAAAACTCGTGTAATTCATCAAACATACAGTTTAGAATATGGTGGGATGAAGAGTAAACCGGCGCAATGTGGCCAGAACAGATGGGTGATGGGATTGAACCTTCGAGAGGCATCCTTTGTATCCCCATGGGAGGTATTCCATGTTTGCATAGTTTAGTGGAGAGTTATGTGGGGATTAAATGTTATGGAATCTGGAAGATGATTTCCTAGTCGATTCATATTCTAAGCCCCCATGATTCGTTCTCAGTGTGATAAATAAGAGGCAGCAATAGACATGAAGACCGTGTGAAAAAATGTGCATCCACAAGGCGTAGATTAGGGCTTCCACAAGGTTATCAGCCAAGAGAGAATAATATTGGGAAACTTCATGGGGGTTTCTAGATGTATGAGGAGGATATGGACATTGTTCAGGGGGTACCCTACCAAGGTTTGTTGAGGCTTACGCAATGGTTTCCAAAGGAGAACATTTTGATAAAGCCCAGATGTAAACAGATAATTGGAGAGAAATGGTTCCCATCCCCTCTCTGATCCTCTTGGACTAGCCACACATAGTGTAATTGTATATTAACATCATGTGTTGAGGATGTTGGGTTTTTTGGTAGTTTAACATCCTGCATCTCAGATGATGAGGGACCAACCCACACTTGGAGATGAGAAGGCTTAAAAATTACATATATTAATAGGGTTGTGGAGTGATCTATTGAGGGTTCTAAGATAGTGTGTCCTTGAGAAGAAGCAATATTTGTTAGTGTGCCTATGTTAAGAAGCATGAGGGATGGAAACACAACATGAATTACCACTCGGGGTACCATGAAAGCACTACATAATTTCTTGGAGGGCCGCATGGAAGAGGAGTTTGTGATGTAGAAGGCCTCACAGAGAAGGTTTTTTTCATGCTCTAGTTCATCATGATGTGAAGCGGCTTTACAAATGATGGTGATTTTTGAAGCACCAGCCTAGGCAGGGAGTCTACATGTGCATGGAGGGTGCTTCATGTAGACTAAGTGCTTCATGATTTTTCAAGTACCCAATGGGGTCTCTTTCCTTTTTGATGGCCAAAAGGCTTCATAAAGGGAATCCACACTTGAAGAAGAGGTGAAATGGAAAAAATGGAAGGTTGTTTGGTAATGTTCAATTACCTCAAAAGGTTCATCATCTTGATGGTTCATAGAGCATAGGGTTATTCATGAATCTAGAGAGATTAAGGTGAAATTTTAGGGTGTTGATCCTTTGGAGTGGGCGTGAGGTGAGTATATATAGGCATTGGGCATCTCAATTCTCTAAGGATGCACCAAGAATACATTTTTCTTTAGAAGAAGATAGATATCCTTCATGTTAATCACAGTCACATAAGAGTCCCTCATTGCTCATTTCTAGTCATGGATTCTTCAATCAAGTTTCTTAGACACACTGAGGCTTCCATCATTGCCTTTTCAGAGGTTTCAAAGGCTATGGTGAAGTTTCATGGACTTCCAGAGGAGTCCTTCATTGCCTTTGTGGTGGTCGCAAAGAATATATCTAGGTGGATTCATGTCGGTCATGATGCTGGAGGTCTTCACTGAGGATCTTTGTGAGGTAGACACTTTAACAATTCTTTT
Organism: Viscum album; assembly: GCA_963277665.1. Lineage (NCBI taxonomy): Eukaryota > Viridiplantae > Streptophyta > Magnoliopsida > Santalales > Viscaceae > Viscum > Viscum album. Next base: position 286,062,283 of record OY728139.1, read on the forward strand.
GTGCCATTGCTGATTTATTTCAAGGAATGGAATTTTATTGCTAAAAAATGCCCCTCCCCCTCATAATGGGAGATGAGAAGAAAACTAGGGTCGGTTTTTTAGGGTAGGTGAGAAAAACTAGGCTAATCGGAAACCTAAATTGTGATGTGGTAGGAGAAATGTAGGTGGAGAGATTTGTGGAGCTCACCATTGAAAAGGGAATCCGGATGATTAAGAGCTCATTGCCAATAAAGGGGGTGAGATGAACCTTCTTTTTTTTGTATCTATCCCTATGAAGTTGTACATTAAGATCTCAAATCAGGAAGCTCCATCACCCTGTGAATGCTCTTTAAAACACATTTGTTTCAGATCAAGGCTCTATGAACATCATTTAGTGAACTAGTGCTTCCTGGTCCTGTGTCGCTCTGCGATACCAATGATTCCTCCAAAGCTCTATCACTGAATACTCTGTGAGTTGTTATTTGTGAACAAGTTCTGAAAAATATATCTATGAATAAGCTTCGTAAATAGAATAGGCACATACTGTATTCTTTGGATGAAATTTCCAACTAAGAAGGTCCCTAGGAGGTCCTTGTAGATGTTGCTCGAAGGGAGGAAATGTCAGAAAATATTGAGCTCAGGGAATATGTATGAAGCCACTCATATCATGATTTCCACATGGATCTACTGTTGGAATGGAAAAATAACTACCCCTCTACAGGAGACTCCCACTTTCTAGCCTTATTATGAGGAATGTTGTTTAATCCCTAAAATAAGCAGGGACAAATAGGCTTACTGGTTCAGGAGTATGCCATGTCAAAAATATTGGTATAGAGGTGTGGATGGCCATACCCGGTAGGACCACACACCTATCAATGCTAACTACCTATAAAACCATGTGAATATTGTTGATGGGAAAGAGCAGCAACCAGAGTTATATCCTCAATAGTAAAAAACCATCCTCAAGGTAGTCTAATGGAACCCTGATAAGGGGTGGACTGATTATTGGGACCTACGCCAGGGCGGTAACTTCACGGATGACTAGGCATGCGATTCCTAGTTCTGCATCTTCTGACGAATTCGACGTATTTATGAAGTCGGTAGGTATGTATGAAGCTCTATGATATCCCCAATTTCTAATATACTATCTGAAACATATGATTCCAGAGTTGCTGAGTATATCATCTTCGAGGACCAATGCTTTCCATTTCCATCATGGGGAGGTCGACATCATCCTTTAGGACTTCCATTAGATCTTAGGGATTCCCATTCTATGGGTGATATAATATGAATACCTTCTTGTGGATAACATAATGTAGGATTCAGGGAAGATTCTATGGTAGTAAATGGCATTGATATACTTGGTGTCAGGCGATGAGAAATAGTTTATATGGGACTTTCATTTTATGTTTTGATTAATATGTTTCCTAAACATCCCACCAGATCATGTCGCAGAAGGGTAGGAGGTTATTAAGAATCTAACAATAAGGCCGCCTACTTTTCCGAAGGGAGCTTAGTGCAGCAAAGAAAATTACAACTGACAATACTAGAGGACAAACAATGAAAGCTATAGGGGTACACTGTCAACACCGAGAAATAATTCGTGGTAAGATTATTTGGATTTATGTATGCACATATTTGGGGCTGGATGTTTTCGTTCAGGGATATGAACATGGTAATGAAACCAAGAACATTAATTATGGAGTCCTTGATCGCGGTGGGGAAACACATCAACATTGGGATCCTTGTGATAGAAAAATTTTACAAGGTGTTGTGGAAGAATAGTGAGAGGAAGAAACCATAGCAGGTATACAGACCGCCCCACTTTCTATATGGGTGGATAGTAGAAGACATGAGTTCTAAAAATATCAAAACCCTCTTTCTCCTCATAGTTCATACTTCCAACAGGCCTTCCTAAATGTACTGGGGATCTTTCTGGCTCACCTAACTTCACCTGAAGATTCGAAGGAGTCCTCCTAGGGAGATGAGGCTGACAGGGGAGCCTCTTGGAGGAAGGTGAGCTTCTGATATTTGAGCTGGAAGATTTTTTCATGACTCCTGAGGTAAACACTAAACCATTTTATTGTGTCACTAAATCAGGTTTTCAAGGCTTTCTAAAATTATATTTTTCATGTGTAGTAGAACCTTATATGAAAATCCCCTTTCTTCTTGATAGCAGATGTAGCTTCATGATCTGCGCTAGGGATTATGGTGAGCACAAAATCTAGCAGGGCTGTGATAAACAGGGTGGCCATTTCATAATTTTCAGAGCTTCTAAATATATATAGGGGGGCACATCCTAGGATTATGACCATAGAAACTCAAGGGTGAGAGAAATTATTTGATCTATGTAATCCATCTCCCTCACAAAATACATAATTGTTTTCCATTGAACATAGCCAAATAACATTTGTTTATTTCAATCTAAATAGTTCTTCATATGGTGCGGGCCACACTGTTGAGGGTAGTTCCGGTTCCCGATGATCCAATCCTAATGTGAACACTGATTTTTGTGGTATTGGACACCCAAGAAATACAACTCATGACACTTATGGCCATGGGTAGGGTTAAAGTAGGAAAATAACCAAAAATCAATGTGGTGGGACCCAATGATGACAATTAACCACATGATATGGAATCTACCCTATCTGACAGGACACTAGCGGAAGACCCCACTGCCGAACTTATGAAAGCATTCCCATAATATGAACATGCAGACCTAGGGGAGTAGGACGAGACCCCTTTTGATAAAGAGGATAGAAAGGTTTCCCGCCATCAGTCATGGAATCCGAATAAGCATTTCATTGAACAAACACCGTAAGCAGAGTGGATAAACCAAATTGGGAAAATTTGATCTCGGTAGGGCGACCTATGCGCTGGAGGAGTGGATTGCAAAAGACTGCATATGCTCATTTGATATTACCATATTGAGAAGGTGTGAGAGAATGAGTGTGGCCCCAGTTTTGGATGGTATTGAAGGGAGTTAGTAAATATCCAAAAATAGTAGATGTCTAAGAATGAATTATAGTGATTTAGGGCACATGTGAAAGAACTCATTTCTTTCATCAATGCCTAGTCAGAACTCATATTGTGATTGAAGGAGAATTTGGTAGAATCTGATGTGAATATGGGGCGAGCATCGCAAGATATAGCTAACTTCCAATCTGATGAGGATTGGGAGTGAATTAGGGCTAATAAATTGAGCCTCATAGCTAGTAGAGAAAAGAGTGATCTTAGAAAGAGACAACAAATTTTAGGGGCTACAAGCTAGAGAGTGCTGGAGTTGATACACTCCATTTAATAGGTAAACCTATATATCAGAGTGGTCAATCCATTGGGGTTATAATTTTCATGAACTGAAAAAAATTCCTTCATACATTCATGCTTATTTTGGTTGTGTTCATGAGTCTCATTATCGGCTTTGATTACTGCATCTCAATCGTATCTTTAGAATAATGATTGATAAATCCCTAAGATCATGTGGGCCATGGCTAGTGTGAGAAAAAAGGGTTGACCACAAAATTATTCACCTTGAATACAAGAGTGCCAAACATTCACCGATCACCCATGGTCTGAATGACCACTAAGTGTTTCTGGGAGGAAAGAGGGGTTGTGATTAGATAATAGAGTTCCCAAAACATCCATATTTCTTTTTCCCAACATGTTATAGCACACAAGCGGGATGATGCCAGGGGTGTCAGAATCAATCCGAACAAAGGGGAATAGAAAGTGTGAAACATGGTACACAAAACTTGAAACACAATGTGGGTGGAATGATGATAGAGGATAACTGTTAACCATGTTCACACCACATCTTCCACATCACGTTATCCCAAAATGGTTACAAAAAATCAAGTGCTAGTCATTGAAAAAATTCAAAACTCAAGTCTAGAACATGAATAGTTTTCTAATATCTTTGGAATGTTTGCCCAAAACAGTAGGTGATCCATAGGTTTGAGCATCCATACCATCTAGGGGTTTATTTAGACATGGAAGAGGATAAGTGTCTAAAATATAGGTCATGAAAGCATGGAAATGGAGTGATGGTTTGTTTTAATGGATTCCAATACTCATGAAACTACCCCACTATGGCGAAATCAGATTGGGTGGGTGTGTCATCCTAAATCAAGATCAAACCTATTTCCATACGAGAGCTCTCTAGAAAAGAACTAGAATACCTTACTATTTTACATCATGCAAATGAGGAAAATAGACATGTAGTTTTAAAGTCATATGGCAAGGACGATATCATCAGGATGTTACATAGTGTTTGAGGTCGTATTTCCTAGAACTTGGTCAATATTTCAAAGTCCTGTTACATTGACCGGGGTCTCTGAGTTTAGGGTCATAAATTGTTTACCGTAATTAGGGGAAAATATCAAGAAGACTAAACAAAATTGTGGTTGGGCTCGAGCAGAGAAGCTTTTGTGTCCCTATGTATCCTGTGAGGGTAGGAATGAATCTGTAAATAGTTATACAATTTCATGTATTTTATTATTATATGGTAAGGATGTGCGAAACTCAAATTAAAACTGTGCGGTGTGGTATATAACCTGACTTAATGAAGAGAAAATAATTCCACATGCCACACAACATGTAATTTAAAGGGGGCTAGGGCCAAGAGGTCAGAAGGATGAAAGGGGTTTCAGTTGCACCATAGAAGAAGTATCTAGGTGTCAATATGTATCCCATAAAAACAGAATCAAGACACACTTAGTTCCTGAATATGGTATAGAAGATGAACAATTCCAATTGGAGTGACACCCTCTTAGGTGAGGAAAATTGTAGTTATTATGCAGTTTAATGTCTTGGGAACTAGGACATTGGAAGTCTTATTTTAAAGGTTGTCGAGTTCAGACTATATGGGTGAAGAGGTGAATTATAGAATCATGAGGAAACCCAACGTGAATGTGGAAAAAATAATTCCACACCAAACCATAGCTTTCCAAAGAGGAAAACCCTGACAAATAAGGGGGTTAAAAGGTTCATGAATCAACAGTTGGACCCAGAGGTAAAGTACCCAATCATCACTACATATCTCACAGAGGTGAGAATCAAGCCACATGTAGCTCTAGAATGTGTCATGGTGGCGGGATGATGCCAAAGGGGAATCATCTTCTCGGACAAATACATCTTATGGATTGGTATATTATCAGTACATAGCCTAGATGTAAAAGACATAGTTTAACGTAATATTATATGGATACAAGAGATCTTAGTTTATGGTCATAGAGATCAGACCATTGGGAAGTGTGGTTCTTCTATGCATACACAAACCTTACTCAGATCCCTAAGCCAATGGTAGCCATGATTTGTGTGGGAAACAATGGTGGAAAAGACCTTTACAACACGTTGGAGAACACAGTAGGGAATGAATGTGTGGAGTCAAGGATGACCCCATGACACTAGTTCTCCTATCAATGCGCAAGGGTGGAAAGAGTAATAAAACTAAGGTTTTCAAGGTTCTATCTAAAAATTATGAAATGGAATGGGATTTGAATCACGAAAACAACATTTAGGGAATAATGTGGTTGGTGTAACGATGCAGGATAAATTTTGACTGTATTTAAAGAACAACATCCATATCGTGTGACTTGGGATGAGAACAAACAAGTGAGTTTCAACTGCTGACCATATTCGTGGCATGAGGTTTGTATCAAATATCAGTTGAGATCTTCCTAGACATTGTGCAAAAATGGTATGTGATCCATAATAATGAGGATCCATACCCCTCAAGGATCCTTTCAGAAGTGAGAGATGATGGAGGCCCAAACAATGGGGTACATGAATCATGGTAATAGAATGAGAGCATGTCCATGCCGAAATCAGCACACTAGGACCTAGACCAAAGTGCTTTTGAGTCCATTGATGGGGTGTAACAGAGGTCAAGGGGCCCAGTTAAGGGTGTTTGAATCAAGAAGAAGACTGTAGGAAATGGGGAAAATAGGTTTATGGGCATAGGGCGGGACCCGAAGGCAAAGTGTCTAATCATTCCTATGTATCCCATAAGGATGGGAATAAATCCATACATAGTTTTGGAAATTCTGTATAGTTTAACATCATGTAGTAAAGAAAAGATTTGATGATGTACTAAAGGGGATGTGCTTGGTATGGTAAAGATATCCTAATGTGAATGAAGACAAATAATTCTACATCATACCATGCACTATCCCCAAGTGATATTAGGAGAAAACGATGAAATATAGGGGAATTGGAAAATTGTCGTATGGTTAAACGTTGTGCAAGACGGAGGGGTACACTCCTTTTAAGATCATGAAGAAAGGACCATAAATTACATGTAGTTTAATGTCTTGTAAATAGTAAAAAAAATTAAATTCATGTGGTATGAGAGAGATCTTATCTTACAGTCATAGAGGCCAGATCATGTGTCAGGGATGAAAGAGATAAATAGGTTAAACAACCTTGGGTTGGACACAAATACTAAATTTCTAAGAATTCCTACATATCATATAAGGATTATAATCAATCCATAATTAGTTCATGAAATACCATGTAGTTTAACGTCATACATTAAGGGCGTGAGGGGAATGGAGAATTTTTTTCAGGGAGGGACACATGGTGTAGCTATTGTAAACCCAATGTGTATGAGGAAAAATGTAATCCACTCCACATTATGTGTAGCCCTTAAAGAGGACTAGACCTAGAGGGGGGCCATTGGATGGAATGATTTTTAGGTTTTACCAGAAGACAAAATGTCTTGGCAGTCCTACATATCCTATGAGGGTAGGAATCAATCAATGCGTAGTTGTTAAAATTCCATGCTGATTAACATCATGTGGTAAAGATGATGATGGTGGGTAGTTTTTCATCTTACAACCTAGAAGGATTGCACAATTTTACGTCATACAGTAAGGACAGAGTAGGTAGTGGAATCCCAAAGGTGATTTGAAAATATTGTTAGAGTAACTTGACATTGACGAGAACAAAAGAATTCCACATAGCGTCACACACACCATCCCTAGAGAGAACTTCGGGCATGGGGCTGGAAATAAGGGGTTGAAGAACATGAGGCTAGACCCAGAGATGAAATGTCTGGGAATTCTTGTGTACACCTAAGGTTCGTAATATAGCATAAATATTTTTTAATATGTTTTTTGTTTAATGTCATGTGGTAAGGATGCATAGATTTCAGTTTATGGCCGTAGAGATCAGACCTTGAGGTTTGTTTACTGCATGCAATTTAGTTTCATATAGTATGAAATATATTTTAGTATAATTTCATAGGGCTTAGATAATTTTTAGTATATCATCATGTAGTATGAAAGGTACCACTCATGAAAATTACTTATTGAGAAATTTGGCATTGGTGGGAGGAGTAATATGCTCACCGTCCATGGTGACCAGGTAGTATGCATCATTGGGGTAAACCATGTGAATGATATAAGGTCCCGCCCATTTGGGTTCCAAAATTGGTTGCTTCCTACCAGGAATCATTTGTGTTCCTACGGACCATAATGTTTCACCTTGAAGAATATAAAATAGATGAAATTTCTTATTGAAATATCTAGATATCTTATTCTGACACTTCTCTAGATTGTGCATGTCATGGATCCAATTCTCAACGAGAGATTCTAGTTCTTCCAGATAGACTTCCCCTACCTTTTTTTTATGTATGTTGATCGTATATAGATGTGAAGGGTGATAGACACTAAATATTGATAGGAAAAACCAACTCAGTTCCATACACTAGGGAATATGGGGTCACCATGGTGGAATTACGGTAATCATCTGATAAGCCCAGAGTGCATTGGGAAGCTTTTATGAAAAAATATTTTTATTCTGACCATACGTCTTCTGTAAGATATTAGAGAGAGTTTTGTTGAACCCCTTGATCTTCCCATTTTCTTGCGCATGATTGCAATGGGTATGATTATAATGGATATTTTACTTGGCATAAAATTTCTTCGGCTCAGCAACCTAGAATTTTGTGTTGTTATCAGTGAGGACGGTGTGAGGGACTCCGAATCGGTGGATGATATTGGAGCACACAAAATCAATGATAGACGGGGCCTTGAATTCCATGAGAGGAATTTCTTCACACCACATGGAAAAGAAATTTTTAGTGTTCATGATGAACCTGAACTAGTGAGTTGTTACTGGTGGACATGGTCCTATAACATCAAGCTCCCAGGCTACAAAGGTCCAAGAGTACTTGGTAGTATATAGAGGCTCTAGAATCTGATGCACGAAATTATCTTGGATCTGGAATGCATGGAACAAATTTGATCACATGAGACAGTAATTGACCATGGTGGTCCAGAAGTCTCCCAACCCTTGCATCTGATAAGAGATTTCAAACCTTCCTGATGAGCTCCACAGGAACTGGCATGAACTTTTTACGTAGCCTAGGGAATCTCGTATCCTTGAATGCAAGGGAAGAGAACCCCATAAAACATGTTTATTTAGAGTATTTTCTCATAGATGGGACCACTCTAGAGAGTTAACTGGGCTGCATGCTGATAGGTTTTCTGTCACACCCCTGCTCCCGAATAATCGGAGCCGGTGCCATACAGGGGATCTATTCGGTTCTAGCTCTGAGAAACCAGATACTTCTAAAATGTTTCATCTGCTAAAAGTTGTCAACTAAAAAATTATAATTAAAACATAGTGTGAGCATATGAAAACCCAGTAAGGGGTTTTTAAAACAAACGAAATAACTATTGATAACTTTCTTTAAAACATTACATAGATCATTTTTCAAAAAGAAAAACTATAACACATATAACATATTATAAAAGTGATCAATTAAAATCACGATAAAAAACTTACAAGGATAAATGATTCAATCATAGGCATGCTCATTTGGAGTAATAATTAAAATATATGCATATGAGAGCGCAAATTGAACATCTAAGAGTAATTAATAATCATAGTTGTGCGTAAAGGTAATAACTTCAATTTCATAAATCGAATACTAAATCACTGAGTGATAAACGTATTCCATGCCATGAGCTTTAATTTTCTAACACTCATAAATATTGGCTCTTAACCATGGGTATTCTATTAGTCGAATATCCATTTGGATAATTAATTATCATGCACATAATGGGGGAATGTATCATGTCGAACTTTAATTTATGTGTCAAGGCCTCGGCCCGCACCTACAAGAAAATTGTAACCAGACCCCAACCCAAAATGCCTCTATAACTGGACTCCATCCCAGAGAGCCTCTGTAACTGGACTCCAACTCGGAGGGTCTTCTGTAACCGGACCCCAACCCGGATGACTTACTTTTACCGGTCCCCAAAATGGAACATACTATTCAAATACATTCTTCATATTTTTAATAAGTTCATGTATCCAAAGTGTCTCATACCACATTCAATACCTAAATTCCATGTCTTTTATTGGGGGTGTCCTATACCACTCAAAATAATTAAATTCATAATCTGTTATTATAAGTGATGAATAATAATTAGATCGATTTATCACATAAATTAATAACATAAAAATCTTCCATAATCATTCAATGCTTTACATTTCATGTTAATAACTTCAGATATGCATTTTTATGCTCAATTCATGTGATGATAAATGGAAATGAAATTGGACTAAATCATAATATTTGAGATATTAATTAAATAATAATCTTCCCAACAATATGAATAAACTATTAAACCTTCTCTGCACATGTGATATTAATTTAAAACACTCATGTAATGGGGTTACCACATAAAATGATAGTTCCTTAATTTTTTCATATCCTTGATTCATGGAAATGAATATTTATTGTTGAAAATGACGATTTTAAATTAAGATAGATTTCATTTGTAAACAAGAATGAAACATTGAGTACAACTATAAATAAAATGGAAATTGAATCCATTTAATCCAAATATACATAGTATAATAGTTTACATTGAAAATATGGTCATTTCAATTTATCGAAGGAATACATGGTTTATTACACATTCTTTTCGAATGATACAATTACTGAAGCATATCAAATAATTGATAACAAATAGGTTTGACCCATGAAATTATAACAAAGATAATATCATTAAATATTCTTTAACTAAAATGAGTTTGATGTAGGACATGCTTATTTAAAAACTAATGTTTGTCATAATATTACAAATCCATTGGATCCCAAAGCTATATTCTCATCCATGTCTTTATTTAAAAAAAATTAGATCATCTTTATTAGAATATAAATTTATTGAATTATGTGTATATTTCCAAAAATATACTAAGAGTTTATCAATTTTTTATAATTAAAAAAACATACTAAACAAACCCAACTATTATTTTCTACCTTAGAAATATTTACATGTACAACTTTTAACTTTGAAAAGACTAGATTCACATAGAGATAATATATGTAAATATAAACCATATATATATTTATATAAATAATTGTATGAACTTTGCATTTCACAACTAAAACTAGTACTTCTTACGTTGGTTAAACAATGATAATCACATTTTTAGAAAAAAATGAATAGGTTTAGGATGGAAAACTATATGTATACATATAAACACAAACAATATCATTTAATAAAAATATTGGAGAATAACTCATACATGTGAATATAAAGTTGCAATCCTCCAATATTTACACTCCTGAATTAAGCACTTCAAAATAATGGCATTTGAGAAAACTACACTTAGTGTTTTGTGTAAAACATTCATTCAATGTGGTGTGCATAAGATGTTGTGTTTAATCAAATCCAAAAGAAAATATTTGAAAACACAGGTTTTTTACTTTTTTCGCAAAACATTGGAAATTTTTATAAATGCAATTGGGGATTGAGGTTGGCTTACGTACCAACGTACGTGTAAGGATCTCATACCATGCTTATTTGACACTTGCATTATTATCAAAATTATTAACTAAAAGAATAACAATGAAATGAATAAAACCACATGTATATATTATCAATATATATTTAATAACACATATAATCAATAATTATAGTTTTCTTAATAATGATTCCATGGATTTCATAATTCTTCAATAACATTGAAACTCAAACGTAGAAGTCTTCAATATAGGCTTATGATGTTTATAAAAATCTAAAGGTTGTGTATATTGTAACTATATATTTTCATATACATATGTATATGTATATAAACGATTATGTATTTAGGTAATAAAATAGATTTCCATGGGGTGTCCATATGTAGGGTTTATTAATACCCTATAACTCAAGATCTTACAACTCTTAAAGAATTCATTTCAAACAGTATGATGATGTATATATGTTTTAAAAGTGTATATGAATATATATCTGTACAACTTAAAACCCAACAAGAAAGACAAATACTAATCACCTACCTTAGCTCGAGGAGGAAGAGGGGCTCGGGAGAAGCTAGAAAACTCGGAGGACTCGTTGAGGTCTGCTGGAGGCTTGTGAGTAAGGAACCTGAAGGTTCTTCAGTTTCCTTGGTGTGGGTTTTGTATACTATACCTATAATGGTTATTTTAATGCAATATGAAAGGGATCTGAGGCCAGCATAGATTATAAAAAATACCAGGGAAAGAGATATCTGTGGAAACCGTGTGATAGGAGACTCCGGCAGTTGAAAGGGGTGAAGAAAATTGGTGCCAAAAGGGATCTAGGGTACTAGTTCATGGCACACCATAGGGGAGAAGATGAGAGTGCTTCGATTAGAAAACTGGGAGGAACTTGGGTGGCCCAGATCAGTTCTAGCTTGGAATCAAGGGTCAGGGTATTCTTGTGATTTATAAAGGTAATGATCGGCTCAGATTAAATCAGAGTCTGATTGGACGACCTGAGATTTAATCGGCATTTTAAAACCCTCAAATTGTTGCGATTAGGTCTCGCCTGATCTGACTGCGTATAAAAACGTGGATGTTTTACTGCAGCTACAAGGGGTCAAGCACGAGGTCGAGATCAACCACACAGATTGTGTGATACATGATCCAATAGCCCATATCTTGTTTTGCCCGAAAAATGTGCCGCACATCGAAATGGGGAGGCATGCACGGATTCCTTATAAGCCTAAGCCTCTGAAGCATCAATCAGAAATCATGCAGCCCACACGTAGGGGGGAATACACAAGGGCTCCCACTTCCCCGGTAGGCCTGGGCCTACCCATGGCAATTTTGGCCTTGCACCCACGCTGCGCACTCATGTACTCCTGATCCTGTGCACCCTTCAGGGATCCAATGCCCAAACTCAGGCCGGCCCAAGATTGGGCTAACGGCTAGGCTCAGCCACCTAGTGTGAGCTGCATCCCTTGGCCCAACTATAAAGGGTTGGCCCCTGAGGGCCCAAATTTATTTATGAAACCATCCTAAAAAAATAAAGAATACCTAATTATACCTTTTCTATTACTAAAATTATTTATAAACATTGAATCTTTAACATTCATTTTTATAAATTGAAATTAGAAATACCCACAAAAATCTTTGATACTGATATTATAGTAGTAAAAAACATTGTTTAATCTAAACATAGTTTAACTATAGGATATTAAACATAGTTTTAGGGAATGAAAGATATTTACAACATATTTAGTATATTTGAATATCTTTTCGAATTCCTTATTGAAAAACAAATTATTTTACCATAATTAGGAGTTATGTTATGATATACAATTCATAAATTTTTGAAAAATAAGTTGTACTTGAACATTTTTAGTTATTTCACCACAAGTTCAACGGCTATAATTATATCTGTTGGAATCCAACGGTCACCTAAGGCAATGGTCGGGCTGTTTCCTTATAAAACCTAGCCTTAGGGTGTCCAAAATTCAGGGCGATTGAAGAAGATGGTGCACGTCATACCATTGGTGCTTAGTGTGGTTGCAGTGGCTTTGGCCATTCTTATTTTTTTTATATCAAATTCTAAGGACCCATATTACTTTCTTGGGGTTCTCGTTGTTTTAGGTGGTCTCCCTATAATTCTGATAGGGTTTTTAATAGGTATATTTGGTTAGCATGATTACTCTTTTGATCTAGATGTATTGTAAACACTATGATGTTTTTATTTAAATGAAAATCCTTGTGTCCATTTGTGTGTTTTACACAGTTGCATTTTAATATAAATTAAAATGATATTATTACTTTCTCATGAGAAATAATTTTTGTTAAATTATTATGAATTTCAAAATAAAATGTAAACATAAACATATAAATACATGAGGATAGAGTTTTGGTGTGTTATATCATTCCCCCTTCAAGGAAATGTGTCCACTTAATTCATTCTACCTATGCATAAGTGACTGACTGTAGACATGAACGGTGAATTTCTAGACATTTTGACACTTCGTAAAGTTTTTTGCACATTTTTTGAAAATTCATGAAAGGTAGGTACTCCTCTTCACAGGTCTTGACCAAGATGGTCTCTAGTATCTCAGTAGGGAGAGATAGGATGTGAGTCTATCCTTACATCTGAAAATTAATTTTGAAGGATCAATTGATGAAACCTATTCAGAAATATAACCACAAACAAGATTGAAAAATAAAGAAGTGATAACAAATTGCATTCTCATATCACCACTTGATCAAAAAAGGGGAAAGGAAAATGGTTTCCATAGTCCCCTAATACACGAATCCCCAAAAATAGTTCAAAACATTCCATCTCACTAAACCATATACAACCCAATAAATTTGGTTCAGTATCGTAGGGGCACTTGTATTGTCTCCAAATTCTGACATGTGGTGTGTACAATTGTGAGACGTTTGTATGTACTTGTTTTATGTATACCGAATAGTATGATTCATAGTCAAGGATGATGAAGTCCATTACCTAACCAAAAATGGTCATCGTACAGGACATGACACAAATATGTCGAGTAGTGGTCCCCCGTTGTTGCAGCTTCATAGAAGGCTATGAGGGATTTGATGCCTTCTGCTGTGGTAAAGCATCTAAAAAGCCCCACATAGTATTTTCCCTACCGTACGTCGGATGGAAATTGATCTTGCATCATAAAGATGTAATCCAGACTGGCTCTTCGATGGAGTTGAAGTACTCAGGGAAAATTAGATATTTCATAGATATGTTTGGATGAAATATAGATATGGGCATAGTTTATATAATTTTCATGGATGGATGTTGAAATTATGGTTTCTAGAGCCTTATTAGGGAGAGATAGAAGATTAGTACCTTCATTTTCAATCATTAAATCAAGAAAACATGCATATTTATTATTATATAAGTAGATTTTTCTTTGTTTCAGTTCTGTTTTTTTAGAGTTATCTGAGACGAATCGTCTGATACCAACTGTCATCCCCAGCTCTTGAATACCTGGAGTCGGTGCCATACAGAGTATCAATTCAGTTTTGACTCTAAGAAACCTGCTACTTATGACATGATTCATCTCCTAAAAGTTGTCACCAAAAAAAATTTAATCAAAAACATTGGGTGAGCATACAAATGCCCAGTAAGGGGTTTTATATGAAACCAAATAACTTATTGAAAACTTTCTACGAAAATTTTCATAAGTTAATTTTCTTAATGAAAACTCTAACACATGTATTATATCATAAAATTGATCAATTAAAAACATGGTAAAAATGTTGAAAGGATACATGATTCAACCATAGACATTATCATTTGGAGTTATAAGTAAAAGATATGCATATGAGAGTACAAATTTAACAACTAAGAGTAATGAATAATCAGAGTTGCGCTTAATGTTAATAACATCAATTTCATACATCAAATACTAAATCACTGAGTGCTAAAAATATGCCATTCCATAAGGTTTGATTTTATGACACATAAATATTGTCTCTTAACCATGGGTATTCTACTGGTCGAATATCCTTTTGGATAATTAATTATCATGCACATAATGAGGGAATTTATAATGTCATACATTAATTTCAGTGTTAAGGCCTCAATCAAGACTAAGGGGCTAACTGTAACCGGACCCCAACCTGGAGAGCCTCTGTATCCAGACTCCATCTTAGAGAGCCTCTATAACCGGACCCCAACCCGAAGGGTCTGCTGAAATAGGAAACCAATCTAGAGGTCTTACTTTTACCATTCCCCAACCTAGAACATACTAGTCCAACAAAATTCCTCGTATGTTTAGTAGGGAGATGTATCCAAAGTGTCTCATACCACTTTGATTACCTAAATTCCATGTCTTTTATTTCGAGTGTCCCATACCACTCCAAATAATTAAATTCATAATCCATTATCATAAGTGATGAATAATAAGTAGATCCATTTATCACATAAATTAATAACATAAAACTCTTCCATAAACATTCAATTCTTTATATTCCAAGTTAAAAACTTCGGATATGCATTATTCATGCTCAATTAATGCGCTGATAAATGAAAATGACATTGGACTAAATCATAATATTTGAGCTATTATTTAAATTATAATATTCCTAAAAACATTCATAAACTATTAAAACTTCTTTTCACTTATGATGTTAATTTAAAACTCGCATGTAATGGGGTTACCACATAAAATGATTGTTCCTTATTTTTTTCAGATCCCTGATTCATGGAAATGAATATATATAGCTAAAATTGACCAATTTAAATAAATACATATGTCATTTGTACACAAGAATGCATCATTGATTACAACTATAAATAAAATGGAAATTGAAACCATTTAATCCAAATATACGTAGTATAAAATATTACATTGAAAATATGGTCGTTTCAGTTTATCGAAGGTATACATGGTTTATTACACATTCTTTGCACATTAGAAAATTACTAAATCATATCATGTAATGGATAAAAAAAGGTTTGACCCATAAAATTATAACAAATCTAATATCTTTAAAGGTTCTTTAAATAAAACGAGTTTGACATAGGAAATAAACATTTAAAAACTAATGTTTTTCATAATATTAAAAATCCATTTGAACCCAAAGATATATGTCCTCCATGTCTTTATTTAATAATTTTTGATCTCTTTATTAGCATAGAACAAGATTTAATTATGTGTATATGTCCAAATATATACTAACTGTTTATCTGTTTTTTATAATCTTAAAAAAAATCCATACTAAACCAACCGAAATATGATTTTCGACTTTATAAATATTTACATGTAAAACATTTTACCTTTGAAAAGCCTGGATTCACTTAGAGATGATACATTTAAATATAAACTATATATATATATATATAAGTGTATAAGCTTTTCATTTCACAACTAAAATATGTACTGCTTACGTTGGTTAAACATTGAAAAACACATTTAAAAACCGAATATGTCTAGGATGGAAAACTATATGTATACATATAACCATCACCACTATAATTTAATAAAAATAGTGGATAATAACTCATACAAGTAGATAGAAAGTTGCATCCCTCCAATATTTACACTCATTAATTAAGCACATCAAAAGAGTGGAATTTGAGATAACTACACTTAATGTTTATGTAAAACACTCATTCAACGAGGTGTGCATAAGAATTAGTGTTTAATCAAATACAAAAGAAAATATTTGAAAATACATGTCTTTTACTTTCTTCAAAATACTTTGGATATTTTTATAAATACAATTGGGGATTGATGTGGGATTACGGACCCACATCCCCGTAAGGATATCATACCATGCTTATTTGACACTTGAATGATTATTAAAATTATAAACCAAAAGTATAATGAAGAAAAGAATAAAGAATAATGTATAAATTATCAATATATATTTAAGAACACACATAATCATGTAAAAAAATTAATAAAAATGACTCCATGGATTTCATAATTCTTCAATAACAATGAAAATCAAACTAAGAAGTCTTAAATTTGGGCTTTGGAAGTTTATTAAAATCTGAGGGTTGTGTATATTTTACCTATGTATTTTCATATACATACTTATATTTATATAATTGATAATGTATTTATGTCATGAACTAAATTTTCATGTGGTGTCCATATTTAGGGTTTATTAATACCCTATAACTCAAGATCTTACAACTCTTAAATAATTAATTTCAAACCCTAATGATGATGTATATTTGTTTTAGAAGTGTATATAAATATATATTCATTAAACTTAAAACCCAACAAGAAAGACAAAGGCTAATCCCCTACTATATCTCGAGGAGGAAGAGGGGCTCGTGAGATGCTGGAAAACTCTGAGGACTCGTTGAGGTCCGCTGGAGGCTTGTGAGCAAAAATCCGGGAGTTTCTTCGGATTCCTCTGTGTGGATTTTATAAACAATACCTGTAATGGTTATTTTAATGAAAGATGAAAGGGATCCAAGGCCAACATAGATTAAAAAATACTTGGGAAAGAGATCTCTGTGGAAAACGTGTGACAGGAGGTTCCGGCGACAGAAAGGGGTGAAGAAAAATGGTGCAATAAGGGAGGAAGGGTACTGTTGCATGGAACACCACAAGATAAAAGAAGACAACGCTTAGAGTAGAAAACCAGGATGAACATGGGCAGCCCAAATCAGTTCTGGATTGAATTCAAGGGTTGGGAGGAATTCACGGTTTATAAAGGTAATGATAGGCTTGGATTAAATTTGAGTCTGGTCGGATGATCCATGATTGAAGCATAATTTTAAAACCCTTGAACTGTTGCGATTATATCTCACCTGATATAATGGCATATAAAAATGCGGATGTTTTACCACGGCTTCTTGGGTTTAATTGCGGGTTCAATATCAATGGCCCAGATTGTGAGATACATGATCCAACGGCCCAGATCTCATTTCACTTGAATAAACGCATCCCACATCAAAACGGGGATGCGCACACGGCTTCCTTATAAGCCTAATCTTCCGAAGAATCATTCAAAAATCACACAAAACACACACAGGGGACCTTACACATGGGCTCCCGCTTCCCCTGCATGCCTCGGCCTACCCATTCCCAATGCGGCCTTGCACCCACACTGCGCACTCATGTGATCCTGCTCCCGTGCGCCCTTCTGGGAACCTATGCCCAAACTCGGGCCAGCCCAAGCTTGGGCTGAGGGCTAGGGTCATCCACCTAGTGTGATCTACCTCCCTTGGCCTTGCCATAAATGGTGGGCCCTTAAGGGAAAATGTTTTTTATGAAACCATCCTAAAACAATTAAGGAATACTTAATTATACCTTGTCTATTAATAATATTATGTATAATCATTAAAGCATTAACATTTAAGGTTATAAATATAAATTTAAAATACCCACATAAAATCTTTTATACTAATATTATAGTAGTCAAAAAAATAGTTTAATCTAAATATAGTTTAACTGTGGGATATTAAACATAGTTTTAGGGAATGAAAAATCTTTAAAACCAAATTATAATATTTTTAAATAATTTCAAATTCCTTATTGAAAAACAAATTATTTCACCATAATCAAGAATTATCGTATAATCTCCAATTCATAATTTTTTGGAAAACTAAGTTGTACTTGAACATTTTTAGTTATTTCACCACAAGTACAACAGCTATAATTAAAGATTTTGGGATCCAACTGTCACCTAAGGCAATGGTCAGGTTATTGCATTATAAAACATTTCCTTAGGGTTTTCTAAATTCAAGGCAATTGAATAATATGGTGCACTTCATACCATTGGTTCTTAGTGTGGTCGTAGTGGATTTGGCCATTTTTGTGTTCTATATGTATGTTTTTTAGGACCCGCATTACTTTATGGGGTTCTTGTTGTTTTAAGAGGTCTCCGTATAATTCTAATAAGGTTTTTAATAGGTATATTTGGTTAGCATGATTACTATTTTTATCTAGATGTATTGTAAACACTACGGTGTTTTTATTTAAATGAAATTTATTGTGTCCATTTGGGTGTTTTACTCAGTTGCATTCTAATATAAATTAAATCCATATTATTACTTTCTCATGAGAAATAATTTTTGTTCAATTATTATGAAATTCAAACTAAAATTTAAACGTAAACATATTAATACATGAGGTTCGAGTTTTGGGGTGTTACATTTTCTCACATTCAGCTCTATTTTTTATGATATTGTTGTGTTGGAGGTACTCGATGAAAGGATTTGTCCAATTAGTGGTCTCTTTTATTATTTTGGAAGGGGGACATGAAGGTTTTGATGTAGATGCACCGGTGGTAAGATGGTATACTTGCTGGATATCATCATCGTCTAGAGTGATGGGAGTGATGAATATTCAATGAGCCACATGGACGAACAAATTGGCCTAGTTAGGCTCTCAAAGAGATGCAAAATGTTTTTCTATATCATCAGGTTGACCTTTTTTTATGGGTAACTTGAATGACCTCAGGTAGGGAAGGGAAATAGTCCATTTGTTGGTGTGTGTGCTCTAACAGGGGTTTAATCTCTAGCTTTCTGATGACATAGTCTTCGTTGATCTACTCGATGACTAGCTCTGGGTCCCCTTTCACATATAGGTGGGGAACATCAATACTGAGGGCTGGTTTGAGACCATTTAGGGGGCCTAATACTCCACCTAGTTTTTGGTGAATCTTTCTGAAAAAATAAATGAATAGGGAAGGATAGCTAGTGGAATCGTGGTGAAGAGGATATTCAAGCCCACTCTGTTATGTCTGGGGTCATGTAGTCTTCAACCGGTAGGGATTTTCAAAGCACCATTGAAGTGAATATTCCAACATGGAATGGCTTGATCCACTGAGAGGATTGCCTCATCTAGGAAATCAAGATCTAAAGAAATCTCTGTGGGGGAATGATGGAATGCAAGAAATTCTACTAGTACCTTCTCCTTTAAAGCTTTTGGCAGAATGACCCAGATGTCATACTGCTGAAGGATCACTACCCACTGAGCTAAATTGGATATCAAAATGGGATGGTTCATAATGTAAATTAAAGGTTCTATGTGAGGAACCATCCATATCTCATGGTTCTTCAATTAATGTCATCATTTCTGGACCACACATTCCAGTTCGAGGAAGCTCTTCTCGATATTGCAAAATCTAGTCTACGTATCGAGGAGCATGTGGATGAGATAGTATAAACAATTATATGTTCCTTCATTTTTATTCAGGTCAAGATGTACATTGAGGGACCATTCTAGGGTGGTAACATAATGGACTAGCAGGTTTCTAGAGATGGGTGGAATTAAAAAAGGAGTATGTAGAATGTACTTTTTGATCTCCTCAAAAGCGGTCTCACATTGTTCATCCCACTGGTAGTTGGCACCTTTTTTCATGATTTGGGAAAATAGATTACAATTTCTAAAAAAATATTCAATGAATCAGTGTTTATAGGCTAAGTGGCCCTAAAGCCCTTAGATCTCCCACATATTTCTTGGAAGAGGCATCATAATGATTGTCGTGATCTTCTCAAGATCAATCTTGATTCCTCAATATCTAACAAGAAATCCAATAAACATTCCATATGTTACCCCAAAGGAAGAAATCAAAGGGTTCATCTTTTTATGGAGGGAGAGTAGAAATCCAAACACATTCTCAAGATCTCAGAGATGGTGTTGATGCTATCAGTATTTGAGCACCAAATCATCCACATAGAATTCCCCTAATCTCTTGAGTATTGGCTTGAATATGAGGTTCATGGAACTATAATATTTGGCACCTACATTCATTAGACCTAAAGGCATTGCATTTTAACATAAAGTACCTTGTGGTTCTCTAATGACAATAGAATCTTCATCTTTAGGGGCCATTTTTATTTGATTATATCAATAATACCCATCTTTGACAGAGATATCCTAGAATCCAGTGGTTGCATTGATCAATAATTATGTCGCAAGAAGGGGAAAATATTCTTTTCAGATAGAGATGGTTGAAATCCCGAAATTTGATGTCGACTATGATCTATTCATTCTTATTTTGTATGGTAATTAGGTTAGATATCCATTTGGGTACTTGACATGCTTGAAAATGTTGTCTTTAATGAGATTATCAACCTCGACCATGAAAATGGCACCGTGAAATGGGGGAATATTTCAGGTGGGATGTTTAAACTTGTGATGGTTTATCAAGAGACCTAGCCAGTAGAAAAAGACCCTGGGATTAGTTCTTGCATCTCTCCATAGCTCCAAGAAAATACATCTTGATGTTTCTTCAAGAAACTCACATACTACCACTAATCTTTTGCAGACAAGGCTGCACTAACTAGTGTTGGTTTTAGATATGTCTCGGTGCTGAGGTTTACCTATACCAGCTCATCGATGGTGGTGGAGATACCTTAATCAAAGGAGGAGCATCCTCTATGTCCTCTAGATTTTCCACATTGAAAGGATCATCAGTAGGGTGTAATGCGTATGAGTTTTCTGATTCTAACAGAATATTGGTGTTGTCATGAGCGATAGTGGAATATTTGTTGGGGGAATCCTATGTTGTTAAAATCATTGTGACTAAATCTATTGATCTGACTCCATCATTTCTTCAACCCAATAATCCAATATTGATAATATTAAAGCAGTAGTGGTACATCAGCTTGATTTGGTTCATCCTATCATGGAAAAACAAGAATGTATGGAATATTGTTGTTTCCATGGGTCAAACATCGAAATACCATACATGGGTAAGGGGTTCTAGGTTCAATCAATCTTAGTTCATGTAGGAGTAAGAAGTTATCTTCCTACATTCCTTGTATAGGGAAGCACACATTCCCCTTCTCTTAGATATGACAAAGTACTGTCCCCTGTCTTGGGTCAAGGCCTCCAATCAGTGAATTGGGTGAATTTAGGCATCACCGTTGTCTCTCTATGGGTCAGACACAATGGTAGTATGCTCAACCTCATTGGTCAGATCCTACTTTTCCTTGATCCTGTAGTAATCGGCATCCAGGTAGAAGGATTCACAAGAGATAAAGGGAGACGCATCACCTGGGATCATGCCCACTCGACCATTAATATAGTACTTGATGAATTGGTGATATGATTAGGGGATGATACATGCAGATGGAGTTGTGGTCTACTCATTCGTGCATTGTAGGTAGTGTCCTGCAAGACAACCATAAACCTTGTATTGGAAATAGGGCCATTGAATTGGGTATCCAAGGGAATTTTTCTAATATATGTCTGATATGTACTATCATAACAATTAATATTTAGTTCATACGGATTCATATGTGCTTTAGATAGACACAACATGTGAAGATTTTGGGTCGGGAAGAAATTGATCTTGGAACCCTTTTTAATTAGACAACGACGGACTTCTATGCCATCAAACTAACCATTGATGTATAGTGGGAGGATGTTCCACTGTATAAGATAACCTGCATCTTCTCATGAGAATTAGATGATTTATTGACATTCACCAAGTTCGGCCTCCTCATCATGGAAGGCCTCTATGGTTGTTACCTCTGTTTCAAATTGGAGGGGCTCTTCAAAGCCTGTGTAAGGGATTAACAAAAATATTTTGACAATCAGAGAGTATTAAGAATTTATACTTTGGTAGGAATTCTGGAATGTTTCTTGATAATATCTTACTTCTGTGTTAGGTACACATTTATATCGATAAGAAGTTTCTCTGTGGAAGGTGTTATGGTGAACGATATAGGTCGGACCGAATGATTTCAGCTAGTGTGGGGGGTATCCCGCTGCTCACTAGCTATATCTCATAGGATGACTACCAGATAATGGTTGGATGACTATGTTCTATCCACAACTGAATACAGATGATCGCAACATGGTTGTAAAGTCTCTTCCTAGTTGATCAGAACAAATGGAAGGGAAAGTGGATATGATGAAATTTGGTAAGAGTACCGTGTATGATGAGTCATGCACTGAGCTTGTTGTACGGTTTTAGTGTCTTTAACTTATTGGTTAGAAGTGTTCATAGACAAATGTTAATGGTTCACATATCCATAGTTTTATCAATTCTAGTGTCATCTAGGTACATTTGGAGGGTTTTTCTGGAATTCCTCACCTTTAAGGACCATGTATGGGTCCACTAGCTCGATGGTGTTCACTGAGGTGTACTATTGATCATAAAAAAATGAATCCTCAATTTCGGGGAGGATTCAGGTGACAAATCCAAATCCCTGAGGGCATTAAAACACTAATATTATATGATGGATTCGGTACTAATAGGGGACATTGCTTCTCCTTGTGTTATTGGCCCTTACTCTCCTGAGGTGGTGTAAACTGAGATGTCTATGTAGAAGTAGTATCTTGGTGTAGCGCAACGACTTTGTAAGGAACAAGTTGATTCAAACAAACACAGATAATATAATGGGAACTGGAAACTTCCATTTCTGCTATCTAATCATCAAACGTTTAATTTCCACAACTAGAGACCTACGTCCATTAACCCTTGATATCACTATCAGGATTTACAAATAAACAGGACACCTATGTCGGGGCATGGACAAATCAGATTATATTGTAATTGACCTGGTCCTTGATCCAGTCTTTGAACACATAACCCTACTTGAGACTGTGTCCAAGGAACCAGTAATTGGGGATGTTATTTTGGGGATCAGTGAAATCTTCCTCTTCAGGCCTCCTTCATTATGGAAAATATTGGATTCACTGGTCCAAGGCACTCCAAAAATAGTTAGGGACCAGAGATTAATTAAATGATTAGGTCCATTTTCTCCTATCCTTGAATGGTTCATTATGATCATGGCTCTGATGAGGGTCTACAGCATGGAGTGGAGGTGTAATATGGTTGTCTCACCTAAGAGGCAGCGGTGTGTTACATTGTGGTGCATGCCGATTCTATAGAGGACAATTTTGAGTTGGAGGATAAGTCGGAGATGGTGGCCCTCAGCAAGGCTATGGTGGTGGATCTGTCGGTAACAATTCAAAGTATCTTGGGGACTCTATCTATGAAATAGTAGTGTTCTCATCCTAGGAGGCTTTCTTACAAGAGCTGCAGGAGGAAACATGTGTTCCTGTTTGGATTGTGGTAAGGCTTCCTTCAGAAATTGAGCCTTGTTAGAGAAATTCTAGAACCCACCTGGGATGTTCTGAGTAATGAGGGAAGAAACCAATTCAATAATAACATTCCCTACGAAAATCATTATTAGTTGTTGCTGAGTCTGTGGCATGTCGAGTGAGTGTGTAAGGCCCTTCCACCTAGCGACAAAGTCTGCGACTCAATCATCCAACCTTTTCCTACACTTGAAGAGATTAGAATTACAATTCATGTTGGTCGTGGAACTGAATTGATACGGAAACTACTTGAGTAGATACTAACAAACAGCTATGGAACCAATGGGTAACTAGTTGTACTAGATAAATGTGAAACCTTAAAATTTCGGCATGAAACTCCAAAGCATAGTGGCTTCCTGATGGACTGCAGTCCCCAGAATGGTTTTTCACCTTAAAAAAGTTTTCTAGATTCTGCATGGGATATCATATCCCACTAAAATGGGGGAAGGTAGTATTTATAAATCACGAGGGTGTTGGAATATCATCCACCCATGCAGAATATGTCTTTCCATCAGGAAAGATATCCACGTATCTAGATTAAAGAGCCTATAGGTGAGTGATGAGAGCATCCATTAGATTTTCTTGATGATGATTACTATCTTGGAAAGGATTCCTAAGTACCAGAGCATTTGTAGGTTCTCCAAAGTGGTAAACTGGTTGAGATAATCATAGAGAGGCTGGTGTAATGACCTAAGGGGAAACTAGAGTATCCTGCAGAGCCATTTGTAGGTCCTTCAAAGGAGAAGGGGGAACTTGATCTAGGACCCAAGGATTGTTTTCACGCAGCTTGATTGGATTCAGAGATTCATACCAGAGCCTTTTACCATAAACATTGGTCTCTACTTAATCAGGATAAGCATCATTGTCTAGATTAATTAGAGGAAACTCAATAGGGATAATATGTGCATTCCCATGTTTCCCCTATGGAAGAAGGATGTGATCATGTTATGGAACACGATAACCTAGAAGTATTTCTATGGAACACTTAGTGAGGAGCACGTCGACGATCCTTCACTCTTCTGTGAGCTGTTGGCATAATGTGGTCTTTTTAGGATCCTCTTCCATCTTCTTCATTGAATCAGACAGTTTATAAAGCTTGACTTTCCCAGATTTTGATTTTCCCTTGTTAGCATCTCAACCCAAAGGCAATGTCTTGTTGGGAAAAGACCAAGTCTCTGCCTTTTTTGGTGAGTGTGGACACATGCAGGGTCTTCGGGGTGTTTTAATGCCTCAGTGGGGTGTTCATATTCTCCAGAACATGTACTGATTCCCTATTCTAGATATATCTTAGGAATGACCAAGTTTACTCTGAAGACACCCAAAGTCATGTCATTAATATCACCAGGTGAGCCTTGTTGGCGTATCGTAGGACTGAAATGTAGGGCATCATACTTCTCTCATCCATAGATCTTGACATGTGGGGAAGCCTCCTTAATAACTCTATGAAGAACAGTAAATCATTGGATGCATCATTGAAAAATATTATGATAATAACAAGGTGATGCAGGGTGCTATGAAATAGGGAGTGTGACCAACTCAACCATAATACATTGTTGGCCAATGTCGTCAAAGTGTTATCATCTTTTGGGGCATGCTAATCATCGATGAAGAATATAGAAATGCCATATCCCAATGGTTTAGTGGAATCACACAACCTCATCTAGGGTGAGGGACTTCGGACTATTGAAACTTGTAGTTTCATTTAGACATAATATCTCGAGGACATGGTCTACTATAAGAATGATCCATGAACATATCGGATCAGACCAAGGATTTATCCCTAGGTTGCCTCATCCATCAACTAGAGCAGTTGAGGGACGGGTAATAGCACTAACATGGACCGTTGCAGTGGTAGACTGGTCGGTGGAGAGTAAGGTGCACGAGCTGATAAACCGCTGCATCTTGGTCTATCTCTCATGGAATGAACTGACATTATAACCACATCCCTATAGGATAGCGTATAAAAACTACTTCCCAGATAGCGGTGGTAGTTGTTGGTAGTCGATCAGGCTGGTGCTTGTTATTGACCAGTCTCAAGAACATTTCTCCATGATCTCTTGTCAATGTAGAGAATGGTCCCAGTGATTATAGTGATGAAATCCTAGAAAGACCCTAGAAAGTATCCAAATTTTCCTCCTCATGTATGTATCTATGAATTAATTCTAGGATACAGTACATCTCAGTTTTCAGGCGGAAAAATATGATATGATGAGTTCCCACCCCATCCCTCAACACAAAGGATTGAGGTGAGGCCTCCATGATAGAGTCACACTCGACTGTTGAGTTTTAAAATAGGACAGGTTTTACAATTATTTTTTTCTTCTCAATATCCTTATTTTTGTGGTGATGATTCTCCCTATTTCCCTAGGGTGGTTCTTCAGGGCATGGTAGATCTTTGACATGGGTAGTACCTCTATATAGATAGTTGTTGCAGAAGGAAGGACCTCTATATAGATGAACTAGTGTGCGGGGAGCACTCTATAAAATGTCAAATGGAACACGGGGAGGACCTTTTTTGGAGTTAGAAAAAACACAGGGAGTACCTACATGATATTGATTGATTTGGTGAGGAGGACTGTCACATTAATTAATTCCACAGTGGGGAGGTCCCCTGCTTGAGCTGATGTTGATGGGAGGAAAACCTTTAAATTAACGACTAGAAATATGGGGAAAAACTCCATACCTAGGATTTTAAGCATGGAGAGGAGTTCTATACTAAATACAGGAGCGGTGAGGACCTCCACTCTAGCTAATGATGGTACGAGGAGTACCTCCGTAATGTATCTGGTCATCTATCATCAACCTGTGATGACTGCTACTTGCGTCGGTGATCGGGGGAGTCACCCCAGCCTGTCCATGGGGTGGTTGAGTCCTTAATCCGGATAGGACAAAGAGGTGCCCCAGTTATGTAGTAATAGGGTGTTTATAGCACACATCAGTGGTGGCTTAGAACACTAAAGACATAGAAGATGATTCTCCCTTGAGGGAATCCTCCTGAGCATGCACATGATGTTGGTGGTAAGTTAGTTGAGCAAGGGCTATTTGTGCAGTGGTACAGACCACCTTCTTCTCATCTTGTGGGACTAGCTGGCAGTGCTGGTGTGACCTAGTGGAATCCCTCCTTGGAAGATCCCTTTCAGAATTCCCAACCGAGAGGACTCAGACACCTCATACTTCATCGGTGTAAGGGAGTGAGTTATAATATTGTTCTGGGGAGTGTCTCTTGAAAATATTGAAGATTGGAGTGGGAATAAACAGTTCCCTACATGACCCATGGGAGAAATGGTTATGAAGGGGCATTGGGGCCTCCATATCTTGACAGGTCATATCCCTCATCTCAATACCCCCTCTTATGTTCATATCGATGGACAAAAATGTCCATTACCCTCCTCTGGGAAATTTCATAAGGTGTGATGGGTAATGGGTGACTAGTAGTTAGGGTATTTTATGATGAAGTGGTGGAGGTGAAGCTGTGATGGATTGATGCATTGGAATTTCACCTACCTATGTGTCTATTAGTGGGAGGTGGATGGATTCCTGCTACTATATCTTGTGCCATGCAATGTATGAAGATTCATCCATCTGTATAGATAATTAGAAATAAATTACAAGTCCCCTAGTGACATTTAGTATTCCTTCGCTAGATAGAAATATCCACGCTGACAACATCGCAGACCAGGATTTTCAATGATCAACTGCCCCAAATATAGGTGAGTTTCACACCAGGCCCACTATTTTCTTGGCAGGTCCTGGAACTGGATACCTGGATCTGGTGACACACTTATCTATTGATTCCCAGAATGCTAATAATCCCCATATTGAGGAAAATAATTCACATTGGATCCACCGTTTTTGTTTATGGTTCTTTTCCTTAGCAGAAAACCTAATTTTTTTACGTGTGTGGGAAGCTTCGGCAAGATGGGTTGCATTGTTACCCTTCATTCCATCTTTCCAATGGTAGACATCATATGTCACCTCTTGAGGGACGTTTTCTCCTTGATCAAAATGGTATGATGGGATGTCAGTACCTCTGTCTGTGAATTCCTCCTCAAAATCTATTTCCTAGTTTGTGTCTCCCTTAACGAATAAGAAATATTTCGTGAAACTCTTTCAGGGGATATATCTTTTTGTATGTCAGTTAATTATGTATCTTCTGTTGGGATATTCTAAAGGGTAAAGTAAGGGCAGTGACCTTCAAATAGGATAGGAGTCATGTTGGGAATCACTAGCATTTCTGGACATTGATACACTTGTATAGTTGGATTTTACCTTATGATAGGGCTTCTCAAGAGCGTGTAATCTTGATTCATCCCACGTCGGATGAAGGTAATTCTATGTCGGAGGCATGTCACTATGGTTTTCCTCAACTTATTATTTTTAACACTGGGTATGTCACGAGTATACTGTCTAGTGGAGATAGATCAAACTAATAATAACACTTATGAAAGTGGATCAAATGGTTACATCCCAAGGATGTTTCACCTAGAATGTTTAATGGATGGGTGGATCCGAACGCCTGATGCTGATGGACCCTTAAGTAGTGTGTCCCAAAAGAGGGAAGATTTCACATCGTGAAGGATGGTCTAGACAGCATAGTGGGAGGATTAGAGAAGGATGATGGTTCCCTACAAATGGGACACTAAGGTTTACCATTTGCTGGGATTGAACCTTGGGGAGGCATCCTACATACCATTTGTAGAAGATAGGGATCAAAACCCATAGAGTTCAAAAGTTTGAGTCATGGAATTAGGGTGTACATAATAGAAAACAGCCTTGAAACATGCTATGGATAATGAATGGTTTACATCCTAGGTGTTGCAAAGAAAAATGAGAATAATGGGGGTTACATATGGTAAGCTTTCCATACGGATGGCATGACTTCACTGGAATGTGGAAGCCCAGGTAAAATCAAGATGTATATGGGTTAAGTGTCAAAGGATGAAATAAATGGGGATGGAATTGAGATCTGGAGTGAAGGTGATGATATTGGGCTTGAACCATTGGGTTCTTTCCTACATATCCAACTGGAAGGGAGTCAAATTCCACATAGTTCTAGAATGGGGTGATGAGTCACTCGATGAGGTGGCTCGTGAGAATGGATGTGGGGATGGGGATCCAAAGAAAATGGAACCAATAGGTTAATACATGATATTCATGAGATAGAAAGGATCATGGAGAGACTAGGATGAGGAGAGGATTGGGATTGCACCTCAGCGAGGCCTCCTATGTACCTTTCTCAAAAAAGAAAAACATCAAAGTCCATGTAGTTCAGGAATAGGGAAAATAATTATGGTGTGCATAAATGACAACAATCCGAAGACACGATTAAGGATTATGCATGGTTAGAAGCCTGTCATAAGAGAGACACCCTTGGTTGGGGGAGTACGGGTTGAGTGTGGGGCTCATGCATGGTTAGCTGACTGAATGGATCAGAACACCTCAAGGATACATGTCACAGAGATGTATCCCAAAAATTTATGTGGTCACAACAAGAGGGTAAATACCTAATAGGGAGTACCAAATTTTTCCATTTTTGGGATTGATCCTCGAAGAGGCTTCCTACGTACCCTAAAGTCATAAAAACCCATGTAGTTTCGGGAACATATAGTTTAATATCTTGCAAGATGGAGAGTGAACAAACGTGAAATGGTCGGAATAGAAGGGTTATGGGATTTAACCTTAGTGAGGCTTCCTACGTATCACCATGGAATGGAGTTAATGTTCACATAGTTTTGTGGATAGGGGAATGGTGCTTATACACTAAGGCATCCCAATGATGATGTCATGGTCAATTCATACTCAAAGCCTATGTGAGTCATGCTCGGTGAGAGATACAAGAGGAAGTAATACACTTGATTATTTCATGGAAAAATGTGTCTGTGAGGAGTAGATCAAAAATTATGCATGGTTAGTAGCCCAGGGAGAGGATGATTGGGAAACTCCATGAGGGTGTATAGATGTATGAAGAGGATACGGTCATTGTATAGGGTGAACCGTACCAAGGTGTGTTCCGTCTTACGCAAAGGTTTCTTGGGGAACACATGGAGACAAAGCCCAGAGGGAAAGAGAGAATAGGATAAAACCAGTTCTGATCACCTCTCGGATCATCCCAGACCCTTTACACATGAGGAAATCACATTTTAACATTGTCTGTTGAGGATGTGGGTATGATTAGTTGTTTAAAATCCTACAGCTCAGATGATGAGGACTCGCTCCTCACCCCTAGGACTTACATAACTTGTACCAATATCAACATGGAGAAGGGAAGGCACAAGAAACGCCATATATTAATGGGTTTGTGGTGTGATCCATTGTGGGGTCCACTTTAGTATGGTTATGATATGAAGAAATATCCTTTAGCTTGCCTATGCAAAGAAGCATGAGGCAGGGCAACTCTGAATGAAGCACTACTCAGTGGGGCCATGAAATCGCTACATACTTTCCTGGAGGGTGCACTGTAGAGTGATTTGTGATGCATAAGGCGTCATAGAGAGGGGCTTCTAAAAGATCTTTTGTTTCATGATGTGAAGGTGCCTCAAAAAGAATGGTGCTTCATGAGGCATAGTGACCCATCTTAGGCATGAATTCTATAAGTTTTTGGAGGGTTCTTCACCAATATTGAGTGCTTCATGAAGTTCATAGTACCCAAAGGGGTCTCCTTCCTTTTTGGTTGTCAAAAGCCTTCATTAAGTTCATCCCCACATGAAGCATAGGTAAAATATAGAGAAGGGGGTGTGGGTTTGCAATGCTCGTGTACCTCAGAAGGTTCATTTTCACAACTGTTCTAAGAGAAAATGGTACTTTTTGAACCGAGAGAGTGGAAGGAGAAATTTTAAGGTGTCGATTCTCTGGAGTATGTGTGAGATGAGTATTTATAAGCACTAGGTATTACAATTCTTTGAGGAAGTTTGATGAATAAAATCATTTTTTAAAATTGGAGGTAGATCTGTCAAGTTTTTTGGACTCACAAAGTAGTCTTCATTGCTCCACAATAGTTGCAGAGGATCACGACATGTTTCTTATACTCACAAAAGCACCCTTAATAGCATTTTTGTTATCCACAGAGGCTCTGGTCAAGTTTCATGGACTCAAAGAGGCTTCCATCATTGACCGTGCGGTAGTAATGGAGAATCCTTCCAAATGGATTTGCTGTAATTTCAATTCTGGAGTTATTTGCGACGACACTTCACAAGGTAGACCCTGTAGCAATTATTTTGTGCCTTTTCCAATTTATTTCAAGTCATATAATTTTCACTCCAATGGGGTTATAAAATAATCAACAGACATGGTATGTTATCATCGAGATATGTCGGTCTATTTGAGATTATGTAAATAGTTGGATTGGTAGCATATCGGTTGCTATTACCTCATAGGTACCATTAAATGCATGACTTCTTCCATGTATCTCATCTTCAATAGTATCATCCATAACTGTATCATTCATTTGACCCTAAAGATATTGAGCTTGATGTTGTTATATCATTCAAGGAGAATCTGATTTTTATTGTCGATCATAGAAAAAAAGCTCATATGAGGAAGGTTAGTTCATCATGTTTGAGTGATATGGTATCACATATATATTGAGGAAGTGACCTGGGACTGGCTGGTTGATGTACATGCATAGTGGATGGAACATATCTAAGAATACATTCTACCACCCTCTGAAGAGAAACTCATTGACGAGTTGTTTTATAGAAGGGAGGCTGTAATGTCCTGACATTATCCAAAGGTACAGACCATTTAAAATTTTGCGTTAAATCCTTAAAACGGCTTATTTTATGTTCTAGTAGTGGGTAGAGGCACATTTTGCCCATGGTTATTTAAAACATGTGCATTGGTCGGGCACAGTTCCATTTTGTGGAAAAATGAATAATCATTTTCTAATTTAATAAAATTTTCCTCCTTTTTTGCTATCCCTTTTTTCCATTTTACTTTTTCATTCTTTCTCCATTATCCCCTCTACCTATTTTTTCTCCACCTCTAGGCATGTCAAATGGCTCCCTCCTCTTCCAAGTGTGTCGTGATCTTCTCTCCTCCCTGTTGTGGGGTTTTGATATTGTACCCCCAAATATCTTCCATTTTTATCACCATCATAAGAAATGTAACCGTCTCAGTAGGCTATCTCCCACATACCAATTTATTTCTATTTTCCTCCATTATCTATCACGTCATTTTGGTGCGGATTATTTTTTATCTAATTTGAGTTTTTGTAAAATCTGTTGATTTCATCCATTTATTATTTAATCAAAGGTTTTTATTTTATGTGTGGAGGGAAATAAAATATTGGTAGGGTTCCTATACATTTTTTCCATTATTTCGTTGCTTATTTGACATAGTGTAGTGGTGACACTTGTCATATCATCCAAAAATCATTGATATCACACATTACATTAACTATAATGATTTTAAAATTCCATTATGACCCTCGTATGTGGTGAAACCCTTTCAAGAGGTGCCTGATTCACCTTTATCCATCCATTTTCGGTTCACCTTCTATTTATACATACCATTCCCATTATTTTAAAAATGGAATTTACCTTGGTTTGGTGTGGAACCTTGTTTAAATGGTTTAAATTGATTAAATGAATTATGAAGGGTGTTAATCCATGAATTGGATCCCTTTTGTAATGTCTATGCTTGTGTATAATGGTTTATTCCATGTTTAAATGTCATATTTTGTACTTAATAAATTGCTAATTGATTAAATTCTTTTGCTCCATGCTATATTCCATTGCTCACTTTAGGTGTTCCATATGCCTTATATTAAACTTCTTATTCTGGTATTGATCACATTGCTTCTTGTTCAAATGGAAATGCTTCTTCTTATCATGTATAAATGTATTTTTTATAAATAGAGTCATGTTTTAATAATAAAATATCTCCAACATAGGTGAACTATCTTCTAAATTGAAAATACTGATCACTATAACTACACATTCTTGGTTTTCTTACTTTATAAATTTTTCCATTTTTTCTTTACTTAAAGGTGAAATCTTGATTAAAGGGATATTATTTTATCTTGTATATTAAATTTCATGTGATCACATGAATTTTTTTAAAATGATATTATTTTCACATATTCCCTACTAATGAAAAATTCTTTTTCCATTCAATATGAATATTTTAATTATTGATTGTCTTAAATTTTATACATTGTTTTAAATGGATAGAATGTCATATTGAGATGTTAGTTGATGAATTAGGATTTTATATATGAATTTCTTGATATATACAATGCTTGTGATGTTCTTCTCTACTTGGTTTTCTTGATACGGGCTAGGGAGAAAATGTTGGTCCAATATTAACTACTCATGGATGGACTCTCTATGCTCGGTGTGTTACAACCAGATGCACTAGGGGAGGTGTTTTGGATTTCCAGGAGAGGGATTCCTAGATGGTTATTATAATCCTAAGTGATACTAGTTCCCCAAGGGGAAACTGTGGATGGACCCGTTAGCGAGATTGATACGCCATGACTCAGGTGATACTTGATCTCCAATGGGAGATACCTGGGACAAATAGAGAGTCTCCTTGCCTTGAGTGATACTTGGGATTCTAAAATGGTCACCTCGGATAGAGTTAGTGGTATTGGTTTATATCAAATGTACCATAGTGATACTTGGAATTAATTTTACATAAATAGGGACAGGCTCAGAATCCACCACTTGATATGATGGACTTTCATAAATTGGTTGAATTGTATAGAATGAATCTATTATTATTTTACAGAGACTGGTTATTCTTTAGTCACACAACCCTTTTACTTACTAGTACACTTGGGTGATGACAAGAGAAATAGAACCCAATACAAAGCACAATCTTGGGGGTATACATTTGTGGCTTTCCTTGTTTATTTTTTCCCTTGTAAACATTTTATGCCTTGCGTAGGTACTTTATTCAGACATATATCATAGGCCAGAGAAGGTGGTATGGGACTAGTGTCTTCTGGGGAACCCAGACCATGTTGTAGTTATTTTTGTTTATTTAACTACTTGTATTTATTATATATGAGATACTATTCTCTATTTACAACATGAAATGGAATTGTCTAGACACTGTGGGTGATGACATGTTGATATTATACCTCACACCCTGCCAATGCACTTTTTGGTACCTGAGTAGACTTTATTCTCATAGGTATGGATAAATGGATGATAACTACTTCTGATGCCTGAGTGTTTTCTTACTACTTATGATGGATATTGGGGGTATAATTTTGAGGCTATGATCGAGATTATTTTGAAGTATTTTTTACCAAAATTTTTTATGGAATGTTTTATATGCTTGTAGCCCTATTTCCATGCACTTATAATTTTTTATAATCATGACATCATCATCATTTTTGTGTCTAGTATTATTATTCAGCTACCATACTTATCTATTTATTATGCTTGGGTTATTAATTTTCTTCTACTGTTTTCTGGTTATGTTTACATTTCCGCTACATATTATATATATTTTACCATTGTAGTATACTTGATCCTATATGGTAATAGTCTCCCCACTATGAAATATAATTCTCATCCTATTATTCGACCTAATATGGAATTCGGGAAGATGTTCTTGAGGTGTTATAGCCTACTATTTAGGGCGTGGATTAGTTGAACATGGTATAGGACTCTACATAAAAGGATTTTTCTTTTATATTCTATATCTTTTAAATTCCATATATTATTATTAGAAAATATATTATTAATCATTCATGAAAAATTTCATGACCACAATTAGATACATTTTTATACATTATTGATCAAAGAGACGACAATTTTGTATGGATCACATGATTCAATTTTATAGATTTTTAAGTTAATGAGTTTTAATGAGTAAAATTTAGAATTGACTAATTGGAGTGAAGCATAGATATTGAATTAATGACTTGGGATTTTTTGAAATTATTTTATTCATGTGGATGATATTTCCCTATTATTTTTACACTTTTAATTTATAAAATTTATTTATATTTATTTTTTATTGTTATTGAATGCCATGAATGATTATCCTAATTTAATTTTCTATTCCTGAGATTATTTATATACCAAATAGTTTCTATTTATATCTTGAGCATATTTCTTGAGTGAATTTGAGTAATTCCACCTTCTATAACTTTCATTGAAACTTGTCGAATCTAAAACTATGAAAACCCACAATTAAAATAATTGAGGTAATTACTCATCCATTTTTCTTAGACCCACAAAAAAATTAGTAATTTTTATCATATATAATCTATAAATTACCTTTATAAGAATTCTCCACAATACAATAATTTTTTTTCTATTCTTACCCTACTCTATTTCTCTTTCGTGATATTTTATATTTTAAGTGTGTGGTTGTGGGATATCTTGGACAAAAGGATGTATTACATTGTATGAAAAAATGTGGGGGTTTTATTATGCGTATCTGTAAGGTAATATTTTGTACCCTCTTTACCAATTTTTCCCCTTCAAAAAAAGTGAAAAAATATTATAAAATATTTGGTTATGTTTTTGAAAAACCAAAAATCACCATTACTATACCGATGATTTCTAAATAATATTTTATTTAGTAATAGATGTGATATTTTATCAGAGAATAAATTTAAAAAAACAATACAAAAAATAATTCAAGAAGGTGAAACTCTTTCATTACACTTACTCTGATCAAGACATCACACTGATTTTTGGGGATAGGTAGTTATGATTATACATATGATATTTTCATTGCACTTTAATTTTGATATCATGTTTTATTATTTAGAGATAACATCCTTTTTTCGAATTGATATTTGAAAATAAAATCCCACAAACCTTAAGCCTCAGATTCGTTATAATGTTTTTATCAAATCCCTCATGATTCTATTTGAATATTATCATTATGTTGTAGAAAAATTAATTCATCTACAATCTTATAGAAAATTAGAATATACTCATGATAAGATCATAATATTACATAAATGTATATCATGAGTAATGAGAGGAAATAATTCATTATGAGTTAAATGGTGACATGGAATGTGTGATAATAATAAATTTTCATTTATAAATTTATGAAAGGATAATACCCTATAGTTCAAAAAATGGAAAATATAAAATAATTAGTTTGATTTGTATTTTTAAGAGTGTGATGTTGAATTGTTGTTTTATGTAAATATAGAAAGGTTTAACCTCCATTGATAATTATTTGATTTCATTTTTTTTATTTTAATAATAATAAAATTTTATTCCTATTTTTTATAATGAGATTACATTCTTGAAGAAAATAGATATCAATATGTGGTAAAATTTACTAAGAAATTATTTTCATGATTATTTTAATATAAAAATATTGTTTATACATACTAAATGAATAATATTTCCAGTATTTAAATTTTTTTATGTTTTATCACATGATAGAAAGTTTGGTCATAAAGGAACAAAAATAGATTAATATAGTGATTATTAAACACTATGAACTACACTTCATTGTGTCTTGGAGTTACATTGGACTCTTGAAGGTAGATTGAAGTTGGATAACAATCAAGGACCAAAAAAATCAAGTAAATTATGAACTATAATAAAACTGGCAGAAAGAAGCTTTAAATTGAAAATACACATCGTTTAAGTCATTTAGACGACATGAACATTGAATATGTCCAGAGTGTGAAGACCTTCCATGAGATTTATATCCACTCAAATTACACATCATGTAATTCATTAACATAAATTGGACCATGAATAGGTATATAGCATGATGAATACTCATGGCCCTTTATGATACACACTTTGTAAAATTTACAAGACATGTAACTCTCAGAATGTAACAAAAAATGTATATTTATGATGAGAATTTAGTGAGAAAACATTACATGTCTAGGGAAAACTGATTTTGATGGGATACCCCTTAAATGATCTATTTATGAAATCCCAATCATGATGGAGGCCTATAAATATAGGACTAGGCTATAAGATATGGGTTTGATCGGAAAGGTAAGATCTAGATGAAAACCTATAAAAGGACTCAGCCTTAAACATTACATAATATTCTATTTTATTCAAGAGTTTACATTCCATCACTTTGAGGATCTTTTCAGGTTTAATTTCTTTAAAAATTAGGTCATAACTCATAAAACCACATAATACAAAGTGGACACTTCTGAAAAGTTTCCATTTTTTCATAATCTAATACTTATAAAACATGTCAGTATTTAATTCAATGGAAATTATCTCAACACTCAAATTGAATCCTTCCATTACCTTTCCCATCCTTAAATCCTATGAAAAACATTTAAAATTGTGGGATGAGTAAAAAAAGCTCAGTAAGGGATACACAATGAAGGAAACTCATTAGTGTTATGACAACTTTGAAACCCAATAAAACATTATTGTAAAGTATTTGTTTTACCCTTGTGAAGTATTATATACTTTACTTTGAAAATAATCCCATCAATTATCATTCTGTAATCAAAATATTACTATAAAACCCATCGAATTCATAGAAAACACAAAAAGGTGTCTTGGGACATAATTATACTTTTTAATATTATAAATTGAATAACCATGGGGTCGAATTCAATATTTTTCACTCTTACAAATGGAATAACCATGTAGTAAAATTTCATAACCTATGTATTGGAGGGCTATCATAGACCCACACCTGATATATTATCATTGAACCAACCATCGTTGGTTTAAAATGTAACCACCCATCATTGGGTTATAACTTATCTACTCGCCAAATGTCCATGTAAAATTATATAATCATAACACTTAAAAGATTGAAATTTTCAAAATCTCACTCATAAAATTTCTTTTTCACTCAGAATAAAACATTTTAATTTATTTAAATAATAAATCCATTTTCAAAACCCAATAATAATGACAAAATACCTAAAAAGGGAAAGAGAGGGTTTTTATTTTTTAAAATAACATGAAGGATTTTAAAAGAATAAAAATATAAAAACAGAAATAAAATGTCTTTATAAAAAATTTATATTAATATAAATAAATATGTAAAATAATATCAATAATATTTACATGTGGAAAAATATTTTGTATTTAAATCATTATATATTTTAAAAGCAATTTTTATATCAACGGGTCATATACCACTTTGAAAAATTTGAATAATATTACCAATGAAGGTATAACATTAAAAAAATTGAATAACATGAGAATAAATAAATTAATCATATAATATTTCAAATGGGATGTATATACATTTCATAAAATAAGTTGGGTGTATAACATCAAAATATTCCTCAATGAAAGGATATTCAAATAAAGTCCTTTACCTTGAGTCTTACTTGTCTCATGTACCTTTATCATATTTAATAATAACTTATGTTAATTATTTAAATTATTTAGAAAACTTTCAAGTTTATAAAAAAATTTATTTCACATATTACAATGTTTTATACAATTACTCAATCAATTATGTTTACATCGGATGTTTTTACCATATTTGGTCTATGTGTAAAAATGACATTGGTAGGTTGACTATGATCAGAGAAGTCATTATTTAATAACTTAAAGATTAAAAATCAGGAAACAAAAATTCTAATTACTTATTTAATTATTCTTATCTATCATTCCTGTTCATTTTTGTATGAAAAAATATAAATCGCATCGTTTTGAGGGGGCAGTGGTCTACAAAACCACAAATGATCTAATCAATTTTTCACTGTGGGAAAAGTTTAGAAAGAAGGTGATGTATTATATTTAAAAAATATAAGTATGTCATTAATATAATAAATATTTTATGCACATCACATATTTTTATTAGACATATCCTTAATACATTTCATGTAAAACATGAACAAATCAAATCGCTTTGAGGAGACGGTATTCCACATGTCCACAAATGATGTTATCATATTCTGAAAAAATGGAATGAATTAAGGTATGTGTTATATAATTAATTAATAATAATAAATTAATCATAAATATAATGAAATATTTTATAAAAATATTTTATTAATCATTATTCATATCCATGATAGGTGGTAACGAATTAATGAATGACTTTGGTTCGTGAGGCGGCGGTCCGCCGTACACACAAACCATTATTATGTATCCCATTTGATTTAAGTATGACAAGTTATAGGCCATGGCCTTAAAATAACAACATATTATTATGTTTAAGAAAATGAGGTTATTATATAATCAAGATATAAGAAAATTAAGGGATGGAGAGAGAAATAAAATAAATGCACTCATTTGAGAACATTACAACTTCTTGGGCTAAGCACTTTTGGTTTACACCAAAGAACTTTATTGGTTTTATTTCTAACAAAATTAAGGATTCTTGGATTATGGGAGGGATATATTGAAAATATTAGAGTAGCTATTGGCTAAAAAAAGGGATTTATAGGTGTGGAGACAGGAGGAGGGTGGTGGCCTTTTATAAGTGAGGTAGAGGACACACATGTCATTTATGAAAAAAAGTTAGGTGGACCCATGTATTTACCAAAAACTATTCTTCCATAACACAAAAAATTAGATTCTATATGTGTAATGATAGAAATATTTCGAGAAAATTGGTGTTTGAAAAGTTTCTTAACAATTATTTCCATTATGTTTTATGTTTATCCATTAAGTAACCTTGTTTTAACCTTAATCACAATATTTTTTTTATTTAATTACACTAATAATGATTTTTTAAAATCTAATTTTACCATAATAAAAATTAAATATTATTATTTTTTCAAATATATAATAAAATTTTCCAATATCTATTCACATAATTGGTAGAATTTAATGTAATATTAATCCTATAAATGGGATGAATCAACAGGTTTTAAAATAAACAAAATCAAATGTTTGAAAGGGTTTTATGTAAAATTTCAATGGAAATTAATTAGAATAAGCTAAATTGTATTGATTTATTTATAGTGAAACTAATTATAATTTAAAGCTAATTTAAAATAAAATTTGATGAATCTTTAGTTTTTAATTAAAATTCAGTGATTTTTCACTATTCATAAAAAAGAATCTTCTAATAAAATTATCTACAATTAACCAAATGTAAATTATAATATTATTATTTCCAAAATTAAGTTTATTTTGTAAAATAAAATTTATAAAAGTAATATAAATATACTTTTAAAAAAAATCCTTCTATTAAAAGGTGGAAAATTAAATTTAGAAAGATATTAATTTTTTATCCTTAAAATGTTTTTATCCTTATTAAATTCTTATGGAACATATTTTATGAATTTTGAAACATTTTATTGAAAATATAACATATAAATATATTTTATATCATTCAATAATATTAATTAATTTAATTTAATTAGTTAAAAATTCTTTGTGGGTAAAAAAATTCATAAAAACACATCCATTATATTCAATTGATTTTTATATTAATTTCAAATTAATTGGTCATCAAATAATTCAATACATAAATATGTATAAACCATATTTTAAAATTTTATTTAATATTATTAATTTAATCTATTTCAATGGCTAATTGATAAATATAAAATTAATTATTTATAGTTTATTTTTTATCTATAAAACATGGTCTTGCATGTAACATATGTTATCAAAGAAACTCGATGTTGTGTGAATGAAAAATACACTTTGTGTTCCATATAAAAAAATTTAAACTACGAATTGGGTGTCATGAAAGCTATAAAAAAATTAAATTAATTTTAAAGTTGATATTTTCCTAAAATCTCATGATGTTACATCCTATCCCCTTAAAATGATTTTCGCCCTCGAAAGTTTTCTCAATTATCAAGGATTCCCTTATTTAAACCCACATAATACAAATGAAAGAATGAAAAGATCTCAAAAAAATATAATGTGGGAAACATAAATGTCACTTGAAG
Source organism: Viscum album (assembly GCA_963277665.1). Classification (NCBI taxonomy): domain Eukaryota; kingdom Viridiplantae; phylum Streptophyta; class Magnoliopsida; order Santalales; family Viscaceae; genus Viscum; species Viscum album. The sequence continues at coordinate 286,102,823 of OY728139.1, forward strand.
ATATACATCACTAGGATTCCACATAGGGAGAACATTGATGGGATATTAAAAGATTGTTTTGGAAGAGAAAAAAATTCCCATGGATTAATATAGACTGATTGATAATGTGGTTAATAAAAATAAATGAATATAAAAATGAAAACCAAATAGGTATGGAGAAGGAAATAGATTTAATTTAAAAAGATGTTAATATGATAAAATGTTATTTTAATATCGTTTTTTTGAAGTTCAATGATTCTTTCACCATCTAGATTGAAAACATAATGAAATATACTTACTACACAAGTAAATTTCATCCTTTATCCAATTTCCACCACTATCTCATCTTTTTTATCTAGAAAATGAGTATTCAAGAGGAATTTTCTTTTAGCTGGAAGACTAAAATAATCTTTTATACACCACATAACCATAAAATATATAGTCATTATATTACACTTGTCTTTAGATATTAACCAAAACCAAAATAGTTAGCACATGGTGATATAATTCTAAAAATGAATAAAACATCATATAAAGAATTAATCTTCAAAATTAAATAGTTATACCCATGGATCAAAACAAACCATTCGATAAATAATTATCCTTAATATTATACAAACATTTTATAACTATATATGAAATCCAATGATTAGAAGGACTTGATCATATAATCTTTTTAGATAAGTCATCTGTTATTCATCAAAAAAAAATCCAATATGATTCCAAAATAAACATTATAATAACTTGTAAACAGTTCATACAAACCAAGACATCACATAGTCCTACGGTAGGCATGAAACCCTTATCATCATTTATTAATCGTTTCAAGCCCAACTACCTATCAAGTTGCTATGGGTTATCACCCAATATATATGTGGTTTAATTTTTCCATTAAAATTGAAAATAATTTTTCCCTAAATAATATATCATGTTGATACTAGGGGTTACAAATACTTAGACCCACCAAAAAATCTCCATAAGTTACACTAATAAATTTAGGATCTCATCACATAAAACCTCAAAGGGTTTTTAATACATTAATGTTATAACCATCCTTAATCTTATAGACCTATGATAGTATCCATAAATCTTAAGATATAATCACATGAAAACATCCTTATTTCAAAAGTGATATAAAATGTCATTTGTTACAAAATATAAGGACCCAAACATAATCATTTCATGGTCTTGAGTTTCAGTTAAGAATTTAATTTCATTAACTTTTATGTATCATTTTAGGATTATATTTTTAGAGAATTTGGTTATCACTCATAAGTTACAGAACCGAATAATATAAAGTGTTCACTTCCTATTAGTATCCAATTTTCTATTATATAATAATTTTTAAATAAATAATTACTTAATTTATGGAAATAATTCTTGAATTTGATATTCATTCCTTCCTTCCTCTTAAACATCATCAAATAATGTGAAATACATTTAAAACATGGGATGAGTGCAAAAATATCTAGAAGGGGTGAACATGGAAGGAAAACCATTATTCATGTGACAACATGGAAACCCCTGAAAAATTAATCATAAAGTAATAATTTTCACCCCTATGAAGTAGTAAACACTATATTTCTTAAATAAACTCATTTCTTTCACTTTTATGTATTCACAATATTACTATAAAACCAATAATAATCCTAGAAAACACATAAAGTTATATTGGGACATAATTATACTTATCATTCTTAAAAATGGAATAACCATGAGGTTGAATTCCATATATGTTACACTAAAAAATGGATTAACCCTATGGTTGACTTCCATACCCAATGCATTGGAATGATATCATGGACTAACCCATCATTCCTTTATCATGGAACCACACATTATTGGTTTATATAATAACCACCCATTATTGGTTTATAACGTAACCACAGATCAAATGTCCAAGTACCATTATATAAGAATAACAGATAAAAATCAGATTTCTCAATTTTCCACTAATAAAATTTTGTTTTAACTCATAAGAAAACATTTTAAATTATTGAAATAATAAATCCATTTTCAAAACCCATTATAAATAAAAATACACATAAAAGTGGAAAGAGGGGTTTCTTTTTCTTTTTATAAAATCTGAAGGCATGTATAGAAATAGAAATATAAAAATAGACATAAAATGTCCTTTATAATCTTTTTATATCCTTATAAATAAATATTGAAAATAATATTAAGAATATTGACATGGTAGAAATTATTTTTAATTTAAAACATAAAACCATCAAATATATGTTTCTAAATCAAAGTGTCTAATTCCAATTTGAAACATTTGATACATAATCCCATGAAGGAAAAAAATTTCATAAAACATCAAATTACATGATAGTAATTAAATTAATAATATAATATTTAAAAGCGTCTGTATATAAACCCCATAAAAGAAGGTGGGTGTATAACATCAAAATATACCTCAATGAAAAGAGATTGAGATAAAGTCCTTTACCTTTAGTATGACATATCGTGTGGGTCTTTATTTTCGTGAATAATAATCTTATATTAATTATTTATTTATTTTAAAATATTTTTAATATTTACTACTACTTTTATTTCAAATATTATTTTTTTATAAAATTACTTAATCAATTAAGTTTATGTCATATGTTTTGACAATAATTTCCTTTTGTGTCAAAGTGAATTTAGTAGGTCTACTATGGTAAAAAAGGTAATTATTTATACATATCCAAAATAATTATAATGAAAAAACAGTAATATTAATTATTTAATTATAAATCTATATTATTATTTTTAATTTGGTGTTTAAATAATAAGAATCGCATCGCTTTTAGGAGGTTTTAATTACACATGTCAACAAATAACATTATCAATTTATCGTGTGTGGAAATTTAAGAAAGTGATATATTATTTATAAAGAATTATAGTTATGTCATTAATATCATATATATATATATATATATATTATATCTCATCATTTTATTAAACCCATATATATTACATTCCATTTAATCATGAATGAATCACATCACTTTGAGCAGGTGGTAGTCCACACATCTACAAACGATGTTATTGTATTCATACAAAAGGTAAAGAAAGAAGGTATGTGTTACATTATAAATACATGAACATAAATACATCAGAAATATCATTCATATAATATAATAATTTTATTTTCATCATTATAATCAACCATTATAGGTGGAATTGTAAGATCGAATGACTTCAGTTCGCGAGGTGGTAATCCCCCGTACACATAAATGCTGATTGCACATCATATTTTGATTGAAGTGCATAGAGTAATAGGTTGTAACATTAGAATAACAATTTAATATGATTTCTATAAAGATAAGGCTATTATATAATAATTATATAAAAATAATTGAATGGGTTGAAAAATAAATAAACCAAAATTTCGGTTGAAGAATGTTGCCTCTTCCTTGGGTAACTCCATTTGGATTGCACCAACGGACTTCCTTGGATTTTAATGCCCAATAAAATGAATCTAGAATGAGGGAAGGAATTTGGGGACAATATTTGGGTAGATCATGTATGAGTAAATGTGCTTTATAGGTGTGAAAATTGGAGGAGAGGTGATAGATTATTATAAGTGAAGGAGAGAACACAATTGGAATTTCTAAAACAAAGTCTAGAGAACCTTCATTTTTACCTAAAAAGATGATTAAATACAACAATTAATTAGATAATAGAGGTTTATTGGTAAAAATATTTCCATAAATGGGTGTTTGGAAAGTTTCTATGTCATTTTACCCCTTTTTTTAATGTTTTACCATTATGTAAACTCATTTTTTTCCTTAATCGATATAATTAAGTTTAATTACAATCACTAATATTTTTGCTCAAAAACTATGTTTATGTTTGTTGAAATTATAAATAATTATGATTAAAAATATAAATGACAATCTTAAAAAAAGTAAACACATAATTTGAAAATTATAAATTTAAATTAATTTTGTAGACGGGATGAAACAATGGTTTTTAAAAGTAGAAAAGTTTAAAAGTATGAATTTTTTTATATCCAATTTCAATGTGAAATATATTCTTGAGACCTAAATTTTATTTATATAATAATATTTGAACCAAATATTCTTTAAAATTAATTTACAATATAATTATATGCAAATTAAAATTATAATTAAAATTTAGTGTTTTTTACTATTCATCAAAAATGAAACATGTGAGAATAATACAAAAATTCATCAAATGTAAATTTTGATATTGGAGTTTAAAAATTAAAGTTAATTTTTTAAAATAAAATTTATATGTTTCAAAATTAATTTTTAAGACAATTCGTTCATTAAAATATGGTAAAACTACCTTTTAGAAAAATAAAACATTTGTGCATAAAAATTGATTTCTTCTAATTTTGTTCCATTAAAACATATTATATTAATTTTTAAACATTTTATTGAATAAATAACATTTAAATATTATTAATATCATTTAGTAATAGGTATTAAAATAATTTTTTAAGATAAAAACCCATTATGGGTATAAAAATGGTTTTTCATAAAAACACATCCTTTATTTTCAATTTGTTTTTATTTTCATTTGTAATTAATTAGTCACCAGTGAATTAATTATATAAACAAGTGTAAACTATTTTATCATAATTTTTCTAATATTATTCATTCTCTCATTTCAATTACTCAGTGATAACTATCATATTAAAGATTAATAGTATATTGTTGTTCTACAAAACTCAATCTTGCATGTAACAAACATTATCGAAGAAACTTGAGGTAGCATGTAATGAAAGATAAAACCAGTTTTGAATATAATTCAAGAAAAAAATTATTTAGTTTATCTCAATATATCAATTAATTTAAATCAATTTGAAAGAATATATTTCTTAGAGTTTCGAGATGTTACAGCTTGTTCAATATTTACTTTCTGGTTCTCTATTATTAACACAACATTGTATCCACTATACAAAATCTACTAAAATTACCCATGAATGGAGGGGTATTTCCATTATTTATTGATAAATGGGGAGGAAAACCTTTAATAATTGTTTTAGTTTTTCACCTAATTGAATCAAATCATATGTTGTCTATTTTTTCTGGTATCCATTCTTAAATCAGTTTTTATTACCAAATGAAAATGTGTTATGGTTAGATTATTTATTTTTATTTTCATTATTTGATGATCCAATTCCACCTCCACCCATATTAATATATGATTTATTTAGAATAGAATATGGTTTAGTGGTGAGTTCTCAGTGATCATCGTCACTTTTGAGGAACTGGGAATGGGGATTTGTTAAATTGGGAATAAAAATACCTCATTGGGGATTTCCCTAAATTGAAAAGATGGCCAATGATGACTCCACATACATAGGAAGGAGGATAGAATAATTTATACCTTTATTTTAGATACCCTCACTATAATTATCCTCTGTGAGAGAGAGAGTAATTGAACGAACACACACACACTCTCTCTCATACCTGTTTAATAGGGTAAAATATTAAATAATGAATAAACCATTCTAATATTATTATAGGTCTAGAAAAGGATACTATGATCACTACATTCATCATTTGTTATTAGTCATTATTTTATTTTATTTTTTCTGAAAATACCTAATTTCTAATGTCAAAACTAATTAAAATCTATGTTTTTTAAAATCTATCAAAATGAAAAATTGTTTTGTGGTAACTTCTCTTTGGTGGACTAACTTGATTTAACTAATATACTATACTTAGTGAATAAATAAATTTCCATGGCCCATAATAAGAGTGTGTCAATAACTAAAATATTATTATATAATTTCATAAATGGTGATTTTATTCAAATATTTAGGTTAATATTCTTAAATTTTATATCACATTTTCATCTATCATATTTCTATTCTAATTTTAGGATTTATAATGGTCATATGGGTTCTATACATTTTATAAATACAACACATTTCATTAATTATTCATTCAATTCACTTTTTTATCATATATATATATTTTTTAATTTCTGATAATTTTTATTGTTTTTCTAGAATTCTATTTCATTTCTACAATTTTTTTATGAGTGTGATAATTTTAGGTGATAATGTAGATCAAAATGATTCATAAAATAGTTGTCTTATTTTCTATTTTTTCTTTCATTTTAATATTCATAATTTTATTTAGTATATTTACTCATTAAATGTAATTTTCAATTCAATTAAAATAATTCTAGTTCTATCATTTTTTGTATTTGAGTTATATAATACAACTTTACTAACAATGATAAACATCAAAATTCAAATGGTAAATTACATTGATAGAATTTTATCCTGGTACATGAAACATTGGAATACATTCCACCAAATGATAATTGGACATGATAAATCATGGAATCATAATGATTACACCTTATTTTTTATAATTATTAAAATGATATCATAGAATGTGGATGGGAGTCTCCATAGAGAAACATTTATAAAAGAATCAAAATTCCTAATTTATAGTGAAAATAAATAGTAATGAACAATTATATATGTAATCAATTAATATAAATGAATATTATAAATGGTGGTTTATATGAATAATTATTATAAATATATCAATGATATTGTTAGGTTTATTAAATAGTTGGTTAAATATCCTTAATGTATTTTGAGGATAAATGTAATGGTTTTTTTCTCAATTTCCCATCACCAAGGCATGATTTCATGCTATACAATAATTTTAATTTGATATGGTTTATTTAATTCCGCATTTGAATTATTTTATAAATAATCACTGTTTAATTATTTTGTTTAATTCATCTGTTGATATTATTTATTTTAGGTTCTTTTGATTCAATTAATTCCATTGTTGTAAGGGATTCATGGTCTCAATTATCCTTTCTCTAGGATACACTTATTAACCAATTTTTTTATTGTGTTTTGTGTGTATAAATCCCATGTATTATTTTATATCATACTTATAGAAAAAATAATTGGTTTTAAAAATAAATATATGCTTCTCTTTTCATGTACAATGATCTTTTACATCCCTAAAATTTAAAGGGTCTAATCCCCATATCATTTTCAAAATAAATATTTTATGCATCTTAACTCTTTTATAGAGAAGATAATTCTTTACTCTTTAAAAGACCAATTTTTTTCTACTATTGTTGTTTATATTCTTTAGAAATATTCTTAATATTTTATCTCTCTTTGGTTCACAATTCAACCGAAAATTATTTTCTTAGGTAGAGCTAGCCTTATCTCTTCTTTTTAGTCTGGAATGTTTCTCTTCTATATTGATATGATTCAAATTGTTTTGTATGTCCTAATCAATCCTTCAATGATAAAGTAAGGTTATATTATATTAAAATCATAATTATATATATTTTTATAAATGAAATATTTTTTAAAATTTTCTGTATGATTCATTTTTGATTGATTGGATTCTTTTTACAAAAGTGATAAAAAAAATTAAATATTTATATAATTTCTATATGAATGAGTTTTTTAAGTTTTATAACCATTTTACATAATGAAGATTTCTTTCTATGATTTCAAAGTTTCCAAAAATTAATCATTTTTATCATTATTTTATGAAACTATTCCTTTGAAAAAAATGTTATCAAAAAATAAAGGACATTTATTTTAAATTATAAAATATTATTTCTATTTCTATTATTAAAGAAAATTCTCCTCCATCAATATCATTTATTTTTTTATGTTTCACTGTGGATATTATCTAATGATATAATACATCTTCAGTCTTAAGATGTATTTTTATAATGTCTTATAAAATATTTCACGAAACCCATTTTCATCCCATGTGTCAATTAATCTATAATTAAATTAAGAATGTTTCATTTTCATATGGAACATAAATGTATGGTTTATCAATATGAGAAAAGTGATTTTATTATATACCTCCAATTATTTGGGAACTTTTCATGTTACTTAAGTTAAAAAGGATCCAAATTTAGTATCACATTCTCAAAAGGGTACAAGAGTAGTAACAAAATCCCAAAAGGGTACACAAGTAGTAACTAAATCCCAAAATGGTCCACATGTAGTATCCTAAGTCTAAAATGATACACAAATTGACAGGAAAATCCTACAATATTTTGTAATGGTGTTAGCCTCATCCATTTTTTATGACTATATTCAATGTTAACATTGATAAATTATATTAGGTGTATTTCGTGAAACTTTTTCATTTTATTTTTTTGCCATCATAGATCATGATTGGTGAATCATGTTTTGACTTATATAGCTCATGTATTATGTTATTATAAAGTAATTGTGCAATGAATGATGATTTATGATATATTTATCATTATGTATGATTATCTTATGTTATTTACATGTACCTTGTCTATGTTCTGATACCAATATGTTTATCTTATGCCTGTTTACCATCTTTGATTAATTTATCTCATTCTTAACCTTACTGAACATTTAAGATCACCCCTTTCTTATTTTTTTCCATTCCATAAGATATGAAAAATTGTGTATCATATTATTTATTTTAAAAGATGGTATAGTTGGTGAAACTATGGATAAATGTTCATAGTGTTATAAAATAAATTATTTATGTATATATCATTCAAAGACAATGAACCTTTAGGTTTTGGGTTAGACTGAATTTATGAGAGTCCATGTTTATATTTTTATAATGTTGATATGTATTCATGTTATACATGGGTTTTCTAAGTTGGTATAAAATAGTATATGTAATGTTTTTATTTCATTATCTGACCGGAGATTGGGGGTCTTGTGTTCTTCAAATTGCAATGTTGAAATTTTCCAAACATCTAAAAATGAGTGATTTAAATGATGTATATAAGAATTGACATAACGATAACAATATTTTCTAAAAAAAATTTAATATAACAACTTTCCATTATATATAAATGGATAAAATTCATTTCAGATGAATTTTGAGGAGGAATGGTTTACATTCCATGATAATTTGGATGAAAAAAAATTTCTCTTATTTTTATAGTAGAAAAATATATAAAAAAAATATCAAATGAAAATAAAGAAAGAAATATTATAAATAAAGTAAATTTATATATAATTTTTAAAAATAAATAAATGAAAGTAAATAAATTTCATATATAATTGAAGTATCCAATTAAAAAAAATTGTCAAGTAAATAGATTCTCTAGCCTTAACTCCCAACATGCTCAAACATATTATCGAACAATGTATATTCAACATTAGTTTATTATTTATGTATTTTAAAATCTTATATATTATTATGTCATTTAATATTAATAACTTATATTCATTTATTATATATTTATCTGTTATTCACAATTTATATAAATCATTGGATGTAAATATTTTCAAACATTCAAGGATTTCTTCAGCAAGACGATCAAACTCACCATTCCATATTCATAATTTTAACATCAAAAAATTAGTTATGGTATTATATTAATGAAATTAAAATTGTTTATAAATCTCCATGTTAATTTCATGGATGTTTTTGGTATGGTTTTAAAAGGAGAAATCTATAATATGGTTGTTTTAGGAAATTTCAACAAGCATAATGGGTAACTTAATAATAAATATTTAATATTTTTTCAAATCAATTATCATTATAATCATAACTACATACTATATAATTTTTATATTAACTACTTGTTTCATCATAATCCATGATGAAAACCATATAAATAATATAGCATTATCATTTTATCTAGGTACACAATCCCATCCATAAAAGTTTTTAATAAATAAGTGAAAATATATAGTTTTATTGTTGTTGTATCATATATGAAAAAGTATAATATTATTAATAATTCATTATTTTTATGATATGTATTTTTTATTAATTTTAATTATAAGGATTATAGGAAGACTTGCAGAAAAAGACCCTTAACGTAGGTTTTCCGGGGATTTTAACAACTATTTTAATTTTATGTCATTATAAGTGACATTTTAAATATATTATCAATGTCTATTTTTTTAACATATGGTAAATATTTTTCAACATAAGTAATTATATTAAAATAATATAAAATATGATTTTATATAAATTTTCGCATCCCTTGTTTTAATAACTGGCATTAAAACTTATATTTAACATAGTTTATTCAAATAACTGATGTGATAAGGCTAGATAATTTGAAAAAAAAAATCGCTTTTAACATCATTTTTTTGAATAAAGAACCTTAAAATTGGCCTTTAACATCGGTTATTCTATTAACTGATGTGAAAAGACATTTTTCACAATGGATTTTCAACTAAAAACATTAAAAAAAATTATTAAAATTTTGATAGATAACCCATAGATACAAACATTTATTTCGTAGAACAGATGAAGAAATTTTGAGTCAATAATCATAAAAAAAAACATTCATCATAAAACATTATATAAAAAAGAAACTCTCAACTACCAAATAAAAAAAATATAGGAGTTTGTGTTACATATTCGTCATCATTTTTCTTAGTTATCAAGGAATTTCTTTATTGAAACCCAAATTATGAAAATTAAATAAAGAAAACATCTCAAAAAAAGAAATTGGGAAACATAAATGTAACTTGAAGATATGAATCATTAGGATTCCATATAGGGAGAACATTGGTGGGGTATAAATAGATATATTTTCAAGGGAAAACAAATTCCCATGGACTAATATAGATTTATTGAGAATGTGGTTAATAATAATCAATGACAATAAAAACAAAACCAAATAGGTGTGGAAAAAATAATTGATTTAATTAAAAATGATGTTAATATGATATCATTTTATAATAATATTGTTTCCCTATTGGTGAGGATTATTTTACTATCTAGATTGAAAAAATAATGAAATATACTTAATTGATAAGTAAATTTCATCCTTTATCTAATTTCCACCACAATCTCATCTTTTTCTCTAGATAATGTGTATTGAAGATGAATTTTCTTATACATGGATAACAAAAATAAACGTCTAGATACCACATAACCAAAAAAGTTATAGTCATTATGTTACACATGTCTTTAGAAATTAACCAAAACCAAAATAGTTAACACATGGTAATATAATTCTTAAAATGAATAAAACATTATATAATACATGAATCATAAAAAATCTATAGTAATACCCATCTATCAAACCAAACCATTCAATAAATAATTATCCTTAAAAAATTTCAAAAATTTTGTAACTATATTTGAAACCCAATTATCAGAAAGACTTGATCAAATACCCTTTTAAGATAAGTCATATGTTATTCCTAAAATAAAATCCAATAGGTTTTTAAAATAAATGTTATATTAATTCATAAAAATTTTATACTAACCAGGACATCACATAGTCAAGTGGTAGGCATAAAACCCTTATCGTCTTTTATTCATCAATTCAAGCCCTAATACCTAGCTAGTTGTTAATGGTTGTCACCCAACATATTGGTAGTTTATTATTTCCATTAATGAAGAAAAAATAATTTGTCCCTAACTAACACTTCATGTTGATACTAGGGGTTAAATATAACTAAACCCACTAAAACATCTCCATATGTTCCACTAATCAATTTGGGACCTCATTAATTAAAACATAATGGTTTTTTAAGACATTGATGTTATGACGACCCATAATCTTATATACCTATGATAGTATCCATAACTCTTAAGATAAAATCACATGAAAGCATCCTTATTTCCAAAGTTATCTATCCCAACCTTTTATTCAAACTATAAGGACCTAATATAAACATTTCATAGTCTCAAGTTTCAGCCATGAATTTAATTTACTTAACATTAAAGATCTTTTTAGGTTTATATTTTTAGATAATTTGGTTATTACTCATAAGTTACAAAACCACATAATAAAGAGTAGACACATCCGGTTAGTATCCAATTTTTCATAATATAGTAGTTTTTAAATAAATCATTACTTATTTCTATGAAAATACTTTGGAATATGCACTTCATTTACTCCTTCCTCTTAAACATCATCAAATCAGCTGAAGTACATTTAAAACATGGTATGAGCACAAAAATCTCTGGAATGGATGCAAAATGAAGGAAACCCATTACTCATGTGGCAACATGGAAACTGATGAAAAATAAATCATAAAGTAATAATTTTCACCCCGAAGAAGTAGTAAACGCTATATTTTTAAAATAAACTCATTGCTTTCACTTTTATGTAATCACAATATTACCATGAAACGATAGTAATCTTAGAAAATACATAAAGGTATAATGGGACATAAATATATTTATCATTATTAAAAATGGAATAACCATGTGGTCAAATTCCATATATGTCACTCTTAAAAATGGGTTAACCCTACGGTCTACTTCTATACCCAATGCATCGGAGTGCTATCATGGACACACCCCTCATTCCTTTATCATGGTACCACATGTTATTGGTTTATAACATAACCACCCATTATTGGTTTATAACATAACCACCAGTCAAATGTCCAAGTACCATTATATAAGAATAACACATAAAAGATCGTAATTGTCAACATGTCACTCATAAAATTTTGTTTTCACTCATAAGAAAACATTTTATGCTATTTAAATAATCAATCCATTTTCAAAACCCATTATCTATAAAAAAATACCCATAAAAACAGAAAGAGGGGTTTCCTTTTATTTTTATAAAACATGAAGGCCTGCACAGGAATCCACAAATCAAAATAGACATAAAATGTCCTTTATAATATTTTTATATCCTTATAAATAAATATTGAAAATAATATCAAAAATATTTACATGGGGGAAATTATTTTTTATTTAAAAATTAAAACATTTAAATATATATTTTTAAATCAATGTGTCCCATACCACTTTGAAAAATTTTATTCATAAGCCCATGAAGAAATAAAATTTCATAAAACATCAAATAACATGGTAATAAAAAAATTCATAATATAATATTTAAAAGGGTCTATATATAAACCTCATAAAATAAGGTGGGTTTATAACCTCAAAATATACCTCAACGAAAGGAAATTGAGATAAAGTCCCTTACCTTGAGTATGACTTATCATGTGTGTCTTTATATTCTTGAATAATAATCTTTTGTTATTTAGTTAATTATATTATATCATTTATATTTTCTACTATTACTTTTATTTTCAATATTATTATTTTTATAGAATTACTTAATCAATTATGTTGACGTCGTATGTTTTGATAACATTTGGCTTCTATGTCAAAGTAAATTTTGTAGGTTTACTATGGTTAAAGAGGTTAATATATAAAAATCTCCAAAATAATCATAATTAAAAAACAATCATATTAATCATTTAATTATAATTGTATATAATTATTTTTCATTTGGTGTTGAAAAAATAAGAATCAAATCATTTTTATGAGGTGGTATTACACATGTCCACAAATGACATTATCACTTTTTCTATGTGTGAAAAAAGTTTGATAGCGATATATTACATTTGAAGAATGATAATGATTTCATGAATATCATCTATATATATCATTTATATCACATATGTTTATTAAACATTTATATTTTACATTCCATGTAAATCATGAGTGAATCAAATCACTTTGAGGAGGTGGTAGTCCACATGTCCACAAATGATGTTATTGTATACTTACAAAAGGTAATGAAATAAGGTATATATTATATTATAAATCCATGAGAAATAATACATCAGAAAAATCATTTATATAATATAAAAATAGTATTTCCATCATTATATTCAACCTTTATAGGTGGTATTGGATGATCAAATGACATTAGTTTGCGAGGTGGTAATCACCCATACACATAAATTATTATTCCATATCACATTTTAATGGAATTGTATGGATTAATAGGTTGTAACCATAATATAAAAATATATTATTATATTTATTAACATAAATATATTATATAATAATTATATAAATATAATTGAATTGGTTGAGAAATAAATAAACCAAAATAGATCATTGAATAATGTTTCCTCTTCCTTGGGTAACTACTTTTGGATTGCTCCAAAGGACTTCCTTTTTTTATTATAAGGACCCACCCTTAAAACATTACCTAATATTGAATTAAATGAATAATTCACATTGAGGATATTTTTCGATTTAGAGGTTTAGAGAATTAGGACATAACTATTACATCACAAAACATTACAATGTAGACACTTCTACACAGTTCAAATTTTTTTCATAAAATAAAAACTCTTTTAAAAAAGAGTCATGTCTAGTTCTAGGTTTTAAACAGCATGACTTTTCCTTGATCGCATCCTTGACCCTATTCATCTTTATTTCATGTGAAAACATTTCAAAACATGGGATTAACATAAAAAGATCAGTAAGGGTTATAAAAAAATGAATTAAATCATTTTTCCATTAATACATACAAAACATAAACTCTTTTAATTACCTCACGAAAACATAAGATTTATGAATAACACATAGAAATCATAAATCATAAAGGTATCTTGTGGAATCCATAACATACTTACAATGTCGTTATCACACCTACATAGGGATTTACTATGGAATACTCATCATGGTATATTCCCTAAATCTCTTAGGAGAAACATTCACGTTTACTTCCGTCACATTACCCAATGCATTGGAGATCTATAACACCTCATGATTTTATGAAAAATATTCTTTTAATTTCATTGATTTCTTGTGTTGTAAGCTACAACAAGATTTCCTTGCACTATACGCAACACCGTATGAGCTTGCAGTATACACAACACTATTCTTGGATCATGTTACACACAATTTTGATAGTAGTTATTCTACGAAACATTGAGTGTATATATATATATTCAATGTATAAATTAAATATGGTTGGATTCTATTTTAAGAAACAACAGAGGAGTCTTTCACAACATGCAACCTTGACTTGGCTTGCATTACACACAATCGCGACCTTCCTCGATAACGTGTGTTGTACGTAATACCAGGTTTCACTAAACAATGATATATTGTTATAATATTATTATGGACTACCCATTATGAATAGTATTAACTACATTTTGTATTTTATAACATTATTATTCTTCTTACACATTTTCTAGAACATGATATAAAAACAAAATAAATTTTTCGTGTAAAATATGTATTTTTCGAAAAATTGCAGTTTCCCCGCCTTTTGATGGCGCACCCACTTTAAATCTTGTTTTTGAAATGTCTATAAGTTCAATTTGAAAAAATAAAATTCTTATTTGGAATCAGGATATAAAAATTTACTTTGGATAAAATTTTCATATTATTCTGATAACTTTTATATTTTAATGAATAGTAAAAACACGCTACATTTTAATTAAAACAACTTTTTCATCGCAATAATTTATATGGTTATATTATCTTTTTAATTGGTTTTAAATTGTAATTAAAATATATTTTTACCATTTAATCCTATTTTGGCCATTGGAATTAATTTCACTTTGAAATTGGATATAATCAAGTATAAATATTTTGATAGTTATTATTTCTTAAAAACACGCTATTTGTTTTGATAACGGGAATTAATTTTAAAATTAATTAATTCCCCTTTTAGGTTTTGAATCTGGAAGAATAGACATCAATTTTGAATTCAGAATATCAAATAATTCTTTGGCTGAATTTTTGATATTTTTTGGAAAAACATCCATTTTCGATGAATAGTGAAACCACTTAGTGGTAGTTAAAAAACTGACTTTTTTTAGTTTCAATTAAATTTTACCACTTATATGAATTGTATTTCAAAAATACGAGAGACACGGTTAATATCAAAAACATAAATGTGGTTCAATGAGGTGAAAATAATTTTTTGGTGAATAGTAACTTTTTACTTTTATTTACCACGGTTCAAAGTAAATAGGATAATTATGGGTAAAAATGATATTATTATTACCCAAACACATGTCCTAATTCTATTGGATAAGTTTAATTCGACCAAAAACAACCTTAGGAATAAAATATGACCATTTAGGCCCACTTGGATTAGATTAGGACATTTAATATTAATTTATTAAAAGAAGGGTTAAAATAGTTAAAATCAACGATTAATAAGTAAATAATTTTTAATATAGGGTTATACATAAGATAAATTCGACTATAAATATTAATCAGAAAGATAAACATATTTCCCACATAATGGTACTTTATTTACAATTTTTAGACATTAGATAAATTAATTAATATATGACACAAAGATGATGCAGTAATTATCTAATTAATGAAATATTGACATAATTGATGTTATAAATACCTAAATAAATGTAATTTGAGACTTTTTATGAATTCCAATAATTTTCTAGGTTAATATGATATGTTATTATTGATTTAATTAATTTTTTTGGAAGTAATCGTGCTCTTATGATTTTTACAAAAATCATGTACCAAATAGTGTCAAATTGACATAAAATAATTTTTAAAACAAATATTACATTATTAATTGTTATTTTATTCCTAAAAATCTAAGGTTTCGAAAAATCACTTATATAAGAATATATATATTAATAATGAACCACTTGGGGTTCGTTAGGCTTGTTATAGTAAGTTTATTAACCTTATAGTGTAAGAAAACAAGAAGACACGGTAAAAGTAAAATTATTTAACATAAAGTTAAATCTAAATGATAAGGTTAAAATATAAACCTAAACATGTCTAAATTATATTTTATGAGATACTTTCTACCCATACCAACCTTAGATTCTAAATAAATAAATTTGGAGCTATTAAAAACCGAATATGACTTTATTGTAAAATAATATTTTTGGATTATCCCAAGGTTCCCCTCTCCTCCCTTATAAAAGGGAACCTCCTCCCTCCCTTCCTCACACCACATTGAGCACTCAAGATCGGCCAACCCCTGCCAAATTATCTTCTCCACTTCCCTAGAAACATCCTTGAGGTCCTGGTCTTCTTCAAAAACCAATTTTAGTGCCCTAAGAGGAGGTTTCAAAGAGGCGCTTCAAAGAAGAGGTAATGTCTGTTACCGATTATTTCAACTTTATTTCTTCTTCTACTTCTTATTATTTAATTGTTTCAATATGAAGTAATAACATAATTATAACTCATATACTAATATATTATTATAAGTATTAAATAACCCTATTTCACCATCTATCCATCCTACGGAAAACGAAATCACCGCGCGTGCGTACGTATGGAATACCATCTCCACGCCGTGGTGTATTCTATTTTCCACCACCACCTTACTTTGATGGGTATAATGGTGTAAATAATGACTATATATGATTATTGTAAATTGATATTGATTCTTAAATAGTATACATACACTCCAATACAATTCCATGATCATGGGAATGATATCATCGCTCGTGCGTACGTACGGACTACCGTCTCCACGGCGCGATGAGATTCATTATCCTTGTTAACCATTCATGAGTGATTATAATGTATATATAATAATTAATCATGAAATATATGACATAATAATGATACTGGATTTATTTATATATATGTATTTAATCTACTTAATTCCATTTAATTCAATAAGGAAACGAAAACAATGTTCATGTGTATGTACGACCTACCGTCTCCATGAACTGTGTATTTCGTTCCATTTATCGATATATTATATATATGTATATTATGAATATATATTATATATAAATCATGTTTTATATTCTGTAATTAATTAATCATGATCTAAGTAATCATATGAATAATTACAAGACAAAACACGGACGACAAATGAAACGATTTTACCCAAAATGCTCTTTAACATGGAATTTACAAAAGAACGGGTAATATAAAGTCATAAGTGAACCATATATGATATTATAACAATGAATATGATTCTGTAATAAGTAAATGACATTATTTAAATCATTATACAGGTGGTTCGGATCCATACAAAGCATATCGGACCCAAGGTAAGGGATAACTTTTCCAATCTTGTTCTTATCCGAGATTGTTTATTCGTAAGTATTTACTAGGGTTATTGTTATCATCCATGTCCATGTTTTATTAAAGTGTATTCATGTATGTTTAAAGTCCTTTTTACCCATTTTGACTTTTACCCCATGGTATGGAAGGAATATTTCTTTTATTTACCCTACAAGGTACTTTTTGACTTTTCCGACAAAAGTACGAGAAGAATTTTTTTTAACGTATATGGCTTGAAAGGATTTTTACGGTTTTATAAAGCCTTATTTTCATGAAGCTTCCTCCGAAATATTTCACGACTATTTTCAAAAAAATCCTTTTCTTTTAAAATTTCATGATATTTTGTGGGAAGAGAATGATTTGGATGAATAAAGGATGTTTTCCTCAAGAATTCATTTCAAGTGTTTTATCAAAACCATTTTTCATCTAAGATGACATTATTTCATATGTGTATGTTTCAAGTATCATTTCTCTATGATTTAATGGTTTCACTTATCTTATTATGAAACGATATCCATTTCTTTTATATGGATTATGTGATGATGGGATGATATTTATGAAACCCATTTTATTTATTGGGTTATTATGAATGATGTATGTTTATTTTGTGGCACAAGTAAGAATGATTTCATTATAGGATGGGTGGGAACTATATCTCCCTCCAATGAATAGGGTAAATATTTATATCTCATGAGATAGACATGGATGGAATGGTTAGTTAATCAGGTTTAGTGTTACAGGAATGGAACGAGGAGTGAACTCGATTCAGAAAGGGACTTTGTCCACTATGATGGTTTTGGCACCAATGCCCTGGCTACTATAGAAATCATAAAAAGTGCTGAATGGTTGCCACAACTACATGTTTTATTCCCATGCTATTTTATCATGATTGATGTTTCTTTTATGATATATGCCTTACGTACTTCCACGATTTATGTCTTTGCTCAAGATTTCGATGTTTAAATTTCATGTTCACGTTTTTGTTTCCAAATGTTTATGGATTGTTTTATGTTATCCATGTTTGACCATACTGAGCACTTGAGCTCACCCTTTTTATGTTTTATTTTCCCCAGGAAATATATAATGGTTTTAGGTAAGGAAACAAAAAGGGTAATATCGTTATGGGAGTTGTTGAAGATTTTTCAACATGATTAGAAGTTTATATTCCGAGTTTCCAAAGACACTAAACTATTATGGTCCTTGTGTGTCTATTTTTGTTATGTATTAAGTATTTCTCAAAAGTAATGTAATGTACATGTACGTCAAGATTTGTGTCTCTATAGTTGGTATCAGAGGAAAGGTTTAGTTAACATTTGGAATCTAGGATTCGAGAACTTTAGTGGGATCCCTAGAGATATTTCTAAGGTATGTCTAGGGATGTCCCTAAGGATAAGTATAAGTACAGGTTATAGTCCTAGAATTACGGTAACAATATTAGAATTAAACCTAAAATGTTAGATGTCGAAGGTACTCCCCCTTGATTTTGTTATTTTCCTTGTATGATTTTTTCCTCTCACAGAATTCTTTTTGAGTTTTAGTCAATGGAGGGAACTAGAAGGAATTCAGTTAAAATTGAATCGAATGGACAAATTGGTGACTATGAGCAAAAAAATTTGCATAATTCCTAGAGATAAAGATATTGTGATTAAGCCGAATCAGTCATCGCGATATATGACAAATAAGGTGAAATTTAGTGGTATGCCTAATTCATAAAATAAGAGGAAGATAGACTTTTATGCATGTTCGCATGTTGAGGAGCATAAAAAAAGGAAGATTCAGATTTCTAAAGAAGGGAAGAACAACCTTGAGGAATACCTCAAATGGAAGGACAGATGTTATCTGTGTGGATAAATGGGACATAGAGTGATATACTGTTATGGAGTTCAATGTATTATTTCTGGAGAACATGGGCATTGCCCAACTCAATGCCCTGGCCTAAAAATTTACTTCTAAATCAAGGAAGGACTTATTCCAGGACAATCATTGAAGAGGATGGTTTGAAGTGTTTATGTATTGGTATTCAAGAATAACGTTGTTGAGGTATTTTTATGGTGTATTGGAATATTTTTGTATTTTTCTATTGTGGTTTTCAAAAATTTTATGGTACTGGTAACCATGAAAAGTGATTCAAATTTTTTGGAATGCAGATGATGTGCGCATAATGAAGGGATAAGGATAAAATGAAGTGTTTGACAGTATTCATGAGCTCATGATTGTTATAAGGACTAAGTGATATCATGGTTTGAGTATATAGAATTGTGAAGATTTTGGTATGTGGAATTTTTTAACTTTTAACTCAATTCATGTTTTCACTATGGTTCAATGGGTATTCATTTTTTTCAAGAGAATATATGATTAAAGCCTTCAAATTTTTGGAATGTGACCAACAAGAGATATCTTATGATATATGGGGTTCAACGATGGTATTAACATGCTTGTTATATGAACTCTCTGGTAATCTTTTTCACTAGAATATGAGATTGGACAGTAGTATTTTGGATAAGCCAAAAGATTGGAATGGATTATGTTGTACATAAGTTAGTATTTTTTAAGGCTAGAACTTTTTTGATATTATTGATGGAAGGTTATAATAATTTATTTTTAGAAAAAAAGGATAACCTGCCGGACGGGCGACTTCCCATCGCGTCGGACAAGGATGTGGGAATCGAACCCACAACCAAAGTGAGACTGGCCTTTATTGCTGACCACTGGCCCACCGGAAGTCCCTGTTTAGTAGAAACTAGTTTTATTATATTAAACAGTTTGATATATGAAGTATAAGTCCATTTTAGGAACCATATATGATTAATCTCACTATAGATGGACTTATGTATTTTTGATAACTTTTATAACCTTTTGTTTGAGACAGATGTAATGACCCATCATTATATCACATGATCTGCTAACACTTCACGAATAACAAATTCAACTTCATTTCTTTAAGAGATGAAGTGGAAATTGTCCAAAGAACGACCAATGGTGAGACTATAAAAAAACCACGAAAGTATTTCTTCTAATTCTAATTTCATAAACTTTAGGGAAATGATCTTGAAAACCAAAAATGTTCTCCTAGTGCCCTTATATCTGATGAATTAGATTTTACCTTAGATCATCACAAATCTATGGCATTGTGATTGATGGATTTTTCATAGCCATGTTCTCTACCACTCTCAATCATAACTTAATGGTTAGATTTTTCCTCTATATCCATATTTTTCACCTATGTTCTCCTAATGGAAACCCAATGATGAGTTACTTTGGGTAATCATTACATTTCATACTTTAGTTTTTAAAATTAAGTTTTAGTATTCCTTTTTACGATGTGGGTTTCTATAAATAGTAAACGATTTATAACCCCAACGAATTTCAAGGGCAAAATTCTTTTAAGGGGTGTAGAATGTAACACCCTGAGATTTTATGAAAAATATTCTTTTAATTTCATTGATTTCTTGTGTTGTAAGCTACAACAATATTTCCTTTCACTATACGCAACACCGTATGAGCTTGCAGTATACACAACACTATTCTTGGATCATGTTACATACAATTTTGATAGTAGTTATTCTACGAAACATTGAGTGTATATATATATATATATTCAATGTATAAATGAAATATGGTTGGATTCTGTTATACGAAACAATGGAGGAGTCTTGCACAACACGCAACCCTGACTTGGCTTGCATTACACACAATCGTGACCTTCCTCGATAGCATGTGTTGTACGCAATACCAGGTTTTACTAAACAACGATATATTGTTATAATATTATTATAGACTCGCCGTTATGAATATTTTAACCTAAATTTTTTATTTTATAACATTATTATTCATCTTACACATTTTCTAGAACATGGTATAAGAACAAAATAAATTATTCGTGTAAAATATGTATTTTTTGAAAAATTGTAGTTTTCCCTCCTTTTGATGGTGCACCCACTTTAAATCTTATTTTTGACAAGTATATAAGTTCAATTTGACAAAATAAAATTCTTATTTGGAATCATGATATAAAAATTTACTTTCGATAAATTTTTCATATTATTCTGATAACTTTCATATTTTAATGAATATTAAAAACATGCTATATTTTAATTAAAAACAACTTTTTTCATCGCTATAAATTATATGGTTAGATTATCTTTTTAATTGGTTTCAAAGTGTAATTAGAATATATTTTTACCATTTAATCCTATTTTGGTCATTGGAATTAATTTCACTTTGAAATTGGATGTAATCAAGTATCAATCTTTTGATAGTTATTGTTTCTTAAAAACATGCTAATTGTTTTGATAACGGGAATTAATTTTAAAATTAATTAATGCCCCTTATATGTTTTGAATATGGAAAAATAGACATAAATTTTGAATTCGGAATATCAAATAATTCTTAGGCTGAATTTTTGGTATTTTTCTGAAAAACATTAATTTTCGATGAATAGTGAAACCACTTAGTGGTAGTTAAAAAATTGACTTTTTTAATTTAAATTAAATTTTACCACTTCTGTGAATTGAATTTAAAAAATCTGAGAGACACGGTTAATATCAAGGACTAAAATGTGGTTCAATGAGATGAAAATAATTTATGGTGAATAGTAAATTTTTACTTTTATTTACCACGGTTAAAAGTAAATAGGATAATTAAGGGTAAAAATGATATTATTATTACTGTAAAACATGTCCTAATTCTATTGGATAAGTTCAATTCGACCCAAAAAAACCTTAGGAATAACATATGACCATTTAGGCCCACTTGGATTAGATTAGGACATTTAATATTAATTTATTAAAAAGGGGTTAAAATAGTTAAAATCAATGTTTAATAAGTAAATCATTTTTAACATAGGGTTATACATAAGATAAATTCGACTATAAATATTCATTAGAAAGATACAAATATTTCCTACATAATGTTATTTTATTTATTATTTTTAGACATTAAATAATTTAATTTATTTATGACACAATGATGATGCAGTAATTATCTTATTAATGAAATATTGACATAATTGGGGTTATAAATACCCAAATAAATGTAATTTGAGACTTTTTATGAATTAAACTAATTTTATAGGTTAATATGACATGTTATTATTGATTTAAGTAACGTTTTTTGAACTAATCATGCTGTTACGATTTTCACAAAAATCAAGTACCAAATAGTGTCAAAATTGAAATAAAATAGTTTTTAAAACAAATATTACATTATTAATTGTTATTTTATTCCTAAAAATCTAAGGCTTGTCCAAATCACTTAAATAAGAATATATATGTTAATAATGAACCACTTGGGGTTCTTTTTTCTTGTTATAGTATGTTTATTAACCTTATAGTGTAATAAAACAAGAAGACACAGTAAAAGTAAAATTATTTAACTTAAAGTTAAATCTAAATGATAAGGTTAAAGTAGAAACATAAACATGTCTAAATTCAATTGTATGAGGGGATTTCTACCCATACCCACATTAGATTCTAAATAAATCAATTTGGATCTATTAAAAACTGAATATGACTTTATAATAAAATAATATTTTTATCTTTTCCCAAGGTGCCCCTCTCCTCCCTTATAAAAGGGAACCTCCTCCCTCTCTTCCTCACACCACTTTGAGCCTTCATGCTCGGCCAAACCCTTCCAAATTCTCCTCTAAACTTCCCTAGAAATATCCTAGTGGTCTGTGTCTTCTTCAAAGACCAATTTTAGTGCCCTTAGAGGAGGTCTCAAAGAGGCGCTTCAAATAAGAGGTAATGTCTGTTACCAATTCTTCCAACTTTATTTCTTCTTATAATTCGTCTTGTTTAGTTGTTTCTTTATGATGTAATAGCATCAGTATCACCCATATACTGATATGTTATTATAATTATTAAAAATCCATATTTAACCATCTATCCATCCTACGGAAAACGAAATCACCCCGCGTGCGTACGTACAGAATACCGTCTCCACGCCGTGGTGTAATCTATTTTCCACCACAACCTTACTTTGATGGGTATAATGGTGTAAATAATGACCATATATTATTATTGTAAAGTGATATTGATTCTCAAAGAGTATACATACACTCTAATACAATTCTACGATCATGGGAATGATATCATCCCTCGTGCGTACGTACGGACTACCGTCTCCACGACGCGATGAGATTCATTCTCCATGTTAACCATTCATGAATGATTATAATGTATATATAATAAGTAATCATGAAATATATGAAATAATAATGATACTGAATTTATGTATATATATGTATGTCATCTACTTAATTCCATTCAATTCAATAAGGAAACCAAAACAACGTTCATGCGTACGTGCGGCCTACCGTCTCCATGAATGGTGTATTTATTTCAATTTATAGATCTATTATATATATGTATATTCTGAATATATATTATATATAAATCATGTTTTGTATTCTGTAATTATGTAATCATGATCTAAGTAATCATATGAATAATTACAAGTCAAAACACAGACGTCAAATGAAACGATTTTACCCAAAACGCTCTTTAACATGGAATTTACAAAAGAACTGGTAATATAAAGTCATAAGTGAACCATATATGATATCATAACAATTAATATGATTTTGTAATAAGTCAATGACATAATTTAAATCATTATACAGGAGGATTGGATCCATATGAAGCATATTAGATCTAAGGTAAGGGTTAACTTTTCCAATCTCGTTCTTATCTGAGATTGTTTATTTGTAAGTATTTATTGGGGTTATTGTTCTCATCCATGTCCATTTTTTATAAAAGTGTATTCATGTATGTTTAAAGTTATTTTTACCCATTTTGACTTTTACCCCATGGTATGGAAGGAATCTTTCTTTTATTTACCCTACAAGGTATTTTTTGACTTTTTCGACAAAAGTACGAGAAGAATGTTTTTTTAACGTATATGGAATGAAAGGATTTTTACGGTTTTATAAAGCATTATTTTCATGAAGCTTCCTCCAAAATATTTCATGACTATTTTAAACAAAATCGTTTTCTTTTAAAATTTCATGACATTTTGTGGGAAGAGAATGATTTTGAAGAAGAAAGGATATTTTCCTCAAGAATTCATTTCATGTGTTTTATCAAAACAATTTTTTATATAAGATAACATTATTTCATATGTGTATGTTTCAAGTATCATGTCTCTATGATTTACATGGTTTCACTTTTCTTATTATGAAATGATATCCATTTCTTTTATATGGATTATCTGATGATGGGATGATGTTTATGAAACCCATTTTATTTATTGGGTTATTATGAATGATGTATGTTTATTTTGTGGAACAAGTAAGAATGATTTCATTATGAGATGGGTGGGACCTATATCTCCTACCAATGCATTTGGTAAAGATTTATATCTCATGAGATATACATGGCTGGAAGGGTAAGTTAATCCGTTTTATTATTACAATACTGGAACGAGTAGTGAACTCGATTTAGAAAGGGACTTTGTCCACTAAGATGGTTTTGGAAGCAATACCATGGCTACTATGGAAATCATAACAAGTGATGAATGGTTGCCACAATTACATTTTTTATTCCCATGCTATTTTATCATGATTTATGTTCCTTTATGATAAATGCCTTACGTACTTCCACGATTTATGTCTTTGCTCAAGATTTTGATGTTTAAATTTCATGCCCACATTTTTGCTTCCAAATTCTTATGGATTGTTTTATGTTATCAAGTTTTGACCTTACTGAGCATTTGAGCTCACCCTTTTTATGTTTTATTTTCCCCGGGAAATAAAGAAAGGTTCTAGGTAAGGAAACAAAAAGGGAAAGATCGTTATGGGAGTTGTTGAAGATTTTTTAACATGATTAGAATGCTATATTCCTAGTTTCCAAAGACACTAAACTATTACGGTCCTTTTGTGTCTATTTTTGTTTGTATTAAGTATTCCACAAAAGTAATGTAATGTCCATGTACGTCAATCTTTGGGTCTCTATAGTTGGTATCAGAGGAAAGGTTTATTTAACCTTTGGAAACTAGGATTCGAGAACTTTAGTGAGATCCCTATATATATTTCTAAGGTATGTCTAGGGATGTCCCTAAGGCTATGTATAAGTATAGGTTATAGTCCTAGAATTACGGCAACGATATTAGAATTAAACCTAAACTTTTAGATGTTGAAGGTACTCCCCCTTGATTATGTTATTTTCCTTGTCTGATTTTTTCCTCTCATAGAATTATTTTTGTGTTTTAGTCAATGGAGGGAACCAGAAAGAATTCAGTTAACATTGAATCCAATGGAAAAATTGGTGACTATGAGCAATAAAATTGCATAATTCCTATAGACAAAGATATTGTGATTAAATCGAATCAGTCATCGCGATATATGACTAACAAGGTGAAATTTAGTGGTATGCCTAATTCATGAAATAATAGGAAGATAGAATTTTATGCTTGTTCGCATGTTGAGGAGCATAAAGAAAGGAAAATTGAAATTTCTAAATAAGGGAAAAAGAACCTTGAGGAATACCTCAAATGGAGGGACATATGTTATCTGTGTGGAGAAAAGGGTCATAGAGTGATAGACTGTTATGGAGTTCAATGTATTATTTGTGGAGAACATGGGAATTACCCAACTCAATGCCCTGACCTAGAAATTTACTTCTAAATCAACGAAGGACTTATTCCAGGACAATCATTGAGGAGGATGTATTGAAAAGTATATGTATTGGTATTGAAGAATAATGTTGTTGATTGACTTTTATGGTGTATTGGAATATTTTTGTATTAGTCTATTGTGGTTTTCAATAATTTTATGGTACCGATATCCATGAAAATTGATTCAAATATTTTAGAAAGCAGATGATATGTGCATAATGAAGGGATAAAGAGAAAATTAAATGTTTGACAGCATTCAGGAGATCATGATTGTTATAAGGACTAAGTGATATCATGGTTTGAGTATATAAACTTTTGAGGATTTTGGTATCTGGAAAGTGTTAACTTTTAACTGCATTCATGTTTTCACTAAGGTTCAATGGGTATTCATTTTTTTCAAGATAATACATGATTAAGGCCTTCGAATGTTGGGAATGTGACCAACAAGACATAACTTATGATATAGGGGTTCAAAGATGGTATTAACATTCTTGTCATATGAACTCTCTGGTAATCATTTTCACTAGAATATGAGATTGGACAACAGTAATTTGGGTAAGCCGAAATATTGGAATGGATTATGTTGGAAATAAGTTAGTATTGTTTAAGGCTAGAACTTTTTCGATATTATTGATGGAAGGTTATAATAATGTATTTTTAGAAAAAAGGACAACCTGCAAGACGGGCGACATCCCGTCACGTCGGAAAAGGCTGTGGGAATCGAACCCACAACTTAAGTGCGACTGGCCTTTATCACCAACCACTTTCCTACAGGAAGGCCCTGTTTAGTAGAAACTAGTTTTATTATATTAAGCGGTATTATATATGAAGTATAAGTCCATTTTAGGAACCATATATGATTAATCTCACTATAGATGGACTTATGTATTTTTGATAACTTTTATAACCTTTTGTTTGAGACAGATGGAATGACCCATCATTCTATCACATGATCTGCTAACACTTCACGAATGACAAATTCAACTTCATTTATTTAAGAGATGAAGTGGAAATCGTCTAAATAACGACCAATGGTGAGATTGTACCAAAATCAAAAATGTATTTCTTCTAATTCCAATTTCATCAACTTTAGGGAAATGATCTTGAAAACCAAATATGTTTTCCTAGTGCCCTTATAGCCGATGAATTAGATAGTACCTTAGATCATCACAAATCTATGGCTTTGTGATTGATGGATTTTTCATAGCCATGTTCTCTACCACTCTCCATCAGAACATAATTGTTAGATTTTTCTTCCATATCCATATTTTCACCTATGTTCTCCTATATGGAAACCCATTGTTGTGTTAATTTGGGTAATCGTAACATTTCATACTTTATTTTTTTAAATTAAGTTTTCGTATTCCTTTTTACGATGTGGGTTTCTATAAATAGTAAACGATGTATAACCCCGACGAATTTTGAGGGAAAAATTCATTTTAAGGGGGGGTAGAATGTAACACCCCGAGATTTTATGAAAAATATTCTTTTAATTTCATTGATGTCTTGTGTTGTAAGCTACAACAAGATTTCCTTGCACTATACGCAACACCCTATGTGCTTGCAGTATACACAACACTATTCTTGGATCATGTTACGTACAATTTTGATAGTAGTTATTCTACGAAACATTGAGTGTATATATATATTCAAGGTATAAATGAAATATGGGTGGATTATTTTATACGAAACAATGGAGGAGACTTGCATAACACACAACCCTGACTTGGCTTTCAGTACACACAATCGCGACCTTCCTCAATAGCGTGTGTTGTACGCAATACCATGTTTCACTAAACAGTGATATATTGTTATAATATTATTATAGAATATCCTTTATGAATAGTATTAACTACATTTTGTATTTTATAAAATTATTGTTCATCTTACAAATTTTCTATAACATGGTATAAGAACAAAAAAAAAATTGTGTCAAATATTTATTTTTCGAAAAATTGCAGTTTTCTCGCCTTTTGATGACGCACCCACTTTAAATCTTATTTTTGACATGTATATAAGTTCAATATGGCAAAATAAAATTCTTATTTGGAATCAGGATATAAAAATTTACTTTGGATAAATTTTTCATATTATTCTGATAACTTTCATATTTTAATGAATAGTAAAAACACGCTATATTTTAATTAAAAACAAATTTTTTCATCGCAATAATTTATATGGTTAGATTATATTTTTAATTGGTTTTAAAGTGTAATTAGAATATATTTTTAACATTTAATCCAATGTTGGTCATTGGAATTAATTTCACTTTCAAATTGGATATAAACAACTATCAATCTTTTGATAGTTATTGTTTCTTAAAAACACGCTATTTGTTTTGATAACGGGAATTAATTATAAAATTAATTAATGCCCCTTATATGTTATGAATTTGTAAAAATAGACATAAATTTTGAATTCGGAATATCAAATAATTCATAGGCTGAATTTTTGGTATTTTTCTGAAAAACTTCAATTTTCGATGAATAGTCAATCCACTTAGTGGTAGTTAAAAACCTGACTTTTTTTAATTTAAATTAACTTGTACAAATTATGTGATTTAAATTTAAAAAAATCCTAGATACATCGTTAATATCAAGTACTAAAATGTGGTTCAATGAGATGAAAATAATTTTTGGTGAATAGTAACTTCTTACTTTTATTTACCACGGTTAAAAGTAAATAGGATAATTAAGGGTAAAAATGATATTATTATTACCCTAACACATGTAATAATTATATTGGATAAGTTTAATTAGACCAAAACAAACCTTAGTAATAAAATATGACCATTTAGGCCCACTTGGATTAGATTAGGACATTTAATATTAATTTATTTAAAGAAGGGTTAAAATAGTTAAAATCAACATTTAATAAGTAAATAATTTTTAATATAGGGTTATACATAAGATAAATTAGACTATAAATATTAATTAGAAAGGTAATACGATTTCCAACATAATGTTATTTTATTTTTAATTTTTAGAAATTAAATAATTTAATTTATTTATGTCACAGTGATGATGCGGTAATTATCTTTTTAATGAAATATTGACATAATTGATGTTATAAATACCCAAATTAATGTAATTTGAGACTTATTATGAATTAAACTAATTTTCAAGGTTACTATGACATTTTATTAGTGATATAAGTAATGTTTTTCGAACTAATCAAGTTGTTATGATTTTCACAAAAATCAAGTACCAAATAGTGTCAAATTTTAGATAAAATAGTTTTCAAAACATATATTAAATTATTAATTGTAATTTTATTCCTAAAAATCTAATGTTAGAAAAAATCACTTAGATAAGGATATATATATTAATAATGAACCACTTGGGGTTCTTTTGTCTTATTATATTATGTTTATTAGCCTTATAGTGTAAGAAAACAAGAAGACACGGTAAAAGTAAAATTATTTAACTTAAAGTTATATCTAAATGATAAGGTTAAAATAGAAACCTAAAATTGTCTAAATTCTATTGGATGAGAGGATTGAGACCCATACCCACCTTATCTTCGAAATAAATCAATTTGTATCTATTAAAAACCAAATATTACTTTATAATAATATAATATTTTTAGTTTTTCCCAAGGTGCCCCTCTCCTCCCTTATAAAAGGTCACCTCCTCCCTCTCTTCCTCACACCACGTTGAGCCTTCAAGAACAGACAACCCCTGACAAATTATCTTCTCCCCTTCCCTAGAAACATCTTAGTGGTCCTGGTCTTCTTCAAACACCAATTTTAGTTCCCTAAGAGGAGGTCTCAAAGAGGCGCTTCAAAGAAGAGGTAATGTCCGTTACCGATTCTTTCAACTTTATTTCTTCTTCTACTTATTCTTCATTAGTTGTTTCATTATGAAGTAATAACATCATTATCACTCATATACGGATATTTTATTATAAGTATGAAACAACCCTATTTCACTATCTATCCATCCTATGGAAAACGAAATCACCGCGCGTGCGTATGTACGGAATATCGTCTCCCCGCCGTGGTGTAATCTATTTTCCACCACCACCTTACTTGGATGGGTATAATGGTGTAAGTAATGACTATATATGATTATTTTAAAGTGATATTGATTCTGAAATACTATAAATACACTCCAATACAATTCCAAGATCATGGGAATGATATCATCGCTCGTGCGTACGTACAGACTACCGTCTCCACGACGCGGTGAGATTCATTCTCCATGTTAACCGTTCATGAATGATTATAATGTATATTTAATAAGTAATCATGAAATATATGACATAATAATGATACTTTATTTATGTGTATATATATATATGTATGTCATCTACTTAATTCCATTCAATTCAATAAGGAAACGAAAACAACGTTCATGCGTACGTACGACCTACCGTCTCCATGAATAGTGTATTTATTTCCATTTATCGATCTATTATATATATGTATATTCTGAATATATAATATATATAAATCATGTTTTATATTCTGTAATTAATTAATCATGATCTAAGTAATCATATGAATAATTACAAGTCAAAACATGGACGACAAGTGAAACGATTTTACCCAAAACGCTCTTTAACATGGAATTTACAAAAGAATGGGTAATATAAAGTCATAAGTGAACCATATATGATATCATAACAATGAATATGATTCTGTAATAAGTCAATGACATTATATAAATCATTATAGAGGAGTTTCGGATACATACTAAGCATATAATACCTAAGGTAAGGGATAACTTTTCCAATCTCATTCTTATCCGAGATTGTTTATTCGTAAGTATTTACTGGGGTTATTGTTCTCATCCATGTCCATGTTTTATAAAAGTGTATTCATGTATGTTTAAAGTCCTTTTTACCCATTTTTACTTTTACCCCATTGTATGGAAGGAATCTTTCTTTTATTTACCCTACAAGGTACTTTTTGATTTTTCTGACAAAAGTATGAGAAGAATGTTTTTTTAACGTATATGGCATGAAAAGATTTTTATGGTTTTATAAAGCCTTATTTTCATGAAGCTTCCTCCAAATTATTTCATGACTATTTTCAGCTAAATCCATTTCTTTTAAAATTGCATGACATTTTGTGGGAAGAGAATGATTTTAAAGAAGAGAGGATATTTTCCTCAAGAATTCATTTCAAGTGTTTTATCAAAACCATTTTTCATCTAAGATAACATTATTTCATATGAGAATGCTTCAATTATCATGTCTTTATGATTTACATGGCTTCACTTTTATTATTATGAAATGATATCCATTTCTTTTATATTGATTATGTGATGATGGGATGATATTTATGAAAACCATTTTATTTATTGGGTTATTATGAACGATGTCTGTTTATTTTGTGGCACAAGTAAGAATTATTTCATTATGAGATGGGTGGGACCTATATATCCCTCCAATGCATTGGGTAAAGATTTATATCTCATGATATAGACATGGACAGAATGGTAGGTTAATCCGGTTCAGTGTTACAGGATTGGAACGAGGAGTGAACTCGATTCAGAAATGGACTTTGTCCACTAAGATGGTTTTGTCAGCAATGCCTTGGATACTATGGAAATCATAACAAGTGCTGAATTGTTTCCATAATTAAATGTTATATTCCCATGATATTTTTATCATGATTGATGTTTCTTTATGATATATGCCTTACGTACTTCCACTATTTATGTCTTTGCTCAAGATTTTGATGTTTAAATTTCATGTTCAGGTTTTTGCTTCCAAATGTTTATGGATTGTTTTATGTTATCTATATTTTCCCTTACTGAGCATTTGAGCTCACCCTTTTTATGTTTTATTTTCCCAAGGAAATAAAGAAAGGTTTTACGTAAGGAAACAAAAATGGGATGATCGTTATGGGATTTGTTGAATATTTTTCAACATGATTATAAGTTTATATTCTGAGTTTCCAAAGACACTAAACTATTACAGTCCATGTGTGTCTGTTTTTTTATGTATTAATTATTCCTCAAAAGTAATGTAATGTCCATGTATGTCAAAATATTGTTCTCTACAAGATCTATTGCAGGTACACCCTCCCTAGGTTTATCATGGAACCGCCCATATATGAAAATAATTCCCAAGAACCATAACACGATCATAACACATCCTGTAAGCATAAAGAAAAAATTACATTTCCACATTGCAATAATAAAATATCATTTCAAGATATCGAAATAATAAATCCATCCTAAAAATCATTTTCAATACCAAAATACGTAAAAAGAGTATATGGTATTTATTTTTCCTTTTATAATCATTTTGGCTTGCTAAGGAATCCAAAGATCAAATAATACTCACGGCGGTGGAAAGGTCGTTGTCACCGCTTACATAAAAAAACATTCCTTTTTTTTGTTTAGTAAAACTTTTCATATAAAAATATTCCCTTTTAATGAAATGAAATGTCAAAGGGGTTTATACACCGTATTAAATAATTCTGTGTATAAAACTAAATATTCCTCAAAGAAAAGAGATTGACACGATGTCCCTTACCTCGTGTATGACTTGACTCGATTGTTCTTTAATCTCCTGAATAATAAACTAAAGTTAATTTCTACTTTCTTAAGTACATTTTTCAAGTTTATAATTCCTTTTATATCACTTTTTACCATGTTATAAACATTATGTAATCATTTACGTTAATAACGTTCATTTCATCGATATTTAGTACTTGAGTGAAAAATGAACACCTTATATTTACAAGTTGTCCATGTGGTCAATAGTCCGTTATATCCAGAATGAAATTCAATATTTAGATATCATATATGTCATATATATCTGGTATATATATATAAATATTTATAACATTACATATCATTAGGAGGTAAGAAATGAAATTCACCGTTCATGGAGACGGTAAGTCGTACGTACGCATGAATGCTACTTTCATTTCTATTTATTATTTTAATAGAATTAAAACATAATGATACATAGTTATATTATAATTCCAGTATAATTTCACAAATAATATCATATATAATATCATATATAATATCATAAACTCCATCCTTAATACGTCCCACATATAGAATTAACGAGTCATGTCACTTTGAGGGTCGGTAGTCCGCACTTCCTCAAATGAAATTATCGTGTTTACACATAATGGAAACCATAATGGTATGATATAAAAAATACAGAATCATAAGGGAAACATAAATATAATATATATCATATATAAATACAGTTCCATCTTAAAGGACACCATGAGAGGCGGTATGAGATAATCGAACAATCATCGTTTTGTGAGGAGTTAGTTTGTCATCCACAAAAAGATTTTTTTTCTTCACCCATTAGATGGAAGTGGGTGTAATTTATTTCTAATACTTCTCATAAAAAACATACTAGTATATTTAGGGTACTATTTTTGTTATAAAATAAAGGAATAAAAAAAGTTTATGTGTTGGAGAAGTAAAATAAAAGAAAAGAAGTTCAGAGAAACTGTTACCTTTAATTTGGGTAACTCCCTTTGGTTTGAACAAAAACTACCTATTGAAGTGCCTTATGCCTAAGGTAAGTCTAGGTGAAATTGATGGATTTTGGGAGCTTAATTGGGTAGTGTTTGGACGAGACTAATGGCTTGAGAGGTGTGAGAATTGGTTAGAAGTGAGGGCTTTTTATAAGGGGGAGGAGGGGCTCTTTAAGAATGTGTGAAAATATTATTTTATTATAAACTTATATTCGGTTTAAAAAGGTCCAAAAATCATTATATTCAAAAATAAGATGACTCATGGTCGAAATAAAATCAACCAATAAGAATTGGATAGTTTTTTTAAGTTATTTTAATATTTATAATCTTATTTATTTAAATATTTTTTTAATAAGATAAATACTACATCATTATTGTGTCATAAATAATATAATATATGTGATGTATAAAAATTATATAAAAACTATCATGATGTAGGAAATAGTTTTATCATTCCAATGAATAATTATTATAGAAAATATAATTTATATAACCCTTTGTAAAAAATAATTTACTAAAAGATATTTGTTTTTGTCATTTTTCATTTACTTTAAGTTAATTAATTTAAATTGTCATTATCACTTTCAAGTGTCTCAATGGGGTCCCAAAATCTACTCATATATTTACATGGTTGTAAATTACTCAAATAATAAGTTTTTCACAAGTTCTAAGGTAATTTGGAATTATTATAATATTCTTTTTACCTTGATTTAACCTATTTACCTTTAATCGTGGTAAATAAATCTCAAAATCTACTAATCACTAAAAATTATTTTTATCTTATTGAACCAAATTTTAGTTACTAATAACAACCATGTATGTTGGATTTTCAAAATTAAATTCACAGAAGTGGAAAAATTTCATTTAAATGAAAATGTCAGTTTTTTTAACTACTACTAAGTAGTTTCACTATTCTTCAAAAAATAATGTTTTTCAGGAAAAATACATAAAATTCAGTTGAAGCTATAGTTATATTCCAAATTCAAAAATGATGCCTATTTTTCCAAATTCTAAAAATTTAATTTTCATTAATTAATTTAAAATTAATTCTCGTTGTCAAAACAAATAGCGTGTTTTTAAGAAACAATAACTATCAAAATATTGATACTTGTTTCTGTCTAATTTCAAAGTTAAATTAATATCATTGACCAAAATTTGATTAAAAGGTGAAAATATATTCTAATTACACTTTAAAATGATTTAAAAATATAATTTAACCATATATATATATATTATATTAAAATGAAATATTGAATTAAAATGCAATATTTTCATTATTCATTAAAAAATGAACTTTATCGGAAAAATTACAAAAATCTACACAATATAAATTTTGATGTCCCCATTCTAAAGAAGGATTTTATTTGGTCAATTATAATGTACTAAAGTGGCCAAAACTATATTTAAAGAGGGTTCTCCATTAAAAGGCTATAAATCATCCTATTAATGTAAATTATGCTTAAAATTAGATTCATTCACGTTTTTAGCCTCTAACATTTTTATTGGATAAATGTAAATACATATAAAAAACATGTATTATTATATTGAAGTTGGTTTTGTTCATTCCAGGAAATAAAACTTATTGGATTTATCTACCATTTAAAATAATATTATATTATTAGTGTGCAACGTAAGATTTCAAAGAAACCTATTGTTGTATATCTGGTACGCTATCGAACATATGTATTATTAATTATTTACCTGGGATGTTACATCCTCCCCCCTTTTGAGAATTGCATCCTCGCAATTTTAATTAACATAATAAGAGGGGGTATTTATCCCTTATAGAATTTTCAGATTCCCACATTTCATCTTCAACCATATAGTTTTTCCTCAAAACTTTTACATGGTGAATTTCCTTATCCCGCAAGACTTGCTCTCTACGGTCAAGAATATGAACTGGTTGTTCTTCATAAGAGATATTATCTTCCAACTGAACTACCTCTGGGCTCAAAACATGATATGGATCTGGCATATAATTTCTCAACATCGAAACATGAAAAACATTGTGTTCCTAGGATAAACTTGGAGGTAAATCCACTCTGTACGCAACTGATCCAACTTTCTCCATAATTTCATAAGGTCTAATGAACCTCAGACTCATATTTCCATTTTTACCAAAACGCATCACACTTTTCCAAGGATAAACTTTGAGAAATACATGATCAACTGCCTCAAAATAAAGATCCTTCCTCCGGTTATCGGCATAACGTTTCTGCCTTCTCTCATCGTTTCTCAGGTGATTCTGAATCAACTGAACTTTCTCTTCC
Source organism: Viscum album (assembly GCA_963277665.1). Classification (NCBI taxonomy): domain Eukaryota; kingdom Viridiplantae; phylum Streptophyta; class Magnoliopsida; order Santalales; family Viscaceae; genus Viscum; species Viscum album. The sequence goes on from OY728139.1 coordinate 286,138,879, forward strand.
ATCTCTTCTACCAATTCTAGTCTCATCATCTTCCTTTAGCCTACTTAATCCCATAAAGATGGATTTCGACAATGCTTTCCATATAATGCCTCAAATGGAGCCATATTTATACTGGAATGAAAACTGTTATTATATGAAAATTCAACCAAAGGAAGTTTTTGGTCCCAAATTCCTTGATGAATCATTGATCAAGCATGTAACATATCCTCCAATGTAAGAATTCGCATTCTAATTACCCATCTGATTGAGGATAAAAAGTTGTACTAAAATTTAATTCAGTACCCAGCAACTTTTTAAGGCCTTTCCAAAAGTTAGAAGTAAACCTAGGATCGTGATCATATACAATGGAGAGGGGAACTCCATGCAACCTGACAATCTCTTTAACATACAATCGAGAAAGTTGATCTAGAGACAATGTATGAAGAATAGGAAGGAAATGAGCATATTTAGTCAATCAATCGACAATAACCTAGATTGCATTATTATCTCGAGATGTCTTTGTTAATCCCACAACAAATTCCATTGAAATATTTTCCCATTTCCACTTTGGCACCGGTAAAGGCTGAAGAATCTCATTCAGTAACTGCCGCTCTGCTTTAACCTACTGAAAATTCAAAAACTTCATAGTAAAATCAGTAATATCTCTTTTCATTCCATCCCACTAGTAATACTTCTGAAGATATTTGTATATCTTAGTACTACCAAGATGAACTGAAAACGGAGAACTATGAGCTTTACATAAAAACTCATTCTTCAACTGTAAATAACAAGGCACACATAATATCTTCCCAAACCTCAAAACCCAATCATTATCAACATTAAAATCAGAAAATATACCATTCTAAACCAACTCAATCTTTTTCTGCAACTCCCTATCTTCTTTCTGTGCTTTCTTTATTCTGCCTGATAGAGATGATTTCACTGACACCTGAAACAAAACAGAAGAATTTTTGGCCCCAACAATTTCTATGCAAAAGTTTATCAAATAAAAAACCAAATGATCTGGTTCCAAACATAACATGGTTAATGATTCTTTACTTTTTAGAATCAAAGATTCAGCCACTTTATTTTCTTTTCCCAGATGGTAATAGATCGTGCAATCATAATCCTTGATTAATTCCATCCATCTCCTCTGTCTCATGTTCAATTCATTCTGAGTTATTATATACTTTAATCTTTTCTTATCGGTATATATGTAATGTTTTACTCCATACTAATTATGCCTCCAAATTTTTAAAGAAAAAATAACAGTATCTAATTCCAAATCATGTGTAGGGTAATTTAACTCATGTGGTTTCAACTGACATAAAGCATAAGAAATTGCCTAATCATTCTTCATTAGGACACAACCCAGTCCTTTCAACGATTCATCACTATAGATGACAAACTCACCATTTCTGGATGGCAGTGCCAAAACTGGAGCATTCACCAATCTCTTTTTCAATTCCTAAAAACAATCATCACATTCTTTTGTCCTAATCAACTTAAAACCTTTTCATGTTAAATTAGTCATTGTACTAGATAACCGTGAAAAATTTTCAACAAACCTCCTATAATAACATGTCAAACCAAAAAAAACAACGAATCCCAGTTATATTTGTGGGTCTTAGACATTCTTCAACAACTATTGTTTTAGAAGGATCAACAGTTGTGCCATTTTTGGAAACAATGTGACCAAAGAAATAAATTTGTTGTATGAAAAACTCACACTTTCTGAATTTCCCATAAAGATTATGTTCTTTTAAGGTTTGTAAGATGACCCTTAAATGACTTTAATGCTCCTCTTTACTTTTATAATAAACCAAAATATCATCAATGAACACAACCAAAAACTTATCCAAGAACTCATGGAAAATTCAATTCCTAAGATCCATGAATACATCAGGTGTATTTGTTTAACCAAAACGCATAACTAAAAATTCATAATGGCTATATCTAGTACAAAACGTGGTCTTCAGAATGTCTGCTTCCTTTACTTTCAACTGACGGTACCCCGACCTCAAATCAATCTTCAAAAAATATGGAGCTACCTCGAGCTGATCAATCAAATCCTCGATATGAGGCAAAAGATACTTATTATTAACAGTGATGTTATTCAATTCTCTATAATTAATGAAAAGTCTCATTGAATCATATTTCTTTTTAACAAACAAGATAGAATCACCCATGGTGATGTTCTTGGTCAAAAGAAACCTTTATCTAATAACTCCTGCAATTGCTTCTTTATCTCTAAAAGTTCAATTTGAGCCATTCAATAAGGGGGTTTTGAAATTGTCTTTGCATCAGGAACTAAGTCAACAGTAAATTCAACATACCGATCAGGTATAATACCAGGAAACTCTTCATGAAAAACATCAAGATACTCATTTACCACTAGCACATCATTAATCTAAATAGTTCTTTTATTTTCAACAATATGTGCAAGGTAACATTTCTTTCAATCTTTTACTAGTTTCTCAGCTTCCTATATATTATCAAAATAAAGGGTTCATTCTTGTACACAAACTATAAATCTTTCATAAAATAAACCTCTTTATCTCTACGGTCAATCTTTTCATGATAAATAGAAATCCAATCTATGCCCAAAATAACATCGAACTCTACTAGAGGAAAAACAATAAGGTTTTCAGGTAGATTCTTTCCACACACAATGACAGGAATGTTCTTATTTTTCCTTTTTGTTTCAACATTTCCTCCATTTATTTTTTCCATAAGTTCTGTATTCATATCTTGAGATGGAATTCCTAATTTACTAGAAAAATTCTCAAAAATGAAAGAGAGTGTAGTCTCTAAATCAAACTATACATTGGCATAATCTGAACCAACAAACACTATACCTGATACAACATCATATGATGGCCCAACATTTGCTGAAGTAGTTGCAAAAGATTTCACCACCTCTTTCTGCTTGTAGTCTGGTTGCTTTCCTTCGGTTGAGTTCTTTGTTGGACACTCATTTGCATAATGTTCCATTTCATTTCACTTAAAACATTTTACTAATCGTAAATAAAATTTTGTCTTACCTTTACCCAGATCTTTTTCAGTGCAATTATGAGCCTTATGTCCCATTTTACCACATAGGTAGCACTTACCAGAATTCAAAAGACATTCCCAAGCATGATTTTTACCACAATTTTCTCAAACTGTAAACTTATGTTTCTTACCATTAGGTTGTTTTGAAGAGTTCTTCCCTTTCACTTGCCACCTCGACCTCTTATTCTGTTGTTTGTCAAAGAATACATGATCATCAGTAAACTCCATTTTTCACCTTCTCTGCAAAGCGAACAAGTTTTTTATAACTTTTTAACTCATGAGAAGAAAAATCCCTTCAACACTTTGTCTTTAATCCTGATTAAAAATTGTTGATTTTACTATCAAGATCTCGTATGAAATTTGGATCATACCGTGCCAATCAAGTGAATTTTTCTTCATAGGCACCAACTGAGTCATCCTCCTACCTCAATTCCAAGAATTGTTTTTTTCATCCTATGATGAAACACCTTAGGAGAATATTTCATAAGAAACATACCTTTGAATTCCTTCCAATCGAGAGCATCAATATCCTCAATATCCTGGATATTCACTATAGGAAAACTGAATATTTGCGATGGGCGATTTGCGATGAGATCCCGTCGCAAAAGGTCTTTTGCTACGGGGCTCCGTCGCAAATCGCTCGTTGTCGAAAACGGCGTCGCAAATAGGTGTTTTTGCGGCGGTCCCGTCGCAAAAAAATTATTTGCAATGGTTTTTGTTCCCCATCACAAATAAGTTTTCGTTTATATATAAAAAAAGGTATTTGCGATGGGCCATCGCAGAAATATTAGTTGCGACGGGTCAGAATCCCTTCGCAAATGTGAAATTCAAAAAAATACTTGCGATTAAAGTATTTGCGACGGACCGTCGCAGAATGGTTTTCCCGACGGGTATTCATCCCGTCGCAAATGGTACTGTAAAAAACATTTACGACGGGAATTCCCGTCACAAATGTACCCATCGCAAATATTAAAAAAAAAAAAAAATAAAATAATTAATACAAATCATATAATATTATATAAAAATAATATTAATATTAATAATATAAAAAATTATATTATTATAATATAAATAAAAAAAATATAAAATATAATTACGAAATACTAATATAAAATAATAATAATATGAATATAAATAATATAATATAATATAATAATACTAATATTAATAATATAAAAAATTAATATAATATTATTATTATTAAACTATCTATATAATATTAATAATAATATTAATAATATAAAGACATTATATTATTATAATATTAATAATAAAATATATATATAATATAATTATAAATTATTAATATCAAAAAATAATAATAATATGAATATAAATAATATAATATTATATATTATGAAATATTAATGTCAAAAAATTCTAATAATAGTAATAATATTATTAATATAAAAAATTAATATAATAATATTATTATTAAAATAAACATACATATTTATGAAAAAATAATATTAATAATATTAATATTAATAAAATTATAAAACTATAAACTTATCAATATTAACAATAAATATAAAATGTTAAAAGTAATATTACGAAAAAAGCAGACATTAAAAATAATACTAATAAGTAATAATATATTAAAAAAATATAAACAAATTAAATCACGTAATATTCGTACCAATATGAAAGATGAATTTTAAATAGTTAATATGACAATAAACTACGAACTCAAATGTTTATTACATCTAAAAAAATCACTTGGGGTGGATAATCTAGAGGACCTGGAGGAGGTGGTGGAGGAAACTCCATCCCTAAACTATGAGTCAGACCACACATATACTCCATATACTCCTGATGTCGCTCCTCATATCGACGTCTCTCCTCATCCTGCTGCTGACGCATCTTCTCCTGCCATCGACGCATCTCCTCATCGTGCTGCTGACACATCTGCTCCTGCCCCTGACGCAAATCCTCTATAAGCTGACTCTGAGCACGCAGTTGCTCCTGATACTGTGAAGCAGAAGATGATGTCTCTCCATGAGCTCCTCTCGAGCTGGACGTCGACATCGCAGCAGTACCATAATAAGCTACAAGAGTCAAATGAGAGCTGATACCAACTACTCGGCCCTTTTCGAAGCCATATTAGGTCGCCTGCATCCATGTCGTCTCATCAAAATGGTGGGCACTAGTCTGATCACCCATCTTTTCTTGACTCTCAGCCTGTGTCTGAGAGGGCGCGACCTCATATGACTCCTTAAGTTTCAATTATAAATTAAAATAATGAAAAGATTATATGCATTTAATTTGCAGACTGAAAAGAAAATAATACTGACAACAATCTGACGCTGGCGGTCACCTCTAATCTCTCCAGTAGTCGGGTCAGTGTACATCCTCCGATAAACGCCGTACGCCAAAATACTGGGCTGCTCGTCTTCCTATATGAATATAAAATAAACTGTTTATATTTAAAGTTGTATAAAATATTAAAAAAAAGTACTTACCAGACGCACTCTATGCGCGCTGATTGTACGAATACCGGCTCTATGCGTCACCTCTTGTCTCCCCTGATTCTGTCGACCCAATGCAGATCTCCTCTGAAACCCACCACCCAACCAGTGTGTACATAATCCATCCCAAACGTGAGATGAAATGTACTCTGGGTGGTGGGATCTACAGGACTCATCAAATTTTGTCACTCAGGCTTTCTTTACAGCCGTCTTTCTCAAATTATGCAAAAAAATGACGGAAACGGTCACGCATAGACACCACCCATGCCGCGTGGATAGTGGCACACATTCTCTCGTCGATGGGATACCATAAACCCTAATATAAAGTTATTAATGAATTAAATTTCAATATAAATAATATTTAATTACGTACCAGCCAATGATCGAACATAGCGTCCTGCACATTAGTGGGAATCTGATCCCATGTGATCCAGGGCTAAGAAAAATAATTGCACAAGATAGTGCTCCCCTATCCAATAGCTATATGCGTAAAACTGTGGAAAAAGAACAAATAATCAAACAATTAGAATATTAAGAAGTTATAATGAAAGATAACTAAACTACACAGGTTACCATACCACCGCGTGTGCACATCGAATCCAAGAGGTGGACGTCGCTCCAGGATTGGATCTGGAATCACCAGTCTGGAAAGACCACGCCCCCTATGAGTGCTCCCTGTAGTGCCAATAGCCCGAGGGTCAGATGACTCAAGAACCTCATCATCCATAGGTAGATCAGCCTCTAGCAACTGACGAAACGTTTCTGAGTCCATCTGAAACATGAAATTATTGTTATTAGAAAATAGTTGAAAATAACTATTATGTATAGATATATATTTGTTATGATTCAAACCAGTATTTTACTGTGTCAATGTTCATCTTCATCATCATCTTCATAGTTTTCAATGTCAATGTCTTCATCTTCCTCATCAACATCATCAATTTCCATATTAGTTTCACTGTCATCATCTCTTGTCACTTCAAATTCAGTTTTAACATCATTGACAACATCGTCACCATCGAACCTTAACTGTGGGGTGTCATCCTTAATATTCATGTCTCTTTGTGAAAAAGATGTGTTTTGAGGAGTGTCCTGAAAAATTTCATTTCCTTGAACTTCAGTGGAACCACATTCAGTTTGAGTAAACAGATTTTCTCATGATTAAACTTTTATTATACTCCACCAACCATCCAACTCTTTTTCAGTAGAACAGTATTTTACATAATAAATTTGATGTGCCTGATTAGCCAATAAAAATGGTTCATTTACTGCAAGAAGAATTTTATGTTTAATATCAACAATTCCATGATTCAGATGAATACGCAAGCCTCTCTTAGTATCCATCCATCGACATTTAAACATTGTTACATAATTCTGTCCCAAATAACACATTTCAATAATTTCTTCAAGCATGCCGTAAAAGTCAACATCAATATCTCTATGATGTTATCCCTTCAAAAAAACACCACTATTCATTGTTTTCTTTGATTCCCCATATGCACGTGTATGAAAGCGATAACCACTCACCACATATGCATTATATGATTTAACCATTTTGGATGGTGGGCTACTCAAAATACGCAATCGACTATCAATCTTATCAACATGTACAGATATCTGAAAATTTGTAAATCATTTATCACTATTACAAGTAATAAATTGATTTTATATGTAAAACCAAAAAAGAATGTATGTTACTAGTTTTTGAAACCAGTAGGCAAAATTTTTTGCTGACGTTTTTCTAATCCAACTGCTGTAATTTGTGAAAATTGTTTCTTGATATGATCATCATATAACCTACAAATACAATATGATTAATTTATTGTAATAGAATCTATAGAATAAGGGATAAGAGAACTCACTGTACAATTGGTGACATTTCTTCATAGTTGAGTACAACATAGGTATGAGCTCTATGATGTTCATCATCTGAAAGCCATCTAACATTAACTCCACCAAAGCCATGTTCGGGGTGATTGAAAACTGATAATTGATTGTTCATATCATCATCAACATTCCCCTCGTTCCGGCCCAAGAAATTAAATTTTGAGGGATATTCAGATTCAAAATAATGAGTGCAGAATAAAGTAATTTCTTCTTTCAAATAAGCTTCAGCAATTGAGCCTTCAACTGATGCTTTGTTACGTACTTTTTTCTTCAATTTATGCATGCATCTCTCAAATGGGTACATCCATCGAAACTGAACCGGACCTCCACATTTTGCTTCATGCGGCAAATGTAATATCAAATGTTTCATCGAGTCAAAGAAAGCTGGTGGATATATTTTTTCCAATTTTCATATAATTACAACAACAGCTTCTTCCAGTTTTCTTAGTGTATCGTAGTATGTTGTCACTGCACACAAGTCTCGGAAAAAATATGATATATCTTTTATCGAATCACAAATCATAGAATTCAATGAACCTCTTAATCCAATAGTCATAAGCCTTTCCATTATAACATGACAGTCATGAATTTTTAATCCGGTAATATGACCATTTTTAACACATCTTCCCAAGTTGGAAGCATAGCCATCTGGAAGTCTCAAATCTACAATCCACTGACAAAATAATAAGAGACTCTCTTTGGTCGTGTATAAGCTGCTTTTGGCTTCATTAATCTCTGTGATCTGGCATTTTCAAACAATTCAAGTTCTGGTCACCTGCAAATTTGGGCAAGATCTAATCGTGCCTTTACATTATCTTTGGTTTTACCCTGTGTATCCAAAACTGTATGAAATAAATTATCAAAACAGTTCTTCTCAATATTCATGACATCCAACATGTGTCGGACCAACAAATCAGACCAATATGGCAGATTCCAAAAAATGCTCTGTTTTGTCAAATTGTGTTCTTTCCCAAAATTATGAATTTTCTGTTGGTTTATTGTCTGTCCAAAAGTGATGGAAGGTAATGAAAATACAACTGATTGTAACTATGTTCCTAAGATCATTTTTGGAGGTTCATCTCTTTCAATTCTGCCTTTTCTAAAATGAGATTTATTCCTCCGAAAACGAGGATCGATTGGAAGAAATCTGCGGTGACAGTCAAAATAGCAAGGTTTTTTTCCATTCACGAGCATTAATGCTTTGTTGTCTCCCATACAGTAAGGATATGATTTTGGACCATGTGTACTCTAGCTAGATAACATACCATATGTCAGGAAGTCACTAATTGTCCACATCAAATCAGCTTTCATTACAAAATTCTATTTCGCAGCAGCATCATATGTACCAACACCATGACTCCACAATAAATTTAACTCATCAATCAGTGGTTTCAAATAAACATCAATATACTTTTTTGGATGTCCAGTGATTAATAATGTCAAAATGATATAAGGCTATTTCATCAACATCTATGGAGGTAAATTGTATGGAGTTATAAAGATAGGCTAACAGGAATACTGACTACCAAATGATCCAAATGGACAAAAACCGTCAGTAGAAAGACCCAATCGCACGTTCTGGGATTCTAAAGCAAAAGACAGATGCATTTGATCAAAATTTTCTATGAATCGTCATCAGATGGATTAATCAATCTTTTACCATTTGAAATATTGGTTTTCTGCCATGACATCGTTGTCGCTGTGTTCTGAGACATAAATAAATGCTAAAACCTGAGTGTAAGCGGGAAATATCTCAATTGTTTTTACAGGAATCAATCCAGACTTCCCTGATTGAGCTTCTTTATACCTCGATTTTCCACATGTGGGACAACTATCCAACGACTCATTTTCACCAGAATATAAGATGCAATCGTTTGAACATGCATGGATCTTTTGATAACTAAGGCCTAGATTACGAACGAGTCTTTTGCTCTCATAATAATTAGCAGGTAGCACATTTCCTTCTGGTAACAATGCTTTAACCAAAAAAAATATCTGATCAAAACAGTTATTTGACATTCCATTATCTGGATTAATAGCCACAAATTTTGCAACTCCTTCTAATTTTCTTATCTTGCAACCAGGATATAATGCATCCTCAGCAGACCTGAACAACTCAGCAAATTCAGATGGTGCCAACTCGGGAGGTAAATCAACATCATCCTCAATTTCTGTTTTTTGAATGGATGAACCTAAAACATCATGTACTAAATTCTGAAAACGTGATGGATTCGAAATCAAATTATTAGTATCTTCTCTGGAACTACGTTCACCGTGTTGATACCAAAAAATATAATCTGATTGAAAACCATAATGCAAGAGATGTTGCCCAACGATGTCAAATTTCTCAAACGTTCTCAGAGCAAATTTGTTACAAGGACACTTAATTGTCTCTTCTGAAAAAAATTCTGGGTTTGATGATGCAAATGATAAGAAAGGTTCAACACCATCAACATATGTAGGATTTAAACTAGAACCGTTTTTATTTCTGCACTGATTTATCAAATCACGGTCATCTAATAATGATTGATGTCGATTTCCTTGTTCCATATTCATATATATGTTTCTAAAAAATTTAAAACCAATACTATTGTTAAATAATTTGATATAAGAAACAATATCCTAACAAAATAAGATACATAATTACAGTTATTTATTAGTAATTACCAATAATTATAGGCGACACAGTTAGTTTGTAATCATCCCCACTAGTTATTATTAATTTAGCAATACTTAGCAATACTTGCACTACGGGAAAAATGGGTATTTGCGACGAGGGTATTTACCCGTCGCAAATAAATAGGATTTTGCGACGGGATTGCTTTCCCTGTCGCAAAAGAACTGGCGCGCGTTGCGCGCCAAATTGCGGGAAAACTATTTGCGGCGGGGGAATATTCCCGTCGCAAATAACCGGCGGCGGTAAAAGGTATTTGCGACGGGAATATTCCCCCGTCGCAAATAGTATGTCGGCAGGTGGTTATTTGCGACGGGTCCCGTCGGAAATAACTATTTAACCGTTGACCGTAATAAATGTTGGCTAAGGTATTTTCGACGGGTACTGTCGCAAATAACACTATTTGCGACGGGAATCCCGTCGCAAATAATCTAACCTATAAATACCCCCATCCGTTTTTTTCAAATCATTATCAAACTCCATCTTCTTCTTCTCTCAAAGTTGTATTTCTAAAGTTCATTTTTTCTCCAGTTTAATTTTTTTCTCCTGAGTTGATATTAAAGATTTGAAGAACGATCGGAGCAGATCAATTTTCAAGGTATTTATGTTTATTTTAATTTAATATTTATTTTTAATTTTTTATTAGTTTCAATTATTCTTAATTAGTTGTAATTAAATTATGTTTACATTGTTTTGTTACTTAATAAATTTAAATTATTAGTATTGTTCATAGTTAATGGTAATTAGGAATAATTAGTAATAATTTTTAATAATTAAGAATAAATATTAATAATTAATAATAAATACCAATAATTAGGAATAATAACATTATTACATTATTAGTATATTTTATTATTAATATTAAAATAATATAATTTTATATATATATACAATTCTCTTTTCATCTGTGTGTTTGCTATCTTCACATGTATTATTTGTATGTGGAGATAGAAAACGCACAGATGAAAGGAGAATTGTATATAAATTAGAAAATTATATTATTTTAATATTAATAATAAAATATACTAATAATGTTATTATTTGTAATTATTGGTAATTATTCCTAATTATCAGTAATTATTCATTTAATTACTAATAATTAGGAACAATTACCAATAATTATCAATAATTAGGAATAATTAGTAATAATTACCAATAATTAGTAATAATTACCAATAATTAGTAATAATTATCAATAATTAGTAATAATTACCAATAATTAGAAATAATTACCAATAATTAGTAATAATTACCAATAATTAGTAATAATTACCAATAAGTAGTAATAATTATCAATAATTACCAATAATTAGTAATAATTAGTAATAATTACCAATAATTAGTATTAATTACCAATAATTAGTATTAATTACCAATAATTAGTATTAATTACCAATAATTAGTAATAATTACCAATAATTAGTAATAATTACCAATAATTAGTAATAATTACCAATAATTAGTAATAATTACCAATAATTAGTAATAATTACCAATAATTAGTAATAATTAGTAATAATTAGTAATAATTACCAATAATTAGTAATAATTACCAATAATTACCAATAATTACCAATATTTACCAATATTTACCAATATTTACCAATATTTACCAATAATTACCAATAATTACCAATAATTAGTAATAATTAGTAATAATTAGTAATAATTACCAATAATTAGTAATAATTAGTAATAATTAGTAATAATTAGTAAAAATTAGGAATAATTACCAATAATTAGTAACAATTAGTTTTAATTAGTATTAATTACCAATAATTAGTAATAATTACCAATAATTAGTAATAATTACCAATAATTACCAATAATTACCAATATTTACCAATAATTACCAATATTTACCAATATTTACCAATAATTACCAATAATTACCAATAATTACCAATGATTAGTAATAATTATCAATAATTACCAATAATTGGTAATAATTAATAATAATTACCAATAATTAGTAATAATTAGTAATAATTAATAATAATTACCAATAATTAGTAATAATTATTAATAATTAGTAATAATTAATAATAATTACCAATAATTAGTAATAATTACTAATAATTAGTAATAATTACCAATAATTAGTAATAATTAACAATAATTACCAATAATTAGTAATAATTAGTAATAATTAGTAATAATTAGTATTAATTACCAATAATTAGTATTAATTACCAATAATTAGTAATAATTACCAATAATTAGTAATAATTACCAATATTTAGTAATAATTAGTAATAATTAGCAATAATTACCAATAATTAGTAATAATTACCAATAATTAACAATAATTACCAATAATTACCAATAATTAGTATTAATTACCAATAATTAGTATTTATTACCAATTATTAGTATTTATTACCAATAATTAGTATTAATTACCAATAATGAGTAATAATTACCAATAATTAGGAACAATTACCAATAATTATCAATAATTAGGAATAATTAGTAATAATTACCAATAATTAGTAATAATTACCAATAATTAGTAATAATTACCAATAATTAGTAATAATTACCAATAATTAGTAATAATTACCAATAATTAGTAATAATTACCAATAAGTAGTAATAATTATCAATAATTACCAATAAGTAGTAATAATTATCAATAATTACCAATAATTAGTAATAATTAGTATTAATTACCAATTTTTAGTATTAATTACCAATAATTAGTATTAATTACCAATAATTAGTATTAATTACCAATAATTAGTAATAATTACCAATAATTAGTAATAATTAGTAATAATTACCAATAATTAGTAATAATTACCAATAATTAGGAATAATTACCCTTAATTAGTAATAATTACTAACAATTAGTAATAATTGGTCCGACACATGTTAGATGTCATGCATACTGAGAAGAACTGTTTTGATAATTTGTTTCATACAGTTTTGGATACGCCAGGAAAGGGCAAAGACAATGTAAATGCACGTTTAGATCTTGCCCAAATTTGCAGGCGTCCAGCATTGGAACTATTTGAGAATGTCAGAACAGAAAGGTTACTGAAACCAAAAGCATCTTATACACTGTCTAAAGAAAACAGATTATTATTTCGTCAGTGGATTGCAGATTTGAGACTTCTAGATGGTTGTGCTTCTAATTTGGGTAGATGTGTAAAGAATGGTCATATTACTGGATTAAAAAGTCATGATTGTAATGTTATAATGGAGAGACTTCTACCCATTGGATTAAGAGGTCTGTTGAATTCTGTGATTTGGGATTCCATAAAAAACATGTCTCATTTTTTTTGGAAAATTTGTGCGGCTACGGCATATTATGATGCTCTAGGCAAACTTGAAAAAGATGTTGTTGTAATTATATGTAAACTGGAAAAAATATTCCCGCCGTCTTTCCTCGACTCAATGGAACATTTGATGTTACATTTGCCATATGAAGCCAAATGTGGAGGTCCGGTACAGTTTCGATGGATGTACCCATTTGAAAGATGCATGCAAAAATTGAAAAGAAAAGTACGTAACAAAGCATCTGTTGAAGGATCTATTGCAGAAGCTTATTTGCAAGAGGAAATATCTTTTTTCTGCTCCCATTATTTTGAATCTGAGTATCCTTCAAAACAAAACTGAATGGGACGGAACGAGATGAATATTGATGAAATCGACAATCAATTATCTATTTTCAACCAGTAAGAGCTTGGTTTTGGTGGAGTTTATGAATGTTGGCTTTCAGATGATGAACATCAGAGAGCTCATACGTATGTTCCGCTCAACTGTGAAGAGATGACATCAGTTGTACTGTAAGTGTTTATATCACTTATTCTATCATTTATGTTACAGTAAATAACTTTGGTTTTTATAGGCAGTATGTTAATCATATCAAAAAACAAATTCCACAAATTACAGCAGCTGCTCTCGAAGAACGTCGACTGAAAAATTTCTCTCAGTGGTTTCAAAAACTGGTAACATAAATTCTTTATCTTTTAACAACTCATTCAATGTATAGTTTACTATATTGATAATTATTTCACAAATTTTCAGGTGTCTCGACATGCTGATAAAATTGAAAAACGGCTGTGTGTATTGAGTAACCCACCTTCCAAACTTATAAAAACTTATAATGCATATGTGGTGAATGGATTTCGATTCCACACACATGAATATGGGGAATCGAAAAAAATAATTAACAGTGGAGTTAGCTTGAGAGGATCTCATCATCGAGAAAATGAAGTTGACTTTTATGGCATACTTGATGAAATCATTGAACTCTGTTATCTTGGACAACATTACATAACCATGTTCAAATGTCGGTGGTTGGATACAGAGAGAGGCGTGCGTGTTCATCCGACTCATGGAATCATCGATATTAAATGTAAAAGTGTTCTCGTAGTAAATGAACCATTCTTATTAGCTCAACAGGAATATCAAGTTTATTATGCAAAGTACTGTGCAACATCAAGAGACTTGACTGATTGGTGGAGTATAATAAAAATCAAAATTCGAGACAATCAGTTTAGTCAAAGTGAATGTGCTTTCACTGATGTGCAAAGAATTGAAGTTTTTCAAGAGAGTACTCAAAATCAATCTTTTTTACAAAGAGACATGAGTATCGATGACGACACCCCACATTTAAGAGTCGGTGATGACGATGATGTTAATGATGTCACATATGAATTTGAAATGGTAAGAGATGAAGAAACTGTAACTCGAATGGATATCGATGATGTTGAGGAGGAATATGAAGATGACATTGACATATATGAAGATGATGATGAAGATGAACACTGATAGAATTCCATGGTATTTATATACAATCATAATATGTATATATGTATATATAATAGTAATTATCAATTATTTGCTAACATTAACATTTTCTGTTTCAGATGGACGACGCCACATTTCGTGAGTTGGCGGATGATGACCTGACTTTCGATGCAGATGCATTGCTGACAGATGACCCTCAGCCTGCAGGCGCTCCAGGGAGTACGCGGAGGGGGCGCGGTCTTCCACGATTGATGATTCCTGACCCCATCCCCGAGCGACGTCCACGTCTTGGGTTTGATCCACGCACACGGAGGTGTGATAACCTGTGGATTTGACTAAGATTTCATTAATCTATTCACATAATAAATGTTTATTATTTTTTCAGTTTTCCGCATATAGCAGTCAGACAGGGCAGCGCTATTTTGCGCAACTATTTCTCTCAGCCGTGGACCACATGGGAGCAGATTCCCATTGATGTGCAGCAGGCCATGTTCGGCCATTGGTTGGTACATACGTAAATAAATAATTTTTATTTTGAAAATTATTTCATTTCTAACTTGATATTTTGATTTATTTGTAGGGTTTATGGTATCCGATCGAGGATACCATGCGTGACGCCATCCACGAGGCATGGGAGGTGGCCATGCGTGATCGCCTTCGTCAGTTTTTGCACAATTTAAGAAAAGCTGCGATGAAGAAAGCAGAAGTGTCAGATTTTGAGGAGTCATGTAGAGCACACCGACCAGAGTATATTTCATCCCATGTATGGGATGGATTATGTGCGCACTGGTTGAGTGGTTCCTTTCAGAGGAGATCATCGGTGGGGAGGCAGAATCGGGGGAGACAGGAGGTGACTCATCGAGCTGAGAGTCGTTCTTTCAGTACTCATAGACAGCATCTGGTACGTACATTATTTATAAATATTTTATATAACTATAAATATTAACAGTTTATTTTTTATTCTTATAGGCTGTCGAGCACCCCGATATTACAGAGTACGACGTATATCGGAGGATGTATAGTGATCCTGCTACTGGGGAGCTCAGAGGTGATCGTCAGCATCACATCGTGGTCAGTATTATTTGTTTTCAAGTTTAAAAATTAACTACATATAATATATTCACAATTTTAATTTTAAATTGCAACTATAGGAGTCATATGAGGCCACAACGTCACAGGCCCGACCTGAGAGTCAGGCCGAGTCATCAGATCATACCACTGCCCGTCAGTTTGATGAGGCGGCATGGATGCAGGCCACCCAGTATGCCTTCGAGAAGGGCCGGGTAGTTGGTATCGGCTCTCGACTGACTCCCGGAGATTATTATGGCAGTGCTGCGATGTCGGCGTCCAGCTCGAGAGGAGCTCGTGCATCTTCTTCTACTACACAGTATGAGGATCAGTTGCGATCTCAGACTGCACAGATAGAGAGTCTCTGAAAGGACCAGGAGCAGATGCGTCAGCAGCATGAGGAGGAGCGTCGACGCCAGCAGCAGTTGTACGAGGAGCAGACGAGTCGGTGGCAGCAACAGCATCAGGAGCAGATGGAGTACATGTGCCGACTCACTCATGCTTTAGGGATGGAGTTTCCTCCACCACCATCTGCAGATCCCCCACCTCCCCCCCTCCTTCAGATTAGAGTTTGTATTTATGTTATAAAATTTGGGAAATCAAATTTTTTTTTTCTATTCTTAGTTTTTGTCTCATTATAAAATATTAATAATATTATATTTTTAAATAAAAATATTAATATGAATAATAATATTATTTATATTTTATAATATTAAAATATATATATATATATATTAATATTTTATAATATTATAATTTAATTATATTTTTTGTAATACTTGATATATTTTAATATTTGAATGTAAAATAATTATATTATATTTATATTAATTAAAATAACTTATTAATATTTTTTTTATTTATGAATTATAATTCTAATATTATTATATTAATTAAATCATTTATTAATATTCTATTATTTTTTATTTTTGAATTATATTTCTATTATTATTATATTAATTAAAATAATTTATTATTTTTATTTGTGAATTATAATTCTATTATTATATTAATTAAAATAATTTATTAATAATTTTTTTATAGTATTTGCGACGGGATACTATGCCTGTCGCAAATACTAGTATTATTATATTCATTAAAATAATTTATTAATAGTTTTTAATTTTTTTTAAAAAATAGTTTTTGCGACGGGTCCCGTCGCAAATACTATTTTAAATGTTTTTTACAAATATACGGAGTACTATTTGCGACGGGGAAAATAACCGTCGCAAAAAAAGGCTTTAGCGACGGGCCCGTCGCAAATAAGTGTTGTTGCGACGCCGTTTTCAGCAATGGGCCATTTGCGACGGGCCCCCGTCGCAAAAAGCCATTTGCGACGGGATCCCGTCGCAAATGACCTGTCGCAAATACCTGTTTTTCTAGTAGTGTTGGCAAAATGAAATATGCTTGAATAATGAAATTAAATTTTGTAATCATCATTGTGAATATTATATTACTAATTATTCTGATTTGTCTGATGGATCATCTCTTTTTAACATTCTCTCGACTGAAATTAGTATGAAAAACATGCTCTGACATACGTGAGAGCACATTTTTCATACTAATTTCAGTGGGAGAAAGTAGCAAAGATATGAGATGTTGAACAAAAGGTAGTCGTCAATCCGCTGGAAATTGTGCCAATTTATAACCATGTACTTGAATTTATTTGATTTTTGATTAATTTTACTAATAATTATTACTAATTATTACAAATCTCAATATTTCCAACAGATTTTGCTTTATTCTTAACATGTTCAAATCTTAAAGGGTCGCCAATTTTCAGGTCATGCTGAATAAAAATTTTGGGTCAACCTTGTCCAATATAAACTCTATAATTGTCCTTACATGGTTGATCATCTCGCAAGTAGTGTTGCAATAGGACGACACAAGTAATGAGAAAGACATGACTTGGGTTGTCCTATTACAACGCTACTTGCGAGGTGATCAACCAAAAAAGAATAATTATAGAGTTTACATTGGACACGGTTGACGTAAACTTTTTGTTGGGCATGACATGAAAATTGGAAACCCTTTAAGATTTGAACTATTAATAAAAAATCAAAACTTGTTGAGAATTTTGATAATTGTAATTTTTTATAAATTTTTTATAATTTTATTAATATTAATATTTTTTTATAAATATTAAACATATAATAATAAAATAATTATATTATATGTATGATTTAACTATTAATATTAGAGTAATATAATATTTTATATTATGTTACTATTTATGTTACTTATTATATTACTAATTATGTTACTAATTATGTTACTAATTATGTTACTAATTATGTTACTAATTATGTTATTAATTAGAAATGCAAAGATATGCATATACGTCGGGGGGTTAATCAATCAATGAATAGAAAAACAAACGTAATTGACCGCTCATATACATCAATTTTCTTTTCATTTTTGTGTTGAGGTTGACAGGAAACGTCTGCCTCCACATCTAATATGTGATTTTACTGTCAAAATTATAAACCTCCTCACCTCTATATTGGCGAGGAGGTTGATAATTTGGACAGTAAAAGCAGATATTACATGTGGAGGCAGAAGTTTCCTGTCAAGCCTCAAGACACAAATAAAAACAAAATTGAGGTAGATGAGCGGTTAATCATGTTTCCTAATTATAATAATTGTTTCCTAATTAAATCTAATTGTTTTCAAATTAAATATAATTGTTTCCTAATTAAAACTAATTGTTTCCAAATTAAATCTAATTATTTCCTAATTAAATCTAATTGATTCCTAATTATACTAATTGTTTTTTAATTAAGTCTAATTATTTCCTAATTAAACATAATTGTTTCCCAATTAAATATAATTGTTTCCTAATTATTTTTATTGTTTACTAATTATTTATAATCAATTAAATCTAATTATTTCCTAATTGTTTGATAATTATTTTAATTAAATATAATTAAATATTAATTATATGATAATTATATATTTATTTTTAATTATTTGATAATTATATATTTATTTCTAATTATTACCAAAACATCCCTTGGGATTGTCGAACCAATAGTGCAGCAAGGCCCGTTGTCGTGTACCATGTTACCCCGAGTCAAGCTCGAAACACCTTGTCGGAGTTTTCACTCCTATATACATCTGTGTCAGAGCCACCTCTACTTGTTCGTACCTAGACAAGGATTATTTGGTACAAGCACATAAACTAATTATACTATATAGCTAAACATTCTATTAAAAAAATAAAATTAACAATTAAAAATAAAATTAACAATTAACACTTAAAAAAATTAACAATTAAAAAAATTATAAATACCTTTAGTAATTTGCGCCTTCTAACTCCTTCCTTCCTCTTCGAAAGAAAAAATTAAAATAAAAAAAAATTCTACTCAGAACTGAAAATTAGAGAGAGAGAAGAATATAGATCTGATTATTATGGGAAAAAAATGGATGGGGTGTATATATAGGTTATATTATTTGCGACGGTAGTATTTGCGACGATCACCCGTCGCAAATGCCTTTTCTCGCATTAAATACAGGTGGCGGGTAAAAGGCCTTTTGCGATGGGACCGTCACAAATATCCACCATTAGCGACGGGCGGATATACCCTTCGCAAATTTCTATTTACTGCTGCCGGTATTCGTGATAGGGCCTATCGCAAATACCATCGCCCACATTAATTACGGGCGGCGGGTGAAAGGGTTTTTGCGACGGGCCTGTCGCAAATGACCCACCATTAGCGACGGGAAGATATCTCCATCGCAAATTACTATTTACCACCACCGGTGTTTGCAACATGAGGATATCCCCGTCGCAAATTCATATTTACCGCCAACGGTATTTGCGATGGGACCCATCGCAAATACCTCCCGTTGGATTATCTGTTGCGACGGGTACATAGTCCTGTCGCAAAATTGTATTTACTACCGCGGGGTATTTTTGACGGGTTGTAGGTGACCGTCGCAAATAGGCTCTACAGCGGCCAGTATTAGTGATGGGGCCCGTCGCAAATAATACCGGATGAATATTTGTTTGCGACGGGGAAATTTTCCCATCGCAAATACTATTTACCACCGCCGGGTACTTACGACAGGTAGCCTTCTACCCATCGCAAATATCTTTCCCGCGTTTTTGCACGCAAACTGTGCCATTGCAATTGTGACGGTCCCTGTATTTCCGTCACAAATAACTTACCATTTCCGACGGGAGTATATTCCCATCGCAAAAACCCTTTTCACCGTAGTTGTTGCAATGGGAATAAGACCTGTCGCAAATACCCTGTCACAATAATTGATTTTTCCCGTAGTGATTTTCCACCATCAACCACCACTGATCTGCTTCACCTTCAAACTGGTAAACAAAAAAACTAACCTTTTGATGTTCTGAACAACCCATTACATCAATAATATTCTCTAGTGCTTTACTCCAATCTTTAGCTAGAACAGGGTCAGATGATCCTCTAAATGATGGGGATGTTGCCTCATGAAATGATCCACTACTGACATGTTCTGTTGTGGTTGATCTGGCTGATCTCATACATGGATACCACCACCATTTATAGCCTGAGTGAACTACGAGATCACTACAACAAACTGGTCAGTTCTGATTCTGACCATCTCAGGTTTCTGACTTGGAAGGTTGTCTTCCTCCTGATGTCGTCCCAACATAGCTTCCATGTTTCCTCTGTGGAAAAAAATTCTGAACATAGAAATATCTTAGGCGAAGCAACATAGTAATCTGTAAGTGATATATAATTTCAATATTACCATAAATTAATTTATGTACATTTATTTAAAAATACCCTAACTCATAATGTTATCTAAAGCGATATTTGATACCAACTATAAGGACCCAGCCATAAAACATTACATAATATTGAATTAAATGAATAATTCACATTGGGGATATTTTTACGTTTAGAGTTTTAGTGAATTAGGACATAAATATTACATCTAAAAAGATTAAAAATTGGACAAATCTACACGGTTTCTATTTTTTCATAAAATAAAAACTCTTGAAAAAAATAGTCATGTCCAGTTCTAGGTTTTAGACAACATGACTTTTCCTTGATCCCATCCTTGGCCCTATTCATCTTTAAGTCCTGTGAAAACATTTCAAAACATGGGATGAGCATAAAAAGCTCAGTATGGGTTATAAAACAATAAATGAAAACATTTATTCATTAATATATACAAAATATAAACTATTTTACTTACCTCATGAAAACATAATATTTATGAATCACACAGATAAATCATAAACCATAAAGGTAACATGTGGAATCCACAACATACTTACAATGTATCTATCACAGCTACCTAGGGAGTTACTTTGGAATACCCATCACTGTATATTCCCTAAATATATTAGGAGAAACATTCAAATTTACCTATGTTGTGTTACTCAATGAATTGGAGAGCTATCTCGGGCTCACCCGCCCTAGGATTATCACGGAACCACCTGTATACGTAAATAATTACCAAGAACAATAACATGATCATAACACATTTCATAATCATAAAAGAAAAATTAAATTTCCACATTGCAGTAACAAAATATCATTTCAAGATATTGAAATAATAATTCCAATCTCAAAATCATTTTCAATACCAAAATACGTAAAAATAGTATTTGGTATTTATTTTTCCTTTTAAAAACATTTTGGCTTGTTAAGGAAGCCAAATATCAAATAATACTCATGGTGGTGGAAAGGTCATTATCACCGCATACATAAAAAAACATTCCTTTTTTGTCATTTAGTAAAACGTTTCATATAAAATGATTCCCTCTAAATGAAATGAAAAGTCAAAGGGGTTTATACACTATATAAAATAATGTCGTGTATAAAACTAAATATGCCTCAACGAAAGAAGATTGAGACGAAGTCCCTTACCTCGTGTCCGAATTGACTAGATCGTTCTTTAATCTTATGAATAATAAACTAAAGTTAATTTATATTTGATGAAGAACCTTTTTCAAGTTTATAATTCCTTTTATATCACTTATTACTATGTTATAAACATTATGTAATCATTTCTTTAATAATGTTCATTTTGTCGATATTTGGTACTTGAGTAAAATATAAACACCTTATATTTACAAGTTGTCCATGTGGTCAATAGTACAATATATCCAAAATAAAATTTATTATTTATATATCATATATATAATATATATCCAGTATATATATATATTTATAACATTATATATCAATTGGAGGTAAGAAATGGAATGCACCGTTCATGGAGACGCTCAGCTGTACGTACGTATGAATGCTACTTTCATTTCTATTTCATATTTTTGTGTAATTAAAACATATTGATACATAGGTAAATTATAATTCTAGTATAGTTTCATATATAATATCATATATAATATCATTAACTCCATCCTTTATGCGTCCCCCATATGGCATGAACGAGTCATATCACTTTGAGGGGGCGGTAGTCCGCACTTCCTAAAATTAAATTATCGTGTTTACACATAATGGAAACCATAAAGGTATTCCATAAAAATATACAAAAGCATAAAGAAAGAATAAATATCATATATATCATATATAAATACAGTGCCATCTTAATGTCCACCATGAGAGGTGGTAGGAGATAATCGAACAATCATCGTTTCGTGAGGCATTAGTTTTCCATCCACAAAAACATTATATTCTTCACCCATTAGATGGAGGTGTGTGTAAGTGATGTTCTAATTCTTATCATAAAAACATCCTAGTATATTGAGGAAACTAGTGTTGTTATAAAATAAAGTAATAAAAAGAGTTTAGGGTTGTAGAAGTAAAATAAAAGAAAAAAAGTTAATAGAAATTGTTACCTTTAATTTGGGTAACTCGCTTTGGTTTGAACCAAAAGGACATCTTGAAGTGACTTCTGCCTAAGTTAAGGATTCTAGGTAAAATATAGAGATATAAAGAGCTCCATTTGTCAGATTTTAGATGATCTTAAAGGCCTGAGAGGTGTGAGGAATTGGTTAGAAGTGAGGGATTTTTATATGGGTGATGAGTTGCTCTTTAAGAAAGTGTGAAAATATTATTTTATTATAAACTTATATTTGGTTTAAAAAATTCCAAAAATAATTAAGGTAGAAGATATGATGACTCATGGTCTTATTAAAATCATCCAATAAGAATTGGACAGGTTTTGGAGGTTATTTCAAGATTTATAATATTATTTATTTAAATCATTTATTAATGAGGTAAAAACTACATCATTAGTGTGTCATTAATAATTTAGTTTATGTGATGTATAAAAATTATAAAATAAATACCATGATGTAGGAAATCATTTTAGATTTCCAAATAATATTTATAGTCTAAAATATAATTTATATGTCCCTTTTTAAAAATTAATTTACAAAAAGATATTTGTTTTTGTCATTTATGCCTTTACTTTAAGTTAATTAATCTAAATTATCATTATCACTCCCAGGTGGCTCAATGGGGTCCGAAAATGGACCAGAATATGCCCATGGTCTTAAAAGACTCAACCAATAAGGTTTTGACAAGTTCTATGGTAATTTTGAATTATTATAATATTCTTTTTACCATGAATTAACCTATTTAACTTTAACCGTGGTAAATAAAAGTCAAAAGTTACTATTCACAAAATATTATTTTCATCTTATTAAACCAAATTTTACTTAGTAATAAAAACCATGTATGTAGGATTTTCTAAATTCAATTCACATAAGTGTTAAAATTTCATTTAAATAAAAAATTCGGTTTTTTAAATACTACTAAGTGGTTTCACTATTTATAAAAAAATTGATGTTTTTCAGAAAAATACCAAGAATTCAGCCTAAGATATATTTGATATTCTGAATTAAAAAATGATTTCTATTTTAACAAATTCTAAAAATATTAGTTGCATTAATTAATTTAAAATTAATTCTCGTTATCGAAACAAATAGCGTGTTTCTAAGAAACAATAACTATAAAAAGATTGATAGTTGTTTATATCCAGTTTCAAAGTGAAATTAATTCAATGACAAACATTAGATTAAAAGGTT
Organism: Viscum album; assembly: GCA_963277665.1. NCBI lineage: Eukaryota > Viridiplantae > Streptophyta > Magnoliopsida > Santalales > Viscaceae > Viscum > Viscum album. The sequence goes on from OY728139.1 coordinate 286,162,766, forward strand.
AAAATATATTCTAATTAAACTTTAAAACCAAATAAAAATATAATCTAACTATATAAATAAATTATATTAAAATTTAGTTTTTAATTAAAATACAATATTTTCACTATTCTTTAAAAAATGAACTTTATTAGAAAAATTCCAAAAAAATTACACAATGTAAATTTTGATGTCCCCATTCTAAAGAGTGAATTTATTTGGTCAATTAGAATTTATTAATTTGACTGAAACTATATTTAAAGATGGTTCTCCATTAAAAGGTGGTATATCGACCTTTTAATGTAAATTTTGTTTAAAATTAGATTCATTCACATTTTAAGCCTCTAACTTTTTTATTGGATAAATGTAAATAAATTTCACAAACATGTTTAATCATATTTCAGTTAGTTTTGATCATTCTTGTCAATAAAATAGCTCGGATTTAACTACCATTTAAAATAATATTATATTATTAGTGTGCAACATAAGATTTCGAAGAAACTTGTTGTTTTGAATCGGGTACGCTATTGAACATATAATCCCCATTAAAGTAAAATTAATATTTAATTGAAAAATGTTAATAAATATGAAATATGTCTTATTCTTTATTTACCCAGGATGTTACATTTATTCGCAATGAAATGAATCTATGATGAGGGAATGGATTTTGGGAAAATATTTGTGTAGATAATTGATGAGTAAATGTTCATTATAGGTGTGAAAATAAGAGGAGAGGTGATGGCCTGTTATAAGTGATGGAGAGAACACACATGGAATTTATAAAAAATAATGTATGGTGAACCCATATTTTTACCTAAATATATGATTCAATAACACACTTAATTCGATAATAAGGGTTCAATGGAAAAAATATTTCTATAAAATGGGTGTTGGAAATGTTTTTATATCATTTTCCCCCTTCAGGTTAATGTTTTACCATTAAGTAAACTCGTTTTTACCTTAATCACAGTTATTATGTTTAATTACATTCACTAATATTTTTGGTCAAAAACTAGGTTTATATTTGAAGAAATTATAAATTAGGATGATTAAAAATATAAAATACATTTTTCAAAATTACAAATCACATAAGTGGCATAATATAAATTAAAATTAATTCTGTAGATGGGACGAAACAGTACGTTTTAATAGTAGAAAAGTTCAAAAGTGTGAAATTTTTTATATAAAATTACAATGTGAAATTGATTATTATTACCTAAATTTGATTTATGAATTTATACTTTAACTAAATATTCTTTAAAAATAATTTACAATATAATTATATGAAAAAAAATTCAATTAAAATTTTCTGTTTTTCACTATTCATCATTAATTAAACATGTCAGAATAACAACCAAATTCACCCTAGGTAAATTTTGATATTACACTTTAAAAATATAGATTCATTTTTAAAAAAAATTATAAAAGTTTCAAAAAAAAATTTAAGACAATTCTTCCATTAAAATATTCTAAAACTACCTTTTAGAAAAATACTCCATTTATGCATAAAAATTGATTTCATCTAATTTTATGTCTATAAAACAAAATATTTTAATTTTGAAACATTTTGTTTTATAAATAACATTTAAATATAATAAATATAATTCTCTAATAGAAATTAATATAATTTATTAAGATAAAACACCATTATGGTTATAAAAATAGTTTTTCAAAAAAACACATCCTTTATTTTCAGTTTGTTATTATTTTCATTTATAATTATTTATTCACCAATGAATTCATAATATAAAAATGGTTCAAACATTTTATCATAATTTTTTTATTATTATTCATTATCCCATTTCAACGACTCAGTTATAACTATCGTATTAAATATTAATGGTATATTATTGTTTTGTAAAACTCTATCTTGCATGTAACACAAATTATCGAAGAAACACGAGGTTTCATGTAATGAAAGATAAAAACAGTGTTGTATATAATGAAAGATAAACTTTTAATCGGGTTTATATCATGCTATAAATGATTTTAAATTAATTTAAAATAATATATTACTTAAAGTCTCATGATGTTACAGCATGTTTTGGATTTAATTTCTAGTTTTCTTTTCATCATTAAACAATGTCTCCACTATAAAAAATCAACTCAAATTAACCAAGCACATAGGGGAATTTCCTTTTATTTATTTTTAAATGGGGAGGCTATACCATTTATCTTTTTTTAGTTTCTCGCATAAATGAATCAATTCTTATGTTGTCTATTTTTTCTGGTATACATTCTTAATTCAGTTTTTATTCCCAAATGAATAAGTGTTAGGGTTAGATTATTTAATTTTATTTTTATTATTTGATGATCCAATTCCACCTCCACCAATAATTATTTATGTTTTATTAAGAACAGAATATGGTTTGGTGGGGATTTCTCGATGATCATTGGCACGTGTGAGGAACAGTGAATAAGACTTTGTAAAATTGGTAATAACAATACCCGATTAAGGATTTACCTAAATTGAAAAGAGGACCAATTAAGACTTCACATACATAGGAAATAGGATACACTGATTGATACCTTTATTTGGGATACCCTCACCATAACTATCCACTGTGGAAGATAGAGTAATCAATTTAACACACACACTCTCTCTCTCTCTCTCTCTTACATTTTTAACATAGGGGAAATATGGAATAACGATTAGACCATTATAATATTTAAATATGTCTAGAAAACACTACTATGATCACTTATTTCAATATCTATTATTAGTCATTCTTTCAAAAAATTTCTCAAAATACTCAATTTCTTAAGTCAAGACAAATTAAATTCAAGGTTTTTAAAATTCTACAAAAATGACAAATTGTTTTGTGTGAACGTATCTCTAGGGGTCTAAATAGAGTTAACTATTATACTATACTTAGGGAATAAAAAATTTATTTTACATGGCTGAAAATAATAGTGTGTCAATAACTAAATATTATTTTATAATTATATAAATGGGGTTTTTATTATAAAATTCAGTTTAATATTCCAAAATCTCATATCACATTTTCATCCATCATATTTCTATTATAATTTTAAGATTTACAATGGTCTTATGGGTTCTATACATTCTATAAATACAACATAATTCATTAATTATTCATTTAATTCAATTCTGTATCATTTTTATATATGTATATATTAATTTTTAATAATGGATATTGTGTATCTAGTACCCTATTTAATTTCTATAATTTGTTTTTGAGTGTGATCATTCTAATGGATCAGGTCGATCTAAATTTTCATAAAACAGTTATCTTATTTTCAATTTGTTCACCCATTTTAATGTTTATAATTTTATAGAGCATATTTTCTCATTAAATGTAATGTTCAATTAAATAAAAATAATTTTTGTTCTATTATGTGTTGTATTTGAGATATATAATACAACATTACTAGTAATAATACACATTAAAATTTAGAAGGTAAATTCCATTGATAAAATTTTATCCTCGTACATGATGCATAGTCATACATTCCACCAAATGATAATAGTACAAGATAATTATTGGAATCACAATGATTACACTATCTTTTTTTATAATTATTAAAATGATATCACATAATGAGGATGGGAATCCTTATAGCGAAACATTTATGAAAAAATCAAAATTACAAATTTATAGTGAAAATAAGTAGTAACGAACAATTATATATGTAATCAATTAATATAAATGAATTTCATAAATGGTTTTTTATATGAATAAGTATTATAAATATATCAATGAGATTGTTAGGTTTTTTAAATAGGTGGTTAAATATCTTTAATGTATATTGGAGATAAAGGTAATGGTTTCTCTATCAATTTCCCTTCACCAAGACATGTTTTCATGTTATGCACCAATTGTAATTTGATATGGTTTATTTAATTCTGAATTTGAATTATTTTATCATAAATCACTATTAAATAATGTTATTGAATTGTTCTATTCATATTATTTATTTTAGGTTCTTTTGATTCAATTAATTCCGATGTTGTAAGGGTTTTATGGTCTCGATTATCCTTTCTCTAGGATATACTTATTAACCACTTTTGTTATTGTGTTTTGTGTATATACATCCCATGGATTATTTTATATCATACTTATTATCAAATTAAATGGTTTAATATATATATATATATATGATTCTTATTTTAATGGACAGTGAGCTTTAACATCCTCAAAATTTAATGGGTCGCATCCCCATCCCATTTTCAAATTAAATATTTTATGCATCTTAACTCTTTTATAAAGAATATTATTTTTTACTCTATAAAAGACCATTTATATTATTCTACTATTTTTTATATGATTTATAAATATTCTTACCATTTTATCACTCTTTAGTTTACAAATAAACTGAAAAGTATTTTTGTAGGTAGATCTGACCTTATCTCCACTTTTTGGTCCGGAATATTTCTCTTATATATTGATATGATTCAAAAAATTTATGTACTAATAAATCATTCAATGATAATTTATGGTTATAATATATTAAATTCAAAATCATTTATACATGTTTACAAGTAATATTTTTATATTATTTCTATATGATTAATTTTCTATTAATTGGATTCTTTTTACAAATGTGTTAAAAGAATTTTATATTAAAATTATATCCATGTGAATGAGTTATTCCATTTTTATAACCATTTTACATAATGAAGCATTATTTCTAGGATTTCACATTTTTTTCAAAAGTGATACTTTTTATAATTATTTTATGAATCAATTCTATTTTAAAAAAATGTTACAACAAAATAAGGGACATTTATTTTAAATTTTAAAATTATATTTCTAATTCTATTGTTAAAAAAAAATTCTGCTCGATCAATACCCTTTATTTTTTTTATGTTTCACTTGGGATATTGTCTAATGATATAATCCTCAATGATTCTTAAGATGTATTTCTATAATGTCTTATGAAATATTTTAGGAAACCAATTTTCATTCTATGTGTCAATTAAGCTATAATGAAATTATGAATATTTCATATTAATATGGAACAAAAATGTACTGTTTATCACTATGACAAGAGTGATTTTGTTATATCCTTCAAATTATTTTGATAATGTTTAAAATGAATTTAGTTGAAAAGGATCCACATTTAGTATCACATTCCCAAAAGAGTCCAAGAGTAGTAACCAAATCCCAAAAGGGTTGATAGGTAGTAACTAAATCCCAAAATGGTCCATAGGTAGTATCCTATGTCTAAAAGGGTTAACAAGTTGATTGGACAATCATACAATATTTTGTAATTTTCTTAGAAGCATCCATTATTTTATGACTATATTCATTATTAACATAGATACATGCTATTATTTCTATTTCATGCAACTTTTTTATTTTATTTTTTGATGTCTTCATGGATCATGATTTTGAATCATGTTTTGACTACTGTGGCTCATGTATTATGTTATTATAATGGAATTATGAAATTAATGATGATTTATGATATCTTTAATAATAATTATGATTCTATTATGTTATTTTTATGTACCCTATCAATGTTATAATACTAATATGTTTATCTTTTTTTTTACCATCGTCAATTTATTTATCTCATTATTAACCTTACTGAACATTTAAGTTCACCCCTGTTTTATTTCTTACATTCCATGAGATATGAAAAATAGTGTGACATATGATATTTCTAAAAGGGGGTATAGTTGGTGAAAAAATGGATAAATGTTCACAGTTTTATAAAATAATTTTTTTATGTATATAACATTCAATGACACTGAACCTTTTGGTTTTGGGTTTGATTGAATTTATGAGAGATAATGTTTAAATTTTAATAATAATGATATATATTCATGTCATACATGGGTTTTCTAAATTGGTATAAAATAATATAAGTAATATTTTTATTTCATCATCAGACCTCAGATTGTGGGTCTTAGGTGCTTCATTTTGCAATGTTCAAATTTTCAAAATGTCTAAAAATGAGTGATTTAAAAGATTTTTATAAGAAATGACATAAATATAAGAATATTTTCTCAAAAAATTTAAATATCACAACTTTCCAACATATATAAATGGATAAAATTAATTTCAGAGTAATTTTGAGGAGGAATGGTTTACATTCCATGATAATTTGGATGAAATAATTTTTTTTCTTATTTTCATAATACAATGAATATATAAAAAAATATAATAAATAAAAATAATGAATACAAATTATAAGGGAAAAAATAAATATAATTACAAAAAATAATTAACTGAATGTAAATAAATTTCATATATAATAGAATTATTCAATTAAAAAATTCATCAAGCAAAGAGTTTCTCTAACATTAACTCCAAACATGCTCAAACATATTATCGAACCATGCATATTCAACATTAGTTTCTTAGTTATGTATTTTGGAATCTTATTTATAATTATGTAATTTAATATTAATAACATATATTCATTTATTATATATTTATTTGTTATTCAATATTTATATAAATCATTGGATGTAAATAATTTCAAATATTCAAGGATTTATTCCCCAAGGCGATCTAAATCCTCATTCTGTACTAATAATTTTAACATAAAAAAGTAGTTAAGGTATTATTTTAATGAAATTAAAATAGTTTATAAAGCTCAATGTTCATTCCATGGATGTTTTCGGTATGGTTTTGAAAGGATAAATCGTTAATTTTATTGTTCTAGGAAATTTTATAAAGAATAAAGAGTAACTTAAGAATAAATATTTTATATTTTTTCAAATCAATTGTCATAATAATCATAAATGCATATTATATATTATTTATATTAATTATGTTTTCATAATAATGCATGACGAAACCCATATAAATAATATAGAATTATCAATTTGGGTAGTTATATAATCCCAACTGTAAACATGTTTTAATAAATAAGTGACAATATATAGTTTTATAATTGTTCTATCACCTCTGAATAAGTATAATATTCTTAATAATACATCATTTTGATGATATGAATTTTTTTAATAATTATAATTAAGATTATTATAGGAAAAATAATAATAATAAGTCCCTCAATGTAGGTTTTTGAGGGATTTTAACATTGGATTTGATGTGATTTCGTTACAAGTGACGTAGTAAATATATTATCAATGTCAGTCTTTATAACAGATGTTAAATATTTTTCAACATCAATATTTTTTTAGGGAATATGAAATTTAATTTTATATGAATTTTAGCATCCCTTGTTCTAATTAATAGCCTTAAAACTTGTATTTAACATCATTTATTCAAATAACAGATGTGATAGGGCCATATATTTAGAAAAAAATGGATTTTAACATCAAATATTTGAATAATGAACCTTAAAAGAGTCCTTTAACATTGGTTATTCAGGTAACTGATGTGATAGGACATTTTTTATAATGTATTTTCAAGTAAAAAACATTAAAAATATTTGTTCCTTAAATAATGATAGAGAAATCGTAAATAAAAACATATATTTCATAGAACCGATGAATAAATTACTAGTCCATAAAAAAAACATAACATTGATCAAACAAAAAGATATTCAAAATAACATTTCAACGACCAAATGAAAAAAATATATAGGAGTTAGTGTTTCACATTTATCACCGTTATATTTATAAGTGGAAAGTGAACATTCAAGATCACATGAAACAACCTTATAAAATTAAACCCAATAATATTACATAAAATGAAATATAAATATATAGTAAACCTGATTGGAATATAAATAACACATTTCATTATCATTGAAATTCTAAATATAAATATAAAATAAATAAATTAATTTTATTTTTACAATTAATTGGAAAATATCAATACCCATACAAATCAAAACTAGAAGACATTATCCAATGATCAACCTCTATGTAAAATTATATCCCAATAGTAAAACAAATATTTATTTTAGTAAAATCAAATTGAGAAGTAAATTTTTTAATTTTAATGTCATATAATCCGCATATGATAAATTATATTCTTTATTAGTATGTATATTAATGATATTATACATTAATCATGTTTCAGATTTATTTTTGGTTGATTCCTAGACATCAAAAATATATTATGGATTATTCTACAAAATTTTTCAAATAGTCCAAATTCATTTTCATGGTTACGACTATGTGTGGTGTGTTGTAATGTAAATTGATTCTTATATTGAAAACGTGAACTTCAAGTCTTACCACCCAAATAATCTGTTGGATTAAAATTTGGTTAATTCCTTTATATCACAAATGAATTGTGGATTATTTTCCAAAATTTTGAATACAATCCGAGCTCATTTTCTTGGTTTTGGCTAAGTGAGGTTTAATTTAAATAGAAATGAATGTTATATTGAAAACACTCAATTTGAGTTATACCAACCAAATTGTGTGTTGGATTGATTTGAGTTCAATTCCTATTATTCATAAATTAAATGTGTGTCGTTTTCCTATAGTATGAAAACAATATGAGCATATTTTATCTATTTTTGCTATATAGTGTGCATTTTGAACTAAAATGACACTTATATTTAAGACACCCACTTTGATTCATAATGACCTCACTGTCTATTGGATTCATTTGTAGAAACTATCTACACATACAAAATGAATTATGGATCATTTTTCTAATAGTTAAAAAAAAATATTTGAGCTCATTTGTTTGGTTTTGTCTATGTGAGTTGTGTTTTAAAATAAAATTGTACTTATATTGAAAATGGACACATTAAGTCATAACCACTATATCATTTGAGATATTGAGGTTTTCTTTATTCATAAAAATTAAAATATTATTTATATTATTTTTTTTCATGTAAAAAAATCCATGTTCATTTTCATTGTTTTGGAATTATGAGGAATTTTTTAAACTAAAATAGAACTTATATTAAAAACAAGCCCTTTGAGTCATACCGACCATATTGTGCATCGTATTAACATGTGGTTAATTTCAAAACATCAGAAATATATTATGGATTTTTTAATAATATTTTAAAAAATTCTATTCTTATTTTCATGGTTTAAGATATCCAATATGTGTTTTAAAATAAAATTACAGTTTTATATTGAAAACATGAAATTTGAGTCATACTAAACACATCTTCTTTATGATTGATGTGCGCTCAATTAATACACATGATAAATGATTTATGGATTATTTTACAATTTTTTTTTTTAAATATGATCTTTTTTTCTATGTTTTGTCTTTGTGAGATGCATCTTAAACTAAAATTATACTTATATTGAAAACATGAACTTTGAGTCATATCAACCTCATCAAGTGTCCAAATTGGATGAGGTGAATTATTATATGTTATAAATATATTATAGATCATTTTAATATTTTTTGAAAATAATCCAAGATTTTTTGGCTTATTTTTGACTATGTGATACACATTTTAAAATAAAATGACACCTCTATATTGAAAACACACACTTCACGTCATGTAGACCACATTGTCAATTAAAATGAGTTTTGGTTAATCTCTATGTGCTCATTTTCTCAGTTTTATGCATGTGATAAGCGTTTTAAACTGAAATTTCACCTTTTATTAAAAACACTTACATAGAGTCAAACCGACCACATCAAATGTTGGGTTGATGTGTGGTGGATTCCAACAAGTAACAAATTTATTATGGATCATTATATAAAATTTGGAAAAACATCTGAACTCATTTGATCAATTTTGGCGATGTGGCATGATTTTTAAACTAAAATTTCACTTATTGAAAACACATGATTTGAGTCATATTGGTCGTATCAAGTGTTGGATTGGAATGTGGTAAATTACTACACATAAAAAATTAATTATATATTTTTTCCTAATGTTAGATCAAAATTTCCTCATGTTTTCTTGGTTTTGGTCATGTGACATTTATTTTAATCTAAATAAAACTTTTAAATAGAAAACATTCACTTTGAGTCATACAAACCATATTGGATGTTGGATTTACATGCACTTTAATCCTACATATCAACAATGAATTATGTATTACGTTAACAAAGTTTGAAAACAATACAATATATTTTTCTTATTTTTGGTGATGTGAAATGTGTTTTAAACAAAAATAACACTTTTTCACTGAAAACACAAACTTTGAGTCGTACCAAACACATCAGGTGTCATATTATTTAGTGGAAACTTCCTAAATGTCAAAAAATAAATTTGAATCATTTTTCTAATGTATCAAAATAATATAAAATTGTATTCTTTGTTTTGATCATGTGATGTGTGTTTTGAACTAATGTGTAAATTTAAGGAAATAATTTTTAGATAAAAATGATATGAAAATTAATTAAAATAGTAGATAAAATGATGATAAAAATAACCAAAGAATTATTATAATGACTCTTTTCATGATGTATGTATATATTTTAACTATTTATTCTTCTTAGTCATTTTTAGACAAATCAAATTCCACCATTATACTAATCCTTGAGAAATATATCAAAAATAATATATAAATATTCTGATACCAATAATTCATATATCTGGTGTATCTCTATGTTCATAACCCATACTAGATCACAAAAATTGTATTTAATATCCTAAATTTCAGTTTGGAATACATTCTAACTCCATGTACGTATCCCAGTCAACTCTAAACTAATTTACTTATTCTTTTAAGTGCATAGATTGTTTGAAATCATGGTAGTACTAAGAAAAGATATCCAAAAATGATTAATTATTTCATTCAATTAATTTTTAATCACATTTTCAAATTACTTATTCTAAGAAGATAATCTTATGATTTTATATGACATCTTTCATAAATGTTTAACCATAATATCCACAATCATTTTTTTTATCTTGGTTCAGACACTATAGAAGTATTAACCAAAATTAGTAAATTGTTTTTAAATATGATTTGTTTGTTAAATATTTCTAAATATAATTTAATAAATTTCCATTGGTTATAATCCATATGCATCTTATTTTATGTCACCAATATCATACTATTATCTAGCCTATATATACAGATCGATATATCATTAAAAAATTCAGTAAAACAAAAACAAAAACATATAATTCTATGTTTATTTAAATAATAAATATTTCAGTTTATAAAGGATTCCAAATACACATCATGTGTAGTCGGTTTGATGTAAATCCATGAATTGGATCCAAAAAATATATTTTGGGTATCCAAATTTGATACGATCAGCATCTATTGATTTATAAAAAAATAAAATAACTTAACTAAAAAAATATATTCTATATGATTTTATGGTTGAGTATTAACATTGTATTATAGAAATCAAAAATAGTTATTTGTCTATTATTTTCATCCCAAAGGTCTTTTTTTCTTAACACTCCACTAATCAATTTCATTCAACTCAAAAAAAATCTTCCGTAAAAAATATACGGGGGTTAAGGAATCCAAATTGTGCATTTTAAGGTTTTCCATTTTTATAGTAGTAATAAAAATACCTATAGAAATTATGAATAGTTATTAACATTAATGAAAATATTAGATAATTTTTTGAATAGATGTATTTTGAAAATGTACCTTGTCTAGTTATTTTAAATTGAGACACCAAACCATTAAAATTTGAGAATCTCATTTATAATCTTGAGACTAATCGCATCTATAATTAAAGTTCCAAATAGTTATTCTTCATATTGAATGTACGAAACAGATCTATCATTGAATTTGGTTTAATTATGATGTTTTAATGATTATATCTATTATAGTAGTATTGGAAAGAATGAGGTACTCCAATAAGGTATTTTTGTTTTCAAGGTCGATTCATTGGATTTTCTTGATTTGACCTTCTATTTCCTCATCGTTTCATCCATCTATAATATAATAACTCACTTCAAACCTTTTCTCACCAATATTTATAGGTTCCCAATTTTAAAAAATATTTCTAATTTCATACCTCATGTATCTTTATATGATTATATTCCCATGCTAGAAAAGTTCTAATAGAATCATTGACCATTATAATATCGAGATCAACATGTGGAATCGTCAACTCAGTGCTCGTCTCTTGATCAACTTATATCCCCACTCACATGTAATATTTTGTAAGTTATTTGTTTTCTATCATGTCTCCTTGAATATTATATATTATACACAACGTAACTTGGTGGTGCGTGTGTATTGATAGATAGAAATCACAATCAAACATTACCTAATGGAATTTTAGAAATAAAATGTTATTGGAAGTTGTTTGATTCGATTTTAGGAGAAGTATTAATGGAAAATTGACAACATTGTGTAAGGTATGCAGTTTAGGGGAATTAATAGCCTAAAATCTAGTGGTTTTATCTGGTTATTCATAACCTAATCTTGGTTCCACTATTAGTTTTCATTGATTCCTTCATGTATATTGGTCTATGAAACCCAATGGGAAATTAATATCTTGAAAAAAATCTATTTGTGCCTAAAATCATTTCATCATCTAATATATATCTTCTTGTGGGTTTTTATTCTCAAAATATGTTCATATAGACACTCCAAAACCTACACCCCTAATATGGCCATATGTTTCAGATACTTTGAAGATATTGAAATTAGTTTTTCTTCAGGTACATTCATTGTTGATTCATATGTCAAAATATTATAAAAATAGAAAAAAATAAATATATATTTTTATGTAATACTATTATCAAGCATAACAAATTAATATTTTTCATACTTACACATATTTATCATAGTACTTTTTTCATCTACTAGTTTACCCTCTTTATTTAGATAGGAATTCTTACATGGCACATAATGTTGGATGGAAGTTGCTACGTATTTTGGTTCATCAATATAAATATAACAAATGAAAATATGTTGTTTAATATCATTGAAAAATTTATTATATATTGAATATAAATATCATTTTATTCACTAGTTTAGTACACCCTACCATTTCAATGTGGCAGGGGAACATTAGTTTTGGTTCACATTGTATATTTTCATCAATTCATTCTTCTTTCATAGATTAACAATTTTGAATAAAATTGGATAAAATAAATAATCTCAAATAATATATTATCAACTACAATACAATTGAAATATTTTCACATTTCGATAATAGAATAAAGCATTCAATTTTTTTTTAATTTATAATGTGTGAATAAGTAAATAGTTTTTGGGGATTTACATTCCCATCAATATACCTAAGATTAAATTCATTATGAAGAGTTTCAAAGCCTATATATGATTTTATAGTTTACATTATGTCATATTTATTATGAAAATAATTTAAAATAAACAAACTCTACATGGAATAATAAAGAGTAAATCAATGTTTCATTATATAATTCTTCAGTGAAATAGAGAAAAGTTATTATAACATTACCTTATTTTCTTCACAATGGGTCTCCTTCATTACTAGATTCACAAGGAGCCAAAAATATGTATCAATAAGAATAATAATTCACATTATGACTCTAACATAACTAATGAACATTAACATCTTGGTTTCAATTGGATGTTCACATTTATTCCATCCAACCTTAAATTTTATACCCTTTATAACTGTCATGATAATTTTATTAAATATAGTGATGTTATGTCTGTCTTGTTTTTTAATCAACATATTGTTTATGTGCTAATATTTTATAGTTTCAACGTCAACCATTTGTTATTCCCTGTGATTGGAAACATCATCATGTGCATAAGTAAATTTCTCTATGAGTATCCAAACATTTAATTTATATTATGCAAATATAGTAGATAAATTTCAATATTATGAAGAAAAATATATCATATTAAACAAATTAACCTTCTCATTTAACTAAATTTATTTTCATTAAAGGATTAAGGGATTTGTATCCTCTAACAATAATAAAAATCCCCTCCTTTTGTCCCCTCTAACATACAATACATTGTCTATATTGAGACCACCTGGAAATTATTGTGATCTTACAATGAAAGGGTAATCCTACATTGAATTATCGTGTGAACCTATATTTTTTTAGTCTCTAGTATTAAAATTGACCAATTCATGTTTTTTTATCAGAGACATAAAATACTTTCACTAATTGTGATTATATTATGAATGGATCATCCTTTTACCCAGCTATACTGAAATATACTTTCACAAGTCCCATTTTATAAACATTCACTACACTCCTATTGTCAACCCTTTTGAAATAGAAAATAAAAACATATAATATTGAATAATATAACTCTTATATCTGTTCCATGTTGATTAAATATGACATATTCAAATAAATATTATTTCTATACATGGAACCAAATATGTGCATCTCTTTCCCCAAAAGCTTAACTCCGCTATTTTTTATCATACTGCATTCATCATGTTCAATTGTATATAATTTATAACCCTTAATTAAAAAATCAATGTAATATATAGATTATTCATTTGGTCCTCAGGTTAGTCATCAAAGTCATTCGATAATTGAATTCTAATTTTTGGATAACTCCTTATAAATATGATCTCATAAAAATACTATAAAGTTTTTATAATATGTATTTCATATCCATCCTCTAACCCTTGATGGATTCAAATTTCCAATAATTTTTTTGTGTGATTCAACATGTCGACTAACATATTTACTATTATGTAAAATATAATTTTTAGATTTCTCCTTCTCTATGATGGTAATTAGAACAATATATCTTCTGAAAATCCATTCAAACATAAGGCATCTGCAATAATGAGACTTTGGGATAACAATTCTATCAGCATCTAACAGGTAGTTGATAGAGAGTTCAAAAACAACTTCAAAAATTTATCTTTATGCAATACGACCTTAAAGATTAATTTTATTCATGAATTACCCTTTTAAAATATTTATTTACCAATCAATAGACTATATCCATATGTAATGGATTATACCACATCGTTGAACCTCTATAACTTGGTGAACCATTATATAAAAGAATAATGGTGGGAACAACATCTCTAATTAACATAATCTGATTTCAACCTCATTATTCATGATTTGAAACTTCATCTAGTTTATAACTTTTTTGCTTATATATTTTAAAATTAAGCAATGTATTGTTAATGTATGTCATAAATTTTTAGGTAGAATGGAAAATAAATTGATAAGAATAAAATATTTCTTCTAAACATGGAATGTTTGTTATTTTAGTTCCTGAAAATTTAAATTATTCATTGACATGACATTATTTATATTTATTAGATACCCCTAAGGAGAATTTACACAATTATGGAAAATGAAAAAATGAAATTTTTAATGTCTAGATAGAGTGTAAGCTTCATTTCTATGAGTATCATACATTGTAACACATAAATCCGACATCAATTTCAGATCATTTATTAATGTATGAAAATACACATCAATATCATTAACGAGTTGTTTTGGTCCATATACAAGTAGGGATAACATATTGTATTTGTTCTTCTTGCATAACCATGGTGGAAAGTTATAGTTTACCAACATAACCTACCATGAACTATGAGTACTACATTGTACCTAAAAATGATTTATTCTATCTATATAAAATGAAAGATAGAATCTTCTTAGATTATTTCCAAATTCAGGATACTCATATCAATTTTATTCCACTAAGGAGAGTCTATTGGATGAAGTAGTTTCCCATCATTAATTCTTGTATCAGCATACCATATCAATTATCTCACGGTTTCCTAACATCCATATAGTATTATAAAATATGGAATGATATGAAGTACCATAGAAATTTTGAATAAATTGATTCATTGTTATTGCATCGATTGACACCATAATATAGAATTTTATGAGTGATTCACGATCCTTATGAAACAATATATAATCATTTTAGAAAAGGGTGTATTTTTTTAGAGATCATTCCCATTGAACATAGAATTTTTTAGCATCATATTTCTGATAATGAAGTTCAATTTCTTCTTAGAGGGTATCATTCAAGAGACCAATTGGTTCTATAAATATTTTTTCATGCCATCTGATTCCAGCTTCCAAATTATATAACTTCAATAAGTTTTACATTGTAGTGTATTTATTACAACCAGTATTAAATTATCTCTAAGAACACTTGTTTAACTTATCAATCAACATTCGAAAATCTGGAAGGTCATATTCAATTTCCATTTTCATTTCTTCCACAAATCTCCACAATCATTTACTCTGGTATTCATATCAAATAGTCCATAAACCGTGGTATCATCCCATTCGATGATAAAATTCAGTTTTTTCCATTGTTTATTCTAACATTTATAACTATGATATATTCTATAACAACCCTGATTTTTATTACACACTTAAACATTATTAATTACATAAAATCATAACTAGATAAAACATTTAAGATTGAGATGTCTAGTGTCTTTGGGGCTTAGGAACATTACATACATCTTAGAACATAAAACACACAACATCTTCACTACATTCCCTCATATTTAGCATTGCATGGGATAACCTGAGGACATGCATAAGAAAAAGGTGAGCTATAAATCCTAGTAAGGAAATAAACATGGAATAACATGAGTAATACAATAAATTTTAGACAATTGGCATATCAATGGAGCCCAAGTGAAACATGAACATAATGCCGGATAAAGCATAATAATCATAACATTGAAAATGTGGCAATGACACTTTACATGGAATTAGCATGAGCCAAGACTCATTACACATGGAGCATAAGTAAACCCTCATTTCACATGAAACAAAAGTAAAACCTCATTTCACTTGAATTAACATGATTCAACACCCATTGAACATGATGTATCATGATACTATACTTTACACAAGTCATTGGTGTGCTATGAGGTCGCACCCTTCTTAAACAATTCAATTCATGCATAAGTGTGCCAAAAAGACCATAGAACATGGAATCAATCATCATAATTTATTCCATGATAAAGGGATGTTGAATATATACATAAATCATTATAATCAATAATTAAATGTGTGTAAAGGTTAGTACCTTTGATAGAGAAAATGGCATGGTATTTACTACACAATGACATTGTCTTGGGAAATTGTAGTGCAATTTCAGCAGCATAGCAGCGTGAAATAACAACTCATAAAAATGGTTGATGAGAGAGAAAGGGGTGTATCATAAAATTTACTTGAAATGGACAGTAAGGGGCTAATATATATACATGTACCAACAATCTTAATCGAATTTAGATGTATAATACAAAATAATTACTTCGATGTAAATGAGGAGAGAGAAATCCCTCACGGAATTTTTGCATGGTAACGGGTGTATTTGGGAGGAATTAATGAAGGAAAAAGGTGTCTCCCATAATATGAACAAAAATAGGGAAGTATGGGGAAGGTGTGAAATCATACACCAACATTTTTAATTGAAAATAAAAGGGCATAACAACTTGAAGAAAATTGGACAAAAATGAGAAAGGAATAAATCCCTTACTTTGATGTGTGATCCCAAAGGCATAGGAGAGGCTTGGGAGAGGCTTCTTAAAAGATTGGGGAACCTTGGGAGGATTATAGAGAGAGGATGGCAGGGTTTGGTCAAACTCCAATGGCTTTGAGTGAAGAGGAAGTGGGAACTTGGGTGGTTTTATATAGGAATTGAGAGGGAATTCTTTTTTATATAGGTTTGGGAAACCTCACATAAATCTAATCAAAACCACGAACTAGCCCATGGTTTTTTCCCACGGTTATTTCCAAAAGGGATTGGAAAAATATTTTTTAAGGTAAATGACCTAACTTCTTAAAATAATTGGGTTGCATATATGGAGGTGAGTCACACTCTCAAGGAAAACAATTTAAAAAGAACAAATGTTTTATAAGACTTAAAGGGTCCACTAAATCTTTGTAGAATAAATCAAACAAATATAAAATAATATTATTTTAATACTAAAACATATATTTTCCAAACATAATGTTTAGAGTATTTTATTACTTCACTGTTGGGTCATTATGATGTCACAAAAAACATTTTATATTTAATTGGTATTTAATTTTTACCCAAACATTCGACTATCTCATAAAATTATGAAAAATTTACCATTAGGTAATTTTGATGTCCTGATTCCAAAAATAATATTAATTTTATCTAAATAATTTTTTAAATATGTGAATTTTTACTTTAAAAATAAAAACTGACATTTATCAAAAATTCAGGTGTTTTGAAAAAAATAGTTTTCAAAACTTAATAAAAATTACAATTGCATTCCTAAAATTCTATGATCATTTATTTTTAATAAAAAATAATTTAGTTATAATAATATTTTATTAAAATTTTATTTAATTCAAAATCCCATTAATTAATCAAAATAGATTTTTTAGTTTAATATTAAATAAAAATAAAATTTGTGCTTTAAAAACTATTAACAAAGTAACAATAATAAAATGAATGAACATTATTTATAAAAAAATAAAGTATATAGTCAAAGTGATAGGGTCTTGTTGCATAACCACTTATAAAACCTTCATAATACTGAAGGGTAAGTTTTTCGATGGTGACAAACTCTTGGGGTGGATCAAATAAAATCGCTTGGCTGGTAATCTCTATTAACTGCCACTTCTCCAGTAGTCAGTTCCGCTCAATCTTAACATGTTCAAGCTCGGCTTGGTCTTGGTAAAGACAGAATCCCAATGATTCTACCTCCTTTCTGAGCTCTGAAAAATTGGCTTTGTACGGGTCATGTTTACTGGATGAGGTTGTCGCATGATTTGTTTGAGTAAATTGGATTAGTTAAGGCCCTATATTTATACTAATCATGTGGTCACTATTCAACGACTATATTAGCAACGGTCAAAATTCATAATGATATTTTAAAATAAATAATCTTTAAATAAATTAAGTTCACATTTTATATGACCATAAAAAACATTTAATTAGATCAAGATGAATTTCCATTAATGAAAGTTTGGGTCATTATAATATTCCCCCCTTAAGAAATTTCACCCTCAAAATTTCCTTTTCCCACACTAAAATAGATGTGGGTAACTATGCCTCATCACTTCCTATTAATCCTACGTCACTTCTTCAAACTTTTGGTTTCGCAACAACTCCCTGATGAGGTGCATTATCTTATTTCTTAGAACTTTTTCTCTATGATATAATATCTTCATTGTTTTCTCCTCGTAAGAAATATCATCTTCTAGTTGTACTACCTCTGATGAGAGTACATGTGAAGGTCTGGTATGTAATTCCTCAAGAGGGATACATGAAAGACATCATTTAATTTGGACATGGTTGGTGGAAGTGCTAGTTGATAGGCCACAGCTCGAACACAATCAAGAATCCCGAAGGGCCGATGTACCTAGGGCTTAACATAACTTTCTTTCCAAACCTCATGACCTTCTTCCATTGAGATATGCATATAAATACCATGTCTCTAAATTTAAACTCAAGGTCTTGTCAATGGTTATCTGCATAACTCTTATATTCGCTCTGAGCTTCCATGATATGCTATTAAATGGTTTTCACCTTCTCCACCATTTCTTTGACCATTTCTACTCCTAGAAGCATACGTTCACTAACTTCATCCCAACATGTTGGTGTTCCACACCACTTCCCATATAGAGATTCATAAGGTGAAATTCGGATGCTCGAGTGGAAACTATTATTATAGTAGAATTAAACCTGTAGAAGATGTTAGTCCCATCATCCTTTGAAGTCCATGGAACAATATATTAACATATCCTCCAGTGTCTGAATAGTTCTTGCAGATTTTCCATCAGTTTGAGGATGATAGGCCGTACTGAAGTTCAGTTCAGTATCTAGAGCATATTGAACAATATTACAAAACATAGAGGTGAATCTTGAATCTCAATCAGATACAATAGATAGTGGTACTCCATGCTACCTTACCACTTCTATTATATATATTTTTGCCAGCTGATCCAATGAGAAATCCTACTTAATTGCAATAAACTGTGCAGACATTGTAAGACGATCCACAAAAACCAAGATTTCATTGTTTCCTTTGGATGTGTTTGGAAGTCCGGTAACAAATTCCATGGTGACGTTCTCCCATTTCAATGCTGGTATGGGCAATAGTTTCAGAATCCCCTTAGACTTCTGCCTCTCTTTCTTCACTTATTGACACACTAGGCACTTTGATGTATACTCAGCAATCTCCTTCTTTATATTATTCTACCAACAATGCTCTTGGAGATCTCGATACATCTTTATGTTTCTTGGGTGAATAGTGAAATTTGAACTATGTGCATCATTCAAAAGATCCTTCATCAGAACTAGACGTGATGGAACACATATTATTTTCTCAATTCTCACAATTCTTTATTTATTAACATTTAACTCTAATGTTTTCTCTATTTTGATTGCTTCCACTTTCTTCTGAATTCCCACATTATCCTTTTGAGTATCCTTTAACTTTTCCAAAATATATGGTTGAGAAATCATTTGTGAAAGGATTGATGATATTCCATTATTTATGATTCCCATGTACATCTTTATCAAATATAAGAAGATTTGATCCCTCTGAATTCTCATCATTGATGAAATCACTAGGTCCTTTCTATATAGAGCATCTTCTACCTTGTTCACTTTCCCAGGGTTGTAATGGATTGAGTAGTAATAGTCTTTGATCAACTCAAACCATATACATTGGTGCATGTTCAACTCTTTCTGTGTGAATATATACATGAGGCATTTGTGGTCCGAATATATTTCACACTAATCCCCAAATAGATAATTCAGCCAAATATTTAAAGTGAAGATCACTGCATCCATCTCTAAATCATGTGTTGGATAATTATGCTCATGAACTTTAAATTTCCTTGATGCATAGGAAATGACTTTTTCATTTTTCCTCAACACACAGCCCATGAATTTATTTGAAGCATCCCTGAATACCACAAAAAGTTCTCCACTTGTGGGTAAAGTGATCACGGCCGTAGTGATAAGCCTCCTTTTTAAATCCTTGATGCTTTCTTCGCATTCATCACTCCAAGAAAACTTTACTCTCTTCTGAGTTAGCTTGGTTTTAGGGTTAGACAATCTTGAGAAATTTCTCAAATATAATCTATAATATCGAGCTAAACCCAAGAAGCTACGGATATCCGTGACCGATGTTGTCCTCGGCCATCCCTAAATTTCATCTGTTTATGATGGATCCACAAATATCACATCTCTTGTGATTATACGACCCAAGAATGAGACCTCATTCAACTAGAACTCACACTTTTTGTACAATTCATAGAGATTCTTTTTCCAAACTGTCTCTTGTATAGTTCGTAGATGCTCCTCATGATCCTCCTTGTTTTTAGAGTATATCGGAATATCATCTATAACGAATTCCAAAAATTTGTCGGGGTAATACCTAAAGACTCTATTCATCATGTTCATGAATATTGTTGGAGAATTAGTGAGTCTGAAAGGAATTATTATGAATTCATCATTCTCGTATTTTGTACGAAAAGTATTCTTGGGGATATCTTCCTTCTTCATCATTAATCGATAATATCCCAACCGCAAATCCACCTTGGAGAAGTATTGTTCTCTATGAAGCTGATTGAACAAAACATCGATTCATCAGAGAGGATTCTTGTTCTTTATCGTGATTTAGTTAAGCTCATGATAATCAATGTAAAGGTGTATTGACCCATCTTTCTTCTTGACGTAGAGGATTGGTGCACCCCATGGTGAAGCACTTGGGCATATAAACCCTTTATCCATATTCTCCTGTAGTTGTTTATTCAACTCCTCAATCTCTAGAATATCCATTCTATATGGAGTCTAGGATATTGGCAATGACCCAGGTATAAGATCAATTTATAATTCAACATCTCTTCTAAGATGAATATGAGGTAATTCCTTAGAAAAAACACTTCATTGAATTCCCTCACAATATGCATGTCTCCATGGGTGTTTTCCTCCTTAGACTCATTCATCTAATCTAGATACATGTGCTCTTAGGGAAATAATATCGATTCATGAGATGATGGAGCTAAAGAAGATTCATCTTCCTCCATTCACCTATATAGAATCGGGGGTCGATTCTCCACATGGAGAGTGATTTCCATCTCATGGAAATTTATATTTTCTCTATATAAGGAAATCTAATCCATGCCAAGAATTACATCAAATTATACTAGAGGGAGTATAACGAGATTTTCTAGGAAATTAAATCCACAGAATATGCCATGGGAGGAGTTATATTCATGTGATGCAATGATTGACCCATTTTTCGTACTCATAGACATCTTTACTTCCATGATTTGTTGTGGTTCTAGGATTTTTGTACTAAACTTTTAGGATATAAAAGAATGCATAGAACCTAAATCAAAAAGTAGGTTCTCTATTCTTGAAGGAATAACTAGCGTACGTACCACCACATATTTTTCGGGGTTCACTTCGGCAGTAGGGATGGAAGAAGCTCGCTCATGCTGCCTTGGAGGTTGTTGGTGGCCTCCAAAAACCCTCAGCATAGGGAATTGATTTTCAAGATTCCATGTTTCTTTGTAGTTGTAGAAATAAACCACGCATTGAGGTTCGAACTGAGCATTCCTCTACTTTTTTGTAGCTGCAGGTTTTTATTTTCAGCAGTTAACAGCAAGGTGCCATTTTCTTCAACACCTAAAGCATTTCATCATCCCCTTCAAGAAATTTCCGATGAGTTTCTTTCCACACATTTGGAAAATGGGGTGCTGTATCTTCTTAGCACTATTGGATTTATCCAGTGGACCGCCAGCATTGGAGTCCACCTTATGATTATTATCCCCATGATACCCCTGAGATTCTCCGATCTCCATTTCGACCATGAGGGCACATCATACAATTTCTTCATAGTTGACGAAGTCAAGGATTTCCGGTGCTTTTCGTAGTCTAGGTTTCATCCCACCAAAGAAGAATTCAACCTTGAATTCATTGGTAACAAAAAAACCAGAGGCGTATCATACAAGCCTTGTGATGTTTGCCTCATACTCCCCAATATATTTATTGCCTTTTTTCTTTAGGTAAAGGAAGTCCATTTCCATCTTAAATCAGAGGGTGCACGGAAAATATTTATCAAAAACATATTCCACAAATCCTTCCATTCTACCGCCTCAATCTCCTCCTCAGGTTTCATATATTTTATCAATGTCCCCCACTGATCAACTTCACCCTCCACATAATAAGCAACCAGGAGAACCTTCCCTTTTTCAGAACATTGCAGGATGGAGAAGATCTTTTCAATGAAGATGATCCATTGTTCGATGATTAATGGATCAAATGATCCATTAAAAGTAGGATGCCTTTGTCTCATGAAGCTCTCAATAGCAACTGGTTCTTTCTTAGTGTAACACCCCAAGCTTCCACGGTACGTTTCCCTTCGAATAATGCGATAGCGTGTGTTGTACGCAACCTCGAGTTCTAACACACACCACAACTAATTAAACTAGCCGTTGTGAATAGTAATACCTACTTTTTGAAATCATATATATTTTATATTTCAAAATGGACTTCATTTTTGGATTCGGAATATTGAAATTAGCCTAGGCTGAAATTTTGGTACTTTTCGGATAACTTTTATATTTTGATGAATAGTGAAAATTACTAAATTTTAATTAAAAACAACTTTTTTAATCAAAATAATTAATGGTGATAAATTGTGAATTTGAGTGGTTTTAAAGTATATTTAGAATATATTTTTACCATTTAATATAATGTTGGTCATTGGACATAATTTTACAATTAAACCGAACATAAACAAGTGTCAATCTTTTGATAGTTATTACCTCTTAAAAACACGCTTTTTGTTTTGACAGCGGGAATTAATTTTAAATTAATTTCTGCCACTTCTGTGTTTTGAATTTAGAAAAATGGATTCCATATTTGGAATCAGGATGACCAAATTTTGTAAATAGATAACTTTTATTTTTAGACATTTTGAATAATTACTGTGGTAAATATTTTATTTACCATGGTTAAGGGTAAATCCGGTAAATAAGGGTTAAAAAACAATATTATAATAATACAAAATTACCCTAAAACGTGTCCTAACCTTATTGGTGGACACATACCCGACCATGAGCATCCTTGGGTCAATTTGGGGACCCCTTGGAGCCACTTGTATGTGGTAGGGACACTTTATATTAATAAAGTTAAAATAAAAATAAAAATGGCATAAGCTTACATCTTTTAGAAGAACAATTTTTACATAGGGTTATACATGTTGGATTTTCGATTATAAATATTAATTAGAAATCTAAAAATATTTCCTACATAATGATATTTTATTTATAATTTTTAGACATCAAATAATTTAAATTATTAATGACACAATAATGATGCAATGTTTACCTCATTAATAAATCATTTAAATAAATAAGATTATAATGATTAAAATATTATCTAAAACCTGTCCAATTATTATTGGTTGATGTTATTTAGAATATGAGTCATCTTATCTTCGACCTCAATGATTTTTGGACCATTATAAACCGAATATAACTATATTATAAAGTAATACTTTCACTCTTTCCTAAAGATCCCCTCTTCTTCCTTATAAAAGGAGACCACTTCTACTCATTCCTCACACCTCTCAAGACACTTGGCTCGTCCAAACTCTGCCCAACTAAGCTCCCCACATCCCTCTCCTCCTCCTTGAAGCTTCCCCTTAGGCAGAAAGCATTTCAAGAAGTCCTTTGGTTCCAACCAAAGTGAGTTACATAAATTAAAGGTAACGATTTCTCTTAAATTATTTTCATTTATTTTGCTTCTCCAACCCCCAAACTCTTTTTATTTCCTTTCTTTTGTAACAACACCAGTATCCACAATATACTAGGATGTTTTTATAAGAAGGATTCAAACTACACATACACACAACTCCATCTAATGGATGATGAACATAATGTTTCTGTGGATGGCAAACTAACGCCTCACGAAACGATGATTGTTCAAATACATCTTACCGGCTCTCATGGTGGCCATTATGATGGAACTATAATTAAATATGATATTAATGATATATATTTTATATATAAGCTTCTGTAATTCCATTTTATTTCATATCCTTATTCGTTTCATGTTGTATATACATACGATAATTTAATTTGAGGAAGTGCGGACTACCGCCCCCTTAAAATGATATGACTCGTTCATACCACACATGGAACGTATAAAGGATGGTGTAAATGAACTTAAGTAACATATATAAAATATTATATTATACTGGAATAATAATATACCTATGTATCATTTGGATTCAATTCTTTTAAAATGAAAAATTAAATGGAAGTAGCGTTCGTGCGTACGTGCGGACTACCGTCTCCACGAACGCGATGAGATTCATTGTCCATCATATCCATTCAAGTATAATTATAATTTGATGATTTAAAAATAGTATCTAAGGACTTTATATCATTCTGTATATGAATAATATACATCCCATTAATAACGAATATGGCTCACATAACAAAGAATATAAAGTAAAATGAACCCGTTAACACCCGAAATGACGATAATTCTAAGGTATTATTAACAAATCAATGTTAAAAGATCATATATGATATCATATTAAAGTAAATGATTCTTGTATTATTCAATAACAATTATTTCACCATTATACAGGAGGTAAACCTACCATCGACCAAGGAAAAATTACAAAGTAAGGGATTCTCTTATCTCACTTTCAATTCCGTGAGATTTCCATTGTTCGCTACTAAATTATTGAAAGTGGTGTATTGTGTACTTCCATTTGATATATATTATCATTATTCACTTTATATTCATGTTATTCTGTAAATCATTTGGTGGTTATTAACTTTTGGCCATGCGACTCAGTTGATTAACGTGGTAAGGGTTTTCGTATCTCACTTTTAATTCCGTGAGAATTCCATTGATCACCACTTAATTATTGCATGTGGTTTATGTGTACTACCCATGATCGTATTCATTGTGTAATATACTTTAATTTATGGGTATTTACATCATCATGGTATGATACTTCTTTCATGGGTGTATGTTTCGTAAGTTACCTAATCGATAAGGGAATTTGAGATTTCAATTTCCACAAATTTGGCTTTACACATATTTCATTGATTATATTACCCCAAGATTATGTGTGGAATCACTATTCATTTGATTATGTCATAATTTCCACTCCCCTTCCTGTGGATAGAAGTTTGGTACACATAATCACTCCATTGGTAATTCTCAAGTCATTGATATGAAGTTGATAAGAGTAATTTTAACTCATTCTCCATTTGTTGAGTTAAACATCCAATTCGTTGGTATTGTTTTTACAAGAATATGTGTGAATGTCCTTTGATTGTTTTACACTGAATATCCAATCATATTTAGTGTATTTATATTTGTCACACATAATTATGTCATTGATTTATCCTTAACCTAAGGATACAACCTTTTTGAGAAATTTCATCTCAATTTACATTCCATTGAGACTTCTTTGATGATATACACCAAATCACTTTTATGTGGTGTATATAATGTACTTTGACATAGTATATCATGAATTACTTTATTCTCATGATATTAAAATGTTTTGATTACCTCAATTATTTGTATTCAAGTGTCTCTCTTTTGGTTAGAAACTCTAACCAAAATACCATTTTAAAATGTTTTAAAGAATTATTCTTCTAAATCATGCTCATTAATGTCCATATTTTAAAAATGGTTTTAAGGATTTATTTATATGGACATTAAAGTTTTAAAATTAAAACTCCTTTTAAAAGTTTCAAAGTGGTATGGGACACTTTGATTCAAAAATATACTTTTAAACGGCTTCTTGACAAATAGTGTGACTTTTAAATGTTTTCAAGAAAAGGGGGATATTTCTCTCAAATAGTTTTGATGATTATTTTCATCTATGTCAACATCCTTCATTATTATTGATTGAGGTTAATGTGATACAATACAATCTTCCATATTGTATCGAATGAATTATGTTTGACTATGGATGTCCTATTTTTATACCATTCATGGTTTGTGGTGAAAGTATTGACATTTCGTATGCTAGTTTAATACGAATGTTTACGTTATGTTTAAGCCTTTTCATATGGGAATGCATTGGACTTAATAAGTGACGGGTGGAGCCCGCTATAGCTCCTCGATGCATCGGTAGGTCTCATGAGACAAACTAGTGTCTTGGCACAAGGCCTTGGCAAAATCTTATTTGTAGTCTTGGCACGAGGCCTTGGCTATGTGGTTATGATAGTCTGGCATTATGCATTCCATCATTATGAAAGTGGTTATTGATATTGCATGTGATCATTCGACTAGTAGAATATCCATGTGAGTAAGTAAATGGAATTATTTCATTTTACCTTTGCCATTTTATGCTGAAGTTCAAGTTTAAAAGGCTTTTGTTTTAGTTATAAATTGCCTTAAGTGTTTATGCTTATTTATGAAAGCTTCTGCTATAATGGTATCCTTACTGAGCATCTGAGCTCACCCCTTTTAATGTTTTATTTTTCCAGGATTATGAAGAAGTAATTTATGAATGACCTGCAGGGATAGTATGAGGGGATATGAAGACAAGATGTTTTTTTTATGATGTAATGTAAAAATTTATGGATGTATCTAGTTATTCCAAGGCTACTAAACTAATTAGTCTTTCGTGACTTGATCTTTCTCGTGATCATGCCAATGTTATGTAATAATGCACCGACTCTAGGTAACTAGGGTCGGGGTGTTACAGTTGGTATCAGAAGAAGTTTAGTACAAACCTTGGAAGCTAGATTTAGATAAACTCTGATTAGAGCACGTAGACCTAAGATGAACTTTGAGGATTAGTATAAAAGAACTTCCTAGAATTTTGGTATTGTAGAGATTTTGTGAGTTTTCCAAGCAATACATCCCTGTCTGGATACGAGCAGGTAGAGGAGGCTCTGGCACAGTTATACCTAGGGATAAAACCCGAAAACACCGATTTGAGCTAGACTCGAACGGGAACTGGTGCACGACAACGGGCCTTGCTGCACTCTTGGTTACGACACTCCCGGGGGATATGCTTAGGATAATTTACATTTTCTTTACAAACCAATTTAAGTAATATATACATAAGATGAGAGTAAATGACCTTGGTTAATCCTAATATGTTTCAAATTGAGAATATGGTGACATTTTAATCCCTAAATGATTTTACGACTACTATTACTCACATAATGCTTTCTGGTTTTAGTCAATGGCTAGATTCCAAGGAAGTCATAGTGACTTTGAGAATGATGTACAAGGTGGGAACGGTGGTGGCAATGAGCAACAAAATGGAATGTTGATAGGCGTAAAAGATATCGTCTTTATGCCAAATCAGTTTTCCAAAAATATGATCAACAACATATATATTAACCAACTCCCAGACTCAACAAGGAAGAGAAAGGTGATAAATGATAAGAGCTCCAGCAATGGAGACCATGGAGAAAAGAACCCTCAATTTTCATCATGCAGGAAATGTGGAAAGAGACACCCAGGAAAGTGTCTCAATGGGACAACGAAATGTTTTACGTGCAGTAAGGAAGGACATAAAGTGAAGAATTGCCGAAGAAAAATGAAGAGTACTATGGAAGAAGATAAAAATGGTCCCAAGAGTCCATTTACAGTCATTTTCCGTAAATGTAGGGGACCTGGCCATTACCCGAGTGAATGTCCTATTCTATAGGATATTTTCTTGGTCAAAGAAGAAGCTATGTGGAAATAAATGGTTGGAGAAAAATTAGCACTACTTGTTGATGGGTTTACTTTGGAATAATTTTCTCTTGTATTTGTAACCCCGCAGTTTGCCATGTGAGAATGATATTTGAGGAAGAATTGTCTCTTCTCTTGTGGATAGGTATAAATAACCATTTGGTTTTATATGATCATTGGGGTTTGAGAAAATGATAAGTTATTATAATTTAGGATGAAAATGAAAAGTATGATATAACATTTATGGTTAAATTATGTTATTTTGAGGAATTTCTCTCATTTTGGTAATATTATAAAATATAGTTTTTGAAAAAGGACAACACGTAGACCGTGTGACAACCCGTCGCGTCGGACAAAGTTGTGGGAATCGAACCCACAACCAAAGTGCGATTGGGATTTATCGCCTACCACTGGACTACGTGAAGTCCCTGGTTAGTGTGACTATTTTTTTTTTGTTAAATGATTTTATTGATCAATAATAAGATGATTTGGGTTCTTATGTCTTATCAAATGAATACCCTTGGTATAGGAAAATGATTTGGTGATTACGTGATAAATGTTATTTTGGAAGATGTTCGCTTTGTTGGGAACACTATATGCCCAAGGAAAATAGAATACAATGGGGTTTCATTTGTAGAGTAATGGTGGATTTTTATCTACGTTTTTATTATTGATTTATAGTGATTTGGGTTATTTATGGAAATGATTAACCTATAACAGAGAATATGTGATAATGTTAATTACTTTTAAGTATGTGACTTTAAGAGTATTTGATGTCATTTGGAGATACAATGTAACATGGGAGACTACATAATCAAATTCTTCTATGTTTTGGGTTTCAATATTAGTTTGGATTATATTAAAGGATTTTAAGGACAATTGGTTATTGAATGGTATCTATTTAACTTTGGGGTATTGTTGGTTTAATTTTAGAAATTAAGATTAGTGCAATGAATATCCTTTTGGGGGATCATTAGATCATTCACTAACCATTTTGGTTTTGATTAATCTTCAAAGACAATGTAAATATATGGTTTATCCTGCATGGATCATGTGATTCTATAGAAGTTTATTCTAGCTCTTCCAGTGTGACCAAGTCTTCTTGAATACTCATCATTTAAAAAAAATTGAGTTAGTGGTGGAAATTTATTAAAGAATGAAAATCTACTTAAAATGTAAGTATATCTCATAATTTTCTTAGTCAATATCATAAATTAATTCCTCTTCCTTATGTAATGTAACTTAAAAAAAATGTTGTCCGTTTACTTTCCTACTAGGAGACTAATGGTCGTTTGTCCCAACACAAGTTTGTGGTTTTCTCATTGTTAACTTTCTCCTGATCATGATTTCTATCCCTCTCCATCAGAACTTGACACTTAGTTTATCATCCATATCCATGTTTTCTTACATGGAATCCTAGTATGGGTTATCTTGGATGACCCTTATACCTCTCTTTCTTTCTTTTAAAGTGATAGTTTTATTGACTCTTTTTCCGATGTGGGACTTTCCATTATATTCCCAAGCAAAATTTTAAAAATTTCGAGGACGCAATTTATTGAAGGAGGGGAGAATGTAACACCCCAAGCTTCCACGGTACGTTTCCCTTCGAATAATGCGATAGCGTGTGTTGTACGCAACCTCGAGTTCTAACACACACCACAACTAATTAAACTAGCCGTTGTGAATAGTAATACCTACTTTTTGAAATCATATATATTTTATATTTCAAAATGGACTTCATTTTTGGATTCGGAATATTGAAATTAGCCTAGGCTGAAATTTTGGTACTTTTCGGATAACTTTTATATTTTGATGAATAATGAAAATTACTAAATTTTAATTAAAAACAACTTTTTTAATCAAAATAATTAATGGTGATAAATTGTGAATTTGAGTGGTTTTAAAGTATATTTAGAATATATTTTTACCATTTAATATAATGTTGGTCATTGGACATAATTTTACAATTAAACCGAACATAAACAAGTGTCAATCTTTTGATAGTTATTACCTCTTAAAAACACGCTTTTTGTTTTGACAGCGGGAATTAATTTTAAATTAATTTCTGCCACTTCTGTGTTTTGAATTTAGAAAAATGGATTCCATATTTGGAATCAGGATGTCCAAATTGTGTAAATAGATAACTTTTATTTTTAGACATTTTGAATAATTACTGTGGTAAATATTTTATTTACCATGGTTAAGGGTAAATCCGGTAAATAAGGGTTAAAAAACAATATTATAATAATACAAAATTACCCTAAAACGTGTCATAACCTTATTGGTGGACACATACCCGACCATTATCATCCTTGGGTCAATTTGGGGACCCCTTGGAGCCACTTGTATGTGGTAGGGACACTTTATATTAATAAAGTTAAAATAAAAATAAAAATGGCATAAGCTTACATCTTTTAGAAGAACAATTTTTACATAGGGTTATACATGTTGGATTTTCGATTATAAATATTAATTAGAAAGCTAAAAAATATTCCTACATAATGATATTTTATTTATAATTTTTAGACATCAAATAATTTAAATTATTAATGACACAATAATGATGCAATGTTTACCTCATTAATAAATCATTTAAATAAATAAGATTATAATGATTAAAATATTATCTAAAACCTGTCCAATTCTTATTGGTTGATGTTATTTAGAATATGAGTCATCTTATCTTCGACCTCAATGATTTTTGGACCATTATAAACCGAATATAACTATATTATAAAGTAATACTTTCACTCTTTCCTAAAGAGCCCCTCTTCTTCCTTATAAAAGGAGACCACTTCTACTCATTCCTCACACCTCTCAAGCCACTTGGCTCATCCAAACTCTGCCAAACTAAGCTCCCCACATCCCTCTCCTCCTCCTTAAAGCTTCCCCTTAGGCAGAAAGCTTTTCAAGAAGTCCTTTGGTTCCAACCAAAGTGAGTTACCTAAATTAAAGGTAACGATTTCTCTTAAATTATTTTCATTTATTTTGCTTCTCCAACCCCCAAACTCTTTTTATTTCCTTTCTTTTGTAACAACACCAGTATCCACAATATACTAGGATGTTGTTATAAGAAGGATTCAAACTACACATACACACAACTCCATCTAATGGATGATGAACATAATGTTTCTGTGGATGGCAAACTAACGCCTCACGAAACGATGATTGTTCAAATACATCTTACCGCCTCTCATGGTGGCCATTATGATGGAACTGTAATTAAATATGATATTAATGATATATATTTTATATATAAGCTTCTGTAATTCCATTTTATTTCATATCCTTATTCGTTTCATGTTGTATATACATACGATAATTTAATTTGAGGAAGTGCGGACTACCGCCCCCTTAAAATGATATGACTCGTTCATACCACACATGGAACGTATAAAGGATGGTGTTAATGAACTTAAGTAACATATATAAAATATTATATTATACTGGAATAATAATATACCTATGTATCATTTGGATTCAATTCTTTTAAAATGAAAAATTAAATGGAAGTAGCGTTCGTGCGTACGTGCGGACTACCGTCTCCACGAACGCGATGAGATTCATTGTCCATCATATCCATTCAAGTATAATTATAATTTGATGATTTAAAAATAGTATCTAAGGACTTTATATATTTCTGGATATGAATAATATACATCCCATTAATAACGAATATGGCTCACATAACAAAGAATATAAAGTAAAATGAACCCGTTAACACCCGAAATGACGATAATTCTAAGGTATTATTAACAAATCAATGTTAAAAGATCATATATGATATCATATTAAAGTAAATGATTCTTGTATTATTCAATAACAATTATTTCACCATTATACAGGAGGTAAACCTACCATCGACCAAGGAAAAATTACAAAGTAAGGGATTCTCTTATCTCACTTTCAATTCCGTGAGATTTCCATTGTTCGCTACTAAATTATTGAAAGTGGTGTATTGTGTACTTCCATTTGATATATATTATCATGATTCACTTTATATTCATGTTATTCTGTAAATCATTTGGTGGTTATTAACTTTTGGCCATGCGACTCAGTTGATTAACGTGGTAAGGGTTTTCGTATCTCACTTTTAATTCCGTGAGAATTCCATTGATCACCACTTAATTATTGCATGTGGTGTATGTGTACTACCCATGATCGTATTCATTGTGTAATATAATTTAATTTATGGGTATTTACATCATCATGGTATGATACTTCTTTCATGGGTGTATGTTTCGTAAGTTACCTAATCGATAAGGGAATTTGAGATTTCAATTTCCACTCATTTGGCTTTACACATATTTCATTGATTATATTACCCCAAGATTATGTGTGGAATCACTATTCATTTGATTATGTCCTAATTTCCACTCCCCTTCCTGTGGATAGAAGTTTGGTACACATAATCACTCCATTGGTAATTCTCAAGTCATTGATATGAATTTGATAAGAGTAATTTTAACTCATTCTCCATTTGTTGAGTGAAACATCCAATTCGTTGGTATTGTTTTTACAAGAATATGTGTGAATGTCCTTTGATTGTTTTACACTGAATATCCAATCATATTTAGTGTATTTATATTTGTCACACATAATTATGTCATTGATTTATCCTTAACCTAAGGATACAACCTTTTTGAGAAATTTCATCTCAATTTACATTCCATTGAGACTTCTTTGATGATATACACCAAATCACTTTTATGTGGTGTATATAATGTACTTTGACATAGTATATCATGAATTCCTTTATTCTCATGATATTAAAATGTTTTGATTACCTCAATTATTTGTATTCAAGTGTCTCTATTTTGGTTAGAAACTCTAACCAAAATACCATTTTAAAATGTTTTAAAGAATTATTCTTCTAAATCATGCTCATTAATGTCCATATTTTAAAAATGGTTTTAAGGATTTATTTATATGGACATTAAAGTTTTAAAATTAAAACTCCTTTTAAAAGTTTCAAAGTGGTATGGGACACTTTGATTCAAAAATATACTTTTAAACGGCTTCTTGACAAATAGTGTGACTTTTAAATGTTTTCAAGAAAAGGGGGATATTTCTCTCAAATAGTTTTGATGATTATTTTAATCTATGTCAACATCCTTCATTATTATTGATTGAGGTTAATGTGATACAATACAATCTTCCATATTGTATCGAATGAATTATGTTTGACTGTGGATGTCCTATTTTTATACCATTCATGGTTTGTGGTGAAAGTATTGACATTTCGTATGCTAGTTTAATACGAATGTTTACGTTATGTTTAAGCCTTTTCATATGGGAATGCATTGGACTTAATAAGTGACGGGTGGAGCCCGCTATAGCTCCTCGATGCATCGGTAGGTCTCATGAGACAAACTAGTGTCTTGGCACAAGGCCTTGGCAAAATCTTATTTGTAGTCTTGGCACAAGGCCTTGGCTATGTGGTTATGATAGTCTGGCATTATGCATTCCATCATTATGAAAGTGGTTATTGATATTGCATGTGATCATTCGACTAGTAGAATATCCATGTGAGTAAGTAAATGGAATTATTTCATTTTACCTTTGCCATTTTATGCTGAAGTTCAAGTTTAAAAGGCTTTTGTTTTAGTTATAAATTGCCTTAAGTGTTTATGCTTATTTATGAAAGCTTCTGCTATAATGGTATCCTTACTGAGCATCTGAGCTCACCCCTTTTAATGTTTTATTTTTCCAGGATTATGAAGAAGTAATTTATGAATGACCTGCAGGGATAGTATGAGGGGATATGAAGACAAGATGTTTTTTTTATGATGTAATGTAAAAATTTATGGATGTATCGAGTTATTCCAAGGCTACTAAACTAATCGGTCTTTCGTGACTTGATCTTTCTCGTGATCATGCCAATGTTATGTAATAATGCACCGACTCTAGGTAACTAGGGTCGGGGTGTTACACTTAGGGGGGGTGAATGTTCTTCTTGACCCTTGTTTCTATTAAAATCATGAGTTAACTAAGAGATAATTGTGACAATGTTTAGGATTTCCCCTCCCATAATATTAGGAATCTCATTAGCACAGTCATCACATGGATCTTCACATCGGTTGTTAGCTTGAGTCCTCCTATTACAGGCCATTGTCTAGAATAAAAAGAAAGTTTGGGGTAACACATAATGTTTGATCTAAGGAAAAACTGATGACTTATAAATTACTTGTATTTCCTTAACTTATGAATCTATAGACATCAATCTACGATATTCATGATCTACTTTCTAGAATATATTCTTAGGGGAATTTTTTTAATTCCCTTAATAAGGGTTCATACTAAGCTAGGGAATTTACCAAAGCATATACCCTGAGAGTGTCATAACCAAGAGTGCATAAAGGACCATTATCATGCACCAGTTCCCGTTCGAGTTTAGCTAAAAGCATTGTTTTTGGGTTTAACCCCTTGGATACATCTGTGCCAGAGTCGCCTCAACCTGCTCGTATCCAGACAGGGATGTATTTTCTTGATAAACCACTTACTCAATACTAACCAATAATTATGGATGTTTTTATTATACTTATTCTTGTCTCGATGTATTCACTAGGGTTTTCTAATCCTAAACCCAAAAATAACTAATCATATCATCTGATAGCAACTATAATAGCCCTACTTTATATTACACACTTAAACATGATTTGTTACATAAAATCATCACTAGATTCAACATAGAGGTTCGAGAGGTCTAGTGTATTTGGGGATTAGGAACATTACATAATAGTATAGAACATAAAACACATAACATCTTCACTACATTCCCTCATACTTAGCATTGCATGGGATAACCTGAGGACATGCATAAGAAAATGGTTTGCTATAAAGCCCAGTTAGGGAATAAACATGGAATAACATGATGAATAAAATAAATGTTAAAAAATATGCATATCAATGGAGCACAAGAGAAACATGAACGTAATATCAGGATAAATCATGATAAAGCATGATAATCACAACATGGTAATGTGGCAACAACACTTAACATGGAATTAGCATGATCCAAGGCTCATTTCACATAGAGGATGAGTAAACCCTCATTGCACATGATAAAAGATTAAAAACTCATTGCATTCGAATTATCATGAGTAAACACCCATTTCACATGATGTATCATGATACTATACTTTACCAAATGCATTGGAGCGCTATCGGGGTGCACCCTTCATAAACATTTCATTTCATTCATAAGTGTGACACATGGACCATACAACGTGGAATCAATCGTCAACATTTATTCCAAAATAAAGGAATGTAGAATAAACACATTAATCTTTATAATAAATAAGTAAATTTTCATAAAGGTGAATACCCATGACAGTGAAATTCGCATGGTATTCACTACACAATGACATTGTCTTGAAAAATTTTAGTGCAATTTCAGCAGCATAACGGCGTGAAATAAGATCTCAAAAAAAATTGTTTATTAGAGAGAAAGGGTTGTTTCATCATATATACAAGAAATGGACAGTAAGGGGGTCATATAGATATACGTACCTACAAACTTAATTAAATTTAGATGAATAATACAAAATAATTACTTGGATGTAAATGAGGAGAGCGAAATCCCTCACGGAATTTCGTCATGGTAACAGGTGTACATGGGAGGATTTAATGAGAGGGAAAGGGGTCTCCCTTAATCCAAACATAAAGAGGGAAGTATGGGGTAGGTTATAAATCATACCTCAACATTTGTAATTGTAAACAAAAGGTCATAACAACTTAAAGAAAATTAGAAAAAATGAGAAAAGAAGAAACCCCTTACATGGAAGTGTGATCCCAAAGGATTGGGAGAGGCTTGAAAGAGGCTTCATTGGAGCTTGGGGAACCTTGTGAGGATTATAGAGAGAGGAGGTAAGGGGTTGGTCGAACTCCAAAGGATTTGAGTGAAGAGGAAGTGGTAGCATGGGTGGGTTTATGTATGAAAGGAGAGGGAATTATTTATTATTTAGGTTTGGGACCCCTCACCTTAATCTAATCAGTACCACATACCAGACCATGGGTTTTCCCTTGTTTTTACCAAAAGGGAGTGGAAAAAATATCTTATAAGGCCAATGGCCTAAATTTTTAAAATAATAAGGTTGCATAGGTGGTGGTGAGTCACACTCTCAATGAAAACAATTTAAAAAGACAAAATGTTTTATAAGCCTTGAAGGGTCCACTAATGATTTGTAAAATAAATCGAACAAATATAAAATAAAATTATTTTAATAATTAAACATATATTGGCCGAAAAAAATTTCTATATAATTTTATTACATCACTATTGGGTCATTATGATGTCATGAAACACATTATATATTTAAACGGTTTTTAATTTTTACCAAAAAAATTTGACTGTCTCAAAAAATTATGAAAAATTAACTATCGGATAATTTTGAGACCCTAATTCCCTAAATAATATTCATTTTATCTAAATAATTTTATAATTATGTTAATTTTTACTTTTAAAATAAAAACTGACTTTTATCGAAAATTCATGGGTTTTGACAAAAACAGCTATCAAACCTTAATAAAATTACAATTACACTCATAAAATTATATTATAATTTATATTTAATAAAAATTTATTTAATTATGATAATAATTTATGAAAATATCATTTAATTCAAAAATACATTAATTCACCATAATAGATTTCTTAGTTGAATATTAACTAAAAATGTTATTTATGATTTATAAACTATTTACAAAGTAACAATAATAAAATGAATGCTCATTATTTATAAAAACTTGTACATAGTCATAGTGACAGGGTATTGTTACATAAACCCTTATAACACCCACATAATACTGAAGGGTAAGGAGTGCGATGGTGACAGACTCTTGGGTTGGATCGGATAACAATGCTCAGGTGGTAATCTCTATTAACTTCCACTTCTCTCGTAGTCAGTTCCGCTCAAGCTTAACATGTTGAAGCTTGTCTTGGGCATAGTCAAGAGTGAATCCCAATGACACCACCTCCTTTCCGATCTCTGAAAAATGGGCTTCGTATGGGGAAATTCTATTGGATGACGACATCGCTTCCTTTGTCTGAATAAATTGGATTTGTTAAAGCCCTATATTTATACTAATCGTGTGATCACTATTCAACAACTATGTTAGCAACGTTCACAATTCATAACATTATTTTAAAATCAAAAAAATTAAAACCAATGAAGTTTAAATTTTATATAAACATAATAAACATTTAACTTGAACAATAGTAATTTCCATTAATGAAATTTTGGGTCGTTATATATTATGTGACAAATCAAATGTTCTATCTACTTTTCTGGAATAATTTTTCTTCAATAGCAGCAACAGAAACATGGAAAAACTATTTGAGGAGGGTTATATGCATGATATATTGAAAACATGAAGATTATTTAAAACCATCTTCATATTCCGTTTTTATGATTAGTTTTCATCTATTATCGATTCATATTCATCCTAATATGCTCTTATGATATTAATTTTTTATAAAAAATAAATAAATACATATAAGATATTCATTATCAAAGGAGAAATTTATAGATAATTCTAATTAGGGGATACCAATATTTTTATTTTATTAGTAATTATTCCTAACAAGTTATCATTTTACACTAGGGTGATGTGAAAAGAAACAACTCGGGGTAATCATGTTGTTGTTGGTTCATGTTCTCAATTTTATATTGTGTTGGAAAAAAAGGTAACATATATCCGGGTAAAAATTATTTATTATTGGATGGATGTCTTGCCTAATAAATTCTAGTTCTTTTTTATAATTTAATATTAATTAGGAATTCAATATTTTTTTAATATATATTTCTTCATAACATACAAGGTCATGTAATCACTAGATTTTAAAATATTGTCAAGGATCTTGGAATTTCCTAAAACAAATGGATGAAAATGTTACTGTAAAAAAAATTGAATTTGGATTACATGATACTCTCTTATTCTATAAATTATTATAGATCATTAATTATATGAATACAAAAAAAATATTTTTACTGTAACCCAATAAAGAACCCCTATTTTCATAATATTAGATTAATAAATTATAGGTATATTGCACATATCCAACAATATCCAAAACCTCTACTCAATTTCCTTTAAAAACCACAAATTCATTCAATTAATAATCATTCAAAAAAATTATGTTATCATGGATTTCATATCATTGATATCAAAAACATTATGATTCCACCTCTAATAATGACACGGTTTACTATATGTTTTTTCTCACATTATGTATTCAAAAACATCACAGGTATATCTAAAAGAATATACTCGTTCTTAATAAAATCTATACCATATGTATGGTTAAGTAAAATTATAATAAACTTTATAAAATTATTCCATGATGATCTAATCATGTATGTGTCTGAGATAAGGTTGTTTTATGTGAGAAATTATTATGGGTGACACTCATTCCATTCCAAATGATTAATAGGAGATAAAAATAATTATAATATTATTTAAATTGATTAATAAAAATAAATAATAAAAATAGGCCGTTCATTAGTTTCGACAAACCATGCATCAACTATAAACAGAATGTTGAGGCTTGTGTTTCATAATTCTAACATTAAACATTCCTATTCAACTTTGGACACTAAACCCCACCTATTATTTGTTTTATTTAGCTTATTAAAACATTTTCTAAATATTTTTATTCATTTTATTAATTTTTTTAAAAGAAATAAATTTTATGGAAATTCAACAACTAAATATTCCAATTTTATAATTCATAAGAAAAATCAATCAAACCCATACCCAATATGAAAATTTTAGATTTTCACACATTTTCTAAACTGGAATTATCAGTTTTAAATCCATATGAAACTTCAACCAATTTATACCTCTCAAACATCATGTAACTAATTTAATATAAGAAAATCCATTCAAAATTAAATAGCCCAAAAACATTATATCTCAAAGCTTCATTATACCTAATAAAAATAATTAAGAAAATCATGAAAATTTAGGATGAAGGAAATCATATCCAAAACCATTTTCATATAACCAGACAAATCACAACCAAATTATTTTAACCCCAAATAAAAGGAGTTCAAAATTATAATATTATAAAATAATATTTTTTATAAAATATACTCGGAAAATCAAGAAATTACACTTAAAATGAAAATAGATAACTCACATTTTTTAATTAGAATATAAAGAAACTAATTTATTTCCATGAAATCCTTAGAAACCAAAGAAAAAAAATTAGCTTCAAAAACCTTAAAATAATTTTATTTCGAATAAAACATCCCAAACAATAAATGAATCCATAAATTTAATTTATATACACTTCAAAAATAATTCAAATATTTCATTAGATATAATTTTATGTATATATCAAAATAATAACTAGTTTAATATTTTCAAATGAGACTTTATTCAATAATAATTACTTTTCCACACTTTAAACTATAATTTATAATTTTACTCAAGAAAAAACAAACTTCAACCCATTCCTTAAAACATTTCATTTTATAATAAGAATCATTTAATAAATAATTTAAGTATCTTTTATACAAAAGAGGAAAAACATTTGAAATCACAATGTATGGAAATCATAGAATTTATATATATATATATATGAGAAATATAAATATACATTAATCAAACATTGAAAAATATTTAAAAGTTTAAAACCATGTGAACCACTTAATAATTTCAATTATAATAGGTTCAAAACACGTTAATATAAAAATTATGAATTAAAAATTCTTAAATTAATTCATATAAATAAATAACACTTTATTATATTCCCAAAAACATTTTCCTTATATTTTTCATGATTCATTTTTTTATTATAAATAATCTATTCTCAAATACACCCATAAAGAAAATTTTCATCCACACAATATCTAATTCATTCAAACCAAATTCCACTCATTTTTTTTAGAAAAATATCATAAATAACATTACAAAATTATTGGAATTAAAAAATTAAAAATTATAATAAATGAAATGAAAAAAATGAGTTTTAATACAATACGTATTTTCTAAAACTAAAACAATTAATTCAAAATGCATACTTTCAATATGTAGTACCTAAGAACCAAATTAAATAAAATAAAATAAAATCAATTCCATTTAATTTCTTTTAATAATATAAGTTATTATCTAGTAAATGATACTTTCAATAAAATTACCCAAAAATCCTTGAAACATATAAAAGTACTGAGAACCCATAAATTCACCTCTTTTTACCTATGAAAAAACCATTCAAACTAATCACATAAAATATAATTATAAATGATTAAAAAAACAATAAAATGGAGTATCAAACCATCGCTAATTAGGCTTCTACTATAGGTAAACATTTAATCAAGTTTATAAAGATGGTCAGTGATATTTAAATTGACATATCTAATGTTCAAAATATGAATAAAAGTCATGTAATGTATTCATAGAATAAATTGACCTTTCTAAAAAATCATAAGGTGACAATAATTAAATATGCTTCAATTTATTCTTTTTAAAGTCTTGTATTTCAACCACCATAAATAAAATATTTTAATTTCAAATCAATTTTAAGTAAAAAGTGAGAATCTTATAAAATCCGATATATAGAAAAGTAAGACCTCATAATAAATAAACATCCCATTCTGTAAATTTTTTTTTAAAAAAAAGAATTTTTTACATTGAATAATTTCCATTCCATGGAGGAAACCTTTATATCTAGGTTGTCTTCAATGAGATATATGATGTGAAATTCCATTTTTTCCAGACTATATACATGCTCCTCCAAGACTGTTTCCCCTCTTTGAAATCACATTTCAAAATATTATTCTATTTTTTAATCCAAGAGAGTTGATATTCATTCAATTTGACTCTCATATGTAATTAAAACAGAAACTATGAATCCTCCATTTAGACCTTAATCAGGAAAGACTCCTCCCGCATTTCATCCTTGGAATGCATGATGAGATCCTAGGAGTTATCTATTTTACCATCTTCCTTGTCAGCATTCTTGGAATCAATGGCAGCTGATTCCTCTATCTATGATCCATTAGGATTATCACCAACTGGATCCTCATGCAAGACTAATCCCTTATGATTACCCTTTGTGTTTTCTACAGAAACAATAAATCTATTTTTATGGAGTTTAATTTTTCTTGATGATGCTATGATATGAGGACTATGATGACGTGAATAGTATTTCTTTCTCCACATGACCCATATACGGTGAAAAAAACCATCTGAATACACAATGGTATTTTTCATTTCTTTGAATAGGATTATAAGAATTCCTCTACAAGTTCATATTACTTGGACTGAGAGGAACAAGATTCATTTTCTCAATTAGTATCCATAATTTTGACATCCAACCAACCTCGTGATGGATGATCCTCTTCAGGCCCTTCCTCCTCTACCTTCCCATCATTGAATGGGATAGAGACATCATCTCCCAACATCGAAAAATTATTTTGGGAAAAAAAACCTACTGAGGACTGAAATTTAATGTCCTCACTGATAACATGAGCTACATTTCCCTAATTATTGATACTAGGACGACCACCCTCACGTAATACCAGAATCAAGTTCCCTGGAGTAGGGATTCAACCATGTCTCCTGGAATCAACAAATGAAGGAGGTATCCTTCAACTTGGTACCTATCGAACCCCCTAATTCTTCCTTGAAACACCTTGAACATACAATAAAGTGGTTTTCCATGGGTTTTCCCTTCCATCCACCATGTTATTTAGGCTACCCTCCATCCCTGTAGTTGTCTCTATAACCACCACCTAGTTATCAAAACCTCTTCATAGATTCACTGCATCAGGTTGGACTAGAGGGTATGGCCTATTTTATTCAACTTCATAAACCCTATAGCACCCCGAGGAGTATATTGCTTCTCGATCAGCATAGTATCCCCATGGTCTTTCTTCATATGATCAAAAATATCCTTAATATTTGGGAATTTAGATCTCATACCACTTTCTGTGTGATTTGATCAGGAACAAATCCTCGACATCCCTCCAACTCATATGCATAGACCGTACAAAAAATCTTTCTCAATTGTTGATAAAATCCCCCCATGACAAACTCTCTGATGACGCTGGGAAGACAAGTGACCTTGTTG
Source organism: Viscum album (assembly GCA_963277665.1). Taxonomy (NCBI): domain Eukaryota; kingdom Viridiplantae; phylum Streptophyta; class Magnoliopsida; order Santalales; family Viscaceae; genus Viscum; species Viscum album. The sequence goes on from OY728139.1 coordinate 286,205,248, forward strand.
ACTAAATTGTGAGTAGTAATCAACCCAAGAATCAAAGAAAACAGCTTGCTTTCACCTTAATTCTTCTCCAACCGTGATCCAAACCCACACAATTGGTGACCTTGATGCATCTTATTCTACAAAAAATATTAATTGGGTGAAAAATATATGATGTTTGGGTATTAGAACACATAAATTTACCCACCAGGTTCCCCAACATATGAATAATTGATGGGTTTTGAAATGGTAAAGGAAGCTCAGGGAAGCTTACCCAGGTCATGACGAAGGGTGTATGTTGTTTCATGTAAAGATTATACGATCATTAAAATAGATAGAAAAGGTAACCATTACAATTTTGGGGATCCCTAAACCACACAAAAATTAGATAAAATATCATATACACAGAGTTTTCAAGACCAAGTGTTGAGAAAACCATCAAATTACACTCCTACCACAGCAACGACGGTCATGATCCCTCTGTGATGATGGCAGCCTTCATGCCGGTTCCTCCCCTCCTGGTGGGGGAGAGACCTCCGACACCATCCAAGAGAGTCGTATCATCTTTCATGCCCTTTTTTAACCGTGATTTCTAACATCTTTTCCTGAAATCATCCTTATGCCCTAATGTACAAGATCTTGTTTATGGGTTCCTGAATCTTTAGTTATCGAAATGGGTGTTCACAAAAACATAATCTCTTTTAATCCTCCCATTGGTGGCTCGGTTTAGTTAGAGGTGGCCCCTAGTTGGTTCTTTCCATTCAACTCATAGAACCTGCAGGAGAGATTGACAGAGGGCTTGTTGGATCGTCATCAAATTATGGTTTGTTTTGCTTCAGAGGAGGACCTCATCTGTTCCTGGTTGAGTGCTCCCTGCTTCTTCAAGGGATTTTGGTTCATCCTATTCATGGGTCATTTGATTTCCATATGAAGCGTGACACTCCTTATGCTGCGGTCTGGGTGAGCTTTCTAAATTTACTGTTACTGTTTCAAAATCCTTCTATCATTAGGTTGCTTGGTAATCTTGTTGGTATATTTCTCTGCGCTGACAGTTGAACCGAATCAGTATGTCACCCCATCAACCCATGGGTTTGTGTGTAAATGGACGTTTCTAGGATTCCATTCTAATTTATTTGGGTTACCATTAGGGAGGATTACAGATGCATGCAGCAGGTTGTCTACGAGTCTTGGATGGCCTATTGTTCTACCTACCATCGACTGGGTCATTCTATGAGTAATTGTCATCAGGGATATGTTGATCCTATTTGTAAGAGAGGTATAAGCAGTGGTATTGTTGCAGAGAACTGGGAGGGGACTGACTTTCCGAAACAGTTAGTTAGAGGTTCAAAAGGTCGTTGGTGAGGTGACACCACTAACAACTTGAACGGGGTGGTTGTGCCTCAAGCATCACTTTCTGTGGTGGTGGAGGGACCCAAATGCCACCCGATGACATCCAATGTGTCATTAGAGTCTAATCAAGGTTCCACCTTGGGGGAGAATCCACTGGAAAAGGTGGTTAATCTGAAGTTATCAGAAGTATTTAATAGGTTGAAGCAAGATCTTGTAGATTCTTCTTGTGGTAAGGAGCCATTTCCTTTTGAGAGTGTAAGAGTGGGGGAGGCTTTAGTTCAGTATGAGGCTATTAATGTGGCTAAGACATTGGGTTGGGGTTTACCTAATATGGAATAGAATTAAATTAGAGAGGTGGATGAGGCGGTTGACCATTATGTGGAGGTTCTGAGGCCGGGTAAGGATGTTGCAGGTAAAAGGAAGTCAAAACTGGATATGCATGTCAGTTCTGGGTGGCTAGGGGGTGTTGTTTCAGGGCCCCTCAAGACAAATGTTCTAACAAATAGCTTTGAATGCCTTGCAGAGGCTGGCTCGTGTTATGATTTTAGTAGTCCGATTGATGCAGATGGGGAACATAAGTTTTAAACAAAGGGAACTGATCCTACTCTCTCAGTTGGTGAAGATTCAAGCCCAAGGAGTAACAGAACCAATAGGAGGAGTAAAAGTCAGAAAGATTACTCCTCTTTACCTCCTCCATTGGAGACTCAGCCTACAAAAAAGTTAAATTCCATGAAATTGTAATTAGAGGTTGGGGATAATCAGACTCTAGAATTACTGCTATGTTTTGAAGAAGAGGCGGTCGAACAAGTTTCGTTGCTAAATGTGTCAGAAGAAGAGGCAACTAAGATGGTGGATAGACCTTTAAATGTGTCACTCAATGAGGAAAAATACTCATGGGTTGATAAAAAGGATCTAATTCTTGTTGGAGTTTTCAAAAAAGGGAATATCAGTCATGAGGAGTACATACAGTCCTAGTACTAGCTGGCTTATGAACTAGAAAATATGTTGTTATATGTCTCAAGCACCCAGGTATCCCCCATATATTATAAGTTGTCTAGGGATCTGGTTTCGGGTAATATAAAATTTTATTTCAATTATTCTAATGAAATGTTTGGAACCTGTTGAGTGATTGGGAAGCATGTTTTTTCATCATATGTGGATTTTTGGAGAAGATAATGTTTTTTGAGGGTTGCTTGGTGGTGTTCTTCCAGCATTCTAGATTGGGCACTTCGGATGGGGACTAGAGCGTAACCTTCACCTTTGCATGCCATTTGGAACTGTTTGATTGAGAGGGTATGGCCACGCCATCGGTTCCGAGCCCGTGTATTTGTGCATCGGATAGCTTGCTGAATGGTTTGGTGCTAGTAAGGGTTTTTCGTCTTTTTGTATTGGCTAGGGAGGGGTGGTTCCTTTAGCATGGTTCTGTTTTTATGGTTTCTAGAACATGTAACTCAAATTTTGGGTTTCTCAATTTTTCCATAAAAGTGTTTTGGTAGTTTAATAAAAAAATTAATTTATAGTAAGACCAGTTGTTGAGACGACATGCGATCTTGAGACTCGGTGTGTTCATAATAAATGTTTGAATAATATTAAAATTTTAAATAGAAAGAATGAAATGTTTTCTGGAAATAATGTAATAATATCTAAATTAGTTTTCAAATCATAAATCTTAGGGTACCTTTATTTTCATAACAGTGGATTTACCATAGGAGACGCCAAACATCGGCCGCCATGGTTCGGCTATGAAAAGTTGTTTTGAGAGTTTTTAATGAAAAAAAACTAAATTGAATATTTATTTTATATTTCCATTTCATTGGAACTGTGACACTGATTCTTCTAAGTGAGCCTTTAGGTAGGGATCAAGGGTTTGGATCATGAACATAAAAATTCTAAAGAGGCTCTAGAGAGAGTCCTAAAGAAACCTCTAAAGTGAATGGTGACCGAATCCCATATCAAAAATTGAAGAACACCATTGTTAATGGATATCACCAAATAATGTGATGTAGTGAGTGATCCTTGTCATCAAGAAATCCTTATCGAAATTAAGATGTGTTATTTTTATTTTCATTCTTCATTCTTAGATTTAATGAAAAATGTAGTCCAACCAATAAACAAGTTGACCTTCGGTTCGATCGTTCTTGTGGGATGGGTTTTAATTATGGGATTTATGAGGTTTATTATTATTTTGGTTTGATTTTTGATAATTTTTACAGAAATTGATAGTGAACATAATGAAAAATGGTTGAGGTTCTTTCCTTGGGTTCGTTCCATTTGAAAATATCTCCCCCTTTGTTTACATGTGTTCTTCGTTCTTCATGGGGCTACGAATGAATAATCATTGTGCCTTCGTTTCATTGATAAATTATCAGAAATTTAAGTAACAACAATGGGATTACCTAATAGTGGTGTGATGGTGATGGAAAAACAAAATTTATTCAAGAAATACTGTTCTTTGGGTGGGTTTCATCGGATGGACATAAAGTTGTGTTCCGAGCCGATTGAATGCTCGAAAAACCTCAATTCAATGATAGAGTGATGAAACAACCTAGGTTCTGAAATTTAAAGGAGAAATGATAACCAAATTGAGTTTCAAATCATCGTTCAAGGAATGAGGAGGAAGAACATAGGATTCTAGAAATTCCTGATGAACATCGCGTGTAACTCAGGGTTACATGACATGTACACCCCACTGAGCGGTGAATAGGTTTCCACGAGATGGTTAAATGTCACATGATGAGGGAACCTACCACATGTCATGTAGTCACTTACCATAGACTTAGTGAATATCTCGAGATATAAATGGACATGGTGTGGAGTACATGGGTTGCCGACACAGCATGTACCCCACTACATGACTTGTCATGGGCCAAGTATACGGACTACCCCGTGTATTGGTACACTAGCAGAGATACTCAGGTAAACACCATGTACTATAACAGGGCCAGATTAAACTGGTAGATCCTTTATGGAAGGACAAACAAGTGACTTCTTCTACACATCATTTACCCATCTTCTAAATGAAATGATTTGGAATGACATGGACCATTGTACATGAGCAGTACATGGGGTCAAAGAACACAGTGTATGACCTTACTACACATAGTGTAACCCTTTCAACATGGAATGAATCTATTTTCCACCATATCTTGGACTTGATTTTTTAGGTTTCATTACCTTTATCTCTTCCCTAAAGGTAGGTGGGGATCATTTTATACTCATAGGAGTATGATACCTTCACCCTGACTTCTTGGAAATAGTTGTTGGAATACATTGAGGGTCCCAGTGTGTGTTCCTCTATTCATTATTTGTGATAAAGGTAGATTCCTTGGTATTTACGTGACCAACTTCACCAGGAAATGATCCTTTATATATAAGGTTAATCCATATTGAGTTATTGGTATCACCACATGGTCGTGGATGTGATCCTCATCTGTTTAATCATATTCTCTCTAAATCTATCATAATATCTCTCTCATTATGGTTCTGGATGAACGATACTTCATGGGGCGACATCACCAGTGCTATCAGACTTGGGAGTGTATTCTCCCAGATGAGTTTTTTGTGTAATCTTCTAGTTGAGTCCTTAGTGTTGGTATGCTATAATTTTGACATGCCTCTAGATTTCATGTCTTGGTTTGAGTATATTTGGATATTTTTTTATGTGATGTAGACATATAATGTATAGTGATGATTTTTCTTTTCTTCTGTATTGCTTTTTAGTTTTGGCGTGTTCTGCTGTGTATTTTTATACTTACCCCCAACACTGGCTTTTCCACCATGTGTATTATCTTGTGTAGACGAGTGAAATTTTGAGGGATTCCTAAATAGACCAGGACCAGATTGTTCCTTGTGAGATCAGGCAGGCTGAGGTGTTCCTACAGCTATATATAGCAGTCTCATTACCTATTATTATTGGTTGGACTTGTTGTTAAAAGCTTCGTTTTGGTGTTATTGTATTCTAGCTGGGTTTACATAATTTCACTTTACATTCCTATCATACAATTGTAGGGATATAGTAGTATGCATGCATTTGGATATTAGTGTTTTTTTTTTCATTTTTTCATTTTGTGGGCTTGGAGATGTGTTTTTGTGTACATGTACTTAAGAAATGCATCCCATGATAGCATAATGCATACTTGATGCCAGTCACTAGCCCCGAGCCTATTAGAGGTGGGATAAGGGATTCAAGTAATGGGCCCCACTAAGACGAGTTGTGAATGAGTGGTATCAGAGGTGGTTGGTTCTACTTTAGGACAATGATTACGTGATATTGGTTTATGGGAACAATGATATGTGTTTCGAGTTTGGATTTCAGGATGGGGACTCCAGTGTCGGTGTGGGTAGCTAATATATCCATACACCATGACTCTGATAACCTGCTTTTTGACTTAGTACATGAGAAAATTGGTTTCAATGAAAATAATGGTACATGCATCATATAGGAATGGGTTTTTGTTCCACGTCCTTCTTGAGTCATCTCTCTCGATATACTCAATGATTTTGGTGCATATTTTTTTCTTATAGGATTCCCTTGATATGAATACTAGCTAGTATTTAGAAGCCCGATCATGAGGATGACCCCCTTAGTAATGAGGATTTGATTAAAGAACTAGTTCCCCAGATGTTACCAACAGGTGGTACACCTGCTAAACCACCACATGTGGATCAGCACATAGAACCTATAGTACCATTTGATGAGGAGCGCATACTGAAATCACTTCATGGGTTTCAGAGAAAATCCCATAAGGTCCTGAGGTGAGCCCGACCCTCTGTTTTCTGAGGACTGGCTTGAGTTGGTGAGCCAAATTTTCCATCTAGTTAGGACACCATAATATCAGATGGTAGTCCAGGAAGAGAGTCTTCTATAGGTTTCAGTAGGGAAATGGTAATGTTTTTCTATCCAAACCCACAAAGAGGAGAATATTTCATGGATAGAGTTTGAGCGACACATCAGAGAGCAGTTATCATGAGTGATACTAAATGATGTGTGTATACAAGAGATTCTTCAACTCTATCAGGGTTTCATGAAAGTGAAAACGTATTCATCAGGGTTCACCAAACATTCCTTGTACTCGATAGATATAGTTAGAGATCAGTACATTAGGGATAGGACTTGTGAGAATAGTCTACGTAGAGACATCAGAGACAATTTTTCCCTCTATGCAGTCTTATTTATGATGGGGTTAATGAGAGAGAATTGGTGGTTGAAAGCTTCTTGGAATAGAAAATGCATCCGATGATAGTCAGCAGTGGATGACCAAGTTCAAAGACCTCAGTAGCAGGGTGTCGATGTCATTCTCAAGGATCCTTATGTGGGAGACATTTGAGGAAGAAGTCCTAGGATAGAGGATTTACAATTCAAGGCTAACAGGGTGGTTTTAGTGATCATAGGGAGAGGTGGTTCTGTTCATGTGACGGTAGGGGAAATCTCAATCAAGATTGTCCAACCCTTTATACTACTAAAACAGAGATGGTGGATGGACTACCATGGTAGATTTAATGACCGAAGCATGAAAATCCACAATGTGTATGATGTGGTAGAAGAGATGGGAGGGTCATAGAAGGTCGTCAACATTCTACATGTTACCACCACCACCCAAGGTGGTCCATGCCTTGCTCCGGGAGTTGGGGGAAAGGGGTGGGGACAGCTTCATGTGGTCAAGGCATATGACCCAAGGGCTCTAAGAATGATTCAAGGTATGATAATTGTCTTTTCTACTTTATTTTTTGTACATATTGATACAGTTTTGAGTCATTACGTTCTCACCACATGACTTGTTCAAGACCTAGAGATTCTAGTTGGACTATTGACTCATCCCTTACACCTAGACACCTACTTGAGAAGACATAGTGATCACACATCTATGCTGACTGTGTGACCTGACCCTTGGAGGTGATATTTTCAGTTCGATCCTATTGGTGGCAGTGTTGAGGCCTTATTACTTCATTCTTGGTATGTATTGGTTATCCATAGTCCATTACTAGATTAACTATTTTAGATGAATGATGTGGTGTGTCTGCAGTGATGGAACGAGGTTTTCATTTGTTAGTGAAAAAGAAACTGATGAAATATAGGATGGACTCAAGCATAGGATGGTGCATCCAATTACTCATCATTTGGATATCCTGACCCTATGCTATAGATTTTATGAGTTTCCGGTTCTTAGTAGTAGTGGAAGAGTACGAGGACATATTTTTTGAAGATGTTCCGTGATTACCTTCCCACTGAGAGATAGAAACATTCTTGTATTTACACCCTAATATGGAACCATCATCTATACTAGCATATCAAATGACTCTCATAGAGCTTCACGAGCTGAGGGTGCAGTTGGAGGTCCTACAGAAGAAGGGATTCGTTAGACCCATTTTTTCACCATATTCATGCTCAGATGTGTTTTCCAAAAAGGAATACTGGTGATTGAGGTTGTGTGTGGACTACTAGTGCTTCAACCATATGAATTTGAAGAACAATTATTCACTACTGAGAATCGATGACCACTTTGATTAGTTGAGAGGGGCATGATGGTTCTTGAAAGTTGACCTTCAATCAGGCTATCACTAGCTATGTGTATGGGTAGAGGATATATCGAATAAACCTTTCAGATGTCGTTACAATCACTATGCGTACTTGGTGATGCCCTTTGTCATGAAGAATTCCCCAGTAGTGTTCATGTGACTCATGAAATGGATCTTCTAGTGTTATCTAGACGGGTTCATATTAGTCTTCATCGATGATATCCCTGTGTAATCAGTATCTATAGAGGATCACAAGATAATCCTAAGGATGGTTCTAAATGTACATTGTGAGCACCAAAATTATAGGAAACTCTTGATGTGCCAGTTTGGTATTCATGAGGTCAACATTCTAGGACGTGTTATCTCAGCAGATGGAGTGGTTGTGGTCCCAATCAAGGTTTAGGTAGTGTTAACATGGTATCCACCTAGGAGAATGGTAGAGGTGCAGAGATTCCTTAGGCTATTAGTCTATTAGTGGATATTCACACATAATTTCCCCATGATATCAACACTGACAGTTGTTTTAGATAGAGATTCTCATTTTACAACTCGATTGTTGAAGGGATTTCATAAGGAATTTGGACCCCGGTTATATATTATCACAACGTCTAACCCACAGAAGGATGTCCAAAAAAAGACAACCATTAAGGTTCTAGAGGAAATGCAATGAGCTTTCATGTTCCACTTCAGCTGTATTTTGGAGGATTACCAACCACTGGTGGAGTTCGTGTACAATAACATCTATAATTACACCATTGTTATGGTGTCATTCGATTATTTTTGTGGGAAACCATGTAGGTCACCACATTTTTGGAATTACCTAGGAGAGTCGGCACTCATGGGAACAAAGTTGGTCATGTTACTACAGAGAAGGTGCATATCATCTAAGAGATGATGAAGATTTCCCAGAGCTGTCAAAAGCCTTATGACGATAGGTGATGGAGGCCTTTGGAGTTCGAGGAAGGATACAATGTATTTCTTCAAGTTTAAACTCAATGGAGATTACCGAGATTTGGTTGGTGTAGCAAGATATCTCTAAGGTTTATCGACCCTTTTTAGACACTATGTAGAGTTGGAGAGGTGGTTTATTTCATAGTTCTACCCCTGCTTCTTGACCAGGTACATGAAGTCTTCCATGTGACATAGCTGAGGAGGTAAGTGCATGAACTATCACACTTTATGAACTTGGGTGAGTTTCTCATCGAGGATGGAGTGAATTTTTCTGAGTAACGAGTGGAGATCGAGGATCATAAGGAGAGGATCCTTCATGGGTGAGTGATCCCTTTGGTGTGTGTCTGGTGGATGCATGAGAATATTCAAGAGATCACATAGGAGAGAGAATCTCAGATTCGTGCATAGTACCCACATATTCTTGAGTACCATCTGTATTAGATTTTTGGGGATGTAAATCCCCATGGTGGGGAGAATGTAATGTCCTATATTTTCCATGTATAATTTTTAAATATTATATGGATTAATTTCGAGACCAGGAACTAAGATGGCATGTGATTCTGAGACCCAGAATGTCCAGAATAAATGTTTGAATAATATAAAAATATTAAATAGCATGCACACACAGTTTTGCTGAAAAAGTGGAATAAGTTCAAAATTGGTGCCCAAATTAGAAATATGAGGGAACAGTTGTGTTTAGAGTAGCATCTTTACCCTAGGTTAGGCCTCACATATGTTGGAGTGGGTCAACTCTGAAAAGTAGTTTCATGTTTTTTAATGAATATAATAAATTGAATATGTATTTTATTTTTAGGTTTTTTCAACATAGTGAAACATCTTCTTTTAAGTTAACATTTATTTAGGGATCCATGTTTAGGCTCATAACACTAGAAATTCCACGGAAGCTATAGATATACCCCAAAAGAAACCACTCAAGTGAATGGTAATAGAATCCCATATCTACGATCGATGAATGCAGTTCATGATGGACCTCACCAACGATGGTGATGTAGTGACCAATATTAGTCAGGAATCAATCCAAGCCAAAGGTAGGGTCTTCTATTTTGATTTTATTTCCATGTGCTTATATTTCATGATGCAATCAGATTATACAATGACTAGGTTGATCTGTGGTTTGATAGTTTGTGCGGGATGGGTTTTAATTGCAGCATTTATGGGGTTGATAATTATTTTGATTTCATTGTCAATCATTCCTAATGGAATGGATTGAGACTAGAATGAAAAATGGTTGGGGTTCATTACATGTTTATATTTCTTATGAAATTATCTCTCCTATTTTCTACACTAGTTTTCATTCTTCACAGGGTTATGAATGAAAGATCGTTTAACCTCCTTTTTATGGTGCATTTATCAAATATTGAAGATCCAACATTAGGACGACCTAACATAGGTGTGATGTCAATGACGATGAACTAATCTATGTGATTTGGGAGATACCATTCTCTGGATGGTTTTTATAAGGTAGATTTAAAGTGATTTTGTGAGCCAATTGAAGGCTTGAAACACTTTGATTATGTGTTAGGGTGATGAAATTACCTAGGATATGGTGTTTTGTGGTGAACGGATCACAAAAATGTGATCTGAAACATTGGACGAGGCGCATGGAGAATGAATTTAGGATTCTATAAAATCTTGATGAATGTAGAGTGTAATCTGGGTTACACAGTGTGTAGCCCTCATAGAGCAGTGACTAGGGTTTTGAGAGATAATTAAATGTCACACAACATATAGGCCCTTCCCAGAGACTTGGCATGTATCTCAAGAAATACACGGACATGGGGGGTACGTGGGTTGCCTACACGACATATAAACCACCACACAACATGGCCTAGACCATGAATACATACTACCTTGTATACTGGTACATGTGAATAGATACATGGGTTAACACCATGTAATGGCATCTGGCCAGAGTACACTGGTGGATCCCAGATGGAAGGACATGATGTGTGACCTCTTCTACACACTACGTACCCATCTTCAACATGACACAGTTTGGACTAACATAGTCTGTTGTACAGGGGAAGTATCAAGGGTCAAGGAACACACAACATGTAACCCTACAACTCGACATGTACCCCTTTCTTCATGGATTGAATCTCTTGTCCACCATATCTTGGATACGTTTTGTTTGGATTTGTTCCATTTATCGCTTCACTGATGTTAGGTGGGTTTAATTTCGTACTCTTAAGAGTATAATCCTTTCATCATGACTTCTGAGATAGAGTTGTTGGAATGCCATGAGAGGACTGGTGCTGGGTCTTATATTTATTCTTTGTGTCCTTGGTATTGACGTGACCAACTTCACTAGGTGTCAATCCAATACTTAGAAGGATAATCCATATGGACTTCTTGGTATCACCACATGGCCCTAGCTGTGATCCTCATCTTTCCTACCATATTCTCTTCAGATCTATCAATGTTTCTCTCTAATAACAGTTCCTGATCAATAGTACTTCATGGATGAACATCATTAGTGCTATAAGACTAAGGGGTTTGTTCTCCTAGATGAGTGCTTCATGGAATCTTCGAGTTGAATCCCAAATGTTGGTATGAGATAGTTGTGACTTACCTCTAGACTGCATGTATTAGTTTGAGTATATCTGGATATTGTTATATGTGATGTAGACATATACTGTGTAGGGAAAATTGTGCCTTTATTTGTGTATTTATTTGTGGTTTCAGGGTATCATATTGAGTATTATTATACACACCCATGTATTAGATTTTCCCACACCTGCCATGTCTTGTGAATATGAGAGACCTTTTGATGGGGTCCTTGGAGGACCTGGGCCAAACAGTGCCTTGTGAGATCATGAAGGTAGAGGTGTTCCTATGGCTACAAATAGCAGCCCCAGTACAACTTCTTATAAGTTTAACTTGTGGTTACAGACTTATTTTTTGTGGTCTTTTTTTCTACCCCAGTTTACTTTACTGTACTTTACTTTCCTGTTATAAAAATATTGGGATATATTGGTATGCGTGCATTAGGTTCTTTGAAGTTTTTTTACATTTCAGCATTTTGTGGGCCTGAATATTTGTGTGTGTGTATAGGTACATAGGTAATACCACCCATGTTATTAATATGCCTTCTCGGTGATTTTCATCAGCCCCTAGACTATTGGAGGCGGCCATGGGGAGTTAGGACAAGATCCCCATGAGTATGGGTTGTGACACGTGGAAAATTGTAGATTTATAACTTTCAGGATTAAAGAGAGAGCTGGGAAATTAGGAAGAAAATTAGGGTTAGAAATGGACGCTTCGGTGAAGCTGAAGAGGGAGGGACCAGGACCTCCCCCATCCCACCAATGGGAAGGTGGGGAAGTCATCCTTCCCCATCGATGATTAGGGATTCACTAGCTAAGGAGCACTCACTTCTTCCAATCCCCATTCTAACACCTTATATTTCCTAAATCACTTTTATAGATAACAACTTCACCAAAGATTATAACATTTAAAAAAAATATTAAAAAAATAATTTTATTATTTCAATTAGAATTTCAAAACATTAAATCTATTCTAAAACATTCATAATAAAGTGAAAATTAAATTATTTTATCTCACAAAATTTCAATCGAATCATTAAAATTTCTCATTTTATTTTAAATATTATTAATATCATTCTTTATATTTTTTTAAACACTTTCATATAGAAGATTAAAATTTTCAAATTCTAATAGAAATTACTATTAGATTAATCCTTAAATATATGCATCTAGGTAAACAATTCTATAGGTTAATTAATAAATCAATCAATCACCATGCATATCATCAAATAAATGAAGAAAACATATCAAAATAAATTTGGAGATGTTTAGATTGATTAGATAATCAATGATAACCATTAAGGGAGGAACTAAATAATATGGCGTATCTAATTAATTAAAATAATCATGAATAAAACTCTAAAAGTGTCAAGAGAGCGGAATGTGGATTATCCAATTTCTAGTGATGGGGGAACCAGCTATATATATAAGCTAGCTGCATCACTCAGACCTTTCAATACAGCTCGATCGACATAGCCAACACAACCCACTCATACTATACAGCACAAATTACTCCAAACACCTCAGCAAGGAGAATATTGATTAAAAAATTTCAACACGAGGTGAATGAGTACATTTAGAATCTAACCATCATTGTTTCACTCAAATCATATTAAGAGGGGGGATCACCCTTGTGTTGTTTTAATACATAGAGAAGGAGAGATCCTTGATACTCATGGAGTTATATTGAAACTATGATTGAGTTTTCAATATGAAGAGAGACTTTTGAAGACATTGATAAGTCAGATATGAGGAGAAAGAATAGCATCCCTTAGATTTGAGAGTTGATTCATCTGAGAAAAGATCAAGGGGGGAAGTGGTAGAAATAAAATTTCCCAAGAGTTTGAACAGTGCAATGGAAATCGGTTAGTTTAGGATTCATTTTAAAAGATAAAGGATAGTTTTATAATCTCTTTTAAAAAAGCGCATATAAAGAGTGGTTTAATCAACACTAAAATAAGTGTAGACAAAAGACCTCTTTATCAGCATTTTTTCACTAATAAAAGATATATTTATCAATTTTAAACAAGCATTGATAAAGGCCTATATGATTAAATCTGATAATATAACAAGTATAATTTAAAATTTAAAATGTATTAAATTATACATAAATAACTACAAATAAATTTATATATTTATAAATATGTAAAGATAATTGAAAATATTTATTTATAAATATAATTATAGATATATATTTATAATTTTATTTATAAACAAAATTATTTGTAAATATATTTATAAATATATTTATTGGTAAATATATTTATAAATAAATTTACTGGTAAATATATTTAGAAATAAATATATTTGTAAATATATTGATAAATATTTATATAATTATATATATTTATACTATTATATGTATATTTAATAAATAAATATAAATATAAAAATAAAAATAAATATATTTTATTTATATAATTATTAAATATATTTATTATATTTCTATATTTTTTAAATATATAATTATATAAATAATTTTTACGAAAATTTATTTATTTATTTATAATTATAAATATATAATTTTTTTAGTATATTAAATATAAATTTATAAATTTATTTATTTTTTCATATGTTTTTAAAAATATATTTTTTACATTATTAATGAATATATAATCTTAAATGAATGAATGTCAAAAATGAGAGAAATTTAAGGAATAAAAATGTACAGACTTTAAAAATATTGAAAAAATCAATATGTTTTTTTAATTATACACATTATTTAAAAAAATAAATATTAATATATTTTTAAATGAAGATGAATACATATTGAAAATATTATAACATAGTAAATAAATATGTATAAATAAATATTATAAAATGGTTAAAATATAATAAAATTAAAAATATAAATTATTTAAAATGATTAAATATTAATAACTAAATAAATATTGAAAATAAATAAAATAACGAAAAAATAAAAAATATTAAAAATATTATGTTACTAATTGAAATTCAGAACAAGATATTTTTTTAAAAAAAAAGTGAGACCCTGTCTAAGGGGAAAGTCTATTCCAAATTCATGAAAAATTATTACAATAGTCTAAAGGGGGGATTTTACATTTTCCCATCCAAAGAGGGTAATCAACTCTATTGTGAGTGGTTTAGAGAAGAAACAATCACCACAACTCACCCCTTGGTTCATAACGTCATTAGAAAGAGATTGATCTTTATGAACCACATGTGTGATGAGTTAATTCATGTAGGGAATCACTTCTAATCATTTAATCCATCTTGTTGTCTTCCTCCGAGAATTGGGGATATAACCATCTCTCACTACTTGCACAATCATGGTGGAGTCACATTCAATCAAAAAATTGTCCCAACCGCATTAACATTTTAAGTCCACAACATTGATCAATCCTAGAATTTTGGCTTCTAATGAAGAGGAAATACCAAAGGGGCTATAAAGGTGACCCATGACATCACCTTTATTAAATCTAAAAACATATCCAAAGCACAGGGCCAAGATTACCTAATTAGGATCAATCATAATTTCATTTAATCCTTCTAAAAAAGAAAAGTTCTAATAACTTCAAATGTACCCAATAGAGGGGGATGTTACCATCATACTTTAGACATCTCAACACTACAAAGTCATGAATAGATTTGTTACAATGGACTCATTGAATTGAATTCATTCTTTACAAAACAACAACAATATTAATGATGGTCATGTGAAGAGAAAAGGAGGTCTTCTCACGAATCATCTTGTTCTTATCCTGCTAGAAAATATGAACGATATATTCATAGGAAACATTGAAGAGATTCATATGCTGATGAGACCGAAAGAGCTCCAAACACTCCTTTATATGATCAATAATCAAATTAGTGTTCCAGGGGTGAAGCTTGAAAATGTAAAAAAACAATTCCATAGCGGTGAGGCTATGTGAAAATATAAGAATAGATGATCAACATCCTCTCTAGGCTGGTGGAGAAGATGCATCTCGAGCAGAGAGAAAATCCCACCTTTTGATGTGTGGAATCAATAGGGATCATTGAGAAGAATACCCTTCATAACAGCATAAATCTAGATAGAAAAATTAAATTTTTATTTAAGGATCTGATCTATTTAAGAATAACCTGAATTTCATTCTATTAAAAATACTTACATTTATGCATGTCATCCACAGTTGTTTCCCATATCAGCAAATCCTATTGGTTGATGAAGTCACAGTTAAAAAATGTTGATCTAATATCCTCAGGAATGGATTAAACACTAGACATTTGATCCATAATGGTGGTTATGTTATCCATAACTAGGGAATAAGAATCAAAGATATTCCCCAATAGAATCCCTATCGAATTATCAAACTTGATGTTAAGAGTGGAATTTTTGCTAGCAAACTGGTGTGATTGAATTAAGATTATATAAAAGTCTGATTTCAAGCATGGATAATGATGGATTAAACATTATATATGTTTCCCAATTTCAATCTACCAAAGAATATAAATATAAGAAAATCAAAGAATATATTTTTCCCTTGAAAAATATCCAAATCAGATGATCTTGGATTTCCTATTTGAAGAGATAGAGATTCTTATTGCTCAAACCCCTAGGACATGAGGTTTACAACATTTCTTTTAGAAAATAGTGATGATCTTTCTTTCTAGAGTGTTTTCGCTCAAAATAAAATTATCCATGGATATGTTTATGCCTTTTATAAAGTAAGTTGTCCATTTTTAGACAATAAAGGAATAAACAAACTTATAAACAATAATAATCTTCACACAAAAATTCATCCTACCATTGAGAGGGACATACCTTTATAGAAGTCCAAGAGTCAACAGTTTTTTCTCAAAAAAATTTATAATGTAAATGACATGGGTCATCACTAAAACATGATAACCCCAATGTAAATTAAAGGAATATTTTCCTATATTAATCTATATTACCTAATAATATTTAATTTCCTATATCAAGTGAATATTTTACAAAAATAAAGAAATTATTTGTTCAAACTAGTTTCCTAAATCGATTCTTTTACATTATGAAGGAGGGTTATTTTGATGTTTCTGATGTTTCTCCAATCACATAGGTTAAATGGAATAATATCATCAGAATAAAATAAATTTTAAGGGGTGGGTAAATCTCTAGAAACCATAATGGTTTTCAAATCACCCATATCCAAAAAAAATTAGGAGAAGCCATCCATGATAGTTCTCTACAATATAAAATAAAATGGTAGATATATGGTCACCCTATCTAACCCCTCTTGAGAATGAGTAATAAACATCTGGGAATACATTATTATGAATTGAGATATGAGAAGATCCCAGAAGAGATTTAATTCTATAAAGAATATTTGAATCAAATCCATATTTGAAAAAACCTTTCAAAAAACCCCCAATCCATGGTGTCAAAGGATTTTTTTGAAAATTAATCTTTAAAGTAATATTACCTCCCATAGAAGATTTCATGATGATATTAACACATTATAAGTTAGTTATTAGACAATATTTAATTATTATCCCTTTTATGAATCCAAATTGGTTCCATGAAATGATTTTACCTGAGACTTTTGAAATCCAATTACCAAGAATCCTTCCCATGATTTTTTGATTGGTGTTAAACAGAAAAACTGGTCCGAATTGACTAAATTTACTTGCAATATCCACTTTTGGAATTTGGGAAAAAATAAGAATTAGTTCTTTATAAGAGAGAGACAAATTAAAAAAATTATTGACCAATTTACTAACATCATGATGAATAAAAATCTAATATGTTTGATAAAAATGATTAGTGAAACCATCTCCTCCAATATAAATATTTGCATTAAGGCCAAAGACTGTATTATTAATTTTATAGTGCATTGGAATTGAGATGAGCATGACATTGTCTTCATCACTTACCAATCATGGAATAATGTCCTCTATTAAATACCAAGAAGTTTGTGGGCACTGGAAAGGTTCATATAGAAAGATACAATATGATAAAAAAAGAGCTTTCATGTTATCCAAGAGTTGGTCTCTATCATTGAGGAGAGAAAGATGCATACTGACCTTTCTAGTTCACTAAAGAGAATTCAAAAATATAGTGTTTTTATCACTATCCATAAGACAAATAGTCTTAAAATGACCTTTCAAAATTGTATCTTTGAGGTTAAAGAGATTTTTGATCCTTGAATAAATCTCAAATTCATGTTCAACACCTATATAAAATTTATTCTTAGTAATGTTTCTTGAATGAGGTGGAGATATTGCTCCATAGATTCAATATATTTTTCAAAAAAGCTGAAACCATTTCTTCTCCACTCTTTCATAATTTCATTGAGTAGTTAAAAATTTAGAGGTCATTACCAAGCATTTCTTTTGTAATAAACCTAGGACCATGTGTCATGAAAAAGTTTACTGTAGTTAGAATGAGTAGTCCAAGTATTATTAAACCTCAATTGAAGTGGTGGTTTCTTTTCATTAGACACACTAGTTACACGAATTGGTGATGATTAGAATTGGATGATGCCAAGGAAACATGTGAAATGGATCCTAAAGGTCTTAAAAGGGATTTATTTATAAAATATATATATCAATTAATCAATCCCTTATTCTATTTTTATATTTTCTATATTAGGTGAATTTATATCCAACCAAATTTATCTCATGAAGATTGTAATTTTAAATACTGGCCCTGAATTCCTTGTTTGAAATAGAATGAGAAACTGGACCAAAATTTTCATCTAGGTGAATAATTTAATTGAAATATTCAATAATGATTCGTGGATCCTTGATAATTCCAAAAATAGTATCAATTTTAATCCAAAGAGACCTTATTTCAATATAATTGTTAAAGGTATAAACAAAAGAAAAAAATTGGTTACCTTCCATGAAGAAACTACATTTTATATAGTATTAACTTGCACTAAAAATGACTAGAATATCAATATTAAGAAGAACCAGGAGACATATCCTATAAATATGAAAAGAAGGATGATTTATTTGAAGTAGTTGGTATCCCCTAATTTCAAAAGAGGAATCTGTATTGGAGAATATTATCTTTGGATGCGATATCCCAATAAAGTCATGTTTGTACTTAATAAAAAATGCTTTAGGGAACCTATATGATAGGGTTGGATAATCCAACAGTTCCAGAAAATAATTTCCATTTCAGTCTGGATCTTAGGGTTTTTTTACACTTTTCTTCTATACCAAATTTCCTTATTCTACTTGATATTCTTACGGTTTAGCTCTTTTAGAGATTGATGCCCAGAGCACTTCACTATAATTAGCAGTAGTATGTTTGTTATCATGTGATCCTATGTATGCATTCTCCTTTATAGGAGTAGCGAGAATATCCCATGTCCATGTACAAGTTTGACCATTGGAATCTAGGAGCTTTCATGGCTAATCAATAAGAGAAACATCCTATTTCAAAATATACTTGTTTGTATCCATTAACATATGATCCATTTATGTGGGTGAAACAATGTCTTCTTGAATAAATATTAATCTAAAATGAATATTTAAAATCTAATAAATTATAGAAATATTATGTGTGTGGGCTCTGTATATAATACATTATTAATTATATATATGTATGTGTGAAATAAATGTAACACATATTTGATATGTGTTTAATTGATAAATCAATTGGCATTCAATTAGATGTCAATTATTCGATATAATTACTCAATATTTCTAATTTATACTAATTTTTAATTATAAACCATTTTTACTAAATACATGACTTATTTAATGTAAGCATACATATTTTGTACTATATAAATCAAATTTTTGGAAATATTAAATATATATTAATATATATATATATATATTAATATATTTGTAAATTTAAAATATTAAATCTATAAATGGTTAATTATTAAAAACCATTCAAAATGAATGACATTATTATGTTTTTAATTATTACATTTTATTCATTTTCCATATTTAAATTTAATATATATTATTTATTATAATTTTTACTTAATATATATATATAACAAATGTATTCATTTTATTAAAAATTGTTTCATTGATAATTTTATTTATAATTTTGATATTTATTTATTTTTATTTTTTTGTCTAATTATAAAAATTTATTCATTTTATATATCTGTATTTAATAAATATTATTTTTTCATATTTATAACATATATATATTTATATTAAAAGTATTTATTTTTATTAATAATTAGTTATTTAAAATGTATTCTTTTCTTTAATTTACAAATTTTTTATTTTCTTAATTATTTCAATTTAATTATTTCATTAGTATCTATTTCAAATATACTATATATTAATATTATAATATATATATATATAAGTTATTAATACAATTTTAATTATTTTTTAAATTTTTAAATTTTTAAATTTTTAAATTTTTATTTAATAATTTCACTTTCTTAAAATTTTTAAAACCTGTATTTTTTATTTTTTTATTTATTAGAGTTTATAAAAAATGGCGGTCTTGTTTAGGCCTGGATGTGGGGCAGGTTGGTCGAGTTGGGTATGATCGGGCTCGTGTGTGTAGATGTGTATGCGGGTGTCGATCTCCCGCTTCCATGACACATTGTGTTAGTGGGGCATCCAATATTATAATGTATAACACTGACAAACACAAAGTCTAATGTGGGAGGGTGCGTGGGATAACACTTAGTCACCATTAGATAAAAGAAATTATAAATTCCAACCTTTATCAGTGTTTGTATTAAGCGTTGATATTAAGTACATTTATCAGCACTTATTGTGAGTTTCGCAGTAGTGATTTTTTTGATTTGGATCTTATTCGAGTCATATTATTCCCTATTCTTCATTATATGTTTCTCTAGGTGTCAGTCATGGTGGTTTCATGACATCCCACATCTTTTTCAACAGGTCCTTTGCATCGATATGTTATGAAAAAAGTCATCTTTTGTCTTTTATGTCTTTTGTTTTGGAAATCACATATCTCTTTATATTCAATTCTCAAATAAATATTTACTTGGTATATTATTTTTATGTATATCGTACTAACTCTAACGATCGTACTGACTCTGTCTATCATACTAACTCTATCAATTGTACTGACTCTATCTATCGTATGGACTTTGTCTATCGTACTAACTCTGTCTATCATACTGACTATTATTATCGTACTGACTCTGTTTATCGTACAGACTCTCACCATCGTACTGACAATTTTCATCATATCCACTTTGTATCATATCAGTATTGGGCATTATTTTATTATTGACATGTAGTTTTAATCGTACTCATGTTATACTTTTATCACATTAATTTTTTTATTCATTTATCAAAAAAAAATGTTTTAAACTAATCAGACTCATGTCATCATTTTCATATACATGTTGTTTTAATCAAAAAAAATTCAAGGAGTCAGTTATAAACTAATCAAAATGATGTCATGTTTTCTATTTCAATATGACCCTTACAATTCCAGGTGTCTAGGTCCCTCCGAGTTTTTTGGAGAAATATGACCATTGGAAAAAATTTGACCATTGGAACCTGAGGCATATAAATAGAAGTTCATTTGAAGTAGAGACAAAAACATCAGCTACTTCAATGTTATAGAGAGAGACTGTGTGACTTTTCTCTAATTCATGTGAAAGCCTTAAAATTACAAAATGTGAATGACTCATTCTTAGTTTTTGTATTTAAACAAGTTTTTTTCTTTATGCATCTGATCAGGTGTTAACGATTGAGGTCTACCAGGGATAGGCAGACGGTGCGACCGATCATTATATCAAGGGCTTTCATGTGTTTGAAAGATAGAGGTGTCGATTACCTATAAAATCAAGTGCTTGAAGGGATAGCAAGATGGACATGCCGATCATCATATCAAGGGCCTAAGAGTGTTGGTAAGACAGACCTATTATCCTAGGTGAAAGGATACCCTTCTCTTTAAGACAAAAGAATTTTAATACCTTTTACTTTTCCACTAGTTCTTGTAAAATAAAGATAATCCTTATATTTATTCTCCCTATTTATAGTCATTATATTGTAATTGTTTTAATTTCATCTTATACTTTTTAGTATTGGTTAAATACACCATATGGTAGAATCATTTAAAAGTTTTATCACTATGATATTTGTATTCAATCTGAATAGAATTGTTTTCCCAACCCTCGGTATCATAATAATTCCATCAGACTGAGAGTCAGTCTGATTGTTGTTTTTCATTAGAAGATGCATTGTGAATTACATTAGTTTATGTTATATTAAACTAAAAACATTTCTTAATGATTTTAATAGAAATTTTTTAACAAATAATTCACCCCCCCCCTCTTGTATTTTTCCATATCATTTCCATTTCGATCCAACATGATATCCCTCTTCTAGGGATTTTCCCAACCCGCCATGCTCTCTCTCTCTCCCATAAGGCATCCACTATGTTGAGACTTGGGGAGACTGTTTCTATCAGCATCTGATAGGTAATTGATATATAGTTCAACATAATCTTCAATAATATATCATTATGAAAACAACCTTCTGGATGACTTTGATTCATGATGTACCCTTTCAAAATCATCATTTACCAATTAATGGAGTACATCCATATGTAATGGAATAGACCACATTGTTTAGCCAAATTAACTAGGTGAACCACTAGTTGGGCCATTATATAAAATAATGATAGTGGGAAGAACATCTCTATTTTACATAACATTATTACAACCTCCTTATTCGTGATTGGAAACTTCATCAGGTCAGTATTTTTTCTGCTTATAGATTTGAAAAATAAGAAGTGTCCAGTTAATTTATGTCAAACATTTTTTGGTAGAATGAAACATAAAGTGATTCAAATCAAATCTTGATTTGAAACATGAAATTCATGTAAATTTATTTCGTGAAACCTCTAATTAGTCAGTAACATGACATTACTTATATTTAATATATACCCCTATGGAACTTTGACATAATTTTTCAAAATGAAAAATTGAAATTTTTATTGTCCGGATAGAGTGTATGCTTCCCTTAAATGAGTATCATACGTTGTAACACATCTATCCCAAATCAATTCCAAATCTTCAATTAATGGATCCAAGTAGAAATAAATATCATTAATGGGTTGTTTTGGTCCATATATACGCAGAGACACCATAATTTGTTTCTCTTCATTCATAACAATGGAGGAAAGTTATAATTAACCAACATAAGCGACCATGTACTTTGATAACTACTATATACAAAAAAAGTATTTATCCCATTTGTAGATAATTCAAGATAGAATATTCATAGATCATTTCCAAATTGAGGACACTCATAATCAATTTGATTTCACTGAGGAGTATATTGGATGAATTTGTTTCCCATATTTTATTTTTTGTATCAGCAATCCATATCAATTGTCTCACGATTTCCTAACATCTATATAGTCTTCTAAAATGTGGAATGATATGATGTACCATAAATATTTCAAAGGAATTGATTCATCTTTATTGTATCAATTCATTCAATAATATGAAATTTTATTAGTGATTCATGGTCCTTGAGAAACAATATGTAATCATTTTCTACAAGAAGGTATTTTTTAGAGATCATTTCCGTTGAACATAACATTAATAACATCATATGTTCGAAAATGAAGTTCATTTTTTTATAGTATAATATCATTCAAGAGTCCAAATGGTTCTATAAATCTGTTGTCACTCCATCTAATGTCACATTTAAAATTATATAACTCTAATACATTTGTCCTTCTTTTATATTTAGTATAATAAGTATAAAATGGTCTCTCAACATAATTTTTTAACTTCTCCAACAACAATGGAAAAACTTGAAAGCCATCTTCAATTCAAATTTTCATTTATTTCATATGATCTCCATTATAATTTACTTTAGTATTCATATCAAATGTTCCATAAACCACAATATCATCCCAATCAGTGAGGACATTGAGTTTTCCACATGTTTAGTATAACATTTATGACTATGATCTGTTCCCTGAAAAATAAAATTTTATACCAATTCATCTGGAAAAATATTTCCTGAATAACAACATAAACATGGAAAAATTATTTGAGGAGTGTTGTATGCATGATCTATTGAAAATTTGATGACTCATTAACTCAATATTTATAATATTTTTTCAAACAATTTCTGTGTATCCATTCTCAATTCATATTCATCCTCTTAGGATCATATAATATTCATTCATTATAAACAATAAGTCAAAACACATAATATTTTCATAATCAAAGTATAATGTTATAGATAATTCTAATTATGGGATCCCAATATACAAATGTTATCTGTTATGATTCTTAATAAGTTATAATTTTACACAAGGGTTACATGAATAGAAAAAACCTCAGTTGAACATGTGGTTGTCGGTCCATGTTCTCAATTTGACGTTGTGTGGGGGAAAATATGGTAATAAATAAATTGGTAAAAAAAATAATTACTATTGGATGGAATTCTTCTGTTAAAAATTCTAGATCTTTATGGAAATTTAATTGTGACATGGAATTTAAAATTTTCATAAAACTATCTTTCCTCAGAAAATAAAAGGTCATGTAAACACTAGATTTTAAAACACGATCAAGGAGCATGGAAATTCCTGAAACAAATGGATGAAAGTGTTATTATCAAAAAAAGTCACATTGGATTCCACGTTACTATCATTTTCTAAAGATTATTTTAGACCTTGTATTATGGGAATAAAAAATTTGTAAAATAACCCACTGATGAACCCCTTTTTTAAGAATAACAATGTTGACGCTCCTTTCATCACAGAATCTAATAATTAGAAAAGGGAAATGACTTATCACAAATTGATTCATCCTTTGAAGAAAATATTAAAAATCTACAAAGGGATGAACAAGGAGAAGATATCCCATAAGTCGCGCAAGTTTCCTCGTAGTCGTGCAAGTCCACTTGCGCGACGCATTATGGTCACGCAAGTGAGTTGGACGACCTTAGTGATAACCGCCCGGGGTCTTCTCCAGCCTATAAATAGACCCTGTGGGCCCCCCATTCGAGGAGGATTTTTTTCCAGAAACTCAGATTTGAGCTCCCAGTGCCCTAGACTCTTCTTAAAGCTTTTGAAACACTTTTAATGTAATTTCATACCTTGAACGGAAGATCTAAAGAGGGGGAGGAAGGCCTAAGTGTTGAAACTCATCAACACTTGCACGCCTGAGTGTCCATCCCTTAAGGGAGAAGGGCCATACTTGCACGCTGCCTTACTCCTTTAATAGATCTTGCGCACCCTTCTTCTGGAAGAACCTCAAGAGGATTCTAAAGGCTTCAATGAAGAGTCGCTCAAGTATTACCCTGCTGTTTAATCGTCACATAAGTACACCATGTGTCACGCGGGAATACCTGCGCGAACAGGACTTGTGTTCCCATGAAGTACCTACGCGCCTACCAGGACTTGCGTGCCCTGGCCTTTTTGGGTGCCCATCTTGCCCATTTCACCCCTCATAATCCATTCCACATTTCCTATTCAAGATTTAGTCTTCAAGACACTCTTCAAAGCCATTTATGCATGATTTCTTGATTTGACTTCCTTATCTGAAAGGAATTCTGTGGAATATCTCTCAAAACCTAGTGATTTACACATCTTTATGTCACTAAAGATTGAGATTTCATTCATTAAACCTCATCCTTTAAGATAGGAGAATCCTTAACTTGTTCTCCTTTTTAGGAATAATCCCCAGTCATAAGTCCTCTAATCTCGGCATCCTCCTTAGGAGTAAGCCCCAATTCTTAAAAGTTCCCAAATCTGAGAATCCTCCTTAGGAGTAAGCCCCAATTCTTAGAAGTTCCTGAATCTGGGCATCCTCTTTAGGAGTAAGCCCCAATTCATAAAAGTTACCAAATCTGGGGATCCTCCTTTGGAGTAAGCCCTAGTCCCCTAATTTGGGCATCCTTCTCAGGAGTAAGCCCCAATCCTTAATTCCCTTAACCTAGGCCTCCTTTTCATGAGTAATCCCCAGTCTAAAATATGGGCATCCTCTTCAAGAGTAAACCCCATGTCCTTTAATTTTTCAAATCTCTAAACTTGGGCCTCCTTTTTAGGAATAATCCACAGTCTTAATTTCTCTTAACCAGTCCTAATTTACCTTTGATCTGGGATTCCTTTTCAGGATTAAAACCCAATCATAAGTCTTCTCCTAATTTGGGCCTCCTTTTTAGGAGTAAGCCCCAAGATGGAGTATTCAAAATCTCCATGAAGCACATATACCTTTATGGACCATGTTCCTGGATTTCTTCCCTAAAGTAAATCCTAACCTTCATTTATCTGGGCAGTCATACATACATAAGCCCAACATTATTTCTTATGATTGCATCTTTCATGGCACAATTGTCTAATTTTTACCAATACCTCTTTTTTCTCACACCGAGCATGACTCACGTGAGCTTATAGTGTAAAATTAATTGTGACATCCTTCTTTGCGCCATCAATCATAAACATCATACTCCCTTACTCGAACTACGTGGGTTCTCATTCCTTTTCTAAACAAAGGATATGTAGGTAGCCCGTCTACGGTTTTGATCCCAACTCTAAAATAATCCATGTCCTTCTGAATGACAATAAACTTTAAGTGCCCCACTGAGTGGATTTAAAACCAGCATGGTCATCATAATGTCCAAGAGACTTCTGTATAAATGTGTCAAAGGGTACCATTGACCAAGAATCTCTAATAAATATAGATGATTCTCTATCGATGAAGAACCTCGAATACATACAAAAGATTCTCTAAATTTCCTAAATATTTAATCATTGATTGTTAGATCTGAAGGAAAGATCATTTTATACTTGGTAATGTAATAAGGATTCATGAACATAACTTAAATCTATAAATAGAGTTCTGAAGTAGAAAATAATTCCCCTCAAAAAGGTGTGATGAGTCCGACCTCCCATCCTCTCGACCAATGAAAATTCCTAAGCCTCATCAGTCCACAAACTAATGATCACCTACCTTTGGAAAGTAGGTCCGAATGGATGTGTAATCATTGGATGTTTCTGGTTCTATGAACAAACCCGTTAGAAACCGATCGGAATGTTTGAACCTCCCATCAAGGTGGTAATTCCCGGATTCTGAGGGAAACAAAAATGGTGAACCTGACGTGAATCCTTAACCAAGTTAAAATGATGTTTTACCTATTTGTTGGGCCCCTATTTAAAACTTAATGAGAGGGCCAACAAAAACAATCATTGATATATGTGCTCATCTAAAAGATGTAGTGGCTAAATTTATCTTGATTACGTATGTTATATCTAAGGCACTATTTTCCCAAGATCTTCTTTATTTCTAGAATGGCTGCTCTCAAGTTCACACCTGTGAATACTACTGCTGCAAATTCCAATGCTGCTACTCCTGCTGGATCGTCATCCGCTCTTAGGACGATATCACCTACTCAGCGTCTTCAACGCTCAGTATCGAATGCACTGGTTAAGTAGTACCATCAACATGGTAACATCCCAACTTTGTAGGCTGCCGACAAGCCCACCAAGTAAACAACTCACATCGGTCATCTGGACAACGACGATCAGTGATTAAGAAGCAGGCGGTGATGACTACAGTCTCCAACCGTTTCGGGTCGTTATCCCTAAAACGCAATCACCATTCACTCCCTAATTCTGGGGAGGTGAATGAGTAGGTCCCTCAGGACCATAATTCAAATAGACAAGAGTCCTTCTTGAGGGCTCCCACCAACAATCGCCACCAGACTCGTGCGGCAGTGCACCCTCAACATGATGAGGGTACCGACTCCAGGCGTTCGGATCAGGTTCCTCGAACCTGAGCAAGCAAGACGAGCCACCAGAGGTAGAATCCGGTCAACAGTAAGCAGGTTCTCATCACTGCCATCTCCGGAGAAGTCCACCAACCTAACTTGGTGGCAAGCAACAAGCAGGCACATACACCTGCCCGTTTTAAACCCGCTGTCCAGCAGACTCGTCTGGCACCATCAGTCCAATCCCGCCTGGCAATTTCGGAGGAGTACTCTAGGCAAGAACATACACCTGTTTATACATCATCAGCTAGTCAACAGGATTGTATGACTACATATGATGGATCTCATCAACCACATTTGGCGAAGTGCAATCAGCAGCCACATACACCTACTAGTATTAATCAAGCCTACCAAAAGTATCGCTTGGTAGCATTCAGAGAAGTTAGTCGGAAATCCCCGACAACAAATAGGAGGCAGACTCAACTCTCTTCCCCCACACTTGAGTACTGTCAGGATTCCCTAATAGGAAAAGAAGGACACAAGCAGGCACATACACCTTCTCCAAGCCTGGAATAGACGTATATTCCCATTCCGGTAGTTGAAGTCACCAAGCATATTCTATCAATGGTGAAAGAGCATAAGAAAATCCTTGCTCATATTCTGGATACCTGCCAGGATATTGTAACAACTTCAGCGGAATCTTAGGGAAAGACACATAAATATATCCCTACCAGTGGAGTGATACATCAACAATTCACTCCGGAATAGACACACACATTTGTTCCAGTCCAAGAGGGTTATGGGGCATACTCCCCCAATTCATACAGACGACCAAGTCAGGCACATACACCTGATTTGAGAGGATATCGTCAGCCTAACCTGGCCATCATTCTTGATCAGTCACATACACCTGCTCAGATCAGACACTTTCATCAACAAGTGGTTTCCAAGGTGAGTAAAAAGGCGTCTAAGAAAAAGACCCGCCAAGCACAGTCAGATGATCAAGAGCCAATCTATAACAAGGCCTTGCTCGATGCTGGAGTTCTTGAATCCCTCAGACAATTATCTATTGGAATTCAAGATTCTACTCCCTCAGTTCCTAATAGTGGGAACATTAATTCTGAAGGTCTTCAATAGACACTTCCTCATGAAGGCTTGCTTCATGAAAATTCGGTCGATCTCGAAGTCTCATCTTCATATGAGAGCCACAGGAACCCTCTGTGTGGTCAGAAGACCAAATAGAAAGAGATCTCATCTTTTGTTTTAAACCATTATGGTGGTCCTCCCCATGATGATGAATTTCGATGTGAAAGTCCTCTCCGCAGTAGTGATGCACATTGCCCGGAAAATTCTCCAGTGGAAAATGTAGTGCCGAGAAAGCCCTATTATATTGAGGAACTTGAAAATGTGAAACCAGTCATGTCTAAAGCTTTATCGCTAGTAGGTGAAATACTTTCTCAATCAGAAGATATCTCAGGGTGTAGGTCATTCTCCGAACCACCCCTAAGTCATGCATCTTCTATTTTGATCAATTATTTCTCTACCAATCCTGTTGAATCCAATGAAGCAATAAGGAAACACCAACTCTGGTCAAATATGGTAGAAGAATCTTCATCAAATGATAATGATGAAATTCTGAATATGAGAAACAAACTGGAAAAAGGTGATGTTTCAATCATGTTTTGGCCTCTGGCTGACTCTCAGAATAATATTCCAGAAATGTTGATGGAAGATGAAATTCATGATATTCATCTCAACATATGGAAAACTCTTTGTTAGTTGAAAAAGAAAGTATTATCTTATGATTAATATGAAGATCATCTTAAGATAATAGAAGGGTTAAAACGTCAGATTGATTTGGCGTCTCTATCAGTCTATCGATATCAGAAGGCTGAAAAGCAGTAGAGAGCCCTTCAACGTTCATGCTTTGGTGCACTAAGAAGATTGTTTCAGTTAATTTCCAATGCCTCATTTGGTATTCGTGTCATAGGATGGGGTGTTCATGGAGAAATGCATTTCACGGTGCTCTCCAGTCAGCAATGCCCGCCGAAAATGGTCTCATGCAATGTTATTGGCCAAGGACGTCCACAGTCAATGGGCTTTGTTTGTAATAAAATGCTTTCCCAAGAATAGGCTTCAACTAGTTCCTCTCAAAATCAAGAATACAGAGAACAATTTGTCAAATTACACTTGCATCAAGAAAACGAGAATATTGAACAGACCTTTGGTTTGAAGCAATCACGTCACCAAGTGACAAAAGTGTCATAAATCATCCAACGGTCTTTTGAACCGGGTGATAAAAGAGGATAAAGATTAATGCATCCATCTAATTTATGGACTAAGGTTCGCAAGATCAGGAGGAATTTCAAGAAATTCTCAGACATAGCATGTCAAGAACCACCCCAGCTCACCAGACTGGGGACTCTTTTAAACCAACCCTTGGAATCAAAAAAAAGGATTCGAGGAGTTGAGTGAGAACAGCAGGAACAACCCCAGTCCACTGGACTGGGGTCTTTTTCAAATCATCAATCCCCTCCTCAGAAAAAGTCGGTCTTTTCTCGATTTTGTAAGACACCTCAAGAGGAAAGAAGAGCCAAATTATCAGGAGATTCCCACCAAATTACGGTTCATCAAGAAGTTCCTAAGGGATTGAATCAACAAAAGGAAATGTCTCATCAAAGATATGGAAGAATAAAATATCACAGAAATGCTGATAGAAGGGATGTGATGAGTTATTCATCAATCAATTTCATCAATGTCGTTGTTGCTGGTCCACCAGATGAGGCTCACTTAGGGGACTCAGATGAAGAGGTTCCTGCTCAAGAAGATGTACGCACCGACACAAATGGAGAAGGTTTGCGTACACGAAATCAAAGGATTACTCAGAACCTAAATAATCCTTCGAGTAACCCACTTCCCCCACTTCAAAAAGGATCCATCAAAGGGAAGGGAAAGAACCAGGTTACATATCATTCCTCTGGAGAAGGTCAATCACTCTCACTAGAGTAGAGGTTTGCACAACAGGAGGAAGAAATGAAGGAATTAAGAAGGTTGAATGCAGAACTACTTCAGAGTAGTCTTCTTCTTAAGCATTCTAGAGTCAGTCAGCCAAAGGAATTTGTTGCAGCTACGGAGATGGATCAAGAATACCCTCCTCTATTAGTACACCCTCACAGGTCTAATCCTACAGGTCAAGTGCAACAACAGTTGGCAGTGCTACCATCATTTGCAGCACCAATCGCCACATCTGTCCAAGCTCTAGTCATTGCACCTACCCATGTCCAAGTTCAACCGGATGTTTCTCAAAATTTAATAACTACTATTGAGTCATTAACATCTCTGTTAGAAACTATAGAAGGGAATAATGCACAAGTTCAACCAGAAAAGAAAGTTTACCCTGAATGGGTATATTCAATTTCTCCTCCATCCAGTTTTGGGAACCTTGTATTCCATATTTTCAATGGATCAGGAGATCCTGAACAACATTTGATACATTAGGTGTCTTGTTGCAATCCTATGATGGGAACTCCGGAGCAGCAAGAAGTAGTGAAACTTAGATGCTTCGTGCGAACCTTGCATGGACCAGATTTTGTTTGGTATACAAGCTTGAAATCCCGGTCAACTACCGGATGGGAGGATCTTCGCCAAAAATTCCTCATTCAGTTCAGCTCAACTTTTCCAAAGACAATAGTTTTCGATCTTACAAATTGTAAGAAAAGGGGGAATGAAAGGGCCTCTGATTTCATTGCTCGATAGAAGGGATTAACATATTCCTTAAGTTTAGAACTCCCTCAAGAAGAATTGTTGCCAATCTGTGTGGAAAATCTACATAACGAATTACGCACGCCGTTAATCCCTGTGAAATACACCGGAGGGTTTCGAGACCATACTTCAATCGCTCAGCAGATTGAATATTCCCTTATACAGGCTAAGGCTAAATCTCATGTAATTCCATCATCTCCAGGAAGGAGAATGGGTAAAGCAAAAACTGCTATAGTTATGCTTATACAAGCACCTATACCTATTTCTACCTCAAAACCTTCATCTTCTCGAAGGGATCCACCTTCTGAGCGCCAACAACAAAGGCCTTTTCATACAGATGATCAAAAAGATCAAAGACGTAAACAATTTGAGGATCTGAAGAGAAAAAAATACTCTTTCCGAAATGAAAAAGTTCCAGGTTATTTCATTTCGGCTCTGGAAAACAGTTTGGTTCAATTTCCAATACCCAAGAGGCCAAACAAGAAAGGAGATGAAGACCGTCCTAATTATTTCCCTTTTCATCAAACGTTGGGGCATCCCATCCAGGAGTGTTTTGTCTTCAAAGACCTCCTGCAAAAGATGTTTGACTCGGGACAGGTCACACTGAAAGGCTCCTCATCCCAAGTAGCATGTGTCACTGCTACAGTTCTAGAAGAAGAAGATAAATGGTAGTAAGTCAAAAGCAAAAATGCAAAAAATTATGATGATTGGATGGTCAGAAAGACAATCAATCGAACTCATGCTATTTTTAGAACACAATTAAAGAAACAAATTGTGTCTTTTTCCATGAATATTGCGGCAAAACCCTCTTTGTCAGAGGGAAAGTCCTCAATGAAATGTCCGGATTCAAAGAAAGAAAAAGAATCAGAAGAAGATGAGTATGTGTCGAAGCCTAAGTTGTCTTTGACTTTGGCGGACTTCATGCCATCTACTTCAAAACCACGGGCACCGCCCCACGAAACGGCATAGCCTAAACAGGATAATCAGGCAGAGTCTTCATCAGATGAAGAGTTAATATTTGTCTATGTTAATATGATTCAATTAACAGATCCATATGCCAGTCGCAGTTTCAATTTCCATGAGCCTGAATTCCCTATATCAAAACAGAGGAATAAGAGGAAGTTCCAGGGGCTCAGGATATAGGGGAAGACATGGATCTTTCAGAATCCACTATTCCAATTCTACCCCTGCTAGAACTGTGTACGCAGTAGAAACTCGTGGTAGAGCCCTTCAGCGAGCTCAGAAAGAACAAACAAGTTCTTCTACCAATAGCAAATTCAGTCCTGGCACAGTTATTTTGGAAGACCGGTTGAAGGTTTCATCTTCTTCCTCTCAGAAAGTAAATGGATCTAATCGGTCTATTCTTCCAAAACCAGGAATATTTCCACCTCCTATCCCAATACAAGATGCATCAACTTCCAAAGCATCTACTTCCAAGGTACCTGCTAAACCACATATTACTATTGGGAAACGCCGAACTCTACATAAAAATTATGATATATTGAAACACTTGGCCCAAGTACCAGCCAAGTTATCAATTCTGGATGCTTTGAATCTATCAAAAGATCTTCGGGAATCACTCATCGAGGCTTTGTCAAGTCCTCAGGTGTATGAAACTGAAATTGCTGCAGCTGAAGTCTATCACATAGAGAATAATCCTGTAGAATTCCATGCAATAATATCCTTTATTGATGAAGATGAAGATGATGTTGTGAATTGAAATATTAGACCATTGTACTTGTCTGGAAAGGTCAATGGCGTGGATGTTAGAAGAGCTTTCATTGACAATGGTTCCGGAGTCAACCTCATGCCCATTCGTACACTTCATCGATTGGGCCTCATGGAATATGATTTATCTCCTTCCACCATGATGCTACAGGGATATGATAAAAATGAACAAGAACCACTGGGTGAAGTTACACTCAAAACTCAATTTGGAGATATTGTATCCAATTCAGATTTCATGGTTGTTGATCAAGACCCAGCCTTCAACATTTTTCTTGGAAGACCCTGGCTACATCAACATGTGGTTATCCCTTCATCATACCATCAATGTATCAAATATTGTTTCGATGGTCAAGTGGGGACATTGTATGGTGATAAGGCCATGTTCAAGACATTTGAGTCTCAATACATTGAGGTGGAATTCTATCACATGAAGCAAAGGGAGAAATACATTACAAAGGAGATTAAAAAAGTTAATGCTTCATATGGTTTGGAAAAAATTCCAGTAAATTCCTTTACACATGTGAGTACAGATTATGTGTTGCCTATCAGTAAAATTGACAAGATAGACACAAATCAAAATACTCTTATGGAAAGATCCATAATGTCAATTACGGCAATCGATCCAGACAACATGGGAGAAATTGGTAATCTACCAAACATTGATGAAAGCACAAATGGTGACGTCTTCATTTCATCTTCTGAAATCCAAAAAGTCTATGATTCGCCAATTAGGCTAGAAGAAGTTATAGCAACATCGGAGGTGAACAATGATGTCGATTCTCAATCCATCATCTCCTCTTTATTACCCAAAGAAGACCCTTCATCATCAATCATGTTGGAAATGGAAGCTTCTTCAAAATATGAAAATTTTGACATCTCTTCAGATGAAGAAAATTCTACTTTATCATCTACTATGAAAGTAGAAATGGAAGAAATAACACATGATGAAGAAGAAGAGGAAGATTGCAGAGATGCTCCTCCAGCATTTGAAGAGGGTATCTCTACCACTGTCGATGAACTCAGAGAAATAAATCAGGGTACAAAAGGAGATCCACGCCCCACTTTAATCAGTGCGGCCATGACTCTTGAAGAGAAAGAGATGTATATTTCTTTTGTAAAGAAAAATAAAGATATATTTTCCAGGAACTATACAGAAATTCCTGGGCTTGATCCTGATGTTTCTACTCATCATTTGGGTTTACCAGAAGAACATCGAGGATTTAAGCAAGCCGCGAGAAGAACACACCCAACTTATGCTTCCAAAATTGAAGCTGAAGTGGATATTCTTATGAATGATAACTTCATCAGAGAAGTTCAATATCCCAAATGGTTGGCTAATATTGTCCCTGTAATGAAAAAGAACCGACAAATTCAAGTTTGCATCGATTTCAGAGATCTTAATCGTCATTGTCCTAAGGATGATTTCCCAATTCCGATTACAGAACTTCTCATTAATGAAAAACTATCTATGAAGCACTTTCCTTCAGGGATGTATATTCTGGATATAATCAGATTTGAATGGCCCTAGAAGACGAGGAATCTATAGCCTTCAGAGCCCCTTAGGGTGTGTTTTTCTACCGGGTAATGCCCTTTGGCTTAAATAATGCATGTGCAACTTATCAGCATGCCATGCATCATATATTCAAACCCTTCTTAGGGAAGTTTGTTGAATGCTATGTAGAAAATTTGGTAGTTAAATCCAAAAAACGTTCTAATCACTTGGCTGATTTGGAAGTCATATTTTGTAAGCTTCGACAACATAATTTGAAGATGAACCCCTTAAAAAGTGCTTTTGGGGTAACCTCAGGAAAATTTATCAACTTTGTTGTACGCCATCGTGGTATTAAAGTCGATCCTGAGAAGACCAAGTCAATCCTTGGTATGTCACCTCCTCAAAATTTGAAATAATTAAGAGGAATTCAAGGACACTTAGCCTATATTTGGCATTTAATCGCCAATTTAGCAGGAAAAAGTTTACCCTTCACCAAATTGATGAAGAAGGGAGTCACTTAGCAGTGGAATGAAGAATGTCAAGAAGAATTTGATATTCTCAAGAAATACCTCTTGATTCCACCGGTATTCATGCCACCTATTGAAGGAAGACCACTTATCCTCTATGTGACAGCTCTAGAGAGATCATTGGGTGCCTTTCTTACTCAAAATAATGATGATGGGAATGAAAATAGTCTCTACTATCTCAGTCGAACCATGCTTGAAGCAGAAACCCAGCATTCAAGTTTTAAGAAGTGTTTTCTGGCATTAATATTTGCAGTTTAAGAAGTTAAGACACTACCTGAAACATCACGAGGTCCAATTGGTATCTCGCAATAACCCGCTCAAATTTATCCTAAGTCGTCCAATGCTTACAGGTCGTCTAGAAAGGTGGGCAGTTATTTTGCAGCAATTCGACATTCAGTATGTGTCTCAAAAGGCGATAAAGGGCCAAGCTCTGGCTGATTTCCTAGCTGAACACCCTTCAGTGGAAGACACATCTTCAGATATTGAACACCCTGATGAGGAAGTCTTCTCTATTCAAGAAATTCCTTAGGCATGGGAAATGTATTTTGATGGTGCTTCCAGAAGTCCAACAGGGAGGAAAATGGAAAATCCTAAATTCAACAAAGTTGGCTTAGGAATTGTGCTCATTTCTCCAAAAAAGGCAGTGTTTCCTTATTCCTTCTTATTGTGGGAAGGTGGTACCAATAATGAAGCAGAATAACAAGCTCTCATCATAGGTTTGTAATTAGCACTTCAAGCACAAGTGAATCACATAAAGGTGAAAGGTGATTCAGACCTGGTAATCAAACAAGTCAATGGGGATTATGCCATCAGAAAATAAGAACTAATCCCTTTGTATGATTATGTCAGAGAGTTAATGGTGGAATTCCCTTTGGAACTGACATTTTCTTATGTCCGAAGATCACAAAATTCTCAAGTTGATGCATTGGCTAATATATCCACAGCTCTGGCAGATCCAAATCGGGACGAGACAACAATTAGTATTTCCCACCGTCGTGCAATTTCACCTTATGTTCGAATCAGAACAGAGGAAATTTATGAAATTTGTCCCATTCCTGAACCGTATGGTCATACTACATGATGGATGTCACTTATCAGGGAATACCTTCAAAATGGAACACTTCCACCTGATAGAGCTAAGAAATAACAAATCTGGCGACGTGTGGTTAATTTTACTCTTTATGATAGCCTAGATCACCTAGAGAAAATTCTCTACAAACGTGGTTTTGATGGAGTTCTCTTTATATGCATTTATGGTGAAGAGACAATGGCTATCATGAAAGAAGTGTATGTAGGAGTATGTGGTGCCCACCAGTCTAGACATAGACTGTCTGATCAGATTCGAAGGCTTAGATACTTTTGGCCTTCAATGATACGAGATTGTGTCGATTTCACAAAGAAGTTTCATTCATGCCAATTACATGCCAACTTCATTCATCAGCCTACAGAGTTGCTTTATACAGCTAAATACTCATGGCCATTTTCCACATGGGGAATGGATGTGGTGGGACCTTACCCTTCGGCTACGGCCAAGAAGTATAAGTATATTCTTACTGCTACTGACTTCTTTTCCAAAAGGGAAGAGGCAATACCTCTCAAGGAAGTCAGTTCTAAATTCATTGTTAGCTTCATCAATTCTAACATCATTACCAGATTTGGTGTCCCTCATACCATATTGACGAACAATGGCACCAATTTCTGTTCATCCGAGATAAAGAAGTTGTATCAAGAATAAAACATCAAATCCAACCATTCATCTCGGTATCATGCAGCGGCAAACTTCTAGATAGAAGCCTTTAACAAGACTCTTTCAAATATACTGCAAAATATGGTGGATAAAGATAAGATTTCATGGCCTGATAAACTCTTTCATGCTTTATGGGCTTATCGGACTTCCACCCGCACTGCAACTCGGTCAACACCATATTCATTGCTATATGGAACGGAATCCGTCTTGCCCATTGAAGTTTAACTACCCTCGCTCAGAGTTTCCATTTGTGATCAATCATCTACAGATGAACAATCTCAAAAGTGATTGAATGAATTGGAATGGTTAGATGAGAAAATATTGTGCACTTTTCACCACTCGGAAGTCTATCAGAATAGAATAACACGAGATTTTAACAAAAAAGTTTGTCTTAGTTCATTCACTCAGGGAGAATTGGTATTAGTTCTCAGAACTCCATTGATACTAGGAAACAAACCTCCGAAGCTTGAGCCAAAATGGGAAGGACCTTATTCAATACATAGGGTCTACTCCAATGGAGCTTATTCATTAATCTCAACGGATGGATAACTCATCACTACTCCAACCAATGCCAGATTTTTTAAGAAGTATTTTGTATAACCTGCAAAGTAACTTTTTTTTCTTCCTTTCTATATGACGTTAAACTATACAGCAACGGTCCATACATATGACCTTAAACTATTTTGAATTTCATCCCACATGACGTTAAACTCTGAAAAAGTTCCCTAAATGGTCTGGTATGACCTTAAACTGCAACTACGTCCTGTATGACCTTAAACTGCATCATCAATGGTCCATGCATATGACCCTAAACTATTTGAAAGTCCCTTACGTCCAGCAAGACGTTAAAATGTGACGTCCTAACTATATGACGTTAAACTGTATAAAAGTCCCTTACGTCCAGAAAGACGTTAAACTACATAATCATCAAAGGTCCTGTATGACCTTAAACTACACTTTTGTCCAACATGACATTAAATTGCACCATCCACATTCCATGCATATGACCTTAAACTATTCTCACTTTCGTCCAGCAGGACATTAAACTGTGGAAAAAAAATCACCAATGTGCCCAACATGAATTTAAAATGGTGCACTCTTTTGTCTTCACTACATGACATTAAACTGCACAGTCCCCCCCCCCTTCGTCCAACATTACATTAAACCCTATTGTCCCCATCGTCCTATCTACATGACGCTAAACTGTACAGAAAGTCCATGATACGCCCTACATGACATTAAACTGTATTTTTTCCCTGCTACATGACACTAAATTGTGTAGCACCAATAGTCCTAACTACAAGACTTTAAACTGCATAGTCCCTTTATACGTCATACATGACATTAAACTGTATTTTTTCCCTGCTACATGACACTAAATTGTGCAGCACCAATAGTCCTAACTGTAAGACTTTAAACTGCACAGTCCCTTTATATGTCCTACATGACATTAAACTATGCATCGTTAAGGTTGTTGTTACCTCTTGTTTCTCACACCGAGTATGACTCACGTGATCTTAGAGCAAACCTCAACCATAACACTCTCGCTGGGCTGCTAACCATGTGTAAGTCCTAACATTTTTTTTAGGTCGTTGTCCCCAAGAACAACTTGATCATTAATTCATTCATTAATTGAACAACACAGACTTTGATCCTTGCCTTCTAGGCTGGGTATATAGGCAACCTCCCAAGGTTCAATCCCAATACCAATCTCTTCATGTAGGTTCATCTCCATCTCATATGATGATAATTCGTGAAACCGCCCTTAGAATCAATTTCTTTACATTGGTTCACTTTCGTCCTTGTTATACGACGTTAAACTATACAACACTTTTTTCCAGTATGACAATTAACTACAAATTTCTTTGATACCCTCACCTAAGAGGGAACCAATATTTTCATTGATTTTTCAATCGTGTTTCATTTCAAAGACTACGTGCATACATGGCAATGCCTGAACCTTTTATCTTGGGTTAAACCATCATTTCACTAAAGTCCCCTTTCACCCTTTACATGTACGAACCAAATATGTACAGAGGGTATTTCTAGAACTACGTGGGCTTGATTCCCATCCTTATGGGATACGTAGGAACATTCGAGTGTCCCTCGAATCGAGTCCCAAGTCTTTGGGCCTAACCCCATATTCCATTTTTTAGTACCATGGTTGAAAAGTCCCAATGAAAACACACAGTGTGTATTTCTTACAATGGTCTAAGCTCTATGACCCTAAACTAAGATCTCTAGTCCTTTTGTACCACACGACGTTAAACTGTAGTTTAAGAACTATGTATGGCTTGATTCTCATCCTTATGGGATATGTAGTGAAGTCCAACATTTCAATTTAGGACCAAGCGACAACATGATTATGGTTAGCATTGATTTATGTATCTCTGTATACATTGAACAATTCCCATCTTTATGTGTCATAATCCTAACCTTAAATATTTTCAGATCCTCATAACCCTTTTCATGACTTCCAGTCACAAAAATGTCAAACTTCTGAGAGTTCTTTTGTCTGACTATGCAGCACATGCCCATAGGTGGCCTTGCATAAATAGTCTATATAATAGACTTGTTAGCCAAAAGATACTATTATTTGACTTTGCAGCCAATGCCCTTAGGTGGCCCTGCATAATTCAACCCCCTAACGGGTTTGTTGGATACTGGTAACTTCATTCATGGGAATAATTCCTCTTTTGTCCTTATTTGTATTAAATGACAGTATGTAGGGATCCGCAAAAATAGCCATCCTTAACATATTTGTCCCATATCCTTTTTCATGATCTGAAATTATTCAAGTCTATGGTTTATATTATACTTCCCAACATTTGGTTCAGACCTTCGTATGAGTGATATTCATCCAGTTCTTCGATAATTTTTTTTCGAAATATTTTCTCCATATTCAAGTACCTCTTTCCATATAGAAAACTCTATACTTTGGAAGATTTGAATCTCTATAAACTTTCACTGGATTTTAGAACTAGGAAAGTAAATTTCTGAGAGTTCTTTTTCCTGACTATGCAGCATGTTCCCATAGGTGGCCTTGCATAAACAGTCTACATAACAGACTTGTTAGCCAAAAGATACTATTTTATTTAACTATGCAGCCAATTCCCTTAGGTGGCACTACAAAATTTCAACCCCCTAACGGGTTTGTTAAATAATGGTAACTTCATTCTTGGAAACTGCTTCTTCTAATTCCTTTTAGATCTTTCATATCATTCCTCAGATTCAAATATTCTTAAGTCATAGCTTACATATTTTCCTTCATACTTGAGTATGGTAATATGTTTTCAGATGAATTTTCA
Organism: Viscum album; assembly: GCA_963277665.1. NCBI lineage: Eukaryota > Viridiplantae > Streptophyta > Magnoliopsida > Santalales > Viscaceae > Viscum > Viscum album. The sequence continues at coordinate 286,244,796 of OY728139.1, forward strand.
AGGAATTGAGTCAATTCTAATCCATTTCGGTCAAAGCTATTTTGACCTTAAACATTAGCCTTTTTTATGTCCGACGTGCATGACTTTAAACTACCCACAAAAGACAGGGGAACTCTGAATAAAATTCAAGTTCCCAGCTCACTAAACATACATTTTTTGTATGATTTAAGTAACATTGAGGAATTAAAAGGTTCGAAGTTTGTAGGGTTATTTACATCAATCCTAGTAAAAATAAAACTATGCTTACTAGGACCATTGGCTTAGGTAAAATCTTAATCATGTAGAAAAAGAGAATGCAGGTACAAATGAGTGAAGGTGAACGTGTTTTTCATTGATGCACAACAGTTAGAAGGACATCCACAGACTGGAGTCTCTTCTCTTTTTCAATAATTACAAGAGGCTTTCAACATAACTCTTCATTTGATTTACGGCATCCCAAGCTTCATCAACAACCACTTGGAATTCATTCATTAAACTGGGTACCATAAGAGATGCAGCGATGCCATCTCTTCTTGAAATAATTGTAAAAGAATATTCTTGAGTGCGGTTTGAGAAAATTTTCTGCTAATCAAACAGTGACTCTGTTTCTGTCCAAGAGACATGGTATATGGATACATGGATTTGAGAATGGAGCATTGGAAGTAAAGAGCCATTTGTAGAGAGTACTCTTTTCATATATTGCTCTAATTCCAGTTTGTATTCTCTCCACCAACCGGCAGCGGAAAACATTTTAGCCCATGGGTTTTCCATTTTCATATCTGCTGGGAAATGACATGGAGGAAGAATTTGATAGTTCACACCATTGTTGTTGCTCTTAATGCACAGCATAACCGAAATAGAGAAGTAGCAGTGCAGCTGCATTTCAGGTGTATAGTTATTTTCATTTGGAACATTGACTCCTTGCAGATAACCATGACCAAACAGGGATAGGTAGATTCTCTGTGGGAAATTAAGAAGATATTTCTTCAAGTAATTAGCCAAATCTGGGAAAGTGCTGTCACAGATATCATAGTAATCATGGCCAACAATATTCATCATGTCATCAATCCTCTTTCTAGTCAGTTCATCAACTGTTCCGGGTCTAAGAGCCATTGCATCTGCACAAAAGCTGAATAAACTAACTCTTAAATGGGTTTATTTTTCATAAAATTTGTGAAAGAATTCATAAAAATGGCAAAGGCATTAAGGCGCGCAAGTATGGATGTGCCGCACAAGTATTTGATGTGCAAGTATCACCGCAAAGGCCCAGATACCTTGACAGCAGTGCTTCATCATGGAAACACTGGAAAACAGAGCAACTTGCGTGGCTAAGGTGACCTGTGTGGTGAGAGCTCGAAGGTTTGAAATCTGGAAATCAGGATGCTTTGTACGGAAATCAGCCGCTCTATTTATAGACGCGGCCGGGACCCTGTGCGATCACGGGACGTATCCCTACACGCCAGATCCTGCGTGCCCAAAGCTCATTTGCGCGCCCTAACCTTGTGCGCCCCAATTTCCTTTTGATTTTTGATTTCCTCAGAGTCAAATCCTCATTTATTTCGGATCCAACTCTAAGGGGGGACTTTTGTTCACCCTCTGTTCCTCACAGACTCTAAAAATTGTAAAAGGGAAATGACTTAGCACAAATTGATTCATCCTTTGAAGAAAATATCAAAAATCGACAAAGGGATGAAAAATGAGAAGATTTCCCATAAGTCGTGCAAGTTTCCTCATAGTCGTGCAAGTCCACTTGCACGACGCATTATGGTCGCGCAAGTGACTTGTGCGACCTAAGTGATAACCGCCTGTGGTCTTCTCCTGCCTATAAATAGACACTGTGGGACCCCCATTCGAGGAGGAGTTTTTTCAGAAACTCAGATTTGAGCTCCCGGCGCCCTAGTCTCTTTTCAAAGCTTCTGAAACACTTCTAAGGTAATTTCATACCTAGAACGGAAGATCTAAAGAGGGGGAGGAAGGCCTAAGTGTTGAAACTCATCAACACTTGCGCGCCTGAGTGGCCAGCCCTTAAGGTAAAAGTGCCACACCTGCGCGCCGCCTTACTCCTTCAATAGATCTTGCGCGCCCTTCTTCTGGAAGAACCTCAAGAGGATCTTAAAGGCTTTAATGAAGAGTCGCTCAAGTATAACCCTGCTAGTTAACCATTGCACAAGTACACCATGTGTCGCGCAGGCATACCTGCGCGACCAGGACTTGCGCGCCCACGCAGTACCTGCGCGCCTTCCAGGACTTGCACGCCCATGCCTTTTTGGGTGCCCTTCTTGCCCACTTCACCCCTCATAATCCATTCCACCTTTCCTATTCAAGATTCAGTCTTCAAGACACTCTTCAAAGCCATTTATGGAATGATTTCTTGATTTGACTTCCTTATCTGAAAGGAATTCTATGGAATATCTCTCAAAACCTAGTGATTTACACATCTTTATGTCAGTAAAGATTAAGATTTCATTCATTACACCTCATCCTTTAAGATGAGAGAATTCTTAACCTGGGCTCCTTTTCAAGAATAAACCCTAGTCATAAGTCCTCTAATCTAGGTATCCTTCTTAGGAGTAATTCCCAATGCTTAAAAGTTCCCGAATTTTGGAATCCTTCTTAGGAGTAAGCCCCAATTCTTAAAATTTCTCGAATCTGGGCATCCTCCTTAGGAGTAAGCCCCAATTCTTAAAATTTCCCAAATATGAGCATCCTCCTTAGGAGTAAGCACCAGTCCCCTAATTTGGGCATCCTCCTTAGGAGTAAGCACCAATCCTTAATTCCCTTAACCTGGGCCTCCTTTTCAGGAGTAATCTCCAGTCTCAAATATGGGCATCCTCTTAAAGAGTAAACCCCAAGTCCCTTAATTTTTCAAATCTCTTAACCTGGGCCTCTTTTTAAGGAATAATCCGCAGTCTTAATTTCTCTTAACCAGTCCTAATATACCTTTGATCTGGGATTCCTTTTCAGGAGTAAAACCCAATCATAAGTCTTCTCTTAATTTGGGCCTCCTTTTCAGGAGTAAGCACCAAGTTAGAGTATTCAAAATCTTCATGAAGCACATATACCATTATGGACCATGTTCCTGGATTTCTTCTCTAAAGTAAATCCTAACCTTCATTTATCTGGGCAGTTATACATACATAAGCCCCACATTATTTCTTATGATTGCCTTCTTCATGGCACAATTGTCTAATTTTTACCAATACCTCTTGTTTCTCACACCGAGCATGACTCACGTGAGCTTAGAGTGTAAAACTAATTGTGACATCCTTCTTTGAGCCATCAATAATAAACATCGTACTCCCTTACTCGAACTACATGGGTTTTGATTTCTTTTCTAAACAAAGGATACATAGGTAGCCCATCTACGGGTTCGATCCCAACTCTAAAATAATCCATGTCCTTCTGAATAACAATAAACATCAAGTGCCCTACTGAGTGGATTTAAAACCAGCATGGTCATCATAATGACTAAGAGACTTCTGTATAAATGTGTTGAAGGGTACCATTGACCAAGAATCTCTAATAAATACAAATGATTCTCTATCGATGAAGAACCTCGAATACATATAAAATATTCTCTAAATTTCCTAAATATTTAATCATTGATTTTCAGATCTGAAGGGAAGCTCATTTTATACTTGGTAATGTAATAAGGATTCACGAACATAACTTAAATCTATAAAGAGAGTCCTGGAGTAGACAATAATTCCCCTCAAAAAGGTGTGATGAGTCCGACCTCCCATCCTCTCGACCAATGAAAATTCCTAATCCTCATCAGTCCACAAACTAATGAGCACCTACCTTTGGAAAGTAGGTCCGAATGGAAGTAGAATCATTGGATTTTTCCGGTTCTACAAACAAACCCGTTAGAAACCGATCAGAATGATTGAACCTCCCATCAAGGCGGTCATTCCTGGATTCCGAGGGAAACAAACAAATTTATCAATCCTAGGTATATTTCACATATTTTAAAACGTCAAAAACCTCTAATCAATTTCCTTAAAAAACCATAAATACTTTCCATTAATAATCATTCCCAAAAATTGTGTTATCATGGATTTCACATAATTGATATCCAAAACATTCGAATTCCACCCCTAAAAATGAAACAACTCATTATAAGTTATCACTCACATCAAGTAGTAAAAAACATCACAAATATATATAAAATAATATACTCATTAGTAATAAAATCAATAACATAGGTATTGTTAGGGAATATTATAATTATGTTTATAAAATAATTCCATTAACATCTAATCATGGATGTGTTTGAGATAATGTTTTTTTATGTGATAAAATTTTATTGGTAACACTCAAACCATTCAAAATGATACAAAATTGATCAAAATAATAATAATATTTTGTACATGGATTAATCAAAATAAATAATGTAATCTACCTATCCATTTTTTCTAGCAGACCATGCATCTACTATAAATACCCAATTGATGCTCATTTTTAATAATTGAAACATTAAATGTTCCTTTTCCAGTTTAGACACTAAAAACAGTTATTATAGGTTTGAGTTAGCTTTTCAAAACATGTTTTAAAGAGTTTTACTCATTCTATCACTTATTTATTTATAAAACGTCTTAAATTTCAAGGAAATTCAACCACTATATAGGAAATTTCCATAATTAAGAAGAAAATTCTATCAAACCCATATCCAATATGACCATTTTAGCAAATTACATATTTTCTAAACCCGAATTATCTATTATAAATCCATATAAAAAATGAACCAATCTATACCCCTAAAACATAATGTGACTAATTTAATATAAGAAATTCCATTATGAATTCAATAACCCAAATACATTATATCTGAAAGCTACATCATAATTAATAGAAATTAGTAGAAAAATCAAACAATTTCATAATGTATAAAATTATACCCAAAACCTTTTTCATATAACCAAACAAATCAAATCCAAATTATATTCACCCAAAATAAAATTACATTAAAATTATATTATCATAAAATTAATTTTTTAAAAAATATATAATCACTGAAAAAAACATTAAACATAAAATGGGTAGGGATAAATAATTTTTTTCCCCTATAATATAAGTAAACTAATTTATTTCCATGAAAACCATTGAAAAAAATTAACATTTTAATTTTTATATTCAAAATCTTTAAAATATTTTTCTTCTTAATAAAACATCCCAAATAATAAATTCAACAGAAAATTTAATTTATAGACACATAAAAAATAACTAAAATATATCATTAGATAAATATTTGGGCATATATGAAAATAATAATCAATTTAATATTTTTAAATTAGGTTTTATTCGATAATAATTAATTTTCCTCACATTAAAATTACAATTTATAATTTCACTGAAGAAAAAATAAACATCAACTATTTCACTAAAACATTATATTTCATAATAAGAATCATTTAATAAATAATTTATGTATCCTTTAATCGAAAAAGAAACACTTTTCAAAATCACTATGTATGGAAATCATAAAATTTAGATATATACATGAAAAATATAAGTATACATTAATCAAACAATCGTAAACATTTAAAAGGAAAAAACCATGAGAATCACTTAATAATTTAAATTATAGTAGGTTCAAAACACAATAATATATTAATTATGAATTAAACATTATTAAAGTAATTCATATATATAAATAGCACTTTAGAGTATGCCCAAAACCCTTTTCCTTAGATATTTCATGATATATTTCCTATTTTTAAATCCTTTGTTATCAAACACATCACTCAAGAAAATTGTCACATAAATGACTTATATTAATGTTAAATTTCATTTAATTTCCATTTACGCTTTGTTTTTGGGATTTCTCAAGATTTTATGGTGTAGTGGGTGAGTTTTCATGAATTGTCCCAAACCGTGAGCCCAATTCCAGATTTAAAAATAAATATTGTTTCTTTTATATATTTTTAATTTTTAAATATTTTGAACCCATTCCAATTCCTAAATGGTTTCTCTTGACATAGTAACATCCCCATTGTAGTTTGGAGCCTTTATAAATCCATAACCATGGTGTATATGGGTTTTTATTTAAGGGATTGGGCCTGCCTGAAATCCCAATTCCAGTTTTAAAAATTAAATATATTTATTAATAACTTATTCAATTTTAAGGCTTTTTTTGGTGATTTCAAGCCTCACACATGCCCATTGAACCTAGACACTTGGAAAATCTCTCTCTCTCTTCTCTTTTGATCTCTTCTTCATCGCTATTGAGTGCTGATCTTTTTAGGGTTATTAAAATCGGGCAGATTAGAGGAGGTTAGTTATTTCCATCATAACTCTCTCAATTATTACTCTCTTTTCTCCATTCCAGTTCCTAACTAACCTCCTCATCATTCTTCGAATCGTTATTGAATTTTTTACTATTTTAAATTTCATATATTGGTGTATTAGGGTCAATTATTCTAGATCACTCAAGTAAGTGTGTCTCTTCCATTCCTCTTTCAAATTTCTTAGGGTTTCATTCTATTTGATTGGGGTTTCTTCCCTTTTCCTTGAAGTGCCAAATAACCTGGAGGTAGGGTTTCGAACCTAGGGTTTAACCTTTGGTTTTCTTGGTCAATTATTTTGGATTTAGGTTCGATATAAGTCCCTCATGGTGTGACGGTGGTGCGACTTGATTTTCGCACTATGATTCAAGGGTTTCGTTTGATTTGGTAGGTGATTCCAATGTTGAAGAAATATTTGTGTATTATCATGCTGTATTTATCATATTTTCAGGTTTATATCATTTTATTATTGCTGAAAAATTTGTTTCTAATGATGTTTCTATTGCAATTGAATTTTAAATGCTAATTTGGTGTGAAATTGGGGGTCTTCCAAAGAAATGTCTAATTGGTTTATTTGGGGATTCCCTATACATACTTAGTTGTTTCTATTGACCTGTAATAATGACAAAAATAATTTTTAGAATTTTTATCCCCTTTGGTTGTTGCTTCAATAATGGTTTTTAATTGTGTTTGTAATGAAAGTGAAGTTTTGGTTCCACTTTTGTGTGAAAATGATGGTTTTACAAAGTTATCACTTCTTGTTTGACATGGGGATTCCCTAAAATTGTTTTATTGTTTTAATTGAAATTTAATGGTATGCCTTTAATATTTTGGTAACTTACATGTGTGAACATAGTGTATAAGTGTGATTCTTAAGGTGTTTTTTGTGCAAAACAACATGGGATTTTGAGAAATTGTTTTATTAAAAACCAAAGTGTTTGTTGAGTGTTTTAAGTGGTAAAAATGCGATAGATTATGTATTTAGTGTATGTAAATTGTATTTGTGTTTTACATTAAAATGCATATGTTTTAAATACTGAAATTGTATGAGCACAAAGGGGGAAGCCCGAGTACCTAGGTGGGGCAGATGTGTACTAGTATGACTAGTGGAACAGATGGGTTTTGTCCCTGTTTCACCTAGAATTTGGATAAATACAACACTAAATAAACTATGTAGATGATTATTTGGGACCACTAGGTTATTGGTATGTTCCCTACTAGTGGGTCATGCACGAGAACAGATTTTACTATGGTTACTTTACACCGAGGGATGAGGTACATGGGGCCCGAGACTATCTAGTGCTTAGGGGTGTCCTTATTTTGTTGCTCATTTTGTTAGTGGTATTTTCCCATGTATTGGGGTGTTGTTGGAAGTAAATTAAAGTATCTAAAATTTTTATTTAAATGTGTGAACATTCTGAAAACATTATCTTGAAAAATGTTTTCAATTGAAAGTTTCATTTCATGGATTTTATCACTGCTTTTCTTTGTGTTTTAAAACTGCTTGCTTTTTCATATTGTATTGCATTCTCATTGGAAACATTGGGTGGTATCCTATTGGGAATAGTATTACACCCTACTTACACCCCTTGGGTATAAGTAGACTTGTTTATGTTTGAATCAGGTAAAGGAAAGGCTAAGGGTGATGGCGGTTCAGGGTGTTAGTCCCCATCCTTGGGGCAGAGTTGTGGAGACGGATTGGCGGTGATGACCCCATGTCATGTGGAGTCCATGGGGCTGTTTTGTTTTCTGTTTCATTGTGTTTTTTTACCTTTTTTATTTCTTTTGAACTTATGTATTCAGTTCTGGATTTTTGTATAAAACTTGTTGGTATGAATTTTTCAGATTCATTTTATCAAATAATTTTGGTGTTTTATGTAAGCATATTCAGGTAAATCGTTACCAACCCAAGATAAATGATACCCATGCACTTGTGCCAGCCCATGAGGATAGGTAACGCCCTTCGGGCCTTGTCAAGGGATGGGTTTGGTACCGATTTTGGCACAGACCAGATTCTGTTTGTGACAAAATGGTATCAGAGGTGGTTCGCTCTCTTTGGGTCACATTATTTGGGGAACAGTCGGGATAGTCTGGAGTTAGGATTGTTGGGACTTGGAATTCTACTTATGAGTAATGTAGCTGATCACTGCACCTCATGATATGATTCAATCACTAGTAGATGCCGGGATTTATATGAGTCCTTTGGATTTCTTGGATTGATGATGATTATGTGAAATTCTAAGAGAGTTGGGTTACTTATCTCGGTGATCTCGCAGGGTCTGGCAAGACATGTGGAGCTGAAGATATTTATCTACAACACTCTCTTTGATGGTGATGTGATTGGAATATGGTTTCTAAACATATATCCAAGTCACCCACTGAAACTAGTTTCCTCTCACATTGTCTTGTATTCTTTTGTTTTGAAATCATGGATCTTTGGTTTTAAAGTTACTTGGTTTTAAGAAGAGAAACTTTTTTGTGAAATAATTATCTAATAAAGAGGGAATGGTTAGATTTTTAAAAATATAGAACTGAATTTTTAGAATTGTATTGGAATGGAAAATAGTGTGTTTGCACCTCTTTTGAAAGAATGAACTATGTCAATGTTGGTTTTGTAAAAGTGTTTCCCATAGAGTTTTCTAAACTATTGAAAGGTGTTTTAATGGGAAAAGAGATTTTGAAATTGATGTTTATGAATTGAAAGTGAGTTTTCATTTAAATGATTGTTCCTTTCTGAAAATCTTGGTAATATGTAATTTGGCTTTGATTTCATGATTAGAGTTTTTGAGAAAAAGGAGGTATTGTTTGACTGGTATGGTTTTGAAAAGTGGAAAGAATTTTTTTTATTTTAACCTTTGGTATATCCATGAGAGAACACATGCATGGGGTTATATGGGATGATGGATTGTTAATGGAATGGATGGATGAGTTTTGGGATGGATATAAGGATGGTGCCCATTATGACATAGAAACAAGCATGTGAAAGGCCCATGGGGTACCATTGGTGGATACACTAACCGCTGAATCTTTTATTTTCAAAAAGATGATTTTAAATGAGAAACTTGATGAATTTATGACTAGATTGGGATGGTTTGTATTATGTGTATTTTTAATGTTGATTTTGTGGGATGTTTTGAGTCCAAGAACCACTTCTGTTTGAATTGTGTTTTGGGTTTGGTCAGTAAGCTGTGTTGAAGGGCCGGTTAGTGGTCTCTTATGAGAAATGTTTTGGGATGATTTTACGGTGTTTCCTTTCATGTGTTTGGATATTCTTTGTGGTATACCTTGACCAATGGAACATCTTGGTTGGGTACTTAGGTTTAATCATTGGATATGGTATGCCCCATTAAGGGTTAGTGCACAACTGAAGTGCAACCCGGATTGTTTCTCAATTCGTTGAAGCTCTAGTTGATCAATATAAGGAATATTTTTCTTGATATTTTTAGATTGAGTCTACAACATTTCCTTTCCTGGTTTTGTGTATCATCTTGTGGTGGGAGAGTGATCATGGAAGGTTGAAAGAGACCTTTTCCTCTTAAGTTTTCTGATTTGCTGAAGGTGGAAGTGGCCTGGGTTGTTAGCATGGATGAGTATCTAGAAGGTGTCTAAGAGGGCCTATGGGTTCTTCATAGTTTTCTTGAAGTATGAGTTCATGTTAAACCACCAATGTAGAAAATATGGTCCTTATAGGATATTGTGGCCACTTTACAGAACTCTGTGTTGTTTGGGGATGTTGTATAAGGTCCCTATCCATGTATTGTTTATATCAGTCGCAATGGTCATGTTCGGTGATGCCTTAGGATGTCATGGGCTCGATTGACCGTAAAGGTGAAAGTTGGGAAATCATCTGAGAGTCTCTGTTATGTTGGAAGATTGACTCCCTTGGAAAAACATAAAAATATTCCATTTTAGAGGAAGGTGAGTATAGGTGTTCTTTACTTATATTGTTTCTCACCCGAACAAACAAGGTGTGATGTGTGTGCATCTTCTAAGACCTTGTTTTCGTTAAATATCGGGTTAGGGTATTGTGATTTTGGAATGTCTAATGTCTTGGAAATCTTATCGGGGATTGCGGTGTAGTTTTTGGATTCACCGAAAGTACAATTCTCATTCAGAGGGTTTCCAAAGCCTAACTACGAGGCCACAAATGCTTCAATCATTTGAGCTCCAACCATAGGCCTCAGAGAGAAGCCGGCTCGTAGTTAGGGGAAATCACAGGGTTGATTAAACCCTTATAAAAAGTATTTTCCTCAGTATGAAATACAGGAAGAGTTTAACCCTATGTTGTCATCATCTTTCTTTTGTTGTTCCTATTCAGTGGAAATATGTGGAGGACCTTGTACCCATGTAATCGACCAATTTTATTCCCTCCCCCTTTGGTTTCCATTGAGTCTCTGGAGAAAGGATTGAAGTTTGGCTAGACTGGTTGAGCACATGGTTTGCGCTTGGTCAGTAGTGACCATTCCCCAAAAAACCATGTAGATAAATGGATCCCCACTGCTAGTGTATGGTTTCTCAAACAGTGCAGACTAACCATGTGGTAGTCTCAACTCTTTAAATTTTGGGGTCTTTCTTTACCGGCCCGTGATGGTCGGTTAAGATGGTTGGTTCTTATGGTGGGGAGACCCACTATGAGTCTTATATAAGTTCTTTTCTAAATTTTTTATGGAAATATATCCTTTTTACCAGTGAGTCCATTTAGGCCTCCCCTATTAGTGTCCTTATTCTGTCTCTGAAAGAAAATATATGTTGTCTCTTATGGTGGTGAGCCTATTTTTGTTCCCTCGTACCAGTAACTCAGACTTATCCATGGTCTTGGCTTGGTGGTATGTAGTCTTGTTCAGAGATATCAAGTAACCTACATCTTCTTTGTGTAAACTTTGAGATTGGAGAGTTCCCAATGGTTTAGTTATGGCAAGGTAGGTGTAACCTTGTTTGTTGTTGTTGTTCATTTGGGTGAATTTCTTGAGTCTTGTTCAGATAGTGTTTAAGGAGTATTATTTTCGGATAAAGTATGAATGTGATTGATCATTTCAGGAAGGTGGTGTACGTTTGGGTTGTGAGATTAATCATTCCTTAATTGATCATTAGAGGTGTTTTGGCCCTTGGGGGCGAAGCGTGACAATGAAGTATATCTTGGTTTATCGGTTGGGTTTGGTTTTGGTATCAAGATTTGTTGTAGCTTTCTAGGGACATAAATTTTTCATAGTGGGGAGAATTCTAACATACATGACTTATCTTAATTATAAATTTTGTTTAATTTCCATTTATTCTTTGTTTTTTAGGTTTCTCAAGATTTTATGGTGGAATGGGTGAGTTTTCATGAATTGGGCCAAACCGTGAGCCTAATTCCAGATTTAAAAATAAATATTATTTCTTTTATAAAATTTCCATTTTTAATATTTTTCACCAATTACAATTCGTAAATGGTCTCCCCTAACATATTAACACCATCATTGTAGTTTGGAGCCTTTATAAATCCATAACCAAGGTGTATATGGATTTTTATTTAAGGGATTGGGCCTGCCTGAAAGCCCAATTCCAATTTTTAAAATTAAATTTGATTTATTAATAACATTTTCAATTTTAAGGATTTTTTGGTTATTCTAAGCCTCCCACATGCCCATGGAACCCATCCGCATGTAAAATATCTCTCTCCTTTTTTTGTATCTCTTCTTCATCATGATTGAGTGCTGATCTTCTTAGGGTTTTTAAAATATAATAGATTTGAGGAGGTAAGTTATTTCCATCATAACTCTCTCAATTCTTACTCTTTTTCCTCCATTCCAGTTCTCAAAAAACCTTCTCATCCTTCTTCGAACCTGTCTTGGAGTTTTTACTGTTTTAAAGTTCAGATAATAGTGTATTAGGGGAGATTCTTCAAGATCCCTCAAGTAACTGTGTCTCTTCTATTCCCCTTTCAAATTGATTAGGGTTTCATTCTATTTTCTTGGGGTTTCATCCCTTTTCCTTGAAGTACCAAATGACCAGGAGGTAGGTTTTCGAACATAGGGTTTAACCATTGATTTTCTTGGTCAATTATTTTGGTTTTAGGTTCGATATAAGTTTCTCTTGGTGTGACGGGGGTGCGACTTTATTTTCGCACAGTGATTTGAGGGTTTCATTTGATTTGGTAGGTGATTACAATGTTGATGAAATCATTGTGTTTTAGCATGATGTGTTTATAATATTTTTAGGTTTATATTATTTTATTATTGCTACAAAAATTGTTTCTAATTATGTTTCTATTGCAATTTAATTTAAAATGCAAATTTGGTGTGAAATTGGGGGTTTTCCAAAGAAATGTTTTACTTTTTTTTTGGGGATTCCCTATAAATACTTAAGTGTTTTTATTGACCTGTAATAAGGCTGAAAATAATGTTTATAATTTTTATACCCTCTGGTTGTTTTTTCAATAATGGGTTTTAATTCTGTTTGTGAAGAAAGTGAAGTTCTGGTTCCACTTTTGTTTGAAAATGAAGGTTTTACAAAGTTATCACTTCTTTTTTAACATGGGGATGCCCTAAAAATTATTTTTTGTTTTAATTTATATTTATTGGTTTGCATTTACTGTTTTGGTAACTTACTAGTGTGAACATAGTGTACAAGTGTGGTTCTTAAGAGGTTTTGTGTGCAAAACAACACGGGATTTTGAGAAATTGTTTTATTAAAAAAAAAAGTGTTTGTTGCATGTTTTAAGTGGTATAAAATGTGATAGATTATGTATTTGGTGTATGTGACCAGTAGTGGTGTTTTAATTTAAAATGGATATGTGTTAAATTCTGAAATTGTTTGAGCACAAAGGAGGAAGCCCGGGTACCTAGGTGGGGCGAATGTGTACTATTACGGCTAGTGGGTAGGATGGGTTTTGTCCCTGTTTCACATAGCATTTGGATAAAGAAAAAACTAATTAAACTATGTGGATGATGATTGGGTACCACTAGGTTATGGATATGTTCCCTATTAGTGGCTTGTGCACAACAACAAATCCTACTATGGTTACTTTACACCGAGGTATGAGGTACATGGGGCCCGAGACTATCTAGTGCCTATGGGTGTTCCTGATTTAGTTTCTCATTGTGTTAGTGTTATTTCCACATGTATTGGGGAGTTTTTGAAAGTACATTATAGTATATAACATTTATTTTTAAATGTGTGATCATTCTGAAAACTTTAGCAGGAAAAAAGTTTTCAATTGAAAGTTGCATTTCAAGGATTTTATCACTACTTTTCTTTGTGTATTAAAACTACTTGGTATTTCACATTGTATTGAATGATAATTGGAATAATTTGGTGGTATCCTATTTGTCTTAGGCTTACACCCTACTTACACTCCTTGGATTTAAGTAGACTTGGTTATATTTGACTCAGGAAAAGGAGAGGCTAAGGGTGATGGCAGTTCAGGGTGTTAGTCCCAATCCTTAGGGTAGATTTGTGGAGACGGCTTGGGGGTGATGACCCCATGTCATGTGGAGTCCATGGGGTTGTTTTGTTTCTGTTTCATTGTGTCTTTGGACCTTTTTTATTTCTTTTGAACTTATGTATTCAGTTCTGGATTTTTGTATAAACCTTGTTGGTATGAAATTTTCAGATTCATTTTATCAAATATTTTCGGTGTTTTATGTATACATATTTGGGTAAATCGTTCCCAAACCAAGATAAATGATACTCGTGAACTTGTGCCATCCCATGGGGATAGGTAATGCCCTTCGGGCCTTGTCACGGTCTGGGTTTGGTGCCGGTTTTGGCGGTGACCAGATTTGGTTCGTGACAAAATTGTATTAGAGGGGGTTCGCTCTCTTTGGGTCATGTTATTTGGGGAACAGTTGGAATAGTCTGGAGTTAGGATTGTCAGGACTTGTCATTCTAGTTATGAGTAATGTGGATGATCACCACACCTCATGATGGGATTCAAGTCACCAGGGGATTTAGGGATTTATATGAGTCCTTTGGATTTCTTGGATTGATGATGATTATGGGAAATGAAAAGAGAGTTGGGTTACTAGTCTCGGTGACCTCGCAGGGTCTGGAAAGCCATGTGGAGCCAGGGATACTTAACTAGAACACTCTTTGTGATGGTGACGTGATTGGAATGTGGCTTCCAACCATATTTCCAAGTCACCCACTGAAACTAGTTTCCTCTCGCAATGTCTTGTATTCTATAGTTTTGAAATCTTGGATATTTGGTTTTAAAGTGACTTGGTATTAAGAAGCACAAAGTTTTTGTGAAAAAATTATCTAATAAAGAGTGAATGGTTAGATTTTTGAAAAGGGAGAACTGAATTTTTAAAATTGAATTGTAATGGAAAATAGTGTGTTTGCACCTATTTTGAAAGCATGAACTATGTCAATGTTGGTTTTGAAAAAGTGTTTCCAATAGAGTTTTCTAAACTATTGAAAGGTGTTTTAATGGGCTGAGAGGTTTTGAAATTTATGTGTATAAATTGAAAGTGAGATTTCATTTAAATGATTTTTCCTTTCTAAAAATATTGGTAAGATGTAATTTGGGTTTGATTACATGGTTAGAGGTTTTGAGAAAAAGGTGGTATTGGTTGACTATTTTGGATTTGAAAAGTGGAAAGAATTTTTTTTATTTTAACCTTTGGGATATCCATGAGCGACCAAATGCATGGGGTTATATAGGACGATGAATGGTTAATGGAATGAATGGATGAGTTTTGGGATGGATATGAGGAGGGTGCCCATTATGACACAGAAACATGCATGTGTAAGGCCCATGGGGTACCATTGGTGGATACGCTAACCGTTGAATCGTTTATTTTAAAAAAGATGATTTTAAATGAGAAACTTGATGAATTTATGACTAGTTTGGGATGTTTTGTATTATGTGTTTTTTTAATGTTGATGTTGTGGGATGTTTTGAGTCCAATAACCCCTCCTGTTTGTATTGTGTTTTGGGTTTGTGTTTGGTCGGTAAGCTGTGTTGAAGGGCCGGTTAGTGGTATCTTCTGAGAAATGTTTTGGGATGCTTTTACGGTGTTTACTTTAATGTGTTTGGATCTATTTTGTTGTATATCTTGACCAATGGACCATCTTAGTTGGGTCCTTAGGTTTAATCATTAGATAAGGTACGCCCCGTTAAGGGTTAGTGCATAACTGAAGTGCAACCCGGATTGTTTCTCCATTCGATGTCCCTCATGTTGATCAATATAAGGAATATTTGTCTTGAGATTTTTAGATTGAGGCTACTCCCTTTCCTTTCCTGGTTTTTTGTATCCTCTTGTAGTGGGAGAGTGATCATGGAAGGCTGAAAGAGACCTTAGCCTCTTATGTTTTCTGATTTGCTGAAGGTGTAAGTGGCATGGGGTTGTTAGCATGGATGAGTGTCTGGATGGTGTCTAAGAGGACCTCTGGGTTCTTTACAATTTCTATGAAGCATGAGTTCATGTTAAACCACCAGTGTGGGAAATATGGTCACAATAGGATATTGTGGCCACTTTATAGAACTGTGTGTTTTTTGGGGATGTTGTATAAGGTCCCTCTCTATGTATTGTTTATATTAGTCGCAATGGTCATGTTTGGTGATGCCTTATGATGTCATGGGCTCGATTCACCGTAAAGGTGAATGTTGGGTAATCATTTGAGAGTCTCTGTTTTGTTGGGAAAATGTCTCCCTTGTAAAAACATAAAAATATTCTATTTTAGAGGAAGGTGAGTATAGGTGTTCTTTACTTCTATTGTTTCTCACCTGAGAAAACAAGGTTTGATGTGTGTGCATCATCTAAGCCCTTGTTTCAGTGAAATATCGGGTTAGGGTAATGTGGGTTTGGAATGATTTATGTCTTGGGAAACTTATTAGGGATTGTAGTGTAGTAGTTGGATTCTCCGAAAGAAGAATTATCATTCAGGTGGTTTCCAAAGCCTAAATTTGAGGTCGAAGATGCTTTAATCATTTGAGCTTTAGCCATAGGTCTTGGAGAGAAGCTGGCTCATAGTCAGGGGAAATCACAGGGTCGTTTAAAACATTGTACAAAGTCTTGTCCACTATATGAAAGATAAGAATAGTTTAAACCTATGGTGTCATCATCTTTATTTTGTTGTTCCTGTTCGTTGGAAATAGGTGGAGGACCTTGTACCCATGTCATTGCCCAATGTTATTCCCTCCCCCTTTGGTTTCCATTGAGTCATTAGAGAAAGGAATGAAGTTTGTCTAGGCAGGTTGAGCTCATGCTTTGCGCTTGGTCAGTAGTGACCATGCCCCAGAAAACCATGTAGAAAAAAGTATCCCCACTGTTAGTGTATGGTTTCCCAAAACGTGCATACTAACCATGTGTTCGTCCTAACTCTTTAAATTTTGGGGTCATTCTTTATCGGCCCGTGCTGGGCGGTTAAGATGCTTGGTTATTATGGTGGGGAGACCCACTGTGAGTCTTATATAAGTTATTTTGTAAATTTTTTATGGAAGTATATCTTTTGTACCAGTGAGTCCATTTAGGACTCCCCCTGTTAGTTTCCTTATTCTATCTCAGAAAAAAAATATAGGTTATCTCTTATGGTGGGGAGCCTATTTTTGTTCCCTCGTACCAGTAACCCAGACTTATCCATGGTCTTGGATTGGTGGTAGGTAGTCTTTTTCAGAGATATAAATCTACCTACACCTTCTTTGGGTAATCTCTAAGATTGGAGAGTGCCCAATGGTTTAGTTATGGCAAGGTAAGTGTAACCTTGTTCGTTGTTGTTGTTCGTTTGGGTGAATTGCTTGAGTCTTATTCGGATAGTGTTTAAGGAGTATTATTTTGAAATAAAGTATGAATGTGATTGATCATTTCAGGAAACTGGTGTAAGTTTGGGATGTGAGATTAATCATTCCTTAATTGAACCCTGGAAGTGTTTTGGCCCTTGGGGGCGAAGCTTGGCAAAGAAGTACATCTTGGTTTATCGGTTGGGTTTGGTTTTGGTATCTGGCATTCTTTTAGCTTTTCGGGGATGGAATGTTTTCATGGTGGAGAGAATTTTAACATACATGACTTATCTTAATGTTAAATTTAATTTAATTTCCATTTATGATTTGTTTTTTGCGTTTCTCAAACTTTTATGGTGGAATGGGTTAGTTTTTGTGAATTGGGCCAAACCGTGAGCCCAATTCCAGATTTTAAAATAAATTTTGTTTCATTTATAAATTTTTCATTTTTTTAATATTTTGCACCCATTCCAATTTCTAAATGGTCTCCCTGACATATTAACACCCCCATTGTAGTTTTGTGCCTTTAGAAATCCATAACAAATGTGTATATGGGTTTTTATTTAAGCGATTGGGCCTGCGCAAAAGCCCAATTCCAGTTTTAAAATTAAATTTGATTTATTAATAACTTATTCAATTTTAATGATTTTTTTTTATTCCAAGCCTCACACATGCCCATTTAACCCAACCATGAGACCAATATCTCCATCCACTCTTTGGAGCTCGTCTTCATCACGATTGAGTGCTGAGCTTCTTAGGGTTTTTATAATCAGGAAGATTTGAGGAGGTAAGTTATTTCCATCATAACTATCTTAATTATTACTCTATTTCCTCCATTATAGTTCTTAAATAACCTCATCATCCTTCTTCGAACCTTACTTGTAGTTTTTTCTGTTTTAAATTTCAGCTACTAGTGTATTAGGGGCGATTCTTCTAGATCCCTCAAATAAGTGTTTATCTTCCATTACTCTTTCAAATTGCTTAGGATTTCATTATATTTTCTTGGGGTTTATTCCCTTTTCAATGAAGTAACAAGTTAACAGGAGGTAGGTTTTTGAACCTAGGGTTTATCCTTGGGTTTTCTTGGTCAATTATTTTGGTTTTAGGTTCTATATAAGGCCCTCTTGGTGTGACGGTGGTGCGACTTGATTTTCGCACGGTGATTCAAGGGTTTCATTTGATTTGGTAGGTGATTACAATGTTGATGCAATCACTGTGTATTATCATGTGATATTTATAATATTTTCAGGTTTATATGATTTTATTATTGCTTCAAAAAAAATTCTAATGATGTTTCTATTGTGATTGATTTCTAAATTACAATTTTGTGTGAAATTGGGGGTTTTCCAAAGAAATGTTTTATTGATTTATTTGAAGATGCCCTATAAATACTTATTTGTTTTTATTGACCTTTAATAAGGATGGAAATAATGTTTATAATGTTTATCCTCTTTGGTTGTTGCTGGAATAATAAGTTTTAATTGTGTTTGTAAAGAAAGTGAAGTTTTGTTTCCACTTTTGTGTGAAAATGAAGGTTTTACAATGTTATCACTTCTTGTTTAACATGGGGATTCCCTACAATATATTTGTTGTTTTAATTGTAATTTATTGGTCTTAATTTACTGTTTTGGTAACTTACAAGTGTGAAAATATTTTACAAGTGTGGTTCTTAAGGGGTTTTGTGTGCAAAACAACACGGGATTTTGAAAAATTGTGTTATTAAAAATCAAAGTGTTTGTTGCATGTTTTATGTGGTATAAAATGCGATAGCTTATGTATTTTGTGTATGTGACCAGTAGTGGTGTTTTAAATTAAAATGGATAAGTGTTAAATTCTGAAATTGTTTGAGCACAAAGGGGGAAGCCCGGGTATCTAGGTGGGGCGGATTTGTACTAGTACGGCTAGTGGACAGGATGGGTTTGGTCCCTGTTTCACCTAGAATTTGGATAACAAAAACACTAACTAAACTATTTGGATGATGAATGGGGACCACTACGTTATGGGTTTGTTCCTTACTAGTGACTCATGGACGAGAATGGATTTTACTATGGTTACTTTACACCGAGGTATGAGGTACATGGGGCCCGAGACTATCTAGTACCTAGGGGTGTTCCCAATTTTTTTCTCATTGTTTTTGTGGTATTTGACCATGTATTGGGGTGTTTTTGGAAGTACATTATAGTATCTAACATTTCTATTTAAATGTGTGAACATTCTGAATACTTTAGCTTGAAAATGGTTTCAATTGAAAGTTTCATTTCTTGGATTTTATCACTGCTTTTCTTTGCGTATTAAAACTGCTTGCTTTTTCACATTGTATTGCATGCCCTTTGGAATAATTGGGTGGTATCATATTGGGATTAGGATTACACCCTACTTACACCCCTTGGGTGTAAGTAGACTTGTTTATTTTTGACTTAGGTAAAGGAAAGGCTAAGGGGGATGGTGGTCCATGGTGTTAGTCCCCATCCTTGGGGCAAAATTGTGGAGACGGCTTGTGCGTGATGACCTCATGTCATGTGGAGTGAATGGGGCTGTTTTGATGTTGTTTCATTATGTCTTTGGACCTTTTTTATTTCTTTTGAACTTATGTATTCAGTTATAGATTTTTGTATAAACCTTGTTGGTGTGAATTTTTCAGATTCATTTTATCAAATATTTTTGGTGTTTTATGTATACATGTTTGGGTAAATCGTTCCCAAACCAAGATAAATGATACCCGGGCACTTGTACTAGCCCATGGGGATAGGGAATGCCCTTCGGGACTTGTGACATCCCATGGGGATAGGGAACACCCTTTGTTCCCAAACCAAGATAAATGATACCCAGGCACTTTTTCCAGCATGTGGGGATAGAGAGCGCCCTTCATCCCATGGGCATAGGGAACGCCCTTCGATAATAATTACATTTCCTTACATTAAAATCACAATTTATAATTTCACTCAAGAAAAAATCAACTTCAACTATTTCATTAAAAAATTTCATTTCATAATAAGAATCATTTAATAAATAGTTTATGTATCCTCTAAAAAAAAGAAACACTTTTCAAAATCACTATGTATAGAAATCATAAAATTTATATATATACATGAAACATATAAATATACATTAATCTAAAACTCATAAACATTTAAAAGGAAAAAGAAATGAGAATCACTTAATAATTTAAATTGTAGTAAGTTCAAAACAGAATAATACAATAATTATGAATTAATCATTATTAATGTAATTCATATATATAAAGAAAACTTTAGAGTATTCCCAAAACCCTTTTCCTTATATTTTTCATGATATATTTCATATATTTAAATCCTTTATTCTCAAACACATCCCTCGAGAAAATTTTCATCCATACAATCTCCAACTCATTCAAACTAAATACCACTATATTTATTTATCAAAAAATCATAATTAACATTACCAAGTTATTAGAATTAAAACATTCTTAATTATAATAAATGAAATGAAAAAAATGAGTTTTAATTAAAATATCTATTTTTTACAATTAAAAAACATTTGTTGAAAATCCATACTTTCAATATGTAAATTCCTTAAAACCAAATTATAAGAAATAAAATCAAATTATTTCCATTGAATTTTTTTAGATTATTCAAGTTCTTATATAGTTAAAGATACTTTCAATAAAAATACACAAAAAACCATGAAACCAATAAATATAGTGAGAACCTATAAAATCTATTATAATTACCTATGATAAATCCATTCAAACTAATAGCATAAAATATAATTATAAATGATACACACAATATATAAAATGAAGTGTTAAACCCTCACAAATTAAGCTTCCAATGTAGATATAATTATAATCAAGTTTGTATAGTTTTTCTGTGATATTTAAATTGACATATCTCATATTAAAAATATGAATAAAATTTATGTAATGTATTCATAGCATATAATAACCTTTTTAGAATATCATAAAGTAAAAATAATGAAATACATTTCAATTTATTCTATTTAAAATATTTTGTTTCTACCACCACAAATAAAATAGTTTATTTTCAAAGATCATTTATGGGAAAAGTGAGAAACCAACAGATTCTAGAATACAGAAAAGTCTAACCTCATAGGAAATAAACATCCCATTTCAAAACAATTCAAAATGATTGTATTTATTTAACTTGAATATTTTACATTTGATGGATGAAACCTCTATATCTAGTATGTCTTTAATGAGATCCTTGGAGTGAAATTCCATCTTTTCCCTAGTCTGCACATGCCTCTCCATGCTTGTTTTCCCCTTGTTGAATCCCTATGTCAGAATCTTTTTCTATTTATCATTCAAAGAGAGAAAATCACTATTCAATTCGACTTGAAACATCCTTTCAAACTTCTTGTGTGCATCCTCCTCTATGACCTTGATTAGGAAATACTCCTCAAATATTTCCTTTTTAGAATGCATGAAGAGACCCTATGAGTTATCTCATTTACCATCTTCCTTATCGGCATTATCAGAATAAATAGAAGATGATACCTCTATTATGAGCCAATGGGAATATGAGCTACTAGATCAATAGGTATAACCGATTTGAAGGGAGCATGATTTTGCTAGATGACCTTGTGCTATGAGGATTAGGAATTTTTGAATATTCCTTACTTATCCACATCATCCTTATATGGTGAATAAATCCATATAAATCCAAAATGGAATTATTTCATTTAATTGAATTGGATTGAATGAATATCTCCACATGCTCATCTTCTTTGGAATCATAAGAAAAAGTCTCATTTGATAAATCGTTATCCATAATTTTGACATCCATCCCTCCTCGTGATAGGTGATCCACTTCACAACCTTCCTCTGCATACTTCCATTATTTGAATGGGTTGATGGTGTCATCTCCCCACACTCAAAAAATTATTTTGGGGATCAACGCCTACTGAGGATCGAATTTTTCTGGCATCATCGATAACCTGTGTTACATTCCCATAGTTTTTGGTATTGGAAGGTCCGCCCTCGCCTGCTTCCTGAATAAAGTTCCTAGTAGAAGGGATGAAACCATGTCTCATGGAATCAAAAAATGGGGGAGGTATCCTTAAACATGGGACTTCCAGAACCTGCTAATTCTCCTCTAAAACACCTTGAAACTATAGTAATGGAGTATTCCTTGGGTTTCCCCTTCGATCCACTAGGTTATTTGGACTACCTTGCATCCCCGCAGCTATCTCCATAACCACCACCTTGTTATCAGAACCTCCTCACAATTGCACTATCTTAGTTTGGACTGGAGGGTATCACATGTTGCACTCAACCCCATAATCCCCCACAGCCTCACCCAGGAGCAGATTCATGCTCAATCAGCATAGTAACCCCCAGGTCGCGCTTTAAAAGATCAAACATATCCTCAATATTTAGCTCATTTTGATCTCTTACCTCTTCCTATGCGATTTGATCAGGACACAATCATCGAAATCCCTCCTGCTAAGATTCTTAGACCAGAAAAACAACATTTCCCAGCTATGGATCAATTCCCCATGCCATACTCCATGGAGACAGTATGAAGACAGGTGTCCTAGTCGACTACACATCGAGCAGTAATCGACCCAAGAATCAAATACCACAGCTTTATTACACCTGTATTCTTCTTCAACCGCGATCCAAACCCACTCAACCGGTAGCCTTGAGACATACACTCCTATATAAATACATTGATTAATTGGATGACTTACTGATGACGTTAATCTATCGAAACACAAAAATCGACCAACCAGGTTCCCCAACATATGAATAATTGATGGGTTTTGAAACAGAAAAGTAATATCCAGGAAGCTTACCCATTTCTCATTGGCGGGTGCATCCCGGTTCATGTAATGATCATATGACCATCAAAATTGATAGAACTTACAACCATTACATTTGTGTTGATCCTTCAAACATGCACAAATCAGATCATATTCTGAGGAAAAAAGAATCATCAAATGGAATTTGTCGAGGAGACTAACAATCAGACGTTCCTGTAACCCCCAACAACCAAATATGAAAAATCCTCAACTGAAGGTATTCCATTCCCAAATCAATCCTCTAGGGTCATATCCAAGAGACATGAACCCTCTGTGAACTCCAATTTACATAACGAAAGCAAATGTGTTCAAAACCAGATATTTGGAACCTTCATGTTTAGTGAGATAACCACGAAATTAGGGAGAAAAAAGTGAAAGTGGGAGAAGGGGACACTTTTGTGTAGCCAAATAGGGCAGGACCAGGTCTTACCCCATCCCACCAGTGGGAAAGGGTGAAGTCTTCCTTCCTGAGTTTTTTTGGTACATTTATTGAAAAAAAAAATTAAAAATAGCATGGGTTTATTTTTTTAAAATACGTCTCAAATATGGCATTGTTGATGCCGCCTTCCATCCTCTACGCCACCTTTCTCCTAAATTGATGACATGGAAAAGGTAGTGGGGGGTTTAGCCTATCCCTCAGCTCGTTATAAAATGGAAGCCCCCCACCTCATTCTCGTAACTTCAGTTTCCCTCATCTCTCCAAATTCCACTTCATATCTCTCTAAAAAAATTCTTTTTCCATGCGTTGGAGTTTCTGGTACAAAAGAAGGAAGAATTTTTTTAAGCACCATTTAGAGGCATTTTTTTACTTAATTTAATTTTTTTTATTTATTTAATTTAATTTTTTTAGTTTTAAATCATTCAATTAGTAAGTAGATTACTTAGTTATATATATTTTCATTATTAGTTTGTTTAATTAGTTATATATAGTTTGGAATAATAATTTTTATTAGTAATGATTAAGTATAGATTAAGTATAGATTAAGACTTAGGATTAAGTATTGTGAAATTTTTGTAGCATAAGGATTATGTGGTTATCTAAGAAATCAAATCCTTGTGTGGTTACAAACTAGTAGATGTTGCTTTGGTACAGATGTACATAGGGGTAAAACCCAAGAACACTACTTTGAGCTAGAATCGAATGGGAACTGGTGCATGATAAAGGGCCTTGCTGCACTCTTGATTTGACACTCTTGGGGGATTTGCTAAAGATGATTCATATTTTATTTATAATCTAAGAAAATACCTAAGAAAAAAATCAAATCGGTATATTTATCATTAATAAAAGGAAAATTATTATGTTATATAATGAAATGGACAAGGATAATAGTATTAAAGATTTAAAGTAATTATTAGTAATTGAATAATTTTTAGTATGCTTTTTTAAAGATGTTATTTATTAAGTAGTTTAATTTGTGATATATAGTTTAGAAATAAT
This sequence comes from Viscum album, assembly GCA_963277665.1. Classification (NCBI taxonomy): domain Eukaryota; kingdom Viridiplantae; phylum Streptophyta; class Magnoliopsida; order Santalales; family Viscaceae; genus Viscum; species Viscum album. Next base: position 286,269,001 of record OY728139.1, read on the forward strand.
ACTTATTATTTTTAATGATTAATTATAGATTAATTAATAATAACATAGGATAAAAAATAAATACATATGATTAGTTAATTATAATTGACTAATGAAAATAATATTGTTAATTATTAAAGAATAAATAATTAAAGAATAACATAATAATGATTAAATTGTGATTAAAGAATGATTGATTAGTTAAAAACTGTACGATGAAAATCAATTGATAAAATGATAATTATGATTATATAAAATTAAATAGAGAATAAAATGTTTTAAAATGTTAGTATTGTAATGATTATATAGTTTAGAAATAATAGTAATTATTAGAGATGATTAATTATAAAATAATTAAAAAATAACATAGGATTAAAATATAAATCCATATAATGAATAGAATATTTTAGGGTATAAAACGTTGTCCTAAAATTAAATTATAATAAACATTATATGGTCAACCGTCATTGTTAATATCTGTTACGCTATCCTAATTTTGATGAAAGAAATATTTTTGACGTAGAGAGTCATGTTTTCTTGTGTGTATTGCTATGGGGAGGTTATTCAAACTGAGTAAGGATATTCCTACAGTACACAACCAATAAATGTGGTTAGTACTGTTGATTGTGTAACCCTAAGTGACATTCAAGAGAGAATTCATGGTTCCCGAAATCTGGGACCCAATCAAGATATCAAGTCTATGAACTATAGAAATTTTCAATTCCCGGAAACACTGTGGCATCTAGCTTGTCCATTGGTTGCTGATGTGCAGTGGGTCCAAAAAATGAATTTATTTTCTCAATGATCAGATGGTACCATGATGGAGTTATATATTGATGTTTCTACTATACAACAATAATTTCGAGTTGCAGAGGATGGTATGTCAATAAATTTTCATTAGTTTGTTTATTGAATTTTTTTTAATTAATTTTTAATCTATTTATAGGGATGTCACACAGGGAAGCTTGTTCACAAAAAATATGAAGAGGAGGATGAGTTCATTAACCAGGAAGCCATCCATACTGAAGCGTTTGAGGTGATGACATCTTTTCGTGCACATTCTGAGTGCATCTTCGAGCATCCATCCCGGAGAGAGGAGGTTCCCTCCTCAGATGAACATCCTACAGAAGTTGCTGTGGTTGAGGAGCCACAAGCACAGTGATGTAGACAGCGTCATTCTGCACGTGAGACCTCGCTGGTTCCATAAGAATAGGTTAGTCCTCTTATGGTCCAGCCTCAGCCAATTCATGATGTGCCTCTGGTGGCATGAGATCCGCCTTTCTTGATAGGATATCTGCAGTTCTCTCCATCATGGGGTCCAGATCCATCACATCCTTGGGGTCCAGATCCATCACATCCTTAGTGTATAGATCCATCACATCATTGGGGTCCAGATCCATCACAGTCTTGGAGTGTAGCTCCATCGGAGGCTTGGTTCCCCAAAGCAATGATGGAAGGTCCTTCTACCACCCTAGTGGGAGGCTAGTCAGGAGGTTAGTACAAGATGTCAATGCCAACTCCTCCCACTGACACATATATTGAGGATGCAGCAATCAATTTTCCAATGCCTGAGGATCATTCCTCTCCAGGTCATCAGACTCCACTATAAACTCAACGTAGACGTCATATTCTCAAACCACCATGTGGGACGGAATCTCCTCACCAATGTCATAGACATTGATTTTACATGTTCATTTATATTTTTTCATTCTACTAAAATGAAAATAAAAAAACTAATATTATCCCTTATTATATGTTTATCCAGTATTTTAGATTTCATTTATATTTTAGGCACTGTTTATATTTGACATCTTTCAAAGTCGACAACTTAAAACATAGGTATAATTAATAAATTTCAAGTTGATAACTTTAAAATCTTATAAAAAATAAAGTATAAAAACAAATTAAATAAAATTTAAAAGATATCCTAAACATCTGAAAAGTTTTTGAAAATAAAGTGTTTCACAAATAACATAAATAAATTAAAATGAAAGGATTGAAATAAAAGTAACTCAGAAGTGAGCAAAATATTGAATGTCGAGGAGGATCATAAGCCACCAACATGACTTTGAAAGCCTATAAAATATAAACTATAAGACACATACAAATAAAAATTAAAAATTTCACTAATTTTTATATGTTTTATCAATGTTTAAAATTTCATTCATATCAGTCATATAGTTTATATTTTATAGGCTAGCAATGTAATGTCCTTGAAACATTTTTAAGTTTCAAGTAGGTGGATTAGAATGATTATAAAATATTTTTCATCAATACTTTTTTAAGAAATTATTTTTATTTTTGAAAACTTGTCATGTTTTTAATAAATTTTTTTAATGCCATTCAATTCGGTCTTATAGTATATGTTTTATAGGCTAGAAAAGTAATGTACTTGAATCATTTTTAAGTGTCATGTAGGTGGATTAGAAACATATAAATTATTTTTCATCAACATTTTTTAATAAATTCTTTTTTATTTTCGATTAATTGTTATATGTATAATCAATTTTTAAATTTTCATTCATATCGGTCTTATAGTTTATATTTTATAGGCTAGCAAAGTCACGTACTTGAAATATTTTTATGTTTTAAGTAGGTGGATTAGAAATATTATAAATTATTTTTCATCAATTCTTTTTGAGAAATTATTTTTATTTTCAACTACTTGTTATATTTTTAATCAATTTTTAAACTTTACTTTGTATCATTCTTATAGTTTATATTTTATAGGATAGAAAATTCTCATACATGAATCATTTTTATGTTTCATGTAGGTGGATTAGAAATCTTATAAATTATTTTTCATCCACATTTTTAAGAAATTATTCTTTTGACTAATTTTTATATGTAAAATAAATGATTAAAATTCTATTCATATTAGTCTTATTGTTTATATTTTATAGGCTAGAAAAGTCAAGTACTTGTAACATTTTTAAGTTTCATGTAGGTTGATTAGAAAGATTATAAATTATTTTTCATCAACAGTTTTTATGAAATTATTTTTATTTTTGACTACTTGTTATATTTTTAATCAATGTTTAAAATTTAATTCATAGTAGTATTATAGTTTATATTTTATATTCTAGCAAAGTAATGTACTTGAAACAATTTAATGTTTCATATAGGTGTATTAGAAAGAATATAAATTATTTTTCATCAATATTTTTTAAGAATTTTTTTTTATTTCCCACTACTGATTATATGTTTAATCAATGTCTAAATTTTCATTAATATTTGTCTTATATTTTATAATTTATAGGCTAGAAAAGTCAAAAACATGAAACATTTTTATGTTACATGTAGGTGGATTAGAATGATTATAAATTATTTGTCATCCACGTTTTTTAAGAAATTCTTTTTATTTTCTAATATTTTTATATGTTTAATCAATGTTTAAAATTTCATTTATATCCGTCTTATAGTTAATATGTTATAGGTTAGGAAAGTATCATATTTGAATAAAATATATGGTATGTTGAAACATTTTGTTTTATTTATATATAAATATAACAATATAATAATAAAACATTAAAAATTTAAATATATAAATATAATAATAAAAATAAGAAAACAAATATTTTTTTTAAAGCAAAGGCCACATCGTAGATGCCACCTATGAGGTGTATTTTTTTCAAAACAATTAAACCTCTGTTGTTTTTATTTTTTTTCAGAAAATGTAAGAAAAAACACTTCATCCATCCCCATTGACGATTAGGGAATCTCTGGTCGAGGAATGCTTGCTGCTTCTAATCCCCATCCAAAAACCTTGTGTTTCCTAAATTAATTTTATAGATACCAATTTATCCCAATATTATCTCATATAAAAATATCAGAACACTAATAAATTATTTTTATTTCATATATAATTTCAAAATGTTAAATCTATCATAAAATGTTCATAAAAAAGTGAAAATTAAATTCATTGATATCAAAAAATTTCAAAGGAATCAGTTAAAATTTTCATTTTATATTAAACGTTTCAAATATCATTCTTTATGTTCATTTGAAACACTTTCATATAAAAGTTTAAATTTAAAAATTTAAAAAACAATTATTATAAGCTAATTCATTATATCCATGAATCCAGATAAATAATTATATAGATTAATTAAAAAATCAATTAATCACCATGACTATCATTGAATAAATATTGAAAAAATGTCAAAATGAATTATGAAATCTTTTAATAAATTAGATTATCAATAATAACCATTAAGGAAATCACAAAATAATAATAAGGGGTATCTAATGATTTAAAATAATAAATAATTAAACCTCTTCCAAGTTCAAGAGAGTAGAAAGTGGATTATCTAATTTTTAATGATGGGGGAACCACCTCTTTTTATAAGACAATCGCCTCACTCAGAACTATCAATGTATCACGATCGACATAGCCAACAAAACCCACTCATTCCATACAAAAAGATAACTCCAAACACCTCCTAAAGAAGAATATAGATTATCTAATTTCCACACGTGGTTAATGTGTTCTCTCATAATATGACCATTATTGTTCCATTCAAATAATATTTAGAGGGGGAATCAACCTAGTGTTTTCATACTAGAGAGGGTAGGAGATATCCTTGATACTCATGGAGTTCTGTTCACACTGTGATTGAGTTAACAATATGAACACAGATGATTGATGAAACTGACAGGTCATATAGGAGGAAAAAATAACATCCCATGCATTTGAATGATGGTTAATCTGAGAGAAGATCGAGGGGGAGCAGTGGCATAGATGAACATTCCCAAGAGAATGATTGTAGCATTGAAAATTAGTTAGTTTGGGCTTATTTTTAAATGATCATGGAGAGTTTTATCAGCACTTTCCAAAAAGTGGTCATAAAGAGTTGTTTTATCAACACTAAATTAATAAGTGCACCCAAAAGACCTCTTAATCTACGATTTTCGGTGCTGATAAAAGCTATATTTATCAACGCTAGACAAGTATTGATAAGGACCTATGTGATTAATTTTAATAATATAATCAACATAATTCTAAATTTTAATTTTATTTAATTTTAAATAAATATATTTAAATTCATATAATTATAAATATGTTGAAAGAATTGTAAATATGTGTTTATAAATATAATTATAAATTTAGATTTAGAAATATATACAAATATAAAGATAAATATATTTAATGTATTCAATTTTGAAATATATTTAATATAACTTTATATTTATTTAAAAAAACTATTTTTTGATAATTATATAACTACTTTTTAAAATAATTATACTTATTTATTTATAATTATAAATATATAAATTTATAAATAGATTAAATACACATTCCTAAATTTATTCATTTATAAATATATATTTAAAAACTTATATTTAACGTTATTATTTAATGCATAATCTTAAATGCATTAATGTTAAACTTGAGAGAAATAGAATGATTAAAAATGAGTATAATTTAAAAATATTGAAAAAACGGATACGTTTTATTAATTATAAAAATTATTTAATAAGAAAAATATTGATATATATGGAAATGAAGATGAATTCATATTTAAAATAGTAAAACATAGTAAATTAATGTGTATAAATAAATATTAGAAATTATAAATTCAAAATATTAAAAATGAATAAATAATACTAACTAAAATAATATTGGAAATAAATAAATAAAACGCACCAATTAAATACAAAATATATTAATTGTATTATTTTACTAAATGAAATTATAAAATAAATGTGTTTTTTTTAAAAGAGAGACCTTGTCTAATGGATCAGTCCCTTCCTAAATAAATAAAAACAATTACAATAGTCTAAATGAGGTCATTTTTCATTTGTCCCTTTAAAATATAGGAACCAACTAAATCAAGAGAGCTTTGGAGAAGATGCAATCACCACAACTCACCCATGGGTTCACAAGGCCATCAGTAAAAGATTTATCTTCACAAAAAACATGTGTGATAATGTACTTCATTGAGGAGATAATTTCTAATCATTTAATCCATCATGCAGTCTTCTTCTATGAATGGTGGATATTACTAGTTCTCACTGCTTACACAATCGTGGTGGAGTCACATTATATCAATAAATTGTTCCAATCCCATTGTCATTCCATGTCCATAACATATATCATACCAATCATTTTGACTTCCAATGAAGAGGCAACACCCCTAGGGTTATAAAGATATCCCATGACATCACCATTATGATATCTAAAAATAGATATGAATCCCACAAGGCTAGGACTACATCTAGAATCTCCTTTATAATTTCATTTAAACCATCCAAAAAATGGCGAGTTCCAAATAACTTCAAGTGTATCCAAGTGAGGGGGGAAGTTACCAACATACTTTAGATATATCAACACTACAAATTCATGAATAGAATAGTTACAATGGCCCCATTGAATTGAATTTTCAATTTGCACAACCATAGAAATATTAACGACGGTTGAGTGAGGATAAAAGTTGTACTTATCATGAATCATTGTTCTCCTGGCCTACCATAAATCATGAACAATCATTGCACATTCCACCTTGAAGATATTCATAAGATGATGATACAATAATAGCTTAAAATACTCCTAGATACGATCAACAATCCAATTAGCAGGTAGATTATGAAGCATGAGAATTTCAAAACACCATTTCATCATGTTGAGGTCATGTGACAAGATAAGAAAATATAATCCAAATCATCACTATGCAGGTTGGAGAAGACACATCTCAAGAAGAGGGAAAATGCCACCTATTGATTGATGGAATTAGCAGGGATCTTTGAGAAGAATAATATCTATAATAGAGATAATCTAGATGAAAAGTCCATTTTTATTTAAGCATATTATCCAGTTATGAATACCTTGAATTTCTTTCCAGTAAAAAAATTTAAAATTAAACATTCCATCCATATCCAGTTCCCATATCCGTAAATCCTCTAAGTTAATAAAGTCATAATTGGAAATTGTTGAACTAACTTCATCAGAAATGGAGTCAAGACAAGACATTTGACCCGTAATGGTGGTACTATTATCCTTCACTGGGGCATAAGATTCATGAAGTTTCTCTAATGAAATATCTATCAAATTATCAAACTAGAATTTAAGAGAGGAATTATTTCTAGCTAACTTGTGTGATTTTATTGAGATTCTAGAAAATACAGATTTCAAGTAAAGAAAAATAGTGTATTTAATATAAATTATGTTTCCATATTTAAATCTACCCAAGAATCTAGATCTAATAAATATCAAAGAATATTGTATTTCCATTTAAAATCACCAAATAAGATGAGTTTTAAGGGCCTGATTGAAGAGACAGATATTCATAATACCAAAACCCCTAGGACATTAGGTTTACAACACTGCTTCCATTAAGTAGTTATGATATTTCTTTCAACAATTCTTCTACTCAAAATAAAATTCTTTAGGGATGTGTTGATGAATTTAATGAAATAATAGTGACATTTTAGAGCATAAAAGAATAAACAAACATAGAAACAATAATTTTCTTCATAACCAAAATTCTTTAGGCCATTTAGGGGGACATACATTTCTAGGAGGCCAAGAGTCAGTGAATTTTGCTCAAAATTTGTTTAAAGTAAATAACATGGGGTCTTCCTAAATACATGGTAACCCCTAAGTAAAAATGGGAATAACTCCCTATTTAATGACAAATTCCCTAATAATATTTAATTTCTTGGATCCGTCAATGTTTTTACCAAAATAAACGAATGATTTGTTCCAACTAATTTATAGAACTGACAATTTTTCATAATTCAATAGGACCTTTTTTATGTTTTTGATGTTTCTCCTATCCTATAGGGCAAAGAGACTAATATCATCAGAAAAAAATAATTTTGAATTGGCGGGTAAACCTCAACCAACTCTAATGGTTTTCAAATAACCCATATCCACCATATTTAGGAGAATCCTTCCAAGATAGTTCACTATAATAGAAAATTTAATGGAAGAGAGAGGGTCACCATGTTTAACCCCTCTCGAGAAAGTGAAATAAACTTCTATTGATGAATTATTAATAATTGAGATGTGAGAAGATCTAAGAGGAGCTTCTATACAATAAAAAACATTTATATCAAATCCAAAGCTGAAAAAACATTTCCAATAAAATGTCGGCCCATGGTGTCAAAGGATTTTTTTAACCTCATGTTTCAAAGTAATATTACCTCTCCTGGTAGATTTCCTGAGGATATTAACACATTCTGATCCAGTAATGAGAGAATATTGAATTATCCTCCCTTTAATGGGTCCATATTGGTTCTGAGAGATAATTCTATATGAGACTTTAGAAATCCAATTAGAAATAATCCTTCACATGATTTTTTGAATGGTGTTGACAATAAAAAAAGACTATAATTGACTAGATTCACTTGCATTTTCAAATTTTGGGATGGGGGTAATAAATTGGGAATTAGTACCTAGTGAGAGAGAGACACCTTTGAAGAAATTACTAACCAATTTACAAACATCATGATGAATAAAATTCAAACATATTTGAAAAAAACGAGTAGTGAAACCATTCGGTCGAGGAGAGGTTCTCTCGTTAAGGCCAAAGATTCCATCCTTAATTTCAATGTTCAAGGGAATTGAGATGAGCATGAAGTTATCTTCACCAGTTACCAGTCTAGGAATAATGTACTCTATTAAATCCAAAGAAGTTGGGGGAGGGGGAATTTGAAAAGGTTCATATAAGAGGATACAATATGATCATAAAGATCTTGCCTATTATCCAAGAGTTGGTCTCCATCTTTGAAGGGACCAAGAGGCTTCATAACCTTTCTAGTTCATTGAAGAGAATTAAAAAAAATATTGTTTCTATCCCCATCCATAAGCCATTGGTTATAAAATGATCCGTCTAAATTTTATGTTTATGATTAAGGAGATTTTTGAGCCTTGAAGTCATCTCAACTTCATGTCCAAGGCTTTCAGAGATTTTTTTCATAGTAATATCTTCTTGAAGGATGTGAAGAGATTGATCTAGATAATCAATCTCTTTGTCCAAGCAACTGAAACAATTTTTGCTCCACGCTTTCAACCTTGCTTTGAGCATTTTAATATTAAGAGTTTATTCCCAAGAATTTTCATTGAAATCAACTGAGGACTAGGTGTCATGAAAATGTTTACTGCAATCAGAATGAGTAGTCCATGCGTTGTTAAACCTGAATGGAAGTGGTGGTTTCATTTTTTAGACATGCGACTAGAATTTGGTGACAATCAGAATTGGATCTTGCCAAGGAAACACCTGAAATGGATTTCAAAGGGTATAAAGTGGATTTATTAATAAAATCAATATCAATTTATCTATGCATAATTCTATTTAGATGCTTTTTGTATCAGGTGAATTCATCTATAACCAGATTTACCTCAACAAGATTGTAATTTTCAATGGAGGCCCTGAATTCGTTGTATGAAATAGAATGAGAAAATGGACAAAGATTTTCATTAGGGTGAATAATTTATATGAAATCTCCAATAAAGATCCAAGGATCATTGATAATAACATAAAGAGTATTAATTTCCATCCAAAGAGACATTCTATAAACATTATTGTAAAAGACATAAACAATAGAACAAAAATTATGGTTACCTGCCTTGAAGAAACTGCATGTAATACAATGCTCACTTGAACTAACTGTGACTGGATTATCAATATTAACATTAACTAGGAGACGAAGCCTATTAATATCAGAATAATTTTGATTCATTCCAAGCATTTGGTATCCCCTATATTCAAAAGAGGCAATTTTATTAGAGATGCATCTCTTGGGCTCAGATAGCCCAATAAAGAAAAGTTTGTACTTAATCATAAGAAGCTTGAGGGAAGCTATATTTTCAGGGTTGGCTATTCCTTGACAGTTCCAAAAAATAATCACCATTTATGTTTGGCTCTGTGGGTGACTTCCCCCTTTTGATATGTTCCAATTTTCCATACTTTATCTAATATTTTTGTCAGTTCAACTCTTTTAGTGCGGGATGCCAATAGCAATTCCCTGGAATTAGCAGTAGTACAGTAGTTATTAGATGAGCATGTGTCTGCATTCCCCTTTAGAGGAGTAGTGGGAATATATCTAGGCATGTCCATGTACATGTATGACCATTACGATCTAAGAGATTTTGTGGTTGGTCCATAACAGCAACATCCTATTACATAAAATCCTTCCATGAACATATGATACATTTGAGTGGGTGAAACAATGTCGGCTTCAATAAATATAATTAAAAAATGAATATTAAAAATCAAACAAGTTACATAAATATTATGTGGGTGTGAATTGTATATAATACTACATTAATTACATATATATATGTGTGTGTGTGTGATCACACCGCGATTCACTGTTTCATTTTCATCCATACACCACTGTGGTAAACTAGTTTTGTATTGAATATTATAAAAATAATACCAAATTGAATTCCATATTTGAATCATTAATTTTGTGTTTATCACTTTTAAAATGGGCATTGTTACTTTTTTTGAGGATTTGATTGCAGGAGGAGGTGATTTGGAGGCCCTGAAGATGATCCAGAAAGAAAATGGGCCAAAATTGCATGGATCCTAGGGACACCTGTCCACTGTTTTGAACAGTACGCGAAATCCGTGCATCCAAATGGGCTGAACTTTTGCGGGCCTCTCCAAAACTTCATGGTCTACAATTCAACTCAAATAACAGAAGGCCAGTTAGTTCATCAGGTGGCCCATCTGAACCATTCTGTCCAGGAGACAGAATCTGCACGATGTCAAGAGTTTGGTTCGGTTATATGACTATATCTCCATTTATAGATGTTCAATGGCCGCCAAATTGGACATGGTGATAGTCAAGCCCTCTTGGAACATATTTCAACTTTTTTCCAAGTAGAGATAATGCCATATACCAACCCAACACCGAGACTCAATTGGTATCAACAAAACTGGGTGCTCAAAACCACTTAGCAATTTGGCTATAAAAGGGCACCAAGGGAACCTCATTTGGAAGTTCGACCAGGAGGCAAAGCTCTGGTATTTTGGAGAGCCAAGGGAGTAATCTCATCATCCAAGAAGTTCTGGAGTCCCCTATCCTCATAGGGGGATCAAGGATAAAGAAGGAGTTTCACCCGAGCCTCCTCCTCCTCACGACGGCGAGCTAAACGGTGGGCGATCATTTCGAGGGAGCTACACTTACTTGGGAGGGAGTTCTAGCACTTGTTCTTCCACTGGTTTTGTATAATTTGTGTGTTAAATATTTCACTTATGATTAATCTCTATGCTCTTCTCTTCTGAATGCATTTGTGTGGTTTAATTTAAGTGAAACACTTTTTATCTCAACACCGATTGGGTTGAGATTTCAAGTGGGGATCTTGATTTGTTCCGATAGGACAAGACAAGAACCCTATTAATATCACACATACATAAGATTTCAGTATGTTTTGGTAGCCTTAAATCTGCTATTGAGATCCAAACCTTGACAACACGATTGTTTTGTCAAGGGTTGGTGCTTTGTGCAACATTTTGAGGGGCAAGAGGGGAATCAAGATCTTGACAACCCTCAACCAAAGAATTGAACAAAATCATGTCAATATTTTCAGAACAATGAACTATCCAAGTTGTGTGGTGAACATGAAATGATCTCCTTTATCTCATAATTGTAAAACACCTCTTTTATTTTTCAATTATTAAACTCTTTAAATCAATTCATTTACATTAAACTGTTTTAAAAAAAATACCCCCCTTTTAGTCCCTTTTATTAAGAACACACACTCTAAACCTACCAACGCTCCTTGAGAGACGAGCTAGGGTCTGCCCTAGACTATATATCATCCTCAAAAACATAATCAATTTGACGTGTCACGATAGCACGGTCAGTGTGAATTCAATGTAACACACTTTTGATATATGCAAAAATGAAAAAACAAACGACATTCAATTAAATGTCAATTACTCGACAAAATTAGACAATATTTTTAGTTAATATTAATTTTTAATTATAAACCATTTCCACTAAATATAAGATGTATTTAACATAAGCATACGTTTTTTTATTTTATAAATCAAATTTTAGCAAATATCATATATATTTTGATATGTATATACATAGAAATATATGTAAATATATTTCAATATTAAAAATATTTAATATATTAATGGGTAATTATGTATGAAAACAATTAAAAATGAATGATATTAATATGGTTTTAATTATTGCATTTTTTTCATTTTCTATATTTATAATTAATATATATTATTGGTTACTATTTATAATTAATATATATATAAATGCAATATATATTACAACTATCCATTTTTTAAACAATTGTTTCATTAATAATCTTTTTAATAATTTGGCAATTTATTCATTCTTAATTTTTTTGTTCAATTATTAAAATTTATTCATTATAAATATATTTACAACATACACTATTTCTTAGTATTTATTATTTATATATATGTATATTAAATTTACTCATTTTTTAATAATCTTTTAATTAACAATGTTTTTAATATTTTTTGAATTTACACATTATTTATTTGTATATATATATATATATATTAAAGTTATTAATTATTATATAATTAATAATTTGTTTAATATTTTTTAATTTATTCATTTTCAATTTTTATTTGTTTAAGAATTTCAATTTGTTAATATTCTTAATACTTGAGTTTTTATCAATGTTTTTGTTGGAGTATATAAAAAAATGGTGGTCGTGTATAGGCTTGGATGGGGGGCAAGTGGGTTGAGTTGGGTATGATCGGGTCCATGTGTCTCGATGTGTATGCGAGTGTGAATCCCCCGCTGTCATGTCAGATTGTGTTAGTGGGACGCTCAGATTATAAAGTGTGGCACCGACAAACAAGAAGTATGATGTGGGATAGCTGCGTGGGATAACCCTTTATGTTGATTAAAAAAAGAATTGTCAAAGCCCAGCCTTTATCAGCCTTTTTATGAAGTGTTGATAAAAATACTTTTATCCCGATTGCCAGTTTTTTAGTAGTGATTGTTATCATCTGTCTCTTCTTCGAGTCATATTATTTCCTATTCTTCATTCGGTTTTATTCTCTAGGTGTCCCTCATGATGGTTCCATGACATCCCACAACTTCTTCAGCAGGTCCTTCTTTGCATCGATATCCCTTTTCTAGGGCCTTTCCCAACCCGCCATGCTCTCTGCCATTGATATGGCCACATAACCTTGGTTTCTATTTTGTTGGCCTCCTTAGCGTAGGAAGTTGGGCAGCTTAGGTGTTTATCGTTTCATCTCACAGTCAGCCCCCTTCTTATTTTGGCAGCGTTGGTGGTCCAATGCCCCATCTGCTGTTCGCCAGCCAGGGTTGGGGTCCACGGAGGACATCCCGTTTTGTCGATGATGATTTTGTGGGCATTCCCATCATTCATTACTCCAATGCTGGTGGCTTCCACTTTAGGGCATCCCACCCCAAAGACGTTCATCATGGAGCCGACTCCACGAGTCTTACATCCACTTCCACCCTCTCTTGCAATTATATTCTCAGGCATCCGACCTCGGCAGAGAAGACCGTAGCGACACCCTCCATTGGTGTCTCTTCGAAATCTACTAATTTTTAGCGACGCCCACCACTGGATCTCTGCCACGCTGACCAAAAATATATATAGACCCGCTTGCATACATTAGTTTTTCCACACACATATATATATATATTGACCCACTAAACTGATTTTAATGTTTGTATTCAAAATAAGATATCAATTTTGTTCAATTGAAACTCCATATATAAGAAATTTAACTTTGAAATAAAATCTTTTAATTTATAGAAAATTATATTTTTGAATAAAAACGATTTCTTTTTATAATGACTAATTATATTTCTACTTTTTTGTAAATCATTGATTAATCCATTGTTTTTAATATTAAATTCCAAATATAAAACATAACATTTATCATTCATTAATATACACATAATAAAATCTTTTATTATGTTTTTGGTAACACTAGGAACATTATAACAGTTATGAAAAACCAAGATCATCCCAGTCGGCAATGAGAGGTGGTAGTCGTCAATAGCCAATGCAGCTAGCCTTGCGCCATTGGTTGCTCGAAGATCCACCTCTCCTCTGGAAATATTTCTAAATCTACTTGGTTCTTGCATTTGAATACAGATGTGAGCCCCACAAGCTGTATCTAATACCCAATGTGTAGAAATAGAAAGATTACACTCGATAACGAATGCACCATTAGCATCCCGACGCTTCTAGGTACAGTTCCTCATCCAGTGTCCTTGCTTGCCACATTAAAAACACATTGTCTCCCGTTCCTTGCCCTGCCTATGGATCTTCCCCTTCTTGGAGGGATGATGCTAGGGGGCTGCAGACCGTTTATAAGTCTTTGGCCCCATTTCATTGTCCTTCCCTTTCTTATTCACCATAAGGACTGCAGGTTTGTCACGCCCCATGTCCTTATCTGCCTGGTGAGTTAAGGGTAGAAGTTCTGATCTAGGCGCAACTGGAAGAGGCTCTTTCAGCATATACAATTTCTTCTCGTGGTGATGGATAACACGTAAACGCCTCTGCCACTCTTGGAAATTGGTGCCGGTGAGAAGGTTTTCCTTCTCGAGTATGGTTCGCAATGATATGTTTGAATTCATTTTCTTTCCGTTTCTACAAATTAAGATGAGAAAAGGTTTAGTACTTTATTACAAAACTGAGACAAATAAATAAATTAATACTTATTAGTCTCCCACTATTTTATCAAAATCCAATAGCCCTCACCATTGATTTTGGAATATTCTGTTGCCTGAATATTCTAGTGGCAAGGATCCATATTTCCCTTCGCATTACACCAACTAGGGTTGGTCAAGCAACTTGAAGGGTTTTAGGTAGACATTCCAAATCCCAACTGCATTAACTCGCATCTCCTTGATCCGCTAAGTGGACTCCCCAATCCTGAAATCCTTTTATTTTGGATTTCCTCAACCTTTGTCTCTTGGTCACACCAAGTCCTGCTGTGGCAGTCAACCCTTGATGTGAAACAATTCAAGTCAACCCAAAACCTTGAATTATAATTCTCCGATAATTGAAAGCACCCCAACTAGGGTTTGTCAAGCACTTTGAACTATGGTTCGATTCTAACCAAGATTATGGAAGGCTATACCAACTTAATATTTCTTTTGAGGGATTTTATCCTTATACGTAAATTTCCAATTTATTATCTTTTATTGCATGCTTGTTAATATTAAGTGGGATATAATTAAGTGATTATCCATGTCTAAGATAATATTTACATATAAGCCGGTTTTATTTAAGTTCCATCTTGCATGCTCGTTTAATTCATTATTTTTGTGATCGTGATAACACACCCACAATAATTAAACCATGCAAATGACAGAAATAAATTAAATTGTATGATCATGAGCTTTTTTTATTGGTTAGTTTATCTAGCGGTTGATAAACTAACCCAAGACCTAGGGGAGAAACACCTTGAACCTTTCAGGTTCGTGTTTACAGCTTTCCACCAGTCCACCTTTGTATCTCCTTGGATTGGATTCACCTTGGCTCCTGATTTGAGCCGCCTCCGCTATCTTGGGAGCTTCATCCATTACATATGCATTTATCTCACACGCAGGTGAGGGGTAAAAAGGGGTTTTTACATGAAATAATCCTTGGGTGCGAAGGACCTACATATTAATGAGGAGATGGCTCACAGACCAAAAAATTTAATTTAAATAAATAAATTAAAAGAAACCATTCACATAAAAAGGTCTCAGTATAGCTCAGGATCATCCATACATGCAATGATATTTACGCATAAATAAAACTAGCATTCAACTCTTTAATCGTTCTTGTTTAAGATAAATCACGCTCGAATCAATTAATTATCTTTAATTAATCAATCCTTTTATCTTAAACCCTTTTCTGAACTTCCTTGAGATTCTCATCCATCATAATTTTAAACAAATAAATTCATTTAAAATTATCCTTCTATGTAACTTATACATTGGAGGTAACCTGGTGAATTCCCATTTATTACACAGATGTTAAATTAAACACATATATATAAAACACATATCACGTGTTGTGCCTCAACTTTACTCCTGCACTATGGTACAGGTCTCAATGGTTTGTATAATATAATAATAAATTTTAATAAATCAGCGTAATTTGGGTGAGTACACGGCGTGTAGTTTGTTTCACCGTCCATCCGAAGTACATGCTCGGGGACATGGCATGTTAATGTACTTCGGAAATTTTCGGATTACACGGTGTGTACAGTGGGACACAGGCCTTGTTGTTTCCGCGTTACATGGTTTCCAGCCAGGCAGGCCATATACGGGGTACACGATCAACCGTAACCCGAAGGGACTACACACCGTGTTCATTGGACCACACAACGTGTAATCCAGAAACCATGTGCCACCTGTTTCTGTTCAACACACGACATCTTAGATTCTTAGAAAGAATCCAATACACGACCTGATTAGGTGGATCAGTCAAAGCATTGAACCTAGAATACACGGTGTGTACTTCCGAATACACGCCGTGTATTCTGGTGTTGTATGACCAGAAACTTTTGGCTCCTCCGGATGAGTTCCTCTATTTTATTTTAATCAAAATTAAAAGAAATTTTTTTTCTGTGAGGTGAACGAGAAACGAGGGAGGAGGAACAGATCTCGAGATTCAGAATTCCAGAACGATTAAACATGAATTGAAATAACTAAATTATTAAATATGTAAATCACCAAAAAAAAAACTAAATAATTATAATCAACGATATGACCACTCTGATACCACTTGTAGGTTCCGGGTGCAGCGGAAGCGCGTTGGTGGGATTGACCAACTTTAATTTTAGCGTTAAACAACGTTCAATCCCAGATTCGTCATGATTTAAAATGGCGAATCTTTAGAATAGAACGAAGAAAGAAAAACTTAAGAGGGAATCCCAGAACCATAGAGATAGTATCATCATATGTTGGTTATAATTAATTTAATTAATTCACAAGAATTACCTTGGTGGAATTCTTTCTTCGTTGATGTATCCAGTCACGATCCTGTGATCCGTCGTTGCGTCGTAGAATCCAAGTGTAGGATTCCTCTAGTGGTGATCCACATGTGTGCCACGTATCTCTGGACGTCACCAAAGGGATCTCCGCGTGCTAGCGCGGAAGAACCGTCTCTTGCGATGTCCGCCTTCGATCGCCTTGGTCTCTCGGTCTTGAGAGCATTCTTGGAGGAAGGAGTTCTTTCGGGCTTTAAAGAATTCTAAAGAATTGTTGTGCACAACGATTGATTGAAAAGTGTTGGGGTTGTGAGGATATTTATAATCATGTTTGGGGTCATAGAGTTATGAAAATAAATAAATGCGTTACGCGTTTTATTTATTTCATTAACCCTTATTGAAAAACCCCATGTGGAATGATTAATTCCTTGACATGCACCCACGCTGATTATAATTAATATCACAATAATGATATTATTTCCTCAAAATCTCAACTAGAAAAACTACACGCCGTGTAACCATTAATACATGGCGTGTACTTGTTTTCCATAAAACTACACAGCATGTACTTTTATTTTCCACTTTTCTTTATCTCCTCCTCCACATTTATTAGACCTTGAGTAATGGATATTTATCTCTTAAATAAATGTAACTACATTACTCGCTAATAAATATATTCTTTTACCCTCAATATATTCTTTCGAATAACTAGTGTCGAAATAAATGTGACCAGGCATCCTTAAATAATTATTAAACCACAGTCAAGAATAATCTTTATTTAACTTGTTAAATTAATATTTAACTGGGATACATGGACACACTTAGTGTGTGACCCTCTAGGCATCTTTCTCAGTGGCATTAGACAGAGCCTGCCTAAAGTCCAAGGTTAGCATCTAGAAACACGCCAAGGGATACATAGAGAAAGAAGTTAACGCCACAATGACCTGTCACCTCATACGAATGCTTACCGTGTAATATAATCCCTTTGTCACGATATCTCGAATCAAGTGGGTTGCAGGCTAGTGTCATTGTAGAGACCCGAAGCTTGACGTACATGGACATTACATTACTTTTTCGGAATACTTAGTACATAAAAAAAACACACACATAAGGACCGTAATAGTTTAGTGTCTTTGGAAACTCGGAATATAATCTTCTAATCGTCGTGAAAGATCTTCAACATCTCCCATAAAGATCTTCTTTTTTTTATAAACCTAAATCATTTCTTTATGTCCTGGGGAAAAGAAAACATTAAAGGGTGAGCTCAAATGCTCAGTAAGGGTAAACAAAAGAAATATCAATCACGTCATATTCATAAGAACATATCTTTTGGAAATCTTAACCTGCAAAAGAGATCATAATTTCATAACATGGGATGAATCATAGTAGTGAAATGTAATCCCAATAATCATAACTTAAAACATGAAACTTTGTGGCATACACACATAATCATAGAGAATCATTTCTTATTAGTCAAGACTCATTGCCAAGACTATCTTAGTGGACATAGTCCCTTTCTAAACCGAGTTCACTCCTCGTTTCAGTCCTGTTTCACTGAACCGGTATAACCTACCGTTCCAGCCATGTCTATCTCATGAGATATAAAATCTTTACCCAATGCATTGGAGGGAGATATAGGTCCCACCCATCTCATAATGATACCATTCTTATGTGTGCCACAAAATCATAAATCATACATCATTGCATAACCCATGTAGTAAAAATGGGATTCTTAAACAACATGACATCATAAAACAATTCATATAATATAAAGGAATTCACAAAAATATTTCTATCACAACATAATCAAATCCATGTAATAATAAGGATAGAAAGAGAACCCTATCTTATCATAGATGGAAAATAATTTTGATAAAACACTTGAACTCCATTCTTGAGGGAAATATCCTTTCAACTTCAAAAACACTTTTCCTTTCTTAACATGTCATAAAATTCTAAACTAAAAGAAGTTGATTAAAAATAAACTTGAAAACTTGTACAGGAAGATTCTTGGAAATAATGTTTTATAAATCAATTCATGCCGTATAAGTTAAAAAAAACATTCTTCTCGTACTTTTTTCGGAAAAGTCAAAAAGTACCTCGTACGAAAAACGACAAAAGATTCCTTTCATATATTTTACTAAACACACAACGAAGGGTAAAATTGTATTTAAAAAATTTTAGGTGGATGGAAATAATGTTACATATTGAGAAAACATGGATGTGGATGATAAAATACACCCCAGTAAATACCAAAGTATAAACAATCTCGGATAAAAATGAGATTGTGATATTTCCCTTACCTTAGGTCTGATTTGCTTCGTATGTGTCCGAACCTCCTGTATAATTATTTAAATAATGTCATTGACTTCTTCCAGAATCATACTCATTGTTATTAAATCATATGTGGTTCACTTATGGCTTTATATTACCTGTTCTTTTGTAAATTCCATGTTAAAGAGCGTTTTGGGTAAAATCGTTTCATTTGTCGTCCGTGTTTTGACTTGTAATTATTCATATGATTACTTAGATCATGATTACTTAATTACATAATATAAAACATGATTTATATATAATATATATTCAGAATATATATATATAATAGATCAGTAAATGGAAAGAAATACACTGTTCATGGAGACGGTAGACCGTACGTATGCATGAACGCTGTTTTCTTTTCCTTATTGAGTTGAATGGAATTAAGTAGATGACATACATATATATTCACATAAATCCAGAATCATTATTATGTCATATATTTAATTATTACTTATTATATATACTTTATAATCATTCATGAATGGTTAACATGGAGAATGAATCTCATCGCGTCGTGGAGACGGTAGTCCGTACGTACGCACGAGCGATGATATCGTTCTCATGATCGTGGAATTATATTGGAGTGTATGTATACTATTTCAGAATCAATATCACTTTAAAATAATCATATATAGTTATTATGTACACCATTATACCGATCCAAGTAAGGTTGTGGTGGAAATGAAATTACACCACGACGTGGAGACGATATTCCGTACGTACGCACGCGCGGTGATTTCGTTTTCCGTAGGATGGATAGATGGTGAAATAAGGTTGTTTCATAATTATAATAACATATCAGTATATAAGTGATACTGATGTTATTACTTCATAATGAAACAACCTAAGAAGAAGAAGTGGAAGAAGAAATAAAGATGAAAGAATCGGTAACGGACATTACCTCTTCTTTGAAGTGCTTCTTTGAGACCTCCTTTTAGGGTACTAAAATAGGTCTTCGAAGAAGACCAGAACCTCTAGGATGTTTATAGAGAAGTGGATAGGAGAAATTGGCAGGGGTTGGCCGAGCTTGAAGGCTCAAAGTGGTGTGAGGAAGAGGGAGGAGGAGGTGCCCTTTTATAAGGGAGGAGAGGGGCACCATTGGAATAACTAAAACTATTATTTTATTATAAAGTAAAATTCGGTTTTAAATAGCTCCAAATTGATTCATTTCGAAGATAAGGTGGGTATGGGTCTAAATCATCTAATCCAATATAATTTAGACAAGTTTAGGTTCCTATTTTAACCTTATCATTTAGATTTAACATTAAGTAAAATAATTTTACTTTTACCGTGTCTTCTTGTGTTCTTATACTATAAGGTTAATAAACATACTATAAGAAGACAAACGAACCCCAAGTTGTTTATTATTAATATATATAACCTTATCTAAGTCATTTTGCCGAGCCGTAGATTTTTAGGAATAAAATAACAATTAATAATATAATATTTGTTTTAAAAACTATTTTATGTCAATTTTGACACTATTTAGTAATTGATTTTTGTGAAACTCATAACTGAATGATTAGCTCAAGCCAAGTTAATTAAATCAACACTAACATGTAATATTAACCTATAATATTATTTTAATTCATAAAAAGTCTCAAATTACATTTATTTGGGTATTTATAACATCAATTATGTCAATATTTCATTAATAAGATAATTACTGCATCATCGTTGTGTCATAAATAAATTAAATTACATAATGTCTAAAAATTACAAATAAAATACCATTATGTAGGAAATCGTTTTAGATTTCTAATGAATATTTATAGTTGAATTTATCTTATGTATAACCCCATATTAAAAATGATTTACTTATTAAACTTTGATTTTAACTATTTTAACCCTTCTTTAAATAAATTAATAATAAATGTCCTAATCTAGTCCAAGTGGGCCTAAATGGTCATATTTTATTTCTAAGGTTGTTTTTGGTAGAATTATACTTGTCCAATAGAATTAGGACATGTGTTAGGGTAATAGTAATATCATTTTTACCCTTAATTACCCTATTAACTTTTAACCGTGGTAAAAAAAAGTAAAAAGTTACTATTCACCAAACATTATTTTCATCTCATTGAACCACATTTTTCTTACTGACATCAACCGTGTCTCTCGGATTTTTGAAATTCCACTCACAAAAGCAGTAAAATTAAGTTTTATGAAAAATTCATTTTTTTTAACTACCACTTAGTGGTTTCACTATTCATCATAAAATGAAAGTTTCCAGAAAAATACCAAAAATTAGGCCTAAGCTATATTTGATATTATGAATTCAAAAATGATGTCTATTTTACCAAATTCAAAACATATCAGTTGCATTAAATAATTTAAAAATTAATTCCCGTCGTCAAAACAAATAGCGTGTTCTTAAGAGATAATAACTATCAAAAGATTGATAGTTGTTTATGTCTGGTTTAAATGGGAAATTATATTCAATAACCAATATTGTATTAAATTGTAAAAAAATATTCTAAATATAGTTTAAAACCAATCAAATTAATAATTTATCACTATTAATTATTTCTATTAAAAGGTTGTTTTTAATTAAAATTTAGTAATTTTCACTATTCATCAGAAGATGAAAGTTATCCGAAATGTACCAAAATTTCACCCTAAGCTAATTTCGATATTCTGAATCCTGAAATGAAGTCCATTTTGAAAAATAAAATTTACAAAATTTCAAAAAGTGGTTATTACTATTCATAACGACTAGTTTTAATAATATTTTAATAGCATATCGTTGTTTAGTGAAACTCATTATTGCGTACTACACACGCTATCGAGGAAGGTCGCGATTGCGTGTAATGAAAGGCAAGTCAAGGATCCGTGTTGTGCAAGATCCTTTTAGTGTAGCGTACAACACAAGACATTAATGAAATTAAAAAGAATATTTTTCATAAAATCTCGGGCTGTTACATTCTACCCCCCTTAAAATGAATTTCGCCCTTGAAATTCGTCGGGGTTATAAATGATTTACTATTCGATAGTTTCTTTAATAGAAACCCACATTTTAAAAAGGAATACCAGAACCAATCTTTAAAAAAAAGTATGAAACGTAACGGTTACCCAAATAAACTAATCACTGGGTTTCCACAAAGGTGAAAATATGGATATGGAAGAGAAATCTAACCATCATGTTCTGATGGAGAGTGGTAGAGAACATGGGTATGGAAAATCCAGAAATCAAAAATACATAAATGTGTGATGATCTAAGGTACCATCTGATTCATCAGATATAAGACCACTAGGACAACATTTTTGGTTTTCAAGATCATTTCCCTAAAGTTGATGAAATTGGAATTAGAAGAAATACTTTCATGATTTTGGTATAGTCTCACCATTTTTCGTTCTTTGGACAATTTACACTTCATATCTTAAATAAATGAAGTTGAATTTGTCATTCGTGATGTGTTAGAAGATCATGTGATAGAATGATGGGTCATTCCATCTGTCTCAAACAAAAGGTTAGAAAAGTTATCAAAAAATACATAAGTCCATCTATAGTGAGATTAATCATATATAGTTCCTAAAATGGGCTTATACTTCATATATCATACTGCTTAATATAATAAAACTAGTTTCTACTAAACAGGGACTTCCTGTAGGCCAGTGGTAGGTGATAAAGGCCAGTCGCACTTCGGTTGTGGGTTCGATTCCCACAGCCTTGTCCGACGCGATGGGCTGTCGCCCGTCCTGAAGGTTTTCCTTTTTCTAAAGCTATATTACTATAACATCCCATCAACAATATCGAAAAAAAACTTCTATCCTTAAACAATACTAACTTATGTACAACATAATCCATTCCAATCATTAAGATTATCCATAATACTGCAGTCTATTCTCATAATATAGTGAAAACGATTACCAGAGATTTAATACCATCGTTGATCCCCATATATCATAAGATATGTCTTGTTGGTCACATTCCAAACATTCAAAGGCCTTAATCATGTATTCTCTTGAATACCCATTGAACCTTAGTGAAAACATGAATGTAGTTAAAAGTTAACACTTTACACATACCAAAATACTCAAAATTCTATATACTCAAACCATGATATCACTTAGTCCTTATATCAATCATGAGTTCATGAATACTATCAAACATATTAGATTCTCTTTATCCCTTAATTATGTGCATATCATCTGCTTTCCAAAAATATTTCAATCACTTTTCATGGTTACCGATGCCATAAAATTATTGAAAACCACAATAGACCAAAACATAAATATTCCAATATTCCACGATACTATATACAACATTATTCTGGAATCCCATTACATAAAAACTTAATCATTCCACCACATCGTTGTCATATTCAACATCGCCAATGGTGATCGCATGTGACTTCCCTTTGTCCTTTGTCTTAAGTGGTTGCTCACGTCGATCATCACTAACCCTTGTATTAGGGAATTTATTAGCATAATGCCCCATTTCCTTGCACTTGAAGCATTGAAGTGTTGTTGGTGTGTTCTCTGCAGTCTTTTCTTTATTCACATCATTATAAACCATTTTTCCATTACTTCGACACTCAGCTGCTCGATGACCTTCTTTTCCACACTTAAAACATTTTCTAGTCCCTTTAAGACAATCTCCACCATGCTTCTTTCCAAACGTTGAGCATAAGGAAACATTCATCTTCTTTTCACCATTATTCTGAGATTTATCCTTGAACTCCATCTTTCGTTTCTTGTCAAAACTATGAGATGGATAAGTAACACCAAATTCCATTTCTACCTTGATATCATAGCGCACAATTTCTTCATAGCTACTGAAGTCTCTTATAGATAATGCCCTTCGAAGATTTTGTTTTAAGCCACTGAAGAATCGATCAACTTTACTTTCAGGTTGGATGATAAATCCAGATGCATACCTCGCAAGACTTGTAAAATTCACTTCGTATATACCAGCAGATTCATCATCCTTTTGCTATAGTTCAAGAAACTCCTTCTCCATCTTTGTTCGAAGAATACGAGGGAAGTAATTATTGAAAAATAAGTTCTTGAACTCGTCCCATTCCATGGACTCAATTTCATCTCTTTGCCTCGTATTCTTGATAAGATTCCACCATTGATCAGCTTCACCTTCCAAACGATATACTGCTAAGATGACTTTATCATGTTCAGAACATTGATGAACTGAAAATATCTTTTCAGTGGTACTGATCCATTGTTCAGCAACAAGTGGATCAGAAGACCCACTGAAAGAAGGTGGACGTTGCCTCATGAAGGACTCAATAGAATATTGTTCCCTTCTCTGCTCATTTGGAAGTCCAGAATGATTCATAGCTTGTGTAAGTATAGCAATAAGATTTTTCACTCCATCTCCCATAACATTTGTTTATTCAGGAGGACAATCATTGCATTGTCCATTGCATTGATCAACACGGTTCCTTTGGGTTCCAGCCATCTTCTAAAACCCAAAAAGAATAGTGTGAGATGAAAAAATAATGATAGGAAAAACAACATAAAAAAGGGGGAGTACCTTCAATATCTAACATCTTAGGTTTAATTCTATGATCGTTAGCGTAATTCTAGTACTATAACTTATACGTATACTTAACCTTAGGGACATCCCTAGACATACCGTAGAAATATCTCTAGGGATCTCACTAACGTTTTCGCATCCTAGTTTCCAAAGGTTGACTAAACCTTTCCTATGATACCAACTGTAGAGACCCGAAGCTTGACGTACATGGACATTACATTACTTTTGCGGAATACTTAGTACATAACAAAAACACACACACAAGGACCGTAATAGTTTAGTGTCTTTGGAAACTCAGAATATAATCTTCTAATCGTGGTGAAAGATCTTCAACATCTCCCATAAAGATCTTCTTTTTTTATAAACATAAATCATTTCTTTATGTCCCGGGGAAAAGAAAACATAAAAGGGTGAGCTCAAATGCTCAGTAAGGGTAAACAAAATAAATATCAATCACGTCATATTCATAAGAACATATCTTTTGGAAATCTTAACCTGCAAAAGAGATCATAATTTCATAACATGGGATGAATCATAGTAGTGAAATGTAATCCCAGTAATCATAACTTAAAACATGAAACATTGTGGCATACACACATAATCATAGATAATCATTTCTTATTAGTCAATACTCATTTCCAAGACTATCTTAGCGGACAAAGTCCATTTTTGAACCGAGTTCACTCCTCGTTTCAGTCCTATTTCACTGAACCGGATTAAGCGGCCATTCCAGCCATGTCTATCTCATGAGATATAAAATCTTTACCCAATGCATTGGAGGGAGATATAGGTCCCACCCATCTCATAATGATACCATTCTTATGTGTGCCACAAAATCATAAATCATACATCATTGCATAACCCATGTAGTAAAAATGGGATTCTTAAACAACATGACATCATAAAACAATTCATATAAGATAAAGGAATTCACAAAAATATTTCCATCACAACATAATCAAATCCATGTAATAATAAGGATAGAAACAGAACCCTATATTATCTTAGATGGAAAATAATTTTGATAAAACACTTGAACTCCATTCTTGAGGGAAATATCCTTTCAACTTCGAAAACACTTTTCCTTTCTTAACATGTCATAACATTCTAAACTAAAATAAGTTGATTAAAAATAAACTTGAAAACTTGTACAGGAAGCTTCTTGGAAATAATGTTTTAAAAATCCATTCATGCCGTATAAGTTAAAAAAAACATTCTTCTCATACTTTTGTCGGAAAAGTCAAAAAGTACCTCGTACGAAAAACGACAAAAGATTCCTTTAATATCTTTTACTAAACACACACCGAAGGGTAAAATTGTATTTAAAAAATTGTAGGTGGATGGAAATAATGTTACATATTGAGGAAACATGGATGTGGATGATAAAATACACCCCAGTAAATTCCAAAGTATAAACAATCTCGAATAAAAATGAGATTGTGATATTTCCCTTACCTTAGGTCTGATTTGCTTCGTATGTGTCCGAAACTCCTGTATAATGATTTAAATAATGTCATTGACTTATTCCAGAATCATACTCATTGTTATGATATCATGTATGGTTCACTTATGGCTTTATATTACCCGTTCTTTTGTAAATTCCATGTTAAAGAGCGTTTTGGGTAAAATCGTTTCATTTGTCGTCCGTGTTTTGACTTGTAATTATTCATATGATTACTTAGATCACGATTAATTAATTCCAGAATATAAAACATGATTCATATATAATATATATTCAGAATATATATATATATATAATATATCAGTAAATGGAAATAAAGACACCGTTCATGGAGACGGTAGACCGTACGTACGCATGAACGCTGTTTTCTTTTCCATATTGAGTTGAATGGAATTAAGTAGATGACATAAATATATATAAACATAAATCAAGAATCATTATTATGTCATATATTTCATTATTACTTATTATATATACTTTATAATCATTCATGAATGGTTAACGTGAAGAATGAATCTCATCGCGTCGTGGAGACGGTAGTCCGTACGTACGCACTAGCGATGATATCGTTCTCATGATCGTGGAATTGTATTGGAGTGTATGTATACTATTTCAGAATCAATATAACTTTAAAATAATCATATATAGTTATTATTTACACCATTATACCCATCCAAGTATGGTGGTGGTGGAAAATAGATTACACCACGGCGTGGAGACAATATTCCGTACGTACGCACAGGCGTTGATTTCGTTTTCCGTAGGATGGATAAATGGTGAAATAAGGTTGTTTCATAATTATAATAACATATAAGTATATAAGTGATACTGATGTTATTACTTCATAATGAAACAACCTAATAATAAGAAGTGGAAGAATAAATAAAGATGAAAGAATCGGTAACAGACATTACCTCTTCTTTGAAGTGCTTCTTTGAGACCTCATTTTAGGGTACTAAAATAGGTCTTTGAAGAAGACCAGAACCTCTAGTATGTTTCTAGGGAAGTGGAGAGGAGAAATTGGCAGGGGTTGGCCGAGCTTGAAGGCTCAAAGTGGTGTTAGGAAGAGGGAGGAGGAGGTGCCCTTTTATAAGGGAGGAGAGGGGCACCTTTGGAATAACTAAAACTATTATTTTATTATAAAGTCAAATTCGGTTTTAAATAGCTCCAAATTGATTCATTTCTAAGGTAAGGTGGGGATGGGTCGAATACCTCTCATCCAATAAAATTTAGACAAGTTTAGGTTCCAATTTTAACCTTATCATTTAGATTTAACATTAAGTAAAATAATTTTACTTTTACCGTGTCTTCTTGTGTTCTTATACTATAATGTTAATAAACATCCTATAAGAAGCCAAACGAACCCCAAGTTGTTTATTATTAATATATATAACATTATATAAGTCATTTGGCCAAACCATAGATTTTTAGGAATAAAATAACAATTAATAATATAATATTTGTTTTAAAAACTATTTTAGGTCAATTTTGACACTATTTAGTAATTGATTTTTGTGAAACTCATAAAAGAATGATTAGCTCGAACCAAGTTACATAAATCGATAATAACATGTCATATTAACCTATAAAATTATTGTAATTCATAAAAAGTCTCAAATTACATTTATTTGGGTATTTATAACATCAATTATGTCAATATTTGATTAATAAGATAATTACTGCATCATCGTTGTGTCATAAATAAATCAAATTATTTAATGTCTAAAAATTACAAATAAAATACCATTATGTAGGAAATCGTTTTATATTTCTATGTAATATTTATAGTCGAATTTATCTTATGTATAACGCCATATTACAAATTATTTACTTATTAAACTTTGATTTTTACTATTTTAACCCTTCTTTAAATAAATTAATAATAAATGTCCTAATCTAATCCAAGTGGGCCTAAATGGTCAGATTTTATTCCTAAGGTTGTTTTCGGTCGAATTACACTTTTCCAATAGAATTAGGACATGTTTTAGGATAATAGTAATATCATTTTTACCCTTAATTTCCCTATTTACTTTTAACCGTGGTAAAAAAAAGTAAAAAGTTACTATTCACCAAAAATTATTTTCATCTCATTGAACCAAATTTTAGTTACTGACATCAACCGTGTCTCTTGGATTTTTGAAATTCCACTCACAAAAGCAGTAAAATTAAGTTTTATGAAAAATTCATTTTTTTAACGACCACTTCGTGGTTTCACTATTCGTCAAAAAATGAAAGTTTCCAGACTAATACCAAAAATTAGGCCTAAGCTATATTTGATATTATGAATTCAAAAATGATGTCTATTTTACCAAATTCAAAACATATCAGTTGCATTAATTAATTTAAAAATTTATTCCCGTCGTCAAGACAAATAGCGTGTTCTTAAGAGATAATAACTATCAAAAGATTGACAGTTGTTTATGTCTGGTTTAAATGTGAAATTACATTCAATAACCAACATTGTATTAAATTGTAAAAATATAATCTAAATATAATTTAAAACAGATCAAATTAATAATTTATTACTATTAATTATTTTTATTAAAAAGTTTGTTTTTAATTAAAATTTAGTAATTTTCACTATTCATCAGAAAATGAAAGTTATCTGAAAAGTACCAAAATTTCACCCTAAGCTAATTTTGATATTCCGAATCCAGAAATGAAGTCCATTTTGTAAAAAAAAATTTACAAAATTTCAAAAAGTGGTTATTACTATTCATAACGGCTAGTTTTAATAATTTTTTAATAGCATATCGTTGTTTAGTGAAACTCGTTATTGCGTACTACACACGCTATCGAGGAAGGTCGCGATTGCGTGTAATGCAAGGCAAGTCAAGGATGCGTGTTGTGCAAGCTCCTTTTAGTGTAGCGTACAACACAAGACATTAATGAAATTAAAAAGAATATTTTTCATAAAATCTCGGGCTGTTACAATCATCAACCCACGTGCTCAATTATTCTTTCTTTGACTTTCTAGAATTGAACTCGCCCATTACTTACCATGGCCGTGGATTTATTTAGGCTATATCAATTCCATAAAAGGGCCTGAGATATCTACTTCCATTATGGAACAGGAGGGAAAAATCCTTTCTCACATTATCTATTAATGCGGTATTATTCGTGACGCACCCAACGTATCTTACCTCGCTGCGAACGGTGTGTCGTCATAGTTTTTGTCAATACATCTTAGTGCATGAGTTTTAATAACCATTAATAATAATCTTAAAGTCTAAGGACCAATACACACGTCTGCATATAGGAACATCCAATGACACTATGAAATGTGGATTTCCTACTGGCGGGTCTCATTCTCATAATATCCTCATGGATATTATCAAGGGAACACACCATGAGAATGTGCCTCAATTATTTATGAGTCATCACCCCTAATGACCTGTATTATTTGTGTCCCTTAAATAATATCATTCTTTCATAGAACATATATTCAAGAATAGTGTTATGGCACTTCCGGGTTGTCATCATAGCAGGGATCCGCTATGATCCTTTAATCCAACAGCTGTCCTTAGGACATTATCACATGCATTGTCATGTAGAAGAACAATCAAGATGTGATAAGGCTTTTATTAATGAATAAAATACAAAGTAGTTGGTTCTAGGACACCAACTCCAACAGATTCTACAGGCTGCTGATTTTCTCTTGTGATACTGAAGTATAAAAGCATTAAATGCTTGTTCTTAGTCTTTTTTTTACTTTAGTGTGAGAGTATAAATATTAATGAAACCTTGTTAGCTTGTCTCTTTATGATATTTTTCATGCGTCCAATTTTTTAATCGAGGCCTTTCATGGATAGGAATACAGAGTTAATGATTATCATCTTGATCAAAATCATCCGAGGTTAGCAAGACTAAAGCTACATCTGATATTTTGCGGATCAAGGACTGCTGAGGATAGACAGATATATTTTGTTCTTTCATGGATTGAGTTCTTACCCTGATTTGGGTAGAAAAAACATTCTTAAAAGTATAAATCAAGGGTTTTTTATCCAACTTCATTGGATACCCCACTATTTGGGTTTAATGATTTCAATTAAATTGTTTTACTTGTTTCATTACACGTTTCTTAATTCCAATGAAATATTTTAAATAGAAAGTGATACATTATATTCATTGCCTATTTTTATAAAAAATATGATTTAAGATTCTATACTCTTTATGGTAGAATCAATATTTTAGTAACCTATGTTTTTAATAGGTTCTTTGGCATCAACTTAATTTTGATAAAAAACATTTATCAGACAAAAGCAGATCACAATTTATTTATAATCGGACCCAAGGACAATTGGATTCCTTGTTAGCGATAGAAGTGGGTTTAGTGAATCTGATTTTTTTGACTTTGTTCAAAAACATTTCTTTAGGATTAAAACAATTTTTTTTAAACATTCAATTTACACCTATTGTAATTGAGCATCTATATACATATTTCGATCCAACAATTGGTATTATATGAGATATTCACAGCCTAGAATACTTGCTTAATATTTTGATTATTTACTTTTTAATGTTATTTCTACTATTTATTATAATTTTTTTTATAAATATATATTAACATTAATCCGTTTTGTGTAAAAAAATGTTTCTATTTTTAAAAGACGGCATGAATGAATGTCAAATCTATAGACAACTTAAATCCTTCTAGACCTATTATTTTTTAGGGAAATGATTAATAATATATGAGAGATAAGATAAATACTTTCATTATCAACACTGGTGTAGATAAAATTTTTATGCTTATTTTAGACTACAATATTTTTAATAAAAATATAAGAACTTTTACTAATTAGGAGAAAATAGAGTATCAACTAAATTGAAAGGACTGAAATACATAGTCATGTTCCATGACCTGTAATATATATAGTCAGACATCATCATGTGAATCTTAAAATAGTATCTGGATAAAATTTTAATTACCTCATTTTGGAACATCAAATGTTGTTGAAACAAGAATAGCCATGCTAAGAGATAATTATCATGCTTTTGAATTTCCTAATGGAGAACCTGTTGTTAAGGATCAATAATGATTCATGACAATTTTTAATAGCTTACAAGTTTTGGGTAAAAAATGATTAGAGGATGAGGTTTTTGTAGAAATTATTATTGATATCCTTCCAAATGAATGGGAATAAAAGGGAACACCAGTTTACAAGTCAAGGAAGATCACCAAGGTAACTCTTGATGATTTTTTAGAACACTCATAAAGTATGATAAAAGATTAAAAAGAGTTGCTGAAAAAGTTAAGAAAAAGAATGGAGGGATTTCATTTACTAAAAATTCAAATCAAATGAATGTCAGAACTTTTGAGAAGATAGGAAATTATATAATGTAAAAGGTTGATATTTCATCAAATTCATGTGATTCTGAAAAATATGAAAGTGAGTTGGCCAATCTTTCTCGAATAATGAACAAGATTGTTGGAAAGAAGGAAATTCAGTATATATATAAGAAAAGCAATAGGGAAAAAGACAATAAATATTATGAAGTTACATGTCATGAATATAATAAATCTGGACACATTATCCATGATTGTCCAAATAAAAAAATGAAACATTGGAAGGAAAGACATTCTGAGTGGAATTTGAAAAGGTACTACAGGTCAAAAGGAATTTTTTTTTGAAATCCAATGGTTCATGGTGTTCTAGTGGGGAAGATACCTCTGATGATTATTTAGATGATGATGTATCAAACTCAAGAAATATTGTTCTATATACAAGAATGCCTTTTGAAGGTAAATTTATCATGGCTAACGTGCATACTGAAGAATCTCTAACAAATATGTCTTTAAGTGAAAATTATTCTGATGAAAAGAACTTGATATCTTCAGATGGAGAATACTATTCATACTGTGATAATAACACTTTACCTTCTTATGAAGTAGTCTATAGATTTTCAAAATTTTATGAATATGAAAATTATAAATATTGTAAGAAACGTGAAAAAGAAAATGCTAGAATATGTATTTTAAAAAATAGGTGTTAGATAATTCCAAATATCTTGATAAAAATTCATTTGAAATCAATTATTTTTTAAAAACTCTTAATGAAGCAAATTCTTAGAAGGATAATCTTTTTGAGGACTTTGAGAAAAAAATTCAGAGAAAAACTTTTTGTTGACTAAAATCACTTCCAAAATCATTTCAGTGGTAGGAATTGAAACAACGTGTAATATAGTAGTAATATTCACAGAATTGGTCTTGGAAAAAAATCAGGCCTACTGGCCATGTAATGGGATGTAATCCCACTAGGACTTCAGGCCAAATATATGATTTAATAACTCGAGTAGTAGGGTGGGTTATCCCTTGGGGGGGCTATAACTTTCCTTTCAGGGCTTTGTGTGCCTGGTTTGTGTGTTTGATGTAATTTTACCCCAAAGAAACAAATATATATTTATTTTCCTAAAAATGCACTTTTTGTACTATGTGTCAAAGTGGTGGACACTGGGATAAAAAATATTCTTTAAATATAATTCAATCCTTGGGATTCCACAAATCCAATTTTTCAAAATAAATGTGGTTTTCCAAAATTTTTCTTTCTATAGTTTCCTGATCCATAAAGTTTGGATTCCAAAAAACTAAATGTTTTGTTTTTAGGAAAACAAAAGAAGTACCAACAGTAAGAATATATGGTAAATGGATAGTGGATTTCCCAATCACATTACTAGTAAAAAATAATTTGTTAAAATATTATCAAAATGAAAGGTGAAGGAGATACCTTCGGAGAAAATGCTCAAGGAAATATTATTGGTATAGGTAAGATTGTTCTTATTAGAAAATCCTTGATTTCAAATATTTATTCATTTGATGTCTTTAGAAATACGTTATATGAATAATTCAATAATGTGATAAAGGTTACCTTGTGAATTTTCAGAATGATAAATGTGTAGTATACAATTCCAAGGATGAATTCATTATTTCATCCCATAATCATGTAAATGATTACAAAAATAACCTAGATAACCTTAGGAGTCAACACTTACATTGTCTTCGTATAATATAATATCAATCTTGATTATGGTATAGAATTTTAAGATACTGTAAACTTAGAAACATATGTAAATTGAATAATAAAAGTCTTGTTAAACATAAACCTAATCTTAGATTTGATTGTTCAAAAGGTTGTGACCCTTGTTAATATAAAAATTAACATAATTCAAGTTTTAAATCAATTATTAAATTATCAACTACATATGTTCTATAGTTATTCCATATTGATCTTTTTGTCTCTATAAAAACCGGAAGTATTTGAAGAAAATAAAATGTATTTATTTTGGATGTTGATTACACTAGATACACGTGGGTCCATTTTTTATAAAATAAATCTGAAGCCTTTTGTTTTTTAAAACTTTTGTATCCAAATATAAAAATGATAAAAACCTTCCTTTTCCAACTATTCATAGTGATGATGGTAGAGAATTTTTTAATTTGGATTTTGAAAAATTTTGTATTAAGAAAGGCATTACTCATAACATTTCAGCTCCTATAAATCCCCCGAAAATGGTGATGTTGAAAGAATAAATAACATTATTCAAGAAATAACAAGAACCATACTGATTGAATACTCAATTTCTATACTTTTTTTGTGGAATCAGTTATTACTACCTGTTATACTATGAATCAAGTTTTAATTTGACCCTTTAGTAATAAAACTCTTTGTGGATTGAGGAAAGGATGAAAATGAAAAGTTTTATACATTAGAGTTTTTGGATGCAAAGTGATGATCTTAAATATGTAAGATAATTTACACACATATGCACCCAAATCCAATGAAGGTACATTCTTAGGTTATTCCACTACTTATAAGGAATATAGTGTTTTTAACAAAAAATCATGTACTGTTGATGAAAGAGTACATGTTAAATTTTATTTCAAACCCTTTTTTAAACATACCCATGTTAAATCTTCTAATGTGTTTTCAAAAATTGATCATAAACTATTGTTAAAAGAATATTCTAATAGGGAAAATGCTAAAGAAATTGTTTCTGAAGTATTCATTCCTAAAACTTTTCTACCTTATGTTGATGAATAGGTTTTAAAGAACCCAAGGCCATTTTTACTTATGAATCATCCTAGTGATAACATCATTTAAGATGTAAATTAACCAGTAAGTACTATAAGATCTTTAAAAATGAAGTAGAACATATATTTTTTTTAATTTAAAACTAAAACCACAGATAAAGATTTAGGTGATTAAGATTGGATAATGGCTATTCAAGATGAACTAAACGAATTTGAAAGGAACAAAGTATGCACCTTGGTTAAAAGTCCTAATGAAACTTCTGTAATTGGAGTAAAATGAGTTTTCAGAAATAAATGTGATGAAAATTCAATTATTACTTGAAATAATGAAAGACTTATGAAAAAAAGTTTATAATAAACAATAGGTAATGGATTATGAATAAACCTATACTCTGGTAGCAATACTTGAATCTATTTATATTCTATTATCCTTTCAAGTATTATTTAATTTTAAAATTTTTCAAATGGATGTGACATGTGCTTTTCTTAAAAAATATATTCAACAGGTAGTTTTTGTTAAACAAATTAATGATTTCGAAGGCACAAAACATGCTGAACATGTTTTTAAACTTACCAAATCTTTATACAGACTTAAAAATACCTTAAATCCTGGTATGATAAACTAAAAAGACCATTGTTAAAAAACAATTATGTTAATGGAAATACAGATATATATTGTTTTATAAAGAAAGAAAAAAATTATGATGGTTCAAATATATGTTCATAACATTATATTGGTATAAATTCACAACTATTTAATAGGTTAATTTAATAATCTCATGATGTCTATGTTTGAGAAGAGTATGATAGGTGAGTCGACATTATTTTTGGGTCTTCAAATTTCTCAAAAACCAGAAGGCACTTTTATATCTCAACATATGTATATCAAATATTTACATAAAAATTATGGATATGAAAATAGTGAAATTATTATTACTCCAATTGGAACCTAAAATACTCTTGATTATGATAAATCTAAGAAACTAATTGATCATAAAAAATTCATAGAAATGATAGGAAGTTTACTATACTTGACAACTAGTCATCCAGACATAGTGTTTTGTATTTTCTTATGTCCAATATATCAAGAAAATCCAAAAGAATCCCATTTAAAATATGAGAAAAGAATTTTTCATTATTTAAAGGGAACTATAGATTTAAGCCTTTTTTATTCTTCATGAAATGTTTTCGAACTAAAATTTTTTCTAGATGCTGATTTTGGTGGTTGTAAAATGGATATAAAAATTACTTACCAAACATGTCATTTATTTAGAGATTTGTTAGTTTCTTGGTCTTATAAAAACAACACTCAGTAACACTTTCCACTACTGAAGTAGAATATGTATCGTCTAGAAGTTGTTGTACTCAAGTGTTGTGGATTCAACACTCACACCCTGACTATGGCATGATTTTTACAAAAATTCAAATACTTTGTGATAACAAAATTTATATTTCTTTAATTAAAAACCATGAACATCACTCCCATGAAAAAAATATAGATATTAGACATCCCTTTCTTATAGATATCTCATAAAAAGAAGATATCAATTTTCAATTCATCAGAATGCTACAACAACATAATGATATTTTCAAAAAACTTTTACCTTACTATAGATTTGAATACATTAAATATAATCAAGGAATGATCACTATAATTTAATCATTCATATATATTTCTTGTTTCTACCATATCTTTACATTAAGTTACTCCTTTTCATTGGGGAAGTACATTTTTTTAACAAACAAAACATTTTCAGATTTACATTTTTTTTGAATGTGTTTTTTATAAATAATCAGATTCATATCAGGGTTACAATGTTTAAATTTGATCTATTATTTATATCATATTTGAGTTTTTTAAATAAAAATCAGACTTTGAAAGTGTTTTTTATGAAAAAAATTATCGTACCAATAATCCTACTCTGAAAGGTATTTTATTTTCTTTTATATCATTAAAACTATTTCATTCTTTTTAGTTTTGTTCTTGTTTTTTGTCATACTCTGTTATTTTAATATAACCTCCAAAGTTCAGATTTTATAAATATTTCACCAGCTTAATCCCAACCATCAGACATGTTCTTCTGATCATCAATTTTTTGATTAGCCATGGGATCTAAAACATCACCTCAATCACCTATATATAAGACATGACCCTTTTATATCCCCCATCGATTCTCATCAATTTCTCACCCACGCTGCATCTAGTCTTACAATTTCTTAGTATGATTCCCTCTTTTTTTATAAATTATAAATGTCTCACTATTCTTCTTCTAATAGTTCTATGCCTCCAAAAAAAATTTCACCAATTGGTTTATATTTCTAGAAAGGTTAGTTGACCAAGCTTTTGTTCATAATTATGATTCTCTAATAAGAAAGATAATAGTTTTCCAAGGATGGGGTTCTGTTTATATTCATAATGAAAAGGGAGACCATGATACAATTTTTACAGACTTAGTAATATAGTTCTATGAGTTTGTTGAGTTCTTTAATAAAAAGGAAAAGAAAAGGGTCAATTAAAGTGCAACAGAAAGAATTATTTAATGTCATATAAGAAAGGTGATAATATTCTCGAAATTCATTTTGAGGGAGAAGCTTTTTTCCATCTCACAAAATAAAAATTTTAGAAGGAATGTTCAACAAGGAAAAATCTATTGAATCTCTATTTATTATGTCTATAAATAATCCAAACGTTCCACACCTTACTTCAACAATTAGACTGTGTCTCTTTGGATGCAATGTTTGTTAATTCTAAGAAAAGTGGACAGAGACACCCTTACGGTAACTGGTATCTTTATTATATATTTTCCTGTGAATTTGAGGAAAGTAAACTTGGTCAAAATTATATTTTTGGCTATCAGTAAAATCATGACAAGATCGATTAATTCGAAGATCATCATGTTTAAAATATTTTTTTCCAAGATATTAGTAATGTGTATTAATTCGATTAATTTTGATTATAAATCCAAGACTAAGAAGTTAAATATTATTATTCTAAATGTTGAAACGCTTAAATGAATGAAACACTCCTTTTATGATCAAGCTAAGGAATTTATTAATGTGTCTATAAAGTTTGATCGAGTTTCAAAAAGTTAAAAGAAAGAGAAATCTGATCTTCAAAAAATGAAATCTCAAGATTCTAAACCTCATAAATTGAAAAACACTTATCCTAATGAAGTTGTTTCCCAATGGAGAAAAGAAAAACAGAAAAGAAAACAAGGAGATAGTGTTTTTTTATTAGATCTGATAGAGGAAAAATCTATAAAAATTAAGGGTGCAGAAGTGTAAGAAATAGAACCTAAAGAGTAGTTGTTGAAGAAACTGTTATCTGAAGTAGAGGTATACCAAGCCTTTTTAGAGGCCACACAAAAAGAATCATAAAACATTGTTGTTCTAGGTTCACTCCAACAAGATACTTTTCATCCCCCTCAACAAATATATGTTGTGGAAGTAGAGATCCACCAACTAATAAAGGGAAATCATATGTTTTAGAATCACTCCCATGCATGGAATAACAACCTCCATCAGGAGGGAAAATTAAAGATGAAAAAGATTATACTGATGAAATTAAAGAAATCAAACATGATCAAGTCCATAGAGATAGTCAATTTGATAAAATATATCTGAGGAATTATCAAGCCTCTTCTTTCAATGTTTCCTCATTAGAAAAATCAGTTCAGAAGTCCTATCGTCATCTTCAAAAATCCTCTTAAACTCATAAAGAACAGGTTTTTGATAGAGAAATATAGATGGAACCCTCTAATGATGATGATGATGATGACAAATTTAATATTGTTTAACAATCATATGAAATAAGAACAGAAAAAAAACTAGGAAATCAGTTCCTATGAAACACAAAGGAAATAAGATTGAAGTCAGAATTAACAACAAAAATTTATCGGATTCAGAGAAGTCATCCTATTTTGTGGGAGAATATTTTTTTGTTCAATCTTTTAAGAAGATTATAAGAGAAATTCCTTATTTTTTTAACATAGATTCAATATTTTAGATGATTCATGATTCTTTAAATTAAAGATCATACTCCATAAGTGTTCAGATGGAGAATTTATCAAACATGTAGCTAGATTTAAAGCTTTTATGGGAAATTATCACTACCATAGAAAATATTTTAGGAAGTTGACCAAGTGGTCAAGATAGGTGGATCTTGATCTTAATTATTTTGATGAAAACTTTGATACAATCAAGAATTCCTTAACAAAATCCAAAGAGTCACTCAATGATATTTTAAAGTTTTTTTCTGATAATGAAGGAGTTAACAATCCATAAATCAAATATTTTAACGGGAAGTTAAATTTTATTGGAACTAAGATCAAAAGGGGGATTTTTTAAAAAGATGGGATGATTCGATTGAATAATCAAAATTAAAAAATGGATGATAAACTCAAATCTCTAGAGGAAATTCGTTAATGTAACGAATAATGAATTTAAAATATCAGAAAGAAGAATCAGTAGTAGGAATAGTTCGTTACAATGTTTGAAGAAGATCGCAAGGAGTTCAAGAAGATGAAAACAATCATCAAATCCTTAATTCTGAATTAGGATTGATTTTTTTTTTCTTCCAAAACATTTTTTTGAAATATTAATTAAAAAATTATTCATACCATCTAAAATTGGATGAATATTCATCAATTCTGATTGAATATATGTTCATTTATTTTTTGGATGATTAATTATTTTTATAGTTTTGTATAGAATGTTTCCTGACCCATTTTATATACAAAAAAAATCATTACCCATTTGTTTATATAAATCACAAAGGTTGAGATTATTTTATGAAAAAGGTGATATTTCATTAATTAAGGGGGATATGTGTTAAGAAAGGGTGGGAGATAACTAATGAAGAGAATAAATTCCTTAGGTGTATTTTTATATCCTTAGGGGGAGTTAGTCGTAATAATTTTTACCTTAAAAATAGTTTTAAACTCATGGGGAGATAATTATTTCTTGCTCAATATATAAATATTTTGGACTTAATATTCCTTTCTAAAAATGTTATTTATGCATTCAAAAAAGAGAGAGATTATTGATTCAAACATTTCCTTATGAATTTTTCTATTCCTTAATGTTTTTGAAATCACAAAATCATCCTTATAAAAATTCATTCTCATTTTATATATATCTAATTTGACATGGAAATATTATCCACAAAAACTTATTCAAGTCTGATAAATATCAGACTCACGTTTTCTCAATCCCATTCCTTCAGTTTCTCTATTTTTAGTCTGATCTATGATACATTTTCTTATATATTATTTGAAATAGGAACAAAAAATCGGATCCATATTCTATCAAACTTAAAATATAATTACATCCTTTTCTAAAATGATTAATTTCGAATTCATATGTAAAATTGGATTCATATATGTAAACATTTCTGATTAAAATATTTTTTTTCAGGAAAATTATATTCAATAATTTTTGTACTAAAACAGAGTTGTCTATTCTGTTATTTTATAACCATTTAAGTTCCAGGTGTACAAGTCCCTATTATTTTTCAGGAAAAATATGAGAGTTAGAGACCAAGATTACCATTGAAGTGTAATCCTATAAATATGTGGTTACTTCAACATTTGAAATGAGCTATCTCAAAATCTGTGTATGAGTCTACATGTTGTTGATTTTCAATGATGATACTGAAGTCTAAAAGCGTTAAAATCATGTTTGTAGACTTTATTTTTCTTTAGTGTGAGAGTTTCAGTCCAAAAGAAACCTTGGGAGGTTTTCTATTTAAGATTTGTTTTGTGAATCCTATTCATTAATCGAGGGCTTCAAGGGATAGGAAGGCAGAGGTGTCCTTCACCTTCTTAATTGATATCTTACGTTGTTTGAAAGAAATAAGTTTCATCCGATCATTTTGGGATCAAGGGATTCCAAGGATAGGTTGACATAATGCGATCTGACATGGATTGAGGGAATAACCCGGTGTGGGTAAGACAAACTATCACGAAATTATAAATCAATGTATTTTTATCCAAAGTCATTGGATACCACTCTATTTGGTTTAAAATATACAGATACATTATATTCATTCTCTATTTGTATAAAGAATCTAATTCAAGATTCCATATGCCTTAAGGTAGAATCAATTTTTTAGTTACCTGTGTTTTTAATAAGTTATTTGGTAACAAATAAATTATGATAACAATATTTATCAGACATAAGAATATCTTGATTATTTTATTGCTAGACCCATGTCCAATTTGATTTCTTGTTAGTAACAAAAGAGGGTTTAGTAAATCTGATTTTTTATCTGTTTTAAAACAAATATTTCATTAATATTAAAAACAAATAGTTTTTAAACATACAAATCAGCCCCTCTTATGAATGAGAATCTACATACATATTTCAACTCAATAGCTACATGATCAGAGATATTTCATCATGGAGCCAAATTTGGTTGACTATTGTATAATATTAAATGATTAATTAATACTTTCGATTATAGCTTTATTCTATGAACATATTATCAGACTAGTTTGTTTAGACATGGTGGTGTCGACCTACTATGTTTTACACACACTCTATTTCGTCTGTTGTTTGGTACTCGAATAGATTACATGGATGTAGGTTTGGACAAGGTCAAAGGACCTTGAAGTTGATTCATGATTGCTGGATAGGCTGAATCATGGAGGTGAGACCGGCATGGGGTTTGTGGCCAGGATATTTTCAGTATATTTTTTTCATCATGCTCTTATATTTTTATTATGTCCAGTTTTACATTTAGATACATTCTATCCAATCATTAAATTATCAATTTATTGTTATTGGATTATTCGATTCTTATTTATAGTTTGTTTTATATATTGTGATTTACTGTTTATGCTATTCTCATTACACTAATATTTGTTTATTTTTTGTTGTATAACAACTTAGTACCTGATTGAATAATCTCCCTTATATTTTCTATACACTCCGCTACTAGTCAGAAACCTCTGGCATTCATGGAGGCACAATTAAGGTC
The DNA here is from genome assembly GCA_963277665.1 of Viscum album. Classification (NCBI taxonomy): domain Eukaryota; kingdom Viridiplantae; phylum Streptophyta; class Magnoliopsida; order Santalales; family Viscaceae; genus Viscum; species Viscum album. The sequence goes on from OY728139.1 coordinate 286,310,182, forward strand.
TAGTAACCAACATGTTGTGTCAATATTAGAGAGTGTTAGTCCAGAGGATGTTTAAAAGTGGCATCAGAGGGAAGGTTTTTATATTTATTTTTATTTATTATTTAGGAAAGTTAAAAAGGTGACTAGGATGTATCAAGATGTGGTAATGTGCTTGTTCATCATAGTAGGTAGCCCATTTATAGAAGAAAATGTAAGAGTTGGTGTCCTAGAACCTACTGATTTCACTTTGATTAAATGGATATTTAATTTATTTAAATATTAAACATCTTACTACATATTGTTCATTATTTTGCATGACTATGATTTAATAATGTTCAAGAGTTTTTGTTGCACTAATAAGGTCCTGGAAGTTCCCCACTATGTTGAGAACCTTGAAATGCTAAAAAAATATTCTTAAATAAAGTTTTATAGTTGGATAACAGACTATGATGGGACATATAGAATGGAGATTTTCCGGTGCATGTACTCGTAAGTAGATGATACTTCCTCTCATGAAGTGTGAACTTGGTAATCTCCAAGGCAGAAGATTATGAGAACAGACTCGCCATCAAGAATTCCACATGTTTTGGTGTCATCAAATATTTCTATTTTTGAGCACGTGTAATGATCCTTAGACTTTAATATTATCATTAATACATGTCATGACCCACACACTTTGATTTAGTGATAAAAACCGCCACAGAGACAATTGGTGGGAAGTAAGGTACGTTTGGTGCGTCACGAGTGGCACGTTATTAATGGATAAGTAAATGAAGGATTTAACCCTTCCATTTATGGAAGTTGATATCTCAAACCTTTGATTGAAATAGAACCGTCCCAAAAATTCCATGGCCATGGTGTAATGATGTGTTTATTTTAGGAAGTCAAAGAACGACATATCCAGAATAAAATTTTAGGACACTATCATGAAACCTGATTGATGAGATATTGAGTAAAATGGATTATATTAAACAATGAGCCTTTGTATGTGGATTTTGTTGTTACGACTTTATGTTATTTCTCTTGGATGTCAGGATCCTTTTCTATATAATACTCTTGGGATTTTGGGAATCCTTCCTAATTCCAACTAGAAAGAATCCAAGAGGGTCACACACAAAGTGTTTCTGGTGGTCTCGGTAAAATTCTATTCGAATTTATTTAATAAATATTAAGATGAAGATAGTGGAATAATTTTATTCTTGTTAAAATGATTTCATAAATTAAATAATTATTTATTCACCAGATTGTGGGTAAAATATATTTATTTATTTTTTTGAACATTTAATAAAAATTTAATAACTAGTTTTTAAATAGAAAAATTATATAAGAGAACAAATTATTTGTTAATTTATTCAGTTGTTCAATAAATGGAAGTGGAGTTCTAGTAGACCATAGGTGGTTCGGTAGTAAAATAATTATTTTCAAGATTACAAATAATTATCTTACTAGTTGGCACAAAAATAAAATATCGCTTCTATTATTTTGAGACCCAAAATTTTATTTATAATTCTGTTTTGTGATGGATGGCACACCATAAATAATGACGCTATATTATTATTAATAGCATGGGTTTTCAATAAGGTTATGAATGTTTTTAATTACTGTTACACGATTAAATATTTTAACTAAATCCCCATGTCAATAAATAGACACATACGTCTATTGTGCCATGTACCGAACCGCACCCCCGGTGAATTGTGAATTGTTGAGATAAACAATTTCTCTATCGAATCGTCTTCCCACCCCTCTCATTAAAAATATATGTTCTTCAAGGCCGAAGAACAAGAGATAATGAATGACAGGCATAAGAAACTTGCTTCACTGCTCTACCACCCAAAGAATGAGTGGTGTTGATCAGAGGCCGTTGGGGCATGTATGGATCACCTCTAGAGGGATTCTAGTTTAGATCCTTGAAAGCAAAACAAGATAATCAACAAGAGTAATTCTGGATGATCTACATCATCAAAGAAGAAAATACTAAATGTCATCGTATTATTTTCTTTATGAAATTAATTAAATTAATTATAATCATGATGTGCATGATGCTCTATAATGTTTTATGCCTCTTCCTTCTTTATCTAAATATTTGATTCTTTTATGTGGATACTGGCATTCATCTATTTATAGATCCAGGAATAATCATTGATCATGGTAAAAATTAATGTTGGGTGCCGGACCAACTGTGCTTCCGTAGCGCCCAGAACCTACAAGTGTTATCAGAGGGGTTAAATCATAGTTTATAATTATTTAAATCATTATTTTATGATTTATGGTTTAATAATTTATTTTTTCAAATTAAGGTCAATAGTTCTTGTAATAAATATTTAAAGATATATTCTCCCTCTTTTAGTTTCTCATTCCCCAAACAAGAACATTATTATCTTTTAATTTTGATTAAAATAAAACCAGGGATCTCATCTGGAGGTGTCAAAGGTTCCTGGCTGTAAAAAACCAGAATACATGGCATGTAGTTGGATTCATACATTGTATATCAAGGTTCAATGCATCAGGACTAGTTCTCCAAACCAAGTTGTGTTATTACTGTTTTTATGTCTTAAAGACTCTATGTGTTGACCAGGAATAGGTGGAACATGATTTATGGAATACACATCATGTGGACCACTAAACACGTTGTGTAGTCCATTCTGGTAAGGGTTGGACCATGTACCCCATACACGTATTTTCTGGCTGCAGACCATGTAACGCAGATACGACATGGAGTGTGGCCCAATGGACACACCATGTATTCTGAAGATTTCTAAAGTATATTTACATGTTGTATCCCTGGGCATGTACTTCGGATAAATGGTGAATGATAGTACACACCATGTAATGGAACCACACATCGTGTACTCATCCAAATTACATAGATTTATTAAAATTTATTATTATATTATACAAACCATTGAGACGTTAACCATGGTGCATTCATAAAGATGAGTCATAACATGTCATATGTTTTTTATGTACATGTTTTTAATTTAATATTTGCGTAATTTTTGATTTATACTCATTGGGTAGTTATTAATGAGAATTTAATAGGTTTCCTCAAAGGTAAAAGTTACGTACAAAGATAATTTTAAATGAATTTATTTGTTTAAAATTATAATGATTGATAATCTCAAGGAAATTCATAAAAATGATTAAGATAAAAGGATTGATTAATTGAAGATAATAATTAATAGATCAAAGAACAAATTATCTTAAGAAGAATGATTAAATAATTGAAAACTTGTTTTATTAAATGCATAACTCATTGCATGTATGTGGGTGATCATGAGATAGACCAAGGCCTTTGTTTGTGATTGGTTTACTTTTAATTTATTAATTAAATTAATTGTTAGTCGGTGAGCCATATTTCCTCAATAATATGTAGGGCCTACGTGCCAATGCGTTCTTTTATATAAACCCCCCCTTTACCCATCAACTACATATGAGTTTAAAATCACATGTAATGGATGGAACTCCAATGCTAGGGGAGGCGACTCAAGCTAGAGCCGAGATGAAACCAAACCTAGGGGATATAGAGGTGGATAGGTGGAAAGCTATAAACACAAACAAAAAAGGTTCAATGTTTTTCTCCCCAAGGATAGGGTTATTTTATCAACAACTAGATAAAAAAACTAGTATAAAATCTCATGAAAATTCCATTTTCTTTATTTTACTTCTATCAGTTGCATGGTTTATCATTATGGATGTGTTTTCGTGATCACATAATTAATGTATTAAAAAAGAATGCAAGATGGAACTAAAATAATCCAAACTTATGTGTATGTATTATCAATACATGATTAATCAATTAAGTAAGATCCACTTAATATTAACAATAATTTAATAATTATAATAAGTAATTCATGCATAAGAGATAAAAATCCCTCAAATAAAATATTAAGTTAGACCAAGACTTCCATTACTTGATTGAAGGTAAAACTCAATAAAACTACGTGTTTGACTAACCCTTGTTGGGGAACTTAGTTTTATACAGGAATCCTTTATGAAATGTTTCAGGATGACTTAAACAAATTATATCATGTGGATTATCCCTTCCTATACTTGGTGTAATATTTGAGGAATTAATTGAGAAAATCCAAAGTCCGGATTTCGAGATTAGGGAGTCCACTCAACAGATCAAGGAGCTACAATACTACAGTTGGAAAAGACCTTCCAACCTAAATACCTTCAAATAGATTGACCAACCAATGTTTGGGTCATATGAAGGGGAATATGGATCCTTGCAACTAGTATGTCTTGACAACCAGACATTATGAGTTCAATGGTGAGGGATATTGGGACATGATAAAATAATGAGGGACTTAATAAAATCAATCTATTATTTCACATAAAAAACTGAAAGTACTAATGATATTCTCTTTTAATTATAGAATAAAAATGACAAACTCGTCAACCACACTATCCCTACGATCAGTTCTGGATAAAGACAACATCATCACCAGTATTAACTTCTAGGAATGGTTTAGACACCTCTGGGTTATCCTATGACATGAAATGAAATCTTATGTATTGGAATCAGTATTACCTGATCCTCCTTCCAATGTGGAAAGTGATGAATATTTCCTGGTCTATGAGAAAAATATGAACGACGCGGTCTATGTTCAATGTTTGATGTTATCATTAATGTCCAGTGAGCTCATTGAGTATCATGAAAACATGTATTCTTATAAAATGATCGAGAACCTCTATGGTCTTTACCATGAGAGAGAAAGACAAGAAAATTTTACAATCTCTAAGGCACTATTTCGGAGTAAGCAAGGAGTGGGTGCCCCATCTGGGCATCAGGTAGTCAAACTCATTGGCTACATTGAGTGTCTACAGGTTCTAGGGTTTAAACTCCCCAAAGAACCGTGCACGAATATCATTAACGCATCACTCCCTCAGATATTCTCTATCATTGTTGTCAATTTAAACACGAACAACATTGAGTAGTCTCTATATGATCTTCTTATCCTCATTCGAATAGTGAAAAAATATATGAAGAGCGAAAAGACTTTTGTCCTTATGGTGAATAAGAGGAAAGGGAAGGAGAAAAGATTCAAGCCCAATTCTTCTTAACACCCTTCCAATAAAAGGGAGATCAATGGGGATGCAAGGGAACTAGGGGTTGTTTGTTTCTCATGTGGCAAGAAAGGCCACTAGAAGAAGAACTCCACCCACCCTAATAATAAAGGGGAAGCATCATGTGCATTTTTTTTATCAAAAGTAATCTATATTTTTCAACAAATTGGGTATTATATATAGCTTTTAGTTCTTACATATGTTTAGAAATATAGGAACCAAGTGGATTCAAGATGATTGAACGATGGGAGGTAGATCTTCGAGCAACAAATAGTGCTAGACTTGCTTCTGTAACTATCAGGGACTACCACCTCACGTTGCCAACTGGTATGATCTGGATGTTAGAGGGTTGTTATTATGTGTCTTTTGTTACTAAAAACATTATTTCTGTTTCTAGATTAAATACATTTGGATTTTTTTCATGTTCGTAAATGAATATTGATTCTTTTACATAAATCGAATTTGTTTTGGTAGGGCACATTTATACGACGATCTTTACATATTGGATTACACAAACCATGTAATGAAAATAGATAATAAAGATACTTCACATGACTCATACCGCACCCAACTTTGGTATCACTAGCTAGGTCATATAAATGAGAAATGCTTAACAAAGTTACATCAAGATGGATATTTAGATTCTTTTGAACTAAATCCACTTGGAGTATGTCATGAATGTTTACAAGGAAAAATGACTAAAGAGAAATTTAGTGGGAAATTTAAAAGTGATAAAGAACTTCTTGAATTAGTTCATTCTAATTTGTTTGGACCAATTCCATTTGAAGCAAGGGGAGGGAACTCGTACTTTATAACTTTTACTAATGATTTTAGTTGATATGGATATATCTACTTAATGAAGTATAAGTCGGATTCTTTTGATAAATTCAAAGAATACATGAATTATGTTGGGAACTATCTTGGTAAGAAGATTAAGAAACTCCACTCAGACTGAGGTGGAGAATATATTAATCAAGACTTCATTGATTACTTACGAGAGATTGGGATCCTATCCCAACTCAGTCCTCCTTACATGCCTCAGTGGAATGGTGTGAGAAAAAGGTGGAACCACACCATGTTGGACATGTTGAGACCAATAATGAGCCATGCAAGTATTACATTATACTTTTGGGGATACACGTTTCAAACATCAACACACATACTAAACTGAGTACCAACTAAATCGATAAATGGTATTCTATATGAGTTCTAAGGTGGAAATAAATCCATTTTTATTGAATTTACATGTGTGGGGAAGAGAAGCGTTTGTTAAGGCCTATTCATGTAACAAAAATGCACCCCGAGGAACAATGTGTACCTTTATAGAATACCCCAAGGAAACAAGGGGATATTACCTATACAACCCCTCAGACAAAAAGGATATAGTGGTAAGACACGCCATATTCCTTGAAAGGGAGCACATCTCCAAAAGAGAAATTGGGAGCGAGATAGACTTCGATGAATGTGTGGCTCAAGGTATACAAGAGTTGGTACAGGAGAAGATTACACAAATCCCCAAGGAAAAAAGAACTATTTCTGAGATACAAGAACTAAATAGGAGTAGAAGAGAGGTTAGAGAACCGAAACGGTTTAATTTTCTAGTTACCAAAGATGGTGAATCATTATTAGTTGATAATAATTTTCCTCTAACCTACAACGAATAATTAAGTGGCACAGATGTTTCCAAGGGAAAATAAGTCGTGAATTCTGATATTGATTCCATGTAGAAAAACAAAATCTAGAATTTTGTAGATCCTTAAGTTGATGTAAAGACTGTTGGTTTCCAATGGGTATTCAAGAATAAACACGATATATAAGGACAAGTCAGTACCTATAAGGCATTAATGGTTGCAAAAGGGTTTAAAAAATGTCAAGGAATTGACTACGATGAAACCGTTTCACTAATTAAAATGCTGAAATACATCAGGATTCTATCAGCCATTACCACTTACCAAGACTATGAAATTTTGAAAATGGATGTCAAAATAGCCTTCCTTAATAGGAACCTTTAGTAAAATGTATACACTCCACAACCTAAATGTTTTATGACTCCATAAGATTCCAATAAGCTATGCATGTTACAGATTTCCATGTATGTACTAAAGCAAGCATCTAGGTCATGGATCATTTATTTTGATGAATCTATAACGAAATATGGTTTTATCAAGAATGCATGTGAGCCTTGTGTCTACAAATGGTTTAGTGGGAGTGCAGTAATTTTCTTAATAGTATATTTTGATGACATATTACTTATTGGAAACGAGATAATAGTCTTATAATCAGTTAATGCATAGTTGAATTAATGCTTCTCCATGAAGGAATTGGTCGAAGAAGCATATATTCTTGGGATCAAGATCCATTGTGATAGATCCAAAAGATTGATGGGCCTATGGAAAAGTACATACATAGATGAAAAACTGAAGAGATTCAGTATGGAACAATCCAAGAGGGTATCGTAGCCAGAGTAACATGGTATTTATCATTCCAAGAAAATGTGTCCCCAGGAACATGAGGAAAGAAATATAATAGAAATGACTCCATAAATTGGGAAATTCATGTATTCCATGATTTGTATAGGGCTGGATGTCGCCTACACATTGAGTGCGGTAGGCAGATATCAAGATGACCTAGGTGATTGCCATTAGATGGTAGTCAAGAACATGCTAATGTATCTGAGGAATAATAAGGATATATTCATAGTTTTTGGAGGATATGAGGAACTAGTCATTAGAGGATATGGAGATGCTAGTTATAGACTGATCAAGATGACATGAAGTCGATAAATGGATACATCATCACTTTGAATAGAGGTGTGATGAGTTGGAAGAGCTTAAAGCAGAGTGTGGTCACAGATTCTCTAGTAGAGACCTAGTATATTGGTTCTTGTGAGGCAGCTAAAGAATAATTTTGGATATGAAACTTCATCTAGTATCTGGATGTAATACCTAGTAGTAAAGATCCAATCCAACTGTACTGTGATAATACTGCAGTGGTGGCTCTCGCCAAAGTGCCAAGGTCACATTAGCAGACAAAGCACATACTTTGGAAGTATCATATATTGAGGGATTTTTTCTCATAGAGGTGAACTTGCAGTGAGAAATATTTCCATGGAATATAATGTGGTGGACCCCATGAAAAAATCCTTGACTCAAGAGAAGCATGATCACCATGTGAGGTTTAGTAGACTCAAAGTCGCAAGCAGTTGAATCTTGTCCATGTGTGAGTTTGTAAGAGTTGGCGTCCTAGAACAAAATGGTCTTACTTTGATTATGTGGATATTTTATGTATTTAAATATTAAACTTCATAATACATATTGTTCATTATTCTTCATGACTATGAAGAAATAATTTCCTCGAGTATTTTTTGTATTGATAATGTCATGGAAGTTCCCCACTATGATGAGAACCTTGAAATGATATGAAATTATTCTTAAATATAGTTCTATGGTTGGATGGAAAACTATGACGAGACACATAAAATGCATACTGTCACGTGCGAGTAACCATAAGAAGATGATGCTTTCTCTCATAAATATCACAATTGGTAATCTCGAAGACAAAAAATTATGATAATAGACTTGGCATTAGAAATTATGCATGTTTTGGTGTCATCAGATATTTTAATCTGTGAGCTCATGATCCTCAGTATTTAAGATTATCATTAATACGTGTCACCACTCCCACACTTTGATTTACTGACAAAAACCATCACACAGATAGTTGGTGGGAAGTAGGGTATGTTGGGTGCGTCAGGAATGACATGTTATTAATGGATAAGTCGAGGAAGGATTTGTACCATCCATTAATGGAAGTTGATATCTCATCCCATTGATTGAAATAGAATGGTCTCACAAAAGTCCATGGCCATGGTGTAAAGATGAGGTTATTTCAGTTAGTCAAAGAATGATGTATCAAGCATAAAAGTGGATGAAACTAGCAGGAATCCTTCTTGATGAGATATTGTGACAAAGAGATTATATTACACGGTGAGAATTCATATGTGGATGTCATTATTGTGACATTTAATTATTTATCATGGGTTCCTTGACCCATTTCTATAAAGTACTCTTGGACTTTGGGTAAACTCACCTAATGCCAACGAGAAAGGATCCTATAGGGTCATACAAAAAGTGTTTATGGTGGTCTCAGTTAAATTCTATTTGAATATAAATATAAAATATTATTCTCAAGAGTGTGGAATAATTTTATTCAAGTTAAAATGATTGCATAAATTAAATAAATATTTATTCACCAGATTGTGGGTAAAATATATTTATTTATTCTATTGAACGTTTAATAAATATTTATTTATTAGTTTGTAAATAAAAAATTTATTTAAGAGAAAAAATTATTTATGTATTTATTCAGCTGTTCAATAAATGGATGTGGAGTTCGAACAATCCAAGGCTGGTTTGGTAGTAAAATAATTATATGTAACATGATATATAATTATTTAACTTGTTGGGAAAAATTAAAATAATTCTACTATTATTTTGTGATGCAGAAATTTATTTATAATTCTATTTCTCACAAGTTGGTGCACCATAAATAATGACACGGTATTATTATTAAGAGCATGAGTTTTCTATAAGGTTATGAAGGTATTTAATTACTAGTATGCAATTAAATATTGTAACTGAAGCCCCATGTCAATAAAAAGACACATACATCTATTGTGAAATGTACCGAACTGCACACTAGGTGAATTAAGAAATATTGAGCTAAAAAATTTCTCTCTTGAATACTCTTCCCACCCCTCTCAAGAAAGAGAGAGATTTTCAAGGATGAAGAAAAAGCGATCAATAATGATTGACATAAGACACTCACTTCATCATGCTAGCACATGAAGAATGAGTGGTGTCGATCGGAGGCCATCAAAACACACGTGGATCACCAATAGAAGGATTCTAGTTTGGATCCTTGAAAGGGCCACAAGATAATTTGTAAGAGTAATTCCAGATGATCAATATCATCAACAAAAAAAATATCAAAGATTTATGTATTATTTTCTTTATGAAATTAATTAAATTAATTATATACATGATGTGAACGATCTTCTCTAATGGATTTAGGAATCTTCAATCATTATCAAAATATTTGATTCTATTCCATGGTGATTGGCGTTCATCGTAGTATTGATCCCAGAATAATCATTATTTATGGTAAAAATTAAAGTTGGATTCCGACGCAACCATGTTTCCGCTGCACTCAGAACCTATAAAAAATCTGTGTTACTAATGTTGGGATTGCTATTCCTGATGTTCATTTGTTACAATTGATGTTATTTCACCTTTGGTGATTCACATGACGTGTGATGTTGTTGTTTCTTTATTTTTATAATAATGTACTGATATGGTGTGTGATTAGTATAAAAACATCATGATATGTACATATGATATATGTTTACATACATTGTTCGTGATAGAGACATATTTACTACATTTGATAAATTTTCCTGTACAAACTATGAAATGATCTAATTCTTATATCTGATAAATAAAAATGAAAGAGAAATTATTTCACGCTAATTTTCTTATTAAGACATGTTTTGAAAGACCATGAGCTACTATTTCTGTATTTTTGTCACCAGTTGAGGTTGGCCTTGTTATTCTCTACTATACTAATGAGTGTGTTTGTCTAGTAGAGAGAACACCACCACATCGTCTTTGAATAGAGTGTTAGGAGGGTTATAATTAGCAAGATCCTCACATAGTGAACTAAATATTTTTAAAGCTCATGAGGATTAGATGCATGTTCATCTTCATGATAGATTACCAAGGGTCATGCAATCCATGGAAAGAGAGATAGTTTGCACTATAATACCCTGAGATTTTATGAAAAATATTCATTTTAATTTCATTAATGTCTTGTGTTGTACGATACACCAAAAGGAGCTTGAAAAACACGCATCCCTAACTTGCCTTGCATTACACGCAATCACGACCTTCCTTGATAGCGTGTGTAGTACGCAATACCGAGTTTCACTAAACGAGATATTATTATAATATTATTATGAACTAGCCGTTATGAATATTAATACCAACTTTTTGAAATTTTACAAATTTTATCATTCAAAATGGACTTCATTTTTGGATTCGGAATATCGAAATTAGCTTAGGGTGAAATTTTGATACTTTTCGGATAACTTTCATATTCTGATGAATAGTGCAAATTGCTGAATTTTAATTAAAAACAACTTTTTTTAATAGAAATAATTAATAGTGATAAATTATTAATTTGAGTGGTTTTAAAGTATATTTAGAATATATTTTTATAATTTAATACAATGTTGGTCATTGGATGTAATTTCACATTTAAACCAGACATAAACAAGTGACAATCTTTTGATAGTTATTATCTCTTAAAAGACACGCTATTTGTTTTTATGACGGGAATTAATATTTAAATTAGTTAATGTAACTGATATGTTTTGAATTTGGTAAAATAGACATAATTTTGGAATTCATAATATCAAATATAGCTTAGGCCTAATTTTCGGTATTTTTCTGGAAACTTTCATTTTTTGATGAATAGTGAAACCACTTAGTGGTAGTTAAAAAAACTGAATTTTTCATAAAACATAATTTTACCGCTTCTGTGAGTGGAATTTCGAAAATCCGAGAGAAACGGTTAATATCATGGACTAAAATGTGGTTCAATGAGATGAAAATAATTTTTAGTGAATAGTAACTTTTTACTTTTTTTACCACGGTTAAAAGTAAATAGGGTAATTAAGGGTAAAAATGATATTATTATTACCCTAACACATGTCCTAATTCTATTGGACAAGTTTAATTCGACCTAAAACAACCTTAGGAATAAAATATTACCATTTAGGCCCAGTTGGATTAGATTAGGACATTTATTATTAATTTATTTAAAGAAGGGTTAAAATAGTTAAAATCAAAGTTTAATAACTAAATCATTTTTAATATAGGGTTATACATAAAATAAATTTGACTATAAATATTTATTAGAAAGATAAAAATATTTCCTACATAATTGTATTTTATTTGTAATTTTTAGAGTTAAAATAATTTAATTTATTTATGACAAAATGATGATGCAGTAATTATCTTATTAATGAAATATTGACATAATTGATGTTATAAATACCGAAATAAATGTAATTTGAGACTTTTTATGAATTCCAATAATCTTCTTTGTTACTATGACATGTTAGTATTGATTTAATTAACTTTTTTAGAACTAATAATTCTGTTATGAGTTTCAAAAAAATCAATTACCAAATAGTGTCAACATTGACATAAAATAGTTTTTAAAATAAATATTATATTATTAATTGTTATTATATTCCTAAAAATATGAGGATAGGCCAAGATAATTATATATTGATATGTGTACTATTAATGGACCACTTGGGGGTCGCTTGGATGTATATGGTAAATTTATTAACTATATAATATAAAAATACAAAGTGACATGGTAAATGTCAATATAATTAACTAAGAGTTAAAACTAAAAGATAAGGTTAATATAATGACCTAAACTTGTCTAAATTATATTGGATGAAAGTATTTCTACCCATACCCACATTATATTCTAAATATATCAATTTGGAGCTATTAAAAACCGAATATGACTTTATAATAAAATAATATTTTTAGTCATTCCAAAGGTGCCCCTCTCCTCCCTTATAAAAGGGAACCTCCTCCCTCTCTTCCTCACACCACTTTGAGCCTTCAAGCTCCACCAAACCCTACCAAAGTCTCTTCTCCACTTCCATAGAAACTTCCTAGAGGTCCTGGTCTTCTTCAAAGACCAATTTTACTGCCCTAAGAGGAGGTCTCAAAGAGGCGCTTCAAAGAAGAGGTAATGTCCGTTACCGATTCTTTCTACTTTATTTCTTCCTCCACTTCTTCTTCTTTAGTTATTTTATTATGAAGTAATAACATAAGTATCACTAATATACTGGTATGTTATTATAAGTATGAAACAACCCTATTTCACCATCTATCGATCCTACGGAAAACGAAATCACCGTGCGTGCGTACGTACGGAATACAGTCTCCACGCCGTGGTGTAATCTATTTTCCACCACCACGTTACTTGGATGGGTATAATGGTGTAAATAATAACTATATATGATTATTTAAAAGTGATATTGATTCTGAAATATTATACATACACTTCAATACAATTCCACGATCATGAGAATGATATGATCGCTCGTGCGTACGTACGGACTACCGTCTCCACGACGCGATGAGATTCATTCTCCATGTTAACCATTCATGAATGATTATAAAGAATATACAATAATTAATCATGAAATATATGAAATAATAATGATACTGGATTTATGTATATATATATTTATGTCATCTACTTAATTTCATTCAATTCAGCAAGGAAATGAAAACAGCGTTCATGCGTATGTACGACCTACCGTCTCCATGAACGGTGTATTTCATTCCTTTTATCGATCTATAATATATATGTATATGATGAATATATATTATATATAAATCATGTTTTACATTCTGTAATAATGTAAATTAGAATATAATTAATAATATCAAGAACGACAAGTCGAAACACATACGATAAATGAAATGATTTTACCCAAAACGCTCTTTAACATGGAATTTACAAAAGAATGGGTAATATAAAGTCATAAGTGAACCATATATGATATCATAACAATGATTATGATTCTATAATAAGTCAATAACATTATTTAAATCATTATACAGGTGGTTCAGATACATACGAAGCATATCAGACATAAGGTAAGGGATAATTTTGCATATCTCATTTTTATCCGAGATTGCTTATTAGTAAGTATTTACTGGGGTTATTTATATCATCCATGTCCATGATTTAAAAAAGTGTTTTCATGTATGTTTAATTTCCTTTTTACCCATTTTTACTTTCACTACATGGTATGTAAGGAATCATTCTTTGGTTTACATTACAAGGTACTTTTTTGACTTTTCCGGCAAAGGTACGAGAAGGATGTTTTTTTAACTTATACGACATGAAAGGATTTTTACAGTTTTATAAAGCCTTATTTTCGTGAGGCTTCCTCCAAAAGATTTCATTACTATTTTCAATAAAATAATTTTCTTTTAAAATTGAATGACTTTTTGTGAAAAGAAATTGATTTTGAAGAAGAAAGGATATTTTCCTCAAGAATTCATTTCAAATGTTTTATCAAAACCATTTTCCATTTAAGATGAAATTATTTCATATGTGTATGATTAAAGTTTAATGTCTCTATGATTTAAATGGTTTCACTTTTCTTTTGATGAAATTTCCATTTGTTTTATATGGATTAAGAAATGATGGGATGATGTTTATGAAACCCATTTTATTCTTTGGGTTCTGGTGAATGTTTTAAGTTTATTTTGTGGAACAAGTAAGAATGATTTCATTATGAGATGGGTGGGACCTATATCTCCCTCCAATGCATTGGGTAACGATTTATATCTCATGAGATAGACATGGATGGAATGGTAAGTTAATCCGGTTCAGTGTTACATGACTGAAACGAGGAGTGAACTCGATTCAGAAAGGGACTTTGTCCACTAAGATGGTCTTGGAAGCAATGCCTTGGCTACTATGGAAATCATAACAAGTGCTGAATGGTTGCCACAATTACATGTTTTATTCCAATTATATTTTATCGTGATTGATGTTCCTTTATGATATATGTCTTACGTACTTCCATGATTCATGTCTTTGCTCAAGATTTTGATGTCTAGATTTTATTTTCAAGTTTTTGCATTCAAATGTTTATGGATTGTTTTACGTTCTCTATGTTTACCCTTACTGGGCATTTGAGCTCACCCCTTTTATGTTTTCTTTTCCCCAGGATATAAAGAATGGTTTTAGGTAAGAAAAAATGGAAGATCTTAATGGGAGATGTTGAAGATCTTTCCCTACGATTAGAAAATTTTATTCTGAGTTTCCAAAGACACTAAACTATTACAGTCCGTGTGTCTGTTTTTGTTATGTACTAAGTATTCCGCAAAAATAAAGTAATTTCCATGTACGTAAAGCTTTGGGTCTCTACAGTTGTTATCAGAGGAAAGGTTTAGTCAACCTTTGGAAACTAGGATGCAAGAACGTTAGTGAGATCCCTAGAGATATTTCTAAGGTATGTCTAGGGATGTCCCTAAGGATAAGTATACGTGTAGGATATAGTCCTAAAACTACGATAACGATCTTATAATTTAACTTAAGATGTTAGATATTGAGGGTACTCCCCCTTTATTATGTTGTTTTCCCTAGCAATAATTTTGCCTCTCACACTATTATTTTTGGGTTTTAGACGATGGCTGGAACCTGAAGGAACCGTATTGATCAATGTAATGGACAATGAAATGATTGTCCTCCTGAACAAACAAATGTTATGGGAGATGGAGTGAAAAATATTATTGCTATAATTACACAAGCTATGAATAATTCTGGACTTCCAAATGAGCAGAGAAGGGAACAATAATCTATTGAGTCCTTCATGAGGCAACATCCACCTTCTTTCAGTGGGTCTTCTTATCCACTTGTTGCAGAACAATGAATCAGTACCACTGAAAAGATATTTTCAGTTCTTCAATGTTATGAACATGATAAATTCATCTTATCAGTATATCATTTGGAAGGTGAAGCTGATTAATGGTGGAATCTTATCAATAATACGAGGCCAAGAGATGAAATTGAGTCCATGGAATGGGACGAGTTAAGGAACTTTTTTTTCCAGTAAGTACTTCCCTCGTATTCATTGAAAAAAGATGGAGAAGGAGTTTCTTTAACTGAAGAAAAAGGATGATGAATCTGTTGGTATATACGAAGTGAATTTTACAAGGTTTGTAAGGTGTGCATCTGGCTTTATCATCCAACCTGAAAGTAAAGTTGATCGATTCTTTAGTGGATTAAAACCAAATCTTCTAAGGGAATTAGATATAAGAGACTTCAGTAGCTATGAAGAAATTGTGCGTTGTGCTATCAAGGTAGAAATGGAAGTTGGTGTTACATATCCATCTCATGGTTTTTACAAGAAACGAAAGATGGAGTTCAAGGAGAAATCACAGAATAATGGTGAAAATAAGATGAATGTTTCCTTATGCTCAAAGTGTGGAAAGAAGCATGGTGGAGATTGTCTTAGAGGGACTAGAAAATGTTTTAAGTGTGGAAAAGAAGGTCATAAAGCAGCTGAGTGTCGAAGTAATGGAAAAATGGTTGCTAATGGTGTGAATAAAGAAAAGACTGCAGATAACGCACCACCAACACTTCAATGCTTCAAGTACAATGAAATAGGGCATTATGCTAATCAATGACCTAATCCAAGGGTTAATGATGATAGACATGAGAAACCACTTAAGGAAAAGGAAAAAGGGAAGTCACATGAGATCACTATTGGAGATGTTGAATATGACAATGATGTGGTGGAATTATTAAGTGTTTATGTAATAATGTTGTGTATAGTATCATGGAATATTTGAATATTTATGTATTCGTCTATTGTGGTTTTCAATAATTTAATGGTACCGGTAACCATGGAATGTTATTGAGATATTTTTGGAAAGAAGATGATATGCACATAATGAAGGGATAAGGAGAAAATGAAATGTTTGACAGTATTCATGGGATCATGATTGATATAAGGTAATAGTTACATCATGTTTTGAGTACATATAATTTTGGAGTTTTGGTATGTGGAAATAGATAACTTCTGACGACACTCATGTTTTCACTACGATTCAATGGGTATTCATTTTTCAAGAGAATACATGATTAAGGCCTTCGAATGTTTGGAATGTGACCAACAAGACATATCTTATGATATATGGGGATCAACAATGGTATTAACATGCTTGTTATATGAAATCTCTGGTAATCGTCTTCACTATAATATGAGAATAGACTACAATATTATGGATAAGCCTAAAGATTAGAATGGGATATGTTGGACATAATTTAGTATTGTTTAAGGATAGAACTTTTTTCGATATTATTGATGAGATGTTATAGTAATGTAGTTTTAGAAAAAGGAAAACCTACAGGACGGGCGACAACCCATCGCGTCGGACAAGGCTGTGGGAATTGAACCCACAACCGAAATGTGACTGGCCTTTATTGCCTACCATTGGCCTACATGAAGTCCCAATTTAGTAGAAACTAGTTTTATTATATTAATCAGTATTATATATGAATTATAATCTCATTTTAGGAACCATATATGATTAATCTCACTATAGATGGACTTATGTATTTTTTGATAACTTTTCTAACCTTTTGTTTGAGACAGATGGAATGACCCATCATTCTATCACATGATCTGCTAACACTTCACGAATGAAAATTTCAACTTCATTTCTTTAAGAGATGAAGTGTAAATTGTCCAAAGAACGACCAACAGTGATACTGTACCAAAATCACGAAAGTATTTCTTCTAATTCCAATTTCATCAACTTTAGGGAAATGATCATGAAAACCGAAAATGTTGTCCTAGTGCTCTCATATCCGATGAATCAGATGGTACCTTAGATCGTCAAAAATTTATGTCTTTGTGATTGTTGTATTTTTCATATCCATGTTCTCTACCACTCTCCATCAGAACTTGATGGTTAGATTTTTCTTCCATATCTATATTGTCATCTATGTTCTCCTACGTGGAAACCCAGTGATGAGTTAATTTGGGTAACCGTTACTTTTCATACTTTAGTTTTTTAAATCCAAGTTTTGGTATTACTTTTTACGATGTGGGATTCTATTAAAGAAACTTTCGAGTAGTAAACTATTTATAACCCCGACAAATTTCGAGAGCGAAATTCATTTTAAGGGGGGTAGAATGTAACACCCTGAGATTTTATGAAAAATATTCTTTTTAATTTCATTAATGTCTTGTGTTGTACGCTACACCAAAAGGAGGTTGCACAACACACATCCCTGACTTGCCTTTCATTACATGCAATCACGACCTTCCTCGATAGCGTGTGTAGTACGCAATACCGAGTTTCACTAAACGAGATATTATTATAATATTATTATGAACTAGCCGTTATGAATAGTAATACCCACTTTTTGAAATTTTATAAATTTTATCTTTGAAAATGGACTTCATTTTTGGATTCGGAATATCGAAATTAGCTTCGGATGAAATTTTGATACTTTTCGGATAACTTTCTTATTCTGATGAATAGTGAAAATTACTAAATTTTAATTAAAAACAAATTTTTTTAATCAAAATAATTAATAGTGATAAATTATTAATTGGAGTGGTTTTAAAGTATATTTATAATATATTTTTACAATTTAATACAATTTTGGTCATTGGATGTAATTTCACATTTAAACCAGACATAAACAAGTGTCAATCTTTTGATAGTTATTATCTCTTAAAAAACACGCTATTTGTTTTGACGATGGGAATTAATTTTTAAATTAGTCAATGTAACTGATATTTTTTGAATTTGGTAAAATAGACATAATTTTTGAATTCATAATATCAAATATAGCTTAGACCTAATTTTTGGTATTTTTCTGGAAACATTCATTTTTGATGAATAGTGAAAGTACTAAGTGGTAGTTAAAAAAACTGAATTTTTCATAAAACATAATTTTACCACTTATGTGAGTGGAATTTCGAAAATCTGAGAGACATGGTTAATATCATGGACTAAAATGCGGTTCAATGAGATGAAAATAATTTTTGTTGAATAGTAGCTTTTTACTTTTTTTACCACAGTTAAAAGTAAATAGGGTAATTAAGGGTAAAAATGATATTATCATTACCCTAACAAATGTCTTAATTCTATTGGAAAAGTTTAATTCGACAAAAAACAACCTTAGAAATAAAATATGACCATTTAGGCCCACTTGTATTAGATTAGGACATTTATTATTAATTTATTTAAAGAAGGGTTAAAACAGTTAAAATCAAAGTTTAATAACTAAATCATTTTTAATATAGGGTTATACATAAAATAAATTTGACTATAAGTATTAATTATAAATATAAAAATATTTCCTACATAATAGTATTATATTTGTAATTTTTGGACTTAAAATAATTTAATTTATTTAGGACACAATGATGATGCAGTAATTATCTTATTAATGAAATATTGACATAATTGATGTTATAAATACCCAAATAAATGCAATTTGAGAATTTTTATGAATTCCAATAATTTTATTTGTTAATATTACATGTTAGTATTTATTTAATTAGCTTTTTTAGAACTAATAATTCTGTTATGATTTTCACAAAAATCAATTACCAACTAGTGTCAAAATTGACATAAAATAGTTTTTAAAACAAATATTATATTATTAATTGTTATTATATTCCTAAAAATCTAAGGTTCGGCCAAGATACTTATATTATAATATGTGTATTATTAATGGACCACTTGGGGGTCGCTTGGATGTATATGGTAAATTTATTAAGTATATAATATAAAAATACAAAGTGACATGGTAAATGTCAATCTAATTAACTAAGAGTTAAAACTAAAAGATAAGGTTAATATAATGACCTAAACTACTCTAAATTCTATTTGATGAAAGTATTTATACCCATCCCAACATTAGCTTATAAATATATCAATTTTTAGCTATTAAAAGCCGAATATGACTTTATAATAAAATAATATTTTTTGTTATTCCAAAGGTGCCCCTCTCCTCCCTTATAAAAGGAAACCTCCTCCCTCTCTTCCTCACACCACTTTGAGCCTTCAAGCTCGGCCAGACCCTGCCTAATTCTCTTCTACACTTCACTAGAAACATCCTATAGGTCCTAGTATTCTTCAAAGAACAGTTTTAGTGACCTAAGAGGAGGTCTCAAAGAGGCGCTTCAAAGAAGAGGTAATGCCCGTTACAGATTCTTTCAACATTATTTCTTCTTCCACTTCTTCTTCTTTAGTTGTTTAATTACGAATTAATAACATCAGTATCACTCATATACTGGTATTTTATTATATGTATGAAACAACCCTATTTCACCATCTATCCATCCTACGGAAAACGAAATCACCGCACGTGCGTACGTAAAAAATACAGTCTCCACACCGTGGTGTAATCTATTTTCCACCACCACATTACATGGGTGGGTATAATGGTGTAAATAAAAACTATATATGATTATTTCAAATTGATATTGATTCTTAAATATTATACATACACTTCAATACAATTCCACGATCATGGGAGTCATATCATCGCTTGTGCATACGTACGGACTACTGTCTCCACGACGCGATGAGATTCATTCTCCATGATAACCATTCATGAATGATTATAAAGTATATACAATAATTAATCATGAAATATATGAAATAATAATGATACTGGATTTATGTGTATATATATTTATTTCATCTACTTAATTTCATTCAATTCAATAAGGAAATGAAAACAACGTTCATGCGTACGTATGACCTACCGTCTCTATGAACGGTGTATTTCATTCCTTTTATCGATCTATAATATATATGTATATGATGAATATATATTATATATAAATCATGTTTTACATTCTGGAATTATGTAAATCATTATATAAGTAATAATATCAAGAACGACAAGTCGAAACACATATGATAAATGAAACGATTTTACCCAAAATGCTCTTTAACAAGGAATTTACAAAAGAACGGGTAATATAAAGTCATAAGTGAACCATATATGATATCATAAGAATGAATATGATTCTATAATAAGTCAATGAAATTATTTAAATCAGTATACAGGAGGTTCAGATACATACGAAGCATATGAGACATAAGGTAAGGGATAATTTTGCAAATCTCATTTTTATCCGAGATTGCTTATTCATAAGTATTTACTGGGGTTATTTATATCATCCATGTCCATGTTTTATAAAATTGTTTTCATGTATTTTTAAAGTCCTTTTTACCCATTTTTGACTTTTACTACTTGGTATGTAAGGAATCTTTCTTTTGTTTATGTTACGAGGTACTTTTTTGACTTTTCCGGCAAAGGTACGAGAAGAATGTTTTTTTAAATTATACGACATGAAAGGATTTTTAAGATTTTATAAAGCCTTATTTTCGTGAAGTTTCCTCCAAAAGATTTCATGAATATTTTCAATAAAATCCTTTTATTTTAAAATTGAATTACGTTTTGTGAAAAGAAATTGATTTTGAAGAAGAAAGGATATTTTCCTCAAGAATGCATTTCAAATGTTTTATCAAAACCATTTTCAATTTAAGATGAAATTATTTCATATGTGTATGATTCAAGTTTAATGTCTCTATGATTTAAATGGTTTCAATTTTATTATGATGAAATTTCTATTTGTTTTATATGGATTATGAAATGATGGGATGATGTTTATGAAACCCATTTTATTATTTGGGTTATGGTGAATGTTTTAAGTTTATTTTGTTGCACAAGAAAGAATGATTTCATTATGAGATGGGTGGAATCTATATCTCCCTCCAATGCATTGGGTAAAGATTTATATCTCATGAGATAGACATGGCTGGAATGGTAAGTTAATCTGGTTCAGTGTTACAGGACTGAAATGAGGAGTGAACTCGATTCAGAAAGGGACTTTGTCCACTAAGATGGTCTTGGCAGCAATTCCATGGCTACTATGGAAATCATAACAAGTGCTGAATGGTTTCCAAAATTAAATGTTTTATTCCCATGATATTTTATCATGATTGGTGTTCCTTTATGATATATGCCTTACGTACTTCCAAGATTCATGTCTTTGCTCATGATTTTGATGTCTAGATTTTATGTTCAAGTTTTTGCTTTCAAATGTTTATGGATTGTTTTATGTTCTCTGTGTTTACCCTTACTAGGCATTTGAGCTCATCCCTTTTATGTTTTCTTTTCCCCATGATATAAAGAAAGGTTTTAGGTAAGAAAAAAAGGAAGATCTTTATGGGAGATGTTGAAGATCATTCACCACGATTAGAAGGTTTTATTCCGAGTTTCCAAAGACACTAAACTATTACGGTACTTGTGTGTCTGTTTTTTTTATGTACTAAGTATTCCGCAAAAATAATGTAATGTCCATGTATGTAAACCTTTGGGTCTCTATAGTTGGTATCAGAGGAAAGGTTTAGTCATCCTTTGTAAACTAGGATGCGAAAATGTTAGTGAGATCCCTAGAGATATTTCTAAGGTATGACAAGGGATGTCCCAAAGGATAAGTATACGTATAGGATATAGTCCAAGAACTACGGTAACGATCTTAGAATTTAGCCAAAGATGTTAGATATTTAGGGTACTCCCCCTTTATTATGTTTTTTCCCTAGCATGATTTTTTCCTCTCACACTATTCTTTTTGGGTTTTAGACGATGGCTGGAACCCGAAGGAACCATGTTGATCAATGTAATGGAAAATGAAATGATTGTCCTCTTGAACAAACAAATGTTATGGGAGATGGAGTGAAAAATCTAATTGCTATACTTACAGAAGATATGAATAATTCTGGACTTCCAAATGAGTAGAGAAGGGAACAATATTCTATTGATTCTTTCATGAGGCAAAGTCTACCTTCTTTCAGTGGGTCTTCTAATCCACTTGTTGCAGAACAATGGATCAGTACCAATGAAAAGATATTTTCAGTTCTTCAATGATCTGAACATGATAAAGTCATCTTATCAGTATATCGTTTTGAAGGTGAAACTGATCAATGGTGGAATCTTATCAAGAATACGAGGCCAAGAGATGAAATTGAGTCTATGGAATGGGACGAGTTCAAGAACTTGTTTTTTAGTAAGTACTTCCCTCGTATTCTTCAAACAAAGATGGAGAAAAAGTTTCTTGAACTAAAGCAAAAGGATTATGAATCTGTTGTTATATATGAAGTGAATTTTACAAGACTTTCAAGGTATGCATTTGGCTTTATCATCCAACCTGAAAGTAAAGTTGATAGATTATTCAATGGCTTAAAAACAAATCTTCGAATGGAATTAGCTATAAGAGACTTCAGTAGCTATGATGAAATTGTGCGTTGTGCTATCAAGGAAGAAATGGAAGTTTGTGTTACATATCCATCTCATGGTTTTGACAAGAAACGAAAGATGGAGTTCAAGGAGAAATCTTAGAATAATGGTGAAAAGAAGATGAATGTTTCTTTATGCTCAAAGTGTGGAAAGAATCATGGTGGGGATTTTCTTAGAGGGACTAGAAAATGTTTTAAGTGTGGAAAAGAAGGTCATCGAGCAACTGAGTGTCGAAGTAATGGAAAAAGGGTTCCTAATGGTGTGAATAAATAAAAAACTACAAAGAAAGCACCACCAACACTTCAATGCTTCAAGTTCAATGAAATGGTGAATTATGATAATCAATGCCCTAGTCCAAGGGTTAATGATGATCGACATAAGCAACCACTTATGGAAAAGAAAAAAGGTAAGTCACATGCAATAACTATTGGAGATGTTGAATATGACAACGATGTGGTGGAATGATTAAGTGTTTATGTAATAATGTTGTGTATAGTATCATGGAATATTGCAATATTTATGTATTGGTCTATTGTGGTTTTCAATAATTTTATGGTACCGGTAACCATGGAAAGTGATTGAGATATTTTTGGAATGAAGATGATATGCCCATAATGAAGGGATACGGAGAAAATGAAATGTTTGATAGTATTCATGGGCTCGTGACTGATATAAGTTAATAGTTATATCATGGTTTGAGTATATAGAATTTTGGGGTTTTGGTATGTGGAAAGAGTTAACTTTTGACAACACTCATGTTTTCACTAAGATTCAATGGGTATTCATTTTTCAAGAGAATACATGATTAAGGCCTTCAAATGTTCGGAATGTGACCAACATGACATATCTTATGATATATGGGAATCAATGATGGTATTAACATTCTTGTTATATGAAATATCTGGTAATCGTCTTCACTATAATTTGAGAATAGACTGCAATATTATGGATAAGCTTAAATATTGGAATGGACTATGTTGGACATAAGTTAGTATTTTTTAAGGATAGAACTTTTCTTGATATTATTGATGGGATGTTATAGTAATGTAGTTTTAGAGAAAGGACAACCTGCAGGACGGGCGACAACCCAGCGTGTCGGACAAGGCTGTGGGAATCAAACCCACAATAGAAATGCAACTGGCCTTTATCACCTACCACTGGCCTACAGGAAGTCCCTATTTAGTAGAAACTAGTTTTATTATATTAAGCAGTATGATATATGAAGTATAAGCCCATTTTAGGAACCATATATTATTAATCTCACTATAGATGGACTTATGTATTTTTGATAACTTTTCTAACCTTTTGTTTGAGATAGATGGAATGACCCATCATTCTATCACATGATCTGCTAACACTTCACGAATGACAAATTAAACTTCATTTCATTAAGAGATGAAGTGGAAATTGTCCAAAGAACGACCAACAGTGAAACTGTACCAAAATCACGAAAGTATTTCTTCTAATTCCAATTTCATCAACTTTATGGAAATGATCTTGAAAACCAAAAATGTTGTCCTAGTGCTCTTATATCCGATGAATCAGATGGTACCTTAGATCGTCACAAATTTATGGATTTGTGATATTTGGATTTTTCATAGCAAGGTTCTCTTCCACTCACCATCAAAACTTGATGGTTAGATTTTTCTTCCATATCCATATTTTTATCTATGTTCTCTTACGTGGAAACCCAGTGATGAGTTAATTTGGGTAACCGTTAAATTTCATACTTTAGTTTTTTAAAGCCACATTTTTGTATTCCTTTTTACGATGTGGGTTTCTATTAAAGAAAATTTCTAGTAGTAAACCATTTATAACCCCGACGAATTTCGAGGGTGAAATTCATTTTAAGGGTGTAGAATGTAGCACCCCGATAATTTATGAAAAATATTCTTTTTAATTTCATTAATGTCTTGTGTTTTACGCTACACCAAAAGGAGCTTGCACAACACGCATCCCTGACTTGCCTTGCATTACACGCAATCACGACCTTCCTCGATAGCGTGTGTAGTACGCAATACCGAGTTTCACTAAATGAGATATTATTATAATATTATTATGAACTAGCCGTTATGAATAGTAATACCAACTTTTTGAAATTTTATAAAATTTATCTTTCAAAATGTACTTCATTTTTGGATTCGTAATATCGAAATTAGCTTAGGGTGAAATTTTGGTACTTTTCGGATAACTTTCATATTCTGATGAATAGTGAAAATTACTAAATTTTAATTAAAAACAACTTTTTTTAATCGAAATAATTAATAGTGATAAATTTTTAATTTGAGTGGTTTTAAAGTATATTTAGAATATATTTTTACAATTTAATACAATTTTGGTCATTGGATGTAATTTTACATTTAAACCAGACATAAACAAGTGTCAATCTTTTGATAGTTATTATCTCTTAAAAAACACGATATTTGTTTTGACGATGGGAATTAATTTTTAAATTAGTTAATGTAACTGATATGTTTTGAATTTGGTAAGATAGACATCATTTTTGAATTCATAATATAAAATATCTCTTAGGCCAAATTTTTGGTATGTTTCTAGAAACTTTCATTTTTTAATGAATAGTGAAACCACTAAGTGGTAGTTAAAAAAACTGAATTTTTCATAAAACTTAATTTTACCGCTTCTTTGACTGGAATTTCGAACATCCAAGATACACGGCTAATATCAAGGAATAAAATTTGGTTCAATGAGATGAAAATAATTTTTGGTGAATAGTAACTATTTACTTTTTTACCACAGTTAAAAGTAAATAGGGTAATTAAGGGTAAAAATGATATTATTATTTCCCTAAAACATGTCCTAATTCTATTAGACAAGTGTAATTCGACCCAAAACTACCCTAGGAATAACATATGACCATTTAGGCCCACTTGGATTAGATTAGGGCATTTATTATTAATTTATTTAAAGAAGAGTTAAAATAGTTAAAATAAACGTTTAATAACTAAATAATTTTTAATACAGGGTTATACATAAAATAAATTTGACTATAAATATTAATTAGAAATATTAAAAGCATTCCTACATAATTTTATTTTATTTTAATTTTTAGACTTAAAATAATTTAATTTATTTATGACACAATGATGATGCAGTAATTATCTTATTAATGAAATATTGACATAATTGATGTTATAAATACCCAAATAAATGTAATTTGAGACTTTTTATGAATTAAAATAATTTTCTATGTTAATATGACATGTTATTATTGATTTCATTAACTTTGATCTACCTAATAATTATGTTATAATTTTCACAAAAATCAATTACCAAATAGTGTCAAAATTGACATAAAATAGTTTTTAAAACAAATATTATATTATTAATTGTTATTATATTCCTAAAAATCTATGGTTCGGCCAAGATACTTATATAATGATATGTGTATAATTAATGTACCACTTGGGGGTCTCTTGGAAGTATATGGTTAATTTATTAACTATATAATATAAAAATACAAAGTGACATGGTAAATGTCAATCTAATTAACTAAGAGTTAAAACTAAAAGATAAGGTTAATATAATGACCTAAACTTGTCTAAATTCTATTGTATGAAAGGCTATAGTCCCATACCCACATTAGATTCGAGATATATAAATTTGGAGCTATTAAAACCCAAATATGACTTTATAATAAAATAATAATTTTAGTTATTCCAAAGGTGCCCCTCTCCTCCCTTATAAAAGGGAACCTCCTCCCTCTCTTCCTCACACCACTTTGAGCCTTCAATCTCAGCCAAAACCTTCCAAATTCTCTTCTCCACTTCCCTAGAAACATCATAGAGGTCCTGGTATTCTTCAAAGACCATGTTTAGTGCACTAAGAGGAGGTCTCAAAGAGGCTCTTCAAAGAAGAGGTAATGCCAGTACCGATTCTTTCAACTTTATTTCTTCTTCCACTTATTCTTATTTAGTAGTTTCATTATGAAGTAATAACATCAGTATCACTAATATACTGGTATGTTATTATTATTATTAAACAACTCTATTTCACCATCTATCCATCCTACGGAAAACGAAATCACCGCGCGTGCGTACGTACGGAATACCGTCTTCACGCCGTGTTGTAATCTATTTTCCACCACCACCTTACATGGATGGGAATAATGGAATAAATAATAAATATATATGATTATTTCAAAGTGATATTGATTCTGAAATATTATACATACACTTCAATACAATTCCACGATCATGGGAATGATATCATTGCTCGTGCGTACGTACGGACTACCGTCTCCACGACGCGATATGATTAATTCTCCATGTTAACCATTCATGAATGATTATAAAGTATATAAAATAAGTAATCATGAAATATATGAAATAATAAGGATACTGGATTTATGTATATATATATATATGTCATCTACTTAATTTCATTCAATTCAATAAGGAAACGAAAACAGCGTTCATGCGTACGTACGGCCTACCGTCTCCATGGACGGTGTATTTCATTCCTTTTACCGACATATAATATATATGTATATGATGAATATATATTATATATAAATCATGTTTTACATTATGGAATTATTTAAATCAGTATATAAGTAATAATATCATGAACAACAAGTCGAAACACATATGATAAATGAAACGATTTTACCCAAAACGCTCTTTAACATGGAATTTACAAAAGAACGGGTAATATAAAGTCATAAGTGAACCATATATGATATCATAACAATGAATATGATTCTATAATAAGTCAATGACATTATTTAAATCATTATACAAGATGTTTGGATACATACGAATCATATCGGACATAAGGTAATGG
This sequence comes from Viscum album, assembly GCA_963277665.1. Taxonomy (NCBI): domain Eukaryota; kingdom Viridiplantae; phylum Streptophyta; class Magnoliopsida; order Santalales; family Viscaceae; genus Viscum; species Viscum album. The sequence goes on from OY728139.1 coordinate 286,337,989, forward strand.
ATAATTTTGCAAATCTCATTTTTATCTGAGATTGCTTATTCGTAAGTATTTACTGGGGTTATTTATATCATCCATGTCCATGTTTTATAAAAGTGTTTTCATGTATGTTTAAATTCCTTTTTACCCATTTTTTACTTTTACTACATGGTATGTAAGGAATTTTTCTTTTGTTTACATTACGAGGTACTTTTTTGACTTTTCCGGCAAAAGTATGAGAAAAATGTTTTTTTAACTTATATGGCATGAAAGGATTTTTCGGTTTTATAAAGCCTTATTTTCATGAAGCTTCCTACAAAATATTTCATGACTATTTTCAATAAAATCCTTTTATTTTAAAATTGAATGACATTTTGTGAAAAGAAATTGATTTTGAAGATGAAAGGATATTTTCCTCAAGAATTCATTTCAAATGTTTTATCAAAACCATTTTCCATATAAGATGAAATTATTTCATATGTGTATGATTAAAGTTTAATGTCTCTATGATTTACATGGTTTCACTTTTCTTATGATGAAATTTCCATTTGTTTTATATGGATTATGAAATGATGGGATGATGTTTATGAAACCCATTTTATTCTTTTGGTTATGGTGAATGTTTTAAGTTTATGTTGTGGCACAAGTAAGAATGATTTCATTATGAGATGGGTGGGACCTATATCTCACTCCAATTAATTGGGTAAATATTTATATCTCATGATATAGACATGGCTGGAATGGTAAGTTAATCCAGTTCAGTGTTACAGGACTGAAACGAGGAGTAAACTCGATTCAGAAAGGAACTTTGTCCACTAAGATGGTCTTGGAAGCAATGCCTTGGATACTATAGAAATCATAACAAGTGCTGAATGGTTTCCACAATTACATGTTTTATTCCCATGATATTTTATCGTGATTGATGTTCCTTTATGATATATCCCTTACGTACTTCCAAGATTCTTGTCTTTGCTCAAGATTTTGATGTCTAGATTTTATGTTCAAGTTTTTGCATTCAAATGTTTATGGATTGTTTTATGTTCTCTATGTTTACCCTTACTAGGAATTTGAGCTCACCCCTTTTATGTTTTATTTTCCACAGGATATAAAGAAAGGTTTTAGGTAATAAAAAAAGGAAGATATTTATGGGAGATGTTGAAGATCTTTCACCATGATTAGATGATTTTATTCCAAGTTTCCAAAGACACTAAACTATTACGGTCCTTGTGTGTCTGTTTTTGTTATGTACTATGTCTTCTGCAAATATAATGTAATGTCCATGTACGTCATGATTTGGGTCTCTACATGCACTGTGCCTTTAATGTTCGAGTTGATGATAGAGTTTCATCTGCAATAGCCGCCTACACTCATTGGGGAGGGAGACCCCTGTAAGAGATGCTATGGTTCGAGTTAGTCTAAAGGATATTCAAGAACCTTGAGACAACTACAAATTGGGGGGGGGGGTGAATATTTCTATATACATTCTTCATATACTATCCATGAATTGGTAAGACACTATATAGAGTGATAGAAAATAAGATTATATTTCCTAGTTGTACATTGAGGAAATGTTTTCAAGTTACTTCTATCCTAAGACATTGCGGGATGATAAAGATCATGAGTTCATTAACCTAACATAAGAGAAAATTTTATTGATGGACTATGTTTGACATTTCACAGACTTACAATGCATTTTTCTATCTGCAATTACTGATCATATTTATAAGGAAAAGAATTTTTTGGATGAGCATTACTATGAGATCAGGTCATCACTGAACATTTTTCTCTTTAAGTATATTTTCATACATAATGAATCAAGATCTCATCAAAGAAGGGAATCTAAGAGAGGCCATAAGAAATGACTAGGATATTTCAGTATGGTGATCTTGGATATATTCTTTTATTGGAAAGATGAACCTCTAAAATAGTTATCACTAAGGAAATAGTGAGAAAAGAAACCAGAGAAGTGAGTTACCATCTCAAGATTGTGCTCCATTATAGTGATATCATTGTGACAAATTTGGTAACAAGAGGCCTAAATGTACTTACCCTACTATGGAGTGTCATTTTTGGTGGTAGTATGGGTCACCTTTATAGGTTTTTTGGGGAATGGAATTTAAGAGTAGTGGTAGGGGATGAATAAAGGTATGAGTGTCTTGGAAGGACAAAACTACCCCTCAACCGAGTGTTATATGGTTTCCCCTAGACATTAAGGTCGAGGTAGGGGATGTGTTACTCTAGTAAATTAGAATTAGTACCAATTAGAGTGAACAAAAAAAGGTAGTAATACTGGAGCCTATGGTTGAGGGTACCAGTCAACTTCACTATATGAAATCTACTCCTGCTAGTTTTGTTGCAGGACTATCTCTCGTTAAAGGTATGATTCTTTTGTCATGTATCCTTGCTTCTATTTTGTTTGATATAGGAGAATCCCATTAATTTTTATCTTATCTACTATTAAATATTTTTGGCATGGGTGTGGTATTTTTTGATGGTGTCTTCACCATCGACACACTGTTGAGAGTGCAGTCATAGAGTATCAAATGTTGCAGGGCACATTTTCTAGAAATTGGCGGTTCCAGTTTTATTGAAATATTTATGCTGTAAATGATAGGTTCCAATTTGAATCTTGGTATGGATTGAATATTTCTATATTAGTATCATATTTTCTATTATCAAAGTAGAATTAATTATCCATGTCTTGAAGGAGGAAAATATTTTCACCAGGGTGAGTTTGATCTTCCGGCGAGCCATGTTCAAAATATTTAGTGAAAATTGAATTATCTCAGGTATTAGGTAGCAGGTATTTCTCTAAATGATTATGGAATATAGCATGATAATTTTCATCTAGTTTTAGACCATTTTAGGAATCATTTTCTAATGAGTTCTCTAGCTCACGACATGTGTGAGAGACCAAGTTCATGATCGATTTGGTGTTGGGAGTAAAGCTTGTTTCTATTATTTCTTATAGGATTCCAACAACAGAGATTCAAGAATTGAAAAGTCATTTGGAAGATCTATAAGATAAGGGCTTCTTACAACCTAATATGTCACCAATCGGTTCTCTAGTACTTTTATCTAAGAATGTTTAATGGAAATTGTGCTTATGTGTGGATTGTTAGATATTGAACTAGACTATGTTCATGAAATGGTATCCCCTTCCGAAAATAAATAATCCTTTCTTGAAGATGTTAGGCACCAAAATTTCCTGTAATATAAACAAGAAATCAAGGTATTATCTATTGAGTGTGAGACCACCATACATACCTCAGATTTGTTTTAGGATTTGTTATGACCTGTATGAGTTTGTAGTGAGGTCATTTAGTATAATGAACAAACTGATAGTATTAATGGCCTTGATGAATCTGATCTTTCATAATTTTCAGGAATAGTTTGTGTTCATATTCATCGAAGAAATCTTAGTTTATTCATAGTCAGTATATGATCATCCTAAAAATCATGAAATCACCTCATGTTCTTTGTGATAGCATCATCTAATTGCTAATATAACCATATATAGTTTCTTGATAGATAATGTTCACTTCATTTTTCATGTCATCATAGAGGATGGAGTGTTAGTGGACCCATATGAAGTTACAATAAGGGTATCATTTAACGATCCCAACAATTTCATAGATATTCGAAGATTTCTGGGATTAATAGGTTATTATCACCTTTTTATCAGGGGATTCTCCCATATATGAGTACTTATTTCTTGGGTAAACAAGAAAGGGGTGGAGATTTTTTTTGTCAGATGATTTCCATATATATTTTCACGATATAAAATAAAGTAGGAAAAAAAGAGATCCTCACATTACATGTGACAATTAAGGAATATACCATGTACTGTGATTCATCAAGAGTTAGACTCGGAGCAGTTTTTATGTAAGAGGATTGATTGGTTGTTTATGGATCTAGAGTGTTGAGACTACATGAGAGGAATTATCCCAACTATGATTTGAATTTAGGAAGAAAACATATTAAGATGATTGGGAAACTATATATTGGGTGATATTTTTTGTGGTGTACATGGACTGTAAGAGACATCTTTACAACATTTCTCAATGGGACCTGAACCGTCAACATAGAAAGTGGGTTGAGTCTCTAAAATATTTTTAATTTGAGCTGAATTATACAAAGGGAATAGGAAACATCATTTTCTATTACATGATTTTAAATACATAGATAGAGGAAGTTTTATGGTCTTGTGATGAGTGGAAATGATTTCACTCTTTGAAAACATGCACCAAGATGTTCAGGAGTCCCATGGTTGAGTAGTTGTGACTTCGACATGGGTTATAATCTTGCTTCATGTCTAGATCATAGAAGAGAAGTTATCTAATCTAGATTGATGATATTTTAGAGACAACATATATGATGGGGATCTACCATCAAGATGATCTCATGGATGTATAAATTCTATTTTTCCATGGCTATGTGTGTGTTCCTACCGGCTTGTGTGAAGAGTTAACGAGAGAGTTACATACTACTATATGGGTAGTACATCTAGGGATGAAAAATATATACCCTAATCTTCATAGATAGTATTTATAGATAGTAATGAAGAAGGTTGTAGTGGAATTTGTAGTGTGATGTTTCACCTATCATCAGGTGAATCTTGAGTATGAGAGGCCTTTTAGGCTATTTCAGCCTCTGCCCCTTCTATAGTTGAAGTGGGATGATTTCACTATGGAATTTGTAATAGTATTACCCAAGAAATATCAAACTAATGATGTAGTGTAGGTGATTTTATATCTACTGTTGAATACGTCCACCTTTTTCCTATCAAGGAGATCCTCATTGTTGATAACCTATGTGGTCTATTCATGTGGGAAATTGTTTGACTACATGGTATTCTAACGAATATCATTTCTGATAGAGTTCATCATTTCTCGTATCAGTTCTTTCATGGTCTTCAAAAGGCGTTAGGATTTAAGGATCTTTTTATTATATCCTATTTTCTATAAACTGATAGAATATATGACTGAACAATTCATATTCTGGGTTAAATGTTATAGGACTGTGTTTTGGATTTTACTGGTTCATGGGAGTGTCATTTAGCACTTTTGGAGTTCTCTTATAATAACAAATTTCATTAATTTACCCAAGTATAAAAGTTTAATTCCATGTGTTTTAGGATTTTCCATTCACCTCTTTTTTGGTTGGAGGAAGGTGAGTCAAGAATTGTTGTACATTATCTCATGTAAGAGACATCTGAGGAGGTTTAGCTGATCCGGAAGTGGTAAGTTGCCATAAAGAGTTGGAATAAATCTTATGATGACCATTGAAGAGGACCAATGGTGTTTTAGGTTAGTCATCATATTTTAATTTGACCATCACCTATGTTGGGGAAACACCATTTTTGGAAATAGGGAAATCTAGCTCCTAGGTTTGTTGGGCCATTCCAGATAGTAGAAAGGGTCAGTCTAGTGGTGTATCAGTTGTAACTTCAACAATTCTATAGTTCCATGCATTATGATTTTCATGAATCCCAACTATGAAGATACCATCCAGAACCCACTCACATGATAGATGATGATGATGTCAATTTTGGTGTAGATGGGTTGTGTAGCATTCAATATGGGTTATAGACAATAGTGAGCAAAGTCATCGGGAAACGAATACTACTCTAGTTCAAGTACAATGGTAGAAATGGTTTATTCAAGAGGATACCTAGGGGAGGGAATATTATATGTGAGAAAAATGGCTGGACGTATTTTCCTAGACCACATAATGATTCTTGCAGTATCTCAGGGATGAGATGTTATATGGAGGGACGCTATAATATCCTATCTTTTTTCAGGTATTTAGCTGTTTTATTTTTTGTTTGAACCTCTTTTCTTTTTGGTTTTTCAACTTTTAACCTTGTTGGGTGAGTCTCTTGTGGGTATGGCGAGATTGTAATGGGGAAAATGACCTAAATTTAGAGGATGTATGTTTGTTTCAATTAATGGAGTCCTGAAATAATATTATCAAGGGAATGTGAGGGTTCTCCATGAGAATGGTAGGATTTTTAGGTTGTTCTTGTTCTTTCTTTAGAAGATGGATTGAGTGTTTTCTTCTATAAACATTTACATCATTAACATGCTATGTGGCGTGAACCTTTTCATAAGGTAGAAGTCATGACTTAGTTTAGAGTGTGGAATGGTAACATGTTGTGAAACTCTTTTATGAAGTGAAATGGTCAATCAAAGGTATTTTAACTAGAGGAATTTTTTTTCTTCATATATCATAAATCATGAAATTCACATCATGAAAGGGGTTCACATCATGAATCCCTCTAGATCAGATTTTTAAACCACATAGTATGCATGATTTATTTTTTCAATTTCCATGAAAATATACCACTCTAACCCTAGGGTGACTCCATTTGATTTTGGAGTAATTTCTTCCCTTAAATACATCTCATACTATTAGTTGATACCTGGTGAGATACTTTTCTTTGTTTTTCCCTCTCTTCCACTTATTCTTTATTATAACACTATAATCTCTTAACTATTGTTTAATCGGGTTTTGATCTTATGTGATCTAGGATTTTAATTATGATCTCCTTCTCCATTATTTCTCATTGCAATTACCATTTGAGAGTGTTGGTTGAATCACTATATAAAGGTAGGTGGTCTAGAAAAATCACTATGATTTGTTTCTAATTGTTTAAGTATGTTCAATATTATTCTATTATTCCAAAATATGTATATTAACAAATAGAATAATGTGTGATGATAATAATTTGTTTGGACTACTCTTTGGACCCCTTTGGATTTAATGGTGTTGAAACCTATCTTGCAGCTACCCATAGGGTGAGGTGAGCCTACCCAATAACAACAATGAACTAGATAATGGAATAAAATATTATCTAACATGACATGAAATCTCAGGTGATCACTTATGATTGATACATCTTGGAAAATAGATTCCTTTATTATAGAATAAATTGTGATGATTTGATATAAATGGGTCTTTACAATGACATACTAATGAATTAAGGGACAATTTAATGACGGAATGCATAATTTAAAGACAATGAGTAATCAGATAAATTCACCATTGTTACTTTTGATGTTATATTGTGTTATTCAAACCATTAGAGCTTTTGTAGCGATTTATGATGAAATTATAATATAGAGGGTTTTTATTAGTTATAATGAAAAGTTTATATAAAGATATTATCCTGGTGATGATGAATTTGTTATATAAAGGGTTTTTCCTGGTGATTCTAAAATGATTATAAAAAGTTCTTTTCTCAGTGATGATAAAATGATTATATAAACGGATTTTCCTAGTGATGCTAAAACACTTATATAAATGGAATTCCTAGTGATGTTGAAATTCTTATATAAAATTATTTTCCTGGTGATGTTGAAATTCTTATATAAATGGACTTTCATGAGTATGATGGAATACTTATATAAAGTGTTTTTGTTATGTTATAATGATTATAGGTCTTGGACCATTTATGTGATTATAAATTGGACTTGGGAATAAGGTTGGAATAGTTTTTATACATTCTTAAAGATATTCCAGCTAAGTGCCAACGTAGGTTGATTGTTGTATCATATTAAATGATTAGTTAATACTCATTCTAATCTCTTAACCACATGCACTTTTTATCAAACTAGTTTCTTTAGACACTGTGGTTTAGAACAAATGAATTTTACTCACACCATCATTAGGCCACCATTTGGTCCCTGATCATGTTACATGGATATAGATTTGGAAAACAGAAAAGTACTATGTTGTTTATTGTTTCTTGTTGGATGGGTTGGAGCATGGAGATGGGACTAACATTGGGTTCAACGATGAATACATTTGAATTTTTTTTGTGAGCATGGTTTTTAATCTGAATTAATTTTACTTTTACATTTACATACATTCTGGATTTTTATTGCATTATTATTTATTTAATATTGGATTATTAAGTAGAAATTTATTTTTTACTTTATCTTCTCAGATGTGTTGTTTCTGTTATTTTCCATTTTTATGTTTTTTTTATATTTTTTTATATTACAAATTTGTATCTAGGGATATATTCTCCCCACAATGTTTTGTATACCCCCGCTACAATTTGGCAGCCTATAGAGTATGGGGAGGCGCACATGAGGTCTCGTAAATAATTCCTCTTAAAACTATTCCCACCTAATGATTATTAAAAATATTACCATTGTCAAGTCCATACTAGCTATTGGGTAAATTTTTTTAGGGATAATTAATTAATGAAATAAGTAATTTATAACCTTTCATTTAGTGGGAGAACACGATCTAGAAAATCTTATGATGACTTACTATTTACCTATAACCATTTTTAGTACCATTTATGTAACACCCAGAGATTTTTTATGAGATAGATTTTTCTTATTTTATTTGATGTCTTGTATTACACGCTACACCAAGATAATATTTCAAAATACGCAACATCGTCTTATATTTTTGTATATGCACCACCATACTTGGCTAGTGTAACACACAATTTCAAGTCCTTTTGATAAAATTCATTTCACGGGAAAACATTTTTAAGAGAAAAAATAAATATTATTATGTTACCTTATAAACTAGGCATTATGATTGTGAGTATGAACATTATTAACTGAATTATGAAAATATTATTTAAAAATGTATATATAAATAATTATTTTCTGAGCAATTAATTATATGTGAAAATAAAACCATTTTTAAATAAAATGAAATGTTTTTCAGAAAAACTATTTAAATGAATATGAGTGAGTTTACAAAATATTAAAATCACTATTGATGGATTTTATAAAAGATTTATATATTTAATATATTTAATATAGTGTTTAAAATTAATTTTATATGTTTTCTAGATATGATATATGATAAATTTATTTTTTTGGTCAAAATAAGTAATTTTTAAAAATTGCAGTTTTGCCGCCTTTTGATGGAGCACCTAATTTAAATATAATTTTCACACTTTTATAAACTCCATTTAAAAAAATAAACAATTTATTTTTAAAAAATATATATAAAAATTACTATATATTTATTTACGATAATTTTCTGATAACTTTCATGTTTTGATGAATAGTAAAACTATAGTAAATTGTAATTGAAAACAACTATTTTCATCAAAAGAATTTATATGGTTAAATTAAATTTCTTAATGGTTTTAAAGAATAAATAGAATATATTTTTATCATTCAATACAATTTATGCCATTGGTATTAGTTTTACATCTAATTTTGATGTAAATACATTTCAATCTATTTCTATGTTTTAACTATTAAAACCCATTTTTCATTTCGAGAACTGAATTAATTTTAAATTAATTACTAAATATTCAATGTTTTGAATTTTTAAAAATGGATTCCATATTTGGAATAAGTAGTTCTAAATTATGTAAATACCAAATTTTTTATTTTTAGGCAGTTTTAATAGTAACTTCATTAAATTGTATTAATATGGTAAAAAGGTATATCAGGTAATTAAGGTTAAAAATAATTTTATAAACTTACCTTAAAACTCATCATAATGTGACTGGATGTGTTATTTTTGACATAAAACATCCTTGGGTTGAAATGATACCCTTTAGAAGTAATCCGAATGAGATTAAGACATTTAATATATTTTATTTAAAAAAACATTAAATATGTCTTACTCAAATTTTAATAACTAAATAATTCTTAATATAAGGATATACATAAGATAAATTTGAATACGAATACTCATTTGAAATATAAAATGTTTATATTTATCATGGTAATTTATTTGTAATTTTTTGGAAATAAATAATCAACTTAAAGGATTATATATTGTTGATGTAGAAATTATTTAATTGATGAAAAATCAATAAACTAATACTCATTAAAATCATAATAACTATTAAAAGACACAAACACTTGAAAAAATATTATTGGTCAAGTAAATCTCGACTATAATCATCCAAATTTCAATTTATTGAAAAATTTTATCCTTATTGAAAAGATGGTGACACTTATATTATTCAATTTAATGTGATGTTAGACTTGTAACATTCATATTTTAATAAGTATAACAATTTTAATGTGGGATTTTTTAGATGATATATTCGAATAAAAGTTTTATTTTTAAATATAGTAGATCTATTTTCATAGTAGTATTTTATTTTTAATTTTTAATCAACAAATTAGTGTATTAACTAATTACCAAAACATGATTATGAAATTATATTTTTAAATGAAATATAAAATTAATGTTATTAAAAATATTAAAATAAATGTAATGTGGGATTATTAAAATATCTAATGAATTTTTAGATTAATTTTTCCCCATATAGATATAATAAAACATTTTATTCAAAGAAAACATATAATCTTTATATGTTTATAAAATAAAAGAATTGAATATTTTCAAAATTGAAACTATTGTTGTTTTGTAAAAATAACATTTTATGAAAGAATTTTAAAATCATAAAACATTTTCAAAATTATATAAAATATATTATATGATCTAAAATGTTATAAATAATTTATTTATGATTTAATTGAAATAAATTAAGTAAATATTTCACCCTTTTATTATTGAAATATTTATTACCCAATTGAAAGTGAAATAGAATAAATAAGTGATAAATTTAAATAACCAGGTTTAAATTGAAAGAAAAACTTATCTAATTTTTTGGTTGATTAGATTAAAATATTATCACAACTAATATTTAAAATTAGGACATTTTTGATGTTTTTGGATCTGGTTTTATTTTATTATAAATTAATACTTTTAGTGATTCCAAAAGTGTCTCTCACCTCATTTATAAAAGGGCCCCTATCATGAACCAGCCCAAGTCGACCCTGAACTAGTCACCCGAGATAGTCCATGACATGGCCCGAAGGGCATTACTGATCCCTATGGGCTAGAAAATAGTGTCAGGAATCATTGGAGTATATAAGGGAACAATTTCTCCCATTAAATAAACAATAACCAACAATATAAAGAAGCCAAACAACACACTATATATAAATAAAAATTAGGTAAACATATTTTGTACAAAATCTGAATGTTTACAAAAACGTTAGAAAACAACCAACCAGATAAGAAATAAATAGTATATCTATGTGACCCTACTGTTCATTCTCCAATATCACGAACACTCATCACCTAAAGTGACTGAACCCTACCAGAAACCTGCACAATAGCTAAAAAGGAAAAAAGGCATGAGTATTAAGAATTTGAAAGATATCACGATTTTATATTCCCAATGCACATCATTAAAAAAATATAAATCCATTTTAATGATTGGACTAAAATATATAAAATTGTATTTTCGCAACAAGATACCATGTCGTAAACATTAAATGATGAAATTCATGCAAGTTTTCATAAACACGGAATTGTAGCATCAATTTTTAAAAAGGGTGCAACCTTAAATTGAAAAATCATTCAAGGGGGAAATTTTAAAGAATTAATAATTTTAAAGGAAACAAACATGATTATAAATTTACGTACAAAACACACTATATGCTGATGGTGGGTACAAAATAGCCAATGAGAACTAGTCATGGGAACACCCCAAGGAACCAACAAGATATGGGGCCCTAAGTACCTTGTATTTCAGTGTAAAAGTTTCCATAAAAAATAACAATCTCATTCACGATCCAATAAGAGAGGAATCCCCAATGGACTAGTGGTCCCCAATCATCATCATAGTTTAGTTAGTACTGTCATTGTAATCTTGCAAAGTGAAATAGGGACAAAGCCACTACTGGATCACAAGCATACTAGTCCATGTTCACCAACCTAGATACCTAGGGTTTCTCTATTTGTGATCAATAAAGTTCCAAATGTTATAAGATACCATTTTCACATAAAATTTATATTTTTAAACCATACACACACCAAACAGTACCCAATCATGTTTCACACCCTTTTTGTATTTTATTAAACCACTTGAAATTTTCATAAAAAAATTTCAAGATGTATAATGAGGCTTGGCACATAAAAACCGTTAAAAAATGCTCTCTAAGGATAAATGAAAAATAATACAATATAAAACCTTATCTGGCATCCCCAATATCATTGAAGAAATTAATTTCATGAATCATAAAAAGACCCCAAATGGTACAACATGGAAATCACATGAAAACCATTTTTAAATAAAATACTGAACGAGCCTTTAATCATTTTACCAAACCAAAATTTATCAAATAAAAAAATCTACTTTTTATAAAGTGGTGAAAACACCATTTTTATTAGAAATATTTTATATAAACCCCATAAATCACTCAGGTTTCACATTCAAAGCACACCCATTTCATTAATAATGCCGAACATGTTATTTGTCGACAACTCATGCCAAAACATGCTAAAAACCAAATAACATTACTTTATAAAACCAAAAATAGCTTGTAAACCATATAAGGATCCCCAAAATATTATTTTTAACACTACCATTATTTTAATAAAACCAAACCATTCATTTTGTATCCTAAATTATCCGTAAGATCTGACCCGATAGTATTTCCAACACAAGGCATACAATATTTAACAAAACAACTTCCTTTTAACACTCCAAAGGGGATAAAACAAAATATTTCATGCCATAAATTTATTTAAATTTTCAAAATAGATTCTAAACATTATAAACCCCCTGAAAAAACTTACAGAACAATTTACTAAACAAGCTGTGTACACATTTATAACAAAATAACACCATTCTCCATGAAAAAAGATATAACCTATCATTTTTCAAACCAAAACAATTATCTTAAGGTTGTAAAACAACCTATTTCATATATAAATGATGATAAAAAAAAATAAAAAGATGAAAATTAAATGAAATAATCAAGTTCATGGTATATCCTACCTCAAATCCATGACAGAATGGAAACACACACCTGAACATGGATCAGCATGGAACCAAGATCCACAAGGAGGCGGTGTCATTTGCAGTGTCGTTGCACGGCACGACGTTAGGGAAGGTGGTCCATATTTTTTGGATTGGTTGATTTCATCAAAGGATGCTATTGTGGCTTCTAAATATCCTTCGGATACTCGGATCGTCGTTCCGCAAGGAGGCGGCGTCGTCTGCAGTGGCATTGCACGACACGATGTTAGGGAATGCGGTCCATCTTTTCCGGATCGATTGATTTAATTGAAGGATGCTGATGTGGCTTCTTTATCTCCATCAGACTCTCAGATCTCTAGTGGTCTTCATAGTAATGGTGATAGGTGGATAACTGATCTGCCGATTGTTACCAATTCTGTTCATATGATTTCTGACCCACTGTAGGTGAAATCAGAGGGGGTTTTAAAGGTCTTGAATGGAAGTGATCATTTCAAAGCTCCCACTAGAGCAGTGGAAGAACCAACCGTACCTCTGTTTTCATCTTTCTTTGACACTGGATCTGGAAGGGTTGTCCGAAAAGGGTCATCTTCCCATGTTGAGGCTAATCCGGACGTGTTTGCTGAAAGGATTGCAATTGGGAAGAGTTCTTTGATTGCGCGTATTGTTTTACCAAAGGGAAAGAAGTCCTGGAGGTTTGAGGATCTGGTGATATGGATCTCATTTTTGTGGGGTTCTTTCGACTGGAGATGTGTCTCTCTTGGTCGTGGTTTTTTTGTTGTATTTTCCCTTCGAATGATTTCAAAAGAAATGCGTGGATCATCAGATCTTTGTCTCTAAAACATTGATGGATTCACATACATGAATGGATACTGGACTTCAATTTCTTTCTTGAAAGGAATTCATTCTCTTAGGTTTTGGTTCATTTTCATGGACTTAATTGGGTCCTTTGGTACCCAAAAATATTGCATGACATTGTCATGGCAATAGGGACTCCTATATGCCTTGATAGTGAAACTGAGGTTGTGTGATTTGGAAACTTTTCCAGAATGTTGGTGGAGATTGATCTGAGCTCCACCTTGATTGATAAGGTAACTCTCTCTCCTCCCTATGATAATATTCATATTGATGTTGAATATGAAAGAAATCCTCTCTTCTGTACCGAATGTATAGATATTGGGAATTCTTTGGAGTTATGTCGGAGGAGGATTTCTTGCGTGAAATGTGGGTTGAAGGGTCTTCCAGCTGACCTCTATAGAAGGAAACAAGAGAGGAAGCTTGTAGCACTGTCAAAGTCTCTTGATAATGATGGAGATGTTCTCAAAAAATCATTTTCCACTAAGGTTGATATTATGTCTGCTGATAAATCTATCTCTCATGTGCCTATTTTGAAAGGAAAAGCACATCTGGTGGATAAGTCTCTGATGAGTGGACCCTCGACTGCTCGGGTTGGATTTGTTAATGAGAATACATCCAATGATGGTCGTTCTATTTCTCCCATTGGTTTATTTGATACTGGAGAGAATGATTGCCCCACTGTTGTTGGGCATCCTACTTGCACTGACACTTCAAATCCTCTCACGCTTGATTATCCTAGTGCAATCCTCATCTGTGACGGGACTGGTGTGTCAGATCCTATCATGGATGACCACATTTGGATTCCTTAACATGTTGATTGTCACCATGAAATTCATAATTTGTTGAACTCTTCTAGGATTGCGGAGAAGTGGAGTGACATATCTGATGCGGAAGGGGTGAAAATGGGTAGCGCTAGTCCTGTTTCTTTTAAGGATGCACTCTTATCTATAAAAGGAAGGACAGTTGACACTCATACTCCCTCAAAGAGAAGTCAGAGGAAGTATTATTCTAACACACCTCGCATTATTTCTACCTGAGCTTATTCGAAGTTGTTAGGCAAGTTCAATTCTGATATTTTTAAGATCTTAAACCAGGGCCAGTCTCAGTCTGAATGGGAAACATGTGATGATTCTAACTATGGTAATGACATGTCTTATTATGATCTATAATTTTTTACTTGATGGATAAGGGAGAGTTCCTATGTTTGACCCCGATCATCTCTTTTATACGTTTTATTTTACATTAATAAATGGTCAGAAGCTTAGCTTCTGACTAAAGTTTCTGGGGAACTAAAAACCCATAAAAAATCATTAAAGTCTAGAGTCCTAAGTCTTGAATGACTAGGGAAGAGGAGAAATCCAAGAAAAATAGTAGGAGAAGGAAGATGCTGAATATAAGAGAAGGAAACACACCTTTGAAACTATTCAACCATTCATATTAATTTAGATCTATACCAAATATAGAAGGGGAATGGCTTGGGAATCCAGTAAAGACCTCCTTAGTCTAGGAAGAACTAGAGGAAAGAGATTTGGGAACATTTGGGTCTAAAAATTAAGAGGGGGAAAACATGGAAAATTACAAAATTTCATTCGTGGCTGAGACGCATAGTTATGTTACACAGTTTATCAAACTGTGCGTAGACAGTGGAGAAACTGCACGGTCAGTCCTAAGAGGCATCACACTCATTATCAATATGTGAGGAATGTTGTACACACACCTCATGGTTACCCCTAAGTGGATGTACGTCCATGCTGCAGCCGTGCGTAGGGCCTCTTCATGCCAAATTTTTTATATTTTCTCCAAAACTACTAAACATGCCAAGGGGAAACCAAAAAAGAATGATTTGGAAAATAAAAAAACATCAAAACTCAACACCAATCATAGCCAAAACCATAGAAAAATACAAGGATTTCCAACAAACTAGATCAAAAAACCAAACTTTATAAACTAGGAGTGAAAATTCTTTCTAAAATTAAGGATTTACACCCCCGAAAGCCGTAACACATTCCAGATAATTGATCAATGCATAAGGACTTCATGTCAACACAATCCTACCTCTAAACCAAGAATATTTCACTCACCAATCACAATACTTATTCCACTTTCCACAAATAAAACACCAACTTACAACCAATTTATGAGGTCCAATGGAAGGATCAAGACACTATATCCACAAGAAGAACCAAATTGTTAGGTCTTCTCCCAATGAACCCAACGATCACCAAAGCCAAGGATCACTCATTAAAGACAAAAATTTCAAGGGAGGCCAGAATAGACACCCCCACCATTAGAAAACAAATTAAATCTGGGAAATCCATTAATGAAGTCTTATGAGACCTTCGATGGGTCTCCCCACCATTAAGAGTCAACTTGGAACGATTGAAAAAGAATTCAACAAGAACAAGAACCATGAATATCCCACACATGCCCACCAAAACTCTCCCACAAAAACCTACCAACTCAGGATAAGAGGAACAAAACATGAACATTAAACCACCCACTCCCAGACCAAGGGGACAAGAACTGAATCGATACTTCTCACATAGACTAAAAACCCCCACCATAATAGGAGGGGAGGGAGGGGCCAATGAATGGGCCACAAAAACCACAGCCGACAACTACCCTTCAATTTCACCAACGAGCGAACAAAACCAAGACCACACCTGATTCACATGGGGAGTCCTCACAATGAAATTAATTGAAATCCCACATTTTAGAAGGTGGAAAAGCATACATAGAATTATGGTTAATTACACCACACTCATTTCGACAAGAGAAAATTCATAGCGACATGAAAACAAAATAAAAACACTAGAACTTACTCACTACAACAGTAGAGTCTCAATCATAACCAGTCTTGCCACACCATCAGGATTCCTGACTACGTGCAGTATTAACTCTAGGACCTATGGATGGAGATATGATGGTTTAAGCATCCACTACCTCAATGTTAGGACTTCACTAATCTTTAACTGGAACTCTTTCCCTTAGTCGCACATGGGCCACCTAACACTCCCAGATAGAAACAATGTAATTTGAGGTACCACGAAACTCACTTCCTTAAACAACAAATTGTTATCCAAAAAGGAATTAATATATACACAACCCCATTATCACTCACTCTGAACAATGAGTAGAATGAACAAGGAACATAGTTTAACACATCAACATCACTGAACACCACTACCAGAACTGAGAGAATCATTATAATAGGAAGTCACTTTAAATCATTTTGAAACAGCTCTTTATTTCAACCAACTAGATGATGAATCATTTTAAGAGGTGGATTTATCCTTTGAAATGAAACATTAGGTTGGTTAATTGGAATGCTTTCCAACTGAGAACTACCCATAGCCACATCACAATATCCTAAAAATCATTAGAAACCCACTGGACATCACACCAAAACCAAGCCACCAAAAAGATTCCATATCCAGACACAACAAGAGTATCACTTCCAGATCATGAGGAATCATACCAAACAAACCACATTTCTAATACATGAAAAATAAAACCGCATAACCACCAGTTTAAAAAAATACCACAATTTTTAAGCATTAATCAATTTTTAAAAAGAAAATTGGTGGATTTTTCAAACTCACTGATAATGTTTCATCAATTTTTACTCACACGCACATTTCCATGCCACCCCAGGCGCCCATTAACCATGAAACACGAGGAATCTGTCCCGATTTCCACGCAAAACTTTGAATGTGAGAACCCCTGAAAACACTAATAGATAAAACAATAGAAACTCATTTTTTCAATACAAATCATTCAACCCATTTTAAAAATCATGCAGCTTCCAAAATCACTCTAACCACAAAGTCAAAAACCTTTTTTATATTTCACACTACAATCCATTTTATTATTATTGAAAAAGTGACCCTGTTGATTTCCATCAAAAATCCTCTCCACATAATAAATTTCCTAATCCAAAATGTAACTCCAAAAAACCCTTTCCCATTTTCAAAAATTCTCTAAAGCTTATTTCCATAATATAAAATCCACAAATACCAAAATAATGTTTTATAAAAACACCAACCGCTCAAAACCAATTTCTAAAATCAATTAATCAGATTCAAACACTTTTTCAACAGCCCAACACATCTAATTTAAAATAATTTTTTATAATTACCAAAAGACAATCCTTACATTCAAAACATTTTATTTCAATAACCCACAAGTTTAATTTACGGAAAATCCAATCCCGTTAAATCATCTTCACTTTATCCCCATGATTTGATTCATAGAAATGCTACATTCCAAAAAATTTCTTATATTAAATTTTGAAAACCCATTTTCCACATTTCAAAATACAAACATTCCTTTAAAACCTATTTCCACAATTCTCACACAAAGAATTCAAAATTATTTTCATAATACAAGAAAGGTCCAAGAGACCCACTAAAGGGAACTAGTGTTTTTGGGTAACTTGAAAATATGGTTGGAGGCCATATATCCAACACACCACCACCACTGAGATCCTTTATAAGACCATTCCCAATTTCCACATGGCTCGCTAGGCCTTGAGAGCTCATGGAGACCATTAGTCTAACTCCCCTTGTCATAGCCCAATCACCAAACAATCCTTAAGGACCAAAGAAGCTAATAAAACCAAACTTCCCATGGATACTTAAGGATCAGAATGAGTAAGAGTTCACAACGCTCTTCCCACACTTACCCCTCAAATCCCAACAATCCTACTCCATTTAACTAAACATCCCCAAATAATAAAGGGTGCTCTGAAAGGCAATGTTGGATAAGAGCCTACCTCCTCTAAAACCATTTTGTCATGAAGCAGCCTGAGTCGACCCTAAACTAGTCACCTGAGCCGGTCCACGACATGGCCCGAAGGGAATTCATGATCCCCATAGGCCAGAAACTAGTTCCAAGAATAATTGGAGTATACAAGAGAATGATTTCTCCCAATTAATAAATAATAACCAACAACCAAAAGAAACCAAAAAACCCACTATATATAAATAAAAATGAGCTGAACATATATTGTACACAATCTAGAAGTTTACAACAACTACAAAAAACAACCAACCAAACTAGAAGAAAAGACTATTAATTTTTCCCTGCTGGTTACTCTCAAACACAATGAACACTCACCACCTAAATCGACTGAACTCTAGCTAAAACCTACACAAGAGTTAAAAATACAATAAAACTATATGTGTGCGTACTAAAACATAGTAGGTTATCCTGATATTCTATTCCATATGCATTTACTTTTTAAAAAATATTTATTTTCATGTTTGATCTACAATATATGAAATTATTTTTTCCCAATAAGATTCAATGCTATAAACATTAAATTATGAAATCTTTGCATGTTTTCAAAAATAAGAAGTGGAATCATCCAATCATTAAAAGGATGAAACCTAAAATGGGAAAACATTTCAAGGGGGAAACTTTAAATAATGACCAATTTTAAAAGAAACATAGATAATGTTGATTTTTTCAACCAAAAACATCGTATTCCGATGGTTGGTACAAAATAACCAATGAGCCCTAGTCACAAGAACACCCCTAGGCACTAGCCAAATGTGGGGCCCTAGGCACCTCATATCTTAGTCTAATAGTATATATAATAAACAAACTTATTAGGCATGACCTACTAGGATGGGTAACCCGAATGTCATAATGGTCCCCAATCATCATCATAGTTTAGTTAGTGCGGTCATCTTCGGTCTTGGTATGCGAATCATACATGAAACCACTACCAGATCCTGAGCATACTAGTTATAGTCTGCCCCCTAAGATACCCAGGTTTTCCCTCTTTGTGCTCAATCAAGTTACACATGTTATAAGATAAATTTCCACATAAAATTTCTATTTTTAAATGATACATACACTAAAATTTACCCCAAATAGTTTCTCACCCTTTATATATTTCAATAAACCATGTGAAATTTTCAGAAAATAATTTCAAGAAGTACAACGACGCTTTGTATATAAAACCCCTTAAAATGATATTTTAAGGAAAACACCCACCAATACCTTACCAAAATAGATTTGGAAGCCCCAACACCATTTAATAAATCAGTTTAATGAATCATAAAATAACCCCAAATGATACCACAAGGAACACACATGAAACCCATTTTTAATGAAAAATGTCAAATGAACCATTAAGCATTGTACCAACCCAATGTTTATCAAATCCAAAAATTAATCTTTTCATAAAGAGGTTAAAACACACCATTTTGAGAAGAAAAAAATTTATATAAACCCCATAAAACGACAATGATGCACATACGAAGCACAACCCTTTCATTAAGAATGCTGAATGGTCCATTTAACGACAACTCATGCAAAAAACAAGCTAAAAACCAAAGCCCATTTCTTCATAAAACCAAAACCAGATTTAAAACCATATAAGGAGACTCAAAATAATATTTTAATGATATTAATATTTTTATAAAACAAAACCAATCAATTTGTATCCCAAATAAATTTTAAGAGCAAGCCATGCAATTTTTCCAACACAAGGCATGGTATATTTAAGAAAACAACATCTAATTAACACTGCCAAGGAGACAAACCCAAATTTTACTAACATAAATTTATATAAATTGTAAAAAAAGATTATATACATCACAAAACATTTTCCAAAACTAATATAACAATTTACCAAACAAACAGTGTGAACATTTATAAGAAAAATAACACCATTTCCCACAAAATAAGATATAAACCATCAATTTTCACACCAAGTTAGTTATCTAAAGTTTGAAAAAAAATCCATATAACATATAAAATGTTATAATATAAAGAATAATAATAAAATTAAATGATAAAGGAATTTTCAATGGATATCCTACCTCAAATCCATGGCGGAATAGAAATTCACACCCGAAATCACCTACTGCGGGTTCCAACACCGTAGTTCTATAAATTCCATCCAAAAAGAACAAAAAACCCATAAAAAATAATGTGAAACAAGAAAAATAGGTAATTTATTACTAGGGGAAAAGAGAAACCCATGAAAAAATAGAATGAGAAGGAATAGGTAGAAGATAGGAGAAGGAAACTCACCTTGGAAACTAGTCAACACTTCATCATCCTTTTGATCTACAAAAAATGAGGAAGTGGAATGGATTGGGAAGACATGGTAGACCTCCATAGGACAATAAGAACTAGGATATAGATATTTGGTTTCATTTTTGTCTAATAATCCCAAGGTGGAAAAATTGGAAAATTAAAACTTTCATTCTGGGCAGTGCTGCACTATTAGGCAACTCGATTTATCAAACTGTGCGCCAAACCATGTGGTAGACATTGGAGTGACCACACATTCACTCCTAATTGGTCACAATCTCGAGATCAAGCCCTGTGGTAGGTTTCATACCTATGAAATGGTAAACCCTAAGTGGCCACAAGGTTGTGCGATAACCGTATGTAGGGCCTCTTCAAGCCAAAAATTTTATGTTTTCTTGAAAAATACCAAACAAACCAAGGGGCATCCTAGTGATAAAGATTTGAAAAATAAAACACATCCAAAATAAACACCCATCAAACATGTAAATAGAAAAAAATATCAGGATTTCCAAAAAACCGGATTAAAAACCAAACTTGAATAACTGGGTGTGACAATACCTTCTCCCTCACCTCTTCACTTCACTTTGAGCCTTCAAGCTCTTCCATCCCCTAGCCATTTCCATTATAAACTTCCTTATTTATATTCTAATGGTTCTAGTCATCTCAAAATACCAGCTATAAAATAATTAAGAGGAGATTTAGAGGGATCACATCAAATAATAAAAGGATCAGATACATACAGTGAATATCAAATGGAAGGTAAGTGATTATTTTGTCTCACTTTTATTTTTTTTGGGACATAAGCCTTATACACCACCTATTTCTGTTGTGTTGTGTTTATGTTACCCTTGAATCATTTTATAATTTTTATTATGATGTTTATGATATTTACCTATGAATATAATTTTCATTATTTTATGAGGCATAACATTTGAGTGATTATAAATTGGTATGGTATAATTTCGCAATCTTATTATTGTATGATATTGATTATACATTATTATTTATTGGGATATATTTATCATCCATGTCCATATTTTCTAAAAAAGTTTTCAAAAAAAATTTATTATTCTATTATTGATATTTAAATTCATTTTAATCATTTATTATTTTCACTACAAGATGTTGATGAAATATTTCTTTCTTTATCCATACGAGGTACTTTTTTACTTTTCCAAAAAGACTACAAGAATATTTTTGTTTAAATTATATAGATTGAATGAATTTTTATGATTTTATAATGACTTATTTCCATGAATCTTCTCTTACATGTTTTGAAGTTTATATTAATAGAAATTATTTTATATTAAAATGTTATGGTGTTTTAAAAAATGAAAGCATTTATGAACAATAAAGGATATTTTTTTCAATAATGAATTTCCAGTGTTTTATCAAATTGTTTTTCCATATTTGATTAAGAATATTTTTCATGTATAATATCCCTATTATTATTATGGTTGATTATTTTTATGATTGAATTCTATTTATGGAATAATTTTTCTATATGTATTATATTATTATGGAATTATGTTTAAGAAATCCATTTTATTCCTTAGGTTATGTTATGATGAATGATTTTTTTGGGAACTCATATGTATGGTTTTCATTACATGACAGGTGAGACCTATAACTCCCTCCAATCCATTAGGTAAAGATTTATATCTCATGAGAAAGACATGAATTAAACATAATGTAAATAAGGTTCAGTAATATAGGTCTAGATTAGTATGTAAATCCAATTCAATAATACAGGGCTAGAACAATAGGTAAACCCAATTCAGTAAAGGACTTTTTCAACTATTATGGTCTTAGAAAGGATCCTTGGCTTATATGGAAATGATTTTCTATGCTTAGTTGTTTTCAAAAATTCCATGTTATATGAAAATTATATTTTCTCATGGCTCAACTTCCTTTACGATTTATTCCTTATGAACTACCAAGATTTATTTCATGACTTAAGATATTTATATTTGTTATTCACAATATTATTTATAAAGTTATGTTCATACACTCTTATGTTTATTTTTTGTGTGATAATTTCCATGTTTACCCTAATTGAAAATTTTAGCTCACCCCTTTCTATATTTCTTTTCCCTGGGATATGAAGTAGGGTATTAAGTAAGATGTGTCAAATAGGGGTTCTAATTATGAATGAAATTGTAAGAGATGATGTAGATGTTTTATGAACTAGTTTTTTTTGTTTCTAGGTTTCCGAAGATACTAAACTAATATGGTCTTTGGGAGTCTATTTATGTCATGTATTAAGTATTCCACAAATTTAATGAAATGTACATGTATGTCAACCTTATATCCTTTAAAGTTGGTATTAGTGTGAAGGTTCAGTTAACCATTGCAAACTAGTATGTGAAATATTTAGTGACATCCCTAGAGATACTTCGAAGGATATGTCTTGGGATGTCTCAAAGGATAAGTCTAACTATATGTTACAATATTATATTTTTGGTATAAATCATGAATTACCTAGGATTAAACCTAAGGTTTCATTGATTGAAATATTATAAGTGAATTACCTTGGTTATGTGAATTTCATCTCTGGTAATTTGTTTTTACATTTTTCATTCTATTATTAGTCAATAGAAAAAAACAGATAAAACATCATCAACATTGAATGTTTTAGATGTGGAAAGTATGTGAATTATGAAAATGGATTTCCAAAGTGAAAATACTATAAAGAGAATCATGAAGGTGGTACATGTTTTGGTTATACATCTAAGGTTAAATAGATTGTAAGAAACATGTGAAGGCATGTGATGTTTTTCCTATGTTTTTACCTTAAACAAAAGAAGAATGATTAGATTAAGGTAGAGAAACCTTAATATATATTCACATTTCTTATTCTTGGAATGAATAAAATAATGATTCATGATGAATTGTTTAAGAATAATGTTGGATGATTGAGGAGTACATGTTTCAGAATAAAAATATAATATTATATGAATCACAAAATATATAAGTGTTTTCAGTATATGTTTTTCAATAAGGATGGTAAAGGATATGTTGAGTAGTTATGAGAACATATAAAAGTGATATAATGGTATGTTGATATACTTGGAGAACACATTATTAAGGGAAAGATGAATTTTAATATGTCCCTTATATTAATATAATTGTGTTTGGATAAATACATGTTTAATACGAATACATAAATTGGAAGATGGTAGTTTCTTGGGAACTAATTTTGGATTTATTGAAAAGTGGGTTATTCTATCATGGGTGAAGTATAAAAATTTTTGGGATATAAGGAATAATAAAATAAGTTTTTGAAGAAGGAAAAATGCTTGTTTTAAATAATGATATATGGTAATTTTAGATATTACCATCACTCAAGATAATACATGATGAAGGTGTTCATATGTTTAGAATATGAACAACAAGAGATACCTTATGATATATAAAAGATAACTTTTAATCCATGTTAGTGTACTTATTTCCAAAAGTTATGGATTTTCATCTTTCAAAAAAATTATATGGTTATAAATTTATGAATATTATAATTTAAACTCTTGATGAAGTATTTTATATTAAAGTATTATATCACTATCGATGGATGTATTCGTATTCGAAAACTTATGATAAATTTTTGTTGTGGTAAAGACATATGAAATGAACTATCCTTTTATTTGTGGATATCATGATCTACTAACACTTTAGGAATGAAAAAGTCAACTTTATTTCTAGGAATAAGATATTAAGTGGAAATTGATCAAGGAACAAGGAAAAGATGTTATTATACCTAATCAAGTAAGTCTTTCTTATAATTATTCATCTTTAGGGAAAAGATCTTAAAATAAAAAAAACTACCCTACATCCTTTATTTTCAATGAATCAAATGGAACCTTTGTTCACCATAAATTTATGACTTTTTGATTGTAAATTTTATCCTAACATTATTCTATACAACTCTGTATAAGAACTTTATTGTTAGATTTCTCTTCTATATCTACGTTTTCACTTTATACATATGTTGTCCTATGTAGAAACCTAGTTATGAGTGAATTTGGGTAACCGTTACGTTTCTCACGTTCATTTTTAAAATGAAGTTTTATTATTTATTTTTCTGATGTGATATTATATGAATGAAACTTTCATGTATTAAACCTTTTATTACCCTGTTGAATTTTTAAGGTGAAATTCATTTTAATGGGGGTATAATACAACACCCTGAGATTTTTTATAAGATATATTTTTCTTAATTTCATATATATATTATGTTGTGAGCTACACCAAGACAAACTTTAAATATATAAAAAACCATTTTATTTTTTTTTAATACTCAAAACTATGCTTGTCTTGTGTTACACACAATTTAAAGACCTTTTAATAGAATTCATTTTATGCAAAACCAAGTTTAAGAAAAACATGAAATATTATTATTCTACCTTATATCTTAGGAATTATAATTTTGAGTATGAAAACTATTAACTGAATTGTGAAAATATTAATAAAAAATGTATATATAAGTTTTTCTTTGTTGAGAAATTAATTATAAATGAAAATATAACCCATTTTAGATAAAATGAAATTTTTTTCTAAAAAAAATTTTAAATGAATATAAGTGAGTTTAAAAAATAATAAAACAAACTTTCATGGATTTCATTAATGAATTATATATGAAATATATGAAATAAAATATTTAAAATTCATCTTACTTATTTTCTATACATGATATAACAACAAATTAATTTTTTTGGATAAGAGAAGTAATTTTTAAAAAATGAATCTTTTCTTACTTTTGATGGTGAACACATTTAAAATATATTTTTTGACACTTTTATATATTCTATTTTAATAAATAAAAATTTTATTTGGAAAGGGGATATAAAAAATTATATTGGATGAATTTTTGAAAATTTTCAGATAACTATCATGTTTGATGAATATTAAAAATACCATAAATTTTAATTGACAACAAATTAATTCATTGACATAATTAATATGGTTAAATTATATTATATAAGGGGTTTATAGTATAAATATAATATATTTTTATCATTAAATATAAGGTTTTTCATTGGTATTTTTTTACATTGAATTTTTAAGTAAAAACATTTCAATCTTTTGCAATGTGTTAACTTTTAAAACTCATTTTTCATTATGAAAACAAGATTAATTATAAATTAATTAAAATTACTTATTTTTTTTTAAATTTTAAGAATATAATCCATATTTGGAATATGTTAGTTCAAGTGATGTAAATATCATTCTTCTATTTGTAGGCAATATGAATAGTAACTGTAGTAATTTTTCTAATACATTAACAAGGTAAATTGTTCAATTAAGGGTAAATATAATATTATAAAATTACATTTACACTTTTAATAATGTGATTTAAGGATTTATTTTATACCTAAACCATCATTGGGTTGAAATGATACCCTTTGAATCCACTTGGATGAGATTAGGACATTTAATATATTTTATTTAAAGAAAAGTTAAATATTTATTCATTTCCAAAGGGAATTCCAATGTGTGGCCTTTTCGAACCCTCCAAATTTGGTAAAAACCCTCTCCCACGAAGAGTTCACTGCCCTGAGGTAGATCCCCAACCGGGGAAGGAGGTGTTGCCAGCCGAGATGGCAGAGTGTCCTGGAGGGTGACAGCTCGATTGGCGATGGTTCATCAAAGAAATCCATCAGCACATTGGGTCACACCTCATTTTTCCCGCCCAGTTGAGACCGAGTGACCCAACAAGATGGGTTGATCCCAGGGGAGAGGATCGCCCCTATTTCAGATGCTTTCACTAGGGCATGCCCATCCGTCACGTAGAGGACGCACTGCTGTTACCCTGCATTACGGGTTTCCAAATGCGGGAGATATCCGCTCCTTATTCAGGGATGTCTGCTCCGTGATCGAAACAGAATGATGGGATGTTGGTTCTTACTTCTGTGGATTCCTCCTTGGAGATCGTCACCTAGTCCGGGTCTCCCTCATAGATTTAATGTAACGCCCCAACCCCAGTTACCCATAGTTGGTGCATTATTACATAAATTTTGGTATGATCACAAGAAAGATCAAATCTCTAAAGACCGATTAGTTTAGTATCCTTGGAAACACTAGAAACATTCATAAATGTTACATTACATCATAAAGTGAAAAACTACAATAACATCTTTTCTCCACACTCATATCCCCTTATACTATCCCTACAGGTCATTCATAAAATACTTCTTCACATCCTAGAAAAAATAAAACATTGAAAGGGGTGGGATCAAATTCCCAATAAGAATAACAATATAGCGGAAACTTTCATAAATAAGTATAAACATTTAAGGCAATGTATAACTAAAACAAAATCCTTTTAAACTTGAACTTCAGCATAATATGGAAAAGATAAAATGAAATAATTCCATTTAATTATTCAAATGGATATTCTACTAGTCGAATAATCACATGCAATATCAATAACCACTTTCATAATGAAGGAATGCATAATGCCAGACTATCATAACCATGTATCCAAGGCCTCGTGCCAAGACTAAAAATAAGATTTTGTCAAGGCCTTGTTCCAAGACACTAGTTTGTATCATGAGACATACCGATGCATCGATGGGCTATAGTGGGATCCACCCATCACTTATGAAGTCCAATACATTCCTCATATGAACAGGTTTAAACATAACATAAAAATTCGTATTAATACTAGCATACGAAATGTATATACTTTCTCCATAAACCATGAATGGTATAAAAATAACACATCCACAGTCAAACATATCGCAAAACCTTCAATACAATATGGATGTTTTGAATCACAATAAATCAACTTCAAATAAGCTTAAAATCCATCAAAGGATGTTGACATAGATGAAATCAAAAATATTTGAGAGAAATATATTTTTTGAAATCATTAAAAAGTCACATAATTGTAAAAGAAAACATTTACTTTGAAAATATTCTTATAATCTTGTAAGGGAAGATTAAACGATTTTATAACGGCGAAAAATAGAAGTACTCGCCATATATGTTAAAAAAGACATTCTTACCTTAATTTTGTCGAAAAGGTTAAAGAGGACCTTTTTTGGAAAATGACAGAAAGATTTCTTTATAAAATTCTTATAAAAATTCAAAAAAGGGTATAAATGACTTTAACCCATATTCTTTAAAATAGTAAAAATGTTTTGAAAAACATTTTTAAGAAACTAGGATGTGGATGATAAAGAGGTCCCAGTATATAATTACATATAAACAACCTCGGATAATGAAGAGATTGTGAAATAAACCCTTACCTTGTAATTTTCCTCGGTTGAGGGTAGGTTAAGCTCCTGTATAATGGTTAAATAATTATTATTAAATTATAAAATAATCATATACATTAATATGATATCATATATTATTTTTTAACATTTATTTGTTAATAATATCTTAGTATTATCATCGTTTCTGGTGTTAACAGTTTCATTTTTCTCTATATTATTTGTTATGTGAGCCGTATGTTTTATGGATGGGATGTATATTATTCCTATATAGAATGATATCATGTCTCTAAAAATTATTTTTAATCATCAAATGAAATTTAGTCTTGAATGGATTTGATGGGGAATGAATCTCATCGCGTTCGTGGAGACGGTAATCCGTACGTACGCACGAGCGACAATATCATTCTTTTGATATTAAAATAATATATAATTGGATGGTATATCGTATATACATAATAATTATCATGTTTTATTTATTATTTACATGAATTACACATCATTATTATACCCATCCAAATAATAATGTTTTGAATAACAATTACACCACGACGTGGAGTTGGTAAGTCGTACGTATGCATGTATGGTGACATGTCATTCAAAGGATGGATAGAATACTGAATATGGTTGTACCATATTTATAATAACATAATATTATATAGAATATACTTGATTTATTATTTTATAATTGGAATAACAAAGAAAGAAGAAGTGGAAGAAGAAAGGAACTTGAAAGAGGGTGGTGAAAACATTACCTCTTAATCGGGTTCTTCCTTTTTATTTGATAAAACGGGCTCCATAGGATGGTTTTATGATCAAAATAATACCTCTAGATCGAAGTGAGGGAAGTTGAGAGAATATTTGGGCAGGAGTTGGCCGATCCAAAAGGCTTTGAAGGTGTAAATTAGAGAGAAGGGGAAGTTCCCTTTTATAAGAGGGGGAGGGGAACCTTTGGAAAAGTTAGAAGTATTATTTTATAATAAATTCATATTCGGTTTATAATGGCTCTAAAGTATATTATTTAAATTTTAAGGTGGGGATGGGTCTAAATTAACTCAACCAATTGGTTTTAGACATGTTTGGGTCACTATATTAACCTTATCTTTTAGTTTTAACTCTTAGTTAATTAGTTTGACATTTACCATGTCACTATGTATTCTTATATTATATAGTTAATAAACTTACTATAAACATCCAAGAGAACCCCAAGTTGTTCATTAATGATACACCTATAACTATATAAGTCTCTTGGCCGAATCTTAGATTTTTAGGAATTTAATATCAATTAATAATATAATATTTGTTTTAAAAACACTTTTATGTCAATTTTAACACTATTGGGTATTGTGTTTTTGATAATTTCATAACAGAATTATTACTTAGAAAAAACATAATTAAATCAATACTAACATGTCATATTAACCTATAAAATTATTTTAATTCATTTAAAGTCTAAAATTACAGTTATTTGGGTAATTATATTATCAATTATTTTAATATTTCATTAATTAGGTAATTACTGCATCACTATTGTGTCCTAAATAAATTAAATTTTTAGTGTCTAAAAATTATAAATAAAATAAAATTATTTAGGAAACTTTTTATCTTTCTAATGAATATTTATAATAGAATTTATCTTATGTATTACCCTATATTAAAAATGTTTTAGTTATTAAACTTTGATTTTAACTCTTTTAACTCTTCTTTTAATTAAATAATAATAAATGTCCTAATCTAATCCAAGTGGACCTAAATGATAATATTTTATTCCTAAGGTTGTTTGTGGTCGAGATACACTTTTCCAATAGAATTATGACATGTGTTAGGGTAATATTAATATCATTTTTACCCTTAATTACCCTATTTACTTTTAACTGTGGTAAATAAAAGAAAAAAGATTCTATGCACCAAAAATTATTTTTATCTTATTGAACCAAATTTTACTCCTTTATATTAACCATGTATCTCAGATTTTTGAAATTCCACTCACAAAAGCGGTAAAATTAAGTTTTATGTGAATTTCCAAATTCTCCTAGGAGGAGCGTAAAAGAAGGTGAAAAGTTCAATAAACTTTTTATATATCTAAAATTATTCTAAACTATCTCCAATGAATTACATTGAACTTATATAGGTATTATTTATCTAGTTCGACCTTAATTTAATTTAAATAATATAAATAATTATTTAAATAAAAACTTTGGTTTTAAACTATAACTCATTGTTTTTTCACTATTCATAAAAAATTGAATGTTTTCAGAAAAATACCAAAAGATCACCCTAAGCTAATTTCGATATTAAGAATCCAAAAATAAATTCCATTTTGAAAGATAAAATTTATAAAATTTCAAAAAGTGGGTATTACTATTCATAGCGTCTATTTTGATTGGTTGTGGCGTGTGTTAAAACTCGAAGTTCCATACAACACACACTACTGTATTATTCAAAGGGAAGCGTACTGTGGAAGCTTGAGGTGTTACATTTAAAAATTAGTTCGTGAAGCTCTTCCCGGTGCCATATCTTCATGGACACCAGTTAATTACGATGCTTCTGTCAGGACCTTCCAAGGGGTCCAGTCAGGGCAGCAACCTTCGGTTAGGAGAGCAGTCACGTCAGGGAATCACTGGTGTGTCTTGACGCTGGGGATTGGCATGTCTGTCTTATGTCCCTTATCATAGGTCTTCTTGAGGGCACGGAAGTCCGAGGAATCCCACATCGAACACGGGGAATTGTATGCCATAAGCATGTATCTGAAGTTCTCCTCAGCTTCCCATGTATAACCCAGGGTATGCCGCAAGTTTAATGTCCAACAGAGACGGATCGGACTGATAAAAACATTGATAAGAGTGGATCAGATTGAAGAACCCCCTGGAGGGAACAACGATATTGGGGCCAACACGTGGGCTGCTTCCTGAATGTTGTGATGGGGAATGGGGAATGAAGTGGCATGATCTCACCGGGATGTGGTAGCTCGGGTAAGAATCAGAATGGATGATGGATTTTTGCTTGAGCCTCGAAGAGACTTCCTACGTATCCCCCTGGTAGGGAATAAAAGTCTGCATAGTTAGATGGATCGATGAGACACCTGAAGAGGTAACCCGTGAGAATGGACGCATGGATAGAACCCTGAGGGATTGAAACATCTGGGTTAGGGAATGAGCCTCCCGTGACGCGTGGGATCAAGGGAAAGATCAGGATGAGTCATGGGTGATGGGATTGAACCTCATAGAGGTTTCCTACATATCCCCATAGCAGGGAATCAATGACCATGTAGTTCAGGTGGCGGATACAGTTTAACATCATGTGGGACAAGTATGGGGCCTACACTCTGAGGTGGCCCATGGTGTTGGAGAATTGACGTGAATGGGGTCAGAATGATGAGGGGGTGGGCTTGAACCTCATGGAGGATTCCTACGTACCATGCCCTATCACAGATCAAAGTCCCCATAGTTCGGGATGGAATGCAGTTTAACGTCATGCAGGACAGGGGCATTTGGGGCTTATGCTCTGAGACGACCCAAGGTGGTGGGGCTTGAACCTCATGGAGACCTCCTTTGTACCATGCCTTAGAACGGATCAAATTCCCCTTAGTTCGGGATAGATGTGGCTTAGGATCTGAGACGACCCAAGGTGGTAGGTCTTGTACCTCATGGAGGCTTCCTATGTTCCATGCCTTAGCACAGATCAAAGTCCCCGTAGTTCGGGATAGATGGGGCTTACGCTCTGAGACGACCCAAGGTGGTGGGGCGTGAACCTCGTGGAGGCTTCCTACGTACCATGCCTTAGCACGGATCAAGGTCCCCGTAGTTCAGGGTGAATGGGGCTTACGCTTTGAGAAGGCCCAAGGTGGTGGGGCTTGAACCTCGTGGAGGCTTCCTACGTACCATGCCTTAGCACTGATCAAAGTCCTCGTAGTTCAGGATGGATGGGGCTTATGCTCTGAGACGACCCAAGGTGGTGTCATGGTCGGTGCTCACTCTAAGCTCACTGGAGTCATGCTCAGTGTGAGAAACCCGAGGTAGAAGAGACCTGACGATCATGTCGTGAAGGGTGCATCCATGGGAATCGAGAAGGGGCTTACGCGTTGAGCGACCCATGGTGTCGGGGATTACTCCATGATGGAGGCCCGAGGGCAAAAAAGAATAGCGGGAGAGGGATTTGGAACCCATGAAGAGATGAGGGGCCTTGTTCCCTATCACGCCCTCCGCTGGCCTTGGAACCGAGGAAGTAAGGAGGAGGAGGGGTGCTGCCTCCGGGAATGAAGGCTAGGGGATTACACCAATGTGGCTGAAATTCCCTGCGGACAAACGCCACTAAAATAAATCACCCCCTGTGAGGGATGATCCCATCCCCAAAGAGATGAGTGGGCGTGGAGAATGTCCGAGGCGGGGGGACCCTGCGTGCGAGGCATGGGGCCAGGTCACAGTTTAACATCATGTGTTGAGGATGAGGTGCTTGGCAGTTTAATGTCCGGAAACTCGGACGAGGGGGGTTAGATTCACACCCCTAGGAATTACATAACTGGTGTCCCCTTCCCCTTGTGTAAGGGAAGACATTGTCAAGGCCGTACTGAGGGGGTGTCATAGAGTGAACCATCGATGGGTCCACGGTAGCGTGGCTATGCATAGAAGCAATAGTCATTAGCGTGCCTATGCAATGAAGAAAAAGGCGAAGAAACACAATGGAAAGGATTTTCCAAAGGACTTTGAAGTTACTTCGTACAAGCCTAGAAGGTCGTACGAGAAAACCATGTATGATGCGGATGCCCGGGGTGCACAAGTCGCATGCGAATGGAACCCAGAAGAAGGGCATCGGGCGCTCATGAAAAGTGGTGCCCGGGGAGCACGGAGGTGAAGGTCACCGTGGAATTGCACACAACTCTTGGGGTTTGCAATAAATAACCCGGTACGAAAAGCCCTGGGTTGGCGCAAAATCAGTGTTGCTTGCGCGAAATAGGGGGGCTGAAGTATTGCGCGTGGCTGGGAGGAATTGCATTTACGAGAAAGGATTGCATGCAAAGGAAGAGGTGGGTGCACAAAGGATTGCGCATAGCTTAACCGGTTTGTGTGCCTCAGAAGGGATTGTGTGCAAGGGGCATCCACGAAGGGTTTGGAGTTTAGTCTAATCCATTAGAATCTCGCGTGAAGACGGATCCCGGGCCGACTTGGCGTTAAAAAAACCCAACCTAAAATACATATTGCGCATGCACGGAATGTTGATTATTCACATGAGAGGCAGTTCAAATTTTTCATCCATGATTATGAAGGGGGTAACCTTCTATTTATAGGCATCCAGTGGCGCGGAATTCAGGGCAGCGCTCAATAATTGTGCGGCGGAGGAGGTGGCATGAATGGCCAACTGCGTGGGGTGCGGGCGTGAAATTATTTCACACCGGCACCGAGACCCTTCGCGAATCCAGGTACTTTCCATACAGTTGAACTTTTTTCGCGCGCTTCACCCTTTTTTCCACGCAACACCTCCGGGCCCTCCTGACAGATCCTCTGGGTCTGATTATGAATTTTCTTTTTTGTTTCGGTACTTTCTCCAGCAGTTATGCACTTTTTAGCATTACAAATTCCCCCCCCACGGAATTGGATTGGCGAGGGATCACAACGATTGTATTCCAAGGGAAACACAGAAATTTAGGGCTTTGTGGGCCCCATGCGTGCAAAATATTTGTGCAGTGCGAAAAACCGGGCCACACGCGGAAACTACTTTTTGCGCAGCGCAGAACCCTGGTTTTGCCTATAAAAGCCACCGCGAGTCCCAGGATCCATACAACGTTTCTCACGCGATAAGCCTTGAGCTCTTGTACGCGAAATTGCTTCTTCTCCTGAGCAAAAACCGCCTCTGCTGCACATAATTCCACCGAGATTTAGCGTCCTTTTACGCGCAAACCCGGGATTTTTCGCACTACGGCTTGAAATTTCACACCAGCCACTGATTTTACGTGACAGACTCCCCGATTTCGCACAAACCATCGAGTTTTCTCACCAAATACTAAAAAACCCAGAAGAAGATGGCTGCAAACCGGGTTGATGAGGGGGAAGATGCCGCTCGTAGAGCCGAAATGGCTGTGAACCCAGAATTTTATGGCGAAAAGAGGGTTGTCTCCGAGAACCACACCCTCATCAACATGATAGCCCCCACACAAAAAGAATACACCTTGTTTGAAAATCTACCACTGTGGAACTTCGACATTATAGAGGATGTCCCTCTTCCGGGCTTCGAAGTGGATACCCTGGAGTCGTGGGTGACCGGTGAGGATGACCATCCTCGATACAACATCACCAACTATGGTCATCCTGCCAGAGAAACCAAGCATATGGGCATCTATGTGCTGAACCCCAGGACCCAGACCATGGCAGGGGGTGACCCTGTTGTGGAGAGCTCAACGACCCTCTACACAATCACTTTCCATCAGAGCATCACTGAAGAGACCAAGGGTTGGCTGTAGGACTGGGACATGGGATCCAAAGGCAACTTTACCAGCGAGTGGGCCTGGACGTACTCGGTTCTCCACACATGCGACCAATTCGGGGCCGAGTTGCAACATATTGGTCTGTTTGAGGCGGTGTGGACATTGAAATTCCACGTCTACAGCCAGCCTGATCTTGGGCCGGAGCTGTTCACTCGGTGGTCCCCTGACACCAACACATTCCATCTTCACCATGGGGAAGTCGACATCAGTCTCTGGGACATCCACTACATCAGAGGAATCCCTTTGGAGGGCCATCAATATGATGAGTTCCTCTTATCGATGAATATATGGGGTTACAGGTCTCGAACCCCCATACTAACGTGGCACCTGCTAGAGTTAGCCAAGGAGAAGCTGATGGTCAATGAATTTCTGAAGGACATCGCCTACAAGGAATGGTTCCTCTTATTCATGGAGAAGGATCCAGAGGTCAAGATGTCAGGGAGGGGAAAACGTTGTCTAACCGCAGTTCAAAGGAGAAAGAGAGGATCCTACTACAGTATCCTGGAGGTGGTGAAATACTAATCATGGAGATACAACATCAATGAGGCCCAGGAACCAAATGTATAGTATGCCGGATTCCTCTCCACATTCCTGAGTGGGTGGCTCTTGCTGGTACGAGACGCAAGGATGGGCGTCCGTCCAGCGACTCTGGTGATGGCGGGCATCATGGCTGCCAACAAGAGGTTCATCATGGGGGTCCCCATGCTGGCTTGGCTGTACGACATCTTGGGACACATCTCGAGAGGGGGATCACCTATGAGAGTACGTGGTCCCTTCCATATATTTCATGGCTGGGTTGAAGCTCACTACGGCGGCTACACTTTCCCAAATGCCATCCGTCCCCCCAGGCAATGGCCTGCGACCCTCTCCACTGAATATTTTCGGGGTCATGCCAATGAAGCTCAATGAAGAGGGGGTATGGATCAGGATATCCAACCACACCAACATCGCCATCAACCCATTCCCCACCCCAACTGGTCAGATGATTGATGATGGGAAAGGCTTGCTAGAGAAGAAAGAGTACTTTCAGATCATCAGAGGCGGGGTGCTCGTGGCCCGGATTGATGGGAAGATTCTCTGTGAGCCTTATGTGCCATATAGGTTCTCTAGGAAGTTCGGATGCCTCCAGCAAATGCCGAAGAGAGTATACATAGATATATGAGAGGAGAGGCATCCCTATGTTCTTCATCACTTGTGGCTGATGTTCTCAACCTACGGCTCTGGCGACATCATCACTTTTCCTCTTACCGGAGTCAAAGCCGACCTCTCAAATGAGTATGCTGGACATTGGACCATAGCATACCCTGAGGGACTTCTGCAGAAGTGATTCCAGCAGCTCAAGGTCATCAGTGCGGAACCTCAACGGCATGGGAGTAGGCAGGGTACCGCTAGAGGAGGAGGACCAGAAGCGCCTCAGGGAACAGGGCATGCATCGGCCAGGACCTCAATAGCAGGGGCGTCGCACGGCGTGGTCGTGCCCTCATTGCCTGGAGGAGGGTCCCATGGAGTGGCCAGAGAACTTCATGGGAAGAAAAAAAATACCTACTTAAACCTTCCCAAGATGTTGTCTTCCCTGCGCTGTGGTCTGCTTGGATAACCCTATGAAAGCCAATGAGCATTAAATCCCTCTGGTAGAAGATAGTGTGAGAAGAGATCCAGCTGCCGGAATTTGGGATTTTCCTGGTCGCCGAAAAAGTGAGCTTCCATCAATGGAATTCATACTTGATGGCCATGGACACATATGCACGCCAACGGGGTTGGCATGCGGAGCCACCTCTCTTGGTGAAGGTGCTGGTCGGCCAGGAGCATGATCCGGAAAGGATGCCATCGGGGGAAGATGAAAACGATGAATCAGAGGGCGATGAAATAGGAGAGTAGGAAGCATGAGAAGGGGAAGGTGATGGAGAAGGAGAAGGGGATCCCGAAGTTGAAGGGTCGCAAGGTCCGTCCCACTACGGGAGTCTCTGGGAGAGCGGCGAGATCATTAGCTCCGATATGGATGTGACCGAACTTCTTGAGGTATGCTTAAAATTTTATCTTATCTTGTGTTCTGTTTAATTTGAAATCCCTTAATCCACATTCTCTCACTTGCGTAGAAGCATATTGGCGCTGATCAAGAATCTTCAGCCGAAGGATAGGAGGAAGCATCAATGGGGCAAGGTGGGGCACCGACACTCATTATCAAGGTGACAAGTGCTGAGGTGTCCCCCCACCACGATAGCTCCTATAGCAGCCAGAGCACTAGAGGATGATGCCTTGGGTTCTTGTAAGTTCCTTGCTTCAATACTGGTACTCACTTTTAGAGTAATCAACTAATCAGGGTGCTCCTTGTCTGTACATTGATCACGGTGCGGGTGGCTCGTTGGGCCGCTGAGCCCGGACCATCTGTTAGCGCGCTGATGGAAAACGTGTAGCCCCATCTAGAAAATTCCTCCCAAACTGAGTTGGCTCCTGAAATTGGTGAGCAGGGAGCGGAGGACATCGGTGGTGCTGCCATCGCGGAAGGGCTGGAAATCAACGCGGACACCACTAGGACCGAGGGGAGAGAGGAAGGTCACCCAGATGCTGAGGAGCCTATTCCCCTGGGAGGAATCTCTGAGGAAGACCCTGCTAATGCCCCATTGGCTATCTTCCCTATCTATCGGACTGCTGATCCCAAGAAGTTGACGATTAATATTCGAAGGCGGCCAAGGAGAGTCGGATGATGTGACACAAGGGACGGAAGTGCATCCGGTGGTTTCTCAATCAACCCCAGGGGGAATGGCTGAAGCGGATGGGTCCCTCCACACCAAGATACACATCCTGTGTACTGGAGGGGCAGATGCTCAACGTCTTCACCTGATGGTCTATGACAACATGGCCAAGAAGATGCGTGAGAGAAACCGGCGTGCTGACGTCATCCGATTCCAGGAGGAGTCGGGGAGTACCCAGACATTTCTGAGGCTAGAGCAGGAGGTACAATGCCTTGAGGAACATGGGAATGAGTAGGAGGTATTCATCGCAAGCTGCTCTGAGCTCGTGGAGTAGCTGAGGGCCCAGCTAGTAGATTCTCAATAACAACTCATAGAATCGAGTAGCCAGATAACCGAGCTTCAAGATGAACAGGCGCGGGCACGAGTTAGGGTCTGCAAGCTGCACTCCATGGCCACCAATGAAGAGAGGGTCCTCAGGGGATGGGAGGCAGTCCTGGGGGCCACCAGTGAAAAGGTGGTGGCATTGGAGATATCTATCCAAGATGCCGACCCTTAGGGGCCCTATTTTGGCCAAACCCATACCCTTGTCCAACTTTTACTGCTTCTTGCACTTTTGAACCGTATGAATTGACAAATTTACTTACATTACTTTTTTCTTAACATACATATCCCTTTGGATTAACATGATCAACAATAATCTTGAAATAAATAGCAATCCATCACTAATCTCACATGGGCCGTGAGAAGCCATGGAGGCTCGTACTATCACTTTGTTTGATCGGGGGAGCGTTAACCAAGCTACGTGGATTCGAAATTCGAACCTGAATTTTTGAGGAGAAGTGGGAGCCCCATCCAAAGAAGGAGGACCTCAGACTAATTGATCTACCATCTTCTCAATGTGCTCTAGCGCACGAGCGGGGAAATGCTAGGTGCATTGGAATCAATCCGAACATAGGGAGGTGAAATAGGTGAATCACGTTACCCAAATTCAGAACACGATGGGAGGGGCGTGACAATGGAGGATAGCCATTGAATGCGGTAGAAACACAGCATCCATATCTCATTAGCCTAAAATGGTGACAACTAATGAGGGCCGACCGCTGACCATGTTCGCAACACGTTGCCTAACTCAAATATCGTCAATCAGTCTTCTAGAACGTTGGCCTAGGACAGCACGCGGACCATAGGTCGAGCATCCATACGATTAGGGGTCCCTCTATACATGACCAGTCTTTCGGAACATTGGCCCAGGGCAGCAGTCAGACCATAGGTTGAGCATCCGTACTGTTAGGGGGTCCCTTCAAATGTGAAAGAGGTTGAGGATCCTAATAAAGGGTCACACAAAGCACGTAAAGTGATGTGTTTGTTTGTTCAAATATAATCCATCATTCCCGAGATTACCCCACCCTGGTGGAAGAAAATTAGGTGGATGCATCAATCTGGTCATGGGTCATCCATTCTTTTAGATAGGACCTCTCTAGTGAGGGAACTGTCGCATCACAATTTTATTAGGGGGCATCCCGAACTTATTCGGGGAAAATGATGTTGTTACCCAACTCCCCGAGAAGTTAGGCCAAGGGGCCGATAGTGAGGAGGGATGAGGTTGATAATCCTCAGGGCTGTACCCGAGACGAAATGTCTAGGAATTCCTACATATCTTATAAGGATGGTAATCAATCGGCACGGAGTTCTAGAAAGGTGGAACGACATGGTAAGGTACCAGTGCGAAGGATGAAAGGGGCATGCGGGTCGAGCCCTCGCACCAAAATAAGCTGAATTTGATATATCTTGTTTGTCCACTAAGGTGAATGGTTTTTATTTTGTGGAGTGACCGACCTAGGGTAGAAGTTTCTGGCATCGCCAAAATAATCAAGACGCATACGGGCATTGAAAAATGGTATGGTAAATGACTGATACCTAATGAGATGTCCTCTATGATGTGGTTATCACAATGAAGTACCGTTGTTCGTAGTGCAGCCGAGACGATATCGTCACAGTTTATGGTCATGTGGTAGGACCATACAACATAGTTTAAAGTCATATGGCTTGGACATGGAGGATTGCACATGACGTGATAAATCCAACCTAGCGTGAATGTGGGCGAGGTGCGTGTTATCACCATGCGCGATCCTGGGAGAGGAGCCTCAGGCTAGGAGGCCAGCGTGGGTTAGAGGATAAGGGGCAGGAGAGACTAGGTCCCAGAAGAGCTGGACCCAGAAGCACGATGTTTGGGTGATCCCACGTATCCCATGGGGATGAGGATTGAGGTGCACATAGCCCTTAATGAAGATCCCAGCCTATAGTCTTAGTGCTCGGATCACGGGAGCCTTGAGAGATGCCATATTGTAGCATTTCCCCCTTGACGTGTGAAGGTACACTGATATATAGTGCCAAGAGTGTCGAGATTCCACCTCAACATGACGGGGTGGAACATAATGTGAATCATGCAACGAACATTCAAGGCCTAAAGGGGCTGGTGTGACAATAACGGATTACCACAGACCATGATCGCAACACAGCATCCCATCACGTTAGCCTGAAATGGGGACAAAAAAATGAGCATCGAACACTGACCATGTTCGAAACGCGGGATTTGTATCAATTTGTTGTCCGAAACCCATGGGAGTGTTGGGCCGTAATGGTAGGAGAGGCCTTAGGTGTGGTATCTAGGCCATTTTTGGGGGTCCCTTCAGGTGGGAAAGATAACGGGGGCCCAAATGAATGAGAACATGATGCTTGAAAAGTGGAAGGAACTTGTATAAGTTGAATATGACACTCCAGGTCCTAGACCAGAGTACTATCATCACATTGGCGGACCACTGTAACGGGTCGAGGGAGTCAATTTGAGGGCATCCAAGAGATGGCGGATTCCCGGGAGAAGGGGGGCATGGCTCTAAAAACCCTGTACCACACCTATATATCCCCCTCGTGGAGAGGTACATGCCAAGGGGCCTATGTGACCAGGAGATCGGGGAGATCTCTAAAGAGATGCTTCAGGACATGAAATCTTGATGTTCAGGCGGTCCTACGTATCCCATAAGAATGGGAATCAAAAAACATGTAGTTCTGGAAAGTGGCACCCAGGGATAAGAAACCCTATCAAAGGGGGGGTGTACGACACATAGAACAACCTGAAGTGAATGAGAACATAATCCCACACCACACCATACACTCTGGGTAGAGCTAGGACTGGAGTCCAAGAATGCCAAGGGGCCTGAGGCTGGGCCTTGGTCAGGAAGGC
Organism: Viscum album; assembly: GCA_963277665.1. Classification (NCBI taxonomy): domain Eukaryota; kingdom Viridiplantae; phylum Streptophyta; class Magnoliopsida; order Santalales; family Viscaceae; genus Viscum; species Viscum album. The sequence continues at coordinate 286,378,271 of OY728139.1, forward strand.
CTGACTAGCTTGCAGTTTAAGGTCATGCAGTACGAGGGTGCATCTTAATGTCATGCAGGACTATAGCGGCCCGAATGTAGGGTCAAACACAGTTTAAGGTCATGCAAGACCAAGTCATCAGGAAAGAATTCAAGTCCCAATGTAGTTTAAGGTCGTGCAGGACCACAATACAGTTCAAGGTCATGGATAACCGAATGCTCTTAGGAAACGTATTTCTTGAGGAACATGGCATTGGTGGGAGTAGTAATACCCTCACCATCCATTGTCACCAAAGAGTATGCTCCATTGGGGTAATGCTTATGAACAATGAAGGGCTCTTCCCATTTGGGCTCCAACTTGGGTGGTTTCCTACCGGGGATCATTGGCACTCTGAGGGCTAATACCAAGTCACCTTGTACGAAAGATCCGAGGAAAACATTCTTGTTGAAAGCTCGAGCCATCATGCTCTGATGCCTCTCTAGGTTGTGCATCGCACGAATCCTATTATCATCCAGTGCTTCCAATTATTCTAGATGGATTTCAGCCACTTTATCTGGTGCATGCTGCTCATAGACAGTTGTGTGCAATGAGGGCAACTGAAGCTCGATGGGCAGAACAACCTCAGTTTCGTACACGAGTGAATATGGGGTCACCTAGGTGGAATTACAGGTCATCATCCGATAAGCCCAGAGGGCGTTGGGGAGCTTATCTGGCCAACTCCTCTTGTTCTATCCAACTATTTTTTTCAGAATGTTAGAGAGAGTTTTATTGAACGCCTCAATCTAGCCATTTGCTTGTGCGTGATAGCGAGAGGTATGGTTGGAGAAAATGTTTTACTTGGCGTACAATTTCTTCAGCTCAGCTGCCTGGAAGTTGGTGCCATTATCAGTGAGGATAGTATGAGGTACCCCAAATCAAAAGATGATATTGTAACTCACGAAGCCGGAGATAGTACGGGCCTTGACTTCCTTGAGTTGAATTGCATCTTCCCACATGGAAAAGAAATCTATAGCGGTCAGAACGAACCAGCATTAGCGTGCCGTTGCTGGTGGGTATGGTCCCACGACATCTAACCCCCAGACTACAAAGGGCCAAGAGTACTTGGTAGTATGGAGAGGCTCTGATGTCCTATTCACAAAGTTAGAATGAACTTGGCATGCATGGCACCTCTTGGCGAACTCGATGCAGTCGTGGATCAAAGAGGGCCAAAAATACCCTAGTCTCCAAATCTGCTGGGACGACTTTGGCCCGGCTTGGTGGGCACCAAAGGAACTGGCATGAACCTCTTGCATGACCTGTGGAATCTCAAATCCTTGAAGGCAAAAGAAGATAACACCATCAAAACCGTGCTAATAGCGGATCTTCTCAAGGTTGGGACCACTCTGGAGAGTAAACTACAACGTGCAGCGTCGGATTCACTCGCGCTCGTCCTGATCTAATGGTAGATTACTATGTTGGAGGTATTCGACCAATGGTGTCCTCCAATCAGCAACTACTTCGATCACTGCATCTGGAGAACCTGGGGTTCCTGACATAGAAGCACCGGCGGTAAGATGGTTCACCCGCGGGCCATCATCATCCTCTAGGGTGACGGGAGCAGTGACTCTCTAGTGTGCCACTTGAAGGATCAGATCATCCTGATTGGGCATGGCATGTGACGCGACCAGGCTGGCCAAAGAATCTGCTCGACCATTCTGTGACCGAGGGTCATGAATAACCTCTGGCCGAGAAGGGAACTGGGCCATTTGTCGGAGAGTACGTTCTAACAATGGTATGAGCTCTGGATTCCTGACAACATAGTCTCCATTGACCTACATGATGACTAGCTCGGAATCCCCTTTCACATGAAAATGAGGCACACTAATCTCAAGGGCCATCTCGATACTAGTAACGAGGGCCTGATACTTTTCCTCGTTGTTGGTGCAACCTTCCAATAACCGGAATGAGTAAGGCAGGACGGCTTGCACCAGGGTGATAAAGATGATACCCAGGCCTACTCTGTTGAGCCTAGGATCATTGATCCTTCTACCGGTGGGGCTCTGGGAGGCGTTGGCGAAGTTCATTTTCCAACATGGGACAACATGGTCTACGGAGAGGATTTCCTCATCAGGAAAATCCAGGTCGAGGGACTGGTTCACATAGGTTGGATGGGAAGCTTGAAAGTCTTCCAATGCCTAATCCTTGATAGACTTATGGGGCACAAACCTAATGTCACACTGCTAGATAATTACCTCCCACCGCACTAAATGGCCGGTCAAAAAATGGGAGATTTAGAATGTACTTTAGCGGGTCTACTATAGAGACCAACTATACCTCATGGTGTTGCAGGTAATGCCGTAGTTTTTGCACAGCGAATATGAGTGCAAGGCATCTTTTCTCGATGGTAGAGTATCTGGTTTCCGTATCGAGGAGCATGAGAATGAGGTAGTATAGGCTGTTCTCCATCCTATCATTGTTATTCTGGGTGAGAAGGGCACCAAGGGTTCATTCTAGGGTAGTGACATAGAGAATAAGTGGCTTGCCGGAGACGGGTGGCATCAAGACCGAAGGCTAGAGAAAATATTCCCCGATTTCCTCAAAGGCGGTCTGACACTCCTCATCCCATGCATAAGCGGTGGCCTTCTTCATGAGCCCATAAAAGGGCTTACACTTGCCATCTATATTCTCAATGAATCAGCGTAGGTAGGCTAAGTGGCCTTGGAGACCTCGAAGCTCCCGAATATTACTTGGGGGATGCATCTGGCTCATTTCCTTGATCTTCTCCAGTTTGATCTCGATGCCTTGGTACCGGACTACAAAGCCAGGAAACTTCCCAGAAGTGACCTCCAAGGCTCACATCAACGGGTTCAACTTCAGGGGGTGGGAATGGAGGAAACCGAACACTTTCTCAAGAACCTTGTGATGGTCCTTGCGCTGGTGAGATTTGACCACCAGATCATCCACATAGCATTCCACCAATTTTCCTAGGATTGGCTTGAATATGCGATCCGTGGCCCGCTGATAGGTGGCACCTGCATGGTTCAGGCCAAAGGGTATAACCTAGTAACAGAAAGTACCTTAGGGCGCCCTGAAAGTGGTAGATTCCTCTTCCACAAGGGCCATCCGGAAAGAAGTTGAGATCACAGAAGTCGATACAGACTCTGATCTACCCATTATTCTTTCTGACTGGAAAGAAGTTGGATAACCACTTGGGGTACTGGACCTCTTTGACAAAGTTGGATCTGATGAGATTGTCAACTTCGGCCGCAACCATGGAACCATGAGACAGATGAATCTTTCTGGGAGGCTTCTTGAACCTACGATGGTTTTCTAGGAGACCGAGGTGGTGGATGACTACCTGAGGATATAGTCCTGACATCCTGTCATAACTCCAGGAAAATACATCACAATGATGGTTGAGGAATTCCATGTACCACTACTGCTCATTAGGGGACATAGCGGTGCTGATAAATGTGGGTCTCAGATCGGCCTCGCTGCCAAGGTTAACCTGTACCAGTTCATCTACCGTGGTAGAGACGCCTTCTTCAAAGGCAGGGGTAGTGTCCACCATATCTTCTTCTCCACTTATGGAGGGATATTCCATAGGGGAAGCTTCTTCTGAGCTACCAAACCCAGATGGGAGGCTGATACCAACTTGTGCGGCCACAGTCATTACATCGGGGTACTCTGGCGCCACTGAGACCACATCTATGAATGTTGTCGACCCGATCCCATCTGGTCTTCAAACCCTAGGGAGACGCTTGATAATATTAAATCAGTAGCGGCACGTCGGCCATAGTCAACTTATTCGAGCCTGGAGAAACAGAAAAGTATGATGTACTGCCGTTTCCATGAGCCGGACATCCTGATACCTGACGGGAGTGGGAGGCTCCAGGATCACTAGAGCCTGGTTCGTATTAGAATACGATGTGATCATCCGACACTACATGGATTTGGGAGTATGGTTCCCTCTAGTCCAAAAAATGACAAAACACTACCCCATGTCGGGGGTTGTGGCCTCCAACTGATGGATAAGGAAGACATAGGCTTTATTCAGACCTATCCAAGGGTCGGTATTTGTGGCAACGGGATCAACCTCGCTTTGCTGGACTTTTTTATCCATGATCTTGTAATAATCAGCATCTAATTAGCGGGCTTCGCAAGAGGTGAAAGGAGATGCATCACCATGGAGTACGCCTACTCAATCACTAAGGTTGTACTTGAGGCATTGGTGATATGATGAGGGGACCACTGCGTGCAGATGGATCCATGGACGGCCCATCAATGCATTGTACGCAGTGTCCTGGGAGACATACATAAATTCAATATTGGCAACAAGGCCACCGAACTAGGTCTTTACATAGATCTTTCCAAACGGTTTTTTCTATTTCCTTTCATATCCTTGGATCCTTAAATCGGAGGGAATCAGGTCATCTTCAGATAGCACAAGCTTCCGTAGTGTCCGTGTTAGGATACAGTTGATCTCGGAGCCAGTGTCAATGAGACAGCGGTGAACCTCCACGCCATTTAATTGGCTGGTGATATATAGCCGGCAGATGTTCCCCGATATGGGATAGCCTTCATCCTATCCCGAGAACGAGATGACGACCTGGAATTTAGTATTCTCAACTTCTTCAACATGGAAGGCTTCTACAGTTGCTACCTCTGTCTCAATCTAGAGGGGGATCCTTAAAGCCTTGGCGAGTGCTTCACGCATATCTGGTTATAGGAGAAGGGATTCAAGGACAGATATCCTTGATGGGATGCCAGCGAGGTGCTTCAGACATCATAATTCATCACTAGGTGCTAACTTCTACTTATAGGAGGCTGCTCTGCGATGGGAGGAATGGAGGACCCTGCTGGCTAGACTGACAGCGGACTGGTATTGGGAACATCCTGCTGCTCACTAGTCGAAGCTCGGAGGTAAGCTGCCAGATGAAGACTGGGCGATCAAGATCAGCCTGTTGTGGGGAAAATCTGGTCGCGATACAGCTGAAGTGGCTCTACCTGATCTAGTAGCACAAATGATGGTGGAGGCAGACCTGTCGATACCAGATGAAGAGGTTGCGCTTGCTGAGTTCTGCGCTGGGCCTGTTGTCTGGTCTCAGCAGCATGCACGACCTGGATGGAGGTGACAACTAACATGCCCCGACGATCTATATTGCCATGGTTCCGTCGAAGTTGACGTCGGCTGGGGACATTTGGGAGGTTCTTCTAGCGCTCCCCCTCGTCGGGAGTCATTTAAGGATTTACCAACTCGATGGTGTTAACTGAAGCATACCCTTGACAGTCACTTGACGAATCATCCACCACTGGGCAGATACTCACAGATATTACCGTCTTTGGTGTCATGAAGTCACGAAGAGTTCGGGATGACGACGACATTGGTATGACACGATTCATCATCTTGAGCCGTCGATGCTTACTCTTCTGGGAAGAGGCTTACTGAGATGATGATGTAGAAGTGGTGGCCACAGCTTCTGAAGGATCCAACTAATTCAGGCGTGCATGAAAAATTCCATGAGCATGAGTGACCATCCTGCGAGCTATCCAGTCATTATACTTCTATGACCCACGGTCAGGAACCTGCTGCCACTTGCCTCCGTCATCACTACTGCTATCTGATCCCACAAAGACACCCGCCACTTGTGCCGAGGATGGGCCCAACCTGACTATGTTGTTGTTAATATGGTTTTGGAGCCATTCCATAAACACATAGCATTACTTGATGGTGTTCCACAGGATCCGGTGATAGGGGCAGTAGTTGGGGTGATCAGTGAGATGTGCCTCTTCCGGCTTCCGGCACTCAGGCAGTCGTACGATTCTCTGCTCTAAGGCGCTTCCGAAGTAGCCGTCTACCTGAGCCTCACCGAATGAGTAGGTCTGATTCCTTCTATCTGAAAAGGGGGATCTAGGAGCCTGACCTTGATAGGGGGCCAGAGGATCCTGCCGAGGGGAAGAACTTGATTATCTCGCCTAGGTGGCGGCGTCACGTTACACGGAGGTGCCTTCCAATTAAGGGGTGGGCGCTGCTGGGCTGGAAACTGTTTACGCGGTGAAGGGCCTCTACGAGTCTGTAGAGATGGCTCCACTGGTACCAATTCTAGCTGCCTGGGGGCCTCTATCTGGGCTATGACAGTGGGCTCGACTCTAGCATCTCTTCTCGCTGGAATTGCAGGGGGCAGCAGGCATGCCTAGTTAGCATGTTTTATGGATTATTCTAGGCGCTGGGCCTTATTCAAGAATTCTCGGAACCCACCGTGATAATTATGAGTGATCAAGGAGGGAACCAGTTCCATATTGACATTACCCACACACATCGTCAGTAATTTCTCCTTAGTCAGTGGCATTTCAAGGGAGTAAGTGAACCCCATTCCACCGGGCGATGAAATCCACTACTTGCTCATCAGGCCTTTGTATGCAACTGAAGATGTCTGTAATGTTCATATTATGGGTGGTAGAGCTAAACTGGTAAAGGAACAGCCTGCAAAGGTCCCACCAGCTTGTCACAGATCCAACAGGGAGCTGGCTGTACGAAACGAATGCCAGCCCCTCTAGCGTCTGAATAAATAAACAGTTCTTAGCGGCCTCCTGTTGAGTTGGGGTCCCTAACATAGGCCCACACCTCAAGTTTAACTGGGTCAAGTGCTGATGTGGGTCTCCCATCACATTAGAGATGAAGAAAGTGGGATTTCCGAATCCCAGGGGTGTCAGCATGTCATCCACCCATGCTGGGTATGGTTTGCCATCAGGTGGGATAGCCAACTGTCACATTTCCAAATCCTCGAGGTGGGCGCTGAGCGCTGCCATCGGATTTTCTGGACACGGGTCCCTTTCATGACGAGGATCCCTAACCACAGGTGCATTTCTATGATCTTCAATGCAGTAGCCCATCTTGGCGGCTGGTGGAGTGACTCGTGGGGAGGCCCTTGGAGGAACGTGGGCCGGATCCCTTGGATTGTCGCGCTGCTTGGGAGGGTTCGGTGAGACATACCACGCCCTCTTTCCATGGGATCCAGCTTCTGCCCTGTCAGTGAATGTGGAATGATCAGGGTTGCCTGGGGGAATCTCACCAAGGTGTAGTTTTTTCTGCCCATGCTGCCCCGACCTAGGGTTTCCATAGTCAGGTCGCCGCTCTACAATGCATTCAGCCAGAAGGTCATCGACCAACTTCTTCTACTCAACAAGCTACTGGCGTAGTGCAGCCCTCTCGGGGTCCTCTTCCTTCTTCTACACTGAGCCCGATGGGTCGGAGTTCTTGACAGCTCCAACATGCTCTTTTCCTTTACTGACATTTTGGCTCAGTACCAATGCTTCGGTGGGTGGAGGGAGACCTAGGAGGTTCCTCTGCTGGCGAATAATCCATCCTAATGGGTTCAGTGGTAGCACGTCCTCAGGGGGGGACACCCCTATCAAGAAGTCCCAGCTCATTTGAATCTCATATTAGATCGGTCATGTTGACTGCCACTCTTCCTTGGGGCATGACCTCGCTACCGCCAGGTGAGTCAAGCTGTCGGCGAATCGCACTGAAGAGGAGGGCAGTGTACTGCCCCCAGCCATGGACTTGCATGTGGGGGAAGACTCCTAAACAAATTTGCGGAGTACTTGGAAACTCAGAACACATTGTCACTGGAGGGCCCTGTGGTGGCCAGGTGACTCAGGGTTTCAGACCGCACAGAGTGTGGCCAGGTCAACCTGACGTCATTGTTCGCCGATGTATTCTAGGTGCTCTTGGCTCCCAGGATAAATCACCCGCCGATGGAGAAGAAGGAGGTGAGTCTCCCAGAGGGTCTGGAGGAAACATTCAAACTCCTCCGGGGTGAGCGATTATGGTGTACCAAAATTCGATCCTGTGACCGACCAAAACTTCTCAGGGTAGTGGCCCGCTATGAGGATGGTCCGGAAGATCCTCGGCTCAGATCCAGGGTCTGGCTGTTGATTTCCCCACTTGTCAACTGAGGGTGGCTGAGGAACTAGCAGCGGCGCTGAGATAGGCCGCTAGGATGGCAGGCTGGCCGGTAGAGAATATAGAGAGTGAGCTGATTGGATGCCGAATCTTGGGTTGTCCTATGAGGATTTCAGCGACCTGGCTGCCATATCATGATAGGATAGACCGAAGACTAAGGCTCCTAATGCTACATCAGCGCCTTCTGAGGGTGATTCAAGTTGTGCTCTTCCCGCCATTGACCCCCAAAATAACTTCATGGCAGAGGGCGCTTGTGGGGATGATGGCGACGACTGCGCGGTCAGCCCCTGGGAACATGCCAAGTTCTCATCCTCCTGGATATACCTTCGGAGGGAAACAGGGATCCTATGGATCTCACATTCTAGGAGTATAAGGCCGATGCACCTCGTTCCAGCCCCAACCCTTGACTCAAAGGGCTGAGGGGAGGGCTCCTGTGCTGAATCATACTATGCCACAAAGTCTGAGAAGTGGGTTTGTCTGATCCCTATCCGGCCTTCCCAAGAATTCATCTTGTGGGGGCAGCGACCTGCTCTCCTGACCTTGGGTGGTTCTTCAGGGCAGGGTTGATTTCCGACATGGGGTCCTCCGACTGCAATAGTGCTTGGGCGGAGAGGGTTTCCACCTGAGGAAGCCGGGGTGCGAGGAGCACTGGGACATATATCAAAAGTGACACGGGGAGGACATCCGTGCTTGGCGTTGGTGAATCAGGGTTGGGTTCCTCCTCTCCGATTTCTTGGGCGAGGAGGACCTTCGCCGATTGGCAAGGGGACATTGGGAGGACCTTCATTTCGGCAAGTGACCGGACATGCGATGTCTCTATGCTCGTCGTCCTTAGTAGGGGGAGTGACCCCATACCCAGTGTAGTGAGTGTGGGAGAGACCCCCATATGGAGTGTTGCTTCCATGAGGAAGACCCTCACCTGGGTTGCAGGTGGCATAGGGTAGACCTACAAGACAAGTTTGGAAGTAGGGAGGGACGACACCTTGATTTTGATGAATCCTTTTCTCTGGTAGCAAGATTAGAAACAATCAGAATATTTCTTTCCATTGCTGCACAACGAGGTTATAAAATATTTCAAATGGATGTAAAATCCGAATTCTTGAATGGTGACATTGACGAGGAAGTTTAAATTGATCAACCTTGTGGATTTTTTATTGGAAAGAATGAAAGCTATGTGTGCAGATTGAAGAAGGATTTGTACGGGCTAAAACATGCTCTAAGGGAATGGTATTCTAAATTGGATACTTTCTTGAAGAAGATGAATTTTAAGAAAGGTAGACTTGATTGCAATCTTTACATCAAGGAGGGCCAGGAGTTTTCACTGATTGTTGTTGTTTATGTTGATGACATCATCTTTGCTAGGAATGATGAAAGGTCATGTGAAAGATTTTATGAGTAGATGAAGAAGTTATTTGAGATGTCTATGCTGGGTGAAATGAAATACTTTCTTGGGTTAAAAATCTCATAGAAAAGGAATCATATCTTTTCATCTCAAGAAAAATATGTTAAGGAACTTCTGAAGAAGTTTGGCATGGAAAATTTGAAACCAGTGTCCACACCTATCTCAGTGGGAACCAAGTTGTCTAAAGATGGAGAAGCCAAAGAAGTTGATCAGAAAGAGTTTCGAAAGCTAATTGGGATTCTGTTGTATTTGACTGGCTCAGGACCCGAGATCGTCTATGCGGTCACGTTATGTGCAAGATTTCAAAGTTCTTCTAAAGAATCAAATCTTATTGCTAGAAAAAGAATGCTCAGATATATCAAAGGAATTTTTTTTTGAATTAGGTATGATGGCTCAAGAAATATTGATCTATTCAGGTATTCTGATGCTGATTAGGAAGGAAATGTGGATGATCGAAGATCCACATCTGGTGGAGTTTTCTTTCTGGGGAAAAGCTGTGTTAGTTGGCATACCATGAAACAGAATTCAATAACTCTTAGCACAACTTAAGCGAAGTATGTTGCTGCTACTCAAGATTCAACTCAACTAATGTGGATGAAGACTCAGTTAGAAGATCTACTTGTTGATGTGAAGCTACCATTGCTCTTATGTTGTGATAATCATAGTGCAATAAATCTTATAAGAAACCCAGTACAACATTATTGTTCAAAACACATTGATATAAAGTACCACTTCATCTAAGATAAGGTAGAGAAGAATGAATTAAGGCTGGAATATGTTCCTACATCTGAACAAGTTGCTGATATATTCACCAAGCCTTTACCGAAAGAATCATATGCAAAATTGAGGATGAAGATGGGTGTCCAACCTCCTCATCAAGGTTAAGTTATGCGTTTCTGTCCCCTCTCTCATCTTTTCTTTGGATAGTGTTTTCAAGGGGGAGAATTGTTTCATAAATCTATCCTTATAGATGCATGCATAAAGGGGGAGTTGTGGGTAAGCTGCGAATCCAGCATATATGTGTGTGAACTATCCTAACTATTTGTTGGAGTGGTTTTAGGAAACAATGTTGTTTTCTAAGAATGTTGGGGAAGTGAAGAATGCTGATGTAGAATCTTGAAAGATGTTCTGAAGAAGGCTGAGGAGGTACGCTCATGAGATGTCATAGTCTCTACTTTTGGACATCATGGTTTTGGCTGTCAATAATTCTCGTTTACCACAATGAGTTATCTCACGTAGGCTTAGAATTGTTGATAAGTAATCCATTGCTTAAGGTTACAAAGTTCAGTGATTTATGAATCATGGTTGACAACAAAATCCAAAGGAGGAGATTGTTGGGACCATGTTAGAAGGATATTGAAGTAAGAAAAGTTTACTATTATAGAGTGTTGTCTTTTGTTGTCAAAGAAGCTAAATCAATTAACTTTTTAAAAGTCTTGTAAAACCAGACAATTCATTTCTGATTTTTATTTCACAAATATCATATGTTTGGAGAACTTGTGATGCAAGCCTTATGAAGGAAAGGGAGAGAGAAATAAGTAGGCGCACAAGTATGCAGTGGCACGCAAGTATACAGTAGGCGTGCAAGTATGTAGAGGCACACAATTCATATTTCAAATAGAATTATTTCACAAATATGGCAAAGGAAAGAAGGCGCACATGTGCCAAGAAGGCGCGCAAGTACCAAAAAGGTGCGCAAGTACCAAGAAGGCACGCAAGTCCCAAGGAGGCACGCGAGTTCCAGGGAGTCGCGCAAGTGCCAAGAAGGCGCGCAAGTACCAAGGAGGTGCACAAGTGAATGTGACGCATAGGTTGCCAAAATGCCTATAAAAAGGCGACTACCCTCCTCATTCCTAGAGGCTCAAGACTTAGAGAAATATTTTGAGCTCTGAGCACGCAAGTCAAAGATGTATGGCACGCAAGTGGTTGAGGTACGCAAGTTGAGCCTCATTTTTAGGTGGCGTGCAAGTGTTGTGCTGTCCACAAAGAGGCGCGCAAGTATTAATGTGGTGTGCAAGTATTTACTGTCCACAAAGAGGCGTGCAAGTATAAAGGAGGTGCGCAAGTGGAAGGAGGCGCACAAGTGCAAGGAGGTGCGCAAGTGGAAGGAGACGTGAATGTGCAAGGAGGCGCGCAAGTGGAAGGAGGCGCACAAGCTGTTTTCTCCAGGAGGATTCTACCAGCTTCTGGGTAGGAAAGTGGAGAATTGTTTTGAACGATTTGATTTGGGAAAGGTCATCAAAAAGCATAGAATAATTTCATTAACCTATTTGTGCTAAGAAGGAGCACGCACACTATTATATTGTTTTCAAAGTTCTACACGAGTGTAAGGGTATATCCTAATCGTTGTATTCCATATCAAAGGATTGTTTTCTAGTGTATTGTTTGGTACTAGATTATTTATGTACCATACCAAGGACGTAGCTAATCTTATTGATTAGTGAACCTTGTAAATATTGTGTTTTTGTGGTTGTGTGTGTTTAGTAGGGAAGAAACTCTTTAACAAGAGGTGAAGGTTGTTTCATAAAGAAGGAAACTTAACAAGAAAAAGATGTCACTGATTCACCCCCTCCCCCTCTCAGTGATACTTGGATCCTGACTGGGAACTTCATAAGTTCATTTTACTGAGGCCATCCATGATTTCTTTCGGGGAGGTGCCATTAACCGGAGTTGATGTTCTTCTAGAATTGTTCTGTTACCAAAAATCAAAGACCCATAGTCTATTGATCACTTTAGACCTATTTGTTTATGAAATGTTTCATAAAAGATCTTGGAAAGTCTGTTGGCTAGGAGATTGAGCAAGATAATACCGAAAGTGATCTCTCAGGAACAATACAGTTTTATCAAGGGAAGGGGAATTTAGGGGGTGATCAGAATTGCCAAAGAGTTGGTGAAGATATTAATAAAAGGGTGATTGGATCCAACGTCATCATTCAAGTGGATATGGAAAAGGCTTATGATAAAATTAATTGGAGATTTATTATTCAGGTCATGAGAGGTATGGGTTTTTCTGAATGGGTGTGTGACCTATGCTTTTGTTTCTATTCATCACCATGGGTGTCCATTTCTTTTATGGGTAAGGGATTTGGTTATTTAAAAAGTGTGCGGGGCGTGAGACAGGGGGACCCTTTGTCCCCCATTATGTTTATTATTTCCCAGGAGGCCCTCTCACATATTTTACACAGAGGCATAGAGGAAATAAGGATACTACCTTATCACACCAATGCCTCAGATGGATCCATGTCACATCATATGTTTGCTGATGATGCATTTATTTTCTTGAATGGAAGGGGTTCTTCCATTTTGTATCATATGAGAATTATGGTGACCTATGGTTTCTTAAGTGTCCAACGTATCAATGCGAGGAAGAGAAACATTTTCATTTCAGATAAATGTTCAAGAAGGAGAGCTCGTGATATTTAGAATATTCTAGGAATTCAGAGGAAGAAATTTCCAATGATTTATCTTGGGGGACCTATTGCTAAGGGGAATGTTAAAAAATCCTACTTTGAGGATCTCATTAATATAATGTTGGGGAGAATTATAAGTTGGAAGAGCAGATTTCTTTCCTTCGGGGGTTGGGTCACCTTGATAAACAGTGTGATTTCATCAATTCCAATGCATGTAATGTCCATGATATCCCCTCCAAAAGGTATTATTTCTGTGATTGAGAAAACTATGAATTGCTTCCTTTTGGACGCCAATTACATGGGCATGGCTCATTGGGATTCATGGAATCTTATGGAAAAACAAATCGAGGAGGGTGAAGTTGGTCTCAGAGACATATCCTTAACAATTCAGTCCATGCAGGCCTGCATGGCATGGGATTTTATGGTTGGAGATTCGCTGTGGGCCAATGTCCTCATAAATAAATATGGAAAGCGTTGGGAGATGTGGGGAAAGATGAAATTGTCCAGTATGGTGAAGACTATGTTGCATCATCTGGAGATCCTTTAGGACAACTCATGCTGGGTGGTAGGGAGAGGGGAGATCAGTTTGTGTCATGACAATTGGGTTGGGGAGAAGCTGTTTTTTCCATGCTGTCCAGTTCCAGATATAACAATTAAAGAGGCTTCTCACTTTCCATGATTTTTAGATGCTATTCTAAGTGTGGAGTAGAGGGAAATTTACGGGGATATTGTTTTTAATGAGGAGGATAACCGGGTCTACTTTTCGGGTTCTGGTTCTGTTTTTTTCAACGGACATGAATACAAGACACTAATCCATCAGGGCGGGGTTCGTGATGAGTGCGCGGATCGGCTCTAGTGCAAAGAGGCTCCTACAAAGTTTAATTTTCTTGTATGGAGAGTCTGTAACAACGCCTTTCCAATGGAGGATAATGTCTAGTGGAGAGGGATTTCTATGGTCTCTCGATGCTATTGCTGTACTAATCCGTAGGATGAATCGGTCTTCCATTTATTCATCCAAAGTGAATGATCCAACTATCTATGGTTCCTTATGGGTTACTGGGGCTATCACAATACTGTTTTCTCTTCTTTGCAGGACTTCATCGCTAGCTGGTTTATGGTTGCATGGATTCATGATATGGAATTCAAGAGCCTTAACATTATTGTTCTTGCCCTTTTATGGATGTTGTGGGAGGCTCGGAATATGGAGAGGATTGAGTTGCGCCCCTTGGATACTTTCTTAAAAGTTAGAATGATGGGGCTGGTTCATGAGCTAGCTTCCAGGGTGAAATGCGGACAACAATCTTATATGGTTTGCAGGTTACTGAACCGGACTCCTGACCTGACTAGATCATAGGGAAACTAGATCATATGGGATCCACCGAGGCACATATATAAGATTAATGTGGATGGATCATATAAAAATGGTCAAATTCATGGGGGCGGTCTGTTGCAGGATGAGTACGGCTCTGTGCTGTTCGCTTTTAGTAGCTTGTATGGGCTGGGGAATTTGCTGGCTGCAGAATGAAAGGATATCCAAACAACTATCAAGATTTTCAAAGACTTCAATTTGATATGTTCTGAGGTGGAGTCAGACTCTGAAATTGTGGTAAGAGCTATAAATGGATAGGTGGACCCTCCTTGGAATCTAATTTATTTTGTCCGTAGTTACATATTGGCACTCAGACATGTTTTCTCGGTTCACCATGTGAAAAGGGAGGATAACTTCGTGGCAGATGCACTATCTCGGGGAGGTAGTCTAAAGGCCCCATTAATTGTGTCTTCTAGTTTGGGAACATTTCCCTAGGAGTGTAATAATTTTGTGCGGGGGGATACACTCGGGCTGCATCACTTTAGACCCCCGTGACAACCTTTTCATTATGGGCAGTTGCTCATTTATCTATTAAAAAGATAAAAAGGAAATTATCGATCATTTGACTACCTTCAAGGACATCAGAAACATTAGATCCAATATTATTCATGAAAAAGTTTTCCTAAAATATCAATGTTCAAAAACTCTTCAAAACATCGTTAAACCTCATCATGATTTACAATCCTTAAATGTATAACTGCAAATCCTCACAATTTTTAGATTATATAAACAAGGATGAAATATTATCTGGTTGTCTATATTTTTCTCAATATGTTGATATTTATATGATATCCTACACCTGGTATCATTGTTTATTTTACACTATCTAATATGAAATTATATTTATCTTCATTTGGTAGAACCTCTTCTGATATATTCCATCTAGTGACAATAATCATTCTGTATATGGTGAACTTTAAAAATGATTTTCCTATAGAAATGGATTTCTGAATATGGTATAATGAAAAGTTATCAACCATATATTTTTGTTTCTATATTAAACTCATATGTCTTCTGTGTATGGTTATCATATATCTGATGATATCTAGAGTGTATTTATGATAGGAATCATATAATTATTCATTCGATAAACATGCAATGGTGTGTACAGTGGGGACATCTATAAAATTCCTTACGATAGAAGTGTATTTATTTTTATGATACATTGATAAGATTTATTTTTAGATCATCTTCATATAAACAAATAATTATATTAATAATCATTCTAGTAGCCTCCTAAAATAATCTATTTTATCATTTCATGATTTCAATACTTTGTATCCCTATGATGTAACACAGTCTTATAATATCAACTAGAATCAAGAATATATCCATGCTTTTTGGTACATTGAAGATCAACACAACATTGCATGACATAAAAGGAGTATATTAATAATCATATGATAAAGTAAACAATATGTTTTCAAAAGGAAATGGATATATATGTTTTAAAAAACAATAATCACAAAAAAATCAAGACATAAGTTATATAATCATTCCTTCATATTTATCTCCCATATTATCATAAACTATTTTCGTATAAATTGCACGAAGTACAATGATTCTCACATAGAAGTATCATGAAACCAATTTTAATGATTAATTAATGTTTATGAAAAATTACATCCCCCAGTGATAAGGAATTTTTTATCCATGATAATGATAAAAAAAATCATATTTACAAAGATGAAATAATGAGTTTGACTATCCCCATTTATCAACAATATCTTGTGAAACATTTGGGGGGGGGGGGGGGCACTGCAGAACATTTTTAAGTTAGTGGTGGATTATGAACATGCACATTAATCCTTAATTTCTTAACTCATTCTCTTGGTATATCTTTTCTAAAAGCAACATAATTTCGATCTTTCATTGAATCATAATCTAGCATGATATCCACAATAATAAGATTTTCCTTAATGAAATGATATTTAATATCATTTTACATGGATATGAAATGTTTGAATGGATATTTTAATATATAAGTTGATATTTTAATATAAAAAACAATTTTCAATTTTACTTAAATATTCCCCATCGGATATTATAACTAAACATGCATCAAAATAATTTTAGTATATGCATGGGTATAATAAATACATTCATAATCATTTGTACGTAAAGTTACCCAAATTTATTTCTTAAATTATGATATAAACAACTCTCTCAATAGAAAATGTTCATCCAGATACTAATTTTTTATCATCAGAGTAACCATCCTGATCAACATCCCTGATCCCATGTATGTTTGATATATTACATTTCTTATAAAATAGGTCATAACTCAATATGCCTTTCACATATCTCAAAATCATATTTTAAGAAATAAGAATATATTTTCTAAGATTAATTTTATATATAAAATATAATGTTACGGCATACAAAATATCTGGATAAGATACGATAATATAGAGTAGGATTCAGATAAACATTCAATAGTCGATAAAATTCATACTTTTTATAGCTTCCTCTTTACTAATCATTATAAAAAATAGATGGGTGTAAAAACTTCATTTATGTATGTTATGAAAAAGTTATTTAATAATTCATTAGAATTATTTTATTTTGAAATAACTATGTTTCTTCAATTGAATAAAAATTATACTCCCATATAAAATTTATATTATGCAATCATTTAAATCTCAATGATCCTGTTCATTTGTTCAGAAAATTGACCGGAAGCTCTATCATTGTCACTATAAAATTTTATCAACAATTTAAAAATGGAATTTAGAGTACCTCTACTAATCATGTTTATATAATAGTTTCTATAAAATTTCCATTTAGAAACTTTTAATTTTATTAGTAAATCAACATGTCATTAATAATAAGAAATAGGGTCCTATTACAATCCCTACATCACTTTATTCAGTTTACACACCATGGTTTCATAATAATCAAGTATGACCCCATCATGTTTGTCAATATAAATTTCTTCTCCATTTTATGAATTAACTAATTCCTATATAACTGATATATGATATATTAAGTAATTTTTATGTAGAGTAATATTCAAAAACGTTATGATAGTTTTAGGTATTTCTAATGGACCAATGTTTTTTTCAAAATAAGAACCATCTACACATGAATAACCTTCATAGAGAAGACATTCTTTATTAATCTATTTTATTTGATTATTCTGTTTTTTTCTAAACAACTATTTATTTTTATAACATTATTCCCTTCCAATTGAGAAAAAAGATCCCAAATATTAGTTTCATTAATCTAATCTCACTCTTAATTCATCAAATTTAATAATTAATTTTGATCAACTACTTTTGAGATGGATTGTAGTTCCAATTATAAAATAAGTGAAATTTTATTTTCAAAACTCATTTTTTTTCTATTTTGAAATATATCTTCATTTTTTTAATTATATTATTGGTTTCATGTTATTTCTATAGAGATCATAATTTGTTTATTTTCTTTTTGTATTCCTCTCCTCATTACTAGACTTATTAGGATTATTTTTTATAATATTATTCTTGTATTAGTCTTATTTTTCAGTAAATTATATATAAGTCATCATTCTATCATCCATTACACCATCAATATCATCTTCAATAATATCCAATAATTTGGAATAGATTTCAATGACTTTTATATTAGAGAAATGTGAATCCTTAAGAGCATGTTTAATAAAATAATTTTATATTATACTATTGGATAATTACATAATGAAAATACATTAAAATACCTTTCCAAAACATATTTCTAAATTCACATTTTTTAAATTAACTATGAAATTGATTAAAAAAATATAAAATATATCTCTGTAGGATTCTTATTATGCCAAAACTCATAGGGAGTCATATTTGATTCCAATAAATGAAAGAATATGTTTTGAATATGTACAATTGTACTTATATATTCACTATATAAGAACATTTAAAGATTACATTCATCCATCATGTTTCATCCCATATGAACTAAACTTATTTTTATCATTTATGGTGCAAACTTTTGTTGATTATGATATGGAAAACTATATTGGTGTTTGATTCTATGTTGCCATAAGTAGGTCTTGAATATGTAACTTTTTTACTCCTTTACATTTTTAGTTCTTCAATTCAATATTTATGTATTCATATCCTTCCCAACTTCCCTTTTGAATCCTTTGAACAACCCAACATTCTATTATTTATGATTCCTAAACATAACATTGGTCATCTAAGTGAAATAATCATTAAAAGTAATAAATCTAAAATAACCATTTATTTATTGATGTCTCATCGACCCGCATAGGATTGAATGTAAAGTCTCATGAGGACTGGGGGACATTATATTGATTTTAATTTTTTATACACTAACCATCCTTCATTATTGTAGTTTTATGAAAATATCATCATCTTTCTGCATTAGTCATGGTAAAAATCTTATGGTATCTAACTTTGATAATGAAATCATTTATTTATGGAATATATCAAAAATTGTCTGATGTCACATCTTTTTTTTTCATCCTCAACACAAAATAATATGAATTATAAGGACCCAAAATTTGAAAAAAATGGAAATATCTCTTTTTCCCATAGTAAAAGGTTTTACATATTTCAAATTTTGATTGCTAAATTAATAATTTATAAATTTCAATTCCATTTAATATCAAAAATTATTGATTACCCATGGTATGTTATGTTTATATCCATAAAAAACCTAATATCCTTTTAATTTAAGATATAAGACAAAATTTTAGTTATGCCAAATCACGTTATTTTTATGGAACTATAATTTCTAAATGTGGGTGATCCTCAATCATGTTCTTTAATTTTTTTTATGATTTTTATATTACATGTCATATGTGTGGGAAAACCATTATAAAAAATCTGTGGTTTATTATTTCTATTATAATCTAGATAAATATCAAGAGAAAAATCTTTTACTTTAATCATAATTTTCCAAGATTCAATTTTTCAGGTACACAGAACTTACCCCCGATGTGTTGTCATATAATTATCATCATAGGGAACAAGTTCGTAAAATATTAAAAAACATTTACTGTATGTAGTAAAATTGGTTTTTATTTGATAAATTTTCAATACACACCTAGTTCAAGGATTCAATCATTGGATGCATTTTATTTTATTCTTATAGTAATGGTATAATTTATTGGACATGTTATGAATGATTTTTGTTGTTGGAAAATCTTATAGGAAAAATTCACATCATGTAGCTTTTATACAATGTTAATGTGTTGGGGACTAATTCCATGAATATTTTTCATACCATGAAAATAATTATTGTCAAGTAAGATAATCAAATCATGTAATAGATGCATGTCACATAATCAGTATTTATGTAAGATTATAATTGAGGCAATGTTGAATTCTATGTAAGTGGACTCGAAATAAATTCATGATGTGAATGTAGTTTATAGAACGTGTTAACCACACTACCAATGAGTTTTGATAAGGCCTCTATGTATTTATTTTTGAAATTCCCATTTTCCTCGTCCTGACTCTGAAGGATTCTATAAGATAATTACTGTGATTTTTGATATATGAAATCTAGTGAAAATTTATCATTGAGCGATTGTTTAAAGAATAAATGGTTACTGTTATGTGATTCCTTATCATGTTAGATCTATTTGTGTTATATTTATTGGAAGCATAGATCAATGATGTTTTACCAGGAAATATGGGTTTGGATTTGTGTTGATAAGATCTTCTCTGTTTTTGGTAAGTGAACTGATGAGAAAGGAATAACATAAATAATCATCTAGGATAATTTTCACTAATCATATCAATATAGGTGGCTTGTAACCCACTCTGTCATTCTATAAAATTTTAGGATGATCTTTTCAAAATACATTTTTGATTAAGTTGGAAATATTATTTTGTGACTAATTAGAAAAACCCTACATATGTGATTTAAAAGGGTGGGTTTTTCAAAGACAACATTTGTTTAAATAAACGTTTTTATAGATTTTGGTATAAAGGAGACGTCTGTGTCTATGTTCATGTTTGAAGGATAGTTTTTGGAAGTACCACTATCAAATAATGATAATTTGGGGTGGGTAATGGTCAAAAGTACGACTATAAAATTTCAATAATTTGAGATAGATCACGGTTGGAAGTACCAACATCTAGTTGGTCACCATGTGATGGATTAGGGATAGGATGACTCACCACTCATGAGTATAGGGTGGTCAAGGGTCATTTGAATTGTGTGTGTGCATGGGTGTGAGATGGGATTGGTATTCCAATTCAAATGAAATGGTTTTAACATATTTATCTTGATGTTTACTAATATTAAATCATATTATAGATTTAATGAGTTTCTTACTAGTTTCTTAGTTTTTTCTCCTTTTTATTTATAAAATTTGTTAAAAGGTTCTTTTCTTAGTGACTTGTGATGGGGTTTATATGGGTAAATCTTATATAGTGTTATACTCACCCCATACATGGTAAATTCTATTCATTTGTATATGTTTTCTACCCATTTACGAGAAGGGTTATGATTCATTATTCTTTAGAGGCAGTCCTTGACATAAATGATTGGTTATTGAATTTGGAGTTGGGGAGTGTCTGCATATTGGTCCAGGAAAGTGCCACTTTCATTCCAATTTCTTTCTACATAGAGTTCAAACTTGAAATTTTATTTCCTTTTATGTTATACTGAGATGTTTCATTGTAGAAGTATTTTATTGAAATATGTGGTTTATTCTCATACATAATTTAATCTATATTGGATGTTTTTATCACCTAACATGTTGTGAGTTATTCAAGGAAAATTTACCCCAATGTCCTCAAATGTTGTTGAAATTTATTTTCAAACATTGGTGTCTTAAAGATGTCACCTGAGGCCAGTAAAACATCAAATATTTACAAGAGAGTAAGGAGGGATTGGGTGTTTCAAATGGTATTATTTTTTCAGTACTTGGGTTAAAAACTATATTACTTTTGTATAATCATTTATTGGGGTGGATAGATTAAAAATAAGACTATTAGAACATGAAATGTATAGTATAAAAAGACATAGATAACCTTTTTATAATGAACATCATGTTACTGGGGTGTTTTTTTTCGTAAAAAGGTGTTACAATAGACTTCTAGGTTTGTTTTTATCTCCTCAAAATGGTTTTATAAAATGACTATTTCATACCATCCATTATTCTAAGACTTCCCTATATGATTGCATTGTTCTTATGCTATTAAAATATTTTTTAAAAAATGAATTATATCATTTATATTTGAAATGATTGATTCAATTTTAATTTCTTAAGGTTGTGATAATTGTTTAGGATGATTTTCAATTTTTTAAAGCCTTATATTTTTATAGAGAAATAGTCTAAATGAGGTATTGTTCAATATCGGGACAATTTCACTAGGAAGATGTTGTAGAAGTTAGAATAAATAATTTCCTGCCAAATTGGTTGGACCTGAACCATTGGTGAACAAAAAATTTGTGTTGAGTATCATATAAGAATTTCAAGCTATTGATAGAGGAAATCAAAATGATGAACTATTGAAATTTGACTATTTGGGATGGTTTCAGAAGTAGAATCCATTGGAGTATTGAAGGGATTATGAACCTAAAAATGTATAAGTATGGATAAACCAAATATATTGAATCTTTGATTTTGTTGGTACATCACCAGATCTAAGGATTATATTGGTAAATGTTATTTTATAATATCCTTCATCATAGTGGTGGGATTTACCTATCTAAGATAAATAAAACTGGAGACTTATATGGGTGGATTTTGAGGTATTGTTCAATAAGAAATAATTTCACCACAACTTCCAAATAGCAAGAACCAAAAATTTATTCTGTATAAATAAATAAAACCTCTCTTTTATAGAGAACATATCAATGTTTATAAACTTGTTTTGTTTCACCTCGAAGGTAGCTACTAGTGTACCCTTAAATGAACAGATAGTTGAGTAAGGATTATGAACATAGATTCAATCCATGATAGTCATTATATATATTATGTATTATACAGATATACAGAATAGGTAAATAGTGACTGAAAGAGGTATTGTTGGAAATTCAATGGGAGGTATTCTGTTTGTTCCCAAGGGGACACATTTCAACTATAATGATGAAAATATGAAAAAAGGTATTTATATTCTCATAGAGGAAGCACACTACAAAATCAAACAACTTCGTAAATTTATTTTACTCCATGATCTGATTTCAAACTAGGTTATTTTCAGTGCCGATCATTGATACAAAGAAGGAAGGAATGCGCTACACCACTAAGGAATTGCCACCACTTTGACAAGAATGTCCATATTGAGAATTATTTTTATAAATTTCTATGATTATTTGGAGGAATTGTCTTCAAAACGTCCCATCCATTGTAGATAGAGAAATATAATACCAGTTAGTTAAATTACCATGATATCTGTTGATGAAATAGGGAATGGAGATTTTCCTGTTATAGTGGATCGATACCCAGATGTTTTTCCAAACACTTTCTTTTGGGTACCAACCAAGAATGAAATCCAATATACAATTAGCATACTTTAAGGACCACGTACTATTTATTTAACATCTTATATAATGGTTTCAGAAGTTTTTAAAGAGTTAAAGGCTCATCTTGAAGAGTTATAAAATGAAGGCATTATCAAACCAAGAACATTTCCTTAGGCTGTACAGGTTTTTTTTATAATGAAGGTAGATGGTACACTCTAGTTATCCATTGATTATCATAAATTAATTCAATATATTATTATAAATCAGTATTTTATTCTGTGGATTGATGATGTATTTGATGAATTAAAGGGAGGAAAACAATTCTCTATATTTGATCTATACGTAAGATATCATCAACAAAGATTACAAATTAAAGACATTATAAATACATAATTTTAGAGTTAGTGTGGCCATTATGAATATATAAGATTTTTTTTGGTTTAATAAAAAAATAACCAGTTTTATAAATTTAATTATTGATATTTTCCATAGATACCTCAATTATTTTATTGTGGTATTTTTGATGATATTTTAGTTTATTTTAGAAGAACGAATGAACATGAAGAGAAGTTGAAAATTGTACTTACTATATTCTGAGTACATTATTTTTTAGATAAGTTTCATTAGTCTGCATTCTTGATATAATATTGTTCATTTCCTTAGGAATTTATTTTTTGAAGCATGAATATCCATTGAAATTGTAATGATCGAAGCAGTAGTCTCTTGGAAGAAACAAAAACTTGTTTATGAGGTACACAATTTCCTCATATTAGTAGGTTTATATAGCCCCTTGGTTTGGATTTTTCTATGTCTTATTGTTGACATACTCAATTTTAACAGATACTTGTAATAAAATTTCAATGGTTTTTATCCCTCAAAAGAGATATTTTAATATCGATTATCACATTTTGTGTTTTTAGAAGAATTTCAAGCTTAATTGAAAAGTGACAATATTTGGGATGTTAACTGTTTTAATTTATGTAAGATTATTAGATTTAACTTTTTTATAAAATGATAGATTTTATGAAATTAATTTTTTTTCAAGATTGAAACAATCTTTGGATTAATTTGATTTTTTTATATAAGATTATCTTAATCAAACATTTAAAGGCCCATAATAAGATCACAATTTAGGTCTCAAAATATGGGCATATATCGGTTTTTTTGTATCTAGGACTATATCTCATAAATGCATGGTAAAAACAAGATAAAATTATAAATAATGAAATATAAAATCCAATGGAACAACCTTCATAACTATGGTGCCACTTTATTCGGAACTTTTAAGGCCATAAATCCCTAGTAAAATAAGATTTTTTAAATTCAATTATTTTTCCATGGCAGTATAATTTTTTGGATTTAATGGGACATATAATTTCTTACACATTTCAGATAAAGATGAAATTTGGAATTCAAACATGAAAATTATTTGAGAAAAATATTAAATTAGAAACCTTTATCAAATTTTATAATTAAATTGGTACACCATGAGATTTATTTCGATGGAAATAATATGATGGAGATCAGAAAGGTATATTCAGATTATATTGAATTTGAATACAGAAGGATGGAACCCCCTTGGACTACATAAGGAGGAGTTCAAATACACTGAATATAGTGTTACGCACCCCAATGGATAAGAGGATAAGGTCCATGCTTCTTCTCATTCATTTCTCTGATTTATCATTTATCTAATATTTCATGTAACTCTATTTTTATATTCACATACAAATTGATGAATTTTAATTTTATAAAGTCTTTTTAATCCCATAATTTTTTTTTGTTCATATCAATTCATATTCATCTTTTAATTTTATAATAATAATTATTATTTTATATTATTTTTTATTTTAATTTATTTTATTATTTCTCTCTTTCTAACCATTCTTCTTCTTTTTATTTTCTTCATATTCTTTTTCTTCTTCCACTCTGAAATCTTATAGTCATGATTTTGAGATTTTGACATGTGGAATATCTCAGATATCTAATATATTGTTTAGACTAGATCTAATGAGTATTATTTACATCATGTTAAATATAAGGATAATTTATAGTGGGTGTAATCATCACTATGGTTTTCTAAAGATTATAATCATGATATATAACCATTTTCCCTCAATTGAGGAGGTGGATATAGAGTGTTCTTAGCGATTTCTATGTATACAATGAATTCATAACTAGGGTAAATTGCAGCATTCACACATTTGATGGTGTGTGTTCACTAAGTTGATTTGAAATAGGTTAATGAAGAATCTCCCAAAAAATTCTCTTAGGATAACTTTTATTCTTATATAATTCCATTCTATTTAACATTTCATGTTAGTATAAGTTTTTAATTTTTCATATTTCATGTATTTTCAATTCCATTATTTTTATAAAACATAAAAAAAATTATTATTTTATGAGGAATATAATAAGTTGTTGAACAAATGAGAAGGCTCCTCAATTGAGATGACACTAGTTAGACTCTGTGAAGAATTTAGAAGATACATTTTATTTTTCCACTCTCTATGATGGGTGTGCATTAAAACTAGCACAGTTAATGGGATGTTAATTAAGAGTTTAATTTTTTTTTTCTATTTTTAAAATGTAGAAATATTGTCATTATTTTTATTTAAAAAAACATTAAAAATTATATTCAATGATGTTTTAAATGATTTCTTTCAATTAATGTAACAATTACTCACATGTGAAAGAATAAAAAACAAATTATACTAAGGAGGCCATCCATTGAAGGGATTATTATCTTTTGACATTGGTGAAACAAAATCAAAGATGCATAAAGATAAGAATCTCCCCTCATCATTTGATGAGAATGATCAATGAAATCTGAAATTGCTTGAAAATATTTGAGGCCAAGAAATAAGTAAGACTGGGATTTTCTCAATTTTACTAAATAAATCAAAGGGGTTGAGGCCTAATTCAAGAATCATTAAAAACTAGACAATTTTAAGAACCAAATGTAAGAAGTCCATGGTGAGATAAAGTGGATTCATGATGAGGAAGACTTACCTGCTGAGCTATTTGTCAAAGATCAACAATACCTGGATGAATGATCGAATGAATATGAGTTACACCATGATCTCTCCATTCATTAAAAATAAAAAATTTTAACACCACTCTACTAGTGTCTTTCTATTTACTAGGGGGATGCCATAAAGGTGATGGAATTTGAGGAAATTATTGAGAATGTTGACTACATACCTCCATCCACTAAGATTCAACTTCAAGATGCACTTATCAGTGATGAAGTGGTTGAACCGAACCTAACTCATGGAGATGATATTATTTTAAATTCATTTATTTCTGATATTATACAATTTTATTTGAGTATCAGTACTTGTAAATTTGATATTTAAGAAATATTTAATCATATCTTTTCCTTAGAGGAGGATAAAGAAAGGACACATGAAACTACAGAGAAACACATGGAGCACCCTAATCTTGATAAAAATAAATGTGAGGAGGCCCATGAATAAGAACAACTAGCCGAGCCTAGGAAAATAAAGATAGAGGCACCTCACCTGGAAAGGGGGAAATTTGATTTACATTTTTAATGTTTAAATTTTGTTGAATTAAAAATACATTCTAACATTGATTTTTAAATTTAAATACTCAAATACAATGTTGATCCACCACTGGAAGAAAAAGAGGAGGTTACACAAGTAACAATAGTGAAAAAGGATGATCCATACTTCATCATACCCCCTCCATGCAAGCTATGAACAATTATGATGGTTATGTATCTAGTATAGTCTATCAATTTATCATTCGTCACAAAGAAAGAAGAAGCACAAGATGGGAAAGACCACATGTTGTGGTTAATGTCAAGGATACTCCACTCACTATCAAACTTTGTATAACAACTGGTACTACCCTTTGGAGGTAGAAAACACTAATGTCCCACTTGGGAGATAATGACAAGAATTGTCCATTTATTTTCATTATAGGAACGAAAATTTGAATTTAATTTTTTGGATTAGACCATCATATATCCCACACCCACTTATATTTTTAGATTAAATGAAATGATCTTTATCATTAATTGAGTAATTTTATTTTATTTTTATGATAGATAGAATAAGGTTGTCCCAAACAGTTGAGGAAGAGGGCTAAAGCTTAATTTTAAAAAGGAGTTCACTTTTAAAATTTATCTTATGAACTCCATAATTTTTTTTCTTCTAAATTATAATTTTATATTTAATTTTAAATTTCATTCCCATACCTTAATTGATGATTTACATGACTTATCTATAAGATTGGTGTTTCTTAGTAATTTTGTGATACCATGTTTTATAGATTAATGTTAATGATTTTGAATGAGAAAAATGGAGAATTGGATTATTAATGTGAATCATGGATATTAAAATGAGGACTCATGATTTTATGGAATTAGTTTATTCATGCAAATGTAATTTGCCAATCATTTTACATTATTTTACTTAATTAAATTTATGTGAGATATTTTTTATTATTATTCATGCCTTGAGTGAATGTCTTAAATCAAAATTTTCATTACCTATAGGAATTCCAAACCAAGATATTTCTATATTATTTTTGAGCATATTTCATGAGTTATCTTAGGACATACCACCTACTACAAAATTCATTTAGACTTGTCAATTTTGGAAATCCATATATTAGGCTCTTGGAATTCAATAGACATTGAGGAAAACAAACCATCCATAGATGGATGGAAAGTTAGAAAAAACTATTTAGACATTGGAATACGAACTTATAGAGTATATTTTTGAATTTATTTGTTCGTGGGATGATCATATGCCTTTGGATAAATTCTATGATGACAATAGTTACGAGTCAACAATTCGGATTACACTATTTGAGGCATTGTATGGACATCCTTTTCATTGTCCATTCTTTTTTGTGAAAAAAGAGAGTCATATTTGATTAGACCATGTCTTATTCATGGGAGTATTGAGAAAATGAAAATGAGTCAGAAATATATGGAAATGACACACAATATATAGAAGTCATATTCATATAATCATCACCACCGATTATGTTTTGTGGTTAGTGACCATGTTTTTATGAAAGTTTCTCCAATACTTGGTCATCAATGCTTGGGTAAAAAGGGAAGTTAGTGCAATGATATGTGGCACCATTCAAGGTTATAATATATATTGGATCTATTTAATATTTATTATCATTAACATTGAGATCCATTGTTATTAATAATTTCATCTAGGATTCCAAATTGAATAAGTATCACCTGGATACAAAACATGTGATTATATGGGACCATGTTACTCTTGATCCAGATATGATTTTAATACAGAAACTAAAATGGGATCTAGAAAAGAATGAAAATACCCTTAATGGGATATATATTTCCTTGGCCTTAGTGCAATGATATAATGTATAGGTTCTAGTAAAAAAATGGGAAAATGTAAGGGTTACACATGAGAAATGGATTGATTTATACTAGCTTCTTGAGGATAGATAGCATAATTTTGGGGAGAATTTAGCATCTCTATTTTTATATATAGTAACATTGGATGAATGTTTTTATTCTTAGAGACTTGTTTTAATTAAATTGAAGTGAAAAAATGCTTCTTCTTGTTGGAAAATACCATTGGAAATATTCACATATTGTAACTTTTATATGATTTTAAAGTGTTTGGGATAGATTCTTTGAATATTTTCAATTGTGTGAAAACTATTCATTATGTGTAATATTTTCATGTCATGTTATAGATTCATGTTGTTTAATTGGTATTTCTAAAAAAACCAATGTGAATTGATATTCAGTGTAGCTGGACTTGTAATAAATTCACGATGATAATGTAGTTTAAATTTCATATAAACCATGAAAATAGTGATTTTAGATATGGAAAAAAATTATTTCATTCAGACACATACTATTTTTCTCCCTCTATACTCCTAGGGTTTCCATAGGTGAATTCTGGTGATTTTCAACATCTAAACTCCGGTGACATCAAATATTTTTGAGGTTGTTTGGGTAGTCAATTGTAGGGTCCCATAATTTCTTCTCAAGTTAAAACTATTTTTTTGGCTTGATTAGAATCATAGATTAGTGTTGTTATACCAGGATATAGGGTTCAATGTTTTCTTGATGATACCTTCTAGGGATTTTTTTTGTGAAGGCATGTGTGTGTGCGTGTTGGGGGGGGGGGGGGGTTAATCTTTACAATCTTCATGGATCATTTACAGTAACAATATAAAGGATAGTGGCTTCTCTCCCACTATAAAATTATAGAACATATTGGATTGATCTTTTATAAATCATGTTTTTTTGTGAATGAGATATTTTGTGTAATTCATTGGAAACCCCTTTTAATGTTATTTAAAAAGGGAAAGGTTTGAAAGATGGGATTTTGTTAAATAACCATTTTATTGTGAATTTTTCCATAAAGGTGTAGTGCATGATCATGTTTATATAGGAGGGGTAATGGATGGAAGTAAAACAATTAAATAATTTTATGTTGGGATTGGTAATGGTTAGAAGTAACACAATCGAATAATGATAATTTGGGACAGATCATTGTTGGAGGTACCACCATCATGATGGTCACCAAGTGATAGCTCGGTGATATGATGAATCACCACTCATGATTATAGGTAGGTACATGGTTTAATTCATTATGTGTGTGTGTTGGTGTAATTTTCGATGGTTATTTCAATGTAAATTAAATGTTTTTAAAGGATTTTTATTTATGTTTTATTATATGAAATCTATTTATGGATTAGACCATTTTTCATACCTCTTCTCTCCTGTTTTTGTAAAATGTGCTAACCAGTACTTGTCTTACTGGCATGCTATGGGATATATTTGGGGAAATTCTATTGAGTGTTATACTCACGCCATTTTTGGGAACTTTTTTGTGTTTTCAAATTTCATCTACCAAGATATAGGGATGGGTCATGTTTCTCACATCTCTAGTAGTGGTCCTTGACAACTTGGTTTGGTTAATGACATTGAAGCTAGAAAGTATATGCTTATTGGCCTTGGATGGTGCCACTTTTGTGCTGATGTATTTCATCATAGAGATATGGTCCTTCACATTAATTTTTTCATATATTTTAGTTTGATGTTTATTTATTGGTATTGTATTAGGTTACATTGTTTATCCTCATACATTATTTAATCTATCTTTGATGTTGTTTGTCTCTTGGGAAGTTGTATGTTATATTTGGAAAATCATCACGAATATCATCTTATTACCTTGGAATTTCTTTCCACCCTTTAGTATCATGGAGATGTCTCCTATGTCTATTAGTACTTCTCCTATTCACAACCCATTTATGATGGGTGATGTGTTAAATTTTTAACATCCTATAACTTTTCATTTGGTTATTCTTTTTTATATTAGATATTTACCTTTTTTTCTTACACTATTTATATACCCTAGTTCTATCCTACACCTAGGGGAGACGTATTGTACATATAATTACATGATTTGTGTTTTAATATCCCATAACACAAAAAAAATACTTTGATCCTTGATCTTCTATATATGTATGGATTTTCCTAGGGAAAAAAAGTTTTTGATATTCAACATACATTACAAGATCTAATTTCCCATAGTATAGGGAATCATTATTCTTGATATTATATTTATATTCTAATGACGTTATGTATTTATTAAATACCTTATCAACCCATGAACATTTATTTTTCATTCAGAAACATTTATGGTTAGTATAATTAGATGAATCATTATGTTTTGTGGATATATATTTTACCAATTGTTTTGGATGAATTCCTTCAATAGAATCAGATGAGTGATCATTTTCATTCAAAGAATTGGAGAAATTATAATTAATTATATTAATTGTATTCTCACCCTTAATACATCTTGAAAATGTCTACAAATAAATAATTTATTAGAAGTAAGAATCATATCAAGATATTTAAAAAATGATTATTTTTCCATAACTTTCAGTTTGAGTTTTTTAACTTCTTATATATATATAATAATAATTTTTGAGATATTATTTTATATACATCATTATTATTCTCTATTTTATAATTCAATTCTATGGCTTCTTTCGTGAGTTTTTATTCATGATAGGTCTAATGTTATAATCATTTAAGATACTCTATATAGGTTTCTTCATCTTATTCTTCCTAACTATTTGATGTATTTTCCTTTCTTTTAGCATGATCCATGAATTTTTTGATCTTCCATAAATTTTATTCTTCTGATGAATTATTTTTAGTTGAGTTAGTGTATTCCCTTTTATATAAAAATACTAATTTGTTTCTTTTGGTAAACTCTACCTTACTCTTAGAGGGGTTTTTAACATGTTTAGATGTTTTACCCTACTTATTAATGTGAAGTCTTTAGATGAATCATTATATTCATCATATTTATTTATTTGTAAGTTCTTGAAAAATGTTTAATGCCTCTACACATAACATATTTATGTGAGTGTTTTCCTTTGTACATGAAAAATACATTCTCATTAATTTATTAGAATAAGGTATATAATCCTATCAATTGACCCAATATTAAATTTTTTATCTTACAATTTATTGTGGACCACTGACTCATGTTCTGGTTCTCATATGTTCCTATTATTCATCACATCAAAGGATATATCCTCTATAATATCATTATTTAATGACATAACTTTATTCATTTCATACATGAAAATAATGTTATGTAATTCATGAAGGGATAGATTATATCAATATTATAATGTTGATACTTTATGATCAAACATTTTCCGAAATATCCACATCATTTTTTAACAATGGTTGAATCATCCTTGTCATATTTGATTCCATTAATTTTACAAAAAAATCACTTACTATGGTGAAAAAAATCATCAATAATTTATTCATATACCATACTACTATCTTCAAACATTTCTCACTAAATATAAATATTTTCTTCATTTACTTTTACATTTCCATCAATTTTTATTTTTAGTTTGTACCATGTTTTGTTTACTATTTCAATTCACATCATATACCTATATAATTTTTAAAATAAAGATATTTGAGTAGATTTTGAATATTTAACATTGGCCATGCAATTCTATTTTTTAGTAGACGAATTTGTTGAATATTTTTGAAATCAGGGGAAAACATAAATTAATTGAATCAATCACCTCCAGGCCAAAATACTATTGATACGGTTTCATTCTGTTTTTCGATAAAAGATATTTCTTTACATCAATGGTAGTAATACCTATACTAAGGAATGTATTGAGATTATCCATTTAAATAATATAATGATTTAATTGAGGTTTCCTTTCTATGATACCAATTGATTTTCATTGGATTATGTGGACCACTTAAAAGGGGTGGTTGAATCAGTGGCGATCTCTTTCAATTTCATTTATCAAATAATTAACTAGATAAACATATTATCATTTTGATACTCTAAAATTTATAAATCTTCTTCACCCATATGAAATGATAAGAAAATAATGCAAGGTAGAAAATTTTATACATGGTTTGGTCCCAATATGGGTACCAATTACTTTTCATGTTAAATTCCATTGATCAACGTATATCCACTATATAATGAAATTTAATAAAAATTACCCACTATCTCCTTTCTATATCTACCTCCCAATGGGAAATATTACTATCTCTAATTACTAACAATATTTTTATCTTCATTGTAGATATTAAAATTTAAAATCCTCTAGAACTAACCACTATGATCTCTATCTAGAAATCCCATTTTAGTTACCACCTTGTTTGTTGAATCTCTATAAGGGGTGCCTTAGTCTAGTAAGAGTATGTTTAGTATAACTCTTTCTGATGCACCTATGTATGGTGCACAATTTTCTGATTCTACACTATCTAATTCACCTATTTTAATGAACCTAAATATAATACATTGTGTCAGGTACTCTAATTATTCAACCAAGTGGATTCTTGGATGATAACCGATCAAGAATTTTCTTAAACAATTAGCAGGTTCACTGTAATAGTAATATCAACATATCTCAATGTAAATACTAACACTTATATACTAATACTTCTTCCAACAAATATGGAATAATAGTGGGATCCAAATTTTAATTTCCAACTCAAATCAATTTTTTAGGCTGACTTCAAAGAATCCAAATAAATATAAGTCCACATTCTTCATCAACGTTTCATCAAATATCAATGATAAAATCTCGTAAAAATACCTAAAATATAATTTCTAATTACTATAATTGAATGTATAACTCAAAATAATCATAATGTATACATTGTATAAACCTAAAAGAAAACACTATATGAGAGTGTTACATTTTCTATATCGAGTGAACGTCATTATAACAACTCAATTCGGTATCATTGTGTATTCTTCTCTATCTGGTATGACTTTATATTTATTTATATATGGTAGAAATTCTTTTTAGTTTTTCCATCTAAGAAAATTAAATTTTTTTTGTCTATTGAGTTTAAATCTTTTTTGAGAGAAATATATTTCTACTAATGGAATAATCAAAATTCATCCTTCATCTGATGAGTCTCATCTGGTAAACTCAAACGTTTTATCTTCTCGTTTCTTGTTAGGGTTATTATATCTGTAGATTATATCTGATATAAATCATATATTTCTCTATTCTATGAACTTTAAAAGGACTATCAGGTGGAACTTATATGAAAATTTATCTGATAAAAATGGTTATCTTAGTACGGTAAATTCACAATCATTACTTAATCTAAGAATGTTCATCCTATCAACTTGGTTATTTAATATTTAGTTTAGTAACCACATAAACTCATATGTTATCAATCTATTAGTTAGACACTTTGTATCTCCATGATGTAACTATAAATCACCAAAAAATGTGAATAATAAATTTCTCTACGATAATTGGTACATTGAAGACCAATTGAACATCATCTTACATAGAAGGACTAACTCAATCTTATTCAATTAAGGATAAATAACTTTTCCTTAATAACCAAATAAATTTATAATCAAGATAATGAGAAAATATACTACAATCACTAAAAAATAAAAATTTAGGATATATAATATCGATGTAAATATTTTGGGAACTCATAAATTCATTAATTAAAAATAAATACATCTTCTATGATAAAGTTTCCTTTATTATCCATAGATTATTTTTTCACTTATTCTCCTATAATTAAATTAATTTGAGCTATTGGAGGTGGATCCAAAAAGGATAAAATTATGTAGTCTCAACTTTGGAGATATTGAATTCCACAAATCCATTTTGAATCATAATCCCTTTGGCTTGTAAATAAATTTTTTTATTCTACATTGAAAGATAATTTATACCAAGGATTTGATAAAAGTAAACAATATATATAATTACCATATTTGAAGACTATGTATGATTCTGAATCATAATGGGGCTGATTATGATATCCTTATTACACTGTTATTGCCACTAAAGTCTATATTGAGAACTCAATTACAAAGGTTATAGGGAACGATTTAATGGTCAGGGATAAAATGGAAGATATAAAAGAGTTTGATGATATATAATCATGTAAATCAATATAAAACATCAATTTTATGATCAATTTACCCTCCACCCAATATTCTTGGTCTTCAGCATTAGTTTTATTAATAAAATAAGTTGGACTCCCCCCTTATCCAATTCCATGGTAGGTTCTCTTGATGCTTTGAGCATTTTTTGGAATAATTCCCATTCTCCCCAAAGACGAAGTAAAAGATAACAATGGTTTCTTTCTATCCATTAGATTCATGATCTAATGAATTCCTCATATATTTAATAAAAAATAAAATAAAAAATAAACATTCTTTATAAATAAATAAAATTCCTAATTAATTAAGAATAAAGAACATTGATATTTTCCTAGTAAATATAATAACATTCTAAATACGATTCATTCATCTAATTGTATAATCAGTAACAAAATAAGATAAAGAAAACAATGAATTGAAAAATATATCCATGATATAATACAATATGGGAATTATGTGGAATAATAACATCCAATGAATAAAGAAGTGTTGTAGAAAACATGATCACATAAAAGTGAATAATCTCAAAATAATTTATAATCCATAAATTAGATAAATGATAATAAAAGGTCATAATTTAATCATAGATAATGGTTTGTAATAAGTTAAATTAATTTAATGATTATATTGAAAAATATTATTGAATATTTAAAATAAATTTCCCCAATGTGTTTTCATATAAATTGAAATAAAATTTATAAATCATTTCCAAAATTCATTTCATCATTTTTGAAAATAATGACATCATATTATTTAAATATAAAAAATAAAATTAAAAGAAAAAATTCAGAAATTATTTTCTTTGAAAAATCATGGAAACATATAGATGAGTCATGATAATGAAAAGAAAAATCACAACAGGAAAACATTTTCAATCCATATATATTAAAAATAACATTTCATTCACACTATTTTAAAGCATGTAGAAAACAATCAATTGAAAAAAAATAAAAAGAATAAATTATAAAAACATTAATAGAAAGTCTCATATGGTTTTACATTAATTTATAAAATCATTTTAGAATATAAAATTATATTCCAAAATAATTTTTTATAAAATCCACACTTGTATAGAAAGCATTCCCTACCCAAAATGAGAAAGAAGGTCTTGTTGTCTTACCAAACAATCAATTGGTCATTGAGTACCAAATAGAAAAAAAAATTCAAATGAAAATATGGAAACCCTATAAATAAATTTATTATAATAAAAAAGATGACGTTTTTTATGATTTGGAGAATATAATCATTCCATCATAAATCTAAACATGAACACTCTCAAATAATAGTGATATTATAAAACAAACCATAATAGATTAAAAATTATTTGAATTAAACCCCCTTAAGAGAGAAAAATACAATTGAAACATCAAATACCATGAATAAATAGTAATTAATGTTAAAATATTTCAAAGGGGTAGTATATAAACTATATGAATAAAATCATGTTCATAATATAATATATGTCTCAATAGAGTGGAAGTGAGATGAAAAACCCTTACATTAGATTCCTTCATTGACAGATAGGTTATGTCCTACTAAATAATCAACTGAAATTTATTGATTATTTTATTATGATTTAATTTATATATAATTCACATGAAAATTCCTTATATAATCAGTTTATCTCAATTCATTATATTGTAATTTTTTTTTCATCCACTTAAGGTTGTTCCTTCAAAGTTTTCATAATTTCTTTTTTATATTGTTAGTGGTTAAAGGTGTAATGATATAATACTTTATCTCTATAATGTTAATAATATCATAAATATCATACCTAATCATTTTATAAAATATTATAATCCTCCATTCTATGTGTTAACAGAAAA
This sequence comes from Viscum album, assembly GCA_963277665.1. Taxonomy (NCBI): domain Eukaryota; kingdom Viridiplantae; phylum Streptophyta; class Magnoliopsida; order Santalales; family Viscaceae; genus Viscum; species Viscum album. The sequence goes on from OY728139.1 coordinate 286,414,085, forward strand.
AATGAATCACATCACTTCATAGATGTGGTGGTTCACATATACAGACGAGTGCTATTATCATTTTCCAATAAATGGTAGGGTAAGAATGTAGATGTTAGGTTATTTTTATTGATTAAAAGTTATTTAACAAAGATGATATATGGTCAATAATTCAATATTAATAACAATCCAATTTATGTAGTGATTAAAAATTAATTACACTGCTAAGGGTATATTGTAGCCCATACTTATGCACGAGCAATGGTTTAACATTTTATAGGATACAAATGAGATAGAAAATGGATTTGAAATTAACATCAAAAAATTAATTTATATTAAATATAATTATCTCAAATTTTTTGGAGATTTAAATGAACTTTAAGAAGAAAGGAACTTGGGAATGCTCGGTAACAATAGTTAATATCCATTTGGTAATCTCTTTTAGCTTACTCATTAAGACTTCTTGAAGTGGTATTTTTTTGAGGACATGAACACCATGTATATAAAAAGGAATGTTGGGAGGTAGGTTTTAAGGGCATGGAGGAGTTAAGTGTCTTAATATGTTTGGATAATAAAAGATATGAGGTTCCATTTTATAAGCAATGTTTGTGTAAAACATGTAAATACTTGAAACACTATTATATAATATATGTCTTATGAAAGTCAAATGGGTTCAAATTATATTGTATTAATATATGGTAGGGGAAAAGTCAAAGTATGATGCCTAATTGGATATAATAAGATGTTTTGTTTTTTCTTGAATACTTATATATAAATTTATATCATTTTAACTGATTTTACCCTTAATCGAAGTGATAAATATTTCCCATGGATACTATTAATTAGGAAAAAAATTATTTTAACCTTGGAAAAAGTATTAATTATAATTATTAAAAGTATAAAATCAATCTTACATGACTAAATTTCCATAGGAGGTTTAAAAATATGTTTAATATTATTTTATAAAACACAACTGAAATAGTTTTTTGAAAAAGCACATGCATATGCATAAAAAATGAGGTTATACCAATATGAATTATAATTTTGATTCATATTGAATTAATTGGAATAAATAAAATAAAAGCAATATTATTTTATTTTGAAACAAACACAAATCATAAAGGTTAATGTTTTATACATGATAAAATGGGAAGAACTGGAAATGTTTTAGATTTGAATGACAACACTACTTAGATTTCCAAGAAGATAAATATGGATTTAAAATTTCAATATAATTTTTTTAAATTAATTATTTTAACTTTTAAATACATATTTTTTCTAGATAAATGGGTTCATAAAATTTAGTTTCATTCTTATATCCTGGTAATTTCATGAAAGTGACTGTATTAGTAAAATCAGAAATTTTTCACTACTGATGAAAAAATCAAAATTTCCTAAAAAATTTCAAAAATTCACTATAAGTTAATTGTTAAATGATGAATTATAAATATAAATTCCTTTCATCAGAATAATATGATTAAAATTCAGAATTTAAGTTTTAATAAAAATTTTAAATAAATATATTTATTTTTTTAGCTTCTTAAGAATAAAAATATTACAAACAATAATTGAATCTTAGATATTAGATTCAGTAACCATTCAAAAATTCCAACCTCTAAATTTCTAATGTTTCACCTCATAAGAAAATTTTTTTATTCATTTATTATAAAATTAATAGTTTCCCACATTCCCTGTTCTATATTATAAATTTTCTAACATACCTTTACCAGTTGTGTCCTTTGATTATGATAGACATTCTCTCAAGGGCCATGAATCTACACTGGATCTTAAAAATATTGCAGATCAAACTCTATTAATATTTATATATATATTCATATTTGTATTGGTTTTGGGTTATACTTATTAAATATTAAGATATGGAACACATCATGCACTTTAAATAGGCTGGGTGGCATTTTAAGAAGGAAATACTTTTATCCAATTCATTCTAAAATCACCAAATTTTTGATATACCTTTTACATAGTTTCCTTTTCTAACCAAAACATATAAAAACATTCTAGGGAGATACCCAAATGAAATTATGATCTATTTTTTGAATCTATAGATCCTTCATTCAGTTGTTCATAAATTGAATTTACTTTATACGATTATCAATTGTCCTTACTTTCATTATTATATCCGCATCATTTTTGGGGCCTTAAATCATCCTTTTATCAACATTAACTGAACATGTTTTTGTATGAAATACTTTTCCCATAATACTCTTCAGATCATTCCATTTAAATTATTGAGTAAAAGCTATTATTATATGAGAATTCCACCAATTTTAAATTCTTATCACACATACATTGATAGTAATTTGAGAATGACATCAAAAATTGTTTTAATGTTTGAATAATCCATCAGGAATGTCCATTTTTTAGGATAATACAAAAGGATCAAGAGTATCATAGTTTTGAGAACCTTTTAAATACGTTTCTACAATATTGATGTAAAATGTGCATGATGATGAGATAAAATATAAAGAGTTTCACCATGAAGTATGTATACCTAATTGATGTAAAGCTATGTGAGGAACTCAAGAGGTAAATCCTCCCATATATGGAGTAAATGTGTAATCCTGGTAAGGGGATCAATACTAAAGAATATGGATATATATATTAGTTATATTTGGTAGTATAGTGATAAATTATATAATATTATCATCTCAATTCAACATAAGAATAAGTAGAGGTTTCTTGATTCATTTTGGACATTGTCTCTAAAAATATACATTTTAAATGCCAATCTTCTAGATAAATAATCTCAAATTTCTCACTTCATATCATCCATCCAAAAATGATCACTTAATTTCCTATACATCTTAGTTCTACTATCGAGTATTGATAAATTTGAGCTTTGCGATTCATCATGCAATTCCATATTTAATTATAATATTGATAAAACACATAACCACTTTCCAGATTCCATCACACAAACTAGATAATTAATTTCAATAAATTTACATTCATTCCTATATTTTGCTTTTATTTGTAAACTATTATCATCAAGATGGGATTTTTTTGTTATATTGTAAATATGGTTTTGTAATCATTTTTAAATTATTGATGTTTTCTCTTAAAAAATGATCCCATATCCAACTTTTATAACTATATGAATATATGATATTTTTATATTCTATTTTTAGATAGAACACAAGATCATTCCTAATCGTTACATGGATAACCATATTTTACATAACAAGTAGGTTGTTCATTTAGAAATAATAATAATTTATTAGATCTATAAATATACTTTTTCTTATGATGTTCTCTTTTATGGATAAATTCATTTCATGATTTAGTGATCTGTATATATATCACATTATTCCCTATAGAGATAATACATCTATATATTCATGGAAAATATAAGTACCACAAACTCAAGATCATGGGTTGGATATTTCTATTCTTGAACCATTAACTATCTTTATGAATAAGCAACATATTTATCATTATACATATCGATTCGTCGATATAAATTCTTTGATTCATCACTATATATCACCAAAACAACCCATATAATGGTAATTTTAACATTAGTGTGTTATGAAATATCCTCTTTAATTTTTAAAAAAATTTATTATATTATTTTTACCAAATTAACCAAACCATTTTGCATTTCATTATGGTTAATGGGTATTCTATTCAAGAAAACTTTAAAAAAAGTGTTGATAGTGACCTATTTATCCAATGAATCTACATAACCCAGTTATGTTCGTTATTGTAAAAAATATTACAACTACATTTTCCTTTGAAAATTCCTTTCATATTATATTATTAAAGAAAATATTTAAGTTAAATAATAATTATTAATCCATAATTAACATTTATTAAATTTACCATATAAGTACATTCTACTATGATTTTAAAGAATTATTCTAAAATGTCCTTTTGGATCTTTATAAATATTACTGAATAAAATGGTATAATAGATAAATAAGATGACAAAATTATCACGATAATATCTGAATAAATTATTCATAAACTCAATGAAAATTTAGGATTAATTAGTCAAACCAAATGAAATTATCATAAACTAATAATATCCCTAAATTAAAAGAAATTTCATCTTTGGAATATCTTACACCCTTAGAAAAAATTGATTATACCTAGAATAAATCCCAATATGTTTGAAATATTTATCACCTTGATGTTGATCAAACATTTCATCAATATGAGGTAAAGGATATTTTCTCCTTATAGTAAAGGAATTGATTTCCCTATAATAGATTCATTACATCATACAATTATCCTTCTTCTTAATAAAAACAATAGGGGCTGAATATTTTTAAATAATAGAGGAAAATGAATCCCTTATTACATAACTCTGGTAGTTTTTATTAAATTCCACTAATTATATTATAGCCATTATGTAGGGCTTCTTAGATATAGGGATTACATCAGGGAAGAGTTCAACAGAAAAATCAACTTAACACTCAGATGGATTTCTAGGTAACTATCAGGAAACACATAAATGTGTTACCATATATATCAATATCTACTCTACCAAGGTTACCATTCCCATCCATTGGATTCATGTTTACTTCATGACCTATAATTCTATTATGGTGTGCTATATGAGGTGGATACTGACATGATTCATATGATGTAGTATCCCCCCTAAAGACTAGGGATTCAGCAACTCCATATTGAATCATAATCACTTTCTCCTCAAAATAAATTTCCACATAATACATTGAATGAAAATCCGTAATATTTATATAAAATTTATTCATTTTTATAATTATCATGTTTGAAATTAAGGTATTTTTATGCATCATAATGGTGTCTAACTATTATATGCTTATTGAAATAATAATGCCACAAGGATTTGTGATTTTGAATTCCCCTATTAAGGTGATTTGAAATGATTAAATGTTCTTTTGAAATATAGAAGATATAAAATAATACTAATATCTATAATCAAAAATTTTTCTCTAAATTTTAGTTTAAAATTAAAAAACCTACCACTATATATTTAATGATCTCAAATTCACCTGTCATAATAGCATAATTAATGATTTCTCCCCTTGGACTCTTTTATAAAAGATTATTTAGATTCCTAGGGATTATTATAAATAATGTCCCTTATCCCTACAGTTTAATCACTAGATAAGAATGAGTCATTCTTTACCTTACATTCATGAGCTATGTGGAACTTATCTTTTAACATGTAACAAAATATCATATAATTTTTTAATTTACTAGGATGTTTCTTCCAAAATTATCATAATATAAAAATCCAAAACCGCCTTTCTTATTCCCTCATACATTTAATTTTCCTTTCTTATTATATGAACTATTCTTTTTTAGATTTCTCATAATGATATAGAACCTATAAAATTGTTTCTCTATCTTGATGGATCATCAAAAAATATCATCATATGATGAAATATTTTGAAATAAGAATGTCTTTAAAAGGTAAATGTTAATCCTTTAAAAGAAATGGTAAATATTATTATTTCATGTTACATATGTATTCTAGAGTAATAGTTGTTATTCATGTGAAATTGTCCTCTTATTTAGAAAAATATTTCTCTTATATCTGCTTTAGGTTGAGTAAATTTTTCCCAACTTTTTCTTATCTCCGTCGAGGAAAATTCAACTAAAAAATTATCACATAAAATATATTCATTATATGATTTCTGTTTCATCATATTTGTGGTTATGTATTAAAGACCATGATTTATTAGTACTTTCTTTTAAATAGTACAATACTCTAATAAAAAATTCCCTATCATTAAAATATAATTAATAGAATATCATTTCAAGGGAAATGATTCATTGGTCTCATACCAATGGCTTAGTAGTTGCACTAAATGTTGGAGGATTAATTCATATAAATTGATCCAACATCAGTGCATCAAAGTATAAATAAATTGGATTCTATATAAGGGAATAGTTATTTGTCATAACATTGGTTAGTGTAACCATTATGGTTTTGATTTGATCAACTCCACACTTGCTTTATTGACATTCTTATAAAGGATATCAATAAATTTACAATGGTTGATGACATGTTTCCCCTTAATTATAATAGGTTCTTTATCTAAAAAATGAAACAAAAATAATTATATAACTAAATATATCTCGACCTGTCCTCAGGGCTTGTGCTGTGACTACCCCAAGCTCGCCTTCCATAGGCCAGGGGCTGGTGACTAGCACCAAAGGCATAAATCCCAAAAGAATGGAAGGAATTGCCTTTATGAAGTAACACACACAACAGAGTACGCAAGTGAAGTATGAACTAAGTAAAACTGGGTATAAGGTAAGTGCTGAAAAGTAAATGGGCCACTATACAAACCCAACTGAAAGTATAGTACAACTAAAAGGAAAGTGCAAAAGCAGTAAGTAAAACAGCAACACCGAGTCATCCTCCGAAAATCCCACCTAAAGGGTGGGTACAAATAGTCTCCTCACCTCCTCAGGTCTGACCATCCGCTCCGTGTACGTCCCGCCAAGTGGTCCACCTTCGGGTACTGTCCAGATCCACAACCCTCCAACTCGATCAGTGCTATCCGTTGTCTGTATCCAAAACAACGTAGTGCGGGCAAAGCCCGTGTAGGGGTGAGTATACGTTACTCAGTAGGGACCCCGAGACCCCCAAAGGTCTCTCAGAATCCATAAAGGATAAACCACAAAGGAAAGATACAATCACAAAGTATCAAAAAACTCTACTTAGGTATATGACCATACATATACCTAAGTCATCAGTTACAGTTCAACTCCAGCTCTTGAGCCCAAGAACAACCCAGTCCACATAGGAAATTCACAACCCAGTCTGCACAGGAATGCAAGTCAATCACAGTAATGAAAATGAATGAGAACAAGACTCAGCTCACACAAGTATACACTTTGCAAGACACTATAGATGATCAAGTGCCGCCACCGATTCATCTAATCTGTCAAACACACATAGGATACAAGACCAGCTAAGCTGTCAGACCCACATAAGATACAAGACCAGCTACTCTGCCGGACCCACATAGGATACAAGTACAAAGGTCATACTGCTGGACCCACATAGGATACAAGAATAGTAGTCATCATTGTCAAAACCACAGAGGATCCTAGTACGGTCATCCTCGCTGCGAACCCATGGATGATCCAAGTACAGTCGTCGTCACTGCCGAACCCACGGAGGATCCAAGTACAGTCGTCCTCGCTGCCGAAACAACGGAGGATCCAGGTGCAGTCGTCATTGTCGCAGTCGCAGCCACCTCTAGGGTTCCCGTAAACAGCATGCTCTATTCTAGGAGGGTCCACTCCTCAATAAAGGGAGAGTCTATTCATCAAATATCACAAAGTCTAGAGTTTATGTATCCCAAAATTCCGTCTCATCAAAAGAAACCCAACACGACAGACGGTGCATCAATCAGACTCCTCACCATCGCGACTTCAGCCGCGGCGGGCTCCTGCCGGTGGCGCGCTTGGTCGCTGCTGCCACCGGGTGGCGCACCGGTTCGCCCCTGCCTCTGGGTGGCCGGACAGTGCCGGTTTCTGATGCCGCCGCACCAGCATCTCGCGCCACCAGAGATTTCCGCGGGCCACCGGAGTAATTCCGGTGGTCAGATTTTTCTCACGTCTGCACCTGCGGTCGTCTCGGGACCCGTACATCACTACGAAGTCCTCCAATCACCAATTTTGTAAAGACCCGAAAATTTCAAGGAATTTTTTTTATTAATTTCATTGGAATTTTGTGGGTCAGTGGCTTCTAATGGAACCTAATTCCGAGGCCCGGTGTGCCCATAATCAATTTCTGAAGTTCAGCTCAGGTACATTCAGTGAACGAGCAAGCGAGTTTTTCTACCTTTTGATCCGGTTCTCGGAATCGAAATCCGATGGCACCATTGAAACCGCAACGCTGATAATTGCTTAATAAGACCCTATATATAGTTTTGTTTGCTCGGGCAGGGTTGCTAAAAAAAGGATTAATTGAAGAGTAAAATAAAAATTGCGGAACACTTTTTATTTTATTAGTTTTTAAGTGGTTAAATCCTAAGGATGGAAGCTGGGTGAAGCTAACCATCCATGTGAGGGAGTTTTGTGGGACCCACTAAAATCTTAACTCTTGGTAGGATCTTAGTGAGGTGGGGCCCACACGAGCCCCACCTCTTCAAATTTCGTGAACTCCCTCTTTATTTTGGAAACCCCCCATAAATGTGTAACACACCAACCTCCCCTTCTTTATGACATGTCAACTCTCACAATTAAATTGATTGTTTAATTCCATTCAATGAATTTAATTTTGAGATTGAATTTTGATGTTTTGAAAATGCATGGAACATGTTAATAAAATATGCATTCCTTATTTTATTTGGGTTAGAGGTTCTATGTTGAGGTTTTGGGAAGAAAATACTCTAATGTTGAAGAGCTTCATCTCCTTCACGAAGAACGCCGAGTCTAAGACGAAGAACTCCATCACCACAAAGGGAGATCGCCGTGCCATCTCCTCTCCTCTCCACATCCGGTGAGTGATGCCTTTTCCAAAGAATGACGATGTTCCCACCTTCGATCCTCTTCCCCCGTCAAAGAAAGGGGGATGCCGTATCCTTCATCGGGAGAGCAACGATGACGTTTACGGAGCCTCGTTCCGTGACGCAGTCTTCCGCAACGTCATTTTCCCGCGACGATCCTCGTTCGATGACTTCTTTGAGGTAGGGGTTTGAATTTAAGTCATGTTTATTTTGGAATTCAACGTTAAAAATTAAGCCGCCTGTTATCAAGATAAAGGGAGGAGGTCGGACCACACGAACATGGCCGAACCTCCTCCCCTTTTTGATGATAAATATTATGTGGTTTGGAACGAAGGCAACGTGGTGCCATCGCACCGTGAGGGAACGAGGGAATAGTGGCTGGAGCGGGCTGTGGTGAAGAAGCGCGACGCCGTCGCATCGCGACGAAGCCGAAGAACCCGCAGCCAAGGTCGGGCCGCGGCGAAGGGGCGCGGCGCCGTCGAGCCGTGCCGGACGAACAAGGGCCGCGGCCTAAGGCCGTCGCGAACACCTACATGGGCGGCCAGACTCCCCGGCCCCCGGAGCACCAGGATTCACGGCCTTTTGGCAGCGGTGGAAGACTATGAGGGCGGTCAGAACTGCTGGCCGCCGGCGCATGGAGGACGGGACCGCGGGGTCCCGCGTGGTACAACTTGTCGGCCGTTACGTCTGGCCCAATCTGAAAAAACTAGGGTTTGAACCCCTGGTCAGCACAGCAGGGCAGACCCCGTGGGGTCCGCCGTTCAGTTCGAAGGGGGTGGCGGCTTTCCCCCTTCCACGCTCACGTGGCGCGCGACGCCCGTGCCGGCTTGGATCAGCCACAACTGACCGGGCCGCCCACGCTGGGCCGGACCCCCGCACCGGGCCGGGCCGTGCCGCGCCGGCCGGGACGGGCTGCGCCCTTTTGGGCTGGACCCGGACCCGGGTTGCGTCGAACCGATTCGGGCAGACCCAGGGGGTCTCGGGCCGGGTCGGTCCGGGCCCAAGACCCCCTAAAAACGGACAGATTCGTTCAAACGCCCGTAACTTGGGCTACGGAGCTCCGATCGACACACCGTCAGTTGTGATGCGATCCTTGGATCGAGATGGTCATTTAGGGATATTAAACTCAAGGTTTCAGAGAACTTTGCGTACGGTCTGGTTTGTTCAAACACGAAACCAACGGGGCCCTCGGAGCGGAAACGCTTATAACTTGAGCTTCAGACGTCTGATTGACATGCCATTGACTTTGTTGGATTCCACATAGTGAGACGACCCTTTTGGATTACTCCGTTCGAGGTTTGGACGCAGTTGGAGTATAGTTGGGTTTGTTTTGACTTGAAAACCAACCGGGCCCCCGGGACGAATAAGCCAATAACTCTCAGACCTGGCGTTCGATTGACGTGCCGTCTGTCGCGTTGAGAACCTTTTAACAAGACTAAACCTTGGGATACATCAACTATGGACTTCGTGTCAGTTGATGTATCGACCCCCTTGGCTCGTGGAGCAGAGCCTCCCAGAAACGAGCATGCTGTGTGCGGAAACCCTAGAGGTGGCTGCGGTGAAGATGACTACCGTACTTGGATCCTCCGTGGGTTCGAAGAGGATGACTACCATACTCAAATCCTCCGTGGGTTCGACGAGGACGACTACCATACTAGGATCCTCCGTGGGTTCAACGAGGACAACTACCGTACTGGGTTCCTCTGTGGGTTCGAGGAGGACGACTATTGTACTGGGATCCTCTGCGGGTTTGACTACCATGCTGGGATCCTCTGTGGGTTCGACCACGATGACTAAAATAATTGGATCCTCCGTGGGTTCGGTGGCGACGACTACTAAACTTGGATCCTACGTGGGTTCGGAAGAGGATATGATTCAGAGGCTACATCTAATAATCTCTACACCTCTTCGTAAATGGAAACCCGTGTGAGCTGAGTATTGACATTCAATCATTATCTTCGATGTGATTGATTTGATATCCTATGTGTATTGAATTAAGCTTTCCTGTGTGTATTGGGTTGTACTTTCCTATGTGGATTAAGTTTTACTTTCCGGAGTGGACTGGATTGTACTTGAGCTTGTGAGTTGGAGCTGAACTGGATTTGATGACTTAGGTATATGTATGGGCATATACCTAAGTATTCTTGGATGATACTTCGTGATTGTATATTTTCTTTGTGGTTTATCATTTGTGGATTCAGGGAGACCTTCGGGGGTCTCGGGGTCCCTACTGAGTATATAATCACCCCTGCATGGGCTTCACCCGCACTACATTATGTTGGTTGCAGACAACGGACATCACTGATCTTGTTTGAGGCTTGTAGAGATGTACGGTACTCGGAGGAGGATCTCTTGACGAGTCGGTGCCCGGAGGTGGATGTCACGCCGAGTCTGTGCCCGGAGGCGGATTTCACGACTAGTTGGTACCTGGAGGAGACGGACGGACGTGGAGTGCTAAGAAGGAGATCTGTACCTACCCTTTAGGTAGTAAGCTGGAGGACGATCCAGGAGCGGCTCGTCACCTTTCAGCTGTTGTCATTTGAGTTGTACTTTTCTTTTGGTTGTATCTGTACCTTTCTTTTGGGCTCGTATTTCTGGCCCCCTGTACTTTCAGCACGTTTGTTTTAAAGTTTAGTCAGTGTTTACTTCAGTTTGCGTACTCTGTGGTGTTTGTTTTAATTTATAAAGGCAATGCATTCCCTTTTATCGGGATTTATGCCTTTGGTGCTAGTCGCCAGCCCCTGGCCTATAGAAGGAGGGATTGGGGTAGTCACGACACAGGCCCCGAGGACGGGTCGTGACAAATTGGTATTATAGGAGTTCGGTTCTACCGCAGAACTTTGGACTCTAATCTTTCTCTAAGTGAATCAATAGTGTTAAGGGTATTTGAGTGTTGTTATGAGTCCAGGGAGTCCAGTGTTGGTGTGGTGGCCGATGTATCCATACAACAGGACCCTGACTTCTGATTTCTGACTCAGAGCACGAAAACATTGATTACACGTGTGTTTCAAAGTTTTCATTGTGAATACTTTGTGTCAGCTCACCAGGTATAAATCTTTGACTGTGGCGCATCTGTATCTTTTCAGGATGGCCCCACCACGACATCCAGCTAGGGTTCCGAGAGAGTACTCAATGATTGCCCACCGAGCGGTGAGACTCGGGTGTATGGCCCACTTTCTATGATGGCACCCTCGGGTGGTGTACCAGAAGCACCACCAACTGTTAGGCAGCATATTCCACCAGTTGTACTTGAAGACAGTGCCCGCTGATAGAGCGCATTTCACGAGTTCCAGCAGTAGAGGCCTCCGAGGGTATGAGGTGAGACAGATTCCCAGGCAGCAGTGGACTGGGTGGAGGTGTTGATAGAGTTCTACACCTAGTTTATACACTAGTAGAGCGGATGGTGGACTTAACTACCTGTGTTTCCAAGTGAGTGACCATGAGGTTGGTCTGTATATTGAAGAGGCTTCGGTATGTGGACCTATGCCTGAGTTAGTAACTTCTGGTAGTGTGTTAGCTACATCACTACCTGTTGGTCAGCAGACACTACCAGCGGTACCGGTAGAAGACACTTGTATGATTAGTGCCTTACATGTTTCGACACCAGATATCCCTCAAGTTTCGAGGAAATCCCGACTCACAGGAAGATGAGGACTGGCTTGAATTGGTGGTTGAGAGTCTTCTAGAGCTTAAACAGCTTCGGCAGGACGACATGTCGGTAGCTGAGAATTCATTGGGGCATACCAAACCATTCCTCGTACTCGATGACTACGATTCAATTGGTGCTTCAAGGCTCAAACTTCTGAGTGAGGTGTGTCTAAATGACATACGAGCTAGCACTTATTTCTCTATGCATTCCTATTTATACTAGGGTGCTATAGAGAACCTTTGTGGTTGATAATTCTTTGGCTGAGTGGATGCAACCAGTTAAGGTTAGCTGTGGGAAAGCATGAAACTGCCGCCAGTCTCAGAGACTTGGGCGTGTAAAATGTTTCAAGTAGAGTAAGTGAAAAGGAAATATGAATCTACAAGGCCGCAGATGTGGAAACGGAGTTAGGAGAGAAACATGGGGTGGTGAACATTTTGACATGTTGCAACCACCCACCTTAGTAATCCCTTCTAGGATCAAAGAGATGGAGGGTAGGGGAAAGAGTAGCTGCATGCAGTCAAGGAGTGCGACTGAAAGACTCTAAGGATGATTCAAAGTATGCACTGTGTCTTCTACTAGCTGTCGTAACAACAGACATCGATATGAATCATCCCTTCCTTCCATGAATCTTTTCTCAGACCTATAGTTTCCGGTTAATCCGTTGAATTGACCCTCACGTCTGGAGATACCTTTGGGAGGAGACTCGATAGTCACACTTATGCTGACGGTGTGATCTGACCCTTGAGGCGAGAGTTTCGGTTGGAACCTCTTGGTGGCTGCGTCGAGGCCTTATGACGTTAGTTTGAGTATGGGCTGGGCAATCACAGTTCATGCACAAATTGACGGTATTAGGCAAACTTTGGGATGGGTTTTCCTTGGTCGGGAAAAAGGAAACCCCAAGCAGCACAGGATACACTCGTGCATAGGAGGGTGTAGCCAATCACTCTAGGGTCAGCCAACCATACCCTTGTGGCTTTAGGAGTATTTAGTTTCAGTTCTAATCAGGAAATGGAGGCCTCTAGAGTTCGAGGATGGAGACCACGTTCTTATATGGGTCTCACCTCGATGAGGTTTATGGAGATGTAGCCGAGGCAGCGAGTTATCTATGAGGTCCAACATACTTTTATAGGTTCTCAGCAGGGTAGGCGAGGTGGTATACCACTTGAACATTCCACCTCAGTTCCACTGGATGCACAATGTCATCCACATTTCTCAGCTAAGGAAATATGTACATGACCCTTCACACATCCTCGACCATAGGGAGTTGGAAGTCGATGACGGGGAGACATTCACAGAGGTTCTAGTGGAGAATGAGGATCGACATGAGTGGGTCCTATGTGGATGTTCGATTCCATAGGTGCACTTTCACTGGCAGCACAGGAACCTCCAGGAGAGCACATGTAAGTGGGAGACTCAGTTGTGTTCTCAGTACCACTTTTGTTTCCCTAGTTTGTGTTATATCTTTACAGGGATGTAAAGCCCTGAGGTGAGAGTAATGTAAAAGACCGGAAATTTCAAGGGAATTATTTTCTTAATTTCTTTGGAATTTTACGAGCCTGTGCCTTCTGAAGGCACCTGATTCCAAGGCCTGGTGTGCCCAGAATCAATTTCCTATGTTTAGCTCGGGTACATTCAGTGAACGAGCGAGCGAGTTTTTCTAACTTTTGAACCGGTGCTCAGAATCGAAATCCGAGGGCACGGTTGAAACCGCAATGCTGATAATTTCTTAAGAAGACCCTATTTGGAGTTGTGTTTTCTCAGGCAGGGTTGCTAAAAAAATGGATTAATTGAAGAGTAAAATAAAAATTGTGGAACACTTTTTTATTTTATTTCTTTTTAAGTGCTTAAATCCTAAGAATGGAAGTTGGGTGGATCTAACCACCCATGTGAGGGAGTTGTGTGGGACCTACTAAAATCTTAATTCTTGGTAAGATATTAGTGAGGTGGGGCCCACACGAGCCCCACCTCTTCAAATTCCATAAACTCCCTCTTTATTTTGGCAACCCCACATTTATGTGTAACACACCCAACTCCCTTTCTTTATGACATGTCAACTCTCACAATTAAATTGATAGTTTAATTCCATTAAATTAATTTAATTTTGAGTTTGAATTTTGATGTTTTGAAAATTCATGGCACGTGTTAATAAAATAAGCATTCCTTATTTTATTTGGGTTAGAGGTTGTGTGTTGAGGTTTTGGGAAGAAAATACTCTAAGGTTAAAGAGCCTCATCTCCTTCATGAAGAACGCTGAGTCTACGACAAAGAACTCCGTCACCACAAGGGGAGATCACCGTGTCGTCTCCTCTCCTCACCGCAGCCGGTGAGTGACGCCATTTCCAGAGAATGACGACGCACCCACCTTCGATCCTCTTCTCGCATCAAAGAAAGGGGGACGCCGTATCCTTCATCAGGCGAGCACCGACGACGTTTATGGAGCCTCGTTCCGCGACGCCGTCTTCTGCGACATCAATTTCCCGCGACGATCCTCGTTCGACGACTTCTTTGAGGTAGGGGTTTGAATTTAAGTCCGTTTTTATTTTGGCGTTCAACGTTAAAAATTAAGCCGCCAGTTATCAACATAACAGGAGGAGGTCAGACCGCACGAACACGGCCGAACCTCCTCCCCGTTTTGTTGTTGAATATTATGTGGTGTGGAACGAAGGAAACGCGGTGCCGTTGCACAGTGAGGGAATGAGGGAACCACGAACGGAGCGGGCCACAGTGAAGAAGCGCGACGCCATCGCGCCACGCCAAATCTGAAGAACCCGCAACCAAGGTCGGCCCGTGGCGGAGGGGTGGGGCGCTGTCGCGCTGCGCTGGATGAACAAGGGCCGCGGTCTAAGATCGTGACGGTCACCAACAGGGGAGGTCGGACTCCCCGACCGTCGTAGCACCAGGAGCCATGGCCTTTTGGCTACAGCGGAAGACCAGAAGGGTGTCCGGAACCACCGGTGCATGGGAGGGCGGGACCGTGGGGTCCCGCGTGGCACAACTGTTCGGCCATTACGGCCGACCAGATCCGGCAAAAACCAGGGGTTTGAACCCCCAGTCAGCACAGCAGGGCGAACCCCATGGGGTCCACTCTTTAGTTCAAAGGGGGTGGCGGCTTCCCCCCTTCTATGCTCACGTGGCGCGCGGTGCCCGTGCCAGATTGGACCGGCCACACCGGGCCGGGCCGCCCACGCCGGGTCGGGCCGCCCGTGCTGGGCCGGACCCACACGCTGGGCCGGACCGTTCCACTCCCTTTTAGGCCAGACCTGGACCATGGTCGGGTAAAACCGGTTCGGGCCGACCGATGGGGTCTCAGGCTGGGTCGGTGCGGGAAAAAACCCCCTAAAAACAGACAGATTCGTTCAAACACCCATAACATGGGTTACAGACCTCCGATCGATGAACCGTCAGTTGCGATGCGATCCGTGGATCCAGACGGTCATTTCCGTATTTTACACTCAAGGTTTTGGAGAACATTTTTTATGGTCGGGTTGGTTCGAAAACAAAACCAACCGGGCCCTCGGAGCGGAAACACTTATAACTTGAGCTCCGGACGTCCGATTGACTTTCTGTTCACTTTGTTCGATTCCTCTTAGTGAGATGGTCCTTTTAGCTTACTTCTCTTGAGGTTTGGATGAAGTTGGAGTATGGTCGGGTTGGTTTTGACTTAGAGACCAACCGGTCCCCTAGGACGAATAAGCCAATAACTCTCAGACCAGGCGTCTGATTGACGCGCCTTCTGTCGCGTTGGGATCTTTTTGACAAGACGGAACTTTGGGATACATAAAATATTGAATTTGTGTCAGTTGATGTATCAAACCCCATGGCTCGTGGAGAGGACCCTCCGGGAAATGAGCATGCTGTGTGCGGAAACCATAGAGCTGGCTGCGGCGAAGAGGACTACCGTACTGGGATCCTCTGTGGGTTCGATGAAGACGACTACCATACTGGGATCCTCCGTGGGTTCGACGAGGACGACTACTGTACTGGGATCCTCTGTGGATTCGATGAGGATGACTACCCTACTGGGATACTCCGCGGGTTCGAGGAGGACGACTATTGTACTGGGATCCTCTGTGGGTTCGACTACTGTGCTGGGATCCTCAGTGGGTTCGACGACGATGACTACTATACTTGCATCCTCCGTGGGTTTGGCAGCGATGACTACTAAACATGGATCCTACGTGGATTCGGAAGAGGAGATGATTCAGAGGCTATATCTAATCATCTCCACCCCTCTTTGTAAATGGATACCTATGTGAGATGAGTCATGACTTTCAATCATTGTCTTCGATGTGATTGATTTGATATCCTGTGTGGATTGGATTAATCTTTCCTGTGTGTACTGGGTCAAACTTTCCAATGTGGATTATTCTTTACTTTCCTGAGTGGACTGGATTGTACTTGATATTGTGAGTTGGAGCTTAACTGGATTTGATGACTTAGGTATATGTATGGGTATATACCTAAGTAGTTTTGGATGATACTTCGTGATTGTATCTTTTCTTTGTGGTTTATCCTTTTTGGATTCAGGGAGACCTTCGGGGTTCTCGGGGTACCTACTGAGTATTGTATACTCACCCCTGCATGGGCTTCGCCCGCACTACATTGTGTTGGTTGCAGACAACGGACATCACTAATCGTGGTTGAGGCTTGTAGAGTTGGACGATACCCGGAGGAGGATCTCATGACGAGCCGGTGCCTGGAGGTGGATATCACGTTGAGTCAGTGCCCAGAGGCGGATTTCATGACGAGTCGGTACCCAAAGGAGACAGACGGACGTGGAGTACTGAGGAGGAGATCTGTACCTACCCTTCAGGTAGGACGCCGGAGGACGATCCAGGAGCGGCTCATCACCTTTCAGCTGTTGTCCTTTGAGTTGTAATTTTCATTCGGTTGTAGCTGTACCTTTATTTTGGGCTTGTATTTCTAGCCCCTTATACTTTTAGCACGTTTGTTTTACAGTTTACTTAGTGTTTACTTCAGTTTGCATACTCTGTGGTGTTTTTTTCTTTTATTAAGGCAATGCCTTCCCTTTTATCGGGATTTACGCCTTTGGTGCTAGTTGCCAGCCCCTGGCCTATGGAAGGCGGGCTTGGGGTAGTCACGACACGGGCGCTGAGGACAGGTCGCGACAAATTCTGTCCTGTTTCCTCATCGCCAAGGATTCCAGGCATCAAGAAAAAAACTGCGGTGGGTTCGGATTTGTTCGTTAGTCCGAACCCTACGCATTAGTGGTTCTAGACATCACCAATAATAAATAACACCATGCTGAGGGTATAAAAATCACATAATGATATTTATACATATTCCCCTACCATAATAGTTGATGTCGGACATCAGCGTCGTAGTAGACGGCGTCACGAGGAAGAGGATCATAGGCATCATCAAAGCGCACCGAGGTGGAAGCGGCGTTTGCTCTCTTTCCGCGAAGAAGATAAAGGGTGGTGCATCATCAACCATCGAGGAACATACATTCTTTGTCAGAGACCAGCGTTCTTCCAAAATCTCCAAATCTCTCCGGCACAACCAAATTATCCTCCTTAATAAAATACTATGTTTTTCCTATTATTTTATTATACACGCAAGAAACTCTCGCAAATTAAATCGCCACATTAAATAAAACGTGATGACAATTAATTAAAGAAGGGGGAGAGAGGGTTCCCATTTATTAAATGCGTTTGCTATTAAATAAAAAGGAGTAATGAGGAAGGTTCCTCATTAAATTATGGGTTGACATAATTTAATGGAGATATTGGGATTTAATGGAGGTTTTCCAAATTAATGAGGGGATGTTAAAGATTTTAGAGGAAATTAAATGGTTGGGCTCGTGTGGGCCCCAACTCTCTAACCTCCACACATGGGTAATTATGTGGCTATGGGACCCACCCTTAACTACCCATGGGAGGGAATAACCTCATTTATAAATAAAAATTGTTCCAACAATTTTTTTTACTTCTTAAACAAAACACCAAAAATTAACTTCTCCTCTTTTGCGAACGCAACTACAGTAAGTGTCCCCTTAAGTAATTACTGGCGCTGCGAGTTCATCGGTGCCCTCAGATTTTAATTCCAGCATCAGTTCAAAAGTTAAAAAAACCTACTCGTTCTTTCACCGAACATACCCGAGCTAAACTTCGAAAATTGATTCTGGACACACCGGTCCTCAGAATCAAGCGATGTTATAAGCCACAGACTCGTAAAATTCTAAAGTATTTTCAGAAAATATTCCTTGAAATTTCATGGTCTTTGCATCACTCCCACCTTAGGGATTAACGTCCCCGTAAAGCTACAACATAAACTAATGAAAAAAATGAAGGTACTGAGAATGCATCTGAGCCTCCCGCTCCCATGTGCTCTCCTGGAGGTTCCCGTGCTGCCAACGAATACACACAAGAGGAATCGACCGCCCACGTAAGACCCGCTCCTGTCGATCCTCGATCTCCACCGAGACCTCCGCAAATGTCACCCCGTCATCGATGTCCAGCTCCCCGTGGTCAATGATATGTGTTGGTTCATGCACGTATCTCCTCTGTAGAGATACATGGAAGACGCCGTTCACCCGGTGCAGCTGAGGTGGAAGGGCCAGGCGGTAAGCCACCTCGCCTACTCTGCTGAGGACTTGGAAAGGCCCGATGAAGCGTCGAGATAACTTGTCACCTCGACCAAATCTCTGCAACCCATGCGGAGGTGAGACCCGTAAGAAAACATGGTCGCCATCCTCAAACTCCAGTGGCCGCTGTAGACTATCATCATAGGACTTTTGTCTACTCTGTGCAGTCCTCATGCGCTCCTGGATGACCTGCACCTTCTCCGTCATAGCCCAAACCATCTCTGGTCCTACTAGTGCTGACTCCCCAGGGTCAGTCCAGTACAGAGGTGATCTGCATGGTTAGCCGTACAGTGCCTCGTAAGGTGCCATCCTGATGGTGGAGTGGTACCTGTTGTTTTAAGCAAACTCCACCAAGGGTAGGTGATCCTCCCAACTGCAAACAATGTCATGGACACATGCACAAAGCATGTCATCGAGTGTCTGAATGGTTCTCTCTATCTGGCCATCCATCTGAGGGTGAAAGGAAGTGATCAGACATAGCTGTATCCCAAAGGCCTCCTACAACCCCTTCCAAATCCGGGAAGTAAGGAGACCATCTCGATCGAAGACGATAGACGATGGCACACCATGAAGACGTACAATCTCCTGAACGTAGAGGCGTCCCAATCTCTCTACTAAGCCCTTCTCTTTGATCGGTAGGAAGTGGGCCGACTTGGTGAGTTGGTCTATGATCACCCAGATGGTGTTATGTCCTATGGAATTACATGGAGGCCCCATCACTAAATCCATGGATATCCCATCCCACTTCCACTCTGGGACATCTAATGGCTGTACCAAGCCTGCTGGTACCTAGTGCTCTGCCTTCACTTACTGACAAGTGAGGCATCAAGAAACGAACTCTTCCACAACCTTATTCATACCCGGCCACCCGTACTATCATATGAGGTCCTGATACATATTCACTACTCTAGGATGTACCGCTAGAGGGGACATGTGGAACTCCCTCAGCACCTCCTCCTGCAGTGCAACTGGTACCATGGTACGTCCTCGGAAGAGGATGGTGTGCTCCCCACCTTCAGAAAATCCATCAGGTGCCAGACTTGAGGATATCTGAGCACGTCGCACCTCACAGTCAACGTCCCCACGCTGTGCTTCTCTGACCCGCTGAAGTAGTGGAAGAGTGACTATGAGGGACTGAAGATAGGCTGCCCCATCTCAAGCCACAAAGTATATCTGAAAATTGGGGAACTTCTCCTTCGCCTATCCATGTAGCTGAATGCCTGATCTCCTACTGAGAGAATCATCCACAACGTTCCCCTTCCTAGGAGTATAGACAATCTCAAAGTCGTAATCCTGGAGAAACTCGAGCCATCGTCGCTGTCTCAGGTTCATGTCCTTCTGTGAGAAAAGGTACCTGAGACTTTGGTGGTCAGAGTAGACTGTAAAGCGCTCTCCCATAAGATAGTGTCTCCACATCTTCAGGGCAAAGACCACTACTGGTAACTCCAGGTCATGGGTAGCGTTGTTCTGCTCGTGAGGCCTCAACTTCGGGAACAGTAAGCGATCACTACTTACTCCTGCATCAAGACACACCCGAGTCCGGCCCCTGATGCATTGTAGTAAACTACGTACCCTACACCCTCCTCCGGCAGCCTCAAGATGGGTGCATTGGTCAATCTCCGCCTCAGCTCCTGAAAGCACTGCTTACAACTGTCTGACCACACGAAGGGTTTCTCCTTCTTCGTCAAAGATGTAAGTGGTGCTGCAACTCTAGAGAAGTTTGGCACAAATCTCCAATAGTACCCAGCCAGACCTAGGAAACTCCGCACCTCCGTCACGCTCCTGGGTGGCTCCCAAGCAAGTACCTGGTCGCCCTTCGCGGGATCCACTGCAACTCCCGCCTCTGAGATGACATGACCCAAGAAGTGAACCTCTCGAAGCCAGAACTATCACTTTGAGAGCTTACCATAAAGCTGGTGCTCTCGGAGTGTATCTAGTACAACTCGTAGGTGGTAGGCATGCTCCTCCTCAGTCGTCGAGTAAATCAGTATGTCTTCAATGAAGACTATGACAAACCGATCGAGGTGGGGCTGGAAGATCCTGTTCATGAGACTCATGAACACTGCTGGAGAATTTGTCACACCTAAGAGAATGACCAAGAACTCATAGTGGCCATACCAACATCTGAAGGCCGTCTTCTATACATCTTCATCCTGAACTCAGAGATGATGATAGCCTGACCTGAGGTCTATCTTCGAGACCCAACGTGCTCCCTTGAGCTGATTGAAGATGTCGTCAATACTCGAAAGTGGATACTTGTTCTTCACGGTCACCTGGTTTAAGCGATGGTAGTCTTTACACAGTCGCAAGCCTCCATCCACCTTCTTGGAGAATAGAACCCGAGAAGCCCAGGGTAAAACACTTGGTCAGATGAAACCCTTCCCCTGTAAGTCCTCCAGCTATATCCACAGCTCACGAGGCTCGACAGGATCCATCCAATATGCAAGAGTGGATATCGGTGATGTCCCGGGGTATAGGTAAATATAAAAATATATCTACCTACGTGGAGGTAGTACTGAAACATCATCAGGAAAAATGTCTACATAATGGTCCACCACTTCAGGAAAACTCAGACTCCACACTTCAACTGCTCCGAGGATGAGACTATCCAACTGATGTGTGATCGACTTCCCTCTCCTCAATGTGAGTCCATCCTATGATGCGAAGGTTCCCTTCTCACTGGTGAAGGTGAACCTAGTCCCATCTGTGAGGACACACCACACCTTGCGCCTAATACAGTGGATCTGAGCATGGACTGTAGATAACCAGTCCATACCCAAGATGACATTTTAAGGCCTGGACGCCGCTACAAGAAGATCCCAACCAAATATCTAGCCTTCTAGAGTAAGTTCACACTATCGGCACCAGTGCGTAATCATCATGTCTGCTCCCATAAGAGTCTCTTGCCACAAGGATCAAGCCAACGGATCTGTTAGAATCCCCGAGCTCTGAACAAGGGCAGCGACAATAAAAGAATGACTTGCACCTGTGTCTATAAGAACTGCATCAAGGGTGGAGTAGACACAGATAGTACCTCGAATCATCTCGGGTGCACTATGGTCGTAAGCCTCTACTGCCTAGAGCTGAGCCTGCCTCTACCCGCCAGCTCCCTGTGGTCAGGGTGGACCTCCTGGGGGTGGTGGTGGTAGAGACTCGAAGCATCGTCCACCACCCGCTGCTCGGCCAGCTCCTCTGCCTCGTCCGCCTCCTCCCTGCGGACCACCATGGTCCAAACTATACCTTTTCTTGATAGGTCCCTCCACTGTCTGCTACTTGTCTGCATGGCGGGTCGGGAAGTCAGGAGCCATGTGGCCATGCCCGCCGCATGCATATCACTGTCTGCTCCTCGAAAGGCTGGCTTTGCGTCGTGTTCCCCGCACAGCTGAACCTGTATCCTGAGGTCGCCCACCTGATGTCCTGGTCCTCTTGGACCTCTGCATCATCTTTCAACTACTGGCTGTAGAAGACTCCGCTTCGTACCATCCTGCGGTGGGTCTCGCTACTGACGGCTGCTTGGCGAGAAATATCTCCACTAACAGGGCTCGCTCTAGCACCCCTGCCTGCGTAAGAATGCTGAGGGGAATCGTCGAAGCTCTGATGTCATGCCTCAGCCCCTGATCGAAAGTCTGGGCCCAGAAGAGTGGGTCCCGTACCATGTCCATGGTGTAGCGCGAGAGGTCGGTAAATCATGCCGAGTACTAGGCTACTGACATGCTACCCTTCCGCAGCTGTAGTAACTCCTGGATGCGCACCGCACGGAGGGTGGCTGGAATGAACTCCGAGCGGAAGAGTCTCTCAAAGTCCATCCAAAGAAAAGATACCTCGTCGTGCACCTGGAGCATCAGGCTCCACCATCTACTTGCTGCTGCGTTCAAGACACTCGTGGTAAGGATCACCATGAGGTCTGCTAGTGTCCCTACCAATCTGAATACTCTGAAGACAACCTCCAACCAATCCTCGGATTCCTGAGGATCCATCTCTCCATGGAACCTGGGCGGCCTCTACCTCTAAAACTCATGAAATGCGCTCAGACGGTGTGCACTCTCCACCACTAGGGTGGGTAGCATCGGTGGCTCGGCAGGTAGAGGTAACGCTGGTGCCTCCGCTGTAATGGGGCCCTGCACTGAGGCCTCGTCGCTCGGTGGGATTCCATCTCACACAAAGCTCAGAACCCTAGCTAACTTCCATCGTGGGCCCATCCTGAAAAGAAACAGGTGTGCCATGGTTAGTACAGAATACCTGGTGAGCTGACACAAAGTAATCACAATGAAAACTTTTGAAACACACATGAAATCAATGTTTTCATGCACTAAGTCGGAAATTAGAAGTCAGGGTCCTTGTGTATGGATATGTCAGCCGCCGCACCAACACTGGACTCCCTGAACTGATAACAACACTCATTAATCTAAACATTATTGCTTCACAGAGAATAAATTATTAGAGTCCTGAGTTCTGCGGTAGAACCGACTCCTCTGATACCAATTTGTCACGACCAGTCCTCGGGGCCCATGCCGTGACTACCCCAAGCCCGCCTTCTATAAGAAAGGAGCTTCTGACTAGCACCAAAGGCGTAAATCCCATAATAAATGAAGGCATTGCATTTATGAAGTAACATACACAACCGAGTACGCAAGTGAAGTATGCACTAAGTAAAAATGGGTACAAGGTAAGTGCTGAAAAGTAAATGGGCCAGTATACAAACCCAACTGAAAGTACAGTACAACTGAAAGGAAAGTGAAAGAACCGTAAGTAAAACAGCAACACCGAGTCGTCCTCTAGAAAATCACACATGAAGGGTGGGTACAGATAGTCTCCTTAGCTCCTCAGGTCCGACCGTCCGCTCCTTGTATGTCCAGCCAAGTGGTCCACCTCCGGGTACCGTCCAGCTCCACAAGCCTCCAACTCAATCTGTACTGTCTATCGTCTGCATCCAACACAACGTAGTGCGGGCATATCCCGTGCAGGGGTGAGTATACGATACTCAGTAGGGACCCCGAGACCCTCGAAGGTCTCTAAGAATCCACGAAGGATAAACCATAAAGGAAATATAGAATCACAAAGTATCAAACAAATCTACATAGCTATATCCCCATACAAATACCTAAGACATTAGTTACAGTTCGGCTCCATCTCCTGAGCCCAAGCACAACCCATTCCACATAGGAAAATCAAAACCCAGTCCACACAAGAAATAAAGTCAATCACATCAATGAAAATGATTGAGAACAGGACACAGCTCACACATGTATACACATCACGAGGCAATAGATATGATCAGGTGTAGCCACTGATTCATATAAGTTGTCGGACCCACATAGGATACAAGACCAGCTAAGCTGTTGGACCCACATAGGATACAAGACCAGCTACTCTGCTGGACCCACACAGGATACAAGTACAGAGGGCATACTACCAGACCCACATAGGATACAAGAATAGTAGTCATCACCGTCGAACCCACAGAGGATCCCAGTATGGTCGTCGTCACTGCCAAACCCACGGAGGATCCAAGTACAGTTGTCGTCACTGCCAAACCCACATAGGATCCATGTACAATCGTCCTCGCTGCCGAAACCACGGAGGATCCAAGTACAGTCGTCATTGTCGGAGTCGCAACCAGCTCTAGGGTTCCCGTACACAGCATGCTCGATTCCAAGAGGGTCCACTCCTCAATCAAGGGAGAGTCTATTCATAAACTATAACTAAGTATAGAGTTGATGTATCTCAAAATTCCATCTCGTCAAAATAAACCCAACACGACAGACAGTGCGTCAATCAGACTTCCGGTCTAAGAGTTATTGGCTTTTTCGTCCCAGGGGCCCTGTTGGGTTTTAAGCTAAAACTAACCCAACTATACTCCAGCTGTGTCTAAACCTTAAGAGGAGTAATCCAAAGGTTCGTCTCAACAAAAGGATCCCAATGCAATTGACGACACATCAATCGGATGTGATATCTTTAAGATATAAGCGTTTCCGCTCCAAGGGCCTTGTTGGTTTTGGGTTCGAACCAACCTGTTCATACCCAAACTTTAATGAAACCTCAAGTGTAATATACTGAAACAACTGCCTCGATCCAAGAATTCCTATGCAATTGACGGTGTGTCGATCGGAGGTCCGTAGCTCATGTAATGGGCAAATAAGCGAAAATAGTCCGAATTGGGGGGTCTGGGTCCGGCCCGACCCTGCCCAACCCCCTGGGTCTGCCCGAACCGGGACGAACTGACACGGGTCCAGCCCGGTCTGCGCTACCTGCCTCGGCCCGGTCGGGGGGTACGCTGGCTCGGCCAGCAAGCCGAGCAGGGGGGGGGGGGAGCTCAGCACCCCCCTTTGTGCTCCGCGGACGCGGCGCCTGGCATCGCGTCTCTCAGGGATCCCGTGTTGCCGCAAGATCTACTCCTCACTGCCGCGACTTCAGCGGGGGCGGGCTTCTGCCAGCGGCGCTCCGGGTCGCCGCCGCGCAGGTGACCCGTGCCGCCAGAGATTTTCGCGGTCCCCCGGAGTCATTCCGATGGTCCGATTTTTCTCCCGTCTCCGCTTGCAGTCATCTCGGGACCCGTACATCACTGCGAAGGCCTCTAATCACCAATTTTGTCCCATTTCGTCATTTCCAAGGATTCCATGCATCAAGAACAAAACAACGGTGGGTTCATACTTGTTCGTTAGTCTGCACCCACCGCATTAGTGGTTCTAAACATCACCAACAATAAAGCATGCCATACCCAGGGTATACAAATCACATAATGATATTTATACAAATTCCCCTACCTCAACAGTTGATGTCAGACGTCGGCGTCGCGGTAGACAGCGTCGCAGGGAAGAGGATCATAGATATAATCTAAGTGCACCGAGGAGGAAGCGATGTCTCCTCTATGGGTGCAAAGAAGAGAAAGGCTGGCATGTCGTCGACCTTCGAGGAACCGGCGTTCTTCGTCGGAGACCGGCGTTCTTCCAAAAGCTCCAAAGCTCTCCCGCACAACGAAGCTCTCCTCCTTAATAAAATAATAGGTTCCTCCTATTATTTTATTATTCACACAAGAAACACTCCCAAATTAAATCACCACATTAAATAAAAGCTGATGAAAATTAATTTAAGAAGGGGGAGAGACAGTTCCCATTTATTAAACGCGTTGGCTGTTAAATAAAAAGAAGGAAAGAGGAAGGTTCCTCATTAAATTATGGGTTTACATAATTTAATGGATATATTGGCATTTAATGGAGGTTTTCTCAGTTACTGAGTGGATGTTAATGAGTTTAGAGGAAATTAAATGGTGGGGCTTATGTGGGCCCCACCTCTCTAACCTCCACACTTGGGTAATTAAGTGCCTGTGGGCCCCACCCTTAACTATCCATGGGAGGGAATAATCTCCTTTAGAAATAAAAATTGTTCCTACAATTTTTTATTTACTTCTTAAACAAATCCCCAAAATTATCTTCTCCTCTTTTGCGAACGCAACTACGGTAAGTGTCCCCTTAAGCAATTACCGGCGCTACGAGTTTATCAGTCCCCTCAGATGTTAATTCTGAGCACTGGTTCAAAAGTTAGAAAAAACCGCTCATTCGTTCACTGAACATACCCGATCTAAACTTCGAAAATTGATTCTGGGCACACCGGACCTCGGAATCAAGCGCCTTCAGAAGCCACAGACTCGTAAAATTAAAAAGTATTTTTTAAAAAAATTTCCTTGAAATTTATGGGTCTTTACAAAATCCTTAATGTTGATCCATATAATAAAAAACACTAATTTTTCTAAAAAAATATAGGGATTTATCTAAAATATTTTCCTATCAATATTAGTCAAAAATATAGCTCCCAATAGTGCTTCTAAACATACTATGATTAAAACTATAAAAAAATCAACTCTAGTAACCCAGTGATATTGTTCACGTTATTAAATTAGGATAAGGTATATATGATAAAAACATTAAGGGTATATCAACATATTAATCAGGGAGTTTAGATAAATAAATTATTACCATATAATAATGAAATAATGAAACATATATTAAAAAAAATTATTATGAGAGATTTGTTCATTAAATCATGGGTAAAATAAAACATAATAAAGAGTTATCTAATATTCTTGGAAAGAGTTTTATAAAATAGAATCTTTCAATAGTAGATAAGACATTAACAACATGGTAGAGTAAATACACAATATAGAGTCCTTTTAATCGTTAACTGGATATTAATAATGTATCTATAGAAAAATATTAATATGAAAATCACATAGAAAATAATAAGGGAAATAATAATGAATTAAATGATTAAGTCCCTATATCTTGATCTTATCATCAAGGCCTTCTCAAAAATTCCTAAACATTAGAATCAAGGCATTATAACTAGTGATTTTAATGATTTGGTATGTATACACTAAATTAAAAATTCATATGGACCACTATTTATGTCGTGAGACCTACTAATAAATCAAGGGGATATATATAAATAGGCCTCATCCATTACATACACATGTATAATTAATTAATCATATATTGAATTAGTAATAAAATACATAATCAATACGAATTCTCAGAAAATAAATATCTGTATTGAACAAAAAGTATTGAATATCAATATTTTACCATTAAATGAAATAAATTTCATTATAGTATTCTTTAATATCACACCACAAGTAGTATTGGTAAATTTTTAAGATAATATTTATTTGTTAAATATGTCAATGTTACAAAATAATAAAGAAATAAAGTATAAATTAATGCCCATTGAATAATGGATAGTGATAGATAACATGATCCCATGAAAGTGAATGATATTAAAAATAGGTATAATCTCTAAATCAGAAAACGTTGATATAATACTATCAAGTCATAAGAAATGGTGGTTTAACATAAAGTAAATTCTTAGGATAAATTGGGAATAAAATTGTAACACGCTGAGATTTTATGAGAAATATTATTTTTAATTTATTTGATGTCTTGTGTTGTAATCTATACCGAGATTAGGTTGCACTATAAGCAACAAAGTATTAGCTTGTAATACAAGAAACACTATTCATGGTTTGTGTTGCACGCAAGAGAGACCTTCCTCAATAGCGTGTGCTGTACGCAATAACGAGGTTCACTAAACAATAATATATTGTAATAATATTATTATGAACTAGTCATTATGAATAGTATTGACAAAATTTTTAATTTAATAACATTAACATTCATCTTACACATATTCTAGAACATGGTACGAGAACAAAATAAATTTTTCGGGTAAAATAAGTATTTTAAAAAAAATGCAGTTTTGTTACCTTTTGATGGAACAACCACTTTAAATCTAGTTTTTGACACGTTTATAGGTTCAATTTAAAAAAATTAACTTATTAATTTCAAAAACTATATAAAAATTTACTTGGGATAATTTTTTAATATTTTTCTGTTAACTTTGATATTTTGATGAATTGTAAAAATACGCTAAATTTTTATTAAAGACAACTTTTATCATCAAGATAATTTATATGCTTAAATTATAATATATTATTGTTTTAAAGTATAAATTGAATATATTTTTACCATTTAATATAATTTAGTTCATTATCATTGATTTTAAATTTAATTCATAGGTAAAAACATTTCAATCTTTTGCAACGTTTTAAATAAAAACCCATTTTTTTCTACAACAGTTTAATATTATATTAATTACTACATCATCGGTGTTTTGAATTTATAAAAATGGATTCAATATTTGGAATCAGGAGGTTCAAATTGTGTAAATAGAAATATTTTATTTTTAGGCATTATGAATAGTAACTATGATAAATTTTATTTACCATAGTTAAAGGTAAATATGGTAATTAAGGGATAAAATAATATTATAAAATTACACTAAAACTTTTCCTATTATCATTGGTTGATTATATTTATCTCTAAACATACTTGGGTAAAAATTCAATCTATTGGAACCCACTTGGATGATATTAAGACCTTTAATTTATTTTATTTAAAGGAAAGTAAAATATGGCTCACTCAAACTTTATTAATTAAATTATTTTTAATATAAGGTTATATAGAATTTAAATCCGATTATATATAATAATTTGAAATATAAATTTTTTTATTTATCATGGTAATTTATTTGTAATTTTTAAAAAATATATAATTACATTAATAGCTTATACATTAATGATGGAGAAATTATTTATTTAGTGAAAAATCAATAATATAGTATTCATTAAAATAATAATACCCATCAAATGGTTCAAAACCTTGACCAAACCTTATTTTTCGATTATATCTAAACCATAATAATCCAAGGTTCAAATTGTAGATCATTTTTAGAATTATAAAATAGATTATGACATTTATGTTATTTTATTTTAAATTTTTTCAAAGTTGTCACCTTCATAATGTGATAAAGACAACATTTTAAAATAGGATGTTTTAGAAGATAAATTCAAAAAAAAGTGTTCTTAGGAAATATATTATATTTATCTTAATCATAATATTTTATTTTTAAATTTTATCCAAAAATAAGTATATTAAATATTTATACAAAAATGAGGTAGTAATTATTTTATTATGAAAAATATCAAATAAATGGTATTAAAAATATTAAAATAAATATTATATTAACTAATTTATGTGCTCCACAAATTTTTTAGAAAAACATGACATGTTATAAATCTATTAAATATTTTGTTTCGAACATATCTTGTGTGTGGATTTTATCTAAATTCAAATAAATGAATATTGTCAAAATTGACACTATTGGAATTTTATAAAAATAACATATTATTAAATTGGTTAAAAATAATAAATATATTTTTAAATTAAAAATTGAAAATTATATGCTCCAAAATGTCATAATGTATCTAATTATGGAAAATTAACAACACATAATAAATTATTTATTACTATTTAAAATTTATAATATTATTACCACAAATAAAATAAAATAGATTAAATAAGGGAAAATCAAAATGGTAAGGTTTAAAATAAATTTCAAACATGTCTAAATTTTATTGGTTAATGATATTACCACCCTATCACATCTCATATTCTAATTTTAGTCATTTTGGAGGTTTTTATTTGGGGTTTTATTTTATTATTAAATAATATTTTTGAGAGTTTTTTAAAGTACCACTCTCCTCTATTATAAAAGGGAACCTCCTCCCTCTCCTCTTCACACCATTTTCAACATTCAAACTCAGCCAATCCCAGCCCATTCCTCTTTTGAGATTCACTATAGATATTCTAGAGGTCTTGTACTTCTTCGAATACCAACCTTAATGTCCTAATAAGAGGTTTATAAGAGGCACATCGAAGAAGAGGTATTATCCTTTACCGATTCTTTCAAAATTATTTCTTCTTCTACATCATCTATATGAGTTGTTTAATTATTTGGTAATAACTACAGTATCAATTGTATATTTATAGTCATTATTATTTTGAAAAAACCATATTCCATCTTCTATCCATCCTAAAAAATGAAATCACCACGCGTGCGTACGTATGGCATACCGTCTCTACGCCACGGTGTGATCTATTTTTCATAACCAACCCACTTGGATGGGTATAATAATGGAAGAAATAACTATATATTATAATTTTAAAGTGATATTAATTCTGAATTATTATAAAAAATATACTTCAATACATTTCCACAATCATGGGAATGATATTGTCGCTCTTGCGTACGTACAGCTAACCGTCTCCACGACGTGATGAGATTCATTCCCCATGTTAACAATTCAAGAATGATTATAAAGTATATATAATAAATAATCATGATTATATGACATAATAATTCTACTGGATTTATGTATATATATATATATTTCATTTACTTTCATTTAATTTAACAAGGAAACGAAAACTGCGTTCATGCGTATGTATGACCTACTGTCTCCATGAATGGTGTATTTCAATCAATTTATCAATAGATTATATATATATATATATTAATATATTGAATATATGTGATATATAAATCGTATTTTACATTCTAGAAGTAATTAAACACTATCTATTTAATCATATGAAAAATTACAATTCAATATACGTATGATAAATGAAACGATTTGACCCAAAACTTTGTTTTAACAAAGAATTGAAAAATGAATGGGAAATATAAATGAGTTAGTGAGTAATATATGATATTATAAATATTATTATGTTTATGTTACATGTTTATAATATTTTTAAACCCCACTATACAATAGTTTTCGACATGTATGGATGAAATTGGACTTAAGGTAAGGGGTAACTTTGCCTATCTCGTTTCTATCCAAGATTGATTATTCATAAGTATTTGCTGGGGTTATATTTATCATCAATGTAAATGTCTTCAATTTTTTTTCATGAAATGTTTACTATTCTTCCATGTATTTTTGAAGTCATTTTTACCCTTTTTTTGACTTTTACCACTTGGTTTGGAAGGAATCTTTCTTTGGTTTACCATATGAAGTATTTTTTTGACTTTTCTAGAAAAAGTAAGAGGAGAACATTTTTTTAACTTATACGACATGATTTTTTTTTACAGTTTCATAATGCCTTATTTCCATGAAGCTTCCTCTACAATATTTGAAGATAATTTTCTATGAAATTATTTTCTTTTAAAACCCCACATCATTCTGAGAAGAGAAAATGATTTTGAAGAAGAAATGATATTTTCCTCAAGAATTCATTTCAAGTGTTTTATCAAAACTATTTACCACATAAGATGAAATTTTATAATATGGATATGTTTCATATGGATTATTCTATGATGGGATGATCTTTATGAAACCCATTTTAATCATTCGGTTATGATGAATGATTTAGGTTTATTTTTTGGCACACAAAATATTGATTTCATTATGAGATGGGTGGGACCTATATCTCCCTCCAATGAATTGGGTAATGATTTATATCTCATGAGAGAGACATGGATTGAATGGACTATAAATACGGTTCAGTATTACAGTGCCAGAACGACAAGTAAACCCGATTCAGTAATGGACTTTGTGCATTATGATGGTCTTGGCATTAATGCCTTGACTACTATGGAAGTCATATCATGTTCTTAATGGTTTTCCAGAATTACATGTTTTATCCCCGTGCTATTTTTCCATGATTAATGTTTATTTATGATCTATACCTTATGTATTACCAATATTTATGTCATTACTCATGATTTTGATGTTTTATGTTCATATTTTTACGTTAAAATGTTTATGGGTTGTTTTATGTTCTCCATGTTTACCCTTACTTAGAATTTGAGCACGATTTTTTATGTTTTCTTTTTCCCAGGATATAATGAAAGGTTTTAATTAATAAAATAAAAGGCAGTGATATTTATGGGAGATTTTGAAGATATTTCACCATGATTAGATTATTTTGTACCCTGTTTTCAAAGACACTAAACTAATACTGTCTTTGGGCATCTATTTTTGTTAAGTATTAATTATTAATCAAAAGTAATGTAATGTCCATGTACGTAAAGATTTGGGTCTCTACATTTGGTATCAAAGTGAAGGTTTAGTTAACCTTTGGAAATTAGGATGAAAAAACTTTAGTGAGATCCCTAGAGATATTTCTAGGGCATGTCTAGGGATTACCCTAAGGTTAAGTATAAGTATATGGTATAGTCCTAGTATTACGGTAAAAATTTTATAATTAAAACTAAGATGTTAGATATTAAAGGTACCCCAACTTTATTATGTTGTTTTCCTAGAATGATTTTTTCCTCTCACACTGTTCTTTTTGGGGTTTAGACAATGGCTAGAACCAGAAGGAACCGTGTTTGTCAATGTAATGGGAATTGCAATGATAGTCCTCCTAAAAAACCACTGTTATGGGAGATGGAGTGAAAAATGTTATTGCTATACTTACACAATCTATGAATCATTATAGACTTCAAAATGAGTAGAGAATGGAAGAATATTCTACTGGGTCCTTCATGAGGCAATGTCCACCTTCTTTCAATGGGTCTTTTGGTCCACTTATTGCTGAACAATGGATTAGTACCATTGAAAAGATATTTTCCATACTTTTCTATTCAGAACATGAAAAATTAATTTTATCTATTTAACATTTAAGAGGTGAAGTAGACCAGTGGGGGACTCTAATTAATAATACAATGCCCTAGCATGAAATTGAATCCATGGAATGGGATGAGTTCCAGAACTTTTTTTTCAATAAGTAATTCCCTCGTATTCTTTGAACAAAGATAGAGAAGGAGTTCCTTGAGCTTAAGAAAAAGGATGATGAATCTGTTGGTATAAATGAGGAGAATTTTAAAAGGATTTCAAGGTATGAATATGGCTTTACCATCCATCCTGAAAGTAAAGTTGATCAATTCCTCAGTGTCTTAAAACCAAGTCTTCCAAGGGAATTAGCTATAAGAGACTTATGTGGTTATGAAGAAATTGTGTGTCGTGCTATGAAGGTAGAACTAGAAGTTGGTGTTACATATCCATCTTATGGTTTTAACAATAATCTAAAGGTGGAGTTCAAGGAAAAATCTCAAAAAAATGGTGAAAAGAAGCCGAATGTTTCGTTATGCTCAAAGTGTGGAAGGAAGCATAATGGATATTGTTTTAAAGGGACTAGAAAATATTTTAATTGTGGAAAAGAAGGTCATCGATCAGCTGAGTGTTGATGTAATGGGGAAAAGGTATCTAATTATGTAAATAAAGAAATAACTACAGAGAACACACCACCAACACTTCAATGCTACAAGTGCAAGGAAATGGGGCATTATGCAGACCAATTCCCTAATCCAAGGGTTAATGATGATCGACATCAACAACCTCTTAAGGAAAAGGATAGATGGAAGTCCCATGTGATCAATATTGGTTATGTTGAATATGAAAACGAAGTTGGGGAATGATTAAGTGTTTATGTAACGGGATTTCAGAATAGTGTTATGAAATATCATTTATAGTATCATGGAATATTGGAATATCAATGTATTGGTTTTCAATAATTGTATGGTACCGGTAACCATGAAAAGTGATTGAAATATTTTCAGAAAGTAGATGATATGATCATAATGAAGTGATAAGAAGAAAATAATATGATTGATAGTATAAATTTAATCATGACTCATATAAGGAAAAATGATATCATGGTTTGAGTATATAGAAATTTTGGGATTTTGGTTTGTGGAAAGAGTAATATTTTGACAGTATCCATGTTTTCACTAAGGTTATTTTGTAATTCATGTTTCAAGGGAATAAATGATTAATGTAGTCACATGTTTGGAATGTGACCAACAAGATATATCTTATAATATATGGGAGATGAATGATGGTATTCAAATTCTTGGTAAATGACCTCTCTAGTAATCTTTTTAGTTATACTATGTGAATGGACTGATGTATTTTGGATAAGTCTAATGATTGAAATGGGATATTTTGGGCATCATATATTATTTTTTAGGGCTATAACTTTTTGATATTATTTATGGAATTTTATAATTGTGTAGTTTTAGAAAATGGACAACCTGCAGGATGGGAAATAACCCGACGAGTCCGACAAAGCTGCGAGCATCAAACCCACAACCGAAGTGCGACAGACCTTTATCACCTACCACTAGCCTACGGGAAGTCCCCCATTTGTTGAAATTAGTTTTATTTTATTAAATGGTATTATATATGAAGTATAAGTCCATATTTGGAACCATATACGATTAACCTCACCATAGATGGACTTATGTATATTTAATATATTGTGCTCACCTTATTTGTGATAGAGACAAATGGAATGACCTGTCATTCTATCACATGATCTACTAATACTTCAAGAATGAAAAATTCAACTTCATTTCTTTAAATAATATATGAAATGGAAATTCTTCATGGAATAACCAATGATGATATTACACAGAAATCAATTAATTATTTCTCTTTATGAAAAAATTAGTAAACTTTAAGGAAATAATGTTCAAAACCAAAAATGTTTTCCTAGTACCCTCATATCTGGTGAATCAGATGGTACCTTAGATCATCACGGATTTTTGGCTATGTGATTTTTGGCCTTTTCATAGCTATGTTCTCTACCATTATTCATCAGAACATAATGTTTAGATTTTTCTTCTATATCTATATTTTCACTTATATTCTCCTATGTGGAAACCCAATGCTGAGTTACATTGGTTGAAAGTTATGTTTCTAACATTAATTTTTAAAATTAAGTTTTAGTTTTCCTTTTTATGATGTGGGTTTCTATGAAAGAAAATTTCATTTAGTAAACAATTTATAACCCCGAAGAATTTTGAGGGTGAAATTCATTTTAAAGGGGGTAGAATGTAACACCTAGAGATTTTATGGGAAAAATTATTTTTAATTTATTTGATGTCCCATGTTTTACACTACACCAAGATTAGGTTGTTCTATATGAAACACTGTATTAGCTTTTAGTATATGAAACACTATTCTTGGCTTGTGTTGCATGAAAGAGTGTCATTTCTCAATAACGTGTGTTGTACGCAATACCGAGTTTCACTAAACAATGATATATTATTGTAATATTATTATGAACTAGATGTTATGAAGAGTATTAACCAAATTTAGAATTTTATAACATTATCATTCATCATACACATATTCTAGAACATGGTATGAGAACAAAATAATTTTTTCGGGTAAAATAAGTTTTTTTTAAAAATACAGTTTTTCCGCCTTTTGATGGAACACCCACTTTAAATACAGTTTTTTACATGTTTATAAGTTCGATTTGTCAAAATAAAATTATTCATTACAATAAGGACATAAAAATTTACTTGGGATAATTTTTTAATATTTTTCTGTTAACATTCATATTTAGATGAATAGTAAAAATACACTAAATTTTAATTATAAAAAACTTTTAACATCCAGATAATTTATATGGTTAAATTATAATATTTAATAGTTTTAAAATATAAATAGAATATATTTTACCATTTTATATAATGTATGTCATTAAAGTTAATTTTACATCGAATTCATAGGTAAAAACATTTCAATCTTTTGGAATGTTTTAAATAAAAACCCATTTTTTCGACATAGATTAATTTTAAAATAATTACTATATATTCTATGTTTTGAATTTTTAAATATGGATTCCATATTTGGAATCAGGAGGTTCAAATTGTGTAAAAAGAAAACTTTTATTTTTAGGTATTATGAATAGTAACTATTGTAAATTTTATTTTCCACATTTAAAGGTAAATTAGGTAATTAAGGTTAAACATAATATTATAAAATTTCACTAACACTTGTCTCAATATCATTTCATGATAATATTTCTATATAAAACATAGTTGGGTCTAAATGGAATATATTAGAACCCATTGGGATGAGATTAAGATCTTTAAATTATTTTATTTAACAGAAAGTGAAATCTGACTCACTCAAACTTCATTAATTAAATTATTTTTAATATAAGGTAATACAGAATATAATTTGGATTATAAATACTATTTTTAATAATAAAACGTTTTTCTTCATCATGGTAATTTATTTATAATTTTTAAGATATATATAACAACCATAATATCTTATACTTTAATGATGCAAGAAATTATTTATTTAGTGAAAAATCAATAATATAGTTTTCATTAAAATAATAATACCCATCAAAAGGAAACAAAACATGAAAAAAAATTATTGGTTGAGTATATCTAAACCATAATCATCCAAGTGTCGACTTTTGGACCATTGGGAGCCTTATAAAATAGATTGCGACATTTATATTATTTTATTTTAAATGATGTCAAAGTTGTCACCTTCATAATTTAATAAAGATAACATTTTAAAAGATGTTTGTTTTAGAAGATAAATTTGGCTAAAAGGGTTATTATAAAATATTTTAGATTTATATTAATTATTTTATTTTATTTTTAAATGTTATGTAACAAATAATTATATTAAATAATTATAAAAAAATGTTGTAGTAAAAATTTTATTAGAAAAAATATCCAATAAATGGTTTTAAAAATATTAAAATAAATATTATATGAACTAATTAATGTGATACACGAATTTTATAGATAATTATTACATGTTATTAATCTATTAAATATTTGTGTTCGAACATATATTGTGTGTGGATTTTATTTAAATTCCAATAATATAATATTGTCAAAATTGACACTATTTGTATTATATAAAAATAACATATTATTAAATTGTGTAAAAATAAAAAAAAATATTAAAAATAAAAAATTGAAAATTATATGGTAGAAAATTTCATAATGTATCTAATTAAGGGTAATTAAAAACCTAAAATTAAGTATTTATAACAATTTAAAATTTAGAATATTATTACCACAAATAAAATCAAATAGATTAAATAAGGATAAATCAAAATGATAAGGTTTAAAATAAATTCAAAACATGTCTACATTTTAATGGTTGATGATATTACCATACTATCACATATCATATTTGATTTTGAGTCATTTTGGAAGTTTTTATGTGGGGTTTTATTTTATCATAAATTAATAGTTTTGAGATTTTCTTAAAGTGCCCTCTCCTCTATTATAAAAGGGCACCACCTCCCTCTCCTCATCACACCATTGTGAGCTTTCAAACTCGGACGGAACCTGCCAATTAATCTTTTGAACTTCCCTATAGACATACGAGAGGTCTTGGAATTCTTCAAATACCATCCTTAATTTCCTAAGAGGAGGTTTAGAAGAGTCACATTGAAGAAGAAGTAATATCCTTTACCGATTCCTTCGAAATTATTTCTTCTTCTACTTACTCTATATGAGTTGTTTCATTATTAGGTAATAACTCCAGTATCACATGCATACTGATATGTTACTAGGAATATTAAACAGCCATATTCCATTTTCTATGTATCCTATGAAAAATGAAATCACCACGCGTGCGTACGTACGACCAACCGTCTCCACGCCGTGGTGTAATATATTTTTCATAACCAACCTACATGGATGGGTATAATAATGGAATAATTAACTATATATGATTATATTAAAGTAATATTTATTCTGAAATATTATAAACCATATAATTCAATACAATTCCATAATCACATGAATGATATTCTCGCTCGTGCGTACGTACGACTTACCGTCTCCACGACACAATGAGATTAATTCTCGATGTTATCCATTCAAGAATGATTATAAAGTATATATAATAAATAATCATCAAATATATGATATAATAATTCTACTGTATTTATGTATATATATATATATGTCATTTACTTCAATTTAATTTAATAAGGAAATGAAAACAACATTTATGCAAACGTATGACCTACGATCTCCCTGAACGATGAATTTCAATACATTTATTGATCGATTATATATATTAATATATTGAATATATGAGTTATATAAACCATGTTTTACTTTTTTTAATTAATTAAACATGATCTAGGTAATCATATGAAAAATTACAACTAAAAATATGTACGATAAATGAAACGATTTTACCCAAAACGCTACTTTAACATAGAATTCACATATAAATGGGAAATTTAAAGTAGTTAGTGAACCTTATATGATATCATAAATATTATTATGGTTATGTTACAAGTTTATAATATTTTTTAACCCCACTATACAGGAGTTTCAGACACGTATGGATGAAATTGGACATAAGGTATGAGGTAACTTTGCCAATCTCATTTCTATCCGAGATTGTTTATTCGTAAGTATTTACTGAGGTTATATTTATCATCCATGTCCATATATTCTAACACTATTTTCATAAAATGTTTAATATTTTTACAAGTGTGTATAAAGACATTTTTATCCTTTTTTACTTTTACCATATGGTATGGAAGGAATCTTTCTTTTGTTTACCATATGAGGTACGGTTTTAGTTTTCTAGAAAAAGTACGAGGAGAACATTTTTTAACATATATGGCATGAACAGATTTTTACAATTTTATAAATACATATTTCCATGAAGCCTACCCTACAATATTTCATGATTATTTTCAATGAAATTATTTTCTTTTAAAATTGCACAGCATTTTGAGAAAAGAAAATGATTTTGAAGAATAAAGGATATTTTCCTCAAGAATTAATTTCAAGTGTTTTATCAAAAATATTTTCCATATATTATGGAATTATTTAATATGGATTTGTTTCATATGGATAATGTTGTGATGAGATGATATATATGAAACTCATTTTATTTATTGGGTTACGATGAATGATTTATGTTTAATTTGTGTTACAGTAAATATTGATTTCATTATAACATGGGTGGGACCAATATCTCCGTCCAATGAAATGGGTAAATATTTACATCTCATGATATAGACATGGATGGAATGGAAAGTAAATCTGGTTCAGTATTATAGGGCTGGAACGACATGTAAACCTGGTTCAGTAATGGACTTTTTCCACTATGATGGTCTTGATAGCAATGCCTTGGCAACTATGGAAATCATATAACATGCTTAAATGGTTTTCCACAATTTCATGTTTTATTCCCATGAGATTTTATCATGATTAATGTCCAAATATGATATATTCCTTCTGCACTTCTAAGATTTATGTCATTACTCGTGATTTTGATGTTTTATGTTCATGTTTTTACGTTCAAATGTTTATGGATTTTTTTATGTTATCCATGTTTACCCTTACTGATCATTTTAGCTCACCCTTTTAATGTTTTCTTTTCCCTAGGATATAATGAAAGGTTTTAGGTATGAAAACAAAATGGGATGTTCTTTATGGGAGATGTTTAATATTTTTCACCAAGATTAGAGTATTTCACACCGAGTTTCAAATACACTAAACTAATACAGTTTTTGAGTGTATGTTTTTGTTATGTATCAAGTATTCCACAAAAGTAATGTAATGTCTATATACAAAAATATTTGGGACTCTAGAAATATGTATAGAAAACTTTTAAAATATATTACCATAAATAGTTGTTTTTTAAAATAATGATGTAAATTATTTCTAAAATTATTTTCTTCATCTTAAAAATTAATGTATTATTATTTTTTGTATATAAATAAACAATTGAAAGAATATTATAAATGTGTAATTTAATTAAAAAACATGAAAAATGGCTGAGTAATATTGATGATGAATAATGGATTTGAAGATAGGAAAAATTGTTTATATCATTTATGTTATATAGAACCTTCTTATCACACATTTATAATCAAATTAAAAATTAACCCATTAGAAAAAATTAAAGTGTTTCATTATTAAAAATTGAAAATAAAGTAAGTTATATATTAAATTTAATTTTAAAAATAATTTAAAAATAAAAAATAAAATTCTTGAAGAATGTTAGAAAATCATTGCATGGACGAAAAATATTCTCGACCCAAAAGTAGAAATAAGGCCGGTCTTGCATAAAAAATATTGTTTTGTTGTCTAAATACTAATGAAATTAAATATTGGATTAAAAACATTGAAATACCAAAAATAAATATAGGAAAAGAAGATAGGTTGTTTTTAATAATA
Source organism: Viscum album (assembly GCA_963277665.1). NCBI lineage: Eukaryota > Viridiplantae > Streptophyta > Magnoliopsida > Santalales > Viscaceae > Viscum > Viscum album. The sequence goes on from OY728139.1 coordinate 286,454,181, forward strand.
TAGAAAGCATACAGTTCATCAAAAAATTTTACAAATGAACAATCCTGAATAAGATTGAGATTATAAAATAATCCAATACACTTTTAATAACATTTTAATCAAACCTTATTAAGAGAAAAAACATGAGTTGAACATCAAATACAACTAATAAGGATTAATTAATGTTATAATATTCTAGGTGGAATTATGTACACCATATAAATGATATTAGGTACATAATAAGAAATATGTCCCAATAAAGTGGAATTGAGATGAAAAAACATATCATAGAATCCCTGTTGGTTGGATTTATTATATCCTTGTAAACAATAAATTTAAACCTATTAAATCATTTATTATGAAATTATTTCAAAAAAATCATTTTAAGAACTATTTATAATTATATTACATCAATTTAGTAAATATTACTTTCTTACATCGACTACATAAGGTCATTCAATCAATTTCTCCAAAATTAAATCAATATGTTAAATACGGTTAAAGTGTTATTAATTATTTAATTCACATATATAATGTTAATAATCTCATGAATATTTTATTTATTAATTATATATATATTTATATTAATCTATTTTTGGTATTAATATAACAAACAATCACATAGCTTCATGGTGGTGGGAGTCAAAATGTACACACTAGCGAAACTATAATTTTTTCAACAGATGGTAGGGTAATAAGATAGATGTCATATAAAATATATGGAATCATAATTTTGTAATTAATATCATATGTATATTTATAATCCGTATATAAAACCATCTAGGTGGTGTGGCATTGAAAAACCAAATTCATTGCTACATGGAGACAGTGGTTCATATGTATGCGCAAACAATGATTTTAATTTTCATAATTTTGAAATGAGATAGAAAAATGATGTCAGATTTACAAAACAATTAGTATATTAAATGTACTTATTTTATCATGATTATGTGGTTATTTGAGATTTGGAGGAGATTGATGAAGAATGAAACTTGGAAAACCATGGTAAGAATTTATACCGATTCATTTCAAAATATCTTTTGGGTAATGTGTTAATCCATATTGATGTTTTATTTCAGTTAGAAAATATATATAATTATAGAAAAACAATGTTTTGAAGGTATTTGGGTTTTGTGTGTTCAAGAGAAGTGGATCTAGTAGTGTATATAATAGAGGATAATAGGTGCCTTTTTATACTTGAATATGGTGGAAAACATTTAAATACATGAACAATTATTATATAATATATTTCTTACGTGGATCAAAATTTTAATAAAATTGAATAATTTATATTTTTATGGAATAAATCCAACAATATAATGATATTTATTTATGGTTTTTATTTTATGATGAAGCCTTATGCCTTTATTTTAACCCTTTAAACTCATTTTCCATTAAGTGTGGTAATAAATAATTACCATTGTTAGAAATCATTATAATAAAAAATTAATTTGACCATATTAAAAAATAATATTTAATATTGATTCATAATATAGAATCTAATTTTCAAAATTCAATTTCTATAAGTCGTATATATAATTTTAATATAAGTTCACAATACACAAGGAAATCCTTTTTTTAAAAATAAATGGACTAAGAAACAAAATTCAAATATATTTTTTGATTCATTGTAATTAACTGAATTATTATAAATAAAAGTATAGTTTTATATTTTTATCCTGAATTTTTTTAATTTAACATTTGTGAATACTTGATTATTAGATAAGAACAAAAAATAGTTTTTATTTGAATATAAACATTTTAAATATTTCTAAAATGTTTAAAATAGATTTCTTTGCTAAAAATTATTTTTTAAAATGATTTATAATACTTATTATATATATTATTTTGGTCTATTAAAAATTATTAATAAACACTCAATTCATTATTTTATCCTAAAAATTATATTAAAGTGATAGTATTTTTAAAATCATTATTTTTCATTATTCAACACAAAATCAACTATTTTATGAAAATTACAAAAACTTCACCCTAATATAATTACGACATGTTGAATTAAAATATCATATTCATGTCATTAAATTATAATTATAAATTTGGATAAATTTTAATTTAATCAAATTCTTGAATTATGTTGTCTACATTTTTCTATAGTTTATTTAAAATGAAATGAATACTTTCTATAATTGAAACTTGAGTGTTATAAAATATTACATTATGTAATTTTAAATTATAAAATAATTTTTATTAGAAAATAAAAATTGAGATGAAAGAATAATTTAAATAAATATATTTAAATTTAAATGAGTACTAGAAATCCCATCAATAGTGAATGCAGTGTTGAATTTTTAGAATAAGAAAAGGTATCATTGAGAAGGAACATAGAATATTACATCCTCATTAACCAAATTTTTTTTCTATGAGAATTGAACCAAACATAGAACAATAACCCATAAATTTTCATTAACCATACTTGTTGGAATAAGGAATTATAAAATAAATTAATAACCTATAATTGAATGACATAAGTATAATGGTATTCAATCAGAACTAACAAAAATCCTTCAACCACATTTGAAGAACACAGTATAACTATATTACTTTCCACTGAGACATCCAACATTGGGATTTCTTACCAAATCCATTCAATTTCTATCATAATTTTGGATGATCATATCACACATAAAACTAATTCCAACAACATGGGGTTTAATAACATTAGTATACTCAACAACTAAATAAATAAACAACTTATATAGCCACAGAAAAATTATAATTAAATAAATTAAAAACAACATACATCTAATTGGATATCATTAATCAATACAATAGATCATATTTTAATAAAATTAACATTCCATCCAAAAAATGATAATCAAGATCCAAACCATTATAAAATATCTCAAAACATGTTCTAGAGTATATCGAACTACAAAAAATATTACTGAAAATAATATTATTTACTTAATAAAAAACTAAAAGATAACCTATAAAAAAGATAACTAACTTGATACACCTTACCAATATTAATAACACCAATGATCATTGGAAAATGGAAAATTATAGCATCATCCATCCTATAATTGTCTCTCTAAACATTATTTGATATTCTATATGATTCTTATTTTAGATTTGTGCTATCATTAATACCATTATTTTTTTTTTAAAATTCCATCTTGATTTAAATAATAGTAAAAATGAATATTAGGGTGTATTTAAGATTTACATAATTTTAATACCATGTAAAAAATAATAGTAATACACATCTCCCATTGAAACCACTAATCAAATTGAAAAATAATTCAACTTAGTAGTTCAACTCCAAATAGATATAATTATAAATAAAATCACAAAAATTCACTTTATAATGATTTTGAACTACATCCATACATTATGAAATAAATTCTTACAATATAACTAACCACTCTAATGAATTAAATCATCTTCTTAACTATAGTTCCACACTATGAGACATCACCCTAATACTCATAGAAATACCATCCCATTAGTATGTTTTCATGACCCAAACAATCACTGTAAACCTCAGATGACTCCATAAGGTCATAATTTTCTTACATCACTCAGTGAAATAAAATATTTAATTTTTATCTACTCAAATGGATATTCCAATAATGAAAAGTGATTTTATATATTTTCACATTATCCTAAAATAAAAAAACATTATCACACTTTTACATAATTATCATTAGAGAACAAATTATTATCAAATTCTTTCTATAATAACATATATTATGAATTTTGGTAAATATCATTCACCATTGAATTAGGTGAGAGATGATTAGTAAAAACCTTGATAATGATTTGGTTATCTCATTATAGCTTTTCATAGGGAGGTAATAACAAGTGTAGAACCACATTCACACTTTTCTTTCCCAACTATGAAACAAAATGATTTAATGAATCTTGAGACCCACATAAAAATATATAGAGTGGGATATCAAATATTATACAACCTCATGTTAAAAAAATGAGAGTATATTATAATTTTTGGGTTATGTGTGTTATATAGGGATAAAATTGTAATTTAACTGAGAATAAAATCAGGGAAATACTTTTTGAATATTCATATGGTTTTCAAATAGGGGTTTTTACCTTTGGGATGAAATTTTGTGAAATTACACGATGGGTTCTTTTTTAAAGAATGTTAATATTTATTAAATTAATGATTAAAATTTTCTTGGATGATAAAATTTAAATCTATCATGTGGATTCTTTAATTGAAAGTATACATTCATGGATGGGTCTGAAAAGTGGGAATTATATTAGAAAGGGCAAAAAATGAAATATTTTTTGAATACCCATGACATGCGTTAAATAAAAATTCATATCAAATTGAATTAATAAAAAATATTTTAATTCAATATAATTTTTATTATACTCAGCCACATTTCCTTTATTCACACGACTAAAGGGATAATGGTTTTGTCGTTTTTTCTTAAAGGGATAATTGAGTGTAGTATGGGGATAGGTTCATCAAGGCTTGATCTATGGCGGTGATCAATACATGATTAGGGTGAAGCTATGTGGCCTAAATTTGGACCTAAAGAAATTTTATCTATTATTTAGGTTTATTTCTAGTAATTTTTCCATTTTAATGCATCTATTTCTATTTTAAATATTTTTATAGGACTACTAAAAAGGCTGTAGAGGTGATCATGTGTCGATTTGCGGAGAAAAAATGGGTTTTAAGGTGATCATAAGGGATTTCCATTCTAGAAACTAGAAGAAATAGCATATAGTTTCCAAGAAATCATATAGTGTGTTCTTTATTTTTAGAGAGAGGGAAAAAGGAGACTTCACGGAATGTGGTACTTATAAAAAACCTATGTAGGTCAAATTATGGTTTGGATGAGTACATATCTAGACACAACCATGTGGGGGTCATGGATATATATGGTACACAACTGGACCCCATGGGATGTACATGACATGTGGTCATGTGGAGTATTTGGATAGATACTGTGTGAAGTACAAGAGAGGGTAACCATGTAGTTAACATTCTATATACCCCCAAGACATGTCAGGTGCATTGATCTTACATTCCATGTATGACGGAGATAGATACCCATAGAGGTCTATTGAGTTTATGTTCCATGTACACATAGCTACATCTGTTTTACATCGCTAAGTATGTTGTTTTTAGTGTTTTCATTTCCTCGAACTATAATTCAAAATATGAGGTGTTCATTTTGATTATTTTTTCATATAAAACATAATGGTGGAACCCATTAATAATTTAGAGGTCTTTTAAGAGATGAATTAAGGTCAGATATATATGATAAAGAGGTTATTTCAATAATAACAATATCCAGTTTTCTACTAGGGGAGATTGATATGATACCCGTGTGATGTTTAGCGGAATGATCAAATTACTTTTCCTAGGATTTACATTTTCCTTATTTTGAGATAGAATGGGATTATCCATAGTTATCAAGGACAGGTTATAACATAAAGATACTGATAGGTTTGGTATGTGATGGAGAACCTAGGATATCTAAGGATATTAGATTTTCTTTATTTCATATCTATAGATGGATACCTATTGGGGTTACCATTTTTTGTTAGTGTGGATTTGATGAAATGTTGATTACATCAAGGTATGTTATTACCCTAATTAATGGTAATTATCTAGATAGATGATAACATGGTAAAAGATCCCATATAAAGTGTCTTGGAAGAGATGATATATACCAGACTTTAGATATTTCCCCATTGAGACGTTGAACCTATTGAGGGTGCATATAGAAAATGGGTTGTTTTGATTATGGAAATCACCATAGTATTAGAATCTAATGTGTGAGTATATTATTTTTATAAAAATTCTATGTCATGAACTATAATGGCTGAGAATTTATTTTTTATATATTTTTAGGTATATGGGTGACCCCATCGAGTTTTTAATTATAAGATGATTCAGGTTGGATGCAATTCACATGGATAAGTATTGAGATACATGAGATTCGTGGATGATCTTTGTAGATCTGGAATTCATGCCTAATATTAGTGCGAAATTCATTGGTTTATGTCTTTCAATATGAAATGTATCCCTAATACTATGATATCAAAGGGTCTTCCCTTACAATTCTTTAATGATTACCTCATACATATGGATTTAATGGAAATTACCCTTGAATATACTGATGATACATGATGAAAATGTAATTCCATATATATAGGTATTACACCTTTGAGTATACATGATCATCTATGGTGATCAAATAATAATCATCCAGGATCTTGATGGCTATTGGATTTCAGAGGGTAGTCACTAAATGAATTAATGATGAAATGTGATTAATGAGGATATCTTAGATTTATCCCTCTAGGAATTTTTATCATAACATGATTAATATGGTATCACCTAAGGTTATCTCAAAGAGATCACCAAGTTCAATTATTGTATATTGATTTCCTAGGATCATCTCATTATAATCGGCGATGACCCCTTATGAATATTGATCTCCTAGGATCACCACCTAAGGATTGGAATTGAGCCTGATCCTATGGATTTCAAAGGATCATTTCTTAGGAATTGATGATGATACTTGGGGAAAATTTATTTTGAGGTTCATCCTCATAAGATTAATATTTAAACAAAATAGTTCTTAATTTCATAGGACTTACTCCAATGAATGTGTTATGTGCCTGATATTAGTTGGCATGGTTTAGTAACATAATCAGAGAACCTCAAATATTGGACTGTATAGGTTTGGGTAAATATATGATGTATTGTTAGTTCATGATGATCAACGGTGATTTATTTATTTTAGTTCAGTTATTACTTGTATTGTGTAATAATATCAAATACATAATAACATGTTTATGGTAGAAGATTATAGGAACACCAGTTTGATAGGCCAATTGAAATCTTTTTCTCACCAACTCATGAGATATTTTTGGCACATCTGGACCTTATATATTCATTTAGTATTATCATGATACGTAAGGTGGATCATGCTAAGGATTGATGTTATAGTGTTGAATGAGTGGGATAGAAAATTACAATAGGGTTTTAGAGGATGGGATTACGGTATGAATCGTAGACGGTAGTATATCCTATATTCATTTTGTTTTCTTCTTATATTTATCCTATATATGTGTTTGGGTTGGAGGGTGATATGCTATCATATTCTAGCATGGATGTGAGTTTGTATGACTACTTACCATATTTCATTTGATATAAAACTATTGTATATAAAATTTCTTCTATGTAATCTATTTATTTGGTGTAGATTATGATGGGTTATTTTTATCTTTTTGAACACTCTAATATAAGGTTATAGTCTTCCCAGGATATAACCCTAAAAACCCACTAGTATCTAGTAGCCTTTATCGTATGGGGATGCACACCTGAGGTAATGTGGTGACCCTGTGTAGAATCTGATGAGTGGTCTTAGATTAGGGACATTTCAATGTGGTTTATACACTCCCATAAGAAAGATGTAAAACATTATATCAATATTTTATTTTTTCTTAATATTTGTGCAGATGGTAAACCAATGATATTGGATTGTGTTTGAGCATGTGATGGATATTGAGATGCTACGTCATGAACACTTTTTCTGATTGGACATCCATTTTAACAAGGATATAAGATCTTTTTTCTTATCTTTCAATTTCACAATTGTATGATTTCACCACATATGTTATAGTTGAGTTTGAGGATTTATAATTTCTATATATTTGGTTTTTGGATTATTGGAATGGGTCCTATGTAGATGAATTATTTTTGTCATGTAGGATTCACATGAAATTAATATTCTTTCTTGTGATTGATATCACTGATGACATAAGGATCAATTTCTTAAAGTGTTGAAAATATAATATAAAGTGTTTTCCCATATAACTTGTTGGAGGAATTCTTTTCAGTTTAACTTCATTATATTTTATATTATGATAGTTCTTATCTATCTATTATGATATACATCCCATTGGAAATGAATTTTAATCACCTTAGTGCAAGAGATGTATATTGGACCTTTTAGGTTGATACATGGATTTTTATGTTCATTGATGAACCCATTGGGGGTGATTGAAAAATCAAGATCAATTATTTAATGTTCAATGTAAATGTATTTTGTGTTTTCCCATAAATATTATTGGAAGAGTTATACTTAAAAAAATTTATAACTATGGGATAAATATTATAGATCATGGTAGGGTTATTCTACTTTATATACACTTGCTAATAGATGAGAATGTTATCCTTAAGGGGGGTGTCTCTATTATATTGGGGTCCGAGGAGGATTAGCTTCATGTCATGTTTCTGGATTCCCTAATCTCATATATAGATTCCCTATGGGAATCAGGGACTTAATAGGTTTATGACGTGGCCTGTGATGGGTGGTATGCGCGAGACATTAGAATGGGTGGATTGGAACATGAGTGGTCGGGTTATATTTCAGATGGGTCCAGAGAGGTCTCCCCCTAACATGTGACCTATATGATATATGATTTACAAATTAAGCTGGAGATATTAATTTACAGATATGCGTCTCAGGATTTTAGTGAGGTGGTTTCTATGTATGAGATGGGTTATGGTATAAGATGGTATCCCAAGGGATGGGTTTTCTAGGAATTATTAACAACTTAGTTATGTGAATCATGGGTATATTAATTGATTTATGAGTTTTGTGGAAAGGATAAGTGACCGAGTATATGATATATGAATAGTAGATCATTAGACTCTTTTGATGTAATGCAGTTAGAGTGATTTCAGAATCAGGGCTTGTTTCAAACAGCAGGAATAGTTGATTTACTACCTTTATTAGTTTCATGTGTGCTTCTTATGGGGATTATGAATCAACATCCATGATGGTAGAATCTAGAATGGATTTAGTGTGTGTTAAAGCTTTTGATTTTGGGAATGATGCCCCATCTGGTGGGTGATTGGGTGATAGGAAATGTCCGGGGTGAAATTCTTGATATTAAAGAGGAACAACAAATGTTCTTATGGATTGATGAGGATTTCATAATGAGTTCCATGTCACATAATTAGGAACATATTCCATTGAATGATGAGATGAGATTCCTCGGATCATTGTATGGGTTGTGAAACTTGGTGGTACATGAGTGTACACCTATTATATTTAAATGATACCGATGTTGTTCACACTTGTTTTGGGTGGATCCATTTTAGTTATGAATCAATGAGTAGCCATGTACATGATAAGGGATGATATCCTTGACAGAATGATAGTGGGATTTGATTTAGGAGTTTTTGATAGATAAGGTAAATGTCCCTCTTTGGTATTAGAGACATTGGGGTTTGATGGGGTGTAGTGGCATAATAGAGTCATGTTTGCATCACTATGTATATAATATGGAAATAATTATATTAGAATTTTATGGGTATGGGAATGTACTGAGAAAAGTGATATACACTTATTGATGGAACTATTTGAGGAAGCACTTTTAAAGAGATATATGTGTAGACATATGTTGAGGATGAACCATTGTGTACTTGAGGGTGAGACCCACATTGGGAATATAAATTTAGCCGGTTTTGTGGTTGATTCTCCAGGTGATTTGGGAATGTGTTCTGTTTTATTTTATGAATTTGAGATTATTTATGAGGGTGACAATCATGCCAAATCACTACATGTGGTAATAAATGTGGAATGATCTATAGAGGAATGATCTCATGTTAGTGGGGTCCTGGATGATGAGACTGATCATTATACGGTTGAGTCGATGCTTGGATATTGAAAATGAAATTGATATAATTGTGTCTATTTTCATCGAGAATATTATATTTTAGATTTATATGGGTTATTCATAGTTTCCATGTGTTGGAATTGGTATTTAAATGCTCGTGATATTATTTGAGCATGTTGTTGGCCCATAAGAAATTTTTTGTAATAGGGGATTCCAAAGGTTGGAGTACCATGGATCGAAATTAGAATTTTTGATATGAGTATTATAGAAGGGAGAACCATAATACTTTACATGATTTAATTTATGAATTTTCTTAGTTTTGAGAAAAATGTGTTCCTTGGAGTCTTGTCTTGATTTTGGAAATGGCGTTTAGTAGAGGATCAATTTGTGATGAATAGTGTGCCTCTTGTTTGGAGTTTCACAACATAAGCTCTGTTGTTGTCTTAAAGTATAAAAAAATTATTTATTGATGAATATATGGTCATGATTGGTTGATATTTGTGTTTGGAAGACTATATAGGCATCTCAAGGAGGATAAGTGTGATGTTCTGGTAGTTTTAAAACAAAATTGATTAAAAATTATAAAAAATTGTAATTTTTTATTTTTGATTATTTGAGAAAGATGAAATAATAATTTACTCCATTATGACATATAATAAATATTTTCTAAGTATTTCATTTGTTCAATATTGGTATGATAACACTTGGCCAATAATTTTGGGGCATTCCATTTAATGGTACTTTTGGAATTATATTAATGTTTATTAAAATAAAAATTAATTATTCCAAAAAATATAACATTGATATCCTTTGAATGGATTCTATGATTGAAATTTTGAAAATGTAGTTGAGTCATAAATTATTTATTTTTATAGGCTATGTGTAAACCATATCCAAATTCTAGAACTAGAGACAATATTAACAAAGATATTTAAATTAAATTAAATTTATTAAATTTATTTTATTTATTTATAGTTATACTCCCTCACTTCCAGCCTAATAATGGCCAATGGATTAGGGAATCTTTCTCTTTTTTACATGATGTATGTATTGAGAGGATATGGGGGTGGCGGTGGGGAGGTTTTTCTAGACCTTTTCCATGGTGGAGATCGAGATCAGATTATGGTGTAACCTATATCAGGTTTATATTTAGACTCAAAGAATCATTATGTTCACCATGAAGTAGGAAAATTTTCAATTTCTCCATTTTTAAATTAAAATCACCAATTTAGTTTTTAATGGGATTATTATACTATATGTGGGAAACTAGGGCCACCATGTGATGATTCTGGTTAAAATGGGTGATATGGGGTGATTCTAAAGGATTTCCATTTTAGAAACCCGAATACACAACATGAGGTTTTCAAGAACATGTCTTGTGTGTTATTTATTTTTTAGAGTGTGTTATATGACAAGACTACATAGCATATGATACTTCTGTACATTCCATGTAGGGTGTCTTTGGATGTGGCTAAGAACTCGACTAGAAGCCAAATTTGGGGGTCTGGGTTGTGTTTGTGATAAGTCCAGACACCATGAGAGGTTCATGGTTAGTGGACATGTGGGGTATTTTTATAGGGGACATGTATGGTATATTACTAAACCCCATGTATGGTACATGACCATTAGTCATGTGGAGTACTCACTTAAAGGCATTATGAATATCAAGGATGGGTAATGGTGAGGATCACACACCATGTACTGTTGAGACACGTCATGTACTTGGGACTTAGAATCCTTATTTGATCCAGAAACATGCCTAAATGGGGATATTGAGAGTCAACACACACTAAGCTAAAAAAACATTTACTACCATACTCTAGGATTTTTTCCATGCCCTTGAGTAGGAATCGTACATATGAGGAGTTCCTTCATAATTTTGTCCATGTAGAATAAAATAGTGAGACCCATTGGGAATGTTGATGAATTTTAAGAGACGATTCCTGGAAGGCGAGATATGACATATAAGTTATTACTCCAATTATTAGATCTAGAGGTCCCCTAGGGGTGACAAAATATGACACTTAGTTGGGGTTTAGAATAATTATGGAGGGACTTGATATAGGATCACCATGGTCCATTATCTAAAATTACATTGGGCTTTCCCATGTTAGTGGGACCAGATTATATCCTATTAAAATGGATAGTGTATGTGTGTTAGGGATGACCATGGATGAATGAGGATATGATATTGGTAGTATTTCATATTTTTAAACTAATTAATATAAGGATTACATTTCTGGACTAATGATTTCCTAATTTAATAATGATGATGTTGAGGGTTTCTATGCACTTTGAGTGATGGGTGTTTGCCTGATAGATGAGAAATTGATAGAGGGACCCATGTGGGTGTCCTAGTGGAGATTTAGCTCAGGGGACCCCTTTTTGTTACCCAATGTTATGCAGACCATCTTGAGGGTGTGTATGTCAAATGAATAGTGATTATTACAAGTGACCCTGGAATCCAAGTTGATAGTTTGAGATAGCTATGTCCATAAAAACGATAGGTCATGCACTAGAGTGTTGAAATTTCGATTTGTTTGGTGGTTTTTGGTTGATGGATTACCTTGTCAAGATGTTATATGTGAGATGACTTGGATGGGGAAAACATCCCGTTGAGATGTATTATGATACATGGTATTCCTTGGATGATGTTGTAAGATATAACCTTTATGATTGATATTAGTTTGGGATGTCATGTATTATCTCCTTGGATCCAAAAATTAATTCTTAATACTATGATTTCATATGTTCATCCCTAAGAAAAGTAAAAATAATTTCATTATATTTATGGATTCCTAGGACATAATCCTTGGATATGATGATACATCCAGAACCATATGGAATTCTTAGGATAAAGGATTCATCATTCAGGATTACATGGTTACCAAGGATTATCTCATAGGGACATACATCGTATCTGATGAATATTGGATTTCCTTGGGTCATCCCCCATAGAATCAGTGATGATTCTTGATTGCTGTAGATTTACTTGGTTCATCAACCTATGAATTGGTGTTGATGCTTGATGATTATGGTATTTCCATAGATAACACTCTACCGACTATTGAGGTTTCTTGATGACTATTTATTTCCTAGGATCATCACCAAGGAATTAGTAATAATGCCCCAAGAATATTGATCTACTTGGATAGCCTTATAATAATAACCCTTGTGCATCTTTCTATTGATTACAGACAATCACCCCTTAATAATGAGTGATTACTCATAATTAATATTGATTATCTTTTATCATCACCATATGAATCCATTCTAAGACAAATACAACTAAATTACCTATGATATATGCATAAGAGTGGGACACGGTCCGGATATTAGATGGAATGTGTTTTTAACATTTTAGAAGACAACATGACTCTTCATAAAGTAGCTTTGATCAATCCTAAGTGTAATGTTAGAACCCTAATATAAACAATGATTTAGTAATTTATTTAAATTAAGTTAATATGTAGAATGGGTGGGAATATCACATGACTTATAACTAGTTTATGGAAACTGATGATTGGTATATCATTTTGGGTGGTCTATTAAGAATTTATTTTTCACCCCCTACATAGGAACATTGGTTCATGTGAAGACCATATGTCTATATTTATGTTGATCTTAGAACATATAGTAGATATTTCTATGGCCTAGTGTGGATGTGATGCATGATCGGGCTTGGATAGCTCGATAGTTATTTAAAGGCAAGTATTTAGGTTAATGATTAGGATATAAGTAAGGCCTATATATTTTTTTCTATTATTTTTATTGTATATGTCATCAAACTGGGTAGAGATCAGTTTTGGTATTTGGTCATTACCTTTAGCCTGTATGAGTTCATACTAAATTTTATTTAATGTTGAATTGTATATTTAATTTATTTTAAGTAACATGTATATTTTCTATAGATACTGGTGTTTTACTTACCTCTTATCACAAAATCTAGTATGGGGGTACAATCTCTCCTTGGTATCTCCCTAGACAACATATTCATGTTAGAAACCTCAGGAATATGGAGAGGGACACCTCATGTCACATTGTGACTTGTTCTAGAAACTCTAGAGTGGTCTTCAGATAGGGACATTATACATCCTTATATTTGTGAAGAGACAAAATTTCATTATAGATTCAAGATGATATCCATGAAAAAGAAGAGTGAAACTATCAATACAATAATAATAATTAGTATCAATAATATTACCATTAGTTCATGAATCTACATCATAAATTCCCAATAAATTTTTAGTTCCCCCAAACAGTTAGATATTATTGGTTGAAAAGAGAAGCATCATTTTACATTTCCTAGTGGGGTCCTTTTATCTTAAAATATTTATAAGTGAATGGTTTACTCCCACTAAGATAATTTAATATGTTTACCAACCACTTGAAAATATAATAGGGTTAGAATTCACCTCATGAACATTCATCTCTAACAGATATCCTTTCTACAATGATGTTATCACAGGGTCACTCTTATCCCAAAGATAGAATAAAATCAAAACAACCAAAGGTGGAACGCAAACCCTTAAGAACCTTGTTGTATAGATCTCAACTTCAAGATGAATCACATATAGTGTCAAATTCCTCCCCATATAGAGTTTATGAATTCAATAATTTCATATAATAAAAGAGGATAATTAAAAACCGTCATTTAATTCCTAAATTATCCTAAAAGTAATGGATTCCTTTATAAATAAACACTACTATCTCATCCTCCTTAGGTTGTCTGAAATAATTTATCCAAATATATGCCATAGATCACAATCAATTTTATCTATTTCACTTTTTTATTGGAAGCACCATTACTCAAATAACTATAAAAATATTGGAAAAACATTGGCACTATCTTCCAGATTGTATCACAAGTGAACTCATAACAATTAATGAGAAGGATGATTAATCACCTTCTAGCCAGGTCAGTTAAGATAGTTCACAGATGAAACTAAATATGTCATAAATTTAAAAAACTCACGTCTCGTATTTATAAGACATGTGATCTAAATGTTTTCTATCTTATATAATATTATAATATATTGGTCATGTGTCACAAAAAAGATTCATACTCAAGAATAAGTCAAATGCAACATCCTTATAATTTCCTCCATTACGACTACATGCACTAGACATCCTTAGAATGACCCTATGTAGTCTATAAAAACCAATACTTAAATTTAACATACTCCAAACTATATATTATCACTATGATAAAAGCATTTTATGTCCCACATCAGCATATATTGAACTCCCAAAACCCGCCTCCACTAATATTCGTGTCTACGACTATTTCTATGGAATCAATAAAATCATGGAAGGAATTACATCAAATCAATATGTCACATGGTATTGTAAATCCATGCCGACAATAACATTCATGGAATATATAAAAAAATATGATATCATAACAATATATATATATATATATATAATATGTGACATAATGTTAAATGATATATACGAGTAATTAGCTACATCCATCACATCCATAAAAGATGCCATCTAAAATGGTAACTAAATTTTATTTACCATCATCATTGGATCTCTTCACCACCAGAAATATAAATCTTATGTACAAAACCTATCATCATGATCATCCATCCTCCATATTAATTGATCATCATTGTCACAAGGTGGACAACATGCATGTTCACAAGAATTGGTTTGCATAGAAACAACACCAACTCCAGTATCCCATATATGATGAATTAAATTATTACATTGGCATAAGATATAAATAATCACATCATAAAAGACTGAATACCATAGTAGTCTTGGTAAATAAGATAGGTACATGTTTTGGTGATAAAAATGTGTCTCGCACCACAAAAGACCTGTTTTTCCTAAACCGAGTATATGACCCACCCTAAAAGAACATCCTGGGGTAGAGGAGTAGGTTTCACACAAAACATGGTATTCACAAAAAATAAATATGCATCCAAGGTAACTCTATAAATAATAGTTCCATAAGTGATCCTGATGTTTGAAAATATGGACAAGGCATATGCACAAAAAAGCTAATTGTTGCACAAAACTAGTCTTTTTCATGACCATAAAGTTTCACACTAATTGTGATGTAAAATCACCAATATAAGATATTAAAGGCCTATAAAAAATGGTTGGGAAGCATAAAACCCTATTTACACACCATAGTGATGTTTCCCAATATCAACTTCTCTTTTTGGATATATATATAACCTCACCCCAGACATTGGAGGGGGGATCTCTAGAAAATGAAGAACCACTCACGGTTATGGATAACATTCATTATAAAAAAACTTACTACACTAGAATTTCATATACCCTTAAAGGTAGAGAAGTCACACGACCGACCTCCCATGAGACCCAAATCCGATTGGATTTTAGTTGAGTGTTCACTTCAAAACACCACTAAAGGCATGTTGGGTTCTCTCTAGAGAAGTATCATTCGAAAAACCATAAGCTATATGAAATAGTAAATGTTTCATGCACACACACATAAAAAATACATGTGGTGGGCCTATGATAGATAACATGGATTGTGTAACCCTATTTGATCATAATATATTCTATTTTAACACAACAACCTTTTATTTCATGACCCGACACCCCCTATGCTTTAAGAACAACTTATACCATTTAACAACCTTTTAATCCTAAGAATAGGTACATTGATGCCTTTTATCCTAAAAATAAGAACCCTAACATCATATCATCTGGTTAAATCTCCTCTATAGTAGTTTTTACACCATACCCCACCTAGATATTCATGATTAGTAAGAACATAATCCTTAAGGGTGACATCATTGTGGGAAAAAACATACCTATCTTGGCAGAGAGTCATTTTTTCAGATCCACCACTTACCTTGATATAGTCCTCTTCAAGGTATAGCCCCATCCATATATGAATTGAATGATTTAAAACATCCTAGCTCCATGTCCAAGTTGTATAATGTTAAAATTTAATAGAATATCCTAAAAACAAAATGTTAAAATATAGCCTTACCATGTTTTATGTACATGGGATTCCACATGTATCATAATCATGGGATGTCACTTCTCCCATTCTGTGAGATATCACCCTACTACCAACACCCCCAAGCAGTTTCTACCTATATGCCCACACCATCCCCCATTGATGATCCTTCCATGAAACAAGTATCCTTACCACATGATGTTAAATATCATGGACTGGTCCTATCACATGACCTTTTACTATGGAATGAAACTACATGTGTTTTGATCCATGTCACCTAAATTGGGTATAAAGGAAAACTCCTTGAGGTTAAAATCTTGATGAAACCTTGTATGAAATCTTCCACTTGGGGACACACTTAACCAAACCATTGAGCATGATATCTTCACACATGGGGAAGCACACCACCAAACCCTTGTGTGTAAAATATTCTCCCCAATAATAGAATTAACCAATCCCTTGAGTGTTAAATTCCCCCCTGGGAAAAAACTACACCAAATAACATCTATCAAATATTCCACTCTGGGGAAACACTCCACCATATCCAGAGTGAAAAATATTCCCCATGGTGACACACTCCACCAAACCAAAATTTTGTATTTTTCCCCCATGGGGACACACTCAGACACTAACATGTCTCAAAGAGACATTAAGCATGCACCCAACTCGTCTATGGGTGACGTTAAACCAGTGACCGACCCATCTCTATAAGAAATTAAACTTGTGACTTTACTCATCTCTATAAGATATTATAATTATGCAATTATCTAGAATTCATATCCCATATAATAAACATGTGGTTCATGAGGTAAAAACCCTTAGATGCATTGTGCCCCTGGTTTTAACTACCATGTGGCTGGCACGGGATGATTTTGTATCCTTTCCTAAGATGCCTCACACATGATATTCATTCCTAATGCAGAATAATATATATATAACCAAACTAACGAATCCAATACAATTCCTAGATATAACCAATGTTACTATCTACTCTGATTAAAGGTTTTTACCCTATTGAGAATGAATTAGCATAATTAATTGACATCCACCCTTAGATGGCACTAGGAATGAGTTTAACTGACATGAATTCATTCTATGAGGGAAACCTAGAATATGAAATTTGCTATAATTCAATGAAGGATGAACCAAAATCCCATCATTCTATTTCAATTAAGGAGATGAAATTAGTGATTAATGTGAAGGAATCCTCTGTCCTTCGGAAATAGGGAATGAAATGAAAAATTATTATGTTGCATGACCCTGTCAGAAGGTGCATAAAAAAATGGAGAACCCAATGTGAAAAACATATCTTTAAAATATGGGGACTTCTAATGATGGGGAACTAATATATTTGCATATAAAATTATATATATTCAACACTAGTTCTCACTAGTAATGCAGTTGGTCCAGTATGAAACTCAACTATGACATGGGGAAGATAACATTAGGCATCCTCAATCTATGAAATCATCATTGTAGATCCATTCCCAATTTAGGGAATAATGTACGATGTTGTGGAATTTGGAATCAACATCATTGTGTATTTAGTTATGGATGATTCCATATACTCTATAAGACCTATAATATCGAATACTAGCGACCTAACACCAACAGGTGCATGGGTGGGGGAAATGTTGGTGTGACAATCCACCTTGAATAGACCCCTACCATGATAGCTAATACACCTTCATCTACAAGGTTCCCATTCCCTATTCCACCATTATAGATATTTTAGAGGAGGATGATAAATGATATTGTTATTTGATACTAATTGAAAGGGGCCATTCCAACAAATTATATGACCTTTTAATATATTGAGTCATCTGGTTTACTCCATTCCCACTTCACCCACTTAGTCCTGAACACTTGATGCTAGAAAAAGGGATAGAACTTGTATATTTCTCAACTATAGGAATCTTATGAAGCTCCAATGGTCCATTTCAGTACCAACATACCCAATCATACCCCTTCAATGGGTGAATGGGTATCTATCTTAAACCACATCTATTTGACATCACAACTACCTCTATGGAAGGTTGTGATGATTATTTCAGTCACTATCACCACATTCAACCATTGTGGGTCATCCCATGGGAAAGAATAGAAATGTAGAGGTTCTACCCTAACTACTAGAAAACAAGGAAAATGTCATCCCTATACTACCACAAACCAGTGCATAGCTCCCCCCAGTGCTAATGATATTCCAAATTCTAAAGAATAATCATGGTATCAGAGGGAGAACACATGTCATGGGTGTTACACCCATGGTATAGGTCACCAAACACATGTTGAGAACCAAAGATACCCTCAGAAAAAAATTCTTGGAGAATTACTGTGGAATCACTTGTAGGACCCAGGGAATCATCATGTCACAATATATGTATGAGAATCTAAGGAGATTGATGAATCTGATGAGGGAAACTTTACCCTAGCTGCAAAATTTTGGAGAACAATCCTCTCGACTATGTCTTAAAATTCCAGAACCAGAGTTCTACTATATTCCAAGACCCCTTTATGGAAACATATAGGTGGAGATAATTTTAGACTCCTTCCAAGGACTCAGAGTGAAACTATCTTCTTTATCATTATTTTCCATCCTTTCCAGCACTAAAGAAGAAGATGGAGGGATGTACGGATCTGTGTTGATTCCCTCATATGATGTTATACACTCTACTAAGCCTCAAATTGATTCTTCCTCCCTCACACTCAACGAATTGGAAAATACCATATCTTATATGGACATGATATTGAAGTTGGATCCTCCGCCAAGGAATATTATTGCATGTAATAGATATTGGACTCATGTGGGGCCCCCTCTCCAAGAAAATTAGTATAAAAGAAGTCCTACATCTCTGTATCCACCCATATCTCTACCTGTGACAATCAGGTCATGGGATGACTAATGGAAGACCATCCTGTGGTAGTGAAAAATATGACTTATGTGAGATTATGGTCATGGTCTAGATACGAGTCTCGTTTTGGATACAAAAATCTCTAGATTTTTTCATCTCAGAGACACTCACTGATGACAATGTTGTTAAAATTCTCTAGTATATCTAGGTGATTCTTCTCTTCCTTAGAGACTATCCATTGACCTACCCAAAGATACACGATCACCTCTATTCCATTCAACAACATAGTAAAAGTATTGAGATCACAACACTCACTATAGCTCAACACCCTGATTCATATGGATACCTCTAGAATCTCTAACAAACCCACTTAAAGATCCTCACTATGCTATAATTGGTTTTTAAAGTGGTGTATCAACATGTGTATAAATGAGAATGGGGTAGTATACTACCATCCATTTCAACCCTATCATACAAAAGTGATGAGAACATCAATCTGGAAAAACCTTTTTAAAATTAAGGTTCCTATATGACTAACAACACGGTCAATAATTTCATTACTAACCTACCTTAGGGTCATATAAATAGGGCTACCGACACAGGGCCCAAAAAGGAATACTAGCCTCCATGGGTGACAAAATACCATTAATACCCCCTGCAAGGTGTCCACACTCATCATAATATTCATCCACTAAGCTTCAAGATCCCCCATTATGTTTTGTTGTCATATGATCATCGATACACTGAAAAAGGAAATGGACATTCTCGGGCCGTTTAACCATCTGAGGTAGTGCACAAAGTTGAGTTAGACCCCAGGAAATCTTCTTTACATAAAGAGAATAAGGAATAAAAAAACTCACATGTGAGATCATTACCAAAAATCAATTATACCATTAATATTTGATAATGGTCTTCAACTCTCTTATAGAGGGGCACCCGATACTCCTTGGTCAGTTTCCCTAATTTGAACTTAGTAGGACCTTAAACTGGAGGACCCCGGAACACCCTGATAGGGGAGGGGTGGATTAGGTTGTCCTATTTTTTTAAACAAATGGATCTTTTTACCACAATGGTAGGAACAAGATAAACCTATATGAAGAGTCTGTGATGAAATCAATCAGTCACATGTAAAGAAATGACACAACAATTTTACTTGGTTCACCACTAAGGGATGCGTCCAAGGAGCATACAACAACAGTGTGTCGATTGCACCAAATACCAAAAATCTTCACAAGATGTGGATTACAAGATTTTTTCATAGTAACTCTATGACATGTGAAATTACTTTACAAGGTTTTAGGGATATCACAATGTGTCATTCAAATCACTTCCGCTGACTCCACCTTTCTCACTGTTTTGGAAGAAAGTTCACTTAGCTTATCGACATGAAGGTGACAAAAATATTTTAACATTAAATCAAGCATCCTAATCTATAAATGGATGCATGATGAAGTTCAATTTTCACCCACAAATTTAATTTACATTCCCACACACTGATATGTTCTGAAAATTAATTTTGAATACTGATTTGGACAATTTCCAGGCTTTCTTGGGTGTTCCATGTACCAATCTCTTCTTCAACATACTATGTTTTAGGTATGGTTTTCATATCACCTCCTCTCTATACCACTATTGATTCCATCCCTACTATGCATAATTCCTTACTCCACAGTGTACTACCAGAGCTTCCTATGTGAATTTCAATTTCTTATGCGGCCTTTTTTTCTTATGTGGATGGTTATCTTTGCATACCGTCTTCTCCTCCATAAAGCACTTAGGGATTCACCATATTTATTCACATATTTTAATTCTCCAATTTTGTTGCTTAATGAAGAGGATTACTGCTCCTTATATATGCACTAATAGAAAAAAAAATATGCTAAGCCAAGATTTATAGATTCATGGTTTTTAGTAGAGCCTCCACTACATACCACTCCTATTTTATGAACGACAATAATCTTGAAACAATCATCATTGTGCATAACACATTACATCACCATGAATCGTCATTACAATCCATTTTTTAGTTCTTCAAAATACTATGCATACTATTCCTGCTGCTAGATACATGACTGCGAACCATTCCTAGAATATGGTACGTAGTCCATGTTCCGAGGAATGAGGTACCCTTATTTTAAAATTTTTTTATGCCATTTTTCAAACTATACACACTTATATGAAAAGATTCTTTTTCTATCATCAAACACATGATATTGAGGCCCAAAAATTTGGAAAACTCTATGAAACTACACCGCATTCAATACTACTTTCATCCTCAAATATATGACCAAATTCATTGAAAACTCCTTAGTCATCCATGTAAAGATTGAAAACAAACAGAAACCATACTCCATTATCATCAATGAACAACCCTGGTTCCAACAATCTCCTCCTCTGGGTATGTTGGAAATCTTTATATAAATTCACGAAAGTGCCAGCCAAAATAAAAAATTAAACACTCAAGAAACAACTCATCCATCACTATAAGTCTATGTGAGTTGTCCTTCATGTAGAAAACAAGAGATAGGAAATGAATAGAGTTCAAATTCTTATAATTTCCCCCTATAGTGGCATTAAAAACTTTTTCCATTCTCCATCGTTCATGTATCTAGAAAAAAAAACCGATCACTCTCCATTGAATTTATTCATTCTCTATATTTTCTTTTCTCCCTTATAGTTGCATTTACGACTTTTTCCATTCTCCAGATTATTTTTATCCATAAAAAAATAGATCCCTATCCATTGAATTAATCCATTAACCCCATTGGAAATAATCCCAATAAACCGAATTATGACTTATAGAGCTCAAAGACATGCTTCCCCTAGATCGTATGTCCCCCATAAACCAGCATCACTTCCATAACCATATTAAAAATTTCTAAAAAAAATGGGGAGAGGGGAATTTTTTGACCTCCTTATACAGTTGTTGGTGGTTGAACACCAAGGATCAACCGATGTTTCTCAAACATAGCCACTGCCAGTGGCTTGGTAAGAATATCAACCACATTCTCATCAGTACCCACATGTTCCATTTTGATCATGCCTTGTTCAACTTTTTCCTTGAGGAAGTGATATATAATTTCAATATGTTTTGTACAAGAATACAGAACAAGATTATTTATAAGATTAATTGTGCTCTTATTATCATGGTACATCACCATCATTTTGTTCACCTCATTACCAATTTCGATTAGTTGCTGCTTCATCCAAAGTATATGAGTACAATATTTTTTTGGGGAGATATATTCATCTATTACTGTACTAAGAGAAGTAATTTCCTATTCTTGCTCATCCATCCCACATATTTATTACCAACAATGAATGCTATATAACTAGTGGACTTTATATCCACTACATCTCTAGCCTAGTTAGCATTATAAAACACTGATAGTTCAACAACACTTCCTGTAGAAAATTTTAAGCCATAATTGTGAGTACTTTGAATGTACCTCATGATTCATTTCACTAACTCCATATGTTATTATTTTAGGTTACTTTAAAAGAGATCCAATAAACATGTTACATAGACATTATTTGTTCATGTTGATGTCAATCACTGCAAGCTTCCAATGACTCTACAATACATTGTGGGATCCACAGAAGTCCCATCTTCATGCTTTCTATGTTTTGTTCAAACTGCAATTGGAGTCGACATTGGTTTGGAATAATGAATATTAATTTTTTCCAGTACCTCTATTGCATAATTTTCCTGTTAAATGAATGTGTAATCCATCCTTTACATCACATGAATCCCTAAAAATTATGTGTGTTCACCAATCATTGACATTTCAAATTATGATTTCATGTGATTGGAAAATTCATCAACTGATCCCTGCCTTCTTCCAAAAAAAATAATGTCATTAATGTACACCAATAAAACGAAATTAACCCTATAAGAATTCTTCTTATAGATATTGTGATTCACTACTCCTCTTTTAATTTGATTTTTTTGTAGTAAGAATCTAGTCGAGAGTACCACACTTGTGGTGCCTGCTTCAGTCCGTAGAGTGCTTTCTTTAATCTGTAGACCTTTATTTCAACATTCCCATGTAGGAAACCCACCAGTTGTTCAATGTAGACTTATTCCTCAATAATACCATTTTGGAATTTTGTCTTAACATCCATTTGATACAATTTATATCCTCTTTAAATTTCCATGGAATGAAACAACCTGAATGACTCTAGGCTAGCCACCAGAGAAAATTTTTCCTCATCATCGATACCTTAAATATTTTAATATTATTTACACACTAATAAAACCGTGTTTCTGATCACATTTACATGTTAATAAAATTTATTCTTGAATATCCACTTTATACCAACATGATTTTTATTTTTGGGTCTCATCATTAGATCCAATGTTTAATTTTTGTCAATATGATTTAGTTTGTTGTTCATTGATATAACCCATGATTCTTTCTTTGAAGATTCATCAGATGAGGATGGTTCCACAACATATTGAAATGTAGAATTTTAATTATTAATCATTCTCATTGTCTATGTAGGTGCATTATGATCCCTGATAATATTGGACTAATCAATCTCTACTCTTTGATTTATCATTTGGGGATCAACCGAATTCCCCCGAACTATGGATTCAATTTCTGATTCATCTACTAATCCAACATCATGATGTGACTATTGAGTGTTTTTACACATTCCTCAAAGTTTTATTAGCATTTTTTCCATGTTCAAATTCTTACAAATCTGCTATCACATTATCATGAGGATTCCTTGAAGCATTCATGTTTTTTTGTTTCAATGATCTTAACATCACTGCATTATACAATTCTTCCCAGGAACTTATTGAAACACTTGTAGGATTTTCTATTCATTGAGTACCCAATTAATATTCCTTTATCTTCATTTTCTCCATACTTCCCTTTCTTTTCTTCTTTGTTTTAGATGACACATTTTCTACCATAAACATGATAATATTTAAAAGGGGGATTCTACCAATGAAAAAAATTCTTATGGTGTGTTTGTCTCACCCATATATATCCCTGTTTTATTTTTAATATACACTGCAACTTGTACTGTCTCTTTTCAATAATATCATGGAATACAACTCTGGATCAACATAGTTTGGGACATGTTGTTTACTTGTCTATTCCTAATATCAACAAATCCATTTTGTTGTGGAGTTCTCACAGCAGCCTCCTCATTTTTTTCCCATAATTCTCTGGATAATTTTCAATTTCAATGGGTGTGTATTCCACTCCATTATTAGAATATTTGATTTTAATCTTCCATCCAGTATCATTATCAGTGATTCGTCGATAGGTTTTCATGAAATCAATCACATACCGCTTATTACGTATAATGATCACACATGCCATTCAAATGTAGTCATCTATAAAAAAACAAATCACTTTTATCCATGTGTTCTAAAAACATTTATTGGGCCAAAAATGTCTGTATAGATGAGGTCAAGGAGATTTGATGATATTTTATTCTTTGGTATATAGGAACTTCATTCTAGTTTCCCACACATTTAGGTATTGTAGGTCTTTTCTCGTTAACGATTTAGATTAGGGATATCCATGACTATCGTCATCATAGATATCTTTTCTTGGTATTGATGATAGATGTGACCCAATATTCGATGCCACAAGTTGTTTTCTTCTTTAATGGTTATATATAAAAAGTTTTCTTTACTATCAACTTGATACAAGTTTTCCTCTGTTCAATATTCTTTCATAAGAAAATTCCACATATTTTCTCTTATATTAAAACCTTTCCAGATTGAATGTCATAATAAGGACTGAGTCATAGAGTTGACTCACACTCAAAAGATTGTTTTATAACCTATCAACCTAAATAGCATCAGTATTCTACAGCTTTCCCTAAGCCAGTTTAGTATTTCCACCTCCTTTGATCTTTAGAGCACCATAATTACTGAACCCGACTGTTCCATCGATCTTTTTCATGATATTCGTTAATAGGTCTACATTTACCACCATATGGGATGAACATCCACCATCAAGAATCCAAATGTTTTTGTTCTTGGTATCTTTGAGAGCTACTTCTGCAATGTTAGATTTATCAATTTTCTTCTTTTCATTCTATGAGTTATTGGATTGAGTGTAGGACACTGATGGACTTTTAATTCTCTCTTCCATGTACATAGGTTCTTCATATGAATAATATTTTTTCGAAGGAGAAAACCTATTTGAAATAAAAACACAATCTGGTTGATGATTATTGACCTATCTCTGATCATTGTAAGAATTCCTCTAATCATACCTCTACCTTCAATACACAAATTTATGACAAAAATAGAATAGTGATAACAATATCCATAGAAATTATTTCTTCCACAAGAAGTAGTAAATGAATATGTTCTCCTTTAATGAACTGAAATATATTCCCCATTCATATAGCTCCTTGACTCTTCTCAGTATGGTGCATAATGGCCCATGTATCCATAGAATTGAAATTTTATAAGTGGAAATGTCTTCTCATTATGATTCTTTCTCATGTATCCTTCCTTGTGCACAAATTTTGGCTGCCTACCATTTCTAGATACCCAAGGATATTCTTCATTTCTTCTATCATATCGAATTAAGTATTTCTTTTTCTGCACATCAGGTGACTTCTCAACCTAACCCACTTTAAACTTACTTTTATTATGGCCACCTATATTTGACGCACTTGATGTTTTGGATTTACAACTAATTCCAGTATTTCCCATGCATCCGGGTCTTTGGTTATTTATTTATTTTAAAATCCATCAGAACAACACATAACTGTTTCAGGAAACATGGAATCTGAGAATTTTTCAAATTTTATTTTCTTCTTTGGTTCTTTTGAAATTTATTCACTTTCGAGTTTAATTCTTAGAGTGTTATCTTCTTCTTCAAGTCCATCAACGGTCTTGGACTTCTCCACCTATCTCGAGGTAAGGTCAATGATGACCTTAGACTATTATTCAATTTTGGGTTCTAGTACAAAAACATCATTAGTGATTTCAAGGATTTATGATTTTATGTTCACTACTTCTTCTGGTTATTCAATTTCATCTTCCATTTGATCAATATATTCTGATGATTCCTCCATCGTTGATTTACACTTATTGCATCTATTACATTTATTCTCTAGATTACCAAAATTGTCATTATGTTACAACTTGGGATCGAAATTAGTAGTCATCTGATTATCTCTAGATTTATCTATCTATGGTTTTTATTTTCCATGGCAGTCATCATGGTGGCATGGTTTCTAGTCTTAAATTCAGGTTCTTCTTCATCACAAAATTCAATACGATAATATTCCTCACATACAAAACTCTTCTTCTATACTTTCTTTTCGAATGTAAATATTCCATATTTAATGAATATTTTTTTAGGTTTCCTAATGTTTTCAACTTCCAATTCATCATCATAAACTTTTTTAAGTAATGAGACGAAACATTCTTGACTTTTCCACAATGAAAAAAGCCAGAGGTAGTTTGCCTTAAAAATTTCCTTTACCATTCTTAAAATTCTTGGGAGAGAGAGAAAGTATTTCTTTTTTTCATCATCTTCATCGCCACTATCACCTGAAACATTTAGTGTGTAGATGGATTTGAATTCCATTTCCTTACTCACATGAGTCATAGCTTATTCTGATTTGATTCATATTTTATATGTTAGTATATTACTCAGAAAATTATCTACCAAGAGTGTAGAGAGGTCTCTTTTCTCATGGGATGACACCTTTACACTGTAAATGGGTGGAATCCTTCTCATTATTATTTTTACATTGCAAATGTATTTGATTTCTTCTCTGAGGCCATGAATTTCCCTGAAAACATCAGTAATTCTATTGAAAAACGAGATTGCATTCTCATTAGGGTGCATCTTTAGATCATCAAACTTATTAAGCAGTACATGAAGCTTTTCCTGCTCCACTTAGATATCACCTAAAAAAATAATCTATAGTTTATCCCACATTGACTTGGTATATGTGAATCTCATTACATTTAGATAAATCTAATCAGAAAGAGATGCAATGACAGAATTCTATGATTTCACATCAGTGTTAAGCAATTTACTATATCTATCAGTCATTAGCAGTCCTATAGGATCATTGACTTGTATTCCCTATGTAGTTGCATATAAGACATCCATTCAAAAAGATCATAGGTGATATCTCATCCTATAACTCCATATTTCAAAACTACACCCATTATAGAGGGGAACTCTCATAACATTGACTGGATTTTCCATTACAACCAAAGATGGATACAATACCAGCAACCTCCCTCTGATACTACTTGAAGAACACTGAAAAATCATGAAATGGGAGGGGCTAATCATGTTGTGAAAAGTTTCTTTTAAAATGATGGATCTTGTTCCCATGTTGTTAGGAATCAGTTAAACCTATCTGAAAATGAAGTGTAGAAATCAAAAATTCAAATGCAAAGCAATGAAACATCAATTTAACTTGGTTCACCATTAAGGGCTACGTCCAAGGAGAATACACCGACAGTGTGTTAGTCGTACACAAAACCAATAAGCTTCACAAGTTATCGGTTACAAGATTTTTCAACAGTCACATTGTTCCAGGTGTACTGCCTTTACATGGTTTTAGGGACATCACACTAGATCCTTCAAATCACTTCCACTGGCTCTCCATTGCTTACTATATTGGAATAAACTTTACTTAGTTTGTCGAATTGAAGGTCACTTCAATAGTTTAGCGTTAAATCATGCATCATCATCTATAAATGGATGATTTGTTAAAGTTATGATTTCACCCACATATGTAATTTAATTTCCCTCACACTTATAGGTTATGAAAATTAATTTCGTAAACTGATTTGGTCGATTTTCATGCTTTATTGGGTGTTTCGTGTACCACTCTCCTATTCCACATACTATATTCTGGGAATGGTTTTTGGATCACCTCCTCCATGTACAAATTCTATTTCCACATACTATCCATCTCCTCTGCAAACTATCCTTCTCCATGTATTGCATTGCTCTTCCACATACTACAAGAGCTTCCTTTGGGAACTACACTTTCATCCATGGACTATTTTCATTATGTGGATAGTTATCTTTGTGTACGATCTTTTCTTTTGTGAACCACTTCAGACTCCACCAGATTTGTTCTCGAAATTTAAATCTTCAATCCCATTGCTTACCAAAGGGGATTACTGCTTCTTATATAGGCTATAATAGATCCAAAAAATCTACTAAACTTATATTCCCTAATTTTTGGATTTTGGTACAACCTCCACTGCATACCTCTCCCTTTTCACAAACCGCCACAATCTAAAAAACTTCAAAATTCTGCCTACTGTATGACTTCACCATGAAAATTCACCGCAAACCATTTTTCCATTATACGAACTACTTCATATACCATTCTTGTTTCCAGGTACATGGCTACAAACCATTCTTGGAACATGGTATGCGGTCCATGTTCTGAGGTATGTGGTTCCCTTATTTTACTGATTTTCTTTTCCATTTTCCATACCATCCACACCTATCTAAAAACCCTTATTTTTATAACATCAAACTCCCAATTTTGAGGCACAGAAATTTGGAAAACTCTGAGAAACATCACCACCTTCAGTACTACATTTAGCTCAATTGTATGACAATATTCCTTGAAAACAACCTAGACATCCCTATGAAGTTTGACAACAAACAAAAACCATACTCCATTATCATCAACGAACATCCTTGGTTCCAACATAAACCCGGTCATGATAGAAGTTGGGGGATATAAAAAAAATGAAGATATGAGTTGCACACCATTCCGGATCACTATGATCACCTACCTTGGGATCAATTCCTTGACACTCCCTAAGTTAATTATCATATCAAAGCATTTTTAGCCAAAAATCCTCATCAAGATGATGTGATAACTTTTCACTTCAATCTTCTCGAGGCACTATATATCCAATAGGTGGAAATTATGCCTGAAAAAGAGCCATACCAGACATGGTTGGTCCATGTTCAAGAACCCCTAGAATTTAGAAACCCTATCGTCACCCCATTTAATGGGATGCACGACCTTCCATTAACACTTGATCCATTTTCCTCATAGTTGGGTACAATGTCCGGGACTCTAAAAATGAAGTTAACATCAATTATCTGAAGCATTTTCCATACTCTAGAAGGAGATGAGTTTTTATAATATAGCCAGATGCCCAAAGGGTACATTTCCAATTGGGAGGACGTGTGTGGATAGACAATATGCATGTTCAATTCCAGCTAAGGAAATTCAAGCCTTTTCCCTACTAAAATGTAAATAGAAGACTGATGAGTGAGTCATGAACTTAATTTCCAAAAATAAAGGGCCAAGTACTCAATTGAAATGCTTATTTTCCTTAATTATCTTCTTATGATGTGTGTAGAAAAAGTTAAAAATATGTTGGTCCCTATACTCATATCCCTGAACTACCCAAGTGGATTTCAGGATTTCTCAGAAAAATTTCAGTGTCTGTATGAGGCCAAGAAATTGAATAAACAACATTCGTTCCCATTTCCCATTTCATATCCTATTATAAGACCCATAAAATAATATTTATCCACCATTATGCATGATGAGGTTCCTGAGATAGTACACATGTTATCCCATTTTAGGGGTGAGCCTTTTGAAGGACATCCTTTCACTATATAGCCCCACCAGGAACAACCTCGCCAAGCGAAACTACATCAAGGAGAAAATATAGCCCCTGGTATCCCCTCAAGGCTAGGATCTTGTGGTTCCATTTATTGAATGAATGATAATGTTCTATTACTATAGGTATTTTTAGGTACCATGGTATTTTTTATATGCCCTGCAAAAGGGAATCCTAATGTTACCGGAATGTAAGAGACTGCATGATGCTAGAATCACTAGCCTCACCGACCATTTACCATATCAAAAAATCCTTAGACACACCATTATAGAATAATTTGTATTTAAATATTGGCTCCATGACCATGTAAATCATGGATTAGTCAAACTGGGAGAAATTAAAGCATAGTTGGTACATGTTTCAAATGACCTTTACTATGAAAGTGTAGTATTTAGCGGGTGGTAGTAGGTTCCCAGACACAGAACATAGAATTATAATTATTGGTTGGAATATAAGATAGTTTCATGGGACCATGATATCACTAATGACTATTTGAAATAGTTAGATCCTCTTTTGGTTTCATATATTCTCTAACTGCTGCCAACACTTCTAGGTCACAGCCTTCCATGTCATGGAAGAACAAGCGTTGATAGTGCATGGGAAATCATAGTCATACATCGGTGATAAAATACACTCACACCCTAGGAGACTTTGTTCCCCATGAATTAGGATATTCTACTTGTGTATTCTAGGACATAGACTGTTCTACTATGGAGGATTAGAAATAGACCTCCCTGAATGTAGTTAAACTAGTAGACCACTTCAATATTCAAAATGGTGGGGAATTCCATGCTTACCAATTGATAGCATCTAAATGATGCCCTTGAAACATAGGTAGAAGATTAACCATCCTAAATAATTCTTTGGTCCATGCTTTAAACCAGGATTTTCATGCTACTGAAAATAGGTTACAATCTTTACATAGGAACCATCAAGCACAACCCTCCCATTATGCTTCATTAGGCGTTCTGCCGCCAACCCTTGTATTGGTTGACTAAATTTCTCAGACATTTGTAATATGTGATCAACAACATCTATCCATGTCCCTAAACTATCTGATCAACACCTAAACATTAGTTGTGCAGGGTAGACCATCTCTCTAGCAACATAACATCTCAAGTATTTTCCATATTGGAGTCGATTACCTATAACCAACTTTTGTGCAATTTATGAAAAAAATTTATTCATAGTTTTTTAATATTAATAAAATATTTATCACACCATAACTATTATTCTATATAAAATTGCATGTGATAATGTCTGAAGAGTAGCTATCTTGATAAAAGGTCATAGCAGTTCCCCGCTATGATGACTACCTAGAAGAGATAAGACACTATTATTATATATATGCTCTATAATCAAGTGATATTATTTATGAAGAAAAGTGATACATGCTATCATGTTTGGAGACTCATAGGACATATAGGCACCTTCATATGGTGTACGCCATTGGTAATATCTAGTGTATGATATTATGAGAACAAAACCCGCTAGTAAGAAATCCACATTTATATGTGTCTTTGTGTGTTCTTAAATACAACTGTGTGTATTGATCCATATACATTAATATTATTGTAAATTAGTATTATGAATTATTTACTTTTATGTATTAATGAAAACCATGATGACATATGTTCGTGGTGAGTTATGATACATTGGGTGCATTGTAAGTAGTATTGAATTAATGAATAATGTGAGAAATGATTTTCCTTCTTTTCTATAAAAGAAGATTATATATCAACCCCATTGATGGAAATGATATATCCTAAATTAATCACAAGACATGGTGTTTAATAGTCAAGTTAAATTTCATGTAAGTTAAAGAAAGATACATTGAGGACATAGGTTGACGGTACACGCATGAAACCTACTCGATTTGAGATATCGTGATAATGGGATTATATTTCATAGTAAGCATCCATATAAGGTATTATGTCATTGGTACCTCACCTTCTATCTCTATTGGTTCCTTGACATGTTCCTTTATGCTAACCTTGGAATTTATTCCCTTTTTTTAATTCCACTGTGAAAGAGGCCTGGAAGGTCACATAGTAAGTGTATCCCAAATCATAGTAAAATAAAATAATATTATTTATTTTTTATAAAGTTGAATAAATATTATTCTCACATTTGGTTTAATAACGATTATTGTTTTCTTGAAAACATATATTACATCACCTCTTATGTGATTGAATATAATGTGAGAAAAATATTAAATAAATATATATTTTCTATTTAGTGAATATAATATTTAATTATTTATTGGAGAGTAATGTATTGATATTTATTTAATAAAAAAATATCCATTATTCAATCCCTGATAAATATCCTGGAGGAATAGCTGACCGAGTTTAATGGTTTGGTGAATGACAATAAATATTTAACATTTTTTGTTAAATAATATTAAATTTAAACATCAAGTTAATTTCATATTGAAAAGTAATAATAATAATATTATTATTGGAAGTTGGGGTCTGTAGAGATTAAATAAATAATAAAGGGCACTTATAAAATTATTTTATTTTAACCTTAGAAGTATATAAACCCAATTATATTATATTAAAATAGAGCCAATTCAATTTTTTTTGGTTGTGAAAAAATTGGATTTGGAGACTCCTCTCAAGACATAAAGAGCTCCTATATCCAAGAATTCTCCCCAGAACGGAGAGGAATCTTCCTCCACCTTGATCTAGGAGAATTATTTGGTAGCAGTTCCTAAGGTAATCAATGGAAGGTAACACAAGTGATAGGATCTTCCATGCTAGCACCCAGATATTCATACAATGATGTTTGTAGATATGTGGAATAAATGCGTCTCACTTCTATAGGTAATATACTATTGATTGCTATAACACAATGGAAATACAACGTAGATCTGTTGTCGAATCCTTCAATGAAGAAATAATTGAAACAAGGTAATTCTTTAATTAATTAAATTGGTTACAAATAATATGTGATCATCCTCTCTCTAGTTCCAGTGTTCTTTCACTTTTCTACAGTCATTGATTTAATTCCATATATCCCAACATTTAACGTTATGTAAAAATAAGATATATCATCGATCAGGACAAAAAGAAAAGTTGGTCAAAACCAATCACACGCTTCCGATACACCTAGAATGTATAAGTGGTATCAGAGAGGCCACATAATTTTTATAATTATTTAAAGGTTTTTAATTGATTTAAAAAAAATTTGAATTAATTTTTAATTTTTTATCATTAATCTAATTCAAATTGAGAGATCTTCTTCTTGATCCTCTATTTCTTTTAGATCAAATCAATAAGATTAATTTTATGAACAAAATAAGATTGAATATATCATCTTGAGGTGACTAGGATTTTTGTCGAATAACACATGAGTTCACATTGTATATCTAGAGTTACATGTTGTGTACTTGGGTAAAATGTATTAGGAATTAATTTATTAATTAAATCAAACTCTGTGCATTGATGAAACATGGTGTATTTATTTATTACACCGCATGTCGACCGGGATAGGGTGGCACATGACGAGCCCAAGTACACTACATGTACACTAGGTATGTGGTGTGTAGTCCCATGGAGTCACAAAGGGGTTTTTTATTACCATACATAGACAACATCACTAGTGACCACATAACCTGGAGACCGCACATTATGTAGTCACTTATACACGTCGTGTACTCTAATTTTCCGAGGAATGGGTTACATGCGTAATATCTATGTGTGTGCCGTAGATACATAGTGAGAGATGTACATGTTGTGTAGATCTCATGTACACAATGTGTAATTTTACCAAATTATATAGATTTAACATCTATTTAACATACCATGTGGACTTTATGGAAATGTGCTCGGGTGTGGTCATTATGTTGATAGGACTCACCATGTGATGAGTTTTAATATATATATATATATATATATATATATATATATATATATATATGTTTGTGTGTGTGTGTGCGTGTGCGCGCGCGTGTGTGTGTTTAATAAATATATTTTTAATGTTCATAGCTACATATCACGTGTGATTCATGTGAAATGGTTTATTAAATGTGCATTTAGGAAACACACAATATAGAAAAACCAGGTAATTAATTTAATCCTTAAGTTGGGAGTACATGTCATTAAAGTATGTGATATGTAATGTATTTTATATGTCACAAGAGTAAATTTTACACGATTATAATACATTTTGGCTAGGTTTAGATGGGTATTCACAATATTTTCTCATAGGTACATTTATGTAAATAGTTAATATTAAATAAATTTATGTTATTTATTAAAAATAATAATGGATTATAATCTCATAGAAATTTAAAAGATAAATACATTATAATAATTGATTAATTACAGATGATAATTATTTAAATTGAGTGTGATTTATCTCAAATAAGAAAGAATAAAAATTTAATTATATTTTTATTAAATGTGTAATTAATTTCATGCATGTGGATGATCATGATCATATACATGACCTTTGTATGTGATTGGTTTTATTTTATTTTTTATTAAATTAATTTTTTGGCATGTGTGCCTTTTAGTTTATCATCCACTAGAAAAACTAAACATTTGTAAAGGATCATGATAATACCAGTTTAATATTTTATCTATAACATGTTTCTTGGTTATTTCCTTATTGATGTTTTTACACCATCCTATGAATAACAAAAATTAAGATGCATGAAAGATAGAACTAAAATATGTTGGCTTATGCATTAATATTTTCTAATAAATGATTAATCACTTATGTAAATCCTCTTACTATCAACATGAATGTAATAAAGATAATAATTGTAAATTTATGCATAAAAGGATCAAATTCCTCAATAATATATAATATGTCGGTATAGCCTTCCACAACATCAATTAAAATTGAACCATATTTCAAAGGGCTTGACCATATAAAGTTTGGGTTCTTTCAATTAGCTAGGAATTCTAAATTGATGTTTTGGACTAGCATAACATATTTAACATCAAGGATTGACTTCATAAGTAGTATATGGAATAAATGAGATGCAATGGTTGAAGGAATCCAATTTCAAGACTTTAGTATTGGGAAGTCCACTCAAAATATCAATGAACATTGAGTTAATGTGATTTTAATTAAGATTTCTTACCTAAAACCATTCATGTTGCTTGAAAAACGAATTTTTGGGTAATGATATTGGGAGCATAGAGCCTTGAAAATAGAAATTACAAGAAAATGGATATTACCTCTAATGGCCCTAAGGCCTTCATTTTTTGTTGATTTTGATAATCCACCTTTCAGAAGATGAGGTGGAACCCTATTACATGCCCGTAGGCCATATAGGAACCAATTCCCATAGGCACAAACAATACATACAACCCAGACTAACAAATTGGAACTGCTCCTCCCCAGCATCTTCATCTTTGAAATCAGCTCTTCACCTCCGCATGGCTGTTCGGCTAGGCATTCTCGTGCATGCACAGGCTTGTCCCAATGGCAGGTGCCATACCCTCTCATTCTTGCAATCCGTTTAGCTCCTGCTATGGTGAATGCGCCTTTGCTCATCCTCCTTGTAGAGCTTGTTCCTTGTAGTTTGGTTTGGTTTGTATCTGCAGGTGACCCGAAGGCCATAAGGATAGCCCGAAGGCCCAACTGACCCGAAGGCCTGGATAAGGCTTGAAAGCCCATTTTTGGCCCAAAGGACCCCTCGGTGAAAAGTACTGCTACAGTAACCGCGCCGCTATAGAACATACTACAGTCCCTCCACCGCTATAGTGTCGCTGCTGCTACAGTTCCATGACTGCTACAGTACTGCTACATTGCCCTGCGATAGTACTGCTACAGTGCCCTGCTACAGCACCCGAAAATTCACCCCTGCCTGGATTTGATCCCGGGTCTTTTGGATGCCAAGCAGGAGCTTGTACCACTATGTTACAAGCTTGTTGAAAAGAAAATGGATATTCATAAGCCACTATTAATGGATATTTGGTTTTGATAAAATAAAAGGAGATTAATAAATATAATAAATTTCTATACGGAAAAACATTATCAGATAATGTAGTTAAATTATTACTATCTTATTTTGTAGAAAAAACATTTAAATGACTTCAAACATATCAATGCAATCTATAGTTGAGAAGGGTAAACATCTCACATGCACACATTTCCATGAATATGAAAGGTTCTTACACATTATCATTCACCATGAAAGAAAATTTTATGCAATGGAAGAATCTTTTTTTGAGGCTGTTGGTAATGAGGCAAGTGATGAATTGTTATCACTATATGAGAAACATTTTAAATATTCCATATATTTTCAATGTTTAATTCTATCATCCATGTCTAATGAGATTTTGATGAAACAAGAGGACATTGATGATCAGATCTTGATGTCTCACCTTCAGGAGCTCTATCAAGAGGAGATGATACAAAAGAGGTATGAGATCTCCATTGCATTATTTAAAACTATTCTTGGGGAGTCATTTCTAGATGGGACACATTAATTCATTCTTATTGGATACATTTATCACTTGGAAATTTGGGATTAAATTCCCAAATGAGTAGCGTACAAATCTTATAATTTCATCACATCCTAAGACCTTATCTAGTTTTACAATTAATTACAATTTGATAAATAATGAGACGTGTCTTTTGGAATATATTACATTGATTTTACAATTGGATAAAAATATGGGGAATAATAAACTAGTGATTTTTATGTTGGAGAAGAAAAGGAAGAACAAGTAAAATAGGACCAAGACTCACAACAAGTCTAAATCTCCCAATCACCGCCCTTCCACGAAGAGGAAAATCTAGAGGTAGGGTATGGAAAAAGAGGTAGTGTGTGTTTTAATTTGGAATGTGAGGCCATTAGAAGAGGAACTGCACCAAGAAGCAATGTTAATCTAAAGGTGAGTTTCTTATCGAGTGTAATTTTTAAATTTATTCACATTGGGAATTAGATATAATTTCTGTTTCTCGCATTTATATCCAAATACATAAACCAAGTATGAGTTCAAAATATGTCTAGAGGAAAGGTGGATCTGAGAGATGCTAATGGTGGGAGGTTGGATTCCTTTTTCATAGGTGACAACCACCTTTCAGTTCCAATGATAATGTTTTTTTGGGTATTAAAATATTGTTATTATGTAATGACAATTACCAAGAACATAATTTCTTTATCATTCCATTATGCAGATAGGTTTATTTTTAAAATTGTAAATAAAATTAATTTCTTTTATAAGGAAAACATATGTTTTGGTATTACATATTTAATAACATTATTTATGTATTAAATTATGAAACCCAAATGTTGCAATTTATAACAAATCAAGTTCACACGAATCATATAACACCTTGCTATGACATCACCATATTGGTCATGTAAAAATATAAGTGTTTGGGAATGCTATATTAAGATGGTTATTGAGACTCATCTGGGATAAAACACAAGAAATATGACATTCTTTTTTAGATGAAAAAATGGACAAAACCTCCATTCAATGGATAAGGGGAAACTAAATGAGAGATTCTAGGATTAGTGTCGAATGATGTGTATGAACCATTTCTAGTAGAATATAGATGTGGGTATACATACTTTATAACTTTTACTAATGAATTTATTATATATGGCTATTTTTACTTGATGAGGTTTTTTATGGGTAATTTGAGAAATTCATTAAATTCCAAAATTAAGTAGAGAATCAACATGGTTTTTAGACAAAGAACATTCAATCTGATTGACGTGGTGAATATGTTAGGCAATATTTTATTGAATTCTTACAAGAGTTTGGGGACATGCATTAATAACTACAACATACAAATTAAATTACGTACCATCTAAAATGGGAAATGGAATTCCCATCATGTTATCAATGAGAAATAATCTTGTTTTATCATATACATGAGTATGGGGTTATGAGGTGTTTGTTAAGGCATTTTTAGGCAACAATCTAGCACCCTGAGGAACAATGTGTATCATTATTGGGTATCCAATGGAAACAAATAGATAAAACCAATACAACCACTCAGATATTAAAGTGACTATCACCAGCCAAGGCTTCTATCTTGAGTTGGGGAACATCCTCAAAAAGGATAGTGGGAGAATGATTTGCATCAATGAATATGATTATCAAAATACACAAGAGTTGGTATTGGAATAGATTCCAAAGGACCCTAAGGAATAAGTAGTTCTTGAAACACATGTAATGTGTAGGAGAGTAATTGAGGTAAGAGAACCATATAGATACATTTTTCTTTTCACTGAGGATGGTGATTTATTATTGGTTTACAATGATAAGACTCTATCCTAAAATGAGGTATTAGAGAGGTCAGAATCTACTGGAAGTTAAGAAGCCATAAAAGATTAAATGGATTCCATGTGTCATACCCATTTTTGGGTTATGGTTGATGCACTAGTTGATGTAAATCATATTGGATTAAAATAGGTATTAAAGAGGAAACTAGACATGGAAGGAAAATTAAATTCCTATAAAGGATAGATAGTGGATAACGGGTTTAAAAAATTTCATGGAATTTACAACGATGAAACATATTCACATGGTTACTTGTTTAAATCCATTAGATTTAAACTTGCTATATTAGCTTACTATGACTATGATATTTGCTAGATGGATGTCAAAACTGCATTCCGTACTGGGAAACTCCATGAATATGTATA
Organism: Viscum album; assembly: GCA_963277665.1. Lineage (NCBI taxonomy): Eukaryota > Viridiplantae > Streptophyta > Magnoliopsida > Santalales > Viscaceae > Viscum > Viscum album. The sequence goes on from OY728139.1 coordinate 286,492,850, forward strand.
TATATACCATAACTAGAAGGGTTTGTGACTCCAGTTGATAACTGAAAGATTTTCAAGTTTCCAAGAACCATTTATGGATTGAGGAAAAGATATTGGTCATAGAACATTCAATTCGATGAATCCATAAAGTAATTTGTTTTTATTATGAATGAATGTGAGCCATGTGTTTATAGGAGTTTTGGATGGAATGTGGTTGTTATTCTAGTACTATATGTTGATGACATATTACATATTGGAAATGAAATACTAGTCATACAGTCTATTAACAAATGGTTAAAGAAATGATTCCCCAAGGTGGATTTAGGTGATATAGCCTATATTCAAGGGATCAAGATCATTCCTGATAGATCCTAGGGGATTCTTAGACTAATTAAAAGTTCTTATGTTGACTAGATTCTACAAAGATTAATAGGGAATAATACAAAATGGGGTTGGTTGCAATGTCACATGGTTTATATCATTATAATAAAGTCTGTCCTCAAACAAAAAACAAGATTGAGTAAGATCTCATACGATTCAGAAAGAGGATAAATCATGTATTCCATGTTATATACTAGACTTGATGTTGCCTATGCATTTATCATGGTTGAAAGATATCAAACCAATACATGAGATTATTATTGGTATGATTTTAAGGCCATCATTATGTATCACTAAGGATATGTTTAGGGTGTATGGAGGAGACGAGGATATGGTCATCAGTGGTTATAATGTTGCTAGTTTCAAAAGAGATCATAATGATATAAAGTCACAAAATGATATGTTCTATATCTCAGTGAAGGATCTATGAGCTAGAAGAGTTCAAAGAATCCAGTTATTGATGATTCTATGGTGGATTATGAGTATATATTAGCTTCTAATGTAGCCATAGAATCCACATAAATATGGAAATATGTTTTGGAGCTTGATGTGGTACCTAACAATAAAGGACCTACAATATTTTATAGTGATATTATTATAGTTGGGTCTCTTGTAAATGAACCAAGGTCACAATAATGGACAAACCATATACTACGAATGTATTGCTTCATAATAAATTTTATCAAAGGGCTGGAGTTTCAATGAGATGATTACCCACACAAGATAATGTGGTGACCATTTAAAAAAGTACTATCATAGTAGAAGCATGAGTATCATGTGAGAGCTAGTGGAAAAAATTTTGTTAGCATTTGGATCTTCTGAATGTGGGAGATTGTTGGATTTATGGACATAGATTTCACATCTGTTTACTTTATGATATATTTTATTCATATTTGGAATATTAATAAGCTCTATACCCCATCATGATTGTTCTTCGGTGTAACTTAGTAGGTGATAATGTTTTAAGTATATTTGTCATGCTAAAATGTCATAGAATCTCTCATATATGATGAGAACCCATATTTTCTAGAAAAACATTTGTAAATATAGATTCTATATTTAGAAGATATCATTTTAGGGACACAAGTGATGCATTATTTCAGGGGTGGAGACTCAAAGGACTTGGAGGAACCTTCTCATGATGTACTCCCTTTGTAATATCCAGTGTAAGATATTAAGAGAACAAGACCCGCCAGTACGAAATCCACATTTATATGTTTCATTGGATATTTATATCTATGGATGTACATATTGATCATTAGAAATTAATATTATTATTAATTAGAGTTATGTGTCTTATAATTATATGTTTTCATAAAAACTGTGACAACATATGTTTGCATTGAGGAAGGATACATTGGTTGTGTCATAAGTAATATAGCATTAATGAATAACTCAAGAAAGGATTTTTACCTTATGTTCATTAATAAAGTTTGATATCTCAATACATTTGATTGAAATGGAAGAGCCTCAATAAATCCATATTCATGGTTTTCAAAAAGAAAGTTCAATTTCCAGGATGTTAAAGAAATATACATCAAGCACATAGGTTGATTGTACTAGCATGAGACCAACCTTATTAGATATATCATGATAAAGGGATTATATTACGTAGTAAGAATACATATGAATTATTATTCCACTTAGGAATTAAATTATTTCTTCTTGGTTTCCATGTTCTGTTTCTAGATGATAACCTTATACAATAGACCACACCGCCTAATGCCATTGAGAAAGAGGCCTAGAGGGTTAGACACTAAGTGTATCTGGAATCTCTATTAAATAATATAGTATAATTTATTATTTAACAATTTAAATAAATATTATTCCCGCACGTGGTGTTGAGTCAACAAGGTTTCCTTATGAATATTACATACCTCTATGTTTTGAAAATCACAAACATTTTATCTTAAGGAATTTTTTTTCCTTAAGGATTATTTTTTTATGAAACATTTCCCATCTCTAAGGTAAATTTTATCCATACCTTTGTTTTAAATATATCATTTTACAATCACTCTAAACCAAAATCATTTTCTTACTATGTAAAGAATTTGGATTTATATCTAAACCATCAGAATCTCATAGTTCCTTGGTTATAGAGTGTTATAAAATTCATACACCGAAATATCTAAAATTAAGATGCAGAATTCTATGAAATTCAGATTCTAAATTCTTTAAAATTAAAATCCCAAATTCTCTAAAATTCTGATACTTAATTCTCTGAAATTCATATTCCAAATTCATTGAAATTCAGATTCCAAATTATATGAAATTAAATTATAAATTCTATAAAATTTAGATTCAAAATTATATGAAATTTAGATTCCAAAATATCTGAAATTCAGATTCTGAATTCATTGAAATTCAGGATCCAATATCTTCAAAATTCATATTATGAATTCATTGAAATTTATACTATGAATTTTCTGAAATTATAATTCCAAATTCTCTGAAACTAAGACTACAAATTCTCTAAAATTCAGTTTCTGAACTCTCTGAAATTCAGACTCTGATTTCTCTGAAATTCAGACTCCCAATTCACGGAAATTCACATTCTAAATTCCTCATAAATCAGACTCTAAATTCCAGGTAATTCAGACTCTGAAATCTATAGAATTCATATTCCATATTCTTTATAATACAAAATATGAATATCTATGTTTTATGGAGTCATATTGTTTATATGATTAGACTCTGAATTCTATATTTATTTGATTATGAAATCTATTTTTCATTAGACTCCAAAAATTCATATTTAGCTATGAAACGAATTTTTTCCTTATACATGTTATTATTAGGAAATGATGTCATGAAATATATTTCTAACCAACCGTTGGTTGAGTTGCACATGTATAGGTACCTCTGAGTTTCAAGAATAAATATGGAAGTTGGAGGAGAGAGCCGACCTTTGGAGATCTGCCTCTAAATAGGAGCTCATTAGGAAGAGCCCATATAAGTAGATCAATCTAGAGATTAAATGTTTTGAAGTGATTTCTAGGAGAGAGAGCATAATGCTTTGTGTGATCTGAACACCTTGTTCAGATTGTTTATGAGTCTCCAATTGTTGTCAAGTACAGTTGAGGGCTTACAGGGATACGAAGATAGAGGTGATGACTGCATTAATGTTTGAGGACATATAGGGATAGGAAGATAGAGGTTTCAACTACTTTAAATAGCTGGGGCTTGTGAGGATAACAATGCAGATTCCAATATTTCATCTAGGGCTTTCCCTGGTGTGGGTAAGACTGACTTTTTTGAATGTCTAAATCAATGGACCATTATACAAGGATGTTGGATACCCTACTCATTGGGTTATAATATTTACTAACTGTTACTTGTTATTATTTCTAGTTTTATTTCCATTTAATTTTTTTAAAGGAATAATTAAAAATTTATTATACTTTATTACATTTATATTTACTATGATAAGAATGATTATATACACTTTAAGGTAGAATATTTTCCTCAGTAAACTTCTCTTATGTTTTATTTCTAGAACCATATTTTTTGAACATAAGAATATTTTTCTTTTAGAACTATTTTATGGTTTGTAAATTTACATTGTTTAACTATGTTAAACATAGTCTTCATTAAGGTTAAAATCAAATGTTTTTAAAATTAAAATTCACCCTCTCTTGTAATTGAGCATCTACATATACTATTTTGATCCTAAAATTGGTATCATAGGAGTTATTTGAAATAATTATATTTACCTATATGATTTCTTGATCAGGTTTTCCTAATCCTAAATTCTCCTTGCTTACCTTTCCTTGTTGATTTTTCCTTATATATTCTTATCTTTATTTGTAAACTTTTACTATTTACATGTTTTGTGGGAAAGTATTTTCTTATATAATGGAATGAATAAATTTTGGTTCAATTGATATTTATAATCCTAACAAACCACCAATTTTTGATGGTATTTACTATGAGTATTGGAGAAATATAATTGAGACTTTTTTTATCAACATTGGAGTTTAAAACATTTTCATGCTAACTTGTGACTCCAAAATTCTAGAAAAGGAAGTCAGAACCATTACCAATCAAGAAATAATCTGAATATCAACTAAATTACATGGTACATAATACATTTTTGTGTTCTATAACCAAGAACATATATAGTCAAATATATTATCCTGAAGCTAAAAATTTCAGTTGGAAGAAACTTGATATTACACATTTTGGTACTTTTAATGTGATTGAAACTAGAAGAGTTATGTTGAGAGCTGAATATCATGGATTCATTTTTCCCTATGGATAACCAGTTGGTACTGTTAACCAAGGATTTATGAACACTGTAAATAGTCTTTAATCTATGGGAGATAATGTTCTTGAATACAAAGCACTTGTGGAAAAAATAATTGATATTATTTTAAAGGAGTTGGAAGAAAAATGATAGCTATTTATGAGAATAAGAAAGTATATCAAATCACTCTTGATGAACCGTTTGGAACTATTCTCCATCATGAAACCAAAATGAGGAGAGATGTTGATTTCAATAAAAAGAGGAATGGTAATGGAAGTGTAGATTTCATTACTACCTCTAATTTCAATTATCTAGAAAGGGTAACTAAATCTAAGGCTAAGAAAACTGTTGTTATATCTGAATCTAGTGATAGTGATAATTCCGAGAATGAATTAGCCAATCTTACTAAAAAGATGAATAAAATTGTGGGAAAAAGGAGTTTCAGCATAAATATAAGAAGAAAGATATAAATAATAAGAAATATTCTGAAGTAACCTAATATTGATGTAAATGGGCTAGACATATCAGCCCTCCTTGTCATATGCTTATGATAAAAGATAAGAAGGAAAAACATTCTGAGAGAAATAGGAAGAAGTATTACAAGACTAAGGCTAATAATGTATTTAAAGCTAATAAAACATGGAGTTCAAGTGATGGTGACTGTTTTAATGAATCTTCACATTATGAAGCTTTAGGTTAGAAGAATATTGGACTAATAGCTAGAGTACCTATTGAAAATCATTGTCTTATGGCTATAGTACCCAATGATGAATCTTTAAGAAATATGTCTTTAAATGAAAATTTTTATAATAAATAATATTATAAATATTCAGATGTTGAATCTTTCTCATCAGAAGATAATAACTTACCTTCATTAGAAGATGTTTATAGATTTTCTAAACTTTTAGAAAGTGAAAATTTCAAGATAAAAAAGAAGTTAGATAAGGAAAATTCAATAATTTATATTTTAACTACAGATTTATCAAATATTTCTAAAGATCTTGATCAGGAAACTTTTTTATTTTGAAAGTGTTTATAAAAATCTTGTGGAAGTTATTTCTGAGATGGATAAAATTTCTATAGATCTTGAAAATGTTATTTCTAAGAAAAATATTTTAAAGGCTAACTATAGTTATAAATCCAATAACCTTGAAGATAAAAACTTTGTTATTAAACTAATTTATGAAATATTGTCCTTAATAAAATGTCTATCAAAATTTTCCTCTGGTACGGAAAACATTGAGAAGATGTATTCCCGAAATCATTCTTTTAAGAATTGTTCTGGATTTGGTTATACAAATTCAATTCTAGTTTTTAGTAATAATTATTTTGTTCCCCAAAGTGTTACATTTTTTACTAAATGTACCTGTGGTCTACATTGGGAGAAATATTTTTCTTTAATTAAAACTCAATATTTAGGTTTTCATAAATCTTACTTTTCTATGAAGATTTTGATCCCTAAAATTTTACATTCTGAAATTTCTCGATCGAAGAATGTTTGGATTCTGAAATTCTAACTATTTTATTTTTAGGGAAATAATATATGTACCAAAAAAAATACATGCTACATGGATAATTGATTTTATCAACATGTAAATGATTACAATAACTTCATTGTAAGGATTATCATGTTAAAAGAACGAAAAGTAACATTCGAAGATAATGCTCTGGGAGAAGTTGAAGGTATAAGTAACATTATTCTTCTTGGAAAAACATTGTTTTCAAATTTTTTATTTTTTAAGGGTTTTAAGAACAACCTCATTAGCATAAGTCAGTTTTTTGATAATGGTTACAATGTGAGTTTTAGGAATGATAAATCTTTAGTACAAAATTCCAAGGAAGAGGTTGTTCTTTCATCCCATAGGCAATTAAATATATACACATGAATCATAGAATACCTCATGATCCCAGATCTCCCTTGACTTAGGGTAATGGAAAATAAATCTTAGTTATGGCTTAAAAGTATACGACATTGTATCCTTAGGAACCTATGAAAAATCTCAAAGAAAAAACTTGTTAAGGATCTACAGAATATTATATCTGATTCTTCAATTGTTTTGGATCCTTTTTAATATGGAAATCATCATAAATCATGTTTTAAATAAATCAGTGAAGTCTCTACTTATGATGAATTACCATTAGTGTAGATGGATCATTTTTTTCAAACACAAATTGGATGTATTAGAGGAAAATATTGTGTATTTTTTTAGTTGATGATTACACAATATTTACATGGGTATATTTTTGAAAAACGAAATATGAAGCATTTTATTATTTCAAAACATTTAGAACCCAATTCAAAAATGAGAATAACCTTTCATTGATAACTATTCATATTGATCATGGAGGAGAATTTCAAAATTCATATTTTGAAACTTATTTTAGTAAGAATGAAATTACTCACAACTTCTTGGCTCCATGAACTCCTCAAAAAATAATGTTGTTGAAAGAAAAAATATAATTTTTTCAAGAGATAACTAGAATCATGTTGAGTTAATATTATATTGCTAAAATATTTTTGGTTGTAGCTGTTTGTAATACTTTTTATAAAATAAATCAATTTTAATCAGACCTTTTCTTAATAAAACACTTTATGAATTGTGGAGTGGTGTAAAACCTAAAATTTCTTACTTTAAAGTATTTGGTTTCAATGTATTCATCCTGAATTCTAAATTCAAAATACATAAATTTTCACCCAAATCTAATGAAGTAATTTTCCTAGGGTACTCCACTGCTTCTAAGGCTAATAGAGTTTTTTACAAAAAAACTTGTACTTTTGAATAAAAAATGAATGTTAAATTCTATGAAATAGATCCTTTTGTTTTTAAACAACCCCAACCTACATCATTATATGTGTTTTCAAAAATAGATTATCAACCATTGACAGAAGATTATTTTAATAAGGAAAATTCTCAAGAAAATATTTCTAAATAATTTACCCTGGAAGATTTAACACCATATATTGAAGATTTTTTTACAAAAACCAACGCAATTGTTTCTTAAGAATCATCCTAGTGATAGTATCATTGGTGATGTAGATCAACTCATAAGGACTAGATGTTCCATAAGAAATGAGGTAAAACATCTAGCATTCCTTTCACAATTCTAACAAAAAATAACTGATGAATCTTTAGGTGATGATGATTGGATTAAATCCATGCAAGATGAGATAAATGAATTTGAAATAAACAATGTCTAGAAATTGGTTGAATGAACTAAGGAATATTTTATAATTGGAGAAAAAATGGGTCTTTAGAAATAAGTGTGACTAAAATGGAATCATATAAAAAAACAAATCAAGATTAGTTTCTAAAGGCTATAATTAACAATAATTAATAGTCTATGAGAAAACCTATGATATAGTAGCAACACTTGAATATATTCATGTTTTTCTTTCCCTAGAATCATTCTTTGATTTTAATATTTTTCAAATTGATGTAAAGTGTTCTTGCCTTAACAAATATGATCAATCTGAAGGTTATGTTGAATAACATTCTAGTTTTGAAGTCACAAAACATCCCGAACATGTTTTCAAACATACCAAAGCATTATATGTACTTAAAAAAAATCCCCTTGTCCCATGTATGATTGACGTACATGATTTTTGTTATAATACAATTATGTTAAGAGAACTAATGATCCAAATATTTTGATAAATAAGGATAAGAAAATTTTTTTAATTGTTCAAATTTATGCTGATGAAATTATATTTTCTTCAACTTAGCATTCTTTAACTGATTTTTTTGAGAATCTAATGAAATATGAGTTTGAAATGTGCATGATGGATGAGTGAACATTTTTCCTAGGTTTTCAAATATCTTAAAAACTAGAAAGAAGTTATATATCACAACATAACAATATTATTGATTTTCTAAAAAATAATGGATATGACAACACTAAAATTATGAGCACTCCAATCAGTACCTCAAATTATCTTGATCTTGATGAAGCTAGGAAACTAGGTGATCAAACATCATTTAGTGGTACAATAAGAATTTTACTATACCTAACGGCTAGCCATCTATAATTAATGTTTTTAGTATGATTATGTGAAATATATCAATATAATCCAAAGTAATATCATATAAAATTAGTGAAAATAATGTTTTTTTATTTAAAGGGAACCATTGATTTATGACCTTTCTACAATTTTGGAAATTATTTCATCTTAATTTTTTTTTTCTGAAGATGAATTTTGAGGATGTAAAATAGATTGGATAAGAAAATCCAGAACATGTCATTTCTTAGGAGATTCATTAGTTTCTTGGCCATTCGAGAAGCATCACTCGGTAGTCGTTTCCACTATTGAAGCTGAATATGTAGAAGCTGGAAGTTGCTGTACACAAGTGTTGTGGATGCAACACACACTCACTGACTATGAATTAATATTTACCAAAACACAGATATTGTGTGATAACAACCATGCCATTTATTTAAGAAAAAACCCTACATATCACTCTCATGTGAAACACATAGATATTAGGCGTCACTTTCTTTGGGATAACACATTTAAATGCGATATCATTTTTTCAATTTATTGGAATGCAACATCAACTTCTTGATATTTTTAAATAATATTTACCCTTCGATAGTTTTGAATACATTAAAAAATAATTATGAATGATAACTATAACTTAATATTCTATATAAACTTTTTGTTGAAACATATCCACTTACATTAAGTAACTCCTTTTCATAGGGGGAGTACATTTGCTTGATACCAAATTTTTTTCCCCTTTAATGAATTTCTTCATAATCAAATTTTTTTAATCAAATTATTGTTAATCATATTTTTGGTATCCAAGTTTTTGTTTTAATATATTTTTAGGAACTCAAAATTCAGGAACAACTTTTATTCCTCTACATGTAATTTATTTTTGTTTTATAAAATATTCCTTCTTTAATAAACGTTTCTAGAATCTAAAGTTATTCAAGAAGAATTTTCTCCATTACTAATAATATTCCTAAGCAACCCGGAAGTTATGTTTCCTTACTTATGTTTATAATTTAATTTTTTACTTTTTGGTATTTTTATCATGTTTAAGAAAATATTTTGGATTCACATTCCTTATATCCGTATTTTTACCTTAGAACCCTCAACAAATCATAACCTACCAAATCCTTTTTAGGCTTTCATCTCAACTGTCAGTTCAGATCATCCTTGTTTTAACAGTGGAATCAATTCAAGAATATAAACCATCACTTCAACACCTGTATAATGGCCCTCCAATTATTTCTCCCAGATCAGCTGTCAAAACGTTTTGTGCTGAAGCTCTTCCTCTCTTCAAAATGGCCATTCCTCATTACATAGTCTGCTTTTATTATGGGTGTATTTGGAATACTCTCTAAAGAAGAAAATGTCTTTAGTTAAGGAAATCTCACAATTGAAAATTTATAGAGAAAAGTTAGTAGATATGAGGTTCATTGTGAAGTATAATTCTCTCATTATGCAAAATATTAAGCTGAACTCGTGGGAAAGTCTCTACATAGCCAAACCAAAAGGACATGATCTGATTTACTTGGAGTTTCTTATTGAGTTTTACGAGAAAATACATTTTTTTGAAGAAGGTAGAAGAGATAAGTTTAAGTTAAAAAATTATAGGAAAACCTATTCACTCTCTTGTATCATGGCAGCTAGTATCATTGGAATACCCTATGAAGGAGAAGCGGTTTTCTGCACCCACAATCTACCAGATAAATCAGGATGTTTTTAGTAGGAGAATAAAATTGAGTGCATTTCACTCAAAGGAGTGAAAAAAATAAAGATAAACCATCTCTAAAAAAATATCAGGATGCTAGAGTTATTGGTTCTTGGTTTCCTAATTCTAAGAAAATGAGACAAGGTCTCTTTCAAGAAAAGTGATATCATTTTTATGGATTTTTTGGTGAACTTGAAGATGATAAATTTGTTTAATATAATCATGACAATGATCACTAATACTATGAATAGAATACTCAAATAGAAAATTATCATGTATCTAAAAAATGTATATAATATCACAGTGCTATTCCTAGAGTCATTCAAAATCCCTTATATCTCTAAGACACAAACCTTCCTAATTTTGTTGTAAAGTGTTTACACTTTGAGAAGGATGAAAGTTGGTTTCAATATAAATTCTGTAGAATTTTATGATCCATTGGACACTGAAATTGAAACATTAACAAATAATGTGGAATTAGAAAAAACATCCAAGAAACAAAAGAATAATAGAATGTAGAATGAACCTAAAACCAACGAGAAAATATCAATTTTGGAATGTTAGTGAGCAACCCAAAAACTGAAGAAGAAAAAAACAATCCCTAATGGTGTGATAAAAAATGGAGGGAACATAAGAAGGATAAGAAAGAAATTGACCCTAGTTTTGTTCTTGATCCTACTGAGGAAAAGGTCCTGAAGATTAAAAATAATGAAATTCTAGAGAATCAAGAAAAAGAGAAGAAACAAAAGAATAGAATATCTAAAGATGATATTGTTCAAGAATTTCTCAAGGCCACTGAGAAAGACACAAAAAATATTAAGGTATCAGAATCATTTCTCAAAGAACCCATAACAATAGAGAAATTGGGAAAAAATGTCATAATTCCGAAACCTAAAGTGTAGGAAGATATAATTCATAAATGGGAATTAGATGAATGTGAGGAGGAATATGGATATGAGAGTGATGTTGTGATTAGGAAAGTTGAATAATATCATGAGAAGGAGGGTCCTTATGAAAAAATTACAATACAGACCTCCTAGGATGAATCAACTAAAATTATTTATCAAGAAAGAGAGGATGAGGGTTAGGAAGAGGTCAATAAACTTTCTGATAATGAAAGAGGAAATCACGACTTCATTCAACCGGATGATCTTATGGGAGATACTGAGAAAGAAAAGGACGATGAAGATAATATCGTCAAAGTCTCAAATAGTGAGAATGATTATCCAAAGTCTACAGAGACTTTTTCCAATGTAGATAAAGGAAACCAAGTGATTTTCGATACCCCTAACAAAGATTTCATGGTTTAAAATGATGCTGGTGGACCATCAAAGAGGAAGGCTATAGTTCTAGAAAAATAATCTTCACCTACATGGGAATCAGATTTGGAATCATCATATATGGGTCCGGACCTTGTAGTAAAATCACTAAACAAATTAGTAGACACTATACTCTTATTTCAATGTGTTGACTCAAGGGGTCACCTACTTTAACACTCCATTAATCAAAAGACAAAATGTGTAATCATGCTCATGAAAAAATTCATCAATCTTGAGGATAATTTTAAAAACTTTTATATCGGTTATGATGCTCACATGAGATCTTGTAAGGAAATTAAAATGTGTCCCAAGAATACGATTGAAGTTATGAGAATTCAAGACGACATTCAGTATTCAATAAAGAATGATTTTGATAAAGAAGATGAGTGGATGAATGATCTTACAAAAAAGTTTTAAAAAAAATATAAATCTAGAGAAATAATTCTGGAAGGAGGAATAAAAATATCTTAATGGAAAAATAAATTTAGTTGATTTTAATTTGAAGAGGGAAAGGTATATCAGATTGGAGTTTGAGGAAACTTTCTTCCAGCAATAAGAGCTTTCAAAATCACAGGTAAAAACCCTTATGTCTCATGATGAAAATATCAAGGCTCTAGAAAAGAAACATCAGAATAAGGAACTGTTGTTGTGTGCTTTGAAGAAGATCATAAGGAGATTAAGAAGCTGAAGAGTATCATGAAGAAGATCATGCCGAAGTAAAAAATAAGAAATAATTTTTTCCATTCAATATTGGTATTTTTCAGATTTCTTTTCCTGTACCAAATTTTTAAAATCAAAATAAAAATCAGATTGTTCATGATTTATTTTATTTTATAGTTCTAATCTTTCAGTCACCATAATTGTTTTTCATTATCTCTATTACTTTTTGAAAATCACTAAGGGGAATAAAGGACTGATAAAAAGAATACTATGTTGAATGGAGATAATTCCCTAAGTAAGGGGTAGTTTAACTAATGTGGAGTTTACCCAAATACGACTTTTGTATGATGGAAAATTAGAATCTCTCTAAGGATTTCAGGAAAATGACCCTTAGAGTTTTCAAATCATAAGGGGGAGTTAGTCATATTCATCACGATTCATAAGTAAAGGGATAAATTTTTTTAATTTTAAAGTTCATTAAGAAAATTTTTAGTCCTAATATTTTTTCTATTAGGTAGTGTTTGCTTACCAAAATAGTGGATATTATTGAGTTAATAAGGTTCCTATGTGACTTTCCCATTTCTATATGTTTTGAAAATCCCAAAAATTTTATCCTAAGGAAAATTATTTTTCCCAAAGGATTATTTTCTTAAAGAAAATTTCCCTTCTATAAGGAAAATTTTATCCTTAATTTTTTTCATTATCTCATTTTACAATCTCTCAAAACCAAACTCATTTTTTTACTAATTCAAAATTTTAGATTCATATCTAAAACCTTGAAATCCTATAGCTCTATTTATATAGAGTGTTCTGAAATTCAGACTCCAAATTCTATAAAATTAATATTCTGAATTCTCTAATATTTATATTCCAAATTCTCTAAATTTTAGATTCCAAAATCTATGAAATTCATATCCCAAATTCACTGAAATTGCCATTCTGAATTCTCAAAAAATCAGATTTCAAATTTTATGAAATTCAGATTCCTAAATCATTGAAATTTATATTTTAAATTCTCTGAAATTCAGATTCCAATTTCTCATAAATTCAGATTCTGAATTTTCTAAAATTCATATTCATAATTCTATGAAATTTGGTCTCTGAATTCCCAAAAATTCAGATTCTGAATTCTATGAAATTTAGACTCCAAATTCTTGAAAATTATGTTTTGGAATTATAAGAAATTTAGACTCTGAATTCATTGAAATTCAGATTCTAAATTATTTGAAAATCAAAAACTAAATTCTCTGAAATTCAAACTCCAGATTCTATAAAATTTAGATTTTCAATTCTCTGAAATTCAGACATTGAATTCATATTAATTCAGACTCCAGATTCATTAGAATTTAAACTCTAGAATCAATTGAATTTAGATTTATAATTCTTTATAAAATAGAATCTAAATATCTATGTTTTACAGAATAAGATGGTTTATATGATTATACTCCAAATTCTATTTTTCATTAGATTCTGTATTCTATTTTTCCTTAGACTCTAGAAATTAATATTTGGCTAAGAAACTTCTTTTCATTACACATGTTATTATTATGAAATTATGTCATGCAATTTGTTTCTAACCAATTGTTGGTTGAGTGACACATGTATAGGTACCTACGAGTTTCAAGAAAAAGTATGACTATTGGAGCATGAAGCTGACTATTGGAGTTTTTCCTATAAATAGAAGATCATTTGTACAAGCTCATATCTATTGATCGATATAGATATTACATGTTTTGAAGTGATTTATAGAGAGAGAGAGACTCTTATTCTTTGTGCACTCTGAACACCATGATCAGCTTTCTTTGTGAGACTCTGATTGTTGCTGAGTACAATCAAGGGCTTCCAGGGATAGGAAGACAGAGGTGATGACTACCTTAAAGTTCTAAGACTTCTGAGTATAGGAATATAGAGGTGTCAACTTCAATAAAGGTCGAGGGATTTTGGGGATAGCAAGATAAATTCTGATATTTCTATAGAGGGATTACCCTACTGTGGGTAAGACATAATTTTATGAAAGTATAAATCATGTGACCTTTATCTAAGGTTGTTGGATAGCCTACTCTTTGTGATAAAATATTTCCTACTTGTTACTTGTTTTTTTCAAATTTTATTTTCACTATATTTTGATAAAGGATGAATATATAACTTTCTTATACTTTATTATACTTTTATTTACTCTGATATGTAATATTCTATACACATTAAGGTAGAATATTTTACAAAGTAATTTTTTTTTAATTTTTAGTTTTGTAACCATATTTCCGTAACCTAAGCATGTTTGTCTTATAGAACTATTTTTCGGTTTGTGGATTTACCTTATTTATCTTTGTTTAACATAGTATTCGTTGAGGTTAAAAATGAATGTTTTTAAAATTCCAATTCACCCCTCTTGTAATTGTGCATCTACATATACTATTTCAATCCTACACATGGTTTACTAATTATTTAGGTTTTCTTGATCGAATATATTCCATCACCCATTATTCAAAAGAATATAATGTTATAAAAATATTTAATAAATATTAATTTTATTTTTAGTGAATATAATATTTATTTATTTATTGGATAATGTTGAAATAATATTTATTTAATAAATATATATTTATTTTTCAAGGTTCCATAAATATCATGGAGGAATGGCATAACCGATTTAATGGTATGGTTAAAAAATAAATATTGAATATTAATTTATTAAATAACATTTAATTTAATTTGCATGTTAAGCTCATGTTGATAAAAAATAATAATATTATTATCATTAGAAATGAGGTTATGTTGGGATTAAATAAATAATAATATTGTGAAATTATTTTATTTTAACCCCAGCAATATATAAAACTAATTTTATTATTTTCTAATACATCCAATTCATTTGTTTTGGTTTTGTACAATGGATTTGGAGAATCCTCTCAAGAACTAGAGAGCCCCCTACTCGAAGAACACTCCAAGGAATGGAGAGCAATATTCCTCCACCTCCCTCTCTCATGTGAAAAGAGATCCACGAGAATTCACTAGAAGCGGTTCTCAAGGAGATCAAAGGTGGATGATGCATGCGATAAAATCTTCCATGCTTATACCCAGAGATTCCAAAAAATATTTTCAAGGATTTATGGAACACATGTGTATCACTGTTAGAGGGAATCTACTCTTGATTCATAAAATGAAATGATTATACAATCCAGATATATTGTCCGATCTGTCAATAAATAATGAATTCCAAAAAGGAAATTCTGTAATAAATTAAATAGATTATAAATAATATGGGATGATTCTATCTCTTCCTCCAATGTTCTATCGATTTTTTATATTCTTTGATTTAATTTCTCATATCATGATGTTTATTATTGTGTAAAATATTGTTCTGATCATTGATTATAACAAAAAGAAAATGTGGGAATGATCCATCACCCATTGCCACTATGTATGGAACCTGCATGCCAAGCCATAGTGGTTCAGCTATTGGAATCCACTTATCCCTTGTTAAGGAATAAACATATACAATAAAATGTATTCCCCAAACATGGATGTTTGATGTGTTAAATTCCCACACTTTAATACCCATAAGGTTTTTGATTCCTTAGATACTTATCTTGTTAAATGAAATGCATGAAGATCTTGTCAAAACCATGAAAAGCCCCCTTTAGTCTGAGGTTGTGGTTGCTATTGCAAAGGATTACTTATCAAATGAGGCCAAGAAGGAGGAATTTCAATCGATTATCTCATTTTTTTGAAGAAATGGGAGTCCCCATTCAGGGGAACTTATAACCAATGTACATTATTTGTCAGTTCAATGGTGTTGATGTACACTACAATATAATGGATACTTTCTCTAGGATTAAGCTCATCTCGATGCCGATTCTACCTAAGTTGGGACGTACTGTAATAGATCTGACAACCCAAAATATGAAAATTCTGGGATATGATAAGAGTGAGTAAAAACAACATGAAAAAATCTATCTAAAGACTAAATTAAGTGTCCTTATATCAAGAACTGAATTTATTGCAGTCTTACAAGATAATTCTTATAATGTACTATTAGGAAGACCCTACCTTCATATTCATGTAGTATTCCACTATTCATACCACCAATGCCACATTTAATCCCTTAATAGAAATGTATGATTATTATAGGAAGATACACCCCCCTTTGATTTTTCTATGTCCAATAATCTAGATGGTGAAAATTATAAAATGGAAGGACTGAATTCCAGATAGACATGTTTGTGCACATCAATTCCCCTAATGATTTAATTTATATTTCATCCGATTAATGGGTAGAATTGAAATACATCATTCTTTAAGAAAAATAATTAGTTTGGGATAATTATTCTAGACATGGTGGATATTTCATCATCTGCATGAAAAATAATGGCTCATTGATTAACTCATATTCATATAGAAGACATACCCAACTGATACAGAAAAAATATAATCTGATGATGTAGGGAAAGGTTCACCCCATGACCATTAATCCATGGAATTACATCATGTTCCACAAAATGACTAACTCAATGAAGGTCAAATCATCACCATTGCTTTGATATCAAGAAAGGACCTCACCATTGGTAACTGGATGTAGTTGTATCAATATCATCCATCACTATAGTCTCAATGGAATGGGAACCCCTCATCAAGGATTCCAACTTAACCCAAGTTGACACTGGTACTCAACCTGGGTTAGCGACCTTGAGGATTATCCTCCTACCTTAGACACCTATGTCTCAGATAATAAATAGAATTTGGAGGATGGTGCTCCAGTATTTTAAGAGGGTGTCACCCACACTATTGATGAGTTAACCACAGTGAACCATGGCACCGAGGAAGACCAAAGACTGACACTCATCCATGTCAATGAAGGAGAAGTAATTATATATGGAACTTCTTAAACTACACGATGAAAAATTTTATTGGGGCTATGATGAGATGTCCAATATAGATCCTCAAGTCTACATCCATCACTTTGGCCCCTCAATGAGTCATAGAAGGTTCAAATAGCCCCCCAGAAAGATGAATCTCTATCACAATGCAATGGATGATGCTGAATTTGAAAATATTATTAAATAAAATATTATCAGTGAGGTCTAAAAATTTAAATGGTTAGATAGAGTTATTCTAGTCAAGATAAATAAGGGGAAGATCATAGTCTACATCAACTTCTAGGACCTCATCCACCATGTTCTGAAGGCTGATTTTCCCAATACGGTGATAGAGCTGTTAATTGGTTATACCACTAGGTTCTAGACCCTCTCCATCATGGTTAGATACTATTTATACAATCAGATCTATATGTATCCCAAGGATGAGGATTACACCACCTTTATGTAACCACATGGACTAAATGATATTTGCTGACACCTTTCATCTAGAAGAATGATAGGCCAACTTAACAAAAGGATATGAAACACATCATTAAAAAAAACTCTCAAAATGTTATAGGAATATCAAATGGATGACCAGGTGGGAAAATATTTCTAGAATTAACATTATATCAAGGATATTGAGAAACATTTTAGATTTATATGCTCCATACACATAAATATAAACCCCCAGAAGTGTGTATTTGGGATTAAATTTGGAAAAACATTTATCATCGTCATAAGATAAAAAGGAATTGAAATTGACCAAATGAAATTAAAGAATATCAATCCAATAACAAAACTAAAAAATCAGTAGTATTTTAAAGGACTCTATGTCCACTTAACCAACATATTTTAATTTATTACAAATTTGGTCAACAAATATAGGCACTTTTTATGCCCATGAGAAAAGGTATTGTTTACTATTGGGATGAGGACTACAGGAATGACATTAAGGATTTAAACAGTATCTACTACATACTCCAATTCATTTTCCACCTATCCTATGAAAGCAATTGTTTCTTTATGTGAATACTCTATAATGGTCCCTTTTGTACATTGTAGTATAGAAAAAAATTATTCCTGGGAAAAAATCTATACTATCTCATATGCATCCTCTTCAAAATAGTGACCAGATACCCTAACTAAGAAGTGTTTTCTCAAGATTTTCTTCATAGTGAAAAATATGCGACATTATTTATTGTACCATGAGGTACAACTGGTATCCCAGGTAGACTCTCTAAAGTACATCTACAATTTTCCAATACTAATAGTATGATTGGTTCTTTGGAAGGTAATCAATTAGTGCTTCGACATCATATTTTTTCCACAAAGGGATGTTAAAATCAATGAATTGGAAGGATTATTTTCCATGTATATATACACTGAAGAACTACCCATGAATTTTCATTTTACATATGAATCTATTCTATCGGTGGATTAGGATATACCATATTAGAAGATTCACTTTGATGGTTTATCCCACAGTTTTACTAGTATAATTCTCTACGACACCAAACCTAGTAGGTTAGACATGGGGATTTCATTCATCACTCCAGCATAGGTCACATTGTCAGCATTTTTTTTTTCAAAAGGATGCACTATCAACTAGGAGTTATGTTAAGCTCTCATTATTGGAATTTATTTTGAACTCAAGATCAATGTTCCATATTTTCATGTGAATGGTGACTTCGTGATTGTCGTCATAAAGATCAAGGGAGAATATTACATCAGAAAGAAAGAGCTTTCACCCATTCTGGAATGTACCATTCATTTAATGTCCTAGCTCCCTTCCCATCAGAATGAGATCCATGTTTCATGGTTATAATATGGTTGAGATGATGCTTTTCAAAGTCTAGATCTATCTCCCATAAAAACAAATTTGGACAAACTTTTCATTCAAGTGGCACACAATAGAGTCATCACCCCCCACATTAGGTGATGTTTACTAATAGGTATATTAGCTATAAACCTATATTTATATTATTAGACCCTCAAATACACAAATTGGTGTGTAAAATAAAAATTATATGACTCCATTTTTCAAGTATCTCTAGAATAGAATTCCCTAACCAATCCATGTGGAGTGTGAGTGAATCCACCAGTGTACAATGTAGTTTACTCTATAGAGTGGGCCTATCCTTAAGAAAACCCTTTACATGTGTGGGTGTGATGGAATTATCTTCCATTGAATCAATATAGATGAGATAACATAGGTCTTGAAAGAGTTCTATACTATATATTGTGGTGCCTACCAATAAGTATTAAATCCCTCACACCAAATTGAGTGGTTGGGATACATTTCACATACCATGGTTTGCAGCTACATAGAGTTTTCCAAGGGGTTTCATGCATTTCAAATCCAAGATAACATTCTGCATCAACCACCATATCTTCTCCCCACAACCAATTATTCTTAACACATTTTAGTATAAGGAATAAACATTATGGGACCATTACCACCGGTGAAAGCTCTATAGTGCCGGTTCATTTAAACCACAACATTGTTATTTTCCAAACCAAAAAAAGTGGAAATCCTCAAAGATTTCAAATCCCAGTCCATTATTTTATTTGTGACATCCCATATCATCCATAGGATTTATGTGACTCATGATATACTCATTTTAAATGGAATCAAATTTTAGGTTTTTAAGATAAATATGCTATATTCTATGTAGAACATTAAGTGTAACCATAACTCCCATTACTATGAAAAATCAAATGGTTATATTGAAATTTAAAAAAAAACTTTTCAACATCATATAGAAAAGTATGGGATAGATCAAATGGAGTTGGCATGAAAATATCCCCAATTCCATTTCGACCTATCAGATATCAACTCAAAATACCACACAAGAGACTCGATACTCCGTAGTGTATGGAAAAGTGGAATTATAACCTATCGAGGATTATATTCCATCACTCTAAAAGGTTGTTTATGACATAAAAATTGCAAGAATAATTGAAAAAGTATATCTAGTCCAGTTATATTCCCCTTGAAGAAAGTAGGCTTTAGGCCTTTCATAAATTAAAGAGGCCTATAATATCATAGAGGGAGAATTCAACCAGAATATTTTATCTAAACCTTCCTCAAGTGAGATATGGTACTAGCATTCAAAACATTGATTGTAATATGAAAAAACTAACTGGGGATGGATCCAAAATGAGAAGGACCCTAATTTCACTATAAGTTTTATTCCAATGGGGAATACTCTTTAACAATCATGGATGGAGAGCATGTCACACCCCCACTAATACCAAGTTTCTCATTCTTTACTTCCCATGTAACCATTTGTATCATCTATACAACCATATTATAGGAGTCATGGTTCAAGTTATCTTACTATAAATTGCGTTAACTAGGTTCTGATATATATGACCATAAACTAATTGTATAGATTTTTTCCAAGTATTATGACTTAAATCTATTTAGATCCCTTTCAGATCCCATGTTTCTTAGCACATGATTATGATATATTGGCTTACCTTTCCCAATAAAATTAGGACTCCTAATGTATTGGATGTAAGATGATCAAAAACCAATACCCTCATCACAATACATTAAACTATTTCATTAACAGGTGTCATAATCATTGGATTTCTCATGGAAACCATGTTATTCCACAATTCCCTTATCATAGCAGATATCCCTCACGACTACCAGATATGTTTCTACCACACTGAGTTCCAGAAATACATTTGGATTGATTACCATTTTCATTTGATAAGTAGTGATGTCTAAAACTCCTATCATTGAGAACAACAGCAAAATAATCATAAAAAATTCCCTTAGAGAGTGGTGAGGATACATTAACCAACATTTTTCCCTTTTGAATCACTTACAATCCAAGTAGTATGGCCATAGAATATGTTCTAGTTAATATAGGATATTCATGTGTTACATTGTCTTACATCTCCGTCATTTTGCATTGGGTGTTACCGCTTTCATTCCACACAAACATCCTTGAAACAAACTATCCCCCATTTATAGTATCATAACATTAAATTGTTTTCCAAATGCCCCTTATTCTAAGATGCATGACCTTAAACTATTTGTGTCTTGCATAATGTAATTTAAAATATAGAACATATGTCTTATCCTCATAAAAAAGTAATGTAATTTCCCTTCCTATGTGACCATTAAGATGGTAGTTAGACCAGTGGGTCACATGGACTCATGCCCACCTCCCTATACACCATAGGCTACCAAAAAGTAGTGAGGATCTATGGAGATGATAGAAGCAATAACATACCCTCATTATTAGAGTACCACAATAGTAAATTAGAAAGTCAAAAAAGACAACAAAAAAATTAGTATGAAATGAAAGGCAGAGTAGTAGAGGAATAATGTAAACTGAATAAAAAACATATCCAATTCAAATATATAAAATGAATATATTTTTAGATAATGAAAAATAAACTAAAAATTATATATACAATAAAAATAGTATACTAGGAGTTACATGGAATGTGATATGAAAGAAATTCCCTAAGGAATATCTCCATGAGCATCCCAATGTACGACATTGTCTTGTGAAACCAACTCCCAGTTATAATAAATGGAACTCAAGAAATCATCCCTGGTCATGTGAACATAAGGTCTACTTGGGTACCCTAGTGAAATGGATGCCCTTGGAGGGTGTGAGATACAAATCCTAGAAGGTTTCCTCCCATGATGTATATAATATTAACAAGCCCATGAATATAATTCCGATAAGTTTGAAGTTAATATGAATAAATAAATATTAATGAATAAATTAATAAACACTAGTAATCTCAGGTTCCATTAGGACACATGACTGACTCTACCTGCATCGCATCATGAATGGAATGAGTTTATGATCGATAACTATATGTTTATAGTAATAAGATATACATAAAATAGTTCTCTATTGAATCCAAATATATGAACTAAGTACATGCAGATGTAAGTGTCCATATACCTGGAATACTATGTGCTGGATGGATTGGGGCACAACTCAGTCATCCATAACCAGTCTAAATGAGCCTATAATCTCATGAAAAAGGGTGAATACACTACATCCCATAATGAGTGGGATCCGTAATGAAATTCACTTGATATAGTGATTGTGAAATCATGGAAACACTATAATATTAGTGAGTGTGAAACATTCTTCGAAAATCGCATGGGATGAGGTGTTCCATTCCCACTATCTATATAACATCACTAGCGTGAGACGTCATTCTCAACACCCGATGTAAGGAAGGGTCATATCACCAAACTCAACCGAAACCATACCATCGTTCTACAACCTATGTTTCATGAGTAAACATATAATGATAATAATAATATTTAATTTCATCATAAGGTAATCCACATGACCAATATAAATAAGGTCATCACATTTTAATTATA
The DNA here is from genome assembly GCA_963277665.1 of Viscum album. Classification (NCBI taxonomy): domain Eukaryota; kingdom Viridiplantae; phylum Streptophyta; class Magnoliopsida; order Santalales; family Viscaceae; genus Viscum; species Viscum album. The sequence goes on from OY728139.1 coordinate 286,515,367, forward strand.
ACATTTACGCAGAATTCAATAATCTAGGTTCCCTTTCCACCATTTATAATTCATTCAATTTAAATCATGTAATCCATTTCACATAATTTGTTCTTATTAAATTATTATAGGAGGTGTGGTCTTAAAACCAATCTTAATACTTCATTCCATTTATATCAATCATCTGATTTAAAACATTATTTTATTTGAGGTAGATAAACCATCATAAAGCCTTACATTTAATATAATCATGTCATATCATTTATACCATTTAATTAATTCAAGGAAGGAAATCTAAAATTTCAAGACATTCCATTTTTAATTTGATTTATTCCAATTAATACAATGTAATTCATTTTATATGAATGTACAATCATTTAAGAGTTTCTTGGTTTGATAAAAATTTATATAAGATTAGGGAAAATCCATTTAAGAATAAGAGAAGAGGCCATGTACTAAACATGCATTATATAAAACCATGAAATCAAATCATATACGGACACTAATTCTTTTAGACAATCATATTAGAGAAATATGTAGTAACAAATTATTAATTTAGAATACATCACAGCTCATTTGAGGGGTTTGATTACCAAAAATTACATTGTTTATAAAACTATTCATTTAATATAATTATTCCTTAAAATACAAGATTCATAACTCAATTCGCTTTAAAGAAGCAATTGATAAAAACAAATAAACAAGAAAAAAACAAAATGTTAAAAAATGACCCTTAGGAGGTTCTGTTATGAATTGGATGAATTCCTACTAGGGTAAATTCCTCAATTAATCTTAGTCGAACACTTAGAAAGGATTCCGGGAATTTAAACAATAATTTATAAAGTGTAAATTCAAGTCGGAATTGTAACACCCTGATATTTTATGAGAAATTTTTTTATGTCTTATGTTATACGCAACACCAAAGTAATCTTTCACAGCACACAATACGGACTTGGCTTACATTACACGCAATGTTGACCTTCCTTGATAGCGTGTGTTGTACGCAATACCGAGTTTCACTAAACCATGATATATTATTATGAACTAGCCGTTATGAATATTATTAACTAAATTTCGAATTTTATTATTCATCTTACACATTTTCTAGAACATGGTAAGAGAACAAAATAATTTTTTCGGGTAAAATAAGTATTTTTCAAAAAATGCAGTTTTACCGCCTTTTGATGGCGCACCCACATTAAATCTAGTTTTTGACATGATTATAAGTTCAATTTGACAAAATAAAATTATTCTTTTGAATCAGGGTATAAAAATTTACTTTGGATAAATTTTTGATATTTTTCTGATAACTTTCATATTTTGATGAATAGTAAAAATACGACAATTTGTAATTAAAAACAACTTTTTTCATTGAGATAATTTATATGGATAAATTATAATATTTAATGGTGTTAAAGTATAAATATAAAATATTTTTTTCATTTAATATAATGTATTTAATTAGCATTAATTTCACACTGAATTCATAGGTAATAACATTTCAATCTTTGGTAATGTTTTAACTTCTAAAACCCATTTTCTTAAAAACGGGATTTATTTTACGTTAATTACTGCAAATTATATGTTTTGAAATTTAAAAAATGGATTCCATATTTGGAATCAGTGGGTCCAAATTATTTTAAGAGGCTACTTTTTATTTTTGGGCATTATGAATAGTAACTACGGTAAATTTGATTTACCATAGTTAAAGGTAAATCGGGTAATTAAGAAGGAAAATAAGATTATAAAATTACCCTAACACCTGAAAAAATTCTATTGGATGACTAAAGGTCTACCCATATCACCTAAGGGTCATATTAGATTCATTTAATGGACTTTTTTTTCCATGAAAATAATTTAATCATTATTAAATCCAAAGAATGTGACAACATGTCACTTTCTTAAATCTTATAAGTATAATAATTTTAATTTAGTGATAAACTTACTGAAACATCAAACATGAATAGTATACCGAAATATAATACAATTATCTATATCATAGGAATATATTTATAATTTTTAGGGATTAAATAATTATCATTAATTATGACACAATAGTGATGTTGATGTCATTTTATTAATTAAAATATCAAATATATGGTTTTAAAAATATTAAAATAAATATTATATGAACTATTTAATGTTCTCCACTAATTTTCTAGATACATATGACATTATATGAATCTATTAAAGCTTTTAGTTCTAACATATCTTCTATATATATTTTATTTAAATTCAAATAAATGAATAGTGTCAAAATTGACAATATTGTTATTTTATAAAAATAACATATTATAAAAGTGTTTAAAAATCACAAAAATATTTAAAAATTATAAATTTAATTTATATGGTCTAAAATGTTATAAAGTGTCAAATTATGGAAAATTCACAACACATATGTAATTATTTATAATAATTTAAAATTTAGAGTATTATTACCACAAATAAAATTAAATTGATAAATAAGGATAAATCAAGTTGATAATGTTTAAAGTAAATTCCTAACATGTCTAAATTTCATTGGTTGATGATATTACAAGCCTATCTCATCTAATATTCAGATATGAGTCATTTTGGAAGTTCTTATGTGGGGTTGGGATTTAATATAAACTAATATTTCTTATATTTCTAAAGGTTCCCCTCTCCTCCCTTATAAAAGAGCACCTCCTCCCTCTCCTCCTTGCTCCAATTTGAGCCTTCAAGATCGGCTAATACCTGCCCATTTCACTTCCACACTTCCATAGAAACATCCTAGAGGTCCTGGTCTTCTTCAAAGACCAATTTTAGTGCCCTAAGAGGATGTCTCAAAGAGGCGCTTCAAAGAAGAGGTAATGTCCATTACCGATTCTTTCAACTTTATTTCTTCTTACACTTCTTCTTCTTTAGGTGTTTCATTATGAATTAATAACATAAGTACCACTCATATAATGATATGTTACTATAAGTACGAAACAACCCTATTTCACCATCTATCCATCCTACGGAAAACAAAATCAACGCGCGTGCGTACGTACGGAATACCGTCTCCACGCCGTGGTGTAATCTATTTTCCATAACCACCTTACTTGGATGGGTATAATTGTAACGCCCCGTCCTCAGCTACCCAGAGTCGGTGCATTACTTTGTAACATTGGCATGATCACAAAAGATCAAGTCTCGAAAGACCGATTAGTTTAGTAGCCTTGGAAACACTAGATACATTCATAAGTCTTAAATTACATCATAAAGTGAAAAACTAATAACAAAGTCTTCATAGTCCACACTCATATCCTCTTCTGACTATCCCTGCAGGTCATTCATAAAATACTTCTTCACATCCTGGAAAATATTAAAACATTGAAAGGGGTGAGCTCAGATGCTCAGTAAGGATAACAATATTGCGGAAACTTTCATAAATAAACATTAACATTTAAGGCAATGTATAACTAAAACAAAAGCCTTTTTAAACTTGAACTTCAGAATAATATGGAAAAAATAAAATTAAATAATTCCATTTACTTACTCACATGGATATTCTACTAGTCGAATAATCACATGAAATATCAATAACCACTTTCATAATGAGGGAATGTATAATTCCAGACATTCTGAAACATTTTGTCAAGGCCTCAGCCAAGACGTCTACAATGATTAAGGCCTCGGCCAAAACCATAAATCAAATTGGGAAAGGGCCTCGGCCAATTCCATGTCTAGTTGTCTCATGAGACCTACCGATGCATCGATGAGCTATAGCGGGCTCCACCCGTCACTTATTAAGTCCAATACATTCCTCATATGAATAGGTTTAAACATATCATAAACCATAACATAATCGTATCACATAAAACATTCATAAAGGAAACATAACATTTCCACATTTCAATCACAAGATATCAATACAACATATTGATATAATAAAAACGCTTTCAAAACCATTTTCAATACCAAAATAAAAGAAAGTTAAAACTTTGTATTTATTTTTCATTAAAAAAATGATGGCTTGTAGAGGAAGCCGAAACTCAAATAATGGTCACGGCGGCGGAGAAGTCGTTGTCGCCGCATACGTACGACAAAAACATTCCCTTTTTTCGTTTAGTAAACGCTTCGTATAAAAAATATTCCTTTTGAATATATGTAAAAGTCAAAGGGGTTTATACACCATATAAAAGAAAGTTGTGTATAAAAACAAATATGTCTCAACGAAAGGAGATTGAGATGAAGTCCATAAAAAGATCATTTTTAAAATAAAATAGATCTATTATGTGTATTCACTATAGGTACACATAAAGAATACAAAATAAGACATAATAATATCATGACATAATTTGAAAGTAGGAGATTAACCCAAAGAATGGAAATTGGGTTAAGAAATTCCCTTACCTCGTGTCTGACTTGACTCAACCGTTCTTTAACCTACTGAATAATAAAATAGAGTTAATATATACCTTATTAAGAACCATTTTAAATTTCATTATCCTTATTATATCACTTATTACAATGAGATGAACATTATGTAATTATTTAAGTTAATAACGGTCGTTTTATCGATCTTTGGTACTTGAGTCAACAATAAACTTCTTATAATTACAGGTTGTTTATGTGGTAGAATATCCATTATCTCCAGAATTATATTCATGATTTAGATGTCATATATATCTTATATATCCAGTATATACATTCATTTATAATATTACGTAACATTTAGAGGTAAGAAATGAAATGCACCGTTCATGGACACAGTAAGCTGTACGAACGCATGAACGCTACTTTCATTTCAATTTCATATTTAATGGAATGAAATCATAATGATATAAATGTATAATATAATTCCAGTATAATATAGTGTATAATACCATTTACTCCATCCTTTATACATCCCACATATGGCATTAACGATTCAAATCACTTTGAGGGGGCGGTAGTCCGTGCTTCCTAAAATGAAATTATCGCGTTTTACCCATAATGGAAATCATAAAGTATGCCATAAATGAGAAATACAGAAGCATAAGTAAAACATAAAAATATTATATATCATATATAAATATAGTGACATCTTAATGTCCACCTTTGAAGGTGTTATATGAGTGTTGAACAATCATCGTTTCGTGAGGCAGAAATTCGCCATCCACAGAAACCGTATGTTCATTAACCATTAGATGTAGGTGTGTGTAAGTGTAGCTCGAATACTTCTTATAACAACATCCTAGTATATTTAGGATACTGTTGTTGTTACAAAAGAAATGAATAAAAAGAGTTTAGGGTGTTGGAGAAGAAAAATTAAACAAAATAACATTAGAGAAGACATTACCTCAAAATCGGGTAACTCTTTTTGATTTGAGCCAAAGGCTTCCTTGTGAAGAGTTCTGCCCAAAGTGAGGCTTCTAGGAGTAAGAGGGGGAAGTTGGGAGAGTATTTGGGTAGAGGTTGGCCGAGCCAAATGGCTTGAAAGTGTGAATGAGGTGGGAGAGGTGGGGGCCTTTTATAAGAGGAGAGGAGGGGCACTCATGGAAAGTAAAGAAACGTCACTTTATTATAAAATGGGTTTATGATTTTAGAGGTCCCACACTTATATATTTCTAGGCTAAGGTGATAAGGGTTAGAAATCTCCCCATACAATAGGTTTTTGACAAGTTTAAGCCTTGGATTTTACATTATCTTTTCATTTTATTAAAATCGTTAAATAATGCGGTCATCGCTGCATCATAATGATGTCATAAATAATTTAATTTATTTAATGTCTAAAAATTATAAAAACAACTATGATGTAGGAAATATTTTTATCTTTCTAATGAATATTTATAGTCAAAATTTGGACTTGTGTAACCCCACTTAAAAACTGTTTTAGTAAAACAACTCATGTTTGTGTCAATTTAAAATTAACATTAAATAAATATATATTAATGTCATTTTCCAACCAAAGTGGCTCCATGGGGTCCCCAAGTTGACCCATGGGTTGTCTTGGTCGGCCATGACTCATCCAATTGGAGTAGGACAAGTGTCAAGCTCATCTCATATTATTAAAACATTATTTTTACCTTAAACTACACTAATTACCTCTAATCACGATTAAGAACTTAAAAGTTACTATTCACCAAAAAATTATTTTAATCTCATTGAACCACATTTTACTTATTAATGATAACCATGTATGTCGGATTTTTGAAAATCAAATCATAGAAGTGGTAATATTTCATTTAAACAAAAAATCATTTATTTAACTACCACTTAGTGGTTTCACTATTCATCAAAAATTGAAGTTTTTCAGAATAAGGCCAAAATTTCACCCTAAGCTATAATTGATATTCCGAATTCAAAAATGATTTCTATTTTACAAAATTCCAAACATATATGTTTCATTAATTAATTTTATAATTAATTCCCGCTGTCACAACAAATAGCGTGTTTTTAAGAAACAATTTATATCATAAGATTGGCAATTGTTTATGTCCAATTTCAATGTTAAATTAATTCTAATGACCACCATTGGATAAAATGGTAAAAATATATTCTAATTATACTTTAAAACCACTGAATAGTATAATTTATCACAATAAATTATTTTTATTGAAAAAGTTGTTTTAAGTATTTTTCACTATTCATAAATAATTAGAAGTTCTTAGAAAAATACCAAAAATTCAACATAGGCTAATTTCGATATTCCGAATACAAAGATGAAGTGCATTTTGAAATATAAAATTTCTATAATTTTAAAAAGTGGTTATTACTATTCATAACGGCTACTTTTATTAGTCGCGGTGTTTTAGAACTCGAAGTTGTGCACAATGCAAGCTATTGAATTATTGAATGAGAAGCGTATCGTGGAAGCTCGGGGTGTTACATTCTCCCCTCCAATAAATTGCGTCCTCGCAATTTGAAATTTTTCATTGTAAATAAATTATTGAAAATAGAAAATACCTCTGTGGAAAACCCACATCGGAAATAAGGTTAATAAATATATAACATTAAAAGAAAGCAAGATAAGTACAAAGGTCACCCGATATAGCCCATTCTAGGATTATATGAAAATATGGATATGGAGGAGAAACAAACCATCAAGGTCTAATGAAGAGTTATAGAAAACAAGATTAGGAGAATGTTTAACTACAAGAAAATCACAAACTTGTGATTGGTTAAACGGTCATTGAATCCCCAGTTGGGAAAGTTAACCGACAACATTTTTGTTTTAAGTTACCTTCTATAATGTTGAGGAATTTATTTAGGAGATTTACTAAGAACTTAAGGGAATATACATACTTGTTATGTATACTTTCATTCGTTAATAAATTTTTACCACAAACCCAACTTTTACTCCAAATGGTAACGGAACTCAAAAATATTCTATTTATCCTAATTGTATAAGGTTCCAAATGTTAACACATACCATTTAGATTAGTAAAACTATTTTGTAATAACCAGGGACTTCCTGTAGGCTAGTGGTAGGAAATAAAGGCTTGTCGCACTATGGTTGTGGGTTCGATTCCTGCAGCTTTGTCCGACGCGACGGGTTATTCCCCACCCTGCAGGTTGTCCTTTTCCTAAAACTATAATATTATAATATTCCAAAAATAATCTTCAGAAATTCTTTAACCTTAAACAATACTATCCAAAGATCAACTTAATCCACTCCAACCTTTATAGTTATCCAAAATACCTCTGTCCAGACTATCTCTAAAAGGTCTCTTATTTCCAAAATCAATTGTAACATCAGATTCCCCAAAAAATGTAAAGTTTCTCTTATTGTCACATACTAAAAATATGATTACCTTCATCATATTATTACCTTACTGAAATCAACAAGTACTGCAGTACAATCCTTATATATATATCACATTATTCTAATAACCAGAATATAATCCATGAGTCCAAAAGCACCAATACATTAGTTATTCTGCTTCAACTGTAGTAACAACATAAGATTGTCCTTGATCCCTTGGCCTTTTCTGAGGTAAGTTTCCCTGACGCTTAGGACATTCATTTGCATAATGACCCATTTCTCTACAATTGTAGCATTCAACTTTGATAGCCTCTTTCTTTCCCTTACAATCACGAGCCTGGTGAGCTTTTTCTCCACATTTATAACAAACTCCCATTCCATTTAGGCAAGTACCAGGGTGATTCTTCCCACAATTATCACATAATGGAAAATCCTTCTTTACCTTTTTCCCTTTATCTGTCTCTTGTTCCACTGTTCTCTTCTTCTCTTGCTTTACTTTGTTGTCATAAGACTTAGAGAATTCCTTTTCTGTATTGATATCACACGAGACAATATCTTCGTATGATGAGAAGGATTGTGATACTAAAGCTCGAAGGAGAAATGGTTTTAACCCATCAAAGAAACGATCAATCTTACTCCTTGGGTTACGTATATAATCGGCAGCATGCCTCGCTAACCTTGTAAAGTTAGCCTCATACTTTGCGACATTCCCATCCTCCTTCTGCCTCAGACTCAGAAATTTCCTTTCCATATCTGCTCGATGGTCACGAGGAAAGTATTTTTCTAAGAAAATCTCTTTGAACTCCCTCCATTCCATATTCGATACGTCATCATCTTCCTTTGTGTTTTGAATCAGCGACCACCACTGATCGGCATCTCCAGTGAGGCGGTAAACTGCCATGACAACCTTCTCCCTTTCGCTACTCCCCAAGGCATGGAATATTTTATCTAAGGAGTTTATCCATTGCTCAGTTACTAATGGATTTGTACCCCCATTAAATGTTGGTGGTTGTTGCCTCATGAAGCGGTCTAACATTGATCCTCCACGTTGCGGATCAGGGATCTCTATACGAGTAAGGTTATTATTCATAACCTGAGTGAGTTGTCCCAGTATGGTAATAAGTTGATCAGCACCAGTTGTATCTCCTGATCCACAATAATTATCTTGAGTAAGAGGGAAATCCCTACACGGAGTGCGTGCATTGATACGGTTTACATTCCTTCCACTAGGCGCCATTTCTATACAATGGCATAAACTAGATTAGTTTATGAATCAAAATACATAATTCCATACTTATAAAATACTTAACATAAATTGAACTATTTATGGATATAATCCATAATCATAAAAAGATTTTCTTTGAGGAAGTATATACTCATAACCATTAATAGTGGTTTGTAAAGAAAATGAGAATTATCCTAAGCATATCCCCCAGGAGTTTCGTAACCAAGAGTGCAGCAAGGCCCGTTGTCGTGCACCAGTTCCCGTTCGAGTCTAGCTCAAAGCGGTGTTTTCAGGTTTTACCCCTAGGTACATCTGTGCCAGAGCCGCCTCTACCTGCTCGTATCCAGACAAGGATGTATTGCTCGGAAAACTCACAAAATCTCTATAATACCAAAATTCTAGGAAGTTCTTCTATACTAATCCTCAATGTCTATCCTTGGGCTATGTGCTCTAATCAGAGTTTATCTAAATCTAGCTTCCAAGGTTAGTACTAAACTGCCTCTGATACCAACTGTAACGCCCCGTCCCCAGCTACCCAGTGTCGGTGCATTACTTCGTAACATTGGCATGATCACAAAAGATCATGTCTCGAAAGACTGATTAGTTTAGTAGCCTTGGAAACACTAGATACATTCATAAGTCTTAAATTACATCATAAAGTGAAAAACTAATAACAAAGTCTTCATAGTCCACACTCATATCCTCTTCTGACTATCCCTGCAGGTCATTCATAAAACACTTCTTCACATCCTGGAAAATATTAAAACATTGAAAGGGGTGAGCTCAGATGCTCAATAAGGATAACAATATTGCGGAAACTTTCATAAATAAACATTAACATTTAAGGAAATGTATAACTAAAACAAAAGCCTTTTTAAACTTGAACTTCAGCATAATATGGAAAAAATAAAATTAAACAATTCCATTTACTTACTCACATGGATATTCTACTAGTCGAATAATCACATGCAATATCAATAACCACTTTCATAATGAGGGAATGTATAATGCCAGACATTCTGAAACATTTTGTCAAGGCCTCAGCCAAGACGTCTACAATGATTAAGGCCTCGGCCAAAACCATAAATCAAATTGGGAAAGGGCCTCGGCCAATTCCACGTCTAGTTGTCTCATGGGACCTACCAATGCATCGAGGAGCTATAGCAGGCTCCACCCGTCACTTATTAAGTCTAACACATTCCTCATATGAATAGGTTTAAACATATCATAAACCATAACATAATCGTATCACATAAAACATGCATAAAGGAAATATAACATTTCCACATTTCAATCACAAGATATCAATACAACATATTGATATAATAAAAATGCTTTGAAAACCATTTTCAATACCAAAATAAAATAAAGTTAAAACTTTGTATTTATTTTTCATTAAAAAAAATGATGGCTTGTAGAGGAAGCTGAAACTCAAATAATGGTCACGGCGGCAGAGAAGTCATTGTCGCCGCATACGTATGACAAAAACATTCCCTTTTTTCGTTTAGTAAACGCTTCGTATAAAAAAAATTCCTTTTGAATATATGTAAAAGTCAAAGGGGTTTATACACCATATAAAAGAAAGTTGTGTATAAAACCAAATATGTCTCAACGAAAGGAGATTGAGATGAAGACCATAAAAAGATAATTTTTAAAATAAAATAGATCTATTATGTGTATTCACTATAGGTACACATAAATAATACAAAATAAGACATAATAATATCATGACATAATTTGAAAGTAGGAGATTAACCCAAAGAATGGAAATTGGGTTAAGAAATTCCCTTACCTCGTGTCTGACTTGACTCAACCGTTCATTAACCTCCTGAATAATAAACTAGAGTTAATATATACCTTATTAAGAACCATTTTCAATTTCATTATCCTTATTATATCACTTATTACAATGATATTAACATTATGTAATTATTTAAGTTAATAACGGTCGTTTTGTCGATCTTTGGTACTTGAGTCAACAATAAACTTCTTATAATTACAGGTTGTTTATGTGGTAGAATATCCATTATCTCCAGAATTATATTCATGATTTAGATGTCATATATATCTTATATATCCAGTATATACATTCATTTATAATATTACGTAACATTTAGAGGTAAGAAATGAAATGCACCGTTCATGGAGACGGTAAGCCGTACGTACGCATGAACGCTACTTTCATTTCAATTTCATATATAATGGAATGAAATCGTAATGATATAAATGTATAATATAATTCCAGTATAATATAGTGTATAATACCATTTACTCCATCCTTTTATACATCCCACATATGGTATTAACGATTCAAATAACTTTGAGGGGGCGGTAGTCCGCACTTCCTAAAATGAAATTATCGCGTTTTACCCATAATGGAAATCATAAAGTATGACATAAATGAAAAATACAGAAGCATAAGTAAAACATAAACATATTATATATCATATATAAATATAGTGACATCTTAATGGCCACCTTTAAAGGTGTTATATGAGTGTTGAACAATCATCGTTTCGTGAGGCAGAAATTCGCCATCCACAGAAACCGTATGTTCTTTAACCATTAGATGTAGGTGTGTGTAAGCGTAGCTCGAATACTTCTTATAACAACATCCTAGTATATTTAGGATACTGGTGTTGTTACAAAATAAATGAATAAAAAGAGTTTAGGGTGTTGGAGAAGAAAAATTAAACAAAATAACATTAGAGAAGACATTACCTCAAAATCGGGTAACTCTTTTTGATTTGAGCCAAAGGCTTCCTTGGGAAGCGTTCTGCCCAAAGTGAGGCTTCTAGGAGTAAGAGGGGGACGTTTGGAGAGTATTTGGTTAGAGGTTGGCCGATCCAAATGGCTTGATAGTGTGAATGGGGTGGGAGAGGTGGGGGCCTTTTATAAGAGGAGAGGAGGGGCACTCTTGGAAAGTAAAGAAACGTCACTTTATTATAAAATGAGTTTCGGATTTTAGAGGTCCCACACTTATATATTTCTAGGATAAGGTGATAAGGGTTCTAAATCTTCTCATCCAATATGTTTTTGACATGTTTAAGCCTTAGATTTTACATTATCTTTTCATTTTATTAAAATTGTTAAATAATGAGGTCATCGCTGCATCATAATGATGTCATAAATAATTTAATTTATTTAATGTCTAAAAATTATAAAAAACACTATGATGTAGGAAATATGTTTTTCTTTCTAATGAATATTTATAGTCAAAATTTGGACTTGTGTAACCCCACTTAAAAACTGTTTTAGTAAAACAACTCATGTTTGTGTCAATTTAAATTTAACATTAAAAAAATATATATTAATGTCATTTTCCAACCAAAGTGGATCCATGGGGTCCCCAAGTTGACCCATGGGTTGTCTTGGTCGGCCATGACTCATACAATAGGAGTAGGACAAGTGTCAAGCTCATCTCATATTATTAAAACATTATTTTTACCTTAAACTACACTAATTACCTCTAATCACGATTAAGAACTTAAAAGTTACTATTCACCAAAAAATTATTTTAATCTCATTGAACCACATTTTACTTCTTAATTACAACCATGTATGTCGGATTTTTGAAAATCAAATCACAGAAGTGGTAATATTTCATTTAAACCAAAAATCAGTTATTTAACTACCACTTAGTGGTTTCACTATTCATCAAAAAATGAAGTTTTTCAGAATAAGGCCAACATTTCACCCTAAGCTATAATTGATATTCCGAATTCAAAAATAATGTCTATTTTACAAAATTCCAAACATATATGTTCCATTAATTAATTTGATAATTAATTCCCGCTGTCACAACAAATAGCGTGTTTTTAAGAAACAATTTATATCATAAGATTGGTAATTGTTTATGTCCAATTTCAATGTTAAATTAATTCTAATGACCACCATTGGATAAAATGGTAAAAATATATTCTAATTATACTTTAAAACCACTAAATAGTATAATTTATCACAATAAATTATTTTGATTAAAAAAGTTGTTTTAAGTAAGTTTCACTATTCATAAAAAATTTGAAGTTCTCAGAAAAATACCAAAAATTCAACATAGGCTAATTTCGATATTCCGAATACAAATATTAAGTCCATTTTGAAATATAAAATTTCTATAATTTTAAAAGTGCTTATTACTATTCATAACGGCTACTTTGATTAGTCGCGGTGTTTTAGAACTCGAAGTTGCGCACAATGCAAGCTATTGAATTATTGAATGAGAAGCGTATCGTGGAAGCTCGAGGTGTTACATTCTCCCCTCCTTCAATAAATTGCGTCCTCGCAATTTGAAATTTTTCTTTGTAAATAAAAGGTTGAAAATAGAAAATACCTTTGTTGAAAACCCACATCGGAAATAAGGTTAATAAATATATAAAATTAATAGAAAGCAAGATAAGTACAAAGGTCACCCGATATAACCCATTCTAGGATTCTATGAAAATATGGATACGGAGGAGAAACAAACCATCAAGGTCTGATGGAGAGTTATAGAAAACAAGATTAGGAGAAAGTTTAACTACAAGAAAATCACAAACTTGTGATTGGTTAAACGGTCATTGAATCCCCAGTTGGAAAAGTTAACCGACAACATTTTTGTTTTAAGTTACCTTCTATAATGTTGAGGAATTTATTTAGGAGATTTACTAAGAACTTAAGGGAATATACATACTTGTTATGTATACTTTCATTCGTTAATAAATTTTTACCACAAACCCAACTTTTACTCCAAATGGTAACAGAACTCAAAAATATTCTATTTATCCTAATTGTATAAGGTTCCAAATGTTAACACATACCATTTAGATTAGTAAAACTATTTTGTAATAACCAGGGACTTCCTGTAGGCTAGTGGTAGGAAATAAAGGCTTGTCGCACTATGGTTGTGGGTTCGATTCCTGCAGCTTTGTCCGACGTGACGGGTTATTCCCAACCCTGCAGGTTGTCCTTTTCCTAAAACTATAGTATTATAATATTCCAAAAATAATCTTCAGAAATTATTTAACCTTAAACAATACTATCCAAAGATCAACTTAATCCACTCCAACCTTTATAGTTATCCAAAATACCTCTGTCCAGACTTTCTCTAAAAGGTCTCTTATTTCCAAAATCAATTGTAACATCAGATTCCCCAAACAATGTAAAGTTTCTCTTATTGTCACATACTAAAAATATGATTACCTTCATCATATTAAAACATTACTGAAATCAACAAGTACTGCAGTACAATCCTTATATATATATCACATTATTCTAATAACCAGAATATAATCCATGAGTCCAAAAGCACCAATACATTAGTTATTCTGCTTCAACTGTAGTAACAACATAAGATTGTCCTTGATCCCTTGGCCTTTTCTGAGGTAAGTTTCCCTGACGCTTAGGACATTCATTTTCATAATAACCCATTTCTCTACAATTGTAGCATTCAACTTTGATAGCCTCTTTCTTTCCTTTGCAATCACGAGCCCGGTGACCTTTTTCTCCACATTTGTAACAAAATCCCATTCCTTTTAGGCAAGTACCAGGGTGATTCTTCCCACAATTATCACATAATGGAAAATCCTTCTTTCCCTTTTTCCCTTTATCTGTCTCTTGTTCCACTGTTCTCTTCTTCTCTTGCTTTACTTTGTTGTCATAAGACTTAGAGAATCCCTTTTCTGTCTTGATAGCACACGAGACAATATCTCCGTATGATGAGAAGGATTTTGATACTAAAGCTCAAAGGAGAAATGGTTTTAACCCATCAAAGAAACGATCAATCTTACTCCTTGGGTTACGTATATAATCGGCAACATGCCTCGCTAACCTTGTAAAGTTAGCCTCATACTTTGCGACATTCCCATCATCCTTCTGCCTCAGACTCAGAAATTGCCTTTCCATATCTGCTCGATGGTCACGAGGAAAGTATTTTTCTAAGAAAAGCTCTTTGAACTCCCTCCATTCCATATTCGATACGTCATCATCTTCCTTTGTGTTTTGAATTAGCGACCACCACTGATCGACATCTCCAGTGAGGCGGTAAACTGCCATGACAACCTTCTCCCTTTCGCTACTCCCCAAGGCATGGAATATTTTATCTAAGGAGTTTATCCATTGCTCAGCTACTAATGGATTTGTACCCCCATTAAATGTTGGTGGTTGTTGCCTCATGAAGCAGTCTAACATTGATCCTCCACGTTGCGGATCAGGGTGCTCCATATGCGTAAGGTTATTATTCATAACCTAAGTGAGTTGTCCCAGAATGGTAATAAGTTGATCAGCACCAGTTGTATCTCCCGATCCACAATAATTATCTTGAGTAGGAGGGCAATACCTACACGGAGTGCGTGCATTGATACGGTTTCCATTCCTTCCACTAGGTGCCATTTCTATACAATGGCATAAACTAGATTAGTTTATGAATCAAAATACATAATTCAATACTTATAAAATACTTAACATAAATTGAACTATTTATGGATATAATCCATAATCATAAAAATGTTTTCTTTGAGGAAGTATATACTCATAACCGTTAATAGTGGTTTTTAAATAAAATGAGAATTATCCTAAGCATATCCCCCGGGAGTGTCGTAACCAAGAGTGCCGCAAGGCCCGTTGCCGTGCACCAGTTCCCGTTCGAGTCTAGCTCAAAGCGGTGTTTTCGGGTTTTACCCCTAGGTACATCTGTGCCAGAGCCGCCTCTACCTGCTCGTATCCAGACAAGGATGTATTGCTCGGAAAACTCAAAAAATCTCTATAATACCAAAATTCTAGGAAGTTCTTCTATACTAATCCTCAAAGTCTATCCTTGGGCTATGTGCTCTAATCAGAGTTTATCTAAATCTAGCTTCCAAGGTTAGTACTAAACTGCCTCTGATACCAACTGTAACACCCCATCCCCAGCTACCTAGAGTCGGTGCATTACTTCGTAACATTGGCATGATCACAAAAGATCAAGTCTCGAAAGACCGATTAGTTTAGTAGCCTTGGAAACACTAGATACATTCATAAGTCTTAAATTACATCATAAAGTGAAAAACTAATAACAAAGTCATCATAGTCCACACTCATATCCTCTTCTGACTATCCCTGCAGGTCATTCATACAATACATCTTCACATCCTGGAAAATATTAAAACATTGAAAGGGGTGATCTCAGATGCTCAGTAAGGATAACAATATTGCGGAAACTTTCATAAATAAACATTAACATTTAAGGCAATGTATAACTAAAACAAAAGCCTTTTTAAATGTGAACTTCAGCATAATATGGAAAAAATAAAATTAAATAATTCCATTTACTTACTCACATGGATATTCTACTAGTCGAATAATCACATGCAATATCAATAACCACTTTCATAATGAGGGAATGTATAATGCCAGACATTCTGAAACATTTTGTCAAGGCCTCGGCCAAGACGTCTACAATGATTAAGGCCTCGGCCAAAACCATAAATCAAATTGGGAAAGGGCCTTGGCCAATTCCACGTCTAGTTGTCTCATGAGACCTACCGATGCATCGAGGAGCTATAGCGGGCTCCACCCGTCACTTATTAAGTCCAATACATTCCTCATATGAATAGGTTTAAACATATCATAAACCATAACATAATCGTATTACATAAAACATGCATAAAGGAAACATAAAATTTCCACATTTCAATCACAAGATAACAATAAAACATATTGATATAATAAAAATGCTTTCAAAACCTTTTTCAATACCAAAATAAATGAAAGTTAAAACTTTGTATTTATTTTTCATTAAAAAAAATGATGGCTTGTAGAGGAAGCCGAAACTCAAATAATGGTCACGGCGGCCGAGAATTCGTTGTCGCCGCATACGTACGACAAAAACATTCCATTTTTTCGTTTAGTAAACGCTTCGTATAAAAAATATTCCTTTTGAATATATGTAAAAGTCAAAGGGGTTTATACACCATATAAAAGAAAGTTGTGTATAAAACCAAATATGTCTCAATGAAAGGAGATTGAGACGAAGTACATAAAAAGATCATTATTAAAATAAAATAGATCTATTATGTGTATTCGCTATAGGTACCAATAAAGAATACAAAATAAGACATAATAATATCATGACATAATTTGAAAGTAGGAGATTAACCCAAAGAATGGAAATTGGGTTAAGAAATTCCCTTACCTCGTGTCTGACTTAACTCAACCGTTCTTTAACCTCCTGAATAATAAACTAGAGTTAATATATACCTTATTAAGAGCCATTTTCAATTTCATTATCCTTATTATATCACTTATTACAATGATATTAACATTATGTAATTATTTAAGTTAATAACGGTCGTTTTGTCGATCTTTGGTACTTGAGTCAACAATAAACTTCTTATAATTACAGGTTGTTTATGTGGTAGAATATCCATTATCTCCAGAATTATATTCATGATTTAGATGTCATATATATCTTATATATCCAGTATATACATTCATTTATAATATTACGTAACATTTAGAGGTAAGAAATGAAATGCACCGTTCATGGAGACGGTAAGCCGTACGTACGCATGAACGCTACTTTCATTTCAATTTCATATTTAATGGAATGAAATAATAATGATATAAATGTATAATATAATTCCAGTATAGTATAGTTTATAATACCATTTACTCCATCCTTTATACATCCCACATATGGCATTAACGATTCAAATCACTTTGAGGGGGCGGTAGTCCGCACTTCCTAAAATGAAATTATCGCGTTTTACCCATAATAAAAATCATAAAGTATGTCATAAATGAGAAATACAGAAGCATAAGTAAAACATAAACATATTATATATCATATATAAATATAGTTACATCTTAATGGCCACCTTTGAAGGTGTTATATGAGTGTTGAACAATCATCGTTTCGTGAGGCAGAAATTCACCATCCATAGAAACCGTATGTTCTTTAACCATTAGATGTAGGTGTGTGTAAGTGTAGCTAGAATAATTCTTATAACAACATCCTATTATATTGAGGATACTGGTGTTTTTACAAAAGAAATGAATAAAAAGAGTTTAGGGGGTTGGAGAAGAAAAATGAAACAAAATAACATTAGAGAAGACATTACCTCAAAATCGGGTAACTCTTTTTGATTTGAGCCAAAGTCTTCCTTGGGAAGAGTTCTGACCAAAGTGAGGCTTCTAGGAGTAAGAGGGGGAAGTTTTGAGAGTATTTGGGCAGAGTTTGGCCGAGCCAAATGGCTTGAAAGTGTGAATGAGGTGGGAGAGGTGGGGGCCTTTTATAAGAGGAGAGGAGGGGCACTCTTGGAAAGTAAAGAAACATCACTTTATTATAAAATGAGTTTCGGATTTTAGATGTCCCACAATTATATAATTCGAGGCTAAGGTGATAAGGGTTCGAAATCTCCTCATCCAATAGGTTTTTGACAAGTGCAAGCCTTGGATTTTACATTATCTTTTCATTTTATTAAAATCGTAAAATAATGAGGTCATCGCTGCATCATAATGATGTCATAAATAATTTAATTTATTTAATGTCTAGAAATTATAAAAAAACTACTATGATGTAGGAAATCTTTTTATATTTCTAATGAATATTTATAGTCAAAATGTGTACTTGTGTAACCCCACTTAAAAACTGTTTTAGTAAAACAACTCATGTTTGTGTCAATTTAAATTTAACATTAAAAAAATATATATTAATGTCATTTTCCAACCAAAGTGGCTCCATGGGGTCCCCAAGTTGACCCATGCGTTGTCTTGGTCGGCCATGACTCATCCAATAGGAGTAGGACAAGTGTCAAGCTCATCTCATATTATTAAAACATTATTTTTACCTTAAACTACACTAATTACCTCTAATCACGATTAAGAACTTAAAAGTTACTATTCACCGAAAAATTATTTTAATCTCATTGAACCACATTTTACTTCTTAATGACAACCATGTATGTTGGATTTTTGAAAATCAAATCACAGAAGTGGTAATATTTTATTTAAACGAAAAATCAGTTATTTAACTACCACTTAGTGGTTTCACTATTCATCAAAAATTGAAGTTTTTCAGAATAAGGCCAAAATTTCACCCTAATCTATAATTGATATTACGAATTCAAAAATGATGTATATTTTAAAAAATTCCAAACATATATGTTTCATTAATTAATTTTATAATTAATTCCTGCTGTCACAACAAATAGCGTGTTTTTAAGAAACAATTTATATCAAAAGATTGGCAATTGTTTATGTCCAATTTCAATGTTAAATTAATTATAATGACCACCATTGGATAAAATGGTAAAAATATATTCTAATTATACTTTAAAACCACTAAATAGTATAATTTATCACAATAAATTATTTTGATTAAAAAAGTTGTTTTAAGTATTTTTCACTATTCATAAAAAATTAGAAGTTCTCAGAAAAATACCAAAAATTCAACATAGGCTAATTTCGATATTACGAATACAAAGATGAAGTACATTTTGAAATATAAAATTTCTATAATTTTAAAAGGTGGTTATTACTATTCATAACGGCTACTTTGATTAGTCGCGGTGTTTTAGAACTCGAAGTTGCGTACAATGCAAGCTATTGCATTATTGAATGAGAAGCGTATCGTGGAAGCTCGGGGTGTTACAATAATGGTTCAAATAAATAACTATATATGATTATTTTAAAGTGTTATTGATTCTGAAATTTTATACATACACTCCAATACGATTCCACGATCATGGGAACGATATCATCGCTCGTGCGTACGTACGGAATACCGTCTCCACGATGTGATGCGATTCGTTCTATATGATCTTCATTTCATAATGATTATATAAATGAATTGAATGAATAAATATGATATATAGTACACTAATAACATTCTGAAAAGGAGGTATCTATAAACTAAATAGAATAATAAGAATTTATTCGACAAAACATGCATAAGAACAAAAAGTAATAAACAACCGAATAACAAGTAGTAATGAAATATTACTAATAAGAAGCTATTAATATGACCATATATGATATCATAACAATAATTATGATTCTGGAATAAGTCAATAAAATTATTTAAACCATTATAGAGGAGGTTCGGACACTTACGAAGCAAATTGGACCTAAGGTAAGGGAAAATATCACAATCACATTTTTATACGAGATTGTTTATACTTTGGTATTTACTGGGGTGTATTTTATCATCCACATCCATGTTCCCTTAATATGTAATATTGTTTCCATTCACCTAAAATTTTTTAAATCCAATTTTACCCATCGGTGAGTTTTTAGTAAAGGATATGAAAGGAATCTTTTGTTGTTTTTCGTACAAGGTAGTTTTTGACTTTTCCGACAAAAGTACGAGAAGAATATTTTTTTAACTTATACGGAATGAATGGATTTTTAAAACATTATTTCCAAGAAGCTTCCTTTACAAGTTTTCAAGTTTATTTTTAATCAACTTCTTTTAGTTTAAAATTGTATGACATGTTAAGAAAGGAAAATGTTTTTGAAGTAGAAATGATATTTTCCTCAAGAATGGAGTTCAAGTGTTTTATCAAAATTATTTTCCATATATGATAATATAGGGTTCTATTTCTATCCATATTATTACATTGATTTGATTATGTTGTGATGGAATTATTTTTATGAATTCCTTTATCTTATATGAATTATTTTATGATGTCATGATGTTTAAGAATCCCATTTTTTTTACATGGGTTATGTAATGATGTATGATTTATGATTTTGTGGCACACATAAGAATGATTTCATTATGAGATGGGTGGGTCCTATATCTCCCTCTAATAAATTGGGTAAATATTTTATATCTCATGAGATAGACATGGCTGGAACAACAGGTTAAACTGGTTAAGTAAAACAGGACTAAAACGAGGAGTGAACTCGGTTTAGAAATGGACTTTGTCCACTAAGATAGTCTTGGAAATGAGTCTTGACTAATAAGAAATGATTCTATATGATTATGTGTGTATGCCACAAAGTTTCATGTTTTATGTTATGATTATTGGGATTACATTTCACTACCATGATTTATCCCATGTTATGAAATTATGATCTCTTTTGCAGGGTAAGATTTCCAAAATGTTATGTTCGTATGAATTTGATGTGATTGATATTTATTTTTTTTACCCTTACTGAGAATTTGAGCTCACCCTTTTGTATGTTTTCTTTTCCCAGGTCAGGAAGAAGGGTATTAAGTAAGATATGCCAAAAAGGGACTATAGATATGATAAAATAAATGCGAGACAGTTTAGATGCTTTATGAACCAGTTGTTTATGTTTCCCAGTTTCTAAAGACACTATACCTATATGGTTATTTCATGGTTTTGTTATATGTTGTAATAACTATGCTTCAATTTTGAAGTATTAACCATGTATGTAAAGTAAGGGTCACTTTAGTTTGTATCAGAGCAAAGGTATAGTAAACCTTTGGAAACTAGGATGTGGAAGCCTTAGTAAGAAACCTAAGGATATGTCTAAGCATAGAACACAATCTTAGTGTTTTAGAAATTTCCATGAACAACCTATGATAAGACCTTAAGTGTGAAATTTTATTCTTGATTATGTGGTTTTACTATTATAATTAGTGTTTCTCACACTATTATTCTTGGTTTTAGTCAATGGCTGGAACCTGAAGAAACCGTGTTAATGCGGAATGCGACGGGCAATGCAATGATTGTCACCTTGAGCAACCAAACATTATGGGAGCCAGAATGCAAAATCTTGTAGCCATGCTCAGACAACATTCTCAAGCTATGAATCATACAGGACTTCCAAATGAGCAAAGAAAGGAGCAATATTCTGTCTAATCCTTCATGAGGCAGCGTCCACCTTCATTCAGTGGGTCTTCTGATCCATCAGTGGCTGAATAATGGATCAGTACCACTGAAATGATATTTTCAGTTCTTCAATGTTCTGAACATGATAAAAGCGTCTTAGCAGTGTATCGTTTGGAAGGTGATGCTGATAAATGGTGGAATCTTATTAAGAATACGAGGCAAAGGGATGAAATTGAGTCCATGGAACGGGACGAGTTCAAGAACTTGATTTTCAATAAGTATTTCCCTCGTATTCTTCGAAAAATGATGGAGAAGGAGTTTCTTGAACTGAAGAAAAAGGATGATGAATCCGTTGGTACCTACGAAGAAAATTTTACAAGACTTGCAAGGTACGCTTTCGGAATTATTATTCAACCTGAGAGTAAGATCGATCGATTCTTTAGTGGCTTAAAACCATGTCTTAAAAGGGCGTTAGACATAAGGTATTTCAATATCTACGGGGAAATTGTTCAAGTGATCTCAAGGTTGAGATGGAGATTGGTGTAACCCATCAGTCACATTTGTTTGATAAGAAGAGGAAAATGGAATTCAAAGAAAAATCTAAAGACCAAACTGAAAAGAAGAAGAGTTTTCCCTTATGCTCAAAGTGTGGAAAGAAACATGGAGGAAATTGTCTTAAGGGGACAAGAAAATGTTATAAGTGTGGAAAAGAAGGTCATCGGGCAATTGAATGTCGAAATAATGGGAAGAATATGTCTAATGATGCAAAAAAGGAAGGGATACAAATAATGAACCTACTACACTTCAATGTTTCAAGTGCAAGGAGATGAGGCATTATGCCAATCAATGCCAAAATCTATGGGTTGATGATGACGATTGACGTCAACAAACTCTTAAGGCAAAAGTTAAAGGAAAGTCACATACAATTACTATCGGTGATGTAGAGTACGACAACGAAGTGGTGAGAGGTACACTTACCATCCACTCTAAAGTAGAAAATGTTTTATTTGATTATGGATCCACCCAATCTTTTATTTCTGAAGAATTTTCTAAGGGTATCACCATATTACCTCAACAATTAGATGTTTAGTTGAATATGACAACTCCTAATGGCCCAATAGTCGCATCAAATGTTTACAATTCTTCTCCTATTGAAGTTTGTGGGAAATTGCTTCCTGCAAATATTGTGATCCTTCCTATTGTGGAATTTGATGAGATTCTTGGCATGGATTGGCTTTCTTTATATAGATCTCATAACTATTTCCAAAGAAGGGAAGTCACATTTCATATTCCAGATCAATCTATGATCGTCTATCGATGTAAGGATGAACATAACCTTATAGTGGAAATTTCTTCTATCTTATGGGACTTGATTCCACTAAATGAAGGTTATTTATCTCAAATGGTTGGAGAGAAAATCATGATTAATAATATGCCCATTGTACAGGAATTTGATGATGTCTTTCCAGAGGAATTTCTAGGTCTTCCACCAAATCGTGAAGTTGAGTTTTCAATAGAACCCATACCGGGTGCTTTTCCTATTTCAAAGACACCTTATAGAATGGACCCAATTGAGTTGCAGTAATTGAAGAAGAAACTCCAAGAGAATCTTGATAAAGGATTCATACGCCCTAGTACGTCACCTTGGGGAGAGCATGTTCTATTTTTTACGAAGAAAGATGGATCAATGTGACTCTACATTGATTATTGAGAACTTAACAAGATCACTATCAAGAACAAATATCCTCTCCCACACATTGATGACCTATTTGACCAACTATGTAAAGCTCAATACTTTCCCAAGACTGATCTTCGTTCAGGGAATCATCAATTAAGGGTCAAAAGGGAGGATATACCAATGATGGCTTTCCGTACAACGTATGGACACTATGAAGTTATAGTGATGACATTTGGTCTTACTAATGCCCCTGCTATCTTCATGGATCTGATGAATAGAGTCTTTAGAGACTATCTTGATCAGTTTGTGGTAGTCTTTATAGATTATATTCTTGTCTATTCAAACAGAAAGGAATAACATGAAGATCACTTGAGAATTGTATTAAAGACCCTTAGAAAGGAGAATCTTTATGCCAAATTTACCAAGTGTGAATTTTGCCTTAAAAAAGATGCATTTTTGGGTCACATAGTCTCAAAAGAGGGGATATCTATGGATCCAGAAGAAATAGAGGTTATCGAAAGATGGTCGAGACCTACAACAGTAACTGAGATCCGAAGTTTTCTTGTTTTGGCTAGGTATTACCCACGTTTTGTGAAGGATTTTTCAAGGTTCTCTAACCCACTCACCAAGTTGACTCGAAAAGGAGTTATGTTTGTTTGGATGGAGGAATGTGAAGAAAATTTCAAAGAGCTAAAAAGAAGGTTAGCCAGTGCACCTGTGCTCTCACTACCTTGCTGTGAAGAATGGTTTGGGATCTACAGTGATGCATCCAAGAAGGGACTGGGGTGTGTTCTCATGCAAAATGATATGGTGATAGCTTATGCCTCACGATAGTTTAAAATCCATGAGCAAAACTACCCAAATCATGATTTCGAGTTATCTGCGGTAATCTTTGCATTAAAGATTTGGAGGCATTACCTTTATGGTGAAAAGTGTGATATTTATACTGATCATAAATGTTTAAAGTATATTTTCACACAAAAGGAGCTGAATATGCATCAATGAAGATGGTTGGAGCTGATTAAGGATTACGATTGCTCAATTCATTACCACCCTGGGAAAGAAAACAAGGTAGTAGACACATTAAGTCGACAAGACCATGCTAGCTTATCCATGATGAGGATCACAAAAGATCTGATATTTATGGATTTACAAATGATGGATCTTGGAATTTTAATGGAAGGGGATAAATCTTATCTTTCTCAAATGAATGTTCAACAATCTATACATGTGGAGATTCAAGAGGCACACAAAGAAGATGTCGAGTTACAAAAGAAGGTGAGAAATGTTCCTGAATTCAACCTTGATTGTGATGGGATAATAACGTTCATAAATTGGGTTTGTGTTCCTCCCATCCCCGAATTAAAGAAAGAGCTGCTAGATGAGGCTCATTGTTCTTCATTCTATATTTATCCTGGAAGCACGAAGATGTATAGGGACCTGAAAGAGTACTTCTGGTGGGATGGCATGAAAAGAGATGTTGCTGAATATGTCTCTCGATGCTTGGTTTGTCAGAAAGTTAAAGCCGAGAGACAGAAGCCTAAGGGGATGTTACAACCATTACCCATACTAGAATAGAAATGAGAAAACATCACTATGGACTTTGTCACTGGACTTCCTAAAACATCCAAAGGCAATAATGCTATCTAGGTCATAGTTGATCGTCTTACAAAGTCTGAACACTTCATTGCTTTTAGAGATGATTTCTCTCTAGATCATCTTGCCAAGATATATGTAATGAAAGTGGTAATATTTCATGGAGTACCACTTTCTATTATATCTGATCAGGATCTGAGGTTTACCTCAATGTTCTGGCAAAGTCTTCAGCATACTCTGGATACAGAGTTGAGTTTCAGCAATACTTATCATCATCAGACAGACAGTCAGTCTGAGAAGAAAATTCAAACACTAGAAGATATGTTCAGAGCTTTCTCTATAGATTTCAAAGGTGGTTGGGATCAACACCTACCTTTGGTGGAATTTTCTTATAATAATAGCTTTCACTCCAGTATTCAGATGGCTCCTTATGAAGCTCTCTATGGAAAGAAATGCAGGACTCCAACTTTCTGGGATGAAGGTGGGGAAAGAAAGCTATTAGGACCTGATATTGTTGATGAAATGGCAGGAAAGGTCAGATCTATTCAACATCACACAAGAGCAGCTCAGAGTCGAAAGAAAAGTTATGCCGACAACCGAAGAAAAGACCTAGAGTTTGAAGTGGGTGATAATGTGTTCTTATGAATATCTCCCTGGAAGAGGGTCATGAGATTTGGAAAGAAGGGAAAGTTGAGCCCTAGATATATCGGTCCTTTTGAAATTCTGGATCGTGTTGGGAAGGTAGCTTATCGATTGGCGCTTCCACCAAATCTCTCTCAAGTTCACGATGTGTTCCATGTATCTCTCCTGATAAAGTACATACCTGATCCTTCACATGTACTCAGCTCAGAAGTTGTACCGCTGGAGAAAGATCTTTCTTATGAAGAACAACCGATAGAGATTTTGGATCGTAGTGAAAAAGTCCTATAGAACAAGACCACTCTCTTGGTGAATGTTTTATGGAGGAACCACCAATTAGAAGAAGCTACATGGGAACATGAGGATATGATAATGGAGAGGTATCCTCTTCTATTTGTAATGAAGTGACGAATTTCAAGGGAGAAATTCATTTTAAGGGGGGTAGAATGTAACACCCTGAGATTTTATGAGAAATTTTTCTTATGTCTTATGTGATACGAAACACCAAAGGAATCTTTCACACCACACAATATTGGCTTGGCTTGTATTACATGCAATGGCGACCTTCCTCGATAGCGTGTGTAGTACGCAAAACCGAGTTTCACTAAACCATGATATATTATTATGAACTAGCCGTTATGAATAGTATTAACTATATTTCGAATTTTATTATTCATCTTACACATTTTCTAGAACATGGTAAGAAAACAAAATAATTTTTCGGGTAGAATAAGTATTTTTTTAAAAAATGCAGTTTTGCCGCCTTTTGATGGCGCACCCACATTAAATATAGTTTTTGACATGATTATAAGTTCAATTTGACTAAATAAAATTCTTTTTTTTGAATCAGGGTATAAAAATTTACTTTGGATAATTTTTTGATATTTTTCGGATAACTTTCATATTTTGATGAATAGAAAAAATACGCTAATTTTTAATTGAAAACAACTTTTTTCATTGAGATAATTTATATGGTTAAATTATAATATTGAT
This sequence comes from Viscum album, assembly GCA_963277665.1. NCBI lineage: Eukaryota > Viridiplantae > Streptophyta > Magnoliopsida > Santalales > Viscaceae > Viscum > Viscum album. The sequence goes on from OY728139.1 coordinate 286,541,928, forward strand.
TGTTTTAAAGTATAAATATAATATATTTTTACCATTTAATATAATGTATGTCATTAGCATTAATTTCACATTTAATTCATAGGTAAGAACATTTCAATCTTTGGAAATGTTTTAACTTCTAAAACCCATTTTCTTAACAACGGGATTTATTTTAAAATAATTACTGCAACTTATATGTTTTTAATATTGAAAAATGGATTCCATATTTGGAATCAGTGGGTCCAAATTATGTTAATATGCTACTTTTAGTTTTTGAGCAATATGAATAGTAACTACGGTACGTTTTATTTACCTTAGTTAAAGGTAAATCGGGTAATTAAGGGTAAAAATAAGATTATAAAATTACCCTAACACCTGATAAAATCTTATTGGATGACTAAAAGTCGCCCATATCGCCTAAAGGTTGGATTAGATTAATTTAATGGACTTTTTCCCATGAAAATAATTTAATCATTATTAAAACCAAAGAATGCGACAACATGTCACTTTCTTAAATCTTATAAGTATAACAATTTTAATTTAGTGATAACATTAATGAAACATAGAACATGAATAGTCTATAGAAATATAATACAATTATCTACATCATATGATTTTATTTATAATTTTTAGGGATTAAATAATTATCATTAATTATGACACAATAGTGATGTTGAAGTTATTTTATTAATTAAAATATCAAATAAATGGTTTTCAAAATATTAAAATAAAGATTATATGAACTATTTAATGTGCTCCACTAATTTTCTAGATACATATGAAATTATAAGAATCTATTAAATTTTTTAGTTCGAACATATCTTCTGTATATATTTTATTTAAATTCAAATAAATGAATAGTGTCAAAATTGACAATATTGTTATTCTATAAAAATAACATATTATAAAATTGTTTAAAATTCACAAAAATATTTAAAAATTATAAATTAAAATTTATATGGTTGAAAATGTCATAAAGTGTCAAATTATGGAAATTTCACAACACATATGTAATTATTTATAATAATTTAAAATTTAGTGTATTATTACCACAAATAAAATTAAATTGATAAATAAGGATAAATCAAGTTGATAATGTTTAAAATAAATTCCTAACATGTCTAAATTTTATTGGTTGATGATATTACAACCCTATCACATCTAATCGTAGGATATGAGTCATTTTAGAATTTTTTAAGTGGGGTAGGTATTTAATATAAACTAATATTTATTATATTTCCAAAGGTTCCCCTCTCTTTTCTTATAAAAGGGAACATCCTCCCTCTCCTACTCACACCAATTTGAGCCTTGAAGCTCGGCCAATAACTGCCCATTTCACTTTCCCACTTCCCTAGAAACATCCTAGAGGTCCTGGTCTTCTTCAAAGACCAATTGTAGTGACCTAAGAGGAGGTCTCAAAGAGGCGCTTCAAAGAAGAGGTAATGTCCGTTACAGATTCTTTCAACTTTATTTCTTCTTCCACTTCTTCTTCATTAGTTGTTTAATTATGAATTAATAACATCATTATCACTCATATACGGATATGTTATTATAAGTATGAAACAACCCTATTTCACCATTTATCCATCCTACGGAAAATGAAATCACCGCGCATGCGTACGTACGGAATACCATCTCCACGCCGTGGTGTAATCTATTTTCCATAAACACCTTACTTGGATGGGTATAATTGTGAAAATAAATAACTATATATTATTATTGTAAAGTGGTATTGATTCTGAAATAGTATACATACACTCCAATACAATTCCATGATCATGGGAACGATATCATCGCTCGTGCGTACGTACGGAATACCATCTCCACGATGTGATGCGATTCGTTCTACAAGATCTTCATTGCATAATGATTATATAAATGAATTGAATGAATAAATATGATATATAGTACACTAATACCATTCTTAAAAGGAGGTATCTATAACCTAAAGAGAATAATAAGAATTTATTCGACAAAACATGCATAAGAAGAAAAAGTAATAAACACCCAAATAACAAGTAGTAATGAAACATTAATAATAAGAAGCTATGAATATGACCATATATGATATCATAAGAATAATTATGATTCTGTAATAAGTCAATAACATTAATTAAATCATTTTATAGGAGGTTCGGACACGTAGAAAGCAAATCAGACCTAAGGTAAGGGAAAATATCACAATCTCATTTTTATCCGAGATTGTTTATACTTTGGTATTTACTGGGGTGTATTTTATCATAAACATCCATGTTCCCTTAATATGTAATATTGTTTCCATTCAAATAAAATTTTTTAAATCCAATTTTACCCTTTGGTGAGTTTTTAGTAAAGGATATGAAAGGAATCTTTTATCATTTTTCGTACGAGGTACTTTTTGACTTTTCTGACAAAAGTACGAGAAGAATGTTTTTTTAATTATACGGCATGAATGGATTTTTAAAACACTATTTACAAGAAGATTCCTTTACAAGTTTTTAAGTTTATTTTTAATCAACTTCTTTTAGTTTATAATTTTATGACATGTTAAGAAAGGAAAATGTTTTTGAAGTAGAAAGGATATTTTCCTTAAGAATGGAGTTCAAGTGTTTTATCAAAATTATTTTCCATCTAAGATAATATAGGGTTCTATTTATATCCCTATTATTACATTGATTTGATTATGTTGTGATGGAATTATTTTTATTAATTCCTTTATCTTATATGAATTGTTTTATGATGTCATGATGTTTAAGAATCCCATTTTTTATTACATGGGTTATGCAATGATGTATGATTTATGATTTTTTGGCACACATAAGAATGGTATCATTATGAGATGAGTGGGACCTATATCTCCCTCCAATGCATTGGGTAATGATTTTATATCTCATGAGATAGACATGGCTGGAACGGCAGGATAAACCGGTTTAGTAAAACATGACTGAAACGAGGAGTGAACTCGGTTCAGAAATGGACTTTATCCACTAAGATAATCTTGGCAATGAGTCTTGACTAATAAGAAACGATTCTCTATGATTATGTGTGTATGCCACAAAGTTTCATGTTTTATGTTATGATTATTGGGATTACATTTCACTACCATGATTTATCCCATGTTATGAAATTATGATCTCTTTTACAGGGTATGATTTCCAAAATGTTATGTTCTTATGAATTTGATGTGATTGATATTTCTTTTGTTTATCCTTATTGAGCATTTGAGATCACCCTTTTGTATGTTTTCTTTCCCCAGGTCAGGAAGAAGGGTATTAAGTAAGATATGCCAAAAAGGGACTATAGATATGATGTAATTAATGGGAGATAGTGTAGATGCTTTATGAACTAGTTGTTTATGTTTTCGAGTTTCTAAAGACACTATACCTATACGGTCCTTTCATGGTTTCGTTATATGTTGTAATAAGTATGCTTCAATTTTGAAGTATTAACCATGTATGTAAGGTAAGGGTCTCTATAGGAACACCCAAGGGGTGTTTTCAAAGTTCTTGGAATCATCTAATTAGGTAACCACACTCAACATGGGAAATAAAAGGTGTGGAACACAATTTAGATTGAATAATGTATTAAGGAAACATGAAAAAGGCCATCATGTGACACAATGAATATATTTATATACTGACAGAAACATGTGTAAAAATCCATAGAACACCTACCATATTCTTAGGATGATTCACTAATCCAATATCAAGATTTTAATTGGATTAGTGTGGATGAAATTTACAAAAGAGGAATTCACCATAAAAATAGGGCAACTGGTCTGGCACAGTGACCATTCAATTGGGAGGAGATTAAATGAATAAATTTTAAAAACAAATCGAGAGCTTATTGATTTAGATTTGTTGATACTGAAGACATTCGATTCTGAAAAGGTATGTAGTAGTTTAATGAAATACTAAGTTAGGATCTTGAGAGACCCACAGTACGCAGGAGGAGGCTCACACTAGAGAAGAAGTAGGAAATGGAAGAAAAAATGAAAAGAAAAAATCATTAACAAGCATTTTGTAATTTAACCCTCAAAACATGGTAACATTGTTTGGCCGCCTAGTTTGTCTAGACTATGCCCTAACCATGCTGCTCCCACTACCCAAGAAACCCTCCTCGCATGGTTGTCCACAAAATATTCATAACAATGTTCCAACCATGTGATGGATAGTATGTTGGTGCTAATAAGTGGAATGCACCGTGTAGGCTAGGAACACAGTTGGGGATAACTATACATAGCCCATGTGACCCCTTCTTCTACTCTTCAACATGCTGTACTATTTTTTTCTAGGGGGTGTATGATTTCATACAAAACTTTCACCGGTTTTAGACCACAAAACTTGTGATTTTTGAGGCCCGAAACACTAGAAATTCAATGAGACACCTGGGGAACCCCTTGGGGATTTACCAAAGTTTAGAAAAACACGTTGTAGTGTTCCAAATCTCAGAATTAGATTTTGAATATTAGTTCAACGAATGGTCCTTCCACTAAATGATATAATTCACATTCTCCTGGAACATTACCTTGGATAAAAAACACGAGTCGTTACAACCTCTCCAACTTATAACTTCTCATCCATATGATTCCTTCATTAACAATGAAATCATCACCCAACCTATGAGGTTTCAAGAATTCCCAAATTCCAAACACAGATATAGGAATTTACTTAGGCATATAGAAAATTATCCACCAAGACATGACCCAATGATCATTTTCTAACTAAAACACTAAAATGAAACTTACCTGACCCCATATATGTAGAGACAAGATCATTCCATCATCTTAGTAAACAACTAGATGATATTTCTCCCCACCACAGGATATTACATCAAAAAGGGCCAATTATGAACCACCCCACCACCACCATTAAAAATCCCTATAAAGCACCCCCTAAGAGTCTTATAGACACGCCTTATGTCGTTTCTTAAATAAGGAGAAACAGATCATATATGACGTCATAAAAAAAATCATCATAAAAAATCATTCAAATCCCAATCAACCAAATAGAAACTGATCTTGCAAGATTTCATTGAAAGACACCACAAACCCTTACACCACACTCCCTTAGCCTGATGACATGTTTTAAAATAGTTCCACTCATCTGTACGCATTGAACAGGAAGGGATCACAAAAAGAGATGCCTCTAGCTGAACATTCCCACAATGCTTGGATTTGGAAGCTGATGTAATTCAAAATGAATAACAATTCCTTCTTCTAAAGAATATTGGGTTTATGAAAAGAACGTTCACTAAATCCCATACATGACTTCCTGTGATGATCCTTTGTCAAACCATCACATTCCCATTTAAACCATCGTGTCTCAACATAAAAAAAGTTTTAAAAAAAATCATGTGGACTAATATTATTACCCATTAAACATATCTGAGCCTAAAAACTAGTCTAGGATAACCTCATATTCAATGAATCAGAGTCCAAGGAACTAACCCAAAGTTGTTCATATTCCATGTCTACAAATAGTCATTGGTACAAGGCCAATTAATCAACATCTATTCATTGACCGAGCCTAATGCGACATCCACATAAAGGTCAAGTCAAATAAAAATGATTGGTTTCGAATAGTTTGTCCAATGAATTCCTATATAGTAACCTAGGTATCACTCAGGACCAACCATGCCATAATAAAAACCATTAATCCTGTGTAAAACATTGATAGGGATCATATATCAAAATTAACAACTTTTAAAACATTAGAATGGAATGTGATAAATTCTCTCTTAGTTCATCAAGTACGATGTTAAGATAGGGTACATGCTGGTATTTTTTAGAATTGTACACTAAAAGGAAACCAAAAGAATAATAGTCTAACCAGTACTTGTCAGCATTTTGAAAGAAACTTGGATTAAGCATGAAAACACATATACAAGAACACATCGATGGTTTTATTATCCATGGAATTGTGTGATATTTCATGGTTAATGATCAATGAACATAAATAACTAATAGCGTTTCTTAGGGGTTTCATACACAACTATGCACAATAGCATCATGTTGCAGAGAAAGAACTGACATGTATACTTGAACAGATGCTACACTCCCCACCTTATGACTGTCCTGTTCTTTTGAGATAAGGGACATATTAGCTGCTCGTAAGTGTGCTAGATCATAACCACCATAAATGTAAACACTAAATATTTGGAATGAAGACCAAAACAAAACTTTCTGGCCTATAAATGCAAAAAATTATCTTAAAATACATCCCGAGCATTGGAAAAAATGATTCATTTAATTCCCAACCCACTTTACTCTGGAGATGAATCAAGAACATACTCAAAATTCAAGGCTCAATGATTTCACTGAACATAACTGGTTCATTTCATAATCTAGAAACTCGACGAGTACCACATATTCAAAACATACTACCCAAAGATTAAATAATCAGAACAACATACCCTTGATAATATCCATAGCCCATCTTCAATATGGATTTATATATAAGATGGACCACATGGAGAAACTTGATAAAGTCACATCATCCCATATGACTCTAAAATAGACTGACGACATCCCGAGTTGTCCACAAAAAAGAAATAGGGTCACAAGACATATGAAGTGTTCTACTATTCCCTTTTCATGTATATCCTACAAAAAATAAGCATTACATGATGATCACACCCATAACAAGGTTTATGGAAAACATGACCAACCATCCAAAAAAGGATGTCAGTTTAGAAATAAGAGTCTTGTTAGGGACAATGATTCCTAAATGACAAAATTTTTTTTAAAGATCATAGAAAAGATAATGAATTTTGTCACTAGGGGTGTTACCTACCTTGGCCCAGCCCCTTATATAAGCATAATCATCGACCCCATTACCTTGTCACACCAATATATTTTTACTAGGTCCTATGCCTATAATTTAATCCATTTCTAAAAGATTGATAACTATGAATAATGAATACGTTTTTGTTCTGTGTTAGCACTAGGAAACATTAAAAATACCTTTACACATGGGTTTTAACAATGTAAACCACTTCAGGTTCCATTTTAATTCATTACATTGGTTTAAAATTAATATTTAATAATTTATAAGCTTTAAAACAAAAAAACAAGGCATAACAAGAATTCCTTATCAAAATTCCTTCCTAAATGTTTAACATTGGATAAAATCACATTAAAAATATTTTTTTCTCATATATATTCATTTTTAATAGAATTGGAAACCAAAAAGGGTCCTTTTAGGCAAACATAGGCTCATAAAAATGAACCCTAATAGTAGTTTATTAATTATTAAATCATTAAAAACACTCTAAGAGGTTTATCATATAAGAAACATTCCCCGAATAAGAAAATGTGGGTAAGATTATCATTTTATAAATATAATCACATGGATCACCGTTCTTTTATGATAGGGTCAAAATCCTCTATAGAGTCAACCAATTCATTTGAAATCAAAATTAAATTTCTTTTGCATCTTAACTATCTCAAAATAAATTATGTTTACACATCAATGTTCTGTTATATGGGTGGCCATGTAAAAATACATAAAGTTACCATGCACATTATAGTTAGAATTTTGATCCCATTAATAAAAACAAATTCACATTATCATTTAATATTTAGAAGCATCACATTTTAAAAAAGGATTCTAAACATGGATAAATCTCAAATATGGTTCGAGAATATGGACTACCTTCTCCCAATTATAACGTGCCTGTACACCTTACAACTAAAAAATGGTTACCATTTAATTGAAACCAATAAATTAGGCCTAATAAACCATTTAAATATATCAAAATCATAACATTTCATTTTATTACATGTAGTAAATGAAACATGCTAATAAGCATATAAACATAGTACTTGGCACAACAAGTTAAATAAACAGGCCACATAGAATAAAATTACCAAATCATGGAAAAAGTTAAACATTTTAAATAAATCACCCAAGCATGTTATATAAGTAGGCAAGGTAAGGAAAACAAAATCCTGACATAACACTAAAGGAACCCAATCAAATTAGAAAGTAGTTCTAAAAGTGAAACTACATGGAATGGCATAAGCATAGAATGTGAATTTTATTAGGCCTATAATTATGCATGAAACACTTCATCCATGCCATAACGGGACAAAGGTAAAATACCCAAATTTCATAAATAAATACATAGTGTAATATACACTAGACACTCAAGGTGAAATCAAAATTAACTATAATTCTGAGCACCAAGAACATCATTTCATTCCATGTCCAATTGTAATTTTCCTTTTACATGGGTTGATAATTCCAAGTCATGAATACTTACCAAGCACTGACACATCCTTATTAAACTATCTATTATATTAAAATATTAATAAACAGAAAAAATAACCTCTATGATACCACATTTTAATGTCCTGACTAGGATGACCACATCGATAATAGCTGGACTAGTGAGTCAGATGGCCTCAAGCGCACCTCCTTTTATTCCAGAGGCTTTAGACTAGCATTGAGGGTCTAATTAGTTGATAGTGGGGTGAATATACCATCATGATCAGAGTAAAAAGGTAGTAAATCTAAATTTATGCAATTGACAATAACGTTATAAGAAATAAATGAACGACATAGTAGTATAAGAATAATATAAACTGAATACAAAGATATAAAACATCAATATATACAATTTATTCATTTATAAATATTGATACATAAACTAAATAGTATACATATCATCAACAATAATATATAGGGTAGTACATGGAATTTGAAAATAAATAAAGGCCACAATGGGGATCTACACAACCATCCCAAGCTCTGAATCTGTAATATTCTCCTAACTCCCTTGTACAAGAAAGATAACTCAAGAAATCATCCATTGTCCTGTGAAAATATGTTCTACTTGGGTACCTTAGTGAAATGGAGGCCTAAGCATGGTATGAGATATAAATCCCAGTAGGTTTCCACCCATGATTTCTACAAATTTAATGAGTCTATAAATATGAAGTAAAGAAGGGTGAAATTAATATGAATAAATTAATAGTGAAGAATAAAAAAACGGTCTAATTGGGTTCCCTAAAGACACATGGATGATGATACCTTATTTGGATCATGGATGGAATGGATTTAAGATGGGTAACTATATGTAAATTGTAATAATATATACATAGTATAGTTATATATGAAATACTACTAAAAAAACCAACTATGTGTTAGTTGAAGTGTCCATATACTAGGAATACTAAGTGCTAGATGAACCAAGGCATAACACAGTCATCCAAAACTACATCGAATGAGCCTATGAGCTCATGAAAAATAGTACATGACCAATATCTCATATTGAGTCGGTGACGTCATTCACATCACTTGTGACGGTGAGTGTGACATCATGTTAAAAATAATATAGTAGTGAGTGCACTGCTATGTCAACAATCAAAAAGGACATGGTGCACCATGCCCACCATCCACCTAGTAACACCGGTGCAAGACGTAATTCCCAACCCCTAATGTAAGGGAGTGTGATACCTATATTCTCAATAGAACCCTTACCATTTTCCATAACCTTTTTATTAAGAGTAGTCATATAATGATAATAATAAAATGTAATTACCTCATAATTTAATCCACAAGCCCATTATAAAAAAGGAAATCACTTTTTTGTTTATATCATGTACTAAACATGCAATGATCAGCATGTCCTTTCCAGCCTTTATAATTCATTCCTTTTAAATAATTAAATTAAATCCAAAAAATCTATTCCTATTAACTTATAATAGGATTCATGGTCTTATCACCATTTTTATAATTCATTCCATTTATATCAGTCATCTCATTTAAACCATTAATTCATTCAAGGAAGAAAAACCATCAGAGAGAATTTCCTTTAATCTAATCAAGTCATGTCATTTATACCAATTAATTAATTCAAATAAGGAAATAAATCATGTCAATTGATTACATTTATATCATGAAATTTATTCAAATTAAAACATGGAAATACAATTAATATGAGGGACCAAGAACTTAGGATGTGCTTGGTTTTCTAATCATTCAAATCAGAGTTGGTAAAATCCATATAAGAAAAAATGAAGAGGCAATGTACTACACATTTCTTATATCTAACCATGAAATCTAATCTTGGAGAAAATACATAGCAGAAATCCAATCTTATCAGACAAATACCTAGTCACCAGTTTTTAGTTTAGAAGGCATTTCACCTCCACCAAGATATTTTATTGTAAAAACAAGACCTTTTTTATCAACCAATTCATTTAACATAATTAAGAATAAAAATAAAATAGTCATAACTCAATTCAATTTAATGATTTTTTAGAAAAAAACAAATATAAAAAACTATCATAGAGCATAATCACGACACTAAGGAGGTTCTATTGTTAATTATACAAATTCATTAAAGTGTAAATTCTATTATAAATCTATTTTGAATGCTTAAAATGTGTTACATGAATTTAAAATTTTATTTATTAGGGTGAAATTCGTGCAGTCAAACCCAATGGATGTCCATCATAGAAAATAGAATCCTTTAATTAAATAAAAGAACTCAACGTGAGCTATACAAGGTGGAAAACACAATTTTGATTGATAAAAATATTTTTAAGGGAATGCATGACATAGATTGACATGTGGTGCAACATATCTATTTATAAAATAATGGAAACATGTGAAAAAATATATAGGAAACCTACCTTATTATTAGGAAACATTACTCTTCCAATATTAAGATTCGACTCGATCTGGTTTGGAAGAAACTAAAGAAATGGGTATCCACTATGAAAATATGGAACAAGATCTTCCAAAAATATATCTCAATATAAAGAATATTAAAAGAAAAAAGGTTCACAAGGAATCTAGATATTACTGATACAGATCCATTGGGACCAAAATAATTTGATTTTAACAATAGAAGAAGGATATTATGGAAATACATTTTTATGATTTGGATATACCCATAGAGTGCAGGAGGAGGCTCATACAACAAATGAAGAAGGAAAAGAAAGGGAAAACGAGGAAAACATCAACTAATTAAGGGTAATATCTTAATTTCCATCTCAAAACTGTTTCTCACGGTTTGGAAAAATGGTGTTCCATCCATGTAGCTCCCACTACATAAAAAACCACCTCAAACATTTATGCCACATTGTTTTCCTAACTATGATCCACCCATGCGATGATCAGTGCTTTGGTAATTCTTAAGTAGATATAACTGGGTGGGGTAGGAACACAACATCATAAAATAGTTCTATTCCTGGGAAACATTTTCATCTCCTTTAAAATAGGCCAAATAATTTTCTACAGGGGGATGCACCATTTTAGATAAATTGTGTTCCTGATTCAGACCACCAAACATGTTATTTTCAGGGCCTGAGACAACCAAAATGCAACGAGCACCCATGGAACCCATCAGGCCTTTACTCTAGTCTAAAAGAAACACATGGTGGTTTTCCAACTGATGTAATTATTTTGTTAATCACAGTTCAATGAATGGTCCAGCCGCTAAATGATAAAATTAAAATTCTCCTGGAATTTTACCTTGTCTAAAAAACATGGGCCATTATAAAGAAATCTCCCCTTTAATTCTTGGTTGTGTACTATGTCATATTCCAAAACTATTTCTAGTTTGATTACCCTGGTTTATTGGTTATTTAAGAATGATAATATTTAATATCCTGGGCCCAGATTCAACACTAACTTATTTTTTTGGCCTTCCCCTAGTGAAAGCTCAGTGACCTTAAAATATATATAATTGGGATTAGGATCTATTCATGTTGTTCCACTAGTGGAAATACCAGATTTAACATCAATATAGGGATGCCATTTTTTGTAAACCAACACCAATAATATGTACATGAATTTTTTGGAGTCAGTTTTACTAAAAACTGAAGCCAAAAAATTTTAAGAGTGGTTTTTGGCCTATGTTTTTACTATAAATAACACCAAAAATATCAAAAGGAATGATATATGGAGTGTATTTTTCAAAAAATGATGCCATAAATAAAAAAATGTTTTGGTGTCGGGCATTACCAAAACATGGGCCATTAATCACAATCTTAGGATCTTTTGATGTAGTTTTTTATAAAATCTGACACAATATATTAGAGAAAATATATTTTTGGACTCTTTGGCATAATTTTTTGTAAAAACTAAAGCTGAATGTTTTTTGAAAATAGTCAAGATCGGGAAACCCTCATGTTTTTGGATCTTCAAAAGCTAAACTGCATCAACTCCTCTTGACTCATTATGACTTTGATGGAGTATTTGTGATCTCGAACAACCATTCTTGCCGGTGTACTTCCATTTTCATGATATATAGTCTATGTTATTGATTATCTCCCATAGTTTCATCATATATGGATTATTTTTAATTCTGAATCATATTTTAGGTGACATTCATCTGTGGTTTGATTTTTGTTTTTTTTCATATTTTTTTAGTTTTTACAATCTTTTTTGTATATATCTTGTAGAGTTTAATTTTCCAATGTATTCCACAGAGAAATGTTCAGATTAGGATCTATTTTCACGTAAAACACCGAATTTTGTGAGTTTTTTTAATTATGAAGATAAATTAGTTATCATTTTATTATGTTTTTTATTTGATTCAATTATTAGTTTGGTGTTTATTTTAAATTAGTTGGAACATTGTATATAGTTATCCCTAAAAGTGATCATACCATATACGGTGAAAATTCCAAGTGGACATGGATGTGATTGTTATTCATCTATATTTTTATTATGGTTTATTATGGTTTAACCTTGACTGATGTGATTATATTCTTCTTTTTACTAATTTTTGGTATTTATGGTATTTACACTTGGACGAGTATAGAAAGGATGTAGAATTACATGCATCTTTATTGGAGCGTACAAATTAACATGTAATACATATGAAATTCCATTTAGGTTTCATTACTATGCTATGTTAAATTTACTAATATGCCTTGTACGTTTCAATAGAAATCCACTTACATACAATAATATGATTTTTATATAATAATATAATATTTTCCTTTTTAGGTATTTGATTAGAATGCTTGTTTTCACATCAAGATTCTATTATACATTTATCATTCTTTGAATATATTCTACGCTAGAGTGTTTCCTACTTATCTAGTCTAATTCCATTCACATTTGTTATGCTAGTATTCTCTAGAATGTCTACCTATACTTGCTGCAGTGTGCATGATTCCTATAGATTTATTAATGGATCTGATACTCTTTACATATTTAGGTGATTAATTAGTAATACATGGTTTTATTCTAGGAAAATATACATAGACATCATGATTTCATTTATTTATTACTTCTGATCTCATGCAGAGATAAAATTTCCTTGGAATGTTAGGTAAAATAAAATATTGGAATCAATCTAATAGAAGTAAATTTATAATTTAGAATCCAATGATAAAAAACCTATAGATTCAATATTTTATTTTACTAGGAAATGTATTTCATATTAATATAAAATTATTTAAAATTGAATTTATATTTTAATTGGTTTTCCTCAGCTGGTATAAATATTCTTTTGCTTATTCTTTTACAATAATAATAATCTCAAAATATAATAAAAAACAAATAATAATGAATCAAATGTGTTGTAAGATATTCCAAATTAGTTGTGTATTTAATTTTATCTATCATAATTTTGGGAGTGTTAATATTGATTTCACTTATTAGATGAAAAATTAATCTAATTATTATTTCATATTACTAATAATAAGTAATTTTTTGGTCGTTAAATTAATGCAATCTTCAATATTTTTGACATATGCAACATAGAAATAATGAAACAACTATGAAAAATGAACTAATAAATTATAGAAGATTCAAATTATAATTAAATTATAATATCAATATATCACATGAATATAATATGAAAATAAACAGCTTACTATTTGTAAAAGTGTTTCATATCTAATGATTTTTACCTGATATTCAATAGTTTTAATTAAATGTGTTTCTATTTAATTTTTTTCTATATATATATATATATTTAAATATTTATATGTATTAATATATTCACTAATTATATTATGATATCAGATATTGAATAGATTTTAAATCGATACATTTACACATAACTACTACTGAATATGAAAAAAAGGAGTGGATGAATTATTAGAATGTTATAAATAAAATATTCAAATAATTTATTTGATTTTCTATCCATGGGTGAAGTGTTTATAAATGATAAATTTAAACTCCATATAAATCAACGATAATCTAATTTGTTATAGTTTTAGCCTTAATTATACACGCTGGATTTGGCATGGTGAAAGAACCAGAAATTCAACATCCAATGTTGATAAAAATATTTATAATGGGGAAGAGGATCCTATTGAATAATTAATTTATGATTTAAGAGTTAAAACCATTGAAAAAATAGAAACTGTTGAATGATTGTATGGAGATTTTGAGAAACCATTATTCTCAGGTTGTAGTAAATATATAGTGTCATCAGTAGTTTTGAGATTAGTTTACTTGAAATAAAAAAATGGGCGGAGTGATAAAAGTGTCTCAAGATTACTTGATCTTTTCAAATAGAAACTTTTAGAAGGCAACAGGCTTCTATATTCCAATTATGAGGTGAGGAAAATATTATGGGCAAAGGGATTGGGGTATAAAAAGATAAATTCTTTCCCTAATAATTGTGCACTCTATAGGAATGAAAATGAATATTTATCAAGTTGTCCTACATGTGGGACATCAAGATATATGATTGATGAGAAAGTAAACTCAGGTTCATTCTCAGGTGATGTCATATAGCATCATGAAAAATCAATCTTTTACATTTTAATGATATCTTCAAATATTTGTTTCTTAAAATTATGATAATTCAATTATGATTTAGTTTTAGTTATAAGAATCAAAACTACTACTAATGAAATATGGTACCATTCAATAAATCTTCATTTGAATCATCTATGTGCAAATTTAATTGATGCAAAACGGTTAAGATGGAATTAAGATAAGTGCATCTCTGATGGTAACAAAAATCACCCTACTGATTCACCATAGTGAAAGAGTTTTGATAAAAAAATATCATGATTTTGGAAGTGAAGTTAGAAATCCCAGAATGGGATTGTGTACTGATGGAATGAATCCATATCAGAGCCTCAATAGCCAAAATAGATCATGTCCTATTTTTATGGTAGTTTACAACTTGTCCCTACATCTATGTGTGAATAGAAAATATGTTTTTACGAGGATGATGATTTCTGGATAAAAAAATAGGGAAATGATATTGATGTGTATCTTTTAGCATTTATTGAAGATTTGAAACTACAATGGAAGGAATGTTTTAATGTTATTGAATTATAAAAAAAGATTATTTTATATTGTGTGCTAGGATAATATTCAATATATGTGACTTTCAAGCATATAGAAACATATCCATATATAATGTTAAAGAACATAAACCATGTCCAATTTTTGAAGAATAAACTTCACATTATCAATTTTAGAATGGTATAATGGAAATGTACATATGCTATCAAATATTATTGTTAATTGATCATACTTATCATAGATTGAAAAAATAATTTAATGGTTAGCAATAATACAACCTTTCCCCTCATCTATTGTCAACTGATTAATATTATGACGAGCTGAAAAATATTGATTTGACATTTGGAAAGAAGAGAAGTTATGGTCATGATAGAAATATATGGAAGAAGTAGTCTATTTTTTTGAACTACCTTATTTGACATTTTTAGAGATAAAACATGACATTGATGTTAGGAATGTTGAGAAAAACATATGTGACAGTTTGATTGGAACTTTGTTAGACACAAAAGGAAAACAAAGATATATTACATGGAATATTGAACTTGATATTAATGATAATACATTTGGAGTTAGTTACCAATGTAAAATGAAATAGAACATATTTAACTCCAGCTTGTCACACATTAGGAAATATTGAAAAGATAAAGTTTTGTTAGGTTATTCATGGTAATAAAGTACCGAGTGGGTTTTCTTCAAATGTGATTAATTTGGTGTCATTGAAGGATTGTAAAATAATAGGTATAAAATATAATGATTTCCATGTATTGATGAAACTACATCTACAAGTAGAAGTGTGTGGTATATTGTCGACAACGGTCAAAAAGACTATCATCAGGTTTTTTAATTTTTTAAATCCATTGGTAGCAACTTCATTGATCCAAATTTGATAGATGTGTTAGAAAATGAAGCAAATATAATTCCATGTCAACTAGAAATGTATTTCCCCAAACATTTTTTGATATAGTGGTCTATCTTCTAATTTATTTGGTGCACAAGATACGAATTTGTGGGCCTATTTTTTACAATGGATGTATCCTTTTGAATGATATATGAAAAATTTGATGGGATTTGTTAAAAATCCTTATCAACCAGAGTCCTCTATTGTTCAAAAATATGTATCAGAAGAGCTGATTAAGTTTTTTAATAATTATTTATATCAGGTGTATCATATTAGATTCCCTATTTCTCGATATATGATATTGTATAGTGATGGTAGAAGTGTTCGAGGCTTAAAGATAAAGTTCATTCCACATGATGAAGTGGTGCATGAACACTTATATATTTTGAACGACACAGATGAGGTTCAATCATATATATCCTCACATATTTCTAAATTAAAGTTATGATATTAGAAAAGAAATGAATACTGGTTGATGATTGTGCATTAGAATACATTTTTTCATGGTATAAAGAGAACGTCGCCACATATATATCTGCATCGGAAACATTGAAGAGGATAGTAGGGGTATAATCTTTTAATGTGATCACATGATCTGGTTTTGATGACAATGGTTAAACATTTTACATAAAAAATATGGATTACAAGACTACAATTCAGAATAGTGGTGTGATGGTTTTCGCTGAAGTATTTCATTTTTTGAGTTCTGAAGATAAAAACCAAATTTTTGTATCAACGCCATATTTTGGAGTTCTTGAATACATATGGAAAACTGATTATATTAAATTCTTAGTCACCTTTTTTAAGTCAAATTGGGTTGATAGTATGAGTGGTGTGAAACATGAGGAATATGGATTTAAAATAGTTGATTTGAAAAGATTTAATTACAATGAGGAACCATTTATCAAGGAGACACATGAAAAACAAGTATTTTTTGTAATTGATCCATTGAATGTTCAGTGATCCGTCATTTATTAAGGAAAAATATACCATTTGGGGGATGAGGATGATGATGATGATTTTATTGATTTTCATGAGCCTTATTCATTTATTATGTAATTTTAGTATGATTATAATGAGTATAAGACAATCATAATTCATGCAATACATAATGTTCATGATGAAGGAATGTGGAAAGACACTAAATTATTCTTCTATTTTTTCTGGTAAAGATTTTTATATTGATTTTTTTGGAAATGTACAAATGGATGCCTCATTTTTACTTACTTATTTTTATCTTTCATATTTCTATGTGTTTAGTTTTCTAATGATATGAAGGAACACAAAATTTCATTACACTTTCAAGTATCAATTTCAGATAAAGAAATAGGGGAGTATTTTCTGAGGTATATCTATTTTTTATAATTATTAAATATTCTATAGTATATTTATTTAATTAATGAAGACAGTTAATTTACAAATTGTTTTTCAAGGAATGATGATGCGTCCTCGGGGGAGGATACTTCTCCAGTTACTACTAAAAAATAAATTTATCATGTTGGTAAATGTGGTATTACACGTTTACAAAAACTATCACTTTCTCATGATGATGACAAATTACAAATTTATTTTGATGATAATAATAATTAAACTGACCCAAATGCAGTTCATTTTATCAATTATATGTCAATGGAGAGACATTGCTAGACTAGTATTTTATATTATGTTTCGATTTTATTGGACAGGATGGAGAAACAATAGATTTGGGAGGCTGTGATGGTAAAATATCTTAACTGATTTCTTTTATCTCATTTTTTGAATATTAAATATTTTAAATGGAATTTTTAATTTATTCAATTATTGATGACATTCAATTTTTTGGAAAGCAATGAAATAAAGAAAATACATCTATATTTAGCGGTGGTTTTATGGAGAGATTTTAAAACGAAACTAAAAAAGCGTGTTTTTGGAAAGAGATTTTTTGAAAATCCATGCCTCAAGTACCAATTTATAGATGATGATACATGGAAGTGATTTGTGGGCAGTCATCATGAAAAAATTTTCAGGTATGACAATTATTACATATTGTAAAATTTATAATATATTTTTCTGATTACTTAGTAGATTATTTTTACATAATAGGCGTCCCGGATATCTCATCAAGAGAATCGGTTGAGAAATGTATACCCTCATACTTTATCATGTGGATGGTATCAGTGTTTTGAGTAGAAAATTATTAAAGAATATTTTGAAGCATTAAGAGATCAATCTTGTAGTGGTTCAGAAGAGGTTCAAGAGCAAGAGACACAGAACTATTTTATACCTTAGGGTAGGATGGACATCCTAGACACTACCTTGGGAATGTTAGAACACCCTAGACGTGTTAGAGGATGTCAAGAATGTGTTAGTAATAAAAAGGTTTATGGTCTGAGTAAGAAATAAAGAGACCCTAACGTAGAATCTCTAAATGCTGAGATGAAAGATATGAAGCAGTCTATGAGTAATCAAATTCAAGTAGTAGTTCAATAGGCTTTGTAAGAACAGTTGGTGAGACAATCACAATCTACAGTGCCTTCCCAGGTATATTATTTATTTGTCATTAATTTTTCTATTTTATAAATTATAAACACTAATATAGCTTTTTCATTTTACATCCTTCCAAACCTGCTCACTCGTACTACCTTGAACCATGTAACACCCCAATATTTCATAATACTTTATCTCTTTAATGTAATTTAATAGCTTTCCCCACACACAACACCAAGTTCGAGCACACCACGACTTACCAAACTAGCTTTTTAAAAAGAGGTTATGAATATTATTAATAGAATTTTGAATTTTATTATCTTTCTATAATTTTAACATCCATATAATGTGTTTTTTTGACATAATATAAGAACAAATTTAATTTTTCAGATAAAAGAAGTGTTTTTCATAAAAATGCAATTTTACCGTCTTTTAATGGGGAACCCTTTTTAAATCTAATATTTGACATTTTTATTTATTCCATTTGACAATATAAACTACTTATATAGAAGTGGGACATAAAAATTTAGTTTGGATAATTTTTTGTGTTTTTCTGATAACTTTCATATTTTGTTGAATAGTGAGAAATATTAAATTTTAATTGAAAAAAACTTTTTTAATAAAAATAATTTATAGTGTTAAATTATAAATTTGAATGAGTTTGAAGTATATTAGATTATATTTTTATCATTTAATCCAATATTTTTCATTGGATGTAATTTTACATTTAAATTGGACATAAACACATATCAATCATTTGATAGTTTTTATTTCTCAAAAACCCGCTTTCTGGTTTTGACAACATGAATTAATTTTAAATTAATTAATTAAACTATTATGTTTATAATTTGGTAAAATAGAAATTATTTTTTAGTTTTTAATATTAAAAATATCTTAGGGTGATTTTTTAGTATTTTTCTAAAAACATTCAATTTTTTATAGATAGTGAAAAATACTGCATAATACATAAAAAATGACTATTTCATTTAAATAATTATTTTTAATTAAAACGTTATCCTAAAATAGATACATAATACATATATTAGTACAATTTAATTCATTGGAGTCTTTTTGTAATATTATTAGATATATAAATTTTTTTTTGAACCATTTTAACATGCTTTTAACCACCTTCTAGCCACATTTACCAACCTTTTATGCTCATTTGAAAATTTGCATAAAACAAAATTTTATTGCTTCAATTAATTTAATTTCAAAACACCGAGATACATGGTTGAAATTAGTAAGTAAATGTGGTTCAATAGGATGAAAATACTTTTCAGTGAATAGTAATGTGTCAATTTTATTTACCATGGTTACAAGTACAAAACGTAATTAAAGGAAAAAATAATATGAAAATTACCCCAAAACTTTTATTAATTATATTGGATAGGTGTATTTCTACCAAAATCAATATTAATATAAAAATATGATCCTTTTTATCCATTTGGGTTAGTTTAGAACATTTATTATATTTTATTTAGAGAAGAGTTAAAAGTGTTAAATTCAATGTTTAATAAATAAATCATTTTTTATATAGGTTTACAGATAAGATTAATTAGATTATAAATATTCATTAGAAATATAAATGATTTATTACATCATGGTATTTTATTTATATTTTTTAGACATTAAATAATTAAATTAATTTATGACACAATGATGATTCCGTAATTACCTTTTTAATGAATGATTAAAATAAATTATATTATAAATTTAAAAATATATATAACTTCAGACTTTTTATTCCATACACGAATTTTCTATGTAAATAAGATATTTTGGGGTTTATTTAATCTATTTTTTTCAAAGTAATCAACTTCTTATAATTTACAAAAAAACGAAATACTAAATAGTGTCAAAATTGACATAAATGAGTTTTTAAAACAAAAATAATATTATTAAATGATAGAATATTCATCAAAATAAAAAGTTCAACCAAATGAATTATATAATGATAGATATGTCATTAATTAAACACTTCAGGTTCTTTTGGAATTTTATTTTATGTTTATTAACCGTGTATCATAATAATACAAGAAGACATGGTAAAAGTTACACTATTTAACTAAGGGTTAAATATAAATGATAAGGTTAATATGGGGACCTAAAATTTTCTAAAACCTATTGGTTGAGAGTATTTATACCCATACCCACCTTATCCTTGAAATAAATCCTTTGGTATCTATCATAAATAGATAATGATTTTAGAATAAATTAATATTTCATGCTTTTCCTAATGTACCCCTCACCTCTCTTGTAAAAGGGTACATACCCTTTCCTTAAATTCAAACCTCAAAAGCCATTTGGATCAGAAAACCCTGCTCAAATCTCCTCCAAACTACTCGGACATCAACTTAGGGGCCTTAAATTGATCATAAATCCAATCTAAGGTTCCCTTTTGTTCAAATCAAAAGGAAAAACCCGAAGAACATGTAATTATTTCATCACATCTTTCAAAGATCCTTTCTTCTTAATCCTCCTATTTTTTGTTGTTTCCATAACAAAATAATAAATCCACTACCTTCTAAATACTAGGAGGTTATTATAAATATGGTACTATGATATTCATTATCTTATGCATCCTATGAATGACAATTTCACCATTGGTGTGTATGTCCAACTTACAGTGTCCACGTCGTGGTGTAGTTTGTTATCCAACACATCATTATTTTGATGGGAATAATATTGAGAATAAATTATGTAAATAATAAATATAAAATGTTAATTATTATATATATATAATAAACCATCAATATACATACTATTTCACCACTAATATAATTATATTGTGGCTCGTGCATATATATGTGTTAATGTCTCCACGACGTGATGAGATTATGTTCCACTTCGTAACCATTCAAGAATAATTTTCATTTGATAATTAAAAATAATTTCTAAGAATATAATATAATTCTTGATATGAATTAAATACTTCAAATAAATAAAAAACATGGCTTACGTTACAAAACATATAAAATAAAATGGACCAGTTAACACCCAAAACAATGATTCTACTAAAATATTATTAACAATGAAATATTATAAAATCATATATGATATAAAATTTATGTATTTGGTTGTGGTAAAATTTAATAAAAATTATTTATCCATAATATAAGAGTTTAACGTACCCTTGACTATGGAAAAGTACAAGGTAAGGGTAAATTCTACAATCTTTTCATTATCCGAGGTTGTTTATATGTAAGTATCTACTGGGACCTTTTTATCATCCACATATATGTATTATAAAATTGTATTTCCAAATAGTTTTACGCATTCTTATACTATGTTTTAAGTCATTTATGCCGTTGTTTGATTTCTTATAAAAGGTTTTCAAATGAATATTTCTTTCTTTTTCCAAATAGGGTACTTTATGACCATTTCAAAAAAATTATGGAAAGAATATATTTTAACATATACGGTGGGTGAAACACTTTTCCACCATTATAACATTTTCAAAGCTTCCCTTACATGCTTATAAGAATACTTTCAAGATTACTATTTTCTTTTATAATTACATTACTTTTAAAGTATTTCAGAGTGGAAAGATATATTTCACTCAAATTGTTTTTTGGATTGACTTCATCTATGTCAACATCTTTCGTTGGATTTTACATTATTTGGAATATGATTTGTTATGATACAAACTTCCATATTGTATTTAATATTTTGTGAAATGTTTGATTATGGATGTGCTATTTTTATAGCATTCATGGTTTATGGTTAAATTATTGACATTTTGTATGCTATTTTTAATATGCCTTTTTATATTACGTTTCAACCATTTCACATGAGGAATGCAATGGACTTAGTATAAGACTGGCATTCCCCCTATATCCCCTCTATGCATCTGTAGTTCTCATGAGACAAATTAGTGTCTTGACACAAGGCCTTGAAAAAAATCTTTATTTGTAGTCTTGGAATGAGGCATTGACTATGTTGTTATGATATCCAAAGTTATGCATTCCATCATTATGAAATCAGCTATTGATATAACATATGATTATTCAACTAGTAAAATATCCATATAAATAAGTAAATTAAGATTTTTGATTTATCTTTCACATATTATGCTGATGTTATGTTTAAAAGGCATGTGTTTTAGTCTTATACATTGCCTTAAATGTTTATGCTTCGTTGTGTTAGTTTCTGCTATATTTCTATCCTTACTGAGCATTTGAACTCACCCCTTTCTTATATTTTATTTTTCCTTGGATGTGAAGTAGTATATTAGGATAGACCTGTAGGAATAGGCCAAGGGATATGAGTGTGTCCCAAGGGGACACAATGTTGTTGTTTTTCCATTTCAAAATGTAATGCCAAACTTAGGTATGTATCTAGTTTATCAAAGGCTACTAAACTAATCAGTCTTTCGGGACATTATCTATTACGATCAGGCCAATGGTATGTAATAATGCACCGACTTTGGGTAACTAGGTTTAGGGTGTCACATTTGGAATCAGAGAAAGTTTAGTACAATACTTGGAAATTTGATTTAGAAAAACTCTGACTAGAGAAAATTACCCTAAGATAAACATTGTGGATTAGTATAGAAGAACTTTAAAATTCTGGTAATGTAGAGATTTTGTGAATTTTACATGAAATAAATCTCTGTCTAGATACGAGCAGGTAGAGGCGGCTCTAGCATAGATATACCTTGGGGAAAATCCCAAAAAAAAACTGCTTTGAGATAGACTCAAATGGGAACAGGTCCACGATAATGGTCCTTTATTCAATATTGGTTAGGAAACTCATAGGGGATATTCTTAGGATAATTTAAATTTTATTTACAAACAAATATGAAGGATTTATGAGTAAATATGCCTGCAAAGAAATCATTTTTATGATTATGATACTAGATGTGTGAAAATATTCAATTACAGTTGACAATTTTTCTATTTTTTGGATTATACAGTATGATATGTACCCTCCTAGTGTATGTCGTAATTTAGAAATGGCTCCCAATAAAAGTAATGAGAACACCAGAAATAAGCATGATCAAAGAGTCAGAATGATCATATCTTTCACGGTCTTAAGACAACATTTAGAAGGTAAATAATCTCCCATGTATTCTCATCATATAACAAAATGGTTTCATGTATTAATAAAATATGTAATGAATTCTCCGAAACCTATGGATTTGAAGGGAATGAAGAGTAGAATAGGATGACATAGAAAAATATTGATAATGGGAAGAAGGTAAAGAAATATTTTCCCACATGTGATAACTATGGAAAGAATGACCATGGTAAATGCTTGGAAGGGAATGGGAGACTATTTTATGTGTGGAAAAAAGGACACCATATTCGTAATCGTAAGGGTAAGAAAACAGTTTGAAATGTACAATTAATTATTGGTAAGGAGTTGATACACTATGAGAATCAATTTCCCCATAATCAAAGCCTACCTCAAATGATGCTACTGGATAATAATCATGTTATGATACTAACATAGATTAATAGGAATGATCAGTGTTCATTTTTTTTATTAAAGAGTTTAGTCATTTGAGTATTATATTAATGTTGTACAAGTTATAAGAATTTTAAAGTATATAATGATTGTACCGCAATATATTTTCATCAAGGATTTTAGATTTTATGGTACCCAGTAAAGTGACATAGTTTCAAGATAAAATTTTTGGAAAATATATAGTTGGGGGAAATATATCCCATAATATTTTTCTAAAACTGAGATAAAGATTTCCAAATAAGATATGATTGATTTTAAAAAATTATATTGGATATTCTTGACTACCTTGAAACAAATTAATTTCATATTTATTCCATCATTGGTGGAGTTTACAATATTTTTTTTGGATATAGGAAGTATATCCGGTATTCTATAAGGAATAAGGGATCATGAATGTAATCACTAAGGTTTTATGGTAATTAAGGGTGTTACCATTTTTTAATAGAATATACAATGAAGGTATTAACATCTATGTTATGTGACATTCCTTATAAATTTTGGTCTATCAGTTTGGAGCGAAGTATTTTGGATATGTTTAATGTTTTGAGTGGATTAATTTGGACATAAGATAATGTTGTTTAATGTTAATACATTTATTAATATTGTTTTTGTGTTATTATAAAAAGGAAAACCTGAAGGTCAGGCGGTAACCCATCACATCTGGCAAGGCCGAAAGATTTGAACCCACAACCGAAGGGCAAAAAGGGTGAGTCACAAATCCCTGGCATACATGATGTCCAGGTTTGTATAAGTTAGTTTTTTTAAAATGTTTTGAATGATGAATTAAAAATTCATCTTTTTGGAACCCTATATGATTAGAATAAATAGAATATTTTTGGGTTCTAATATCTTTTGAAGTGAAATACGAGTTTATGGTAGAAATTAGTTGAAGGATGGAACTCTACATGTCAAGTATATTTTTCACTTATTCTATGAAGAAATAAATTATTAAAATTTAGGGAAGGAATCATAAAGCCAAAAATGTGTTATCCTAACACCTTCTGTCTTGTTGAACTGATGATATTTTAAATCATTAATTATTTATGGCATTGAGGACCTAAATATTCCATTTATTGTTCACTTCTTTTTGATTGATGACCTCACTCACTACATATATGTATTTACATTTTCCTCCAAATTTGTGTCTCAAATTCCCACCAATGTTCTCCTATTCGAGATCATAATTTTGTGGTGACTTTTTTTCCCTTTCCCTCTTATTAAGAAAAATTATATTACCCCAATTTCCCATATGGGTTTTCGAAAAGGTTATTTTCTATTTTTGACATTTTATTTTCGAATAAACATTTCAAATTGAGATGATTCAATTTATTTTATCAGGGGAGAATGTAATACCTTAGGATTTCATAATATGTTATCTCTTTAATGTAATTAAATTGCTTGCACCACTAGCAATACTGAGGTTGAGCGCACCACGACTTACCAAACTAGCCATTTAAAATGAAGTTATGAATAGTATTAGCTTTATTTTGAATTTTATATACAAAATTTAATTTTAACATCTATATTATGTGTTTTTAGACATTATATAAGAAAAAAAATCAATTTTTCATATAAAAGAAGTGTTTTTATGAAAAATATAATTTTACCATCTTTTAATGGAGAACTGTTTTTAAATCTAATATTTGATACCATTATATATTGAATTTGAAAGAATAAACTTATTAATTATAATTGGGACATTAAAATTTAGTTTGGATAAATTTTTTGTAGTTTTAAGAAAACTATCATATTTTGATGTATAATAAAAAATAATAAATTTTAAATGAAAAAATATTTTTTAATAA
The DNA here is from genome assembly GCA_963277665.1 of Viscum album. Taxonomy (NCBI): domain Eukaryota; kingdom Viridiplantae; phylum Streptophyta; class Magnoliopsida; order Santalales; family Viscaceae; genus Viscum; species Viscum album. The sequence goes on from OY728139.1 coordinate 286,567,766, forward strand.
AAATAATTTAAAGTATTAAATTATAAATTTTAAGGGTTTTAAATTATAATTGGATTATATTTTTATAATTTAATCCAATGTTTTTCATTGGAAGTAATTTTAATTATAAATTAGATATAAACACATATCAATCATTGGATAGTTTTTACATCGCAAAAACCACTTTCTGGTTTTGACAATAGGAATTAATTTTATATTAATTAATTAAAATTCTATATTTTTAATTTAAAAATTATAAATCATTTTTCAATTTGGAATATCAAAATTATCTTATTGTAAATTTATGGTATTTTATAGAAAACATTTAATTTTTGATTAATATTTGAAAATACTGAATAGTACATAAAAACCAACTTTTCCATTTAAATAAATATTTTTAATTAAAATTTTATCTTAAAATAGATACAAACTACTTTTATTAGTTAAATATAATCCATTTAATTCATTTTATAATAATATTAGATATATAAAATTTTATTGAACCCTTTTAACATCTTTTTACCGACCTTTTAAATACATTTATCCACCTTCTAGGAACATATGAAAATATAAATAAAACATAATTTTACCATATCTATGAATTGAATTTCAAAAATCCCAGAGACATGGTTAAAATCAGTATGTAAAATGTTATTGAATAGGATGCAAATAAGTTTTGGTGAATAGTAACTTTTGAATTTTATTTACCATGGTTGAAAGTTAATAAGGTAATTAAAGGTAAAAATAATATTAAAAATACCCCAAAACATATCCAAATTATATTTGATAAGTGTATTTTCTCCAAAATCAACCTTAAAACAAATTTAAGACCCTTTTGATCCATTTTGGTTAGATTAGTACATTTATAATGTTTAATTTAAAGAAGAGTTAAAAGTGTTAAAGTCAATGTTTAATAACTAACCATTTTTAATATGGGGTTAGACATAATATAAATTTGACCATAAATATTAATTACAAAGTAAAAACAATTTACTACATCATGGTATTTTATTTTTATTTTTAAGAAATTAAATAATTAAATATTTTTATGACACAATGATGATGAAATAATTACCTAAATAATAAATGATTAAAAGAATTGATATTATAAATATATATATAAATTTCAATTGAGACTTTTGATTCAATACACAAATTTTATTTTTGAATATGACATATTGGGGTAGATTTAATGTATTTTTTTTCTAAGTCATCAACTTGTTATGACTTTCATAAAAACTAAATACCAAGTAGTGGCAAAATTGACATAAATGAGTTTTTAAATGTAATACTATATAATTAAATGATATAATTTCTGTAAATATCTATGGGTTAGCCAAATGACATATATAATTATACATATGTTATAAATGAACCACTTTTGTTTCACTTGGAATTTTATAGTATGTTTATTAACCTTGTATTATAATAACACAAGAAGACATGGTGAAATTTAAACTATTTAACTAAGGGTTAAATCTAATGGATAAGGTTAATATTGAGAACTAAACTTGTCTAAAACCTAAGGGATGAATGGTTTTAGACCCATATCTACCATATCCTCGAAATAAATACTTTTTGAGATATTAATTAACTAAATATGATTTTTGAATAAATTAATATTTCAAAATTTTCTTAAAGTGCTCATCATCTCTCTTATAAAACGGTACTTCCCATTATCTTATATTCAAACCTCCAAATCCATTTTTCTAGGAAAAAACATACCCCAAACATCACCAAACTGTCCTAAATTCAACATACATGCCTTACATTGATCCGAACACCAACCTAAAGAGCCTTTTTGTTCAAATAAAAAGGAAAACCCGAAGAAGAGGTAATTATTTCATCACTTCTTTCATTGTTCATTTAATCTTCCACTTCCTCTGTGTTTATTGCTTCCATACCAAAATAAATACTCCAATACCTTATATATACTATGATGTTATTAAAAATATGGTATAACCAAATTCATTATCTTATCCATCGTATGAATGACAAAGTCGCCATACCTACGTACGTACGACTTACCATCTCCTTATTGTGGTGTAAATTGTCATTCAACACTTCATTATTTCAATGAGAATAATAATGAGTAAAAATGATTTAAATAATAAATATAAAATTTTAATGATGCTTTATATATAATATACCATCCAAATACATACGATTTCACCACTAATAGAATAATATTGTCACTTGTGCGTACGAACGACTTACCGTCTCTACGAAGCGATGAGATTTCATTCTGCATCTTAAGCATTCAAGAATAATTTTCATTTGATGATTAAATAAATGTTTATGAACTTAATATAATTATGGATATGGATAAAATACATCTTATCCCTAAAAATCATGCATTATGTTACAAAACATATAATAGAAAATGAATTAGTTAACACGTGAAACAATTATGTTACTAAAATATTATTAACAAAGAAATATTATATGATCATATATGATATAATTTTTATGTATGTGGTTGTTGAATATTTTAATAAAAATGATTTAAATATTATAGAGGAGGTTAATGTACCCACTACTAATTAAAATTACATGTTAAGGGTTAATTCTACAATCTCTTCATTAAACGAGGTTATTTATATGTAAGTATCTACTCAGACCTCTTTATAATCCACATTCGTGTTTCCTAAAAATGTATTTCAAAACATTTTTAATATTTTATAGACTATGGTTAAAGTCTTTTATAAACTTGTTTGACTTTTTTTTAAAATGTTTTGAGTGTAATATTTCTGTTGTTTTCCAAACAAGGTACTTTATGACCTTTTCGAAAAAATTAAGGAAAGATTGTTTTTTAACTTATACGGTGGGTGCAGCTATTTTCCAATAATATAACACCTTTGAAACTTTCATTTCAAGATTTTAAGAATATGTTCAAAATAAATGTTTTCTTTTATAATTACATGACTTTTAAATTATTTCAAAGTGGAATGATATATTTCACTCAAATAGTTTTTGGAATAATTTCACCTATGTCAACATCCTTCGTAGGATTTCACATTTGTTTGAAGTTGATTTGTTATGATAAAATATTACATATTGTATTGAATTATTTGTGATATGATTGAATATTTATGTGATATATTTAGAATATTAATGGTTTATGGTTAATGTATTGACGTTTTCTATTCTAGTTTTAATACGAATGTTATATTATGTTTCAACCATTTCATATGTGGAATGAATTGGACTTAGTATGTGATGGGTTGGGCCTGCTATATCCCCTTGATGCATCGGTAGGTCTCATGAGAAAAAATAGTTTCTTGGAACAAGGACTTGACAAATGTTTTATTTTTAGTCTTGGCACAAGGCCTTGAATAAGTTTTTATGATTTATGACATTATGCATTCCATCATTATGAAATTAGCTACTGTTATTACATGTGATTATTAGACGAGTATAATATACATTTAATCAAGTAAATGAATTTATTTGATTTATCCATTATATATTATTCTGAAGTTATGTTTAAAGGGCTTGGGTTTTAGTATTATGAATTTCCTTAAATGTTTATGCTTATTTATGATAGTTTCGATATATTGTTATCCTTTCTGAGCATTTGAGCTCTCCCATTTCTTATGTTTTATTTTTCCCGAGATGCGAAGAAGTATATTATGATTACTCAGAAGGAATAGGCTAAGTTATATGAGTTTGTTCAAAGGGGACACAATTTTGTTGTTTTTCCATTTCATAATGTAATGAAAAACCTATGTATGTATCTAGTACTTCCATGGCTACTAAACTAATCGGTCTTTCAGGACTTGATCTCTTGTGATCATGCCATTGTTAAGTAATAATATACTGACTCTGGGTAATTGGTTCCAGGTCCTTAGAAACCATCTTCCTACTCTGCCCATATGAGCATCCTCCCTAGTTATATTATTTATTTTTCATCAATTTTTCTATTTTAGAAATTATAAACACGAATATAACTTATTTCATTTTTCAGTATTCCCAACCTGCTCAATCGAACCACCCTGCTCCATCAACCTACTGTGACCTATATGATCAGCCTTACTAGGTATATTAATTATTTTACATCATTTTTTTCAAGTTTATAAATTATAAACACAAATATAACCTTTTCATTTTTCAGCCTTCCCAGCATGCACAACTGGACAACCCAGCCCCATCTACATACTTCGACCCTCCACATACTCATTGGGACTGATCAGTATATTATTTATTTTTCCTCAATTTTTCATTTTTATAAATTATAAACACTATTATTTTTTTTCATTTTTCTTCCTTCCCTGGCTTCTCACCTAGACTACCCTGCCCTGCATACTTTAATCTTGTACCACCTCACTTGGACCAAAACGTATACCGTGAGTTATTTTCTAAATATTTTCATATTCTTTTTTTGTGTGTTAGGACTCGTTCATTTTTGGGGGATTCTTTACATCACCAAACTATGATGATGGGTCAGGTGAGAGTATGAGTACTTGATATTATAGATCCTAATGATCTACTACTATTTCCTACTAAGGAGATCACCATAGTTTGGGATTTTCTGGGTTATTTACATTTTAGAACTGGTCTTTTTTGTTATATTTTATATGAGGTATGATTTTTTTTAAATATGAAATACATTGATTCAAAATTACTTATAGGTTTTTCTGAAATTTAAATTAAATATTATTATCTGAATGCAGAAGAATATACAAAAAGGAAAAAAAATGTTCAGAAAAAATCAGCAGTAGATACATAAAATATTTTTTTATAAGATACAAAGATTATCTAATAATTCTTATTCATTAAAGTATATTTATGATTTTTTAGGATGGTTGATATATGTGGAATAGAATATCCATTGAGATTACTCAATGATGATATCATGCATCTAGTTGGATTTGAAGAGACTGACTTTAATGTGGTGGAGTTGTTTTACATGTATGTAAATTGGAATTGGAATTTGTATTTCCTTAATAAAAAATGATTTTAAATTGACTAACTATATTTATATTTTAAATTATATTTCTATACCTGATTCTTATACAAAATGAATGAACATGCATTTATAGTTTTATAGATCTATAATTCATTTCCATGGAAGTGAAACATGTTAATAATCTGGATAGAGTTTCATATATATGTGAGATATTATCACATATGATGATTGAATGTTGGTTTCTGCCATTTCATGATAAGGGCTGAAACAAAATTATGAACAAATGATCTTTATAATTTCATTAATTGTGAACTTTTCATATTGTAGGGGGAATTTTATTTTATGCTTATTGTACCCCAGTGAATTCACCATATATTGGTTTTGTTGTTTATTAGGGAATGTTGATAAATGATTTTCTACCTTATTAGATAGGTATGTTTTTTTATAATCTCATTATGTTTAATTATCATTATTTAAAAATGTATTATTAGTTCATATATATGAAAATACAGTTCATGGAAAAAATTCAATAAGGACTACATGTCGATAAAGACACCAAATAAAATCATGTATGTTTAAGTACATATAACTAGTTTTTATATTATGTTTTATTCTAATTTTTTGTTATGCATTGAATTTTAGTATCTGTTTAATGTTTTATAAATATAGTATCATTCTCCAAAACTACATGTTGAATGTGGATATTATATTCTATGATTAATGTATGGTATTATCACAAATAGGGAAACTAATGAATTTTATATAGGCAGTTGTATTAATATTTTTTAATTTTTTCCCATATTATTCTATATTTTTTTCTCACATCATTCAATGTAATTATAGGAATTCAATGATTCCCAGTCTTATTCTCAATTAGATCTTACCCATATTCAATCTATTTTTGTGTACTATTTGTTATATTGGACTAGGATTTGAGGTATGTATATTCCAATATTTATGAATAATATTATATATGGGTTAAAAAACTAACTCTTTTGATAAAACATGTGTTTGAATATAATGATAGTCAAATAAATTCATCAACAATAACCAACAATGTTCATCTTTTAAATTTCAGGTAAGTGTATTTTAATGTTAATTTATAATACAAATGTATTGAATTTTTTTTATTAACTAGATAAAACAATATAAGATAGGGATTTTAAGTCAATAAAGAATACTGTTTGATTGTTATTTATTGTGTTTTTATTATAGGGCTTTTGAATATTTTTGAATTCAAATATTTTTAATTTTCTAATCGTTTTTTATCATTCAACATCAGTTTTCTAAAAACCGACACCGAATTTGTTTGAAAAAAAATAAGTTTTCGACTTCAGTTTTGGAAAAACTAATAGTAAAACCATTAATTAAAATTATTTTTGATGTTGGTTTTTGTAAAACTGATGCTTAAAATAACTTCTTTATGTCACCTTTATAAAAGTCAGTTAAAAAAGGACATCAAAAATAAAAAAAATTACCTACATTAAATTCTGTTTTGTCACTATTTTGTAGAGCCTTATTGGCTCATTCATGCCAGGTTTTAACTCATATTAAACACCCAAGAATCCTTGAGGTACATGTATCCCCTTGTTCTATTAATTACAAACTAAAACTATATGCATTGTCCCCCATTTCACCAATTATTAGCATCCTAAATACCTGATATTAAATTGTATCCTTACCACATTCGAAACTATGATGCCTTATATGGAGAATATGAGATGAACCAAACCAACATCCTTAGCACATGATGATAAACTATAACATAACCACATAAAAAATTGGGATGCCTCATATGAAAATTATTCGATACAAGAACCAATTTACATAGTGAAATATGTTAAACTACAATCTTACCATATTTAATGAATATAATATTATCTTTATGACCATTATGAGGTGATTTGTTGTCCTCACCAGAGAGGATGCTACCCATCCAACATTTTACACCTTCCTCACCACATTCCATAACTATGTATGACTAAATTACCACTCCCATAGAATACATTGTGACACCCATATCTCATATATTGAGTTTGTGCCTAACATTAACTAAATTTTGGGTTCTCCCATTTTCAGTCCAATCATGATCCTCATCTAGAAACCTATTCATCTAGTGCCTTTGGGTTTATGGTAGAATAGCTCCCAAAGCACAGAAGATTCCTTCTAGGATATCCTCAGTTCCACTTATGCACTTCATAATTTCTTCTATTTGGATATTCATCATCCTTCCAATACAAATGGGCTCCCAAATGATTATTTTTTTCAAACACACATTCTCAACCACTATTCAGGGATTAAGCCTTGAAGGATCCTCAATATTAGTTAGTGGATCCAATGTTTTGAGCTTCATCCATGGTTTATTTTACATTTATCTTTCCCATAATTGGATCGAGTGGGTGAAGAACATGCATCTTTAACATGATAAATTTTTTTTTACCACAAAACATTCAAACCCCTTTCACTATCTATGTCTTGAAAGTCACAATCTACCCTTATACGGCTTCATTAACTAATTCAGTTTTCCCTTTTTTAGATCACCCAATAAATAAAGTGAACTTCATACGACTCCTTTTTTCCCACATTGAGAATGAATCACCTGACATTAGGAGTTGGGGAATAGTTTCCCTATGCAGGGTAAAGACACAATGGTACTCCTAGATTTGAACTGTATGACCTTAAACTAGGATCCCATGTCTGAGCATTAAAATATTAAATAGTGTTCAATTTGTACTAGGAATGCGTAATGTAGAACTGAGACTCATTATATGTCATTTCACATTGCTTACCCACCCTTATATTCCACTCACACTCCTTTGATACATTTCTTTCCTACGGTTTAATAATTATGAAATTTATTCTATTTGTGAACCCTTGGTCTGAACTCTAAAACCTTAAACTAGGGGTCCTAGTCTAATAATCATGACTGTAAAATGTTTGAACGTTTTCCCAATGATGTCCCATGTTGAAATTATTTTATGGATCCTTATTCATGTTTGGTTACCTCTCCCCTATTCTATATACATACTTTTATGATAAGTGACCATATTCTATGATTCATGGCCTTAAAATTTGTGAGACTCAACCCATATTATTTTTATAGTCAGAGCCTCCGAGGAATCTCATTACCATCGATTTTGAACCCACTAGTGTTATAAGAACCATTCTAGAGATATCTCCATCTAGTTAAATAATTAAGTTCCTGGACATTTTACAACAACATGGTTCATGCTAAATGAATTTAAACTTGGAGTCTTGGTCTTTGGATTATGAACATAATCTTTTTGAAACATCATGGTCTGATTTGGAGTGGTAGAGCCACGTTCAGTCTCAATATCATTATTTGTTTTAAAAGTTTTATATTTTTTATGGGAAAAATATTGAAAGAGGGAATTATTTAGAGACCAATTTATTTCCTTGTAAAACTTTGAATAATTTAAATATATATTTCCTGAGCTAGGCACTGATATGATGTCTGATTCCAAGGACCAATATTCATAGAACAAAATTTATAAATACATTAAAAATATTTTATATAGCTTACTCGTGGTAAATTATAGAAAATATGATAACTCCTAAATGGTTGAATGTATAAAAAATCTGAGACAATGGTTGGTTCTGGAATGTGGTTTTTACCCTAAGTACAAGATAAGATGAATTGACTTGGGATGTTTTGACTCCTCACTCGTTGGTGGTACATTCAGGGAATTAATTATTTATTAAATAAATAAATTAATTAATTTTAAAACTAAATGAAAATCCTATAAGTAAATACCCATGTCTAATCCTATAGGTTTGGTTGCGTAAACCCTAGGAGGATTATAGAGACATACTTCCCCACCTATTGGAAAATTGATATTAGATGACAACATATAATTAGATCAAGGAAAATCAATGCGTGGTGACTGCAACAGATCTTCCTCAAACATTATAATGTTCATTATTCATCAACTATTGATCCAATCATGGTAGGACAATTCTTTTTTGGATTTATAATCCAGATTTAATTTCCATGATAAAATCTAACTAAAATTTATCGACCTAATTAATTCACGAATCGAAAAAACTTGGTTGAATCAATTTCCCTTTTTTAATATTGACATTTAAATTATTCAAGTATGATTAATATTTAACTATTATTTCCTCACATTCTTGAGTCTCGATGATAATGTAAAAATTAAAATGATAATCAATTGATCAATTTTTTTTGTTTCTTAACTTTTTCTTCCTCTATCCTATATAAAGCTTCCTTTAGTTTATCTTTCAGATGGTGGTGAAATGATACCCAAAGTAGAAAGATTGTTTCATAATAATTTCTGATCCACAACATAATCCATGAACAATGCTATTTGGAAATAGTTCTGAGATGAAATCGAGTGTTTTACCCAAAAATGATTACAATAGAAGCATTATGAAGGCATCATTGGATTGCGGTGGCCTATCTGGGATCGAGAAGTGGTCCAAGTTATGGTGTGTGGTACCTTCGTACATGGGTATGAGGTGTACAGTATGACATGACAAGGTGGATGGGATGTGGCTGGAGGTGGTGGCAGATGAAGAGGCTGGAGGTGGAGGCATGTACTTGTTCTGGTGGCTTCATGTTAGTGTTATAGTGGGAGAATCAGGTCCTCTATGTCTATAATCAGAGTGGAATCCCCTTTCGGCATGGGAGTAGGTCCTCTATAACTACTATCATTTTATAACCCCCATATTCATTGGTGCATGTCGTGTATGAATACTATTAGAGTAGAACACCCAGAAATACTAGGGCACGGGTCCTCTACTTCGTGTTTATTCATACTAAACCATGAAAATTAGTGACGAGACATGTCTTGAAGTGTCTTTGATCTCAAAATAATATCGGATGATTTCCCCACAGAGACACATACTTTCGATGCGACCTAAAACCATGTTGTCGATTCTGTGCCACCCATAGAGGATAATATTAATATGCGGGGATTGAGTTTCTTTGACTTGCGTGTTCAGTGTAGACGTGTCCAGTGCTAGGAATCAGGGATGGATTTTCTCTTGGAACTGTTGGAGACACTTCTTCTTGGGATTACATGTGAGATGTAGATCCTATTACTTTCTCTTTTAGGATTCTTTTCATAGGGACACACACATAGATATATGTTTCGTATTTCAGTACCAACTTCTTGAGTTTTGGTTACTCTCCTTCCAAGAGATTTGAAGAAGTACGGGGTATTACATTCTCTTTAATGGTATAGCATCAAGTGGTTGGATGATTTTAATCTCTGAGTTTAGGTAGAAAATACTTTATAGGATGTCAATCTTATCACTGTTTTGAGATCCTTGTATTTCAATGCGTTTTCATTCACACTTTTTTAGGGTTGATCTATACTCTTTTACTATACCTTGTTATATCTAATAATTTCCTTTTCAGTTGTATCTCTTACTGCTCCACTATAACCCTTTTTGGTGCGTTCAACATGGTATGTATATACTCACCACTATATAAGATTTTCCAAACATGTTTCATTCCTTTTTCATGAAATAGACAGGTCAATCAAGACTTAAGAGGAGCTTAGAGATAATGACTACTTGGACCACATGTGGTGGTCGTGGTCTGATATACATGAGCTAGGCTCTCAGTTTTTCTCTTTTCTAGTTTTTCTGGTTGGGACATACATCTGGTTTGGTGTGTGTCTTTCCCTTTCCTTATCAGTTCACACTATCATACATTGTTCTGTTTAATGGTCCAGGTATCTTTTGGTTTATTTATTGCAGTGTTGAATCTTTTATTTCATTCCCTCTAAACGTTTTCATTAATTTAGCTATGTATGTGTGTATGTGTACATTGAAAAATTATTCCCTCTGATAGTTGTTCCTTCAACAATTTTCACCACCCCAGGCTTATGGAAACAAGATTGGGGTAGTTACAGATCGAGCACCGATGTGGGCCAGGTCATGAAAAATGGTGTGAATAAAATGGTCACACCATGAACATATTTCATTCACTAAAATAGTTTAATGGATACCCCTCATGATTAATTCACTTCATGGATATATGATTCATGGTGTGAACTTAAAACTCCTATTAGAAACACCCCAGATCACCTCAGATAACTCCCGAACATGAAGTATGACCTCAAAAACATTAAAAAGTGGTTATAAATAAACCATGATGTTATAATTATCCATAGTAAATGATATTCTACTCTAATAATTTTACACAGACTTGGAATGATCTAGAAATAGTTGAGGCTTTTGCTACATCATCACTATTCAAGATCCAAAAATCTTGTGATAGTCTAATGAATGACACCAAAACACCTCAAAAATAGAATGGATGTGAAACACAAGTTTTTCATATGATAATAAATGATCTCCACTAGTTTCTTCATATTAGTGTAATCTTGGTATAAGTCAATTTCTTCCCAACTCAGAATATGGGATAGATTTAGGTGTTAATTCTAAGGGTGTGATATGTGTTAAAATCATTAATACCCATCAACTAATCTGGTAATTCTAACCAATAAGAAACTTCATGAATCCACTAAGTGATCTCAAATGGTCTAAAATATCATGGAGCTAGCTTCGACTATTTCCTATGCCTATGGTGACTGAACCAAGGTGAAACATACAAGAATACCCAGTCACCCACAAAGAACTCCAAAGGATTTTTCAAATGATCCTAAAATGATTTCATTCAACTCATAGCTATTCCAAAAAATAAACATACATTCTAAATACTCATAGATGTATCCTGAGTGAGACTAAATCCCATGTGAGAGGCCTTAACAACCTATACCTAACAAATATTTTAACATCATGGGAGACTATTCAAATACTCAAAGGGATCCATTAGGAATTATGGCAGGTAGATATAACTATAATAAAAATCAATCAATCCCATATTGTTATTTTATAATCCACAGTAATCAAGTACATAAGAACTAATAATATACTATAAAATTTAAATGTGTCTCTCTATCTGACCATTAATCTTTGGATGGTCTATTGTAATCAATATTACGTGATTCCCGATATCCTCTAGAAGACTACCAAAACATATAAGTAAACCCATTACCCCTATCAGAGATTTTAGTAGAGGGGGAACCTAATTATATTTAATGATATCTTATACATATAGCTTACTCAAATCATTAACTATGGTGGCATCTCTAATAATATTAAAATATGATGATTTCATCAATTGATTAATAACTAATCAAATTTAATTACAACCTTAATAATTCTTTATAAATCAAATGATGAATTCCATTGAAACCTTGTCCAATTTTTTGGATAGTATTAGAAGAGGGTGGAATTAAAAATAATTCTTTAGGTGCTCTACCTTTATCTTATGGAAGGTATAACAATGGGAATAATAATAAGTAATGTATCACTTCATTCGTGGACAATAGAAACACTATCTCATGTAATATTACATCTTTGTAGTTCTAGAGTGAATCGAACCTGAAGAACAAATAAAATCATGAAAAAATAAATTCCTCAGGAATATTTGGATAAAAAACAAGTCCTCAAAGTGAAACTGTGATTATAATGGATAAACTAACTAGGAACATCCACCACATGTCACGAACCAGCCCGAGTCGACCCTGAACCAGTCACCCAGGCCTGCCCGCGACAAGTCCCGAGAGGCGTTCCCGATCCTCCCGGGATGGTGACAAGCACCAAGGTCATCAATATAGTACACAAGGGAACGATTTCTACCATATATAAACAATCAAACAAATAGCGGAAATAAACAGACATCCCAAAATGAATTTATATAAAAATTGAACTAAATATTATTTGTACGAGAAACTAAAAGTAGAAAAAAACCAACAACTCAAATGAACAATCCCGATGACCAACTAAATCCATGTTACACTTCTGGTCACTCTCCAACACAATGATCAAATGTCTCCCAAGGTGATCGAACTAATTATGAAACCTGCACAAGGGATAAAAAAAGAAGAAGATTATAGGTGCGAGTATTAAAACTCAGTAGGTTAGCCCTATATTCTATTCCCAATGAACATTCCTTTAAAATAAAATAAAAATCAATTTATATTTTTAAATTATAGATATAAATGAATGGTTTTCAAATGAGGTTCTATGCTATAATAATTATCATACAAAAACCTACAGGTTTAATAAACAAAAATGCAAGTAACAATTCTTTTCAAAGAGGTGCAACTTCAAAATTAAAATAGTTTTCAAGAGGGATGCTTTAAAGAATTTTAAATTTTAAATAAAAAACACATAATACTGAATTTACTGACCAAACACACCGTATGCCGACAGTGAGTACAAAATAGCCAATGGGCACTAGTCACGGGAATACCCCTAGGCACTAGTTAGTTGTGAGCCCCAGGTACCTCGTATCTCGGTGAAAGTAACCATAATAAATATCCGTTCTCATGCACGAGCCACTAGTAGGGAAAATACCCATAACCCAGTGGTCCCCAATCATCATCATCATCATCATAGTTTAGTTAGTGTTGTCATCGTCAAACTTTTTACGTGAAACAGAGGCCAACCCCCACAAAATCACTAGCATACTAGTACACGTCCGCCCACCTAGATACCCAAGATTCCCTTTAGTGCTCAATCAAGGTACACATATTATCAAATACACATTTCACATCTAAATTCCATTCCAAAACCATAAAAATACAAACATCCCATAATCGTTCTTCACATTTCTTACACGAGTCAAAAAACCGCTAAATATTTTGGTAAAACAATTTCATGAAGTGTATTGAGGCATTGCACATAAAACTCATTCAAAAAAACTCTTTAAAATATAAAAAACACATCAAAACCAAACCAAATCATATTTTTCAGCCCTAGTAACATTTAATAAAATCATTTAATGGACCATAAAACAATCCCAATTGCGCAACTTGGTATACATAAGTAAAACACTCCTTCATTTCTAGGAAATGCCAAACAGGCCTTTAAACATTTTCTCAAAACTAACGTTTGATGAAGGTATGCATTTTAATTTTATTAAGGATGTGTATAAACACCATTTACTATAGAAAAACACATTCATACATCTCTTATAATGCTCAGGTTACATATTCTAAAAAACAACCATTTTCATAAAGATGTGAAACGGTCCATTTTTTGGGAAACTCGGGCCAAAATATGTTGTAAACAAAAAACCACTTGTTTGTAAAAACAAATCCAAATTGTAAATACATATAAGGACCCAAAAATACCATTTTATATTCTTCCAATTGATTTATAAATCCAAACAAATAACTTTTAAATCACACATCACACATAAAATCCAACCGGGCAATTTACTGAACACTTGCCATGCCCTTTTTTAAAAAAATAATTTATTTTAAGTACGTGAAAAGGAATAAAACACCAATTGAATGTCATATTTTCATTAAAGATACTATAAAATGTTAAAAATACCATAAACCAGATTAAAAACCTCACAAAATATTTTCAAAAGATAACGGGTCATTTAAACAAAGACTTGTTGAGCACTTTCATGACAAAACAACACCACCTTTCACAAAACAATGAATAAACAACCACTTTTCACACCAAGAAAATTATCCAAAGGCTTAAAAACAATAATAAACATTTATATCAGTTTATTATAATATTGAAATGATGAAACATGAATGATAAAGGCATGTGCAAGGGATATCCTACCTCAAATCTTTGGCGTAATTGAAACACACACCCGAAATCACCCGCCGCGGGTTTATAAACCCTATAACAATAAATAACAGACCTAAAAAACAGAAACCCCATAAAAAAACATGTTATAACAAACCCTAGGTCGATAAATACTAGGGGACAATATTAATCAAAGAAATAACGAAAGGAGGGGGAAGATGAATGAGAAAGGAGAAGGAATCTCACCTTTCATCCTAGAAAACTCTTCGTCTTCCATTAGATCTACAACCCTAGAGAGAAAGGAATGACTTGAAAATTCTTGGAGAGACTCATAAGGTCTGGAATAACCAGGGAAATAAAATTGGTGGCCGAAAGAGTAAAATTGATTGATTTGTTAATGATACAATTTACCTTGTCAATTTTGGACGATTTGAGGTATCCTGAGAACTTTCTCCCTCATCCGCGACCAATATGAGCTACAAAGTGGTAAAATAGATTATGAGGGTTAGTATAGGGTTATTGGCTTCGCGGGGGAGGTAACATCACTGAAAAATATTAAAAAATGAAAAAGATATAAATCCAACGAATTATTGTTTTAAAACAGGAAATGGGCTCATGGGCTGGCCCAATACCTAAATAAGTAACCCAAATTCACCCTGCTTATGAATTTATAATGGGTCCAAAAGGATAAAAAAGTTTTAATATATCAGTATATGACAAGTGGGAAGTTGAATGGGTGAAAAAGGATGAAAAAAAGAGTTATAAAAGAAAAAAATTCGGTTTTTAAAACTGGGAATGGGCTCACAGTTGGCCCAAATAATGAAGTAACCACCTTTCTTCAAAAACTACTAAAAAAACAACGGGGATCCCAAATTAGGGTGTTAAGAAATATATGAAACTTCAAAACTCAGGATTCATCTCACCAAATATACATGAAAATTATTGGTATTTCCAATGGACCGGATCAATACAAAGAAAACAAAATCGTGTGTGACAATTCTCCCCACCATTAGAGCTTTCCACCCCCAAAAAGCCATAACACTTTCTGGATGAAAAAAAAACAACACCTAAGGATTCCATAACAACATAATGTAGCCTATAAAGATAATTTAATATCAATCACCAAAAATGAAACTTAATACTATTTCCCACACAAAACACAACTCACAACCATGTCTGGAGAATCAACGGAATGATGAAGCCACCACCTCCACAACCAAGCCAAGAACCCGATTGTTGAGCCTCCTCTCAATGAACCCAACCACCACCCAAACCAAAGAGAACTCACAAAAACCAAATATTCCAGGGGAGTCCAGAATGTACTCCCCACCATTAAGAATCAACTAGAACTAGAAATTTTCTTATGATGAAAATCCAAGAGACCCATAGTGGGTCTCCCCACCATTAGAAACCAACTAGCAACGAACAGACAAGAATTCCACATGAGCTAAAATTGGGCCTCACTCACAGAAGCCCAAAAAAACCCCCTACAAAGACCTACTATAACAAGTTAATAGGGTTAAAACATTAACATATAGACCACCCACTCATGAATGGAGGGGACAAGAACTTGGCCAACACATTCAGCACAGTTCTGGACCCCCACCACTTGGGGATGGGAGGGAAGGGGACCCAATAATTTGGCCACTGAAACCACAAACGAAACAAAGAAACTACCCAAAAATCTCCACCTATGAATAGGTAATACCAAGACTGCACCTTATTTTTTACAAGTGGTCCACACAGGGACATTGATTGAAATCCCACATCCATGAAGGAATAACCATAGACATTTTGTGAGGGGTTAAGTAAACCACGCTTGTTGCGACAAAGGGAAATTCACAGAAATAAGAAACAAAAACATTGACATAGAAAATAACTTACCAAATAGAGGAGTAAGGATCCTAATATAGCACTCCACACCTCTGTCGATTTTCTGACATCGTGAACATATTCACTCTAAGGCCTATGGCTTGAGCCCGGATTCTTGAAGCATTTGCTGCTCCACAGTCAGGTGATAAGGATCACACCACTAAAAAAAACCTCACTTGATCCCAAAAAAAACCTTCATCTAAATAGGAACTCATAGATACATATCAAAATTCTATCTCACTCCAAACGAGGGGAAGAATGGACAAGGAATACAACGAAACACATTAACATCACCAAACACAACTGCTCTGTCCAAAAGAATTATCACGACTTAGAAGCACTCTGAATAGATCCCAAACAGCTCTCTATTCCATCAAACAGGTTGAGGCATCATCAAAAGAGGTGAATTTAAAATATGAATGGAATCCTTTGGTTGATCAGTAGGAATGATTTACAACAGAGAACTATCCATGGCCACATCACAACATCAAACACATCTTTAGAAACCCAATGAAAATTACTCCAAAATCGAGCCACCAACAAGATCTCATCTCTAGATAGAACAAGAGTATGAATTCTAGATCACATGGAAGATAACCAAATAAACAACTCTTCTAAGAAATAGAAAAATCAAGCCACATAACCATTGGTTTTTTAAAAAAAGACAAAATTTTCAGCTCAAAACAATTTTAAAAAACACAAACTAACTTGGTGGGCTTCCACATTTACCAATTGTGTTTCATCAAGTCTCATGAACATGCACATTTCCATGCCACCATAGGCACCCAACCAACATACCATATAGGCCATCCTTCTAGATATAAATAAAACCATGCATGTGAGCACCCATGAAAACACCAATGGCTAAAACAAAACAACATCATTAAAAAAATTACCATCATAAGGAACACCAACCACCAAATCAAAAAAACTTTTTCATATTTCACAAATAAAACCACAATTAATTAAGAACCATATTCTTAAATACCTACCCATTTTCTTTTTTAAATTATTATTTTTTTAAATAACCAAGCCACTCCAAACAACCCCTTCCCATTATTTTTTGTAAAAAATCCGCAATTTTTATTTTCATAATCCGAGGTCCATTGAGACCAATAACGTTTCTAGTAAAACACAAACCGATCAAAACTAATTTCCAAAACTAATTTATCCTATTCAAAACCTTTTTAACATCCCAAAATACCCCATTTAAAACAAATATCCAGAATCACCTTAAAATGAATCACAATTTCAAAACATTTTATTTCAACAAACCACAAGTTTAGATTATGGATAATCCAATCACTTTAAATCATTTCCACTTCCCTCCATTTTTAAAAAAAAAACGCAATCTTCCAAAACCATTCTTATATTTAATTTTTGAAAACCCCCTTTTTCACTTTTCAAAATCTTATCCTTCCATTAAAACCCACTTCCATAATTCTCACAAAAGGATTTTAAAAACAAACATTCAGAATTCAAGAAAGGTTCAAGAGACCCAAAAAAAGGAACTAGTGTCAGTGGGTGACTTGACCATATGGTTGGCGGCCATTTGCCAAACACAACACCAACACAGAGAGACTTATTAGGGCCATTACCCAGCTCCACATGGCTTTCCAGGACCTGTGAGCTCACAGAGGCCATTAGTCAGTCTCCCCTTGTCATATCCCAACCCCAAAAAATCAACAAGAACAAAGGACACTAATAAAACTGGACTCCCATGGAAAACCCAGGATTAGAACAAGAAAGAGTTCGCGATACTCTAATTTCACTTACCCCTCAAGTCCCAACAATCCTACTCCATCTACCTTGACACCCCCAAAATAACAAGGGCGCTCTAAAAAGAAAGGTTCGCTAAAAACTGACCTCCTCTGATACCATTTTGTCACGAACCAGCCCGAGTCGACCCTGAACCGGTCACCCAGGCCAGCCCGCAACAAGTCCCGAGAGGCGTTCCCGATCCTCCCGGGATGGTGACAAGAACCAAGGGCATCAATAGAGTACACAAGGGAACGATTTATCCCATATATAAACAATCAAACAAACAGCGGAAATAAATGGACATTCCAAAATGAATTTATATAAAAATTGAACTAAATATTATTTGTACGAGAAACTAAAAGTAGAAAAAAACCAACAACTCAACTGAACAATCCCGATGACCAACTAAATCCATGTGATACTTCTGGTCACTCTCCAACACAATGATCAAATGTCTCCCAAGGTGATCGAACTAATGATGAAACCTGCACAAGGGCTAAAAAAAGAAGAAGGTTATAGGCGTGAGTATTAAAACTCAGTAGGTTAGCCCGATATTCTATTCCTAATGAACATTCCTTTAAAATAAAATAAACATCAATTCATAGTTTTAAATTAAAGATATAAAAGTATAGTTTTTAAATGAGGTTACATGCTATAATAATTATCATACAAAAACATGCATGTTTAATAAACAAAAATGCAAGTAACAATTCTTTTCAAAGAGGTGCAACTTCAAAATGAAAATAGTTTTCAATAGGGATGCTTTAAAGAATTTTAACTTTTAAATAAATAACACATAATACTGAATTTACCAACCAAACACACTGTATGCCGACAGTGAGTAAAAAATAGCCAATGAGCACTAGTTACAGGAATACCCCTAGGCACTTGTTAGTTGTAAGCCCCAGGTACCTCGTATCTCGGTGAAAGTAACCATAATAAATATCTGTTCTCATGCATGAGCCACTATTAGGGAACATACCCATAACATAGTGGTACCCAATCATCATCATCATCATAGTTTAGTTAGTGTTGTCATCTTCAAACATGCTACATGAAACAGAGGCCAACCCCCACAGAATCACTAGCATACTAGTACACGTCCCCCCACCTAGATACCCGAGATTACCTTTAGTGCTCAATCAAGTTACAAATGTTATCAAATACACATTTCACATCCAAATTCCATTCCTAAACCATAAAAACACAAACTACCCATAATATTTCTTTACATTTCTTACGCGAATCAACAAACTACTATATATTTTGGTAAAACAATTTCATGAAGTGTATTGAGCCATTGCACATAAAACTCATTCAAAAACACTCTTTAAATTAAAAAAACACATCAAAACCAAACCAAATAATATTTGGAAGCCCTAGTAACATTTAATAAAATCATTTAATGGACCATAAAACCATTCCAATTGCACAACTTCGTATACATAAGTAAAACACTCCTTCATTTCTAGGAAATGCAAAACGGGCTTTTAGACATTTTCTCAAAACTAACGTTTGATCAAGGTATGCATTTTAATTTTATTAAGGATGTGTATAAACACCATTTACTATAGAAAAACAAATTCATAAATCTATAATAATACTCAGGTTACATATTCAAAAAAACAACCATTTTCATAAAGATGTGAAACGGTCCATTTTTTGGGAAACTCGGGCCAAAATATGTTGTAAACCAAAAACCCACTTGTTTGTAAAAACAAAGACAAATTTAAAATTAATATAAGGACCCAAAAATACCATTTATTATTCTTCCAATTCATTTATAAATCCAAAAAAAGAACTTTTAAATCACACATCACACATAAAAGCCTACCAGGCAATTTACCGAACACATGTCATGCCCTTTTAAAAAAAATAATTTATTTTAAGTACGTGAAAAGGAATAAAACAACAATTGAATGTCATATTTTCATTAAAGATACTATAAAATGTTAAAAATACCATAAACAATATTACAAACCTCACAAAATATTTGCAAAAGAAAACGGATCATTTAATCAAAGACTTGTTGAGCACTTTCATGACAAAACAACACCACCTTTCACAAAACAATGATTAAACAACCACTTTTCACACCAATAAAATTATAAAAAGGCTTAAAAATAATAATAAACATTTATATCAGTTTATTAGAATATTAAAATGATGAAACATGAATGATAAAGGCATGTGCAAGGGATATCCTACCTCAAATCTTTGGCGTAATTGAATCGCACACCCGAAATCACCCGCCAGGGGTTTATAAACCCTATAACTATAAATACCAGACCTAAACAAACATAAACCTCATAAAAAACATTTTATAAAAAACCCTAGGTCTGTAAATAATAGGGGACAATTTAAATCAAATAAATAATGAAAGGAGGGGGAAGAGGAAGGAGAAAGGAGAAGGAATCTCACCTTTCACCCTAGAAAACTCTTCATCTTCCATTAGATCTGCAACCCTAGAGAGAGAGGAATGACTTGAAAATTATTGGAGAGACTCCTAAGGTCTGGAATAACTAGATAAAGAAAATTGGTGGCCAAACGAGTAAGAATTTATTGATTTATTAATGATACAATTTACCTTGTCAATTCTAGACGATTTGAGGTATCCTGAGCATTGTCGCCCTCATCCGCGACCACTATGAGATCCAAAGAGGTAAAATAGATTATGAGGCTTAGTATAGGGTTATTGTCTAAGAGGGGGAGGTAGAATCACTGAAAAATATTAAAAAATGAAAAAGATATAAATGAAACGAATTATTGTTTTCAAACAGGAAATGGGCCCATGGGCTGGCCCAATACCTATATAAGTAACCCAAATTCACCCTGCTTATGAATTTCTAATGGGTCCAAAAGGATAAATACGTTTTAATATATAATTATAGGACATGTGGGAAGTTTAATGGTTGAAAAAGGATGAAAAAAAAGAGTTATAAAAGAAACAAATTCGGTTTTTAAAACTGGAAATGGGCTCACGGTTGGCCCAAATCATGAAGTAACCACCCTTTCTTCAAAACTACTAAACAAACAATGGGGATACCAAATTAGGGTGTTTAGAAATATATGAAACATCAAAACTCAGGATTCATATCACCAAATATCCTTGAAAAGTATCGGGATTTCCAATGGACCAGATCAATACAAACAAAAAAAACCGTGTGTGACACCACACCATATAAGGTTTCGATGGTTCCTCTAAAAGAATCATCCTACTATGGGTATTTTATAATAGACTCCCAGAGATAAGATTACTACTATAAACTAGTTAGAACCATATATAATCATTATCTTGCACATACATATGTAAATGAGAAAAAACTCACATAATGTTACAATCCTCCACTGCTCAGAATATTTCATATAGTAGAACATTCCTAATAAGATAAAAAGCATTGTCATTACCCTTCCATAGGGTGTTGGTGAAGTCATTGTCAAATTCTGGAGATATTCCACCACTTTCTCTTGAAATGATTCATGTATTTATGAGAAAATATATACATCAAAATATTATGATTAGAATAGTCTATGAACATTTCCAAAAAATATATTTCTACCAACATTTAAGTGTGTGCATATCCTTTGAAAATTCTAATATTTTTAAAAATGTAATTTTTTCATGTGGATAAAGTTTATAAGAGATATAGGAAATGATGTGATCATCATGAAAAATTACAAAAACCTGAGTGGTTCTATAAGAATCATAGTATACCACATTCCCCATATATAGCTCATGTGTGATCAATATTGTAGTTGATGTCCTAATATATTTCAATTCTTCAAAAGAATACTAAAATTTGGAATCCCAATTGAATTTCATCCCATTATTATTAAGAGTAGTTGAGGGTGGTTCTAATGTTGAGACATTCTTGAAACATTGCTGATAATATCAAACAGGATATTCAAATCTTTGTATCATGACTATGTTCTACGATTCTTACAAAGACAAGAAAACCTACTCCTTCTTAGGATAAACTGAATGGACATATTTAGAAATCATGTTACCCAAGAGATTCAGTTATTGAACCTAGAAATTCCATTCTAAAAACATTAAATGAATTTATTGTCTCCTCAAGATCTCTAAAACATGATTAATTTAGTGCTAATTCTCACACTCTGAATATCATTTAAAAATACCACGATGATTGTGTCAACACACAAAAGGAATATCTGGTTCATAATATACATAAAAACTAAAAGAGTGTAAGTTATAGGGAATAGAATTACAAGAAATTCACAATAGTAATACCTTCTCCTGAAATATTTTTTGGGATATGAAAATCCTATACCATTAGAATAGGATCCCTCAACTGAAGATCAATTTTTGAAAACTACCTCACCCCCTTTAGTAAATAAAAAAGTTCATCTAAATTAAGAAAATGGTATATATTATTAAAATTCAACTAGATAACCATTTGATAGTTTTAGAAATATATAAAACACCGTTATTATTCATGGAAAAGATCACGAGGGAAACAAATGGTTAAAACATTGTGTGTATGATACATTTTTTCAATTACATTATCATAGTATATATTGAGATCATTATCTTAGATAATTCTCTATAATTAGAGGGTATATATATATTTTCCTATCTATAACAAGATCAATTGTAAATTCTACCAAAATCTATAGAGGAAGAATATAGAATTCATTTAGAAAAATATCACGAGAGTTAATAACAACCATGAGAAGACTGTAAAGATAGTAAACATATATAGGCTTAATTGAAAAAACACATAATAGACTCATGGGCCATCGGTGGGAAGGCCCCGCATGAATGGAATTCAGGTACCACTCACCTTGAAATGCCCAAAAAATCCCATAGATAGAAACAAATGAAATAAATCAATTGTAAAAATAACCCTCATCATGATAAACTTCAATCAAATCCATACTAATGATGATGTCGAATAGATAAAGATTGAGAACTAGGAAATACTATAGTAACTCTGCACCCGGTATCAAAAGTGATTTATACAGACAATGAATCCCCTATTATATCCTCCCACGAAGTGATATCATAAGCTATATAAGTGAGGAAATTATATTATAATAAATTTTTAACAAATTGAAAATTTTGGATGTTATAAATGAGTGTGAGTAACCTATACCAGATAGAGTAGTTTCTATTAAAGATATAACAAATATTGAACCTATCACTCTAGCCAAGACAATATTAACCTCCTTTGGAAGCTCATCCACTGCATACAAGTTGTACACTCCTAATATAATCAACTAAGATTTTCATAAATACATATTAAGCATTGAAATATAAATATTATTTTTATTATACAAAAAAATTTCCAAGGATCGAAACGGTTTAGTGTCTTCGGAAATAAGATACATAAACAAGAAGTTCATACGTGAGTTACATCATCTCCCACTAGGTTATACATAAACAATACCCTTCACAGAAATATTCTAAATAAAAACATTATTCATGATAATGGGAATGTAAATATAAGAGAGGTTGAGCTCAGATGTTCAGTAGAGGTAAACATGGGATATATCAACATAACATGAGTATAAGCGTATAAGAACCTGAGAATTGTAATTGAAACCATACACTTCATATCATAATTAATTAAAATGATTCATGGAATAATTCATCATAGTTTTCAAGACATTAAACATATTGGAATCAGAGAAAATAATCCAAGAGATAACAACATTCAAATAATACCTAAATTTATGGTATATAAATAAGAAAAGAAAATCCTATAACAAGGATACCTACCAAGTGATTCATAACATGTTAGTCTTGGAATAATAACATGTGTACATGCTTTTGGCTTGGAATGAACTCTCTTATATCCTATTTTGGGATTATTATCACATCCCATGTGCCCTCTTATTCTATTCTAGAGATAAAATAAAATGTACCCACTTGTTTTGGGTTTGGGATATCATCCTATATACCCTCTTATTTATTGATTAAGATAACCTCACATGTTCCCTTTGAGTTTATACATCATTAATATTAATCCAATTCATTGGAGAGAGATATAGGTCACTTTATCATATAATAAAAAACCGTTTGTGCCAAAAAATCATAAATAATAAATCATATCACAATCTATAAAAAGAAATGTGTTTCAAATACATTTCATCATAACATAAAAATGATAATTAAATGATTTCCATAAACATTTCATCAATTCCTCACATCCTAGTCCATAGAAAAGGGATGAGTTTCATAAACATAATTTCATCATAATCATAATTACAAACCATCCAAAAAATGAATATAGTGGTCACAATTTGATGAAATCCCTAGTAAAATATAATACACACCAAAGGTTTATCTCAATGATGAAATAAAAATCCATAAAATATCTTTAAATTAGAGTGGAAAAGATACTATTAATTATAAATAACTTATATATTATATTAAAAGTTCTTAAATATTAAAGAAAAAATTTTATTTAAAGGAAAATTGAAAACATGTATAGGATTCATCAAGAATTAGAGTGTTCATGATAATGGAAAGTTCAGTTCATGCTGTATATGTTAAAAACAGACTCCCATAATATTTTATTTTGTAAAGAGTGAAAAGTGACTCAATATAAAAATGAAAATAATATTAATTTTATATGAATTTTTTTTAAAAAAAGAACCTGGGTATGAGTTTTTAAAATAATATTCTGTTAATATTGAATACATTCTTTGAAGTATTTTAATAAAAAAATAACATAAAAGAAAAAGGGGTTTAGACCGAAGAGAGAAATATATTCAAATATTCCTTAAAAAATAATTTTGGATTCATGTGTGAATAAAAATAATAAAATGATAAGAAAACATGTTATTTCTTTAAATAACTTTATTATAATAAAATAAACGAGTTTCTTGAGAGATAGATTACAATATTTTATCATCAGAAACATAGTCATAAATGATCTTGATATACAATGAGATTGTAACAAAAAACGATTACCAATTGGAATTTTTTTGAATCATATGGTTAGATGGATATTTAAATACCCATGATTTTCATATTTATTAGTATAAATGATATTAATTTTATTATATTCACCATATAAAATAATCATGTGGTGAATATGACATGTGTCTCACATAAATAAAAGTTAGATGAAAATCTCATACCTTAAGTATCAACCTTCTTCATTCATATTTAGGCATAATTTATAATAAATATAGTTTTAATATATATATAAATATTATAAAATCATGCACACGTGTATCATACCATATATTATTTACTTATGATCCTTTATTACCATTTAATTAATAATTCATTGTTAAAATAATGTTTCTGGTAATAACTACATAGCTTTTCAAGTATTTTTTGGTTTAGTATTATAGGTACTATTACATTAATAATAGTTAATTATATCTATATTTTTATCCATTATATATATATCATATATATATATTCATTAAATAGGTACTTATAGTAATGCATTAATGTTATATATTGAAATTTAATTACACTGTTCATGGAGACGGTATGCCTTATGCATGCGTGAATTCTATTTCAATTTTTTTGATGAATTGGATGAAAGAAAGGTGAATATGATATATACTTTATATAATATTTATTATATAATATATATCACATATTTTTATTTTAAATTTCTTTATTAAATTTTAAAGTGTAAGTGGAAAATGAATCACATTACTTTGAAAGGTGAAGTCCGCCATAGACACAACCAATGTACTGGTATTCCAACAGAATGGAAGGTAAGAAATTATATATGGAATTATATTTAAATAATTATAATAATGTCATGAATATCATATATAAATATTAAATATATAATTATATCCTTCTGTGAGTAGTGGTGATGAAACAAATTACATTATTTCTTGAACCAGTAGTCCTTCATAAACATGATCGATGGGTCTGTCTTCCACTTAATTGATGATGATACATATATATGTCATACAATTAAATTAAAAATATACCATTAAATTAGATATAATTATTTTATTATATCATCATGGATTAATAAATCATTATGTATTTAAAGGAATAAATAAAATTTAAATGCCTGGTTAAGGACTATAGATATTCTTCAAAGAACCCCTTTTGGATTACTCCTAATGACTTAGTAGGAGGGTTTACTAAAAACACTAACACATATAGGATGTTTGGAGGTGTTATTTAAAGTTTATTTTCATATTTATTGAATAAAAAATTTGGTTTTTGCGGTTTTAATATGAGAGTAGAGGGGATTACCTTTTTTAAATGGGGTTTGGACACACAATGAATTATTTTGAAGAAAAATTGGTAACCACATTTTAAACTTTATAAAAGGATCCCAAATAGATCATTCATGATCCATTAATGTTATATTGTCAATATATATCCAAAATATATTATTTGGACATATTTCTAGGTCATTTTACTCATCATTTAATATTAACCCGTGGAAAACCTCTTGTAACCTTAACCACGATAATTATCCTTTACTTTTTTTTACTATTCAGTTTGACCAAAAATTATTTTCACCACATTATTTAATATTAATTATGATGATTAAAAAATTGTAATTAATTTTCTTAAATCATATTTAATAATGTGAAAACTTTTAATTCATAATTAAACCCATATATGGAATGTAAAAGAAGTTTTCAAAAGAGAAAAGTTTAATAAGTTTAGAATTTTTTAACTTAAATATTCAATATAAAATTTATCCTTATGAACAAAATTGGAATAATATATTTATAAAAATATATTAATTTTTCTTCTAAAAATACCTCAAAATAAAATTGAACAAGATTTTTTTTAAAAATGGTCTTTTTAAAAAAAGTTATATTTTTTTAGTTCACAAGAAAATTAATCAATGTATAATATAATCAACATTTCACTCAAAGAAAATTTTTACATACAGAATTAAAAAATGAAATTTATTTTTTAAATTACATTTTCTAAAACCTTTAAAATGAAATTTTTTTATTTGTTATAAATATCAATATAAACATGTTTTTTATAATATATTATTTTAGAAACATATAATATCTTTAATAATAATTATATATTTTCTATTTATATGGATTCATTATTTATTAACATGATGGCTAATATTTAAAATATGGATATGAATAATAATACAATTATGTTAAAAGGATATGTTATAATGGTAATATTTAATTAATAATATTAATAGTATATTTTGGTTTTTTATAACATTGTGTTGTGTGTAATGAAAGTCATCAATAGAATTTAATTTATTCAGAAAAAAATTCATATAGTGTCAAGGTGTTATAGATGAGGACTTTGTCTAGAGCCGAATGTACTTTTAAGCATATAACTATGCCATGGTGGAATTTATAAATTATAAACTCTGACCATAATATCGTGTAGATAAGGCCTAGATGAAACATTGTAGATTGTCTTAATGGCCAAAAGAACTGAAATTATTTATTGATTCATGGCATGAAAAATGGGGGTATGTAAAGACCCCAAACCAAATATCCAAGAGTTAGTGGATTACTTTATTGCATTTTCATAAGATACAAGGATTCACATCACAAATTACTGAATAATTAATTAGTTTAATTAAACAAGATTAATAATCATAATCCAGATTACAATATAATACATAAAATATATAAAGAATTTTCTTCGAGACTTTCATTAATCCCCTTAGTCTAAGCTGATATATCAAAATGAAAAAAATTATTTATATCCTTGGATAAAAGAAAACAAATTAAAGTTCTT
The DNA here is from genome assembly GCA_963277665.1 of Viscum album. Lineage (NCBI taxonomy): Eukaryota > Viridiplantae > Streptophyta > Magnoliopsida > Santalales > Viscaceae > Viscum > Viscum album. The sequence continues at coordinate 286,595,593 of OY728139.1, forward strand.
AAATAAAATTATCAGTAAGAGTAATGTTCAAGGGTAGCTAACATGAATTAACAATGAATAATAAACATGTAATGAATAAAAGATGATCAAATAATTCCATATAAATAATCACATGAGAATAAAACATGGCCAAGTTTATTGTATCAAATAAAATTTAAGAAAACCTTACTTTTTATTCATATAAATTACATAAATTTTGTGGAATACTTAAAACATTAGTTTAGTGCCTTTGGAAACTTGGAACAAAGATCTTCTAGCTTATTGAAAGTTCTTCAATGTTTCCCACAATGATCATTCCCATTTGTAATTATAAATAAAAAAAATTATTAATAACATGGGGAAATGAAACATAATAAAGGGGTGATCTCAATTTCTCATTAGGGGTAAATAAATGGAATTAGTATCTATATCATGAACATAAGGGTATACGAATGTGATCATGATCATCAAAAGATTATATCAAAATTATCCAAGATCATAAACATTAATCCTGGAATAAATATTTAAAGTTCATAAGACATGAATCATAATGAAATCAAGATCAAAACTCATGAAATCATAAGATATGTATTCAAAATGGAATAGTGTCATACACATCAATGTATAACATAGTGAACTTGTATAAGTAGAAATAGGTTCACACATTATGTTAATGACATGAAAGATGTCCCGAAAATAGATTTTTATACATGCAAACAGGTCCACAAATAATGCTATGAACATGTAATTACGTTCATTCATAACACCGTGAACATGAAATCTAGTTCACACATAACATTGTGAACATATAATACGGTTAACTAATAACATTGTGAAAATGTAATCATGTTCACACACAAACTTATGGAAATGAAAATAGGTCTATGGATAAAATTGTAAACATGTAATCAGGTTCAAAAATAACATCTATACTCTTGAGTAATCCATCGTTACCAAATTCATTATAGGGAGATATAGGTCCCTCACATCTCATAATGAAATAATTCATACATGTTCGACAAGATAATAAAACAACATCATATCATAAAATATTAAAAAGATATGGGTTTTAAAAAGATTAAATCATAAACCATGAAATGAAATGGGTGTCACTATAAATTAATCACATCATAAATTATGTAAAATAAATAGGTTTCATAATCATTTCATCAAATCATATCTTATGAAAAGAAACAGGTTTCAAAAACAGATATTTTGGGGAATGGAATTACGTATCATAAGGATAATTATTTCCAAACATAAAATATCCCATAAAGGATATGAAAGATCCCATAAGATAATTTTATATAAGGAATTAGTAACATTAATGGATTTCATTATTTATGGAAATTATCTTTATTCTTTGATAAGTCTTTTAAAATCAAAATAACTTTAAAAAACCACTTTCTTTGAAAATTATTTGAAAACATAGAATAAAGACTTGATTTTTTTAAAACATTTTTCCATGAAAACATATAAAAGTGTCATGAAAACATTTTGACTTTTTTCCTTTAAAACTTATAAATTATGCTTGAAACAATTTGAAAACAATTTATTTGAAAATACATTGAAAATTTATAAATAATACTTGAAAATGTTTTGAAACCTAGTTTCATTGAAAACATACAAATTAAGATTGAAAAAGTCTTGAAAACCATTTTCATAAAAAATAATTTTAAACAAATTCCTAAAAATTATCCTTTTCAACATGCAAAGGAATCTATGTTGAAATGACATCAGGTAAATCCATAAATACCATACAAGTTAAAAATAATATTCCTTTTTCATGGTAAAAAATTAGAAAATGAGTTGTTCATATAGAGAGAAGAATATTCCATAGAAACCATTGGTAAAAGAAAAAAAGGAAAAAATATATTTAAAATATTATATATGAATTTTAGAATATTCTTGAATTCCCTTTTTTAAACTTGTTTTTTATGGAACATAGATTTCCTACCGAATAGAGGTTAAAGTATGACTTTCTTAAAAACACTTTCTCAAATATAATATGTACCAAAGAGCGGAAAATTGGTAAAAATACATTATTAAATAATTTATAACCAGAGGATAATAAATATAATGACTATTCTTGAGAGTTGGATCATAATATTTTATCAATGGAAGCAAAAACATAAATAATCATGAAAAGCAATGAGATTGTTTCAATAAAATCTCACCACTTAGTAGCATTGGACCATACTCACCATGTAAAATAAATGAAATTAATTGAATCTAAAAAATTCATGAAAATAAGGATATTCATGATATAAAATTTCAAAGGTATTATATATACCTAATGGAAAAATATATGTTCATAACATGGCATGTATCTCAAAAAAATAAAATCAAGAATAAAATATTTTACTAATTTGAAAACTTCTGAAACATAAATCCCATGAAACAAATGTCATAAAATGGATATGAAATTAAAAATAAATTTATTTATAATAATCATATTATACATCCACAAGATTTATACAAACCACTCAAAAGTAATTGGGTATGAATAAATCATATATCACACAGAAATAAAAAGTGAGATGAAATCCCCTTACCTTGTGTCTTGACTCTCGTTATACTCATTCAAAACTCCTGTATAATAAATTTAAATTTATTATAATTATTTTATCAGACAATATTATTATTTATATTATTATATATGGTCTGATTATGACCTTATATTACCCTTCTATTATTAATTCCATGTAAAGGATTCACTTTGGGTAATTTCTACTATGTTCTTCGCATGTGACTTAATATGTTATATCATCGGTCATTGTACTGATATAATGACTTCCATAATGTAAAACATTATATAAATATCATGTATATTAATTATATATTTTTATAACAATATAAATATTATAGATTTATGAATGGAATACATCATTCATAGAGACGGAATGCCGTACGTATGCATGAATGATATTTCGGTTTCATTGTCATATAGAATGAAAGAAACTAATGAGATATATGTATATATATATATATATCATTATTATAGTATAATTATTATATAATATTTATCATATATTTTCACTGATCCATCCCTAATACATTCCATGTTGATTTTGAACGATTCATATTGCTTTGATGAGGCGATAGTCCACACTTCCTCAAACAAAATCTTTATATTTATAAAAATGTAATGTATAAAGATAAGTGTTTAGAAGGGATTATATAATATTAAATACATAATATATATAACATATAATATATAGAAAAATAGTGTCCCTCATATTGTCCACTATGAGATGCAATAAAGGAAAAATAAACAATCGAAGTTTAGAGAGGTAGTAGTTCACCATAGTCTTAAACAATATGTTTGTTACCCATTATATGTATTTGTGTAAGTGTATGTATAACCAGTAGAATAAAAACAATCCTAGTATATTGAGGATTCCAGTGTTTTTATACACAAAAGGAATAAAAATTGATGAGGGAGTGGAGAATGAAAATAAAAGAAAGGGGATTGAGGGAGGGTGTTCCCTCTTAATTAGGCACATCCATCTTGTTATCACCAAATAGATTCCTTGAAAGACTCTATGAAAAAATTTATGATTAAATTATGAAGGTAGGGTTTTTGGGATGATATTTGAGCATATCATTTCCTAACCTAATACGTTTGATAGGTGTAAAGAAAGGTCGGAGTAGAGGCCTTTTATGGTAAAGGAGGAGTGACACTTGTAATATTTTGACAAAGAAATCCAATACATGTTTTTCACATGAAAAGTGGATCAAATAATGGACCAAATGGAATAAAAATAGATTATATTTTAAAAAAATGCACATCCAATAGATATTGGACAAGTTTCATGGTCATTTCCGCTCTTAAATTTATGCTTTAGTCCTTAGTTAAGCTTAATTTTTCCGTAATCGATGTAATTAATTTTAATTAATTTCACTAATATTTGTGGTCAAAAACTAATAATAAATTATTATAAATTATTAATTATTGTGATTAAAAATATTCAATCTATTTTCCCAAATTTTAATTAGAGACGTTTCATAAATTAATATAAATTCATACTCATTGACGGGATAACACTACATGTTTTTCGTATAACAATGATCAATATTTTGATAAGTTTTTATATCCAATGTCAATGTGAAATTAGTTTTAGTGAACTAAATTTGATTCATTGGTAATCATAGTATCTAATTAAACTTTTAAACCAATTTAAATGGTAATTTAGCCTTCCAAATAAAATATATGAAAACAAAGTATCGAAATTGTTTTTTGTATTTTTCGCTATAGATTAAAAAAATGAAACTTCACAAAAAATACCAAATATTTACCATAACCTAATTATTATGTTCCTATATCAATTTTGAAGTTTATTTTTAAATATTAAATCTATAAAAGTTCAAAAAATTGGGTTTAAAATGGGTTTTCATTAAAAGGCCTTATAAATTCCTTATTAAAATTTTTGGTTTTAAGCATAAACTGGGTTTGTTAATATCTTATGTCTATCAATCTATTAGATGAACATAAAACATATTTTATTTAATATAATATATATATATATTAAATTAATACCACCCAATAATTATAATTACTTTAATTTATTTGGTTAAAACTGTTTTGTTGATGTTATAATAATTTCCATTCTATTCAAACAATTTTCATATTTGATTCTTATTAATTTTTAACAAATGAATTCATTTTATATTTGTGCGGATAAAAGATTTTCATAAGTTATTAAACCCTTTTTATAAATAATAATTTAACATATAGGTTATATAAAATAATATATCATTATTAGGTAAAACATGGTCTTTCATGTTACACATGCCATCAATGAAAGTCATTATTGTGTATAACACAACCTTTGCTCAGGGCTAAATGTAGAGAAAGCCAAAATTTATATTGAGTGTATTGCATGAATATCAAATTTTTTCCATATAACTCATGATAAAAATAGTTCTTTAGTATGAATTTATATATTTTTAGTGTTTTGTGAACTTTAAAATATCCAAATGATAAAAATAATTTGATTTTTTTTTCAAATAGTCTTAGTGTGTTAAATTCTACACCCCTTAAATTGAATTTCATCCTCAAAATTTTTCTTGGGTTATGAAAGGTTTAATATTTGAATTTTTTATTGATAGAAACCCACATTGTAAAAATGACTACTAAAAATTCCCTTAAAGTGGGAAATTTGGAACCATAGCAGTTACCCAAAAATGTGAATGATAAAATAAAAGTTGAGGGCCCCAATGTTATAAATCATTGATGATTTAAAAGGCTATACGTTAAAAAAAGATATTAGGGTGACACCTTATTTATAATAATACTAATGTTGAGTAATTCCTTTATTGACCATGAATATAAGGCAATATACTTGATATATTTTTATAAAACAATTCATTCTTTATTTTTTCTTTTATCTATTTCTAATTCATCAATTAATTCCTGAAATTGATGTACATAAGATAAATTTTGATGCCTAAAGTATTAAAGGACACTTTTATAAGATCTTAATGACCATAAAATAATGAAAATTATAATTTTTTATCACTTAATATTATTCAATAATAAAAATGGTTAATACATTAATCTATAAACATATATAGTTACATTACATGATCATCATTAATATTTACTCATCAAAAATAGTTACACATTAACCAAGACATCGTGTATGCCAGTGGTAGGAGTGAAAAGGTTATCATCCTTCAGTCATGGGTTCAAGACACAAAAAATTTATAGACATTATTAGTCATCACACAACATACATGAGGTCCTTCTGTAAAATCACAGTATTATAATTTCCAAAATAAATAAGATCTCTATCCTTGAAAAAAGGTTATCACTAAATGGACTTTTAACCATGGTTTTGAATAAAATTTCAATACATAAGTATTTTATCCAAATTTTAACTTAAAATTTCATAAATAGACAACCTTATGACCCTTCAGAAATATAGAAGTAAAATTATTTAGAAACAATTCATCTAATCAACTACACATTGATCCCCCATATATCACAAAGTATAACTTACTTGTCCCATTAAGAACATGTGAATACCTTCATAAAATATTCTATTAAATCATGGTAATAACCTGAATTACCATAAGAACTTATATAAAACACGAATGATTCATTATTCCAAACATTAATTGATATATTACATAAATCCCAAAAGCAATAAACTTCATCCATGACACCATAAACTAGTTGCCAATAAGTCTTAATTAGTTCCAAGGTAATCAGTACAATGTGATTTACTTATATCCAACATATCTATATCTGAACAAAATTAGTGTAATATATGGAAAACATTAAGGGTCATGTTTCCATTAAACATGTGGTTTCCATGGACATAACATTTCCATTAAATCAATTTTCCATTCCATCAGATCTATTCCGAATATTCTTATAAATTTTTAGAATGAACACATAAACTGGGCAATCCTTATATATTTCACTTTTCATAATTCTTTAATCCAAATAAAAAAGATAATCTATGCCTAATCTTTAAGGCATTAACAAGGCTACCTCATCCTATTACGAAATAGCTCTTTCTATTGACAATACATATGTACTATCTTCATCATTAGAAATGTAACCATTCTCAAACCACCTTGTTGACTCTCATCAAGGGAATTACTCTTGGGAAATTGAGTTTCATAATAACCATTTATTACTTAATTAAAAAACTTAAAATTCGATGGTATCTTAGGGGGAACAGTGTTCTCAACAATTTCATTAACCAAATTCTTCATTTTATCTTTGTATTAACTTGCTTTGTGACTTTTTTTTCTTATTTAAAACATATTATTTTTCCTCTAGACATTCACTTAGGTGATTATTTCCACATTATCAACACAAAGGAGAGATGATATTCATTCCTCTATGGTCTTCTTTACCAAAAATCTCAGAGATCTCCTTCTTTCTCTACCTTGGTGATTCTGAGAGTTTATTAAGGGACACATTTTTAATCATGTTCTATGAAAATTAATTAGGCATGATCAAAACATATTTCACTCTAGTGATCATCCCACTTTATTTATCATTATATAATCATCCATCACATTCATTATTAATCCAGTTCCTTCTAGTTCCCTCCATTGACTATAACCCGAAGCATAGATTTGGCATTACTTATTATATTATAAAACCATATAGTCATGAAAATAAGTACGTATAGGAAGTCTAAATCCTAAAACCTTTCTTAATATATGAAACCCTAGGTTCATCCCATGTTATTCAAATCCAAATTATATTTAAATACTTCATGATGGTTTGTGAAGCATTTGTGAATTCTCCCAAAAAATCCCTATGTAGTGTCAATCCAGGTATGCAAAAACGCTCAATGTCATGTACCATATTACCCCGAGTCATTACCGAGACATCATGTCAAAGTTGTTACCCCTAGGATCATATATTCTCAAGAAACATCCACATTTAGTATCAAGAAATAAATTAATTTCAATGAATACACTAACTCAATCCTATTCAAAAATTTGAGGACATTTTCCAAATTGTTAACTCATCTATATAGTTTTCATTAGAGAAATACCTATACATATACTAATAAATATACCTATTAATATTTCAATGGTTTTCTCATTCATGTCTCCAAAGTATAATTAAACGTTTCTCTAATACCATATATAGTGACCATCTTTTTTTAATCATATACATTACAGAATATTTTCAGAATACTAAAATCATTATACAGAAAAACACCCAATAACCAACTTAGTTTAGTACCTTTTGGATACATTAAAAAAATATTATATATCAGTGAAAGATTTTAAATTTTTCCCACAATGATCTCCCCTCTTAGAAATTATTATTAAACCTCATTATTTATAATATGTGGAAATGAATCATATGAAACGGGTGAGCTAAAATACTCAAAAAGGCTTAATAATAGAAATGTGTATGCATATTATGAACCTAAGGGTATAATAACATGAACACAATCATTAGATGATCATATCATGCTTATCAAAGATCACAAACATGAATCATTGAATAAATATTTTCAATTCATAAGATTTTAATCATAATGAAATCAAGAGCATAAGACATGAAAGAATAACATAGGAATAATACATGGAATGGGGAAATACACATCAATTTATAACATAGTTAACATGTATAGGCAAAAAAATGTTAAAATAATATGTTAAGGACATTAAATAATACCCTCTTAGGGACATATAGACATGAAACCAAGTCCACACATGATGTTTTAAAAATTCAATCAGGATCATGCATAACATTGTGAGCACTCGGTCAGGACCACAAATAACATGTGTAGTATATAACAACGTTCACTAAATATATTTTGACCATGTAATAATGTTCACACATAAACTTATGGATATGTATCCAGGTCTATGCATAATAGTGTGATCATATAATCTGGTTCATGCATAACATTTATACTCATAAGTCATCCATTGTTACCCAATTCATTATAGTGTTATATAGGTCCCACCGTTCTCATAATAAAGTAATTTCTACTTGTTCTATAGTATTATAAAACTTCATAATATAATAACCCATAAATATAGATTGGTTTTAAAAACATCAAATCATAACCCATTAAATGAAATGGGTATCATTAAAATTTCCTCATATTGGAACCTATGAATAAATAGTGTTTTCATAATAATTTCATTAATGAATAACCTGTGTAATGAATCAGGGTTCAAAAACATATAAACTATATAAAAGTAATGAGTGTCACAAGAATCATTCCTTAAGAATATATTCCATTAAAGAATGGATAGGAATAAAACCATGGGATTATTTTCTAGAAGTAATGAGTAACATCAGCTGATGTCATCATAGATGTAAAATATATCTCTACTTTAAAAATATTTTCTAAAACATAAAACCATAATGAATCAATTTTCTTTGAAAATTCATTTAATATTTAGAATTAAAGCCTAAAATAATATATAAAACATTTCCCCTTAAAAAATATAAAATAATCATCAAAAAATTATGAAAAACCTTTTCCATTGAAAACTTATACAATAGGCATGAATGCATTTTGTAACAATTTATTTGAAAATAAATTAAAAATATATAAATAATCTTTATTTTTTAAACAAATTTTACTTGAAGACATATATAATAATCTTGAAAAGATTTTAAAAAACATTTGTTTTAAAATTTCATCAAAAAAATATTTTTCATAAAAAAATAACCTTATAAACATGCAATTTAAGCTTCAAATAAAGGATGATGTGTAAATCCATTAATGTCGTATGAGGTAAAAAGAACCTTCCTTTTTCAGAGTAAAAAGGTAGAAAATGCATTATGAGGACAGAGATAAGAAAATTAATTTGAGAAAATCAATAAAAGAAACAAAATAGTAAAAAGGAATATTAAATATTATATAATAATATTTTAATATTCTAGATATCCCTTTTTTTAAACATGGTTTTGATGGAACATAGATTTTTGATCAAAGATATGATAACGTGAGGATTTCATAAAAACAATTTTTTAAATATTGTATATACCCAAAAGTAAAAAACGGTTACCAATACATTATTAAATCATCAATAAACAATTGATAATAATCATCATTATTCTTTATGAGAGATGGATCATGAAATTTCATTAAAGGAATAATAAATATAAATAATCTTAAAAAACTATGAGGTTATTTCAATAAACTCTTACCAATTGGTAGCAATGAAAAATACTCACCAAGTAAGAAAATAAAATTAAATGATTCTTAAAATATCATTAAAATAAGGATTGTCATGATATAAAATTTCAAAGGAAGTATAAATAACTAATTTAAAAATATTTGTGCATAACATATCATGAGTCTCAAAGATTGAAAATTGTGAAAAAATTAGTTTACTGATTTGGTAACCATTTCAACATAATTCCCATAAAATTAATGTATTAAAATGTATTTGTAAATACCGATAAGTTTATTTATTTGAATCATATAATAAACCCGTGGTTAGTATACACATCACTCAAAAGTAATTTTAGGTGAATAAATCATGTATCTCCCAGAAATAAAAATTGAGATGAAATATCATTACCTTGTGTCTGGACTCTAGTTGTACTGTTTCAAACCTACTCTATAATAAATTTAAGTTTATTATAAATATTTTAATAGCCTTATTCTTATTTCTAATACCATATATGTTTTTATTATGATTTTATATTACCGGTTTGTTAACAATTCTATGTTGAGGATCCACATTGGGTAATATCTGCTTTGTTCTCCGCATGTGGGTTAATTTGTGATATCATTGGTCATTATAATTATATAATGATTTATATAACATAAAAAAATATAAATATAATTTATATTCATTATATTTTTTTAATAATAATATATATAATATAGAATTATGAAATGGAATACATCATTCATATAGACATTAGGTTATAAGTATGCAAGAGAGCTGGTTCGCCTTAATTATTGTATTGAAAGAAATAAAGTAAAAATAATATATGTATATATATGTATATATATAATTATTAACAAATAATTTTTATATCATATATATCATATAAGTTCACTAAATCCATTCTTAATATATTCTATGTACTGTGTGAATGAGTCTTATCGCTTTGAGGGGGTCGTAGTCCACATTTGCTATAACGAAATTATCATATTTACACGCAATGGAAAGTATAAAGATATGTATTAAAAAAGGATTAAAGAATATTAATTTACTAATAAATATAATATATAAATTATATTAACATAGTTTTCATCATAATTCCACCATGAGAGATGGTAAATGATAAATGAACAATCATCATTTTGTGAGGCAGTAGTTTTTCGTACCCATAAATTGCATGTTCGTTACCAATTACATGGATGTATGTGTATGTTTAGTTATAAAACATATCATAAAAAATTAATAGTATATTGAGGAAGATTTTTTTGTTATACATGCATTTTATATGAAGAGATGTGGGAGTGGATAATGAAAATAAAAAAATGGGTTTGGGGGATGATGTTACCACTTAATTTTGGAAATCCTTTTGGTTTGTAGCATAGGGATTATACAAAAGAATTTATTCACTAAATGAGAATTCCAGGAGTAAGGGAGGGTTTTTGGTAGGATATTGGAGTATATATAGGTCAAACATAAATAGTTTGATATGTGTGAGGAAGTTGAGGAGAGGAATCCTTTTTATAGTGGAGGAGGAGTGACACTCATTTATTATTCAGAAAAAGGAATTCCATACACTTTTATCATATGTAAAGTGGATACAATAATTTGACCTATTAGATTAAAGGGATCCTAGGGTCTAAATATGGTTAGCAAAATGGTCTTGGACATGTTTTTAGGTTGTTTTGAATTTTAAATTTAATTTTTAGTCATTATTTAATCTTAATTTTAACTTAATTGATATAATTAATATTAATGACATTCACTAATTTTTTTTGTTAAAAATTATCTTTAACTTTATTATAAGTTATAAATTATGATTATTATTGATATGGAATCCATTTATCAAAATTAAAATCATAGAAGTGGTAAAAATTAATTTAACTTTAATCCCGCTGACGGGACGACACTGGGGGGTTTTAAAATAAAAACTATTAAATATTTTCTATGTTTTTATATCCAATTTCAATGTGAAAGTTATTACCATGTCCTAAATTAGATTAATTGATAAAAATAATATTCAATTAATCCTTTTTAACATATTTAAAAATTAAAATTAATAATATAACTAAATTAGATGAAAAAAGAGTTTTGAACATAATTTCTGCATTTTTCACTATACATTAACAAATGAAACTTCATAGAAAAAGAAAACAATATTTACATTAACCTATTTATTATGTTAAAATTTCAATGTTAAAATTTATTTTGACATATTATATCTATAAATGTTCCAAGAATTGGATTTATAATGAGTTTTCCATTAAAAGGAAATATAAATGCCTTAAAGAAATTTACATTATAAGCAAAAATTGGGTTTGTTCTTATCTAATTATTGTTAAATATATTGGATGAATATCAAAAATATTTTATTGAGTATATAAAATATATATTACATTAATATAAATCACTAATTTTAATTAATTTAATTTATTTTGGTAAAACATCTTTGTTGATATAAAAATATTTTCTTTTATATTTATTCAGTTTTCATATTGATTTATAATTAATTTTTAGATAACGAATTTATTTTATATTAGTGAAAACCATATTTTCTCAAAAGTTAGTTAACCATTTTTATAACTACTAATTTACCATATAGGTTATATAAAATAAAATATCATAATTTTTTAAAACATTGTATTGCATGTTACATAAGCTATAATAGAAGGTCATTTTTGGGAGTAATGAAAGCTATCCTCGGTGTTCTATGTAGAGAACGAAAAAATTTTGGTTGAATTTTATACACGATTAACATGGTTTTATATATAATTCAATCAAAATATATTAATTTTATATAAAATAAACCATTTTTATTGTTTTTTGAAATGCAAAATATCAAAATGACTAAAATAATTCAAGATAAAACTGTTCAAAAATCTCAAGGTGTTACACAAATAATCACATAGAATAATAATAATGGCAAAATGAATAATTTTAGATTTATAAAATATCATGTATTATCCACAAGATAGTTACCATATAGATCTATCCTTATGAATGTATAATTATATGGGTATAAAGTCATCATATTTGTGTCAAGATCTATCCTCATAACAAATTGAAACTGCATAGAAACAAACCTGAAGTGTTTTCCTTCATCTTAATTCGTATCAAGAGACTAATGATGCATCATGGGGATTTAATTTATATATTCACCACCCTTTAGTTAATTTCCAATTCAATCCTCACATAAATAATTAATACAACTAATTTAATATGTCTAAATAAAATCAACAAATAGTCATATGGTATATCAATACATCCCTAGTAAAACAGACCATTAATGATTTCCCAAAGTATAAACATTGATATCATAAGAGATAAACCTCAATGATGTAAAATATTTAACAAAATACATTGAAATATATAAAAATAAATTAAATGAGATCATAGAAATATTATTTAGGAAAAAGTATTATAAAACCAATATGAAAAAAACATGCATATAAAAATAACCATTTATTTAAAAACCCCATTTTAAATAAAAAATCCCACATTTAATTGAAAAAAATAAATAGAAAAATAACCTAAAAGATAAATATGGGTTTTCATTGAGGGAAACAAAAAATATTGAAAATAACGATGAGTATAAAATAATGGCCATAATGGTGAAAAAGTTATGGTCTACGTATACTATAAAATATAATATTTATTTTTTCATTGGTAAGAACCTCCTATATAAATCATGAAAAAATATTTCATTTTGAAATAAATTCAATTAAATTACAAATTGACATATAGTTTCTTTTATAATGCATTTATATAAAAAAATATATAAAATAATATCAAGAATGAGAAAAAGATTTTATTATTAAATCATTAAAGATTCAATGTGTCCCATACATCATTGAACAGATATATCAGAAGCCCCATAAATGAATTTTTTTTAACAAAACAAAAATTAACTTGATAATAAATAAATTAATGAAATTATAAGTCAATGGTGTTGTATATACACCTTATAAAAGATGGTGGGTGTATAAAATTGAACTACGCCTCAATGGAAGGATATTGAGATGAAGTCCTTACGAAACACTTCAATTAGAAAATTTTTCATTAACCTATAATATAATTTATTAAGGTTTACTATATATATACAACTGAAAAATATTCATTTCTGTAATACCATATATGATTTATATATGACTTTATATTACATGATTATTAAAAAATCCCGGTAAATTTTATGTTTCGGGTATTAACCGCTTTGTTTTTTTAATGTGTTTTGATTTGTTATATTTTTGAAACACTTAATTAAATCATTATTTCATCATCTAAAAAAGTATAAACATGAAATAAATATAAATTTATAATAAATTAAATAATTAATGGAGGGAGGAGGTTCCCGTTCATAATTGATGTAAGTGGCACTTTTGAAAACACTAAAAATATTACTTTAATATAAATTATTAATCATTGAAAAAAGGAAAAAAATTAATTATTTAGAATATGAGATGATGATGGGTCGATAACACCTAAAAAAAATATATTTTTTGTAAATATTTAGGTGACATTCGTACCCATATCATTCAGCTTTAACCCTTAGTTAAACCTTTTAACACTTACTGTAATAACATTGATTTTTAACTGTTTATGGGTTAATAGAGTTTTTTATAAAATGCCAAACGAACCACAAAAGAGTTCGGTATGAAATTTTAAACTATATCCCAATCCTATTACAAAATTTTCTTTGTTAATTTTATATCATTTAATAAAATATTATTCATTTTAAAATATTATTAATTTTAATTTTGATACTATTAATTACTTGAATTTTGAAAAATAACCTAACAACAAGATAATGCCGAAAAAATCATTAATACATCCTTAATATGTCAAGTTAATATAGATTTTTTTTTATGAAATTATATGTATCAAATTATATTAATTTTAATATTTTTAATGACATTTTTTAGATATGTTCAATAATTAAACTATTACTGTATAATCATTGTGCACGAGTTTAATTGAATTATTTATTACCTTCATATTAAAAATAAATTTTCATGATTAATATAAACATTTTATAATTAAAATTACTATATTAGTCTATGTTATCTTCTGAATAAACCTATATAAAGAATGTAACACTAATTTAAAACAAGAGTGTGACATATTGGACTTTTAGTAGAATAAAATACTAAAATGCTTAAAGTAATCCATGTGTCCCCAAGAGTCCATTAAATAGACCCAAAAATTTATTTTATCAGAAATAAATAATTAAATAAAAATTTTCATGTTTTAGGGAAATTTTATAATATGTTTATTATAATTTTTACTCTAAAATAACTCATTTACCTTTAACCGTGTTAATTAAAAAAATACATAAGTTATAATTCCTATTTTTCAAAAATAAAAGGGACCAATTTATTAAATTTGGACTTTATAATTAAAATTATTAATTCCTTTTATAAAAATAAAAATCACATAATTGGATTAAAACAATTTAATTTTAATCTCATAGATGGAATGAGAAAATGATTTTTAATGTGAAATTGTTTAAAATGAAAAATTATATTACTATTCCAAAAACATAAAACATATTAGAAAAATACAAAAAATTAAACCAAAGTAAATTTTTATATAAATATTTAAAATAATATTTTAATTTCTTCCATTATAATTTATAAATGTTTCAAAAACTAGATTTAAAACAAGTACAAAATCAAAAGAAGGTAATAAGTATTTCTATAAAAATATGTGTTTTATGTGTACAATTGGATTAATTATTATATCATATCTAGAAAAGACATTGGATGATGGGTAAAAACTTCATTTGTTATAATATATATATATATATTTCATTTATATTAACAAAAAATAAGTATCTTTTTATTTATTGGAATTAAACACACTTGTGCACATTTAAATAGATTTTGTGAAAACATTTTATTTATATTATTTTGTTAATTATATTTATTTATAATAAATTGGTTAGTAATGAATTAAATAATATATTTTCATGAGGTTTTTATCATATTCATAACCCCCAATTTAAAGGCTATAGGATAATTTCATTTTAAATAATAATATGAATAGTATATCAAGGTTTTTTAAGCTTGTTGTTTCTTGCCACATAAGCTGTCAAATAGATTCAACATAAAAATACACATACCATAAAATTTTGGGGTGTTAAATTATCCCCCCTTCAATAAATTATGTCCTTTCAATTTGAAATTTCAAGTAAATAAAATCAAGGATTTATACTTGAAATTTATTTTATGGGAAACCCACATTAAAAATATTTTTAATAATACATCCACTTAATAAGAGGGAATTTGAAATGTGAAGGTCACAAAATATGTTGGCGTTTGAATAGTATAAATTGGTGGGAAGTGAAAACATAGACACAAAATAATGATAAAACTATTAGGTTTTGAGGGAGAGTTATAGAGTACATGTTCATTATAATGTATACCATCAAAATAACATAAATTAGTGATGGGTTAAAATATCATTGATTTCAAAGTAAGAATTTTAAACTGATAATGTATTTATTAAACATTCATTTCCCATAGTGGAGGGATTCATTTACTCTCTAGATGATTTACTAAATAAATCTTACCGAATTTCATTCCATGTCATAATTCCATCCTTTAGTTGTGTTATGATTTATTTTCATTTCTTTTCATACAGCTAGAGATGTATAATCAAGATGAACTTTATACTTAAAGAACTTTTGATGAATCCTAAGGTCCATAAGTATATTATTTATCCTCTAAATGTTTACTGAAAAAAACATTATGTATCTAATAAATCCTAATTTAACCACAAAAAATAAGATTCAATTATTAAATTAATACATTCCAACCATAAGACTCATTGAAAATGCATCTTTACAAATTCATAGTCCAACTTGGTCTTAAAATTTCTAAAATATTTTTAAAATCATATTTCAAAGAAATAATATATATTTTATTTTACCATAAATAATATTTTATCATCTTAAATTATTTAAGGATAACATTAATTCTTCGAAATCCTAAAAAAATATCTACAATAAAATCCTTATATATATCATGATTATTATAACCAGATGTAAATTGATGAAATTATTATTGAATTTATAAACAAAAGAACATTAATCATTATACTTAATTCTTAAATAATTAACTACAATTCATTATATTATTCTTAAATACCCCTTCCCTTTGTTTTTATTTTAATGTCTCTTCATCATCAAAAATATAACTATAAGTTTTATAACTTTTTTTATTCTAACCATATACCAAAAACCAAAGTACAATTTGAGAAACACTATTCATAGTGATATATTGATGAAGAAACATTTATAGAATGTCTAAATCGTGGAATCTTATTCTTAATCTATATATCCATATGATTTAACTAATATTTTCATAGCATTAAAAAAATATATAGGATGATATCCTATACATATAGTTTTCTGAAAATTCATGCATAGGATTTTATTCCATAATCTATGTTCTCTAAAATCCTGTTTCATTGGTTTATACTAAACATATTATGTTACCCACTGTTAAGGCCTAGACCCCCTTAGCCCAAATTTAGTGCCTTATATTATTAAATTGTAATATGTTACAAGTAATCAAATTATAAAATAATAAATAGTTTAGTAGTGTTTGAAAACATGATACATAATTTAAATTCACATTATAGTCAAAATCATAATATATATAATGGTTTTTCTTCGAGCCATCAATTAATATACATAGTGTAACCCAACATATCATACATAAAAGACTACTTCGTATAATGGGGAAATATTAAAAATAAGAATGGGTCGATAAAAAATGATCAGTAAGGGTAAAGTACAGTGGAAGCTAACTCAAAGTAGTAATGAATAAAAAAAATTCAATTAAAAAAATATCATCGAATAACAACGTATAAATAATAACAAGAGCTTAAAAATTTTCCATGGGTATTTTAACTAATCAAATAATCCAATGGAATAAAAATAATGATATAATTCATAATGTTGGATTTCTTTAATATAAAAATATATAAAGAAGAATGTTTTTGTCAAGATCTATCCTCAATACAATTTAAGTATGGGAGTATAAACCCATCTAATTTTTGTCTTGATCTACCCTTTTGAAAATTAAAAACTTCTTGAAAAAAAGAGTTTTTCCCGAACTGATTGCATCTCAATAGAATATTGATTCATCAATGTGATTTTCTATATACGGTCCCCAATTGTTGATTCATCTCTAGTTTTTTCCACACAAGAATAAATAATATAACTGATTCAATATATCTTAACAAAATCAACAACTAGTCATAACATATATCAATACTTTCCCATAAAAACTGACCAAAAACTATTTACTAATGTATGGATGATGGTATCATAAGAGATAAAAAAAATGAATTAATTTATTCTACAAATTATTTTTAAATAGATGAAATTATGTTAAATGAGATTACTATAAAATTAATTAGTAAAAAATCTTATTAAACTCATATAAAGAACCCTTTCATATAAAAATACTCTTTAATTTTAGGAATTAATTTTCAATAACAAAACTCCATTTTCAATGAAAAGAAATTTTCGATACCAAAATAACAAAAAAAATAAATATTTTATTTTATTTAAGGATACATGAAACATATAAAGGATTTCATAAATAAAATAATGGCCATGACGACAAAAAATTCATTGTCGTCGTATATATTATGAATAGAACATTCATTTAATCATTTCAAAAGATGTTCCTTACAAAACATTTAAAAATATTACCTTATAAATACCATTTAATGTAATTAAATATATATATATATATAATTAATTTTATAATACATTAATATATTTAAAAATCTAAACGAATATTAATAATGAGAAAATTGTTTGATAATTGAATCTGTAGACATTCACGTTGTTCCATACAACCTTGAACATTTAAATCATTATCCCATTAAAGAAGAAAATTTAACAAAACATTAAATGAATTGATAATAAATATATTTAGGACATGATAATTAAATGTTCATGTATATACACCTCATAAAATAAGGTTGGTGTATAACATCAAACTATGCCTCAATGAAATGATATTGTGATGAAATCCCTTACCATTCACATACATTAGACGAATGTTCTTTAACATCATGTATAAAAACTGTAAGTATATTATAAATTTATCATAGAACAATATTCATGCCAATAATACAATATATTATTTATTTAAAAATGTATATTATATGTTTGTTAACAATTCCATGTTAGTATTATGTTTCGGGTAGTAACTGCTTTGTTTTTCACATGTGATTTGATTTATTATATTTCTAAACCTCTTATTATATAATGATTTCATCATAAAAAGAATGACATGAATGAAATACATATCATATATATTCATTATATATTTATTTATAATATCATATAAAAGATATAAATAGAAAATGTAGTAGACTGTTCATGGAAAAAGTAGGTTGTACGTACTCATGAAAGATGTTTCAATTTTTTTCATATTGGTAGAATGAAACTAATTAATATAATTACATTAGTATTATTATGTAATATTTATCATACAATTCACTAAACCAACACTTAATAAATTATATATAATGTGTGAATGAATCATATCACTTTGAAGAGGTTATAGTTCACATTTCCACAGATGATGTTATCCTATTAAAACAAAATTGAAATCATGGAGGTATGTGTTATATAACAATTACAGAAGAATAAATAAATAATTAATATATTATATATATATTATAAAAATATAAAATCAATCATCATTCCAAAACATGAATGGTGGTAATGTAATAATGAATGACATTAGTTTGTGACGTGGTAGTCCGCTATACACACAAACAATGATTGCGTATCCAATTTTATGGAAGTGTGTGTGTGTCAGTTGAATCCATAATATAAAGACAAATAATTATACTATGTATACATATGTTATTAAATAATCATGAAATAAATATAATTTTAAGGTGTTTAAGGGTGAAATAAAACCAAAACATTCATTGTTGAACATTACCTCTACTTGGGTATCTCCTAATGATTTCCACAAAATGGATTATTTGGTTGGATTTATACACAAAGTAACAATTCTATAATGAAATGAGGGATTATGGTAGGGGAAATGGTTAGGATTTTGCCATGATATAAGGCTCAATGGGTTGTGAGGAAGTGAGGGAGGAGGTTCCCTATCATAATTGAGTTGATGGGCACTTTTGGAATCTCAATGGATATTAAATTAATATAAATTAATTTTCAATTAAAAATGGAACCAAAGAGATATATTCTAAATATAATAGATTTATGGGTATAAATACTCTCAACCAATAATTTTTATACATGTTTTGGTCAAATTCTTACCCTTATCTTTCAGTTTCAACCATTAATTGAACCCTTTAATTCTTACTATGACAACATGACTTTCTTAATTTTGAAGGGTTAATATATTTAATATAAAATTAAAAAATATCTATGAATGAGTCTCGGAAAAACATTTAAACATTATCCCCATCCTTGGCCTAAATGTTATATTTTTGTGAGTTCTATATCATTTAATAAAATATTATTTATTTTAAAATACCATTAATGTCATTTCTGATACAATTTGTTACTTGAAATTTTTAAAATATCATAAGAAAAAGATGAATTTGAAAAAGAAAATTATCTATGTCCATAATATGTCTCATTCATCTATAAAATTCAGTGATGAAATTAATTCACTAATGAAAAAATAATATTTAACATTAGTTTTTTTATTTTTGACATCAGTTTTTAACAGACGTCTATAGAGGTGATGTAAATAATATTATTTATGGAGTCATTTTTCTAAAAACTAATGCTAAAAATCATTTTAATTAAGGTTTTTAGTGTCGGTTTATGAAATAAACCAATGCCAAAAACAGATTTTTAGAATCAGTTTTCTAATCACTGATTTCGTACATCAATTCGGTTAAGGGTTTATGAGTTGGTTTTACCTAAAACCAACAATTATAATCCAGAAAGATTGGTTTTACGACGTCAGTTTTATCTAATACTGATGACATAAACATGATTTTTTTTAAAATATTAGTGTTAATTTTTAAAATAACAAATTCTATAAGTTAATTTTTTTACAGAAAAATAAAAAAAATAAGGTTCAAATTAAATCGAAATCCGGGTAAAACAACAAAATATACAATAATAAAATTGTATTTATCATTCAATAACAATCTATAACTTACATTCTATTATCTAGTTAATCCAAAAATTATGTACGAATTTTTATTATACTATAGAATTAAAATACATGTACCTATAAAAATGACTTCATTAAAAGTTTTTGTAACCATTGCATGTCCCAAAACACTAGCATTTGAAGTTCTCGCACTGCAAAACTATTCATTGATACCAAAGACAAAATATTTGAGTCAATGAAAAATTTACATAGATTCCAGTTAAATATAAATGGATCAATAAATATTATAAAAAATTAGACAGAGAAATTGTAGAGTCACTTGAGAGAACTGAGTGAATTATAGTTTCGAATGTTGGAAGAATATGCCATTGTATACAATGAGGCATCTTTGGTGAAGTCTAAATTGGATGGTTTTATTGTAAACTTTGCTACAATGGTGGATCGGAGAATGTAGGCTGAGAATGATATGGATAATGCATACACCATATGGATGAACTTCATTTCTCATTTCAAATTAGTAATTTGTTTCTTTTTAGGTGTGAGTTGATATTCCAAGATAAGTGAGTGTATGTACATTTCATATAGTATATGTACAATAGGGTGTATTTTTAGTGGTTTTGTGATAGAATACCCAAATTACCATGTTTCCAATTTCATAAAAATATGTGATATGTAAAAAACAATCAGGGAAGAAGTGGATAAATATATTATATTTCCTTTCCATTTTAGTGATATATTGAAAAACTAGTTGAATAAGATACATCAACAATATTTTACCACTTGAGGTGATCATATACATAGGTGGGAATCACGTGCATTCCATGTATGTTATTTTCATTGTGGCCTCTAGAGGATTTGGAATATATCGAAATATACGTTTTTCCAATGTCTCCATGATTTTTAAGTTATGCACAGTGGTGTGTGTGTTTGTCTATGGCCTTGAGAGATGTTTTCGGATATGGCAACTAATGTGCATGGGTAGCCCATGAGGCCATATTTTATGTTTGATTCCCTAAAAATTATTATAAAAATTGTTACCATGTTCAATAAATATCAAATGTTTAAGTATGTTTCTATAGATATCTCATAATCACATGTATTATGCTTCTGTTTAAGATATTTCTTATTGAATGTATTACCATACATGAGGAAGCATTATTTGGTTGTTATAACAAGTGGACCGTCATAGTATGATTATACTAAGGTGGTTGGCATGACACGAGACAATGATTTTGATGTACCTATGATAGTCCTGTGGCTAGACCTAAAATTCAATTCATTATGGATACCAAATACCATGCAAGAAATTGATGCCATTTTGATATCAAGTACATGTTCACTCGTCATCATTATTTCTCGAATAAATACTCAATACCTTAAAGAGACCATGTAAAACTGTTTAATTCACTTTTGGATTGTTCTTGGTCACTTCTAATGTCTTTATTATCCTTTTTACAAGGAGTTGTAGTAGGTACAACATGGGTTTATGTCATCTTGGATAGTACATAGCCTCTCAGCACATGTTTGATTGATTATTTATTTTTCCATATACCAAGCATAAAAAAACCAATGAAAAAAGTAATTTTTTTAGAAAATTCAGAATATTACACTTTCAAAATAATGAGGAATTAAAATACAGGTACATGAAATTTATGACATGATCATTGCTGGTTACTGTTGAAGCATTCATTTGATTCTTAGTAGGTTCAAACAACCAATATATCAAAAGAGTTAGTTTTTTTAACCCATATGTAATATTATTTATAAATATTAGAATATAAATACCTCATATCATAATCAAACTTAACAAAAAGTTTGAAAAATTAGATTGAATATAGGTCATATCATATTTGGAATAAGACTGTGAATCATTGAATGTATATGATAACATTTAATGACATGAGATAAAAAATAGAGTAATATAACAGAAAATATAAAAAAATTAAGACAACTAACCTTTTAAAATTCAATAGTTTCCCTAGTTGAGATTATCTCATACATGAATTGTAGAATATAATAACCGCATTCAACCTGTCCTTTTTTATGATGATACAATTGTTATAAAACATCAAACTGATAATAAATATTAATATATAACAAAAAATTAGAATAAATTATAATATAAAAATCATTTAACTGTACATCCACATATTTGATTTTATTCGGTGTCTTTATCGACTTGTATTCCTTATTAGAATATTTACATGAACTTAGTTCTCATATATATGAACTAATAATACATATCCAATCAATGATAATTAAACATAATGAGCTTATAAAATACAAAAAATACCGTTCTAATAAGGTGTAAAATCTTTTACGAACATTTCCAAATAAAAATAAAAATCAATATAAGGTGCATTCTCTTGGGAACAATATACCTAACATCCAATTCTCCCTACAATAGAAAAGGTTCACAATTAATGAAATTATAATGATAATTAGTTCATAATTTTGTTTTTTCTATTACTTATCAATAAATGGAATTAACCAGCACCTAATCTTTGTATGTGATAATCTCTAACACATATATTAAACTCTATTAGGATTCTTCACATGTTTTCCATCTATCGAAATGAATTTTGGATCAATAAAATCTTAAATTTATATACTTTAATTTTTTAGAAGAAGCGTGTGTAGATACCTAATTTAAAAATAAAATATAGTTAGTCATTTTAAAACCTTATTTAATTAAATAAATACAAAATCAAATGTAAATTTAATTACATGGAAAACAACTACACCACATTCAAGGTAAGCAATTCAAAATCAACTAGATGAATGGTATATTCTTTTAGTAATCTTAATGGATATTCTCTTCCAAATATATGAGCTGTAATATGAAACTCATAGATATAATTCAATGAAGAATATTCTTGTGATAATATTTGTATCTAATAATGAAATATCTTAAGTATTTATAGTCGATTATTCCAAAACATTTAGTTTTATTTGTGCAGCTTCTTTTCCATTTAGATAATCCTATATAAGTTAAATTTTACGAAAATTTTTTAATTAATTTTGAATCATTTGTAATTAATATTTTAAAAAACATACCTCATATGAAAAATAATTAAGAAAACATGCTGGGAAATGTAAAAATGACTCAAAAAACCCCCAACTATGGTCATATCCTCGGTAGGAATGGTTGTATATCATTAAGAACTATAATATAAAGTCTTGATACTCTAAAATGACCCATATTTATAGGATATTGATGTACAAAATCCCACAATTAAATGCATGAGTCCCAATGCAACAATATGTATGTGAGGATCTCTAGCAAACAACTCGGAATATACGTTTTGGTCCAAGTGAGGTCGTGGAGAATCAAAGTGAGCTGATGTGGATGGGTAGTCCACGTTAACAGGCTAGGAAGGCTGAAAAATAAAATATTAATATCAGTGTTCATAATTCGAAAATAGGAAAACTGATGACAAATAAATAATATACTTGGGAAGGATTCTTATGCGGTTTAACGTAGGTAGACGGGTCAGGGTAATCTGTGTGAGTAGGTTGGGAAGGATGAAAATTAAAAATGTTATAATATGATTATAATTTGTAAAATAGAAAAATTAACGACAAATAAATAATATAACTGAGAATGATAATCATATGGGGAAGGTTATGTAGATGGGTGATGAGTAGTTCGGGCGAGCAAGCTGGGAAGGCTGAAAAAGGAAAATGTTATAGTAGTGTTTATAATTTATAAAATAAAAAAATTGATGAAAATAAATAATATACCTAGGAAGTCTGTGCAAACTGTGACTATCTTTCCATGGGTTCTAACAAATTATTATGCAATACATCTTGAATTTGATCACCCATAGATGGTTTCATATATTTTATCTCTCATTTCAATGATTATATTTATAGGTCTCTTGATTTCTTACAATTTCCCAAAACCTTCTGAATACTAACACCCGCTTGATATCTTGTAACATGGATGAGGTAATCTACCTTTCCCAAAGCTACGGCTAGGATTTCCATTATACCATCGGTGATAAAAGTTCCCTATGTCTCTTTCTCCTAAAGATCATCTTGAAACGAAAAATATAAAAATTATATTAGTGTTTATAAATTATAAAATTGAAAAATTGGTAAAAAATAAATAATATTTACTTACAATTATATCAGCTACTTTCTTGGCTTCCTCTATAAAATATTTTTCATTTTTCATTCTTACTCATTTCCATTTTGTATGGCGAGTGGGAAGAGATGGAGGACCAAACTAGACCTTTTCTAAACCACTACTAGATCGAGATCTTAATGCTTTATATTTTTCTTCAATCATTTTCTGCCACAAATATGAATACCCTCCACATGATAAACTATGAGGGTATACATTTTTCAAGTGTATATCCTGACAAGAACTCTTGGAGGGTTGTTATAAAAAAATACACTACTCAGTTATGAGAAAAATATTTAATAAATATAATAATATATAATAATTATCCTAGATTAATTGTTTCTTTATTACGACTATAAACAAATTGCTTCCATGTATCTTCATCTATACATGGATAGTTGAGAAATGGGTTTTCAAACCCTCTCTTTCCAAAAAAAATAGTTTTTATAGTTTTGTTTTGAAATATCTTTATCAAACTGCCACTAAAGTGAGATCTCTTTTTTTAATTTCTTTGGTTTCCTCAAAATTGAATGTCATCGATAATTGAATAAATTTAACTATCATTAAAAATATATAATATTCAAAAAATCAGATAAATTAAATCTATTATGATCTTGTACTTTCATGGCCTCCCAAATATGTTGCTTCGCTATCCTATCCACTGACATCCAATCAGGATATAAAATTATAATCCTACAGCAGCTCTACATCGCTATATAATAGAAAAACTAAACTGCATTTGGGCCAGTTGAATTATTATTATCATAAAAACAGATTTGTATGCTTCCATCATCATGAGAAAGTGATATTTTTGTTAAACATGTAATACTACGTTTACCAACATGAGAACATGATTTTTAGTAGTAACTATAGAAGTTTCCTCCACCGAGGACACAACAGTAGTCCATCATTTTTTTAAATTAATAGTTTTATTTAATTATAAATAATATTATTGATTATTTTATATTATGTAAAAATAGATATACCTCAGTAACTGATCCCCATTATTTGTATCTGGAATTTCAACTAGAATTTATATTGAAATTTTGTGTACCTGCATATCATTATAAAATTGAATATTTAGAAACAAAGAAGAAACAAATAAGTATGTAAAAAATGAGGCCTCCATTTGTATGTTTCAAAAAAATATAAATATTTACTAGAAATATTATTATACTAATTTATTGTTTTTCCACATGCCTTCATCATGATCATTATGTACTGAATGCACTATGTCTATCTTATACATATTGTAATCATCTGAAAATTGAGTAATAACTGAATACGGCTTATGTAAATCACTAACATCATCAACATCATCCACATAACCCAAATGGTATCTTTTTCCTTGAAAAAAAACATACCACTAATCATTTGATGGATCAATGATATAAAATACTTTCTTAGCATGTGTCTCCATGAATAATGGTTCCTCATTGTAATTAAATCATTTCAAATCCACCAGTTTAAACTCATATTCATCCTGTTTCAAACCATTATTACAATCACACCAATTTCCCATAAAAATGGTGACTCGAAATTTTATTTAATAAATTTCCCATATGTCATTAAGAACTCAAAAATATGACATTGATGTAGAAATTGGGTTTTTATCTTTGGTTCTTGAAAATTGCACCACTATAGAAAAAACCACCACACCACTATTCTGAATGCTTCTCTAGTCATCCAGGTTTTTGGGTATATTGTGTTTCCATTTATATCAAAAGTAGACCACGTGATCACATTAAGAGATGGCCCCCTACTAACCACTTCAATGTTTCTGATGTAGAATTATCTCGGATGACTTTCTCTTTAAACCACGAGAAAAATTTCTTCTTATGATCAATCATCAACCACTTTTTGTTTCTTTTCAGATATGTTAACTTTAATTCAGAAATATATGAGGTTATATATGATTGAACTTCATCTTCATTGATAAAAATGTATAAATGTTCCTACATCACTTCATCTCTTGGAATGAACTTTACCTTTAACCCTTGAACCCCTCTGTCTTCACTATCAACTATTATATATTGAGATACATAGAGGCTAATATTCTCCACCTCATACAAATTATAATTTCAAAACTCAATCACCTATTTTGATAAATATTTTTGAACAATAGAGGCATATGGTTGAAAAGTATTTTTAACATATCCGTTCAAAATTTTCATATATCTTTCAAAAAGATACAACCATCTTAAATAAACAGTCCCACATATTCTTATCTCACACACCAAATGAATCATTAGATGAACCATTATATCAATATACGTGGGTGGGAAATAAATTTCTAGTTGAAAAAGAATAAGAGTTGTTTCATTCTCTAACAGTTATAACAATTTAGGACCAACATCTTTTCAATAAATGGTTTTGAAAAAATTACATAAACTGTTGATAGTCTTTTTGACATCAATCGGAAATATACCATGCAATTCTACTAGTAAATGTTATTGCATAAACACATGGAAATCATGATATTTCATACCTATTAATTTAAAATCCTTTAATGACACTAAATTACTCACATTTGAAGAAAAACAAATGAGTACTTTAACACCCTGAATACCCTGAAAAAAAAAATCATCTTTTCAATCTTGCTTAATGTGTGAAAAGTCGGGGGTAAAAATGTTATGTTTTATTTCACAGTTGGAGCTAAATCCAAAATTATTCTCATTAATATCATGTTCAATCTATAATTGAATCCATATTTTCTCTTTCCATTTATGTATAATAATGTTCCAATCAAATTGTTACATATTTTTTTCTCAACATTCATAACATCGATGCTATGTTTTATCTTTAAAACCCTTCAATAAGGTAGTTTGAAAAAATAAACTACTTCTTCCAGATACTACTTTGAAGAACAGATCATCTTTTCTTTCCAAATGTCAAATTAATATCATTCTACCTGTCATAATATTCATTAGCTAACAATGGTTGAGAGGGAAGGTTGTATTCTTGTACTCTGTTAAATTGGTTTTTCAATCTATGATAAGGATGATCAATTTTCAAAAATCATTGATATCCAATGTACACTGTCTTTATTTCATTGTGAAATTGATAATATGAAGTAGTTGCTTCACAAATTTGATATTATTTATGTCCCTTAACACTATATCTAGATAAGTTTCTATATGAAGGAAAGTCATTTACAGTGAACATAATAATAACACAAAAAAATTCTCTTTCTTGTATGAGTCGAAAACATTTACACCTTCCTCCCATAGTAGTTTCAAATCATTAATCAATGGTGAATGATACAAATCAATATCATTTCTCTATTGTTTTTATTTCAGAATTCATCAAGATCATGATAACATATTTTTTCTTTATACATAGATGTGGGAACAGGTTGTAAAATACCAGCAAAACAGGCTATGAACTAGGTTGGCTTTTGAGGCGCCGATATGGATTCATTCCAGCAGTACATAATCCCATTCTGATATTTCTATATTCACTTCCAAAATAATGATTTTTTTTTCAAAACATTTCCACTATGGTGAATTTGTAGGGTAAAATAAGTTACCATTATATATGAGCTCATCAGAATGCTATCTTAACCTTTTTTCATTAATTAAATATGAAAATAGACGCTCTAAATGGGGATTTATTTGAATATACCAATTTTCCTTAGTAGGATTTTGGATTTTGGTAGCTAAAAATGAATCACAATCGAATTTTCAGAATTGTATTCAAAAATATTGGATGATATAATTATAAAGTACAAAATTAATTTATCATGATGTTAGATGAAATCACCTAAGAATGAATCTGAGACTATATTCCCATATATCTTAAATCATGATGTCCTACATGATGTAAAACATGAAAAATATTCATTTTCTTCCTATAAAGTACATAATCATTAGGTCAAACATGTATCTTTTTAACCCAAATCCCATTGGGCATAATATTTTTTTCGCCTCATAATTGGAATCTGGAAGCCCATTACCTTCTAGAAATAGCTCTTTTAAAAGCTTAAGTAAGATGGACTAACTCTTATCGCTCGACCAATTTTG
This sequence comes from Viscum album, assembly GCA_963277665.1. Taxonomy (NCBI): domain Eukaryota; kingdom Viridiplantae; phylum Streptophyta; class Magnoliopsida; order Santalales; family Viscaceae; genus Viscum; species Viscum album. Next base: position 286,624,473 of record OY728139.1, read on the forward strand.
GGATTCTATGTTAAATAATCTAAAAACAATCGATAACACTATATATTTACTACAACATGAGAATAATGGTTTCATAGAATCTCTAAAAAACCAATCAAAAATTTCTATTTTTTCGATGTTCCAACACCTAAATCATAAATTAATTCATCAATATGATCCTTCGCCACATTATTAATATTTTCATAAACAATGGATGTAGAATTTCAAGTTCTTTCACCATGCCCGATCAAACATGTACAATTAAAGATAAAACCATAACAAATGAGACGATCCTTGATTTCTCTAGAATTTAACTTTCTCATATTTAAACACTTCACACATGGACATAAAGTTGAATTAATGTTTTGAATATTTTGTTTAGAAAATTCCAAGAATTCATCAACTCATTTTTCATATTCACTTGTGGTTCTTCGTAAATATATAAAATTAAAATCGATTTAATATCTAATATCACAAAATAATTGGTGAATATATTAAAATAAATAAACATTTAATATATACATATATATATATTTATAGTTAAATTGTAAACAGAAACAAATTAAATAAAAACTATTCATAATCAGATGGAAAACATCAGATATGAAACACATTTACACATAGTAAAATTTTATTTCTTACAATATACTTGTGTTATTTTGATATTATAATTTATTTATAATATCAATGTTCTAGCAGTTGTTAGTTTCTTTTACATAGTTTTTACAATATTTCGATGTTTCATGTGTTAAAATTATTAAATATTGCATTAATTTAAAGGTGGGAAAATAGATATTATTAGTAATATGAAATAATAATTAGAGTAAATGTTCATATTATTAGTGAAATCTATCATAATAATCCCAAAATTATGATAGATGAAATTAAATACATAACTAAATTTTTATATCTTACAACAAAGTTGGGTGGGAGAATAATAAAATAATTTGAGGAATAATATGTGGTTGTTGATCCATTACATGTTCTAATTAGTATATACATAGATTATTTGGTGGAACTGTGAAATAAAAAAGAACAATTAGTTGTGAGGAAGAATAAAGAGTCGGTGTGATTGACCTAAGAGTTGTGTACTCACAAAGAATGATATGATGAAATTATAGAGGAATATAATCTATGTTCTATTGGTTAGGATCACTATTTATGAAATTTTTGGATAATTCCTATAAGGCCCCAGCCTTAAACCTTACTTAATCTTGAGTTATTACAAGATTACACATTGAGGATCTTTTCGGGTTTAGAGTTTTAGAGAATTAGATCATAAAACTTGCATTACATTCCACATATAAACAAAGTGGTTACATAAAGATAGTATTCTTCATTACCATCAATGGAAACACATTTAAAACAAAACATGGATTATTTCTTGACACTTCCTTGACTCTATCATCTTATCAAGTACCTTTCCCTTGACCTGTGAAAAACATTTCAAAAACTTGGGATGAGCATAAAAACTCAGTATGGGTTATAAAAAAAACATGGAAAGGAAACATGAGTTCATATATACATAAGAATGAAATCATAATTTACCCATAAAACATAGGCACTTTAACATACCTCATAAAATCATGAATAAATCATAGAAATCATAAGACATAAAGGTAACTTGAGGCATTCATAACATTCTTACGTAGGGAGTAACCCTCTTGGTTACGTTTGGAATACCCATCACAGTATATTCCCTAAAATCTCTTCGGAGAAACCTTAACGTTTCACTCCTTCGCGTGACCCAATGCATTGGAGAGCTATAACGGGCTCACCCGCCCTTAGTTTATCACGGAACCACCCGTCTTCATAATAATGCCCAAGAACCATAACATAATCATATCACATAAAACATGCATAAAGGAAACATAAAATTTCCACATTTCAATCACGAGATATCAATACAAGACATTGATATAAAAAAATTATGAAAACCATTTTCAATACTAAAATAAAAGAAAAGTAAAACATGGTATTTATTTTTCTTTTAAAAAGAAGGTATGGCTTGTAGAGGAAGCCGAAACTCAAATAACGGTCACGACGGCAGAGAAGTCGTTGTCGCCGCATATGTACGACAAAAACATTCCCTTTTTTTGTTTAGTAAATGCTTCGTATAAAAAATATTCCTTTTGAATAAACGTAAAAGTCAAAGGAGTTTATACACCGTATAAAATAAAGTTGTGTATAAAATAAAATATGCCTCAACGAAAGGAGATTGAGACGAAGTCCCATACCTCGTATCCGACTTGACTCGACCGTTCTTTAATCTCCTGAATAATAAACTTGAGTTAATCTCTACTTTATTATGAATCTTTTTCAATTTCATTATTCCTTTTATACCATGTTATGAACATCATGTAATCAGTTAAGTTAATAATGTTCATTTTGTCGGTATTTGGTTCTTAAGTCAAAAATAGACTTCTTACACTTACATGTCGTTAATTTGGTCAAAGGTTCATTATATCCAGAATGGTATTCATGATGTAGATATCATATATGTCATATATATCCAGTACATACATGCATTTATAATATTACATAATCATTTAGAGGTAAGAAATGAAATGCACCGTTCATGGAGACGGTAAGCCGTACGTACGCATGAACGCTACTTTCATTTCTATTTCGTATTTTATAGAATGGAATCATAATGATATATAGGTATATTATAATTCCAGTATAATATCATATATAATATCATAGTTCCGTCCTTTATATGTCCCACATATGATATTTAACGAATCAAATCACTTTGAGGGGGCGGTATTCCGCACTTCCTAAAATGAAGATATCGTGTTTACCCATAATGGAAACCATAAAGGTATTCCCAAACTGAAAGAGACAGAAGCTTAAGGAAACAATAAACATATTATATATCATATATAAAAATAGTGACATCATAATGGCCACCTTTGAAGGTGTTAAATGAGTGTTGAACAATCATCGTTTCGAGAGGCAGAATTTCGCCATCCACAGAAACTGTATGTTCTTTAACCATTTGATGTAGTTTTGTGAGAGTGTAGCTCAATTAAATCATATAACAACATCCTAGTATATTGAAGATACTGGTGTTGTTACAAAATAAGTAAATAAAAAGAGTTTAGTGGGTTGGAGAAGCAAAATAAAACAAATGAACATGAGAGAACGAATTACCTTAAAAAGTGTAACTCCTTTTGATTTGAGCCTAAAGGCTTCCTTTGAAAGGATTATGCCCAAAGGGAATCCTCTAAGATGAGTAGAGGGATGTGGAGAGAACAAATGGGCAGGGTTTGGCCGAGCCAAAGGCTTGAGAAGTGTGTGAAATGAGGTAGAGGTGGGGGCCTTTTATAAGAGGAGAGGAGGGGCACTTTTGGAAAGTAAAGAAATATTACATTATTTGAAAATGTGTTTCGGTTTTAAAAGGTCCCACATTGATATAATTCGTGGATAAGGTGATAAGGGTTCGAAATCCACTCATCCAATTGGTTTTGTCCATGTGTAGTTCATTGATTTTACATTGTCGTTCCATTTTATTTAAATCGTCAAATAATGATTTCATCGCTGCATCATTATTATGTCATAAATGATTTAATTTATTTAATGTCTAAAAATCAAAAAAAAAATACTATGATGTAGGAAATCTTTTTAGCTTTCCAATGACTATTTATAATCAAAATTCGGATCTTTATAACCCCATGTAAATTTGTTTTCGTAAAACATATTATGTTTGTGTCATTTTTACTTTAACATTTAATAAAAAGTTATTTATGTCATTTCCAAACCAAAGTGTCTCCATGGGGTCCCAAAGTTGACCCATGGCTTGTCTTGGTCGGCCATGACACAACCAATAAAGTTGGGACATGTTTCTAGGTCATTTCATATTATTAAAGCATTATTTATACCTTGAACTACACTAATTACCACTAATCGCGATTAAGAACTTAATAAGTTACTATTCACCAAAAAATTATTTTAATCTCATTGAACCACATTTTACTTCTTAATGACAACCATGTATGTCGGATTTTCAAAATTCAATACACATTAGTGTTAAACTTTCATTAAACTGAAAAATCAGTTTTCTTGATTACCACTTAGTGGTTTCACTATTCATCAAAAATTGAAGTTTTTCAGAAAATTACCAAAAATTCACCCTAAGCTATATTTGATATTCCGAATTCAAAAATGAAGTCCATTTTACAAAATTCAAATCATATAAGTCACATTAATTAATTCAATAATTAATTCCCGATGCCAGAGCAAATAGCGTGTTTTTACAAAACAATAAGTATCAAAAGATTGACACCAGTTTAAGTCTAATTTCAAATTGAAATTGATTCCAATGACCACCATTGGATAAAATGGTAAAAATATATTCTAATTTCACTTCAAAAGCAATTCAAGACATAATCTAATCATATAAATAAATTAGATTAAAAAGTAGTTTTGATGTAAAATGCAGTATTTTTCACTATTCATTAAAAAATGAATATTGTCAGAAAAATACCAAAAATTCACACAAGGTAAATTTTGATGTCCCAATCATAAAGGATAAGTTTATTTTGACAAACATAGTTTATAAAATTGTCAAAATATAGATTCAAAAATGGGTTTCCATCAAAAGGCAGTAAAATAATCTTTTAAGAATATTAGTTTATTCCATGCATAAGATTGTATTTATTTTCATTTTAAGCCTCTAAAACATTATCTTAATCATTAATAGACATGGATAAAAATATATATTATTCATTACTTACTTGGGATGTTACATCCTTCCCCCCTTTATTAAATTGCGTCCCCGCAATTTATTTACTTATCAAATAAATGAGGGTACTTATCCCTCATTGCATTTTCGGATTCCCATGTTGCCTCTTCAATCATGTGGTTTTTCCACAAAACCTTTACCTGGTGAATCCCCTTATTCCGTAACACTTGCTCCCTGTGGTCAAGAATCTGGACCGGTTGTTCCTCATAAGATAGGTTCTCTTCCAGCTGAACTACCTCTGGACTCAAAACATGAGATGGATCTGGCATATACTTTCTCAACATCGAAACGTGAAAAACATTGTGTACCTGAGATAAACTCGGAGGTAAAGCCACTCGGTATGCAACTGATCCAACTCTCTCCAGAATTTCGTATGGTCCAACAAACCTTGGACTCAAATTTCCTTTCTTACCAAATCTCATCACACTTTTCCAAGGAGAAACCTTGAGAAAAACATGATCACCTACCTCGAAAGATAGATCCTTCCTCCGGTTATCCGCATAACTCTTCTGCCTGCTCTGAGCTGTTCTCATGTGTTTCTGAATCAGCTGAACTTTTTCTGCCATCTCTTCTACCAATTCTGGTCCCATCAACTTCCTTTCACCCACTTCATCCTAGAAAGCTGGAGTTCGACACCGCTTCCCATATAATGCCTGAAATGGTGCCATCTGTATACTGGAATGAAAACTGTTATTATATGAAAACTCAACCAAAGAAAGATGTTGGTCCCAACATCCCTAATAATCCATAGAACAAGCTCGTAGCATATCCTCCAATGTCTGAATTGTTCGTTCTGACTGCCCATCTGATTGAGGATGAAAAGATGTACTAAAATTTAATTCAGTACCCAACGACTTCTAAAGGCCTTTCCAAAAGTTAGAAGTAAACCTGGGATCACGATCCGATACAATGGAGAGAGGAACTTCATGTAACCTGACTATCTCTTTAAGATACACACGGGAAAGTTGATCAAGAGAGAAAGTATCTCGTATAGCAAGGTAATGAGCAGATTTGGTCAAGCGATCAACAATAACCCAGGTTGCATTATTACCTCGAGATGTCTTCGGTAATCCAACAACAAAGTCCATGGATATATTCTCCCATTTCCACTCTGGAACTGGTAAAGGCTGAAGCATCCCTTTCGGTAACTGCCGCTCTGCTTTAACCTGTTGACATGTCAAACACTTCACAGTAAAATCAGCAATATCTCTTTTCATTCCATCCACCAGTAATACTCCCGAAGATCTCTATACATCTTATTACTGCCCGGATGAACTGAAAACGGAGAACTATGAGCTTCACATAACAGCTCTCTCTTCAACTGTGAATCACAAGGCACACATAATCTCTTCCCAAATCTCAAAATGCAATCATTATCAATGTTGAATTCAGGCAACTTACCTTTCGGAACCAGCTCTACCTTTTTGTGCAACTCACTGTTTTGCTTCTGTGCTTGCTTGATTCTATCTGATAGAGATGATCTCACTGATACCTAAAACAAAACAGAAGGACTTCCTGCACCAACAACTTCTATTCCAAAGTTCATCAAATCGTTAACCAAAGGATCACGTTCCAAACACAAGATTGTTAATGAAGCATTACTTTTTCGACTCAAAGCATCAGCCACTTTATTTGCTTTTCCCGGATGGTAATGAATTGTACAATCATAATCTTTGATTAATTCTAGCCATCTCCTTTGTCTCATGTTTAACTCTTTCTGAGTGAATATATACTTTAAACTTTTTTGATCGGTATATATTTCACACTTTACTCCATACAAATGATGCCTCCAAATTTTTAAAGCAAAAACAACAGCAGCTAGTTCCAAATCATGTGTAGGGTAATTTACCTCATGAGTTTTCAACTGTCGTGAAGCATAAGCAATTACCTGATCATTCTGCATTAGGACGCAACCAAGTCCTTTCAATGAAGCATCACTGTATATAACAAACTCACCATTCTTGGAAGGTAGTGCCAAAACTGGAGCATTCACCAATCTTCTTTTCAATTCCTGAAAACAATCATCACATTCTTTTGTCCAGATAAACTTAACACCCTTCCGAGTTAGCTAAGTCATTGGACTAGATAACCGTGAAAAATTTCTAACAACCCTTCAGTAATATCCCGCCAAACCAAGGAAGCTACGAATCTCGGTTACATTTGTGGGTATTGGCCATTCTTCCACAACTTTTGTTTTTGCAGGATCAACAGTTATTCCATATTTAGAAACAATGTGACCAAGGAAAGAAATTTGTTGCAACCAAAACTCACACTTGCTGAATTTCCCATACAGTTTCTTTTCTTTTAAGGTTTGCAAGATAACCCTTAAATGTTTTTCATGCTCCTCTTTACTTTTAGAAAACACCAAAATATCATCAATGAAAACCACCACAAACTTATCCAAGAACTCATGGAAAATTCTATTCATTAAGTCCATGAATACAGCAGGTGCATTGGTTAGCCCAAAAGGCATTACTACAAATTCATAATGGCCATATCTCGTACGGAATGCGGTCTTCGGAATATCTGCCTCCTTTACCTTCAGCTGATAGTACCCCGATCTCAGGTCAATCTTTGAAAAAAACTGAGCTCCCTGGAGCTGATCAAACAAATCATCGATACGAGGCAAAGGATATTTGTTCTTAAAAGTTATATTATTCAGGGCTCTATAATCAATGCAAAGTCTCAAAGAACCATCTTTCTTTTTAACAAATAAAACAGGAGCACCCCATGGTGATGTGCTAGGTCTAATGAAACCTTTCTCTAATAAATCTTGCAATTGCTCCTTCAACTCTAAAAGTTCAATTTGTGCCATTCGATAAGGGGGTTTTGAAATTGGCTTAGCATCAGGAACTAAGTCAACAGTAAACTCAACTTCCCAATCTGGTATTATTCCAGGCAACTCATCAGGAAAAACATCAGGATACTCATTTACCACTGGCACATAATTAATCTGAACAGTTCCTTTATTTTCAACGATGTGTGCAAGGTAACATTCATTTCCATCTTTTACAAGTTTCTCGGCCTCTTGATATGTTATCGAAATTAAGGGTTCATTCTTGTAAACAAACTGAAAGTCTTTCTGAAAAGAAACTTCTTTAGCTCTACAGTCAATCTTAGCATGGTAAATAGAGAGCCAATCCATACCCAGGATAACATCAAACTCTACTAGAGTTAGAACAATAAGGTTTGCAAGTAGGTTCTTTCCACAGATAAGGATAGGAAGATTCTTATAAATTCTTTTTGCCTCGACACTTCCCCCAGGTGTTTTTACCAAAATTTCAGGAGTCATTTCTTGAGATGGTATTCCCATTTTACTAGAATAGGTTTCAGAGATGAAAGAATGTGTAGACCCCGAATCAAACAACACACTGGAATAATCTGAAAAAACAAACAAAGTACCTGATACAACTTCATTTGATGGACCGACATCTGCTGAAGTAGTTGCAAAGGATTTCACCACCCCTTTCTGCTTGTAGTCTAACTGCTTCCCATCACTCAAGCTCCTTGTCGGACACTCGTTTGCATAGTGACCCATCTCATTGCACTTATAACATTTCACTAACTGTAAGTAAAATTTGTTCTTACCTTCACCTTGATCCTTTTCAGTGCAATCACGAGCCTTATGTCCCATCTTACCACATCGGTAGCACTTTACAGAATTCAAAAGTCATTCCCTAGCATGCCTTTTGCCACATTTATCACAAACTGGAAACTTAGTTCTCTTACCATCAGACTTTTTTGAAGAATTCTTACCTTACTCCTGCCACCTCGGTCTCTTCTTCTGCTGGTTGTTATAGAAAACTTGGTCATCGGAAAACTCCATTTCCACCTTCTCAGCACATCGAACAAGCTTTTCATAACTTTTAAAATCACGAGAAGCTAATGCCCTTCGATACTTTGGCTTTAATCCTGAGTAAAAACAACTGATTTTACTATCAAGGTCCCGGACAAAATTTGGAGCATACCTTTCCAATCGAGTGAACCTTTCTTCATAGGCAGCCACTGAGTCTTCCACTTGCCTCAATTCCAAGAATTTCTTTTCCATCCTAAGTCGAACAGCCTTAGGAAAATACTTCTCAAGAAACATACCTTTGAATTCATCCCAGTCAAGAGCATCAATCTCATCGGCGTCCCTGATATTTTTAACCATAGACCACCACTGATCTGCTTCACCCTCCAAACGGTAAATAGCAAGACTAACCTTTTGATTGTCTGAACACCCCATGACATCAAAAATCTTCTCCAGTGATTTAATCCACCCTTAAGCTAGCACAGGGTCAGATGATCCTCTGAATGATGGGGGATGTTGCCTCATGAAATGTTCCACCACTGACATGTTCCTCTGCGGTTGATCTGGCTGATCTCGTGCATGGATACCACCGCCATTTATCGCTTGAGTCAACAGCGCCATTACTGCAACGAACTGTTCAGTTCCAATTCCAACCATTTCTGGATGCTGATTCGGAAGGTTATTTCCTTCTGTATGCCTTCCAATCACTGCTTCCCTGTTTCCTCTGCGGAAAACCATTCTGAACAAACTTTTCTTAGATGAAGCAACATGGTAATCTTTAAATGCTATATCATTTCGAAAAAAAAACTATTTTTGGATAATCATTTAATAGAATTCTAACTCCTAAAGTTATCTAAACCGACCTTTGATACCAACTATAAGGCCCCAGCCTTAAACCTTACTTAATATTGAGTTATTACAAGATTACACATTGAGGATCTTTTCGGGTTTAGAGTTTTAGAGAATTAGATCATAAAACTTGCATTACATTCCACATAAAAACAACGTGGTTACATAAAGATAGTATTCTTCATTCCCATCAATGGAAACACATTTAAAACAAAACATGGATTATTTATTGACACTTCCTTGACTCTATCATCTTATCAAGTACCTTTCCCTTGACCTGTGAAAAACATTTCAAAAACTTGGGATGAGCATAAAAACTCAGTATGGGTTATAAAAAAAAACATGGAAAGGAAACATGAGTTCATATATACATAAGATTGAAATCATACTTTACCCATAAAACATAGGCACTTTAACATACCTCATAAAATCATGAATAAATCATAGAAATCATAATACATAAAGGTAACTTGAGGCATTCATAACATTCTTACGTAGGGAGTAACCCTCTTGGTTACGTTTGGAATACCCATCACAGTATATTCCCTAAAATATCTTCGGAGAAACCTTAACGTTTCACTCCTTCGCGTTCCCCAATGCATTGGAGAGCTATAATGGGCTCACCCGCCCTTAGTTTATCACGGAACCACCCGTCTTCATAATAATGCCCAAGAACCATAACATAATCATATCACATAAAACATGCATAAAGGAAACATAAAATTTCCACATTTCAATCACGAGATATCAATACAAGACATTGATATAAAAACATTATGAAAACCATTTTCAATACTAAAATAAAAGAAAAGTAAAACATGGTATTTATTTTTCTTTTAAAAAGAAGGTATGGCTTGTAGAGGAAGCCGAAACTCAAATAACGGTCACGACGGTGGAGAAGTCGTTGTCGCCGCATACGTACGACAAAAACATTCCCTTTTGTCGTTTAGTAAACGCTTCGTATAAAAAAGATTCCTTTTGAATAAACGTAAAAGTCAAAGGAGTTTATACACCGTATAAAAGAATGTTGTGTATAAAATAAAATATGCCTCAACGAAAGGAGATTGAGACGAAGTCCCATACCTCGTATCCGACTTGACTCGACCGTTCTTTAATCTCCTGAATAATAAAATTGAGTTAATCTCTACTTGATTATGAATCTTTTTCAAGTTCATTATTCCTTTTATACCATGTTATGAACATCATGTAATCAGTTAAGTTAATAATGTTCATTTTGTCGGTATTTGGTTCTTAAGTCAAAAATAGACTTCTTACACTTACATGTTGTTAATTTGGTAAAAGGTTCATTATATCCAGAATGGTATTCATGATGTAGATATAATATATGTCATATATATCCAGTACATACATGCATTTATAATATTACATAATCATTTAGAGGTAAGAAATGAAATGCACCGTTCATGGAGATGGTAAGCCGTACGTACGCATGAACGCTACTTTCATTTCTATTTCGTATTTTATAGAATGGAATCATAATGATATAAAGGTATATTATAATTCCAGTATAATATCATATATAATATCAAAGTTCCATCCTTTATATGTCCCACATATGGTATTTAACGAATCAAATCACTTTGAGGGGGCGGTAGTCCGCACTTCCTAAAATGAAGATATCGTGTTTACCCATAATGGAAACAATAAAGGTATGCCCAAACTGAAAGAAACAGAAGCTTAAGGAAAAAATAAACATATTATATATCATATATAAAAATATTGACATCATAATGTCCACCTTTTAAGGTGTTAAATGAGTGTTGAACAATCATCGTTTCGGGAGGCAGAATTTCGCCATCCACGGAAACCGTATGTTCTTTAACCATTTGATGTAGTTGTGTGAGAGTGTAGCTCAAATAAATCATATAACAACATCCTAGTATATTGAAGATACTGGTTTTGTTACAAAAGAAGTAAATAAAAAGAGTTTAGGTGGTTGGAGAAGCAAAATAAAACAAATGAACATGAGAGAACGAATTACCTTAAAAAGTGTAACTCCTTTTGATTTGAGCCTAAAGGCTTCCTTTGAAAGGATTATCCCCAAAGGGAATCCTCTAGGATGAGGAGAGGGATGTGGAGAGAGAAAATGGGCAGGGTTTTTCCGAGCCAAAGGCTTGAGAAGTGTGTGAAATGAGGTAGAGGTGGGGGCCTTTTATAATAGGAGAGGAGGGGCACTTTTGGAAAGTAAAGAAATATTACATTATTTGAAAATTATATTCGGTTTTAAAAGGTCCCACATTGATATAAATCGTGGATAAGGTGATAAGGGTTCGAAATCCACTTATCCAATTGGTTTTGTCCATGTGTAGTTCATAGATTTTACATTGTCATTCCATTTTATTTAAATCGTCAAATAATGATGTCATCGCTGCATCATTATTATGTCATAAATAATTTAATTTATTTAATGTCTAAAAATCATAAACAAAATACTATGATGTATGAAATATTTTTAGCTTTCCAATGACTATTTATAATCAAAATTCTGATCTTTATAACCCCATGTAAAAATTGTTTTCTTAAAACATATTATGTTTGTTTCATTTTTACTTTTTCATTTAATAAAAAGTTATTTATGTCATTTCCAAACCAAAGTGTCTCCATGGGGTCCCCAAGTTGACCCATGATTTTTCTTGGTCGGCCATGACACAACCAATGAGGTTGGGACATGTGTCTAGGTCATTTAATATTATTAAAGCATTATTTATACCTTAAACTACACTAATTACCACTAATCGCGATTAAGAACTTAATAAGTTAATATTCACCAAAAAATTATTTTAATCTCATTGAACCACATTTTACTTCTTAATGACAACCATGTATGTCGGATTTTCAAAATTCAATACACATTAGTGGTAATCTTTCATTTAACTGAAAAATCAGTTTGCTTGATTACCACTTAGTGGTTTCACTATTCATCAAAAATTGAAGTTTTTCAGAAAATTACCAAAAATTCACCCTAAGCTATATTTGATATTACGAATTCAAAAATGAAGTCCATTTTACAAAATTCAAATCATATATGTCACATTAATTAATTCAATAATTAATTCCCACTGCCAGAGCAAATAGCGTGTTTTTACAAAACAATAAGTATCAAAAGATTGACACCAGTATAAGTCTAATTTCAAAGTGAAATTGATTCCAATGACCACCATTGGATAAAATGGTAAAAATATATTCTAATTTCACTTCAAAAGCAATTCAAAACATAATCTAATCCTATAAATAAATTAGATTAAAAAGAAGTTTTGATGTAAAATGCAGAATTTTTCACTATTCATTAAAAAAATGAATATTGTCAGAAAAATGCCAAAAATTCACACAAGGTAAATTTTGATGTCCCAATCATAAAGGATAAGTTTATTTTGACAAATATAGTTTATAAAATTGTCAAAATATAGATTAAAAAATGGTTTGCCATCAAAAGGCAGTAAAACAATCTTTTAAGAATATTAGTTTATTCCATGCATAAGATTGTATTTATTTTCATTTTAAGCCTCTAAAACACTATCTTAATCATTAATATACATGGATAAAAATATCTATTATTCATTACTTACTTGAGATGTTACAATTCCAATGTGATTCATAAGAATTGGGAACTGATCAAAATATCATAGTTCAATTTAAATATTTTTATTTCTTGATGATCCACAAGCATTCAAAGATGTTGTTGTGGGAAATAAGGCCAATTATTTAGATGGAGTGACAAATTTAATATTAGTGGTGAGTAACTTTAATAAGAATTTTTCCAAGAAACAACTAGTGGAATTCCAATACAAAGGGGTTATGGGATGTAGTACGATGTTTTAATGGTTAATATTATGTATATTCTTGGGAATTATGGAAAATACAGAGTCAAGATAATTCTTGGACACCAATTATAAATGATTAATAAATTATATCATAGAATATATGTCTCAATGGGAGTTTAATATTATTGAGAGTATGTTTTCCATATCTGTTCTGAGGAATCTAAAAATAACACATTTATATTTTCTATTTAAATTTTATATTTCTTGTAGTTCTGGATTATTGGGTAAAAGATAAAAATATCTATCTATGTTTTAAACGACCATATAGTTTCAATGTATCAATGTACTATAAAAGCATAAAAAAATTCAATTGGTTTTTAGTAAAATTTAGGTAGGCCTAATTCAATCCCCCGCCCATATTAGGTGTATTTTCTCAGTCCTATGAGGATTCATATTGATTTATTCTAACATAAAAACCAGAAATCACAAAACTCAAATCCCTAACAAGAACATTGACTAATACATTTATACATAATGTTAGATAAAAATTTGTAACATAAAATCAAACAACACCAATCCATATCAAGAACATTGACTAATCACTCTTAGGGATGACTATTAACCATGATCCCACACATTTAAAAATAACTATAAACTAATAATTCAAGAAAATAAAAATCCTAATTAAATTATAAATAATTTATCTTCAAAATTAGAAAAACATACAAAATTCTGAATTTAACATGAAAATAGATCCCCCAATTTGAACTTTTATCTCTATAATGCTATGGAAAATTAAGCACTGAATGATCTATAAAAAATATACTAAAAAACGAAAAATATTTCTAAACAAAAAAAAATCAAACCATGGTTGAAAGTAATGAAAAAGAGGTTTTGAAAGAAAAAATAAACAATAGATGATAAAACAAGACAAGATAATGAAGAAAACATAGAAAATATCATGAAAATGGAATAAAATTATCAACAATGGCCATCATAGATAACAAATAAGGCTTTGAAGTCGTCGCGAGTCGAGAAGAGCCACTAGATGTTTTGATTTCAAAGATCAATGAACATGAGTGTTTTTCAATCATGATAATTTTTAGATGACATTTAGAGTTGGTTGTTACCAAAACCAATGCCTATAATAAAATTGGAATCATTTTTTTATTATAACTAACACCGATAATATATATATATATATATATATTGCATTAGTTTTTTGGAAAACTGACACAAAAAATTATGCATATGGTGTCAGTTTTCTGCAAAACTGACCCCAAAAACATTTTTTTATTTTTTGCATTAGTTTTCACACAAAATAAAACACAAAATCATCATATTCTAGTTTATGGCATTGGTTTTTAGTATAATTGACACCAAAAACCACTAATAAAAAATTTTGGCATCGGTTTTACTAAAAACAGAAGCCATAAATTTCTAGCACATACCATTGGCTTTGGTTTATAAATAACTGATGTTATTACATTGTCATTAGATCCCATATTTCTACTAGTGATTATATCAAATTATAGTAATTTTAATATTTTTAATAACATTTATCGGATACATCCATTAATTAAAAAATTATTGAACCATAATTGTGCTTGAATTTAATTTAATGATTTCCTCCCTCAAAATTTAAAATAAACAATCAGAATGACGATACAAAATTTATCTTTAAAATTGATTTTTTTAGTTGATTTTTTCTTCTAAATTACCATATAAAAAATATATACCACTTATTAAAAATAGGAGTGTGACCTATTAGACTTCCCTTAGAATAAAACAATAAAAATGTATTAATTTTATCGAAGTGGCTCCTAGAGGCCATAAATGTTTTCCAAGGATGATTTCGGTCAAAAATATATAATAAAAGAAAATTATTACAAGTATTAGGGTAATTTTATAATAAATATAATATTATTTTTACCCTTAATTATTATATTTACCTTCAATAGTGATAAATTAAAAAAATACTAAGTTTCTATTCATATTATCCAAAAATAAAAGGGACAAATTTAATAAATTTAGACATTCTAATTCAAAATATGGAATCCATTTTTCAAAATTCGAAGAATAAAATTTTCTATAATTAATTTAAAATTAATCCCATTGACGGAATGAGAAAACATGTTTTTTAAAGTGAAAATGTTCAAAATATTGAAATGTTTTTATATCCAAATTCAATGTCAAGTTGATTCCAATTACCTAAATTATATTAAATGATAATAAAATTGAACTAATTATATTTTATAAACAATTCAAAATATTATTTTAACATATAAATTATTTTGAAAAAAAAGATATATTCAATTAAAATTTTATATTTTATTACAATTCATCAATAAATGAATCTTATCAGAAAGATAAAAAACGTTCAGTCAATTTTTTTATATTTATCATTAAAATAAGATCATGATTTTTAATATATAATTTATAAAAGTATCCAAAAGTATATTTAAAACATGTGCACCATCGAATGCAGGTAAAACAGTCTTTTTATAAAAATGGATTTATTTTTATATCAGTCTATAAAACAAAATAGATGGATATATAAATATTAGATTGAATATGCTATATATATTATTAATATAGTCTAAAAATTTTGATTTTTTATTTTATTGGTATAAAACACACTTGTACACATTTAAATAGTTTTTATAAAATCATTTTTACTATTTTAAATAAGTTTTTATATTTATTTCTAATTTATTTGTGTCCAATGGATTCAATGAAATATTTTCCTAAGTTAGTTAATCCTATTCATAAAAAATAGTTAAAAACTAGGAATTAATTTTTTTTAATAATACTATTAATAGTATATTGCAGTTTATTTTTTCTTGGAGTTGTGTGAATCCTAAGCTATTAGAGAGATTAAATTTCAAAAGATACACAGTACAAATTATTTGGGTTTTACAGTATATGAAACATTTCCATATATATAAAAATATAGGGTAACAATACTTTCTATAGATGGTGGATCAGGGGAGGCCCAATTTTTAGAACCCCCTCGACCACCTATTCAATTTTTTTCACTTATTATTCATTCCTTGCACCCCATTTAAAATGACACTAGGTGGAATGTAATATATAGAATTGAATTCTATCTTGTACCATTTCCACCATCATATCCATATCAATTGTCTCAAAATTAGTGGAACGATTCAATATGTATACTTACAATTGGATGGGTGGTCACAGAATCTCTAGGTATTTATAATAATAAATTAGATCATTCGTTACCACCTTAATATAAAAATGAACCTTCTATATAAAATGTTTGGTATACTCTGACATCATGTTCTCTATCTACTGCAAAGAGTGGAAATCCAAATACTTTTCTACAATAAAATACTCTGGGAATAAGTAGTGAATTATGAGGGACTTGAAACCCTTCCAATCCAACCCATGTTATACATTTCATATACCATATAATCCAGTGACCATGGATGGTACCGTCATCCTAGAACATTGTGAAGTTCTCCATTACTGACTCAAGTGTCTCTCAGATGTTGAAGACATGATCTATATTATCATTCCAGTCCTTCACATCATTGGGATCATTCATAACCTTAAAATAATTGGATGTATTACATAAAAACACTCATGGTTAATCTGTTTCTTCATCATCTTCTATTTTTTTCCTCAACAGCTTGGTTCTAATCTAATGATACATTATTGTTGATAACTTGAACAAACTATAGAATAGATTATAATAGATTTTGATCTATAAGAGGATTACCTTGTTGATAATATCTCATTTCACACACCTAGGGATCTCAAGGGAGAATTCAATGACGTATGATTTCTACATATGAATAGTAGGATGAAATGAATGGAAAACAAATAAATCATAGTTTAGAGAAAAATAAGATAATAGGAAACTCAGATATTATTCAAAACCTGATGTATGAGATACAAAACCCAACACATTATACTCAAATAAGGCTCATCACAGAAATATATGACTATAAACTCATCAAAATCTACCCCATAATTCCTTAAAATTAAATCTACTATCTACAAAATACTCATTACTGAGCATAACAATTCATTAATAAAAATATTTTCCCACCCCGACCTGGATACTCATCTTACGGGTATCTAAACCTAACTATTGAAAGACCCAAATATAATTTCTGAAACACATGTGTTATATACAACTACAAAAACATCAAAAAACAATAATAGGGAATGATTCTTCATAACCTGAATCAATATAAAAGAAGTATATTATAAGGCCCCATCCTGAAACCATACTTAATCTTGAGTTATTACAAGATTACACATTGAGGATCTTTTCAGGTTTAGAGTTTTAGAGAATTAGATCATAAAACATTCATTAGATTCCACATTTAGAAAAATTGGTTACATAAAATATAGTATTAATTTTTTTCCATCAACGGAAACATATTTAAAAATAAAGCATGGATTCTTTCTTGACACTTCCTTGACACTATCTTCATAACATGTACCTTTCCCTTGACTTATGAAAAACATTTCAAAAAAACATGGGATGAGCATAAAAATCTCAGTAAGGGTTATAAAAATATGGAAAGGAAACATGAGTTCATATATACATAAGAATGAAATCATACATTACCCATAAAACATAGGCACTTTAACATACCTCATAAAATCATGAATAAATCATAGAAATCATAAGACATAAAAGGTAACTTGAGGCATTCATAACATTCTTACGTAGAGAGTAACCCTCTTGGTTATGTTTGGAATACCCCCCACAGTATATTCCCTAAATCTCTTCGGAGAAACCTTAACATTTCACTCCCTCGCGTTACCCAATGCATTGGAGAGCTATGTCGGGCTCACATGCCCTTAGTTTATCACGGAACCACCCGTCTTCTTAATAATGCCCAAGAACCTCAACATAATCGTATCACATAAAACATGCATAAAGGAAACATAAAATTTCCACATTTCAATCTCAAGATATCAATACAACACATTGATATAAAAACATTATGAAAACCATTTTCAATACCAAAATCAATGAAAAGTAAAACATGGTATTTATTTTTCTTTTAAAAAGAATGTATGGCTTGTAGAGGAAGCCGAAACTCAAATAATGGTCACGGTGGCAGAGAAGTCGTTGTCGCCGCATACGTATGACAAAAACATTCCTTTTTTTCGTTTTGTAAAACGCTTCGTATAAAAAGATTCCTTTTGGATAAATGTAAAAGTCAACGGGGTTTATACACCGTATAAAATATGGTTGTGTATAAAACAAAATATTCCTCAATGAATGGAGATTGAGATGAAGTCCCTTACAAAGACGGTATCCTTCGTTTAAGGATAAATCAATTACATAATTATGTGTGAAAAACGAATACACCAAATATATGTGGATATTAAGTGTAAAATAATCAAAGGTCATTCACACATATTCAAAGGATGAAATATTCAATAACTATATGTTGAACCCAAAGAAATCGAAATTGGGTTAAGAAGTTCCCTTGACAGCCTAATGGCGTCACATCAAAATGAGTTGATGAGAGATAAAAAAAGGTATCTCATCACTTGGACATAACATTTACATCAATAAGGATATATGGGAACATATTTCCACATAACAATATGTAAATTAAAAGACCCAACAAAATAAGTCTTTTAAAAAGAGGAGGGTAAAAGGTTCCCTTTCCGACATGGGTATCTTTCGAAACATACACCTCGTGAAATAAGGACAATAAAACATTGATGTAAATACTCGTAAAAGTAATTATATTACACAATGAGTAAAATAATGGGTAGTACATACACCACTCAAAGGAAATTGTGGCAAATGTAGCATAAATCTCACAGGAATAAAAGTGAGATGAAAAATCCCTTACGAAAACTCGGCAGCCTGACGGCGCCACATAAAACATACAAAAATGGATTGATGAGATCAAATAGGGTATCTCATCATATTAACATAAATTTTATATAAATAGTAATGTAAAAGAACATCCCCCAACATAACATAGAGGAGATTAAAAGAAGTGACATAAAAGATAGTACTTAAAAAGAAAGAGAGAGAATAGATCTCTTGCGAAAATTTGGCAGCCTAACAGCGCCACTCAAAACTTCCAAAATGGATTGATCAGAGATAATAGGGTCTCTCATCATATGAACATAAAAATTACAGTAATACTAATATAAAAATAACATACCAATAACAAGAAATATGATCTTTAAAAGGAATGACATAAAAGAGTGTACTTAAAAAGAAATAGAGGAGTTGGATGCCTTACCTCGGGTCTGACTTGACTCGATCGTTCTTTAACGTCCAGAATAATAAACTTGAGTTAATTTACACTTTATTAAGAACCTTTTTCTAGTTAATTAATCCTTTTTCCATGTTATAAACATTACGTAATCATTTAAGTTAATAATGTATGTTTTGTCGATATTTGGTTCTTAAGTCGAAAGTGGACTTCTTACAATTACATGTTGTTCATGTGGTCAAATTTTCATTATATCCAGAATTATATTCATTATTTGGATAACAAATATATCATATATATCCAAAATATACATGTATTTATAATATTACATAATCATTTATAGGTAAGAAATGAAATGCACCGTTCATGGAGACGGTAAGCCGTACGTACGCATGAACGCTAATTGCATTTCTATGTCATACTTTAATTGAAAGAAAATAATAATGATATAAAGGTATATTATAATTCCAGTATAACATCATATATACTAATTTTAAATCCATCCTTTATACGTCCCACGTATGGCATTAACGAATCAAATCACTTTGAGGGGGCGGTAGTCCGCACTTCCTTAAATGAAAATATCGCGTTTACCCATAATGGAAACCATAAGGTATGCCATAAATGAAAAATAAAGAAGCTTAAGTAAAACATAAATATATTATATATCATATATAAACATAGTGACATATTAATGGCCACCTTTGAAGGGGTTATATGAATTTTAACAATCATCGTTTCGTGAGGCAGAAATTCGCCATCCACAGAAATAGTATGTTCTTTAACCATTAGATGAAGGTGTGTGTAAGTGTAGCTCAAATACTTCTTATAAAAACATCCTAGTATATTGAAGATACTGGAGTTGTTACAAAAGAAATGAATAAAAAGATTTTTGGGGGTTGGAGAAGCAAAATAAAACAAAAGGACTCAAGTGAATACATTACCTTAAAATCAGGTAACTCCCTTTGGTTTGAGCTCAAAGTGTAAGATTGGTATAGAGTAAGAGGTTTCCAACCTCTGATACCAATTGTAGGATCGAAATAGTGATGTAGATGCTCAATATACAAGAGGGGGGGGGGGTAATTGTATACTTTAATAATTCCTTTGGAACCTTTAAAGCTAATTAAGAATAACTATGTTTTCCTTAAGCAAAGGAAAATGATAAGTTTAACAAAGTTAAACTAAGCAAATTCACAACACCTCTAACACCGAATGCAAACTAGGAAAGAGATTCCAAATGAGGGTTCCTGAAATATGGTTCCAGAAATTGAAACTTAACAAAAGATTACAATATGAGATTCTACCTTAAAGTGTATAGAATCTAAATGAAACAGAGTACAAATAAAGAAGTATAAGAAAGTTATACTTTCCTTATAATACAAAATGCAGCGGAATATAAACAAGTAGTAAAACTACAAGTAACAAGATATAAGTCTTTTAACCAAAAGAGAAGGGTATCCAACAACCTTGGATAAATGTCCCTTGATTTATACTTTCAAGCAAGTCTCTCTTACCCACACCAGGGTAAGCCCTCGATACGAAGATCGGAGTCTCTGTCTTGCTATCCCCGCAAGCCCTCAACTTCAAGGTAGTTGGAAACCTCTGTCTTCCTCACCAAGGAAGCCCTCGAACTTCAAGGTAGTCGGCACCTCTGTCTTCCTATCCCCGGAAGCCCTCGAATGTAATCACCAACATTCGGAGTCGCACGAAGCTTTGAGAGTTAATAAGAGCCTCTCTCTCTAGAAATCACTTCAAGCAAATTAGTCAGCCTTTCAGAACATTCATCAGCTATCAGCAGCCCCAAGCTCTTTCAAATGAGCTCCTATTTATAGGTAAGATCGGCTCCTCCAACGGTCATATTTTCCTTAAAGATCGGAGGGACCTGTACACGTGTCACTTAGACAACGGTTAGTTTATAAAAAAACAGACGACATCGTTTTATAACAAAACAAGTGTAACAGATTGTACGACATCGTTTTAAATTCTAACATAAAAGTTCGGAATGAAAACTTCGGAGTGAAGGTTCGGAGTGTAAGGAACAATAGTAAAGAGTAGACAAATTTTAGAAGTGTAAGCAATATAAAAGTTCGGAGTCAAACAAAGATATTTTTCGGAGTCTGAATTAATTCAGAGTTTATAAAACAAAGATACTAAAATTCTGTTTAATAGGTGAATTCGGAATGAGAATTCGGAATAGGAATTCGTCATCAGAAATCGTAATGAGAACTCATCATCAGGATTCGTAATGAGAATTCGTCATCAGAATTTGTAATGAGAATTTGTCAACAGAATTCGTAATGAGAATTCGTCAAAAGAATTTGTAATGATAATTCGTCAACAGAATTCGTAATGAGAATTCGTCAACAGAATTCGTAATGAGAATTCGTCATCAGAATTCGTAATGAGAATTCGTCAACAGAATTCGTAATAAGAATTCGGAATGGGATTTATTCATTAGAATTCGTAATGAGAATTCTTCTTCAGAATTCGTATCCTGAATATGGAATAGAACTTAGTCAGAGTTCATATCCGGATTTCGGAATGAAACATCCTTATAGTTCTTGTCCAGAATCCGAATCCTAAAATAGAATGCTTTATATCAAAGTTTCAACGATTCCGAGAACATGAATCCGAATCTCATACTTAAGAAAAATATGGATGAAAATATGATAAGGATAATTTTTCTTATAAAACCGATTTTCCTTATAAAAGCAATTTTCCTTAAGAAATCAATTTTTCTTATAAAATCAATTTTCCTTAAGATAAGGTGTTTTTGATTTTCAAAACAAGAAGGAATGGAAAAGTCATAAGGAAAACATTATTGACTCAACACAAAGGCTTCCTTGGGAAGACTTCTGCCCAATGTGAGGATTCAAGGAGTTATAGAGGGATGTGTAGAGACAAAATGGGCAGGGTTTGGCTGAGCCAAAGGATTTGGGAGTGTGGGTATGGAGGTAGAGGTGGGGGCCTTTTTTAAGAGGAGAGGAGGGGCACTCTTGTAAAGTTACAAAATGTTACTTTATTTTCAAAAGCGTTTCGGATTTTAAAGGTCCGACATTGATGAATTTCGAGGATAAGGTGATAAGGTTTCAAACTCCAATCATCCAATAGGTTTTGGACATGTGTAGGTCTTAGATAGTACATTATGGTTTCATTTTATTTAAATCGTTAAATAATGAGGTCATCGCTGCATCATCATGATGTCATAAATAATTTAATTTATTTAATGTCTAAAAATTATAAAAAAATAATATGATGTAGGAAATATTTTTATCATTCCAATGACTATTTATAGTCAAAAATATGACTTGTATAACCCCATGTAAAAATTGTTTTAGTAAAACATCTCATGCTTGTGTCATTTTTACTTTAAAATTAAATAAAAAGTTATTTATGTCATTTCCCAAACAAAGTGGCTCCATGGGGTCCCCAAGTTGAACCATGGGTTTTCGTGGTCGGCCATGACACATCCAATGAGGGTAGGACATGTTTCAAGCTCATCTCATATTATTAAAACATTATTTTTACCTTAAACTACACTAATTACCTCTAATCGCGATTAAAAACTTAATAAGTCACTATTCACCAAAAAATTATTTTTATCCCATTGAACCACATTTTACATCTTAATGACAACCATTTATGTCGGATTTTTGAAATTCAAAATACAAAGATGGAAAAATTTCATTTAAACGGAAAATCAGTTTTTATAATTACCACTTAGTGGTTTCACTATTCATCAAAAATTGATGTTTTTCAGAAAATTACCAAAAACTAACCATAAGCTATATTTGATATTCTGAATTTAAAAATGATGTCTATTTTACAAAATTCTAAACATATAAGTTTCATTAATTAATTTCATAATTGAATCCCGCTGTTAAAACAAATAGCGTGTTATTATGAAACAAAATGTATCAAAAGATTGACACTAGTTTAAGTCTGATTTCAAAGTGAAATTAATTCCAACCACCACTATTGGATTAAATGGTAAAAATATATTCTAGTTTCACTTTAAAACCAATTAAAAAGATAATCTAATCATATAAATAAATTATATTAAAAAGTGGTTTTGAATTAAAATACAACATTTTTCACTATTCATTAAAAAATGAACTTTATCGGAAAAATACAAAAAATTTACACAAAGTAAATTTTGATGTCCCAATTCTAAAGAATAATTTATTTTGTCAAAAATAACACATAAAATTTTCAAAAAGTGGATTTAAAAGAGGATTTCCATCAAAAGGCGGTTAATCGACCCTTTAAAGAATATTAGAATGTTTATGCTTAAAATTGGATTCATTCGCATTTTTAATCCTCTAACATTTATTGTAAAAAGTAAAAATATTTGAAAAACATATATAATAATTTTGTAGTTAGTTCTATTCAATCTCTCCATCAAAATAGCTGTGCGTTAACTACCATTTTAAAATAATATTATTTTATTATTAGAGTGCAACGTAAGATTCCCAAGAAACTCATTGTTGGTGTTGGGTACGCCATCGAGCATAGCGTCCCCTTTAAAATTATATTAATATTTTATTCACAAATATGGATAAATGTGGAAATGTTATACTCTTTATTTACCTGGGGTGTTACATCCTTCCCCCCTTTTTGGAATTGCATCCTCGCAATTTTAAAATTGGGCTTGGAAACTCCATTGAAAATCCCACATCAAAACAATAGTCAGTAAAACAATCACCTTAAAATAAACAAAGAGAAGTACAAAAGTCACCTGATTTAACCCATATTAGGATTCCATGTAAGAAAATATGGATATGGAGGAGAAAACAAAGGGTCGTGTTCTGATGGAGAGTGATATTAAACATGTCTAGGAGAAAGTTAACCATAAGAAAATCACAAACTTGTAATGGGTTAAACGGTATTCGATTCCCCGATAGGAAAAGTTAATAGACAACATTTTTGTTTTAAGTTACTTTTTGTTGAGGAATTTATTCATAAGGAAACATAATCACATATCATGTTGACTTTCAACTTTTACTAGATTCCTTATTCAAACTTATATTTTTTCCAAAAGACGAGTATTTAGGGAGACTTGTTTGCATTAAGAGTACTATAATCAACTTCTAGAGAATCACCTAATCCACCAAAGAGAACTATATAATTCCCATGTCTTTAGGCTTTAACCAAAAACAAAACCAAAAAGGTTAGTACAAGGTAAAATAATCCAGAAAAAGATAACCCTTTAAAAAGAAAATCTATGCTTAATCTCCAAAATTTGTCCAACAAAACCCAAAGTTCAACGAGGACCATCCGATAAACAATTTGTCCATAAAATTCTACAATGTAAACCAATCTAAGATTGAAACCCAAATATTTGAAGGATTTAGTCATATAGTCTTCCAAGTTAAATCATAACATTTATCTCCAAACAACATCAGTTGCTCCTAAAGTCTCGTATTGAAAAGTAATTAACCTAATCAGATATCCTCCATGATAGGTTAATCATTTTCAGAAATAACCAAAAATAAACTTACTCTTAATTCATACAATCATATAACTAAAAAGAATCAATCAACCTAACCGGGGAATTCACGTAGTCCAGTGGTAGGCGATAAATACCAGTCACACTTTGGTTGTAGGTTCGATTCCCACAGCTTTGTCCGACACGACGGGTAGTCACACAGTCTGAATGTTGTCCTTTTTCCAAAACTATATAATTCTCAAATCATTCCCCAAAAGGGATAAAATCATCAAAAATAACCATAACATAATTTAACCTCAATTTTAACTCATGCCTTTCACTTCAATCATAACATATAGTAACCCATAATTACCTCAAAAGTAAGGATCATATAAACCCAAATGGTTCTTTATAACTATGTCCACAAAAGAACAGATAAATATTACTTGAATAAAATTTTCATATATTAAACATCAGGGTTACACATACTATAAAAAGTCTTCTAATGTAACCCCATCATCAAAAGAGACTTAATACTCTTAATAATTTCACCATAAATCTTGAAGCCCTTATATGTTGACATCTTACTCATTCAACATTCTTCATGACCCATTAACCATTCCTTTCCAACTTATTCTGAAATACGTCTTTCCTAAAAACAAAATCATGAATCATATCCTAAAATTCCAAAATAAGAAAACAATAGTTATGAAATAATCCATACCTTTGATTGGTCATTTTCAGTTACTTCATCCTCAATCAGAATGGAATTATGTATTGGTAAACGAACATTTATACGATCTTGGTGATCCCATTCATGAAACATCTTCATAGGACATGTGTTTGCGTAATGACCATGCACACCACATTTAAAACATTCAATTGATCCCTCAGAAAGAACTTCTTTCCCATTCCTCGAGTCAACTGGATGCTTCCTTTTACCAGGGCAGGTTCTTGATTTATGACCTTCATTTCCACATCTATAGCATATTTCTGTCCCTTTGAAACATTTTCCTAGGTGTTTCATTCCACATCTTTGACACATAGGTTTTTGAACACACATACCTTTATGATTATTACCTGTACTTCCTTAGGGATTTGTTTCTCGCATATATGATTCCTTATAGAAATCAGCAAGGTTTAGGTGGTCAATAATGACTCTAGATAGTTGGTTGAGGATAAACACAAGAGTTCTCATTGCAGCTCCCATATCATTCAGTTGCTCGCTCAAAAAAACTGTCACAATTTCCTTCACATCCACTGTTAATTTGGTGCCTGCTAGATCCATCCATTTACTAAAACCAAAAAGGTCAGTGTGAGTATATCAACAAAACCATCATGTACTAATGTGGAAGATAAACACTAAGATATACTTACTCATTCACTTTATCTAAAACTAGGACTCTTTCTGAAATCCTAACCGTTATGGTAATGTCACTTATGCTTAAAGAATACCCTAACCTCTAAAGTTATCTAAACCGACCTCGGATACAAACTATAAGGCCCCAACCATAAACCATACTTAATCTTGAGTTATTACAAGATTACCCATTTAGGATTTTTTCAAGTTTAGATTTTTAGAGAATTAGATCATAAAACATGCATTACATTCCACATTTTCAAAAAGTGGTCACATAAAAGATAGTATTCAGTTTTTTCCATCAACGGAAACATATTTAAAAATAAAGCATGGATTCTTTCTTGACACTTCCTTGACACTATCATCATAATATGTACCTTTCCCTTGACCTGTGAAAAACATTTCAAAAAAACTTGGGATGAGCATAAAAATCTCAGTAAGGGTTATAAAAATATAGAAAGGAAACATGAGTTCATATATACATAAGAATGAAATCATACATTACCCATAAAACATAGGAACTTTAACATACCTCATAAAATCATGAATAAATCACAGAAATCATAAGACATAAAAGGTAACTTGCGGCATTCATAACATTCTTATGTTGGGAGTAACCCTCTTGGTTACGTTTGGAATACCCACCACAGTATATTCCCTAAATCTCTTTGTAGAAACCTTAACGTTTCACTCCTTCGCATTACCCAATGCATTGGAGAGCTATATCGGGCTCACCCGCCCTTATTTTATCACGGAACCACCCATCTTCTTAATAATGCCAAAGAACCTCAACATAATTGTATCACATAACACATGCATAAAGGAAACATAACATTTCCACTTTTCAATCACAAGATATCAATACAAAACATTGACATAAAAACATTATGAAAACCATTTTCAATACCAAAATAAAAGAAAAGTAAAACATGGTATTTATTTTTCTTTTAAAAAGAAGGTATGGCTTGTAGAGGAAGCTGAAACCCAAATAATGGTCACGGCAGCGGAGAAGTCGTTGTCGCCGCATACGTATGACAAAAACATTCCCTTTTTTTGTTTTGTAAAACGATTTGTATTAAAAGATTCCTTTTGGATAAAAATAAAAGTCAAAGGGGTTTATACACCGTATAAAAGAAGGTTGTGTATAAAACAAAATATGCCTCAACGAATAGAGATTGAGACGAAGTCCCTTACAAAGACGACATCATTGGTTTAAGGATAAATCAATTACATAATTATGTGTGACAAACGAATACACCAAATATAAGTGGATATTAAGTGTAAAATAATCAAAGGTCATTCACACATATTAAAAGGATGACATATTCAATAAATACATTTTGAACCCAAAGAAATCGAAATTGGGTTAAGAAGTTCCCTTGACAGCCTAACAGCGTCACATCAAAATGAGTTGATGAGAGATAAAAAAAGGTATCTCATCACTTGGACATAAAATTTACATCAATATGGATATATGAGAACATATCCCAACATAAAAATATGTAAATTAAAAGACCCAACAAAAGAATTCTTTTAAAAAGAGGACGGTGAAAGGTTCCCTTACCGACATTGGTATCTTTCGAAACATACACCTCGTGAAATAAGGACAATAAAACATTTATGTAAATACTCATAAAAGAAAGTATATTACACAATGAGTAAAATAATGGGCAGTACATACACCACTCAATGGAAATTGTGGAAAATTTAGCATAAATCTCACAGGAATAAAAGTGAGATGAAAAATCCCTTACGAAAACTCGGCAGCCTAACGACGCCACATAAAACAAACAAAAATGGATTGATGAGATCAAATAGGGTATATCATCATATTAACATAAAGTTTATATAAATAGTAATGTAAGAGAACATCCCCCAACATAACAAATAGGTGATTAATAGAAGTGACATAAAAGAGAGTACTTAAAAAGAAAGAGAGAGGATAGATCTCTCACGAAAATTCAGCAGCCTAACGACGCCACTCAAAACTTCCAAAATGGATTGATGAGAGAGAATAGGGTCTCTCATCATATGAACATTAAAATTACAGTAAGAGTAATATAAAAGAACATCCCAATAACAAGAAATATGATCTTTAATTTACACTTTATTAAAAAACTTTTTCTAGCTCATTATTCCTTTTTCCATGTTATAAACATTATGTAATCATTTAAGTTAATAATGTTTGTTTTTTCGATATTTGGTTCTTAAGTCGAAAGTGGATTTCTAACAATTACATGTTGTTCGTGTGGTCAAATTTTCATTATATCCAGAATTATATTCATGATTTGGATATCATATATATCATATATATCCAGAATATACATGTATTTATAATATTACATAATCATTTAGAGGTAAGAAATGAAATGCACCGTTCATGGAGATGGTAAGCCGTACGTACGCATGAACGCTAATTTCATTTCTATCTCATACTTTAATTGAAAGAAAATAACAATGATATAAAGGTATATTATAATTCCAGTATAAAATCATATATAATAATTTTAAATCCATCCTTTATACGTCCCACGTATGGCATTAACGAATCAAATCACTTTTAGGGGGTGGTAGTCCGCACTTCCTTAAATGAAAATATCGCGTTTACCCATAATGGAAACCATAAAGGTATGCCATAAATGAAAAATACATAAGATTAAGTAAAACATAAATATATTATATATCATATATAAACATAGTGACATCTTAATGGCCACCTTTGGAGGTGTTATATGCGTTTGAACAATCATCGTTTCGTGAGGCAGAAATTCGCCATCCACAGAAACAGTATGTTCTTTAACCATTAGATGAAGGTGTGTGTAAGTGTAGCTAGAATAATTCTTATAAAAACATCCTAGTATATTGAAGATACCTGAGTTGTTACAAAATAAATGAATAAAAAGAGTTTAGGGGGTTGGAGAAGCAAAATAAAATAAAAGGACTCAAGTGAAGCCATTACCTTAAAATCGTGTAACTCCCTTTGGTTTAAGCTCAAAGGCTTCCTTGGGAAGACTTCTGCACAATGTGAGGCTTCAAGGAGTTAGAGAGGGATGTGCAGAGACAAAATGGGCAGGGTTTGGCCGATACAAAGGCATTGGGAGTGTGGTTAAGGAGGTAGAGGTGAGGGCCTTTTATAAGAGGAGAGGAGGGGCACTCCTGTAAAGTTACAAAATGTTACTTTATTTTCAAAAGAGTTTCGGATTTTAAAGGTCCCACATTGATGTATTTCGAGGATAAGGTGATAATGGTTCTAAATACACTCATCCAATAGGTTTTGTACATGTGTAGGTCTTAGATATTACATTATCATTTCATTTTATTTAAATCGTTAAATAATGAGGTCATCATTGCATCATCATGATGTCATAAATAATTTAATTTATTTAATCTCTAAAAATTATAAAAAAACTCTATGATGTAGGAAATAATCTTATATTTCCAATGACTATTTATATTCGAAATTATGACTTGTATTACCCCATGTAAAAATTGTTTTCGTAAAACATCTCATGTTTGTGTCATTTTTACTTTAAAACTAAATAAAAACTTATTTATGTCATTTCCAAACCAAAGTGGCTCCATGGGGTCCCCAAGTTGATCCATTGGTTTTCTTGGTCGAACATGACACATCCAATGAGGGTAGGACATGTGTCAAGCTCATCTCATATTATTAAAACATTATTTTTACCTTAAACTACACTAATTACCTCTAATCGCGATTAAAAATTTAATAAGTTACTATTCACCAAAAAATTATTTTTATCCCATTGAACCACATTTTACTTCTTAATGACAACCATGTATGTATGATTTTTGAAATTCAAAACACAAAGATGGAAAAATTTCATTTAAACGGAAAATCAGTTTTTATAATTACCACTTAGTGGTTTCACTATTCATAAAAAATTGAAGTTTTTCAGAAAATTACCAAAAATTAACCCTAAGTTATATTTGATATTCCAAATTCAAAAATGATGTCTATTTTAAAAAATTCAAAACATATAAGTTGCATTAATTAATTTCATAATTGATTCCCGCTGTCAAAACAAATAGCGTATTTTTATGAAACAAAATGTATCAAAAGATTGACACCAGTTTAAGTCTGATTTCAAAGTGAAATTAATTACAATGACAACTATTGGATTAAATGGTAAAAATATATTCTAATTTCACTTTAAAACCAATTCAAAAGATAATCTAATCACAAAAATGAATGAGATTAAAAAGAGGGTTTGAATTAAAATACAACAGTTTTCACTATTCATTAAAAAATGAACTTTATCGGAAAAATACCAAAAATTTAAACAAAGTAAATTTTGATGTCCCGATTCTAAAGAAGAATTTATTTTGTCAAATATAACACATATAATTGTCATAAAGTGGATTTAAAAGAGGATTGCCATCAAAAGGCGGTTAATCGACCCTTTAAAGAATATTAGAATGTTTACGCTTAAAATTGGATTCATTCTCATTTTTAATCCTCTAACATTTATTGTAAAAAGTAAAAACATTTGACAAACATATATAATCATTTTGTAATTAGTTATATTCATTCTCGCCATCACAATAGCTAGGCGTTAACAACCATTTTAAAATAATTTTATTTTATTATTAGAGTGCAACGTAAGATTCCCAAGAAACTCATTGTTGCGTGTTGGGTACGCCATAGAGAATAGCGTCCCCTTTAAAGTTATCTTAATATTTTATTCACAAATATGGATAAATGTGAAAATTTCATAATCTTTATTTACCTGGGGTGTTACATATATATAAAAAATAGATCTGTGGTATTTCATAAAACAAGGAGTTCCAATGGTATGTGTATAATTCAAACTTATCCATATCAAATACTGAAGTTCATGTTACACAAAATCAAAAGGGAAAAAATTAAATGCTTTATGTGTTATTTTTAGATAAAATTCCACTATCTCACCCCTAAATACCAAAACCAAATTGACAGAAACCTCACAGCCTCACTAAAGTGCCTTACCCTTTCTTGAATTAGATGATTGTACATGGTCTACACACCCACAAGGAAGTGTGTAGGGTGTGAGCTAAGAAGGATCAGTTGGACCTCAACCAGGTGTTCCATATCATGTTTCTATATGATAATCCTGATATGATCATATCCAAGGAAAAAATGGTATGATAATTTTAAAAAAAATTATAAAAACTAAATGTTAATATATCATATTTTTTACAATTCAAACAAAAAAGAAAAAAATAGACAAATAATAATTCTAATAACCATTTTTAGCCAACTAATTTATATCAGATCTAAAACAAACATAAAATCCACAAAAAATGGTAAACAAGCCAGGGATCACAAAAGGTGAGGATCGATAGAACACTCATACATAATTAAATGACTACTAGGGACAAAAAGTAATTAGTACCCATGCATCATGTCTATATAATAGTGGAATGACATTGAAAAGACACCCCCAACAATATCTATCATGTCCTAGATCCCATTAATCTATGTTATAGGAATATAAGGACATACCAGAAAATAAACAAAATTATAATACAAATGGATGTGGCCTCAAACATTACCCTCTGTATATGTCCCAAAGGAGCCAAGGTGTTTCTATTATCAAATAATTTAAAATATAACTTCTTACAATTCAAAAAAATTAAAAAAAAACCATTATTCTTAAAAAATGAATTGAAAATCCTCATTTCAATCCATTTAATAATTCATTGAAAAAAATATTTCTTTTATAAAAAATGAAGGGAAGAAAATCTTTACTCAAAAAACCATTTCCAGACAACAAATAAATAAATAACGAATCATTCCAATTCTTTTATAAAATAATTTTATAATTCATTATTATTCAATTTTAATCCAACATATGATAGAGATAGAACAACTTACCCCAAAAATTGAGTGAACACCAATTACGACGTGATTCAATCACTAAGAGAAACATGGAATCCCATAGTAACAAATGGATGCCCTAACATCAATGATCACAACTTGTAATTGAATTACACCAGAAAATTATTTATGATAAATGTTACATCGATACATACCTTGAAAATATTACACATAGCACCACAAATAGTATGATATTTGGTCTTTAGATGAAAATAAAAAAACATATCAATAATTAATTAGAGAAGAATTACCAAATGATCATAGAAACTATAATTATAACCCAACACTAGTTCCAATCCCAATAAAAATAAAGAATAAATTATGTGTAATGCCCTGACCCCAGTTACCTAGAGTCAGTGCATTATTACACACCATTCGAATGATCACAAGAGATCAAGTCCCAATAGACCGATCAGTTTAGTATTCTTTGATGTACTAGATACATACATAAGTTTTACATTACAATATGAATTGAAAAAAAAAATTATGTCACCTTTTAAAACACTATTTTCTCGTAGTCTATCCCTGCAGTTCAATCATAATATACTTCTTCACATCCTAGAAAATATATAACATAATAAATGTGTGAGATCAAAGGAAAATATAGAGCAGAAATTATTATAAATAAGCGTAAACATTTGAGGAAAGGTATATGACTGAAACACAGTCCTTTTAAAGTGAGACTTCAACATAATATGGAAATGATAAATCAAATAATTCCATTTACTTATTCACATAGATATTCTACTAGTTGAATAATCACATGTAATATAAAAAGCTAATCTCATAATGTCAGAATACAGAATGACGGACATCAAAAGTACATACTCAAGGACTCGTACCAAGACTAGAGATAAAAATACTTTCAAGTCCTTGTTCAAGACAATAGTTTTTCTCATGAGACCTACTGATTCATCGAGGGACCATATCAGGACCCTCATGTCACCTACTATGTCCAATTCATTCTTCATTTGAAAAGGGAGAAATATAACATAAAAAATTATATTAAACTACCATAAAAAAATGTTAATAATTTAACCATAAAACATGAGTGTAATAAAATAGCACATCAACAGTCAAACATATCATAACACTATCAATAAAACATGGAGTATTGTTTCATAATAAATCATCTAAAATTTAACATAAAATTCAACAATAGATATTGACACATATGAAATCAATCCAAAGACTATTTGGGAGATATATATCCTTCTACTTTAAAATAATATAAAGTCACGTATTTATAAAATAAAATATTTATTTTGAAAATATTCTTATAAGATTGTATGAGAGTCGTCTAAGGTGTTTTTACGGTGGAAAATAGCTTCACCCACCGTATATGTTAAAAAACATTCATTCCTTAATTTGTAAGAAAATTCATAAATTAACTTGTTGGGAAAACGACAGAAAGATTCATTTAAAAACATTTTATTAAAAGTAAAACAATGGTATAAATGACTTTAAACCATGTTCTATTAAATACTATTTTTTTTTGAAATACATTGTTAAGAAACACAGATGTGGATGAGAATGACGCCCAAGTAGACTTATGTATAAACAACCTCAGATAATAAAGATATTGTAAAATTAACCATTACCTTGTACTTTTCATTAGTCTGGGGTACATTAGCCTCATATATAATGGTGAAATAATGGTTATTATTTTATATAAGAACCACATAAATAAAAATTATATCATATATGATCCTCTAATACTGCTTCACAACTAATATTTCAATAGTATCATTTTTTCAGGTGTTAACTGATTCATTTTACTTTATATGATTCTTTACAAAAGTCATGTTTGTTATGGATCATATGTATTTGATTCATATCTGGAATTATATTAAGTCCGTAAAAATTATTTTTTAATCATAAAATGAAAATTATTTTTGAATGGTTACGATGGGGAATAAAATCTCATCACGTTGTGGAAAAGGTAATCCGTACATACGCATGAGCGACAATATCATTATATTGATGTTGAAATAGTATTTAATTATATGGTATATTATATATACATATTTATTAATAGGTTTTATTTATTATTACATAAACTATACTCATTATTATACCCTTCCAAATAATGAAGTGTTTAATAACAAACTATACCATGATGTGGATACGGTAAGATGTACATTCGCATGTATGGTTAATTTTTCATTCATAGGATAGATATAATAATTAATATTGTTGTAACATATTTATAATAACATCTTAGTATGTATAAGGTACTATATTTATTATTTTAGTATGGAAGCATCCAAGGAAAAGGAAGCATAGGAAGAAAAGAACATTGAAAGTGGTGATAAAAGAATTACCTTTTCTTCAGATTCTTCCTTTTGATTTGAACAATAGGGATCCTTAGGATAGGCTTAGAATGAATTTAAGGACTCTAAGATGAAGTGAGGATAGTTTAGAGGATATTTGAGCAAGTCTTGGCCAAGCCAAATGGCTTTGAAGGTGTAAATTTAAGAGAAGAGGAAGTACCCTTTTATTAAAGAGGTAAGGGGAACTTTAGGGAAAGTTTGAATTATTAATTTATTCTAAAATTATTTTCGGTATCTAATAGATCTAAATGGATTTATTTTAAGGATTATATGGGTATGGGTTGACAACCTCTCAACCAATAGGTTTTAGACATGATTAGGTCACCATAGTAACATTATATTTAGAATTTTCTCTTTGTTAAATATTTCAACTTTTACCACGTCTTCATGAAGTCTTATACTACATGTTTAATATAATTACTATAAAATTCCAAGATAACCTCAAGTGGTTATGTAATGAAATATGCAACATTATCAATGTTGTTTGACCGAATCTATGAATTTTAGGACTATTAAATCTTTTAATAAAATAGATTTTGTTTTAAAAACTCATTTAAGTCAATTATGATTGTATTTAGTATTTGGTTTTTGTGAATGTCATAAATACAT
This sequence comes from Viscum album, assembly GCA_963277665.1. Lineage (NCBI taxonomy): Eukaryota > Viridiplantae > Streptophyta > Magnoliopsida > Santalales > Viscaceae > Viscum > Viscum album. The sequence goes on from OY728139.1 coordinate 286,659,464, forward strand.
TATTACTTTGAAACAAATACATTTTATCAAAAAAAATATTATATTTAACTATAAAATTATTGTATGGAATCAAAAGATTCAATTGAAATTTATTTTTATATTTATAATATGAATTATATTAATCTTTCATTAACAAGGTAATTACCACATCATCATTGCATCATAAATAAATTTAATTATTTAATGCCAGTAAATTATAAATAAAAGAATATGATATAGGACATTATTTTATATTTCTAATGGATATTTATAGACTAATTTATATAATGTATAACCCTTTATTAAAAATGGTTTAGTTATTCAAATTTTAATATAATGTAAAGACCCGAAAATTTCAAGGAATTTTTTTTCTTAATTTTGTTTGGAATTTTACAAGAACGCAGTTTCTAACGGCGCCTGATTCCGAGGCCCGATATGCCTAGAATAAATTTCTGAAGTTTAGCTTGGGTACATTCAGTGAACGAACGAACAGGTTTTCCTAACTTTTGAACCGGTGCTCAGAATTGATATTCGAGGGCACCGATGAAACCGCAACTCCGGTAATTGCTTAAGAGCACCTTTTTCGAAGGTACGTTTACTCGGGAGGAGTTGTTCATAATATGAGGAATAAAAATAATTGTTTTACAATTTTCTTTTATTTCTTTACTAAGAGTTTTAAGTGTTAAGTGAAATAAAGTTGTGTCACAACTTTATTTCTCCCTTATAAGTGGTTTATCTTCCATATGAGGGAGTTGGGGTGGGACCCACGGAATCCTAACTTCTCATGTTAGGATATTTGTGAGGTGGGGCCCACACAAGCCCCATCCCTTCAAATTCTTAAAACTCCCTCTTAAGTGTGTAACCCATAAAAACTCACCATTGATTAGGGTGACTTTCCCTCTCCCCACTTTAATTCAAAGCCAACACATTAACATAATTAAGTGAGTTATGTGTTTTGAATTTAGAGTTTTTGAAAATGCTTGCATAAGTGAATAAACTAAGGAAATGCCTTATTTTATTTCAGTTTGGTTTTTGATGTGGAAATTTGTGAGAGGGAGAGTTCTATACTTTGAAGAACTTCATCTTCCACATTGAAGAACGTAAATAACGGTCCTTCTCCGACGAAGAACATCGACCCTTCGACTTAGAAGACTCGGTGACCCAGATTCCTCCGTCTTCATCTTCCTAAATGAAAAGGGAGAAGTCACCGACCGCGGTGATCATTTCCAACGAAAACGTACCTTCCGTCTTTATCATAGCAACAATTGTGGAGTCATCGTTTCCTCGTCAGACGCACCCTGGCGTCCACGAAATCTACGTCTGACCCCGCGACGCCATTCTCCGCGACACCCGATGGGCGACGTCAAATATACATGTAGGGGAATTTATTTGCTGTTCACTTATCTTTTGAGAATAGAATGACGAGCGCGGACCAACCAATTCCAGGTTGATCCGCGGATCGTTCGTTCATGCAGATTGATGTTGAGGATTATTGTTTTTGTCCGTAAATTATTTCTTTGTCGTACGTCGACTTTAATTAGACGGCTGCATGCTATCATTATAACGGGAGGAGTTCGGACCACACGAACACATCCAACCCTCCTCCCCCCTTATTGTTTGAATATGTAGCGGCACATGAAAGGCGGTGCGGTGCCATTGCACCGCGCGGAAATTATGAGTAAGGGCTAAGAAGCGCAGCGCCGTCGCGTCGCGCCGATGAAGTTGAACAAGCCACAGAGCCATCACGCCATGCCGGAAAACGAAAACGAAGCCGCGAAGGCATTTTGAAGGCTTTGCAGCGAAGGTTGGGTCCCGAGATGACCTCTAGCGATGACCGTAGGCGAATCGGACCACCGGAGCGCGTCTGGTGGTCCACGGAAACCCCCACCGGCAACCCACGCCGGCGCGGCGGGGCTGGCGGTCGGGGGCAGCGGCGCCCAGAGCGCCGCCGAGAAAAAAATCTGCCACGACTGAAGCCGCGGTGGCGGAGAGTGGTCCCGCGACCGCGCGGGGTCGGAGGGGGGCGGCGGGACGCGGCCGGGTGCCGCGTCCGCTGGCACGGGCGGCCCCAAGCGGGGCCGCGGTTCTTCACGCGGGGGCAGCTCCCTGCTCCGCTCCGCTCGGCCGTAACCGGCCGAGCCGACCCACCAGCCGGGCCGGGTCACGCCATCCAGGACGGACCCGGACCCGGGTCAGGTGGGCCCGGTCCGGGCCGACCCAGGGGGTCTCGGGCCAGGTCGATATCGGGCCCGAAACCCCCGTTTTCGGACCCCTCACAGTCTTTCGCCCATATCTTGAGTTGTAGACCTCCGATCGACGCACCGTCAGCAGAGATGCGATCCTTGGATCAAGGTGGTCGTTTCAGGATATCGCACTCAAGGTTTCAGAATTATTTGGATTTGGCCGGGTTGGTTCGTACACGAAACCAACCGGGCCCTCGGAGCGGAAACATGCATATCTTGAGCTCCAGACGTCCGATTGATGTGCCTTCGACTTTGATGGATTCCTTTAGGTCAGACGGATCTTTTTTCTTACTCTGCTTGAGATTTGGATGCCGTTGGAGTGCGGTCGGGTTGGTTCGCTCATGAAACCAACCGGGCCCCAGGAATCAAAAAGCCAATAACTCACAGACTGGGCATTCGATTGACGCGCCGTCTATCTCATTGAATTCCTCTTGATGAGAAGGAACTTTTGGAATACTTAACCCGAGTTTTGGTTGCAGTTGGATAGTGTCTGGGTTGGATTGCACCCGGAATCCAACTGGGCCCCTGGAACGGAAAAGCTGATAACATTCAGACTGGACGTCCGTTTGACGAACCGTTAGCGGCGATGGTGATTACGTTGAGAAACGGTCCCAATGATTATACCCTATGAGAGTTCGGGGTAAAGTTGAGATACAACCGGATTGGTTCGCACACAAAACCAACCGGGCCCCGGTGACGAAAAGGCTAGTAACTCACAGACCGGGCGTCCGATTGACGCGCCGTCTGTTGCGTTGAGACCCCTATGATGAGGCGGTCCACTGAGATTCTTCATCATGGGATTTGTTATACTTGGAGTATCGACCTGTAGCTCATGGAGAGGACCCTCCCAGAGACGAGCGTGCAGAGTATGGAGACCGTGTAGCCGACTGAGACCTGACGACTGCTTGACCGACTCGACTTGGAGTGAGTCGACTAGCCCACTTGACAGAGCACTACTTTGTGAGGTGCAGACCCATGGAGGATAGAGCACTACCTGTGTGACAGTGTAGACCCGCGGTACTCGTCCGGAGAGTACCTCTGCAGGCTACTAGGGGGTGTGCACTACTGTGTTTGGGTGGCACACCCCGGATTTAAGCCCTACTATGTTTGGGTGGCTGACCCGCGATACTTTACAGGAGGAGTACCTCATTAGTCTTAGGTTAGTGAGTAGTACCTCAGAGTCATGACAGGACCACTGTACACTCCAGAGACACGGCTCTTCAGCAGTTACAGTTTCGATAATGAAAATCCTGGTTTGAGCTGAGTCTTTGACCACTGTGTTTACCTCATGATTGAGATGGGTCACTTGATAACTTAGGTATATGTATGGGTATATACCTGGGTGGTGGTTATCCATTGATTTCTTAATCCTTGTGTTCCTAATGATTGAGATGAATTACTTGATAACTTTGGTATATGTATGAGCATATACCTAAGTAGAGGTTATCTGTTGAGATCTTCTTTGTGGTTATCCTTGTTGGTTTTAGTGATTCCTTGAGGGTCTCGGGGTCCCTACTGAGTATCTTTATACTCACCCATGCACGGGCTATGCCCGCACCTCGTTGTGTTGGTTGCAGACGACGGGCAGAGCTGACAGAGGCCGAGTGTTTGAGGACTAGATGGTACCTGGAGGTGGACCACACGACGAGTCAGTATCCGGAGGTGGAATTCACAGCGAGACGACACTCGGAGGGGGTTGACGGGTGAGATCATTGAGGAGCTGCGCTATCTATACCTACCCTTCAGGTAGGATCCGTGTTGGACGATCTAGGAGCTGTGCTATCTGTACCTACCCTTCAGGTAGGATCCGAGGAGGACGACCCAGGAGATGCTTCCTTTCTTCCAACTGTTTATCTTTTTCTATTGTACTTTCGATCAGTTGTAGCTGTACTTTCAGTTGGGTTTGTATTCTGGCCCATTTACTTTTCAGCACTTTATTTTGTACTTAGTGTTTTACTTCCGCTTGTACTCTGTAGTGTTTTGTTTACTTTTATAATGGAAATGCCTTCCCAGTTATCGGGATTTACGCATTTGGTGCTAGTCGCCAGCCCCTGGCCTATGGAAGGCGGGCTTGGGGTTGTCACGGCATGGGCCCCGAGGACGGGTCGTGACAAATTGGTATCATAGGAGTCGGTTCTACCGAAGAACTTATAACTTTGATATTTTCATTCTGTGATGCAATAGTGTTAAGGGTATCAAGTGTGGTCTTCAGTTCAGGGAGTCCAGTGTTGGTGCGGGCGGCCGACGTATCCATACACCAGGACCCTGACAACTGATTTCCGACTTTGTGCAAAAAAAAAACACTGATTGTGTGTGTGTTTTCAATGGTTTTTCCTTAAAACAGCTCAAACCAGGTCAACTCACCAGGTATAATCGTTTGACCATGTCACGATGTTTCTTTCAGGATTCCTATTCACGGACGACCAGCTAGAGCCCAGAGGGATGTGCGTACTGACAGCCTGCCGAGCGAAGAGGCTTCGTTACAGGGCCCTCTTGCAGTTGAGGCACCAGCGGTACTACCATACATTGGGCCACCAATGCCACCAGCCCCAGCAGTAGGCGATGCATGCCACTTGAGCGCACTGCACGAGTTCTAGCACCAGAGGCCACCCATGTTCTGGGAAGAGATAGACCCGCAGGCGGCTGAGGATTGGCTGGAGGCAGTGGTGAGAGTCTTCAGGCTAGTGGGGACGCCTGCAGACTTCTTGGTGATCTTTGCTGCTAGCCTTCTTCAGGCAGCAGCATGCAAGTGGTGGTGCCACTTGTTCCAGTTTTGCGACAGGATGACCTTCGCATGGGAAGACTTTGAGACCTTCTTCAGGGTAGAGTTTGTGTCAGTAGCTCTACACCCCGAGCATGTTCAGGAGCTGCTGCCTTTGCCGCTTGTTTTTCGATCAGTAGCCAAGTCATCTGTGGGCAGTAGACAGATGATGCAGAGGTGCAGGAGGACCAGACCAGCAGTTGGGTGATCTTGGGTTTTAGGAACGGTGGTGCGGGGCACCCGGGGTGGGGCCAGAGCCAGCCGTACGAGGAGAAGGAAGTGTTATGAATGCGGCAGGAAGGGTCACCTAGCACGTGACTGTCCGACCTCCCGCACTGTCGATCCACAGGCATTGGAGGAGCCACCGAGGCAGAAGCAGCGACGAGTGCTTGAGTGACAGCCGAGCAGTGGACAAGGAGGTAGAGCTCCGAGAGAAGGTGGATAAGAGCAGAACTAGTGGATACATCCCATGTACTTCTAGTTCCATATTGTTGTTTTATTCATGTCTTTGTAATATGAGCTGCAAAAATAAAAAGACACTTATCTTTGTGATGTTTTATTTTATGTTCCTTTGTTTGGTTGATACTGAGAGGTCCCGGTTAAAACTATTGACTTGACCCTCACATTCGAGATTTCTACTGGAGGAGACCCAGTGACCTCACACTGATGCTGACAGCGTGACTCGACCCTTGGAGGTGAGAGTGACGGTTGGATCTCTTGGTAGTTACGTCGAGGCCTTACGACGTCATCCATGGCATGAATGTATCATCCATGTCAGGATTGACTATATTAGGAAATGGGGATGGTTCATCCAGGGGATGAGACCGAGTTTTTCTTTTCGGCAAAAGAGAAATTTTAGCAGCTCTTTTAGATCATATGAAAAGAAGGTGCAGATCATCCAGGAGCGGATGAAGACTGCATAGTTCAGTAAGAAACATGAAACCGGTGCCAGTCTTAGAGACCCGAGCATGTTAAATGTTTCAAGAAGAGGAAGCTTTAAGGGGAGATGAGTCTGCGAAGCAGCAGACGTGGAAGCAGAGCTAGGAGAGCAACATGAGGTGGTGTACATCTTAATATGCTACAACCACCCGCCTTAGTTATCCCCGCTAGGCTCAGGGAGCTGAAGGGTGGAGGAAGAGTGCGGCTGCATGCAGTCAAGGAGTGTGACCCAATGGCTCTAAAAATGATTCAAGGGACAGTCTATGTCCACTACAAGCTTCTTTAGTAATGGACATCGATATGAATCATTCCTTGCTTTCACAAATCATGTTCCAGACCTACAGTTTTTGGTAAGCCGTGGACTTGACCCTCACGTCTGGAGATACATTGGGAGGAGACTCGATAATCACACTTACGCCGACGGTGTGGTCAAACCCTCGAGGCGAGAGTTTCGGTTGGAATCTCTTGGTGGAAGCGTCATGGCCTTACGATGTTGGTTTGAGTATAGACTGGGAAATCACATTTCATACACAAATTGACGGTATTAGGCAAAAAGGTTGTGGTTTAACTATGATGTCGAGATGGGTTTCCCTTGGTCGGAAAAAAGGAAACCCCAAGCAGAACTGGATAAACTCATGCACAGGAGGGTGCCACCGATCACTCTTGAGTCGGTCAACCTTACCCCCGTGGCATCAGTCATTTTGAGTTTCAGTTCTAGCAGGAATTGGAGACCTCTAGAGTTCGAGGATGACAATCACGTCCTTATACGGGTCTCACCTTGACGAGGTTTACGAAGATGTGTCCAAGGCGGAAAGTTATCTTCAAGGTTCAACGGACCTTTCTAGGTCCTCAGCTAGGTAGGCGTGGTGGTTTATCGCTTGACCCATCCACCTCAATTGCACCATGTGCATGACGTTTTCCAGGTATCTGAACTGAGGAGGTACGTGCTCGACCCTTCGCATATCATCGACCATGAGGAGCAGGACGATGGCGATGAGGTTACTTCCATGGAGGTTCCAGTGGGGATCAAGGATCAAGTGGAGCGGATCCTACAAGGATGGTCGATTCCTCAGATGCGCTTTCTTTGGATGTATATGAATATCCAGGTAAGCACATGGGAGCGGAAGGCTCAGAGGCGTGCTCAATACCACTTTGTGACCCTAGTTTGTGTTGAAGCTTTACGAGGATGTAAATCCCTGAGGTGGGAGTAATGTAAAGACCTGGAAATTTCAAGGAAATTTTTTTCTTAATTTTCTTTGGAATTTTACAAGAACGCAGTTTCTGACGGCGCCTGATTCTGAGGCCCGGTATGCCCGGAATCAATTTCTGAAGTTTATCTTGGGTACATTCTGTGAATGAACGAGTGGGTTTTCCTAACTTTTGAACCGGTGCTCGGAATTGAAATCTGAGGGCACCGATGAAACCGCAGCGCCGATAATTGCTTAGGAGCACCTTTTCTGAAGGTGCGTTTACTCGGGAGGAGTTGTTAATAATGTGAGGAATAAAAATACTTTTTTTACAATTTTATTTTATTTCTTTACTAAGAGGTTTAAGTGTTAAGTGAAATAAAGTTGTGTCACAACTTTATTTCTCTCTTCTAAGTGGTTTAACTTCCATGTGAGGGAGTTGGTGTGGGACCCACTAAATCCTAACTTATCATGTTAGAATATTTGTGAGGTGGGGCCCAAACGAGCCCCACCCCTTCAAATTCTTAAAACATCCTCTTACGCGTGTAACCCTTAAAAACTCACCATTGATTAGGGTGAATTTCCCTCTCCCCACTTTAATTCGAAGCCAACACATTAACTTAATTAAGTGAGTTATGTGTTTTTAATTTTGAGTTTTTGAAAATTCTTGTATAAGTGAATAAAATAAGGCAAAGCTATATTTTATTTCAGTTTGGTTTTTGGTGTGGAAATTTGTGAGAGGGAGAGTTCTATACTTTAAAGAACTTCATCTTCCACGTTGAAGAACGTAAAGAATGGTTCTTCTCCGACGAAGAACAGTGACCATTCGACTTAGAAGACTCGGTGACCCGGATTCTTCCATCTTCATCTTCATCAACGACAAGGGATAATTCGCCGACCGCAGTGATCATCGCCAACGACAACGTACCTTCCTTCTTTATCATAGAAACAAGTGAGGAGACGTCGTTTCCTCCTCAGACACACCCCGATGTCCACAGAATCTACGTCCGGCCCCGCGACGCCGTTCTCCGCGACACCCGACGTGCGACGTCAAATATCCATGTAGGGGAATTTATTTGGTGTTCTCTTATCTTTTGAGAAAAAAATGACGAGCGCAGACCAACCAATTCCAGGTTGATCCGCGGATCGTTCGTTCATGCGGATTGATGTTGAGGATTATTGTTTTTGTCCGTAAATTATTTTCTTTGCCGTACATCGAATTTTATTAGATGGCTGCATGCTATCATTATAACGGGAGTAGGTCGGACCCCACGAACACGGCCGACCCTCCTCCCCCCTTGTTGTTTGAATTTGTAGCGGCACGTGAAAGGCGTCGCGGTGTCGTTGCACCGTGCAGAAATTATGAGTAAGGGCTAAGAAGTGCAGTGCCGTCGCGTCGCGCCGATGAAGTTGAACAAGCCACGGCGCCGTCGGGCCGCGCCGAAAAACGACAACGAAGCCTTGAAGGCATTTTGAAGGCTTTTCAGGGAAGGTCGGGTCCCGAGATGACCTTTGGTGAAGACCACAGGCAAATCGGACCACCAGAGCGCGTCCGGTGGTCCACGGAAGCCCCAGCCGGCGAGCCACGCCGGCGCGCCACGCCGGCACGGCGGTGCCGGCGGTCGGGGGCCGCGGCGCCTAGAGCGCCGCCGGGAAAAAAATCTTTCGTGGCTGAAGCCGCGGTGGCAGAGCGCGGTCCCGGGACTATGCGGGACCAGAGGGGGGAGGCGGGATGCGGCCGGCTACCGCGTCCGCTGGCACGGGTGACCCCACGTGGGGCCGCGGTTCTTCACGCGGGGGCAGCGCCCCGCTCCGCTCTTCTCGGCCGTAACTGGACGAGCCGACCCACCAACCAGGCGGGGTCGCACCCAAGCCGCGACGGGTCACGCCATCCGGGTCAGGTCGTCCCGGTTCGGGCCGACCAGGGGGTCTCGGGCCAGGTCTGTCCGGGCCCGAAACCCCCGTTTTCGGACCCCTAATGGTCCATCGCCCATATCTTGAGCTGTAGAACTCTGATCGACGCACCATCAACGGCGATGCGATCCTTGGATCAAGAAGGTCGTTTCATTATATTGCACTCCAAGTTTCGTAATACTTTGGGTTCGTCCGGGTTGGTTCGTACACGAAACCAACCGGGCCCTCGGAGCGGAAACGCTCATATCTTGAGTTCCAGACGTCTGATTGATGTTCTGTCGACTTTGATGGATTCCTCTAGGTGAGATGGATATTTTGGCTTACTCTGCTCAAGATTTGGATGTCGTCGGAGTGCAGTCAGGATGGTTTGCTCACGAAACCAACAGGACCCCTAGAATTAAAAAGCCAATAACTCACAGACCGGGCGTCTGATTGACGCACCGTTTGTCTCGTTGAATTTCTCTTGATGAGACGGAACATTTGGCATACTTCGCCGGAGTTTTTGATGCATTTGGATAGTGTCCGGGTTGGATTGCACCCGAAATCCAACTGGGCCCCTGGAACGGAAAAGCTGATAACTTTCAGACTGGACGTCCGTTTGACGAACCGTCAGCGGCGATGGTGATCACGTTGAGAAACGGTCCCTATGAGTATACCCTATGAGAGTTCTGGGTACAGTTGAGATACGGACAGATTGGTTCTCACACGAAACCAACCGGGCCCCAGGGACGAAAAGGCTAGTAACTCACAGACCGGGTGTCCAATTGACGCGCCGTCTGTTGCGTTGAGACCCCTATGCTGAGGCAGTCCTTTGAGATACTTCTTCATGGGACTTGTGATACTTGTAGTATCGACCTGTAGCTCGTGGAGCGGACCCTCCCAGAGACGAGCGTGCAGAGTACGGAGACCGTGTAGCCGACTGAGACCTGACGACTACTTGACCGACTCGACTTGGAGTGAGTCGACTAGCCCACTGGACGGAGCACTACTTTGTGAGGTGCAGACCCATGGTGGACAGAGAACTACCTGTGTGACAGTAAAGACCCGCGGTACTCGTCCGGAGAGTACCTCTGCAGGCTACTAGGGGGTGTGCACTACTGTGTTTGGGTGGAATACCCCGGCTTGAAGCACTACTATGTTTGGTTGGCTGACCCGCGATACTTGACTGGAGGAGTACCTCAGTAGTATTAGGTTTGTGAGCAGTACCTCGGAGTCATGACAAGACCACTGTACACTCCAGAGACGGGGCTCTTCAGCAGTTACAGTTTCGATTATGAAAATCCTGGTTTGAGCTGAGTCTTTGACCATTGTGTTTACCTCATGATTGAGATGGGTCACTTGATAACTTAGGTATATGTATAGGAATATACCTGGGTGGTGGTTATCCGTTGATTTCTTAATCCTTGTGTTCCTCATGATTGATATGAGTTTCTTGATAACTTAGGTATATCTTTGTGCATATACCTAAGTAGAGGTTATCTGTTGAGATCTTCTTTGTAGTTATCCTTGTTGGTTTTAGTGAGACCTTAAGGGTCTCGGGGTCCCTACTGAGTATCGTTATACTCACTCCTGCACGGGCTATGCCCGCACCTCGTTGTGTTGGTTGCAGACGATGGGCAGAGCTGACGGAGGCTGAGTGTTCGAGGACTAGACGGTACCCGGAGGTGGACCACACGACGAGTCAGTATCCGGAGGTGGACTTCACGGTGAGACGACACTCAGAGGGGTTTGACGGGCGAGATCATTGAGGAGATGTGCTATCTGTACCTACCCTTTAGGTAGGATCCGACGAGGACGACCCAGGAGTTTCTTCCTTTCTTCTAGCAGTTTGTCTTTTTCTGTTGTACTTTCATTCAGTTGTAGCTGTACTTTCAGTTGGGTTTGTATTCTGGCCCATTTACTTTTCAACACATTATTTTGTACTTAGTGTTTTACTTCCTCTTGTACTCTGTGGTGTTTTTTTACTTTTATAAAGGCAATGCCTTCCCAGTTATCGGGATTTACGCCTTTGGTGCTAGTCGCCAGCCCCTGGCCTATGTAAGGCGGGCTTGGTGTAGTTACGGCACGGGCCCTGAGGACGAGTCGTGACATATAACACTTTTAACTCTTCTTTAAATAAAATATAATAAATGACCAAATCTAATCCATTTGGAACAAATAAGATCATATTTTTTTCTGAAGGTTTAGTTTAGTCGGAATACACTTTTCCAATAGAATTGGGACTTGTTTTGGGGTAATTTTATATTATTATAATATTATTGTTACCTTTAATTACCCAATTCACTTTTAACCGTGGTAAATAAAATTCAAAAGTTACTATTCCCAAAAAAATCATCCTATTGAACCACATTTTACTTACTGATGAAAACAGTGTTTGTCAGATTTTTTAAATTAAATTCACATAAGTGGTAAAATTTGTTTCATGCAAATTTTCAAATGTGCCTAGATGGAGGGAAAATGACGTTAAAAAGATCAATAAAATTGTATATATCTAATCTTATTATAAAATGACTCTAATGAATTCAGTCGGACTAATATAGGTATTGTGTATCTATTTTTACATTGAATAAAATTTAAATTAAAAATTAATATTAAAATAAAAAATAGTTTTTGAAAAATAAATTAGTGTTTTTCACTAGTCATCAAAAATTGAAAGATTTTAGAAAATACAAAAAATTAATCCTAAGATAATTTTGATATTTTGAATCTAAAAATGATGTCCATTTTGAATTTTTTTTTATAAAATTTAAAAAAGATAGTATTAATATTCATAACTACTTTCTAAACGGCTATTTTGGTTGGTCCTAATGTGCTATAACTCGATGTTGTGTACAACAGAAGCTACTATATTAAACAAAGAGAAGCTTATTATGGAATCTTGGGGTGACACATTCATCCCTCCATCAAATAATTTCTTCCTTGAAATTTCTATAATATTACTACATAAAATGATTTGGGTGGATCTTCATCATATGTTCCTCAGGTTCCCACGTTTCATCTTTTATTTAATAAATTTTTCAAAGAAGTTTTACCTACGAGTTATTTGGTTTCTGGACACTTGTTCTCTACTATCAGAAATCCTAATAAGCAATTCACAATACGAAAGATCTAGTTGAAATTCTCTTTCCAAAGATGTGAGTACATGTGTTTGGTCAGACTTGCATTTTCTCAATAGTGATATGTGGAAAAAATCATGAACTTTGGAGAGACTTGGAAGAATTTCAAAATAGTAATCTACAACTATAATTCATTCTAGAATTTTGAAAGGTTCAATGTACCTATGACTTAATTTACCCTTCTTATGGAATCGTATAACACCCTTCCATAGAGATACATTCAAGAAAACATGATCTCCTACCTAAAATTATAAATCCTTCTTTCGGTTATCAGTAAAAATCTTTTGCATACTTTGAGCTGCTTTGATGTGGGTTTGGATAATCTTCACCTTTTACATTTTTTCCTCAACATGTTCTGGGCCTATGAAATTTTTCAACAACATCATCACAACAAGTTATTGTGTGGCATATCATTCCATATAATGCTTCAAATGGTGCAATATGAATACTTGAATAGAAGCTATTGTTATAGGAAAATTCAACTAGGGGTAAATACTAATCCCACATACCTTGAAAGCCATGTAATTAAGATCTAAACATTTCTTCTAAAGTTTAAATAGTCCAGTCAAATTTTCCATCAGTTTGAGTGTAGTAGGAAGTGCTCAAGAGAAGTTCAGAATCTATGGATTTTTGAATACATTTTGACAATATCAATGTAAAACAAGTATGGCGATCCGAAATAATCGATAGGGGTATACCATGAAGTCTTACAACATCAATAATATACAGTATTTCTAAACGTTCATGTGGTAAAGTTTCTCTTATAACATGAAAATGTGATGACTTTTTAAGATGATCGAAAATGACCATGTTACAAAATTTCTTCTAGGAGTCTTTGGTAACCCCATGAAGAATTCCATCATAATATCATCCTGTTTCCCCTCAGGTTTGGAAATAGGTTGCACAACTCCTCTCGGATATTATCTTTCAGCCTCCACCTGTTGACAAACCATACATCTTAACACATAATCAGCAATCCCCCTCTTTATGTGGTCCCACCAAATTTTTTTCTCCAAATATATATACATTTTAGTTCTACTAGGGTGTATAGAGAAATTGGAGATATGAGGATCATCCAAAAATTCCATTTTTAGATTAGGTATGTCAGGAACAAAACCCTCTTCCCAAATTTTAAAATTCCATCTTCATATATGATGTCAATTAATCTCCCATCACTCACAGAATTAATTTTATTTTGGAAACTTCTCATCATCAGTATGTGAACATTTTTTACTCTCATGTAAAGATAGTTTTCTAACCATTTTAAAAATGTTTTATATTTCACCTTCCATGATTATTCCAATATCCAAGATTACTAGGTCCATGAACATAGGATCCCTTTGAACTCTCATCTTTTTCATAACTCCATGATACTTTCTGTTCAAATAATCTTCCACCTTATTTTCCTTCCACATGTGGTAGTGTATTGTGTAATCATAATCCTTGAGTATTTCAAGACATCTCCTTTTTTCATGTTGAGTTCTTTCTATGTGAAAATATACTTCAAACTCTTCTGATCAGTATATATCTCAAATTCTTCATCATAGAGATAGTGTATGCATATCTTCAGAGAAAATATTACAGTTTATAACTCAGGATCATGAGTATGATAGATTTTTTCATGAATTTTTAGATTCCATGATGCATAGGAAAAAACTATATCATTCTGCATACAGATACAACCAAGTCCTTTCCTTGATGCATCACTAAAAATAACAAACCCATCATTACCCTACGTTAGAGTCAAGATGAATAATTTAATAATATTATATTTAATTCTTCAAAACATTATTCACACTCTTTATTGCAATAAAATTTAACCCATTTACTTGTGATCTTGGTTAATGGGTTAGACAATCGGGTAAAATTCTCAAAGAAATGATGATTGTAACTTGATAATCCAATAAAACTATGTAACTCAATTATACTCGTTGTGGATGGAAGTTCATGGATTTCCCTTGCCTTTGAATCATCAAGAGTGATTCCATACTTAGAGACAATATATACATGAAATGAAATCTCCTAATGCAAGAATTCACACGTTCTAAACATCCGATATAATTTATTTCTTATAAGTTATTTCAGAATAGTGCAAAAGTGATTTTCATAATATTCATAGATTTTTTAGTTTACCAAGATATAATCAATAAATACCACTACAAATTCATCATTATTACCTTGAAAACTCTATTAATTAGATCCATGAAAATAAAATGTGCATTAGTTGGTCCAAAAGGCATTACGTTACACTCGTAATGCCTATACCAGGTTCAAAATTCTATCTTTGGAATGTAATCCTTCTTCACACACAACAGCTGATATCCAAATCGAAGTTCAATCATGGAAAAATATTGAGCTCCATGAATATGATCCAATAAATCATCAATGTGAGGTAGGTGATACTTGTTCTTTTTTTATAGCGTTTATTTCCCTATAGTCAAATCACAACCTCATAGATCCATCTATCTTCTTAATAAAAGGAAAAGGGGTTCCCCCTGGAGAAAAACTAGTTTAAATAAATCATTTATTACTCAAATCCTCTGGTTGTTTCATTAGTGACACTAATTCCATAATTTATATTCTTTGAGGGTTCTTCGATATGGGCCTTGATCCAGGAATTAAGTAAATGGAAATATGAATTTTTCATTCTCGATGATGTCCATGTAAATCCGCAGGATACTCATCAAGAGATTCTTTCACTATGGGTATATCCTCTATTTGAAAATTACATTACTCACACATTGTTATTTCACTCCCTTCCTCCCCAATAATTACACTTAGTAGAGCTAATGGTGGTGGACCTACATGTGAATCAGATGGTGATATTTCTACTCTAAATATAAGGGATTCCTTATCATCAACAAATATTGTAACCTCTTCTCCTTATAATAATTTCTTACATCATGGTCCAAAATCCAATCCACACTGAGGATTATATCAACTTCAATCATGGTTATGACATTAAGATTAGTAAATAAAGAACCTTTATATTCTAGAATGTTGAATGATTGGAAAAACCTTTTTGAAATGATACATCCATTATGTGTTTTTACTGAAAACTCCCTTATTAAGTCAAATTGTAATTTTCTAATTTTCTTGGAAAACAGGGAAGATATAAAAGAATGCGATAATCCAAAATCAAATAAAGCATTGGATAATTTTTAGGGAATGATTAAAGTACCTTCCACCACATCATTCAGAACTTTAACCTCAAAATTTGTGATCACATAAGCTTTTCCTTGATCCCTTGGTCTTTTTTGAGGTATGTTTCCTTGAATATTAAGACATTTATTTTCATAATTCCCCCATTTCCATTCAATTTTAGCATTGAACATTGAAAACTTATTTCTTCCCATTGAAATCACGAGCATGGTAGTCTTTTTCAACACACTTGTAACAAACTCCAATCCCTTTTAGGCATCTAATAGGGTGTTTATTCCCAGATTTACTATATGGTGTAAATTCAACATTTTCCATCTTCCACTTATTTCCCTTTCTAGAGTGTTTATAAGATCTCTTCTTCTCTTTCTTCACATTAAAGTCATAAGACCTAGATAATTTTTTTGTTGTCTTAATATCACATGAGACTATATATTTGTATAACGAAAAGGATTCGGAGAGTATGATCGATTTATAAATTGTTTTAACACATCAAATAATCTATGAAAATTACTTCCTGATTTATGTATATAATATGCAACATTCCTTTGTAACCCAGTAATTTTTTCCACATACATTGCGACATTCTCATCCTTCTTTTTCCCTTAGACTCAGAAATTTCATTTCTATATATGATCGATGTTCATGAGGAATGTTTTTTTTGTAGAAAATATCTTTAAACTCCCTCTA
Source organism: Viscum album (assembly GCA_963277665.1). Classification (NCBI taxonomy): domain Eukaryota; kingdom Viridiplantae; phylum Streptophyta; class Magnoliopsida; order Santalales; family Viscaceae; genus Viscum; species Viscum album. The sequence continues at coordinate 286,675,452 of OY728139.1, forward strand.
TTTCATATTTGATACTTATTCATTCTTCTTTTTGTTTTCAATTAATGAAATCCATTGATCTGCATCTCTTGAGAGGCGATAAACTACCATGGAAAATTTTTCCCTTTTGCTAATCCCCAAAGAATAAAATATTTTCTCTTAGGAAGTTATCTATTACTCAGCTAAAAATGGATTGGGAGTCCCATTTAATTATGGTCGAAGTTTTTTCATGAAGCAGTCAACCATTGATCCTCTACGTTGTTGATCAGGGTGATTCATACGGGTAAGGTTATTATTAGTGACTTTAGTGAGTTTTCCCAATATAGTTATAAGTTATTTAGAACCAGTTGCATCACCAACTCCTCTATAATTATCTTTAATATGAGGTAAATAACTACATGTATTACATACATTGATATGATTTTCATTCCTTCCACTAGGTTTCATTTCAATACAATGGCATATGTTAGATTAGTTTATGAATCACAATGCATAATTATAAACTTGTAAAATACCTAACATAAATTGAACAGTTTATGAATATAATCCATAATGATAAAAGTTTCTTCTTTGTGGAAGTATTTACTTATAAATCCTTCATAATGGTTTTGAAATAAAATTTGAATTATCTTATTAATTTCCCACGATAGTGTCAAACTAGGTGCGCTGTATGGCCCATTGTCGTGTTACAGGATAACCCGAGTCAAGCCCGCAACTCATTTTCAGAGTTTTCACGCATAGGTAAATTTATTATAGAACCATTTATACATGTAGTATCTAGACATGGATGTATTTCTTGGAAAACGCACATAATATCTATATTCCCAAAATTTTTGGATGTTCTTCTATACTGATCCTCGATGCCAATCTTTGGATATTGTTCTCTAATCAGAGTTTTTCTAAATCGGGTTTCCAAGGATTGTGCTGAAATTCTTCTGATACTAACTATATTTCCCCGACCATAGTTACCAAGATTCAGTGCATTATTATATAACATTGGAATGATCACAGGAGATCATGTCTTGGAAGACCGATTAGTTTAGTAGACATGTATGTACTAGATACACACATAAGTTTTACATTACATTATGAAATAAAATATCAAAATTATGTCTCCTTTAAAAACACTAATATCCCTTAGCCTATCCATGGAGGTCAATCCTAATATACATATTTCCATCCTAGGAACAATAAAACATGATAAATGGGTGATAACAGATCCCCAGTAAGGATACCAATATAGAGGGAACATTCATAAATAAGCATTAACATTTAATGGAATGTATTGAACTAAAAAAGAAGTATTTTAAACATAAAATTATGAATAATATTGCAAAGATAAATCAAATAATTCAATTTAATTTTTCACATGGATATTCTGCTAGTCGAATACACACATGTAATATCAAAAGATAATCTGATAATGACACAATGCGTAATGCCAGACATCATAACCACATAGTCAATGTCTTTTTCCAAGAATATAGATAGAAATATTGTCAAGGCCTTGTTCCAAGACACTAGATGGTCTCATGAGACCTACGTATGCATCGAGGGGCTATAGTGTGCCCCACACATCACTTACTAAGTCCAATGCATTCCTCCTAGAAAAAGGGTGAAATATAACACAATCATTCATATTAAACTATGATACCAAATGTTAATATTTAACCATAAATCACGAATGACATAAAATAGAACATCCATGGTCAAACAAATCCTAAAACTATCAATACAATATGGATTATTGTATAATAATAAATCAACATAAATTACACATAAAATCCAACAATATATGTTGAAACAGATGAAATCTATCCAAAAACTATTTGAGAGAAATATCGCTATCAAATTTGAAATCTTTTAAAAGTAACATAATTATAATGAAAAAATTTATTTTGAAAATATTATTATAAGCTAGTAAGGGAATAAGAAAAGTTGTTTTAACAACAAAAAATAGTCTCACCCTCTGTATAAGTTAAAAAACATTAGTTCCTTAATTTGTAGAAAACAACATAAATTACCTTGTTTGGAAAACGATGGAAAGATTCATTTCAAAAAATTTTATGAAAAGTAAAAAAATGTTATAAATGAATTTAAACTATGTTCTAAGAAATATTATAAATGTTTTGAAGTGCATTTTTATGAAACATAGATGGGGATTATAAAGAATTCCCAGTAGATACTTATATATAACCAACCTCTGATAATAAAAAGATTGTAAAGTTCCCCATTACCTTTTACTTTTCCTTATTCAAGGGAATATTAACCACTTGTATAATGGTTAAATCATTGTTATTAAATTATAAAATATCCACATAGATAAATATGATATCATATATGAACCTCTAATATTGGTTTTTTAATAATATTTCAGTAGTATAATTGTTTCGAGTGTTAACTGATTCATTTTAATTTATATTTTTTTGTCACTTATGTAATGTTTGTTATGGATAATATGTATTTTATTCATATGAAGAATGATATTATGTTTTTTAAAAATTATTTTTTAATCATCAAATTAAAATTATTAATTAATGATTACGATGGGGTTTGAAATATCATCGTGTTGTTGAGATAGTAAACCGAATATATGCACATGCGACAATATCATTCAATTGATGGTGAAATAGTACATAATTTCATGGTATATTATATATAAAGGATTATTAACAAGATATATTTATTATGTACATCAATTATAATCATTATTATACCCATCCAAATAATGAAGTGTTTAATAAAAATCTACTACACGATGTGGAGACGGTAAGCCGTACGTGCGCATGTATGGTGACTTTTTCATACATAGGATGGATAGAATAATGAATATGGTAGTACCATATTTATTAAAACATATAATAATGTAAAAGATACTATATTTAGTATTTTATTATGAAATAAATAAATAAAGATGACTTAGAAGAAGAAACGAACCTTGAAAGAGGTGACAAAATAATTACTTCTTTTTCAGGTGCTTCCTTTTGATTTGACAAAAAGGGCTCCATAAGTTGGATTTCTGATCTAACTAATGACTCTAGGTTGAGGTGAGTGTGTTTGGAAGGATATTTATATAGTTTTTGTCCTAGAAATATGGCATTGGAGGTGTGAATTTAAGATAAGGGAATGTTTCATTTTATAAATGATGTGAGGGGTAGTTTAAAACAATCTTGAAATATTAATTTATTTTAAAATTATTTTCGGTTTCTAATAGCTCAAAATGGGTTTATTTCAAGGGTAAAATAGGTATTTGTATAAATCTTCTCATCCAATATATTTTATACATGTTTAGGTCACTATATTAACCTTATCTTTTAGATTTATCTATTAGTTAAATAGTTTAACTTTTACAATGTCTTCTTGTATTTTTATACTACAAGGTTAATATAGTTACTATAAAATTACAGGAGAACCTAAATTGGTTAATTAATGACATATGTGACATTATATATGTCATTTCCTAGAATCTTATATTTTTATAACTATTATATCATAAAATAAAATAGTATTTGATTAAAAAACACATTAATGTCAATTTTGACACCATTTTGTATTTGGTTTTTGTGAAAGTCGTAACAACTTGATTCCTTGAAAATAAACTACCTTGAATCACCCAATACATGACATATTCTCATATAAAATTTCTATATGGCATAAAAATTTTTAATTTACATTTATTTTAATATTTATAATATCAAATATTTTAATATTTCCTTAATAATGTAATTACTACATCATCATTGTGTCATAAATAAATATTACTATTTATTGTATAAAAATTATAATTAAAATAATATGATGTACAAAATAAAAATTTACTTGTAATTCATATTTATAGTCGAATTTACCTTATGTATAACCCAATATTAAAAATGGTGTAGTTATTAAAATCTGAATTTAACACTTTTAAAATATATTTAAATAAAATATAACAAATGTCCTACTCTAATACAAGTTGTTAAAAATGATCATATTTTTATTATGAGGTTAATTTTGGTCAAAACACACACATCCAATATAATTAGGACTTTTTTGTGGTAATTTTATATTATTATAATATTATTTTTTACCTTTATTAACCCAATTTATTTTTAACAGTGGTAAATAAAATTAAAAAGATACAATTCACAAAAATTATTTTCATCCTATTGAAAAAAAGTTTGCATACTGAAGAAAACCATGTTTATTGTATTTTTGATATGAAATTCACAGAAGCGGTACAATTACATTTTATGAAAATTTTCAAATGTTCCGAGAAAGTGGGTAAAAAATGTTAAAAAGATCAATAAAATTATATATATATAATCTTTTTATAAAATGTATCGAAAGAATTATATTGGACTAATATTGGTATTATTTTTATGTTTTTACTTTCAAATATATTTAAATTGAAAATAATTTTTTAAAGAAAAAGTTAGCTTTAAACAATAACACATTGTTTTTCACTATTCATAAAAAATTAAACAATTTCAGAAAATACAAAAAATTCACCATATGCTAATTTTGTTATTCTGAATCCAAATATGAAGTCCATTTTGAAAAATAAAATTTATATAATTTTAAAAATAAGGTATTACTATTCATAACAACTTTTTTAACTACTAGTTTGATTGGTATTGGTGTGCTATAACGCAGAGCTGTGTACAACACAAGATACTGTATTAAACAAAGAGATGTATGCCATTGAATCATGGGGTGTTACATTAGGGGAACAATCACACATTCCAAAATAGGAAAACTTGATCATGTCAGATATCATAATGTCAATTAGAGAAGCCTAGAAGGGCTAGAATCACCCAAAATTGCCTCAGTCATCCTAAGGGTTTTATAAATAACATAAAAAGATGAATAGAAGAGTATTCAATAACTAATCATATTAAAAATTATTTAATAAGTCTTATTCACATCATAAATCACCCTTTCATGAAATAAACTCATTGGAATGCATATATTCTCATAAACACACCACATTCTTTTCAAATCCCAAAGGCTAGGTCCCTGATGTGAATAAAATGTTTACATCATTGAAATTTTTTAATGTTTTAACAACATTCAGGGATTCCTCCCATAATTAATTAAATTATTTGATTTATCATTAATGCTGTGAACTGAATCCTATAGGGATCACCCAAAAAATCATATAGGAAACCCCCTAGATTGCCTCTGAAAACCCTCGAACCCATTGCACAACCTATTCATAATTAAAAATATAGTTTACCATAACCAGGATGTTATAGTAACAATGTCCATATATCCCATCCATCATGTTTCCACATCAAGGATTTGTGACTAATTACCCATCTACCTCTATAGCATCCATTATGTTCCCATATCAGGGATAAATAATGAAGTCACCATATCCAATAATCCTATAATAGATATTATCGACGAATTATGCATATCCACATAACATGAAAAAATGTTAAATAGGTCTCATTCAAGATACATGGGTGAGTATTGGATAAAAACATGCACATTATATCACTAATCTCAACCCTAACTATTGGATGAGATGAAGAATGGTCATCATCATCCCACTTCAAAACTAAATTACATATCAATTAAATAAATTCCATATTCAAATACAATCATAATATATTTATAATAATAGGAATCCAAATAATCTTAATTAGTGATATTCTTATTTTTCACAAAATATTCCCCGTAGGGAAATTTGTAGCTTCTACCTCTTCCTTAACTAATTTTCAGTATGAAAACTTATCAAAATCGATGTTAATTCAATACTATGAATGAAATTTTATAATTATATTAATTATAAAATAAAAAAATAATAAATAGTACTTTAAAAACATTATATAGTGGAAGACAGACACTCACAAATGGGTTTTAATATTTATAGTTCGTCTCCCGCAAGAAAAAATAATTATTATTATTTGTTTTATTATTGATTTTTATTTCTATTTATAACAAAACTGGGATGATAAAACATTATTTTAATGTAATTTAATCTTCAATATCATGTGTAAATAAAAATCCTCAACTACATTAGTTAACCATTCTCATAAATCACCCAAATATTTACCAAAATTAGTATATTACAATAATATGTAATGTTCACTATGATATCCCTTATTTTATTTTTATTGATTTCAAGAAATTAATTATAGACCCCTATTTCATTATTCTAATGATAAAAATACCATATTTTGATATAAATATTCTTGTATATAGTATATAGTATAATCTATTGAGTCATATCGCTGAAAAAATAACTATATAAGTAAGCTTTTCATATGAACATCATATTATTAATTCATGTAGTCATATGACATTCATTGCTGTTAATTTAAAAACCCTATATCATTTCCATAATTAATTTTTTTCTTTTTATATATTCCCATCCATACCTATCATACAATTTCAAGGACTTAAAATAATTATGATTTAGTGAATTTATAATATTTTTATTTTTTGAAAATTAGTAATTAAAGAATCGTTATCAAATTTGATGAATTTTTTCCTTCAGTTTTCGGTGCTATATATAGGTAAATTTCTACAATCCATTAAATTAAACTTATGGATATTTAACCCATAAAAGTTTTGTTTTTTATTACCCATTTTTATTTAATAAACATTAACTGATATTGTTATTATTATTTTAATTTTTTTAATAGTTTCCACTAATAACCAACAAAAATTTCAAATCCATATTGGAAAATTATTATTTAAAATAGATAACATACTTTATAAAATAATTAATGGTGTCCATTGGTTATCCTCTAATTTGTCATATATTTTATCCAACTCAAATTCTATAATTATTTATAATAATCCTAATTTTCCAATTAATTTTATTTCATTCAGGTAATTCATTCGTCATGTAATCTGAAAATGACCAAAACAATGTCTCATTGAGTATTTGATTTCCCAAGTAGTCCAACACAATCATTGGTACCCAATTAGGACTTCATAATATTTCTCACACACCCTAAGATGATATATTAAGTTGGGTGCGGCACATTTTATAATTATACAATAGAATAAATATCATTAGCCACATTTCTGCAGATTGGATGGTGACAATTAGACACCATAATAATATAGCTCAAATAATAGAAATCAAATCAATTTATCTTCCTTGATATAGTCAATAATTGTTTTTTTATTGAGTTGATCGAACATTCAGTGAGGTATTTGTTACATTATCCCAACATTACTAGTGGAGAGCCGGTCTTTAAATATTACCACTAAGGATGATTTTATCAATGGCTGAGTGAGTTTCTCTACTGGGGATACATTTTCTATTGTTTATAATTAAATCTATGAATCTGATGACTATATTATTATATTAAAATTACTCTTTTAACCAAAATATTGTGTCTATTACATTACATTTTTATTAGATACAAGGGATCACATCATGCAAGATCGATAAATTATCAGTCTTGGAATTCTAGATACATACATAATTCTTATATTAAATTTGATTTATTAAAAATAAATATCATAATAAACATTCTTAAATCCTTGTTATATTTCATAATATAATTATATATATCTTGGGTAATGGAAAATAAATAATGTATGATCTTATATTCTTATAAAGGGTTATTTATATCTGAAATTATCATGAGTACATATATTCTGTAATCAACCAGGATGAGTGAATAATTAAATCAAATTCCATTCATGAAACACTTGAGTTATTTAATAATACATGGATAATATCATCATAATAAACATATAGATAATGAAAACATAATCCTAAATAATATAAATTCATAATTCTAAATATCACGACCAAGGCCTGTCCACTTTGATATTATGAATCATAGAATCAAGGCCTCCCAAAAAAGACTCAATTCTATTCAATGGGTTGGAATAAAACTAATAACAATGCAATATAGAAACATTTTTTTGTTAAATTAGACACATCTATGAATAAATGGGTTATCAATAATCTGGATCCCAAAAGCAATTCCACATTCTACGCATTCCTTATATTTTAAATGATCATTATAACTCATTCTAAAAAATTATTTATAATTAATGTATTATCTTTATTGAATAAAAAATATATAACATAACTAATTTATCATAATAATCCATCTAAGGAAGGAATAAATATGTTTTCATTGGATCATATCACCAATTTCATCAATGGGGGTTATTTTAGATGAAAATATTCAAACATATCTCGAGGAAAATACCCGTTATAGTTTTAGAAATAGAATTATATACCAAACAATTACCAGAATATAAGGAACACAATATTCATAGAAATCATCCCTGAAAAAAATATAATGTTGTATATATTTTAATGTTTATTCATGATAGTGGGAAGACCTATTTGTGGAGGGCATGTTAAAAAAATGATCCCTTTCCTACTTTTGGTAAAAATATCCTTGCTCAAAATTGACAAGAATATTACCTTTAAACCTAAAAATCATGGAAAAAATGTGTTGGAAAAATCATATAATAATAATGAAATAATTATTGATTTTTTAATGAAAACCTAGACATGGATGAAAAAATGTCGAACCAATGATGAAATACATTATGTTTTTCTTAAAACTAGTATTCAGATCATTTGATGTACCACATAGAGGACAATGGTACTATTAATTTAAAAATACATGAATAGTTTGAGATGAAGAAAATAAAAATTATTTTTATATATATAAAATAAAATTTTATCATCATAATTTTAATTAAAAAAACCTTGAAAAATTGGGAAAGCAATGTAAAACTCACACAACATTGGTGAATTTTGACTCACTACCTCCATAAAGGAAAAAAATAAAAAAATATAAATACCGTGAATATAAAAATATTTATTATATAAAATATAAAAAATGGTATTATATGCACCCTATGAAATAAAAAAATATTGAAAACACCATTTTCCTTGTAAAAACAAATGAAATATGAGAAGCCCCCATACCTCATGTTATGTTAACCTTTAGAAACATTTAAATCACCACTATAATAAATATAGACATATTATGAATAAATTATAGAACTTTGTTAACACATAACATAATAATTATCATTACATTATAATTTCAAATTATCCTGTTTATATATAATTTATTCATTAAGATGAAGATTTTGGAGGAAACTGCTCAATTTTCCATGCATGATTTAGTTCAATAGTTCATATACTTTATCCTTGTTCATTATATCATAATATATAAAAATATGAATCATTTATATGTAAAATATTTATTCATTATATAAATATTTTATTTATTCATATAATTAGGTAATGAAAAAGGAATTTCATCACTTCATTGAGATGATAATCCATATTTACACATGAGTGATTATTATACTTTTTGATGGTTGGAACAAAAGAAAGGAAAACAATAATTAACCATTATAGAATAATTATTATATTATCAGTATAATATATATTAATTAATTATATCTTAAAAATAATCATTTTATAGGAAAAATGAAAAACAAATCACATTTCATTATAGAGATAGCCGTCCGCAATTACAAACAACAGGCATTTTAAATTTTCAATGAATTGAAAGGGAATACGGTTGATAAGATATTATAAATATAAGATAATTATTATGTCATAATTTTCTCATATAAATATTAAATCTATCATAAAAAAATCTACGAGTTCTGGTAACTAAAAATTAACCATATATCTACATGGAGGTGGTTGTCAACATGTACGAATAAGGAATATATTAAATTCACTTTTTTTTAGAAAAGATAGTTGATATTGGTGGTTCTATAAACATAATATCAATTAACTATATTAGTGATAATGAATTAAATATTTTATGATAAATAAAAATTGTATATATATGGAAGCATATGGAATAAATTGATAGAGGTTGCGTAGGACTATTACATATTCTACAGTATACCTCATTTAGATTCCATTCTAAGGACCCTTGGACTTTTAATTTAATAATAAAAACAACACTAGTTAATTAATAAGTATTTTTTATGATAATAAGTATGGTTTTTTAATACACATTTCTCATGAATGTGTAATGAATATAAAGGAGGGGTTTCCTTATATAAGTGGAGGAAAATCCAGACATGGAATAAAATGAATAATTAAATGTAAAAAAATAGTTTTCATGTGAAACTATAATGATGTTGCCCGAATATTTATTCTATGATTGGATATTTCAGAAATATACTCATACAATAAAATATACTTAGATTTATTTGGTATTTTAAACCATATATATTGGTTTAACCCCTTTTTAACCAATTTTAACCATATTCAGAATGACACATTTTTGAGTATTAAAGGGTTATAATAATACTTATAAGGTAATAATTGGATCATAAATGGACATTGGGTGAAATTTCAGAACATCTCTCATAATTATTATACAAATTATTGATTTTTTGGATTTTTAAATAAATTAATAGAATAATAATTTACATAAAATACTATTAATGTCATTTTAAGAACTATTCACACAATCATTTCATTAAATACATTATTACATAAATGAAAATCAATTATAATACATTTCACACTCAATAATAAAATTTCATTAACTATAAATACTTTTTAACCATTATTCATCCCATATAAAATACCTTTAATGTTTTTAAAATTATTTTCATTCATTTGTGCACTGCTTACAAAACCACTATGTAAGGATTGTATAAGCATTAAAGGTTATCAAATAATAACTAGATATTAGATATACATTACCAAAATTAATTTAATATTATTATTCTTAATATATATTAATGTTCATAATGAAATTAGTTTTATCCCTTTATGAAAATATAAGATTAATTTAAAAAATAATAGTAATCTTTTTTATTTTTCTTTACATAAAATATTATATAGTTCATTCTAAATTAAAAATGATTCCAATATAAATAAATTGTAAAAATAGATGAGTATGGATTAACTACACTCACAAAATATTAGAATGGAATGAATTTGTTAGATTTTAAACCATTTTCTTATAAGATTAAAACATAATTTACTCATTATTATCTTTTTTAATGATTTAGTAATATTTTCACCATATTTATAATATATATTATCAAAAAAATTAAATTTTACTCATTGATAGATTTAGACACACTAATTAAAAATATGTATTCCATAGTTAACGATTCAACCACTTTCAATTATAGAAATTAATTTAATTTAAAAATTGAAGATATAATGAAAAATAGTTTTACAAAAAATGAAATTATAAGTTCAAGTGCACTTTTATACTAAGTTGAAGTATAATTATTTTATGACGCGTCTATTATTGAATTCACCTGGTGATGATTTTAATGTGTTATATATCCTTTGATTATTCCAAACACCTCCATGTGGTTTCCACACATTTCTTCTTTCCAAAAGTGAGTGAACTCTAAAATTTTGGTATATAATGTCAACTCCTTAAATGGATCAGGATAATGGGATTTTAGTTCACCCTTTCATGGATTACTTCTTCAAGGTCATTTAATAGTATATGTATACCACATAGATCTATGTAATTTTCATTATATTCATTCCCCACATCATCTTAATGTGGAAACCTGTTAATATTTCTTATTGTTATCCTGACATTGCGGTTACCTATGGTATGAGATGATGCATGAATTGGATATGACACAAATAAGTGGATGTTTGGTGAGTAATAATTCTTAAAATTATTCATCATTCTATGTTTAGGGAATATAATTTATGATTCATCTTAGGTGTAAAACCAATGGAATCTCATGACTGTTAATGAGAATCATACATATGGGTCAAAATGCATCCAAGGCTTGTTTCTTTAGGCATCCTATACTTTTTGATAGGTAGAATCATGTTTATAATGTTTTACATGAGATATATGATACTAAAAAATCATGGAAACATATTCTAATCACATAAGTATTTATAATCTCATCACCTAAGTAATCTAATTCTCATCACATGAGGTAGATATTTTGATGTATAAGGATGGGTCATAGGTTTAAAGATATGTGAGGGAGTTTCACGTATTTATAATCCATTGCATGATTTAACATATAATATTTTCATTTTTGGGTTGGTTATAGGTCTAATGTCTTAGATGGACATCCTCCATATAATCTAATCACATACTGGGATGGGTATAGGTTAGTATCACATGGAGGCACTAGAGTCCAGTGGGAACCTCATATTTGGATGGCGAGAGGTTTCATTGTGATCCTCAACGGCCTAGAGTTTATGCCTCTTGAGGGAATGTGGATTTATGATAATATTGAATGTATTGATTTAACCTTGTGGAGGGATCCAATATACTCTTTTAGGAGACATGAATCATTACTTATATAGCTCACCTACGCGTTTTGGGTTTTTGTGACATGAATGGTCCATACAGTTAAACTTTTTGTTAAAGGGACTATTGTGTTGTATAAGGAGTGACAACAACGTATGGTGTTGGAACTATTTGTTGAGGGTAACAAAATGGTCTTTTTGTCCTACAATGATTATTACATGTGACATATGAAGATTTTCAAGTGAAGCATCCAATGTTGATCACACATGGCATCCCATGTTAAATGTATGGGGTGAAACTTATAGTTTTGTATCATGTGATGAGTGTGTTGTAATATTTCTTAACATCAATAAAAGTGGAAATTATGTTATGAATTTTAATTTCATGAAGATCAAAAACTATTTTAGGGATTATGTACAATACCACCCATTATTGTTTGGGGATGTAGGAGAAAAGATTACATCCAGATGAGAGAAGGATGTAGGGGTCCCATATGTTATCATCAAAGGGGAAAGCTGTTGGATTTCATTGATGGTTCCACATTTGGGCATTAAACGTCCACTATAAAGGTGATTTTTTATGTAACAATGTAGAGAAACTACATATTATTGTCATCATATTACAGTCCTGAGGTTAGTGTGTCTATTCATAAGAGCATAAGGAAATGATTAAAACCATCCCATGTATGTAGCAATGGGTTTGAGAATGAGGACTGATGGTATGGGTCTTGTAGATAAGGTCTCAAAAAATAAATTCAAATCTCACAGGTGTAGGGAATTTAAGATCTAAACATTCACTGTAACATCCCAGGTAAATAAATAAATATGAAATTTTTATATTTATTAATATTTGTGAATTAAATATTAATTTTACTTTAAGGGGGTTTCTATTTTCGATGGGAAACCTGATATGCAACAGTGGGTTTCCTTGAAATCTTATGTTGCACACTAATAATATAATATTATTATTTTAAATGGTAGTTAACTCCTAGCCGTTGTATTTATAAGAATTCATATAACTTACTATAATATGATTATAAATTTTTGTTAAATGAATTTACATTTATCCAATAAATTTTAGAGGCTTAAAATGTAAACAAATCAAATATCATGCTAAAATACTATTTGATTTTATTAAATGGTTGATTTACCACTTTTTGATGGAAAACGATTTTTAAATATAGTATTTTACACATTAATATGTTATATTTGACAGAAACTATTTTTCTTTATAATGGTAATATAAAAATATAATTTGTAGGAAATTCTGGTATTTTTCTGATAATGTTCATTTTTAATGAATAGTGAAAATACTTTATTTTAATTCAAAAAAACCTTTTAATCTAATTTATTTATATTTCTAGATTATCTTTTTAATTGTTTTTTAACTTTAATTAGAATATATTTTTACAATTTAATCCAATTTTTATCATTGAATGTAATTTCACTTTGAAATTGGATATAACCAAGTGTCAATCTTTTGATAGTTATTATTTCTTAAAAACACGCTTTTTTCCTTTGACTGTGAAAATTAATTTTAAATTAATTTCCACCACTTCTATGTTTTAAATTTGGAAAAATGTTTTCCATATTTTTATTCAAGATGTCCAAATTGTGTAAAAAGTATCTTTTATTTTTAGACACTATGAATATTTACATTAGTGGATATTTTATTTACTATGGTTAAATGGTAAATCGTGTAATTAAGGGTAAACATAATAATATTATAATAATATTAAATTACCCTATCATGTGCCCTAATCCTATTTTTTGGTACATATATGACCATGGGCATCCTTGGGTCGATTTTGGGACCCCATGGGGCCACTTGGGAGTGATAATGACACATTATTTTAATTAAATCAAAGTAAATGCAAAAATTACTTAAATAAATATATTTTAGTAAAAAAACATTTACCTGGGGTTATATAAGTTATATTTTTGACTATATGTATTCATTGTAAAGATAAATATATTTCATACATCATGGTATTTTTTTATAATTTTTAGACATAAATAAATAAAATTATTTATGACATAATAATTATGTAGTGTTTACCTAATTGACAAATGATTTAAATAAATATGATTATAAATATTAAAACAATATCCATATCCTATCAAATTATTATTGGATTATTTTATTTCGAACATTAGTCATCTTATATTCCACTTTAATGATTTTTGGAATTTTGAAACCGAAGATAAGTTTATAATAAAATAATATTTTCAAACATCCCTAAGGAGCCCCTCCCCCTCTTAATAAAAACCCCTCACTTCTAACCCATTACTCAGACTTCTAAATCTCCTAGACTCATCTAAAAAATTCCTAATTAATCTCCCTACATCCCTATCTTCCTCCTAGATGTCTTCCACTAGGCATAAGGAAATTCAAGTAATCCTTTTGGTTCAAACCCAAAGGAGATACCCGATTTAAAGGTAATGTATTCTCCCAAGTTCTTTTGCCTTATTTTCCATCTACAACCCCCAAAACTATTTTTATAACTTTAATTTATAACAACAAAAGTATCTTAAATATACAACGTTGTTTTTATGGGAAGGACGCAAACGAAACATACCCACGCCTCCGTCTAATGGGTAAAGAACATACAGTTTCTGTGGACAACGAACTAACGCCTCACGAAACAATGATTGTTCAATTATCTCCTACCACCACTTATGGGGGCAATTAAGATGGAACTATATCTATATATGATATATATACTATTTATATTGTTTCTATGATCCCATATTTTTCATTTATAGAATTCTTTAATGATTTTGATAGTCGGTAAATACGATAATCTCATTTGAAAGGTGCAGACTACCGCCACCTCAAAGTGATATGACTCGTTCATGCCTTACATGGAATGTATGAAGGGTGGAGTTAATGAAATTATATAAGATATTATACTGGAATTATAATATACCTATGTATAATTATGTTTTCTTTCCAATAAATATGAAATAGAAATGAAAGTTGCGTTCATGCTTACGTATGGCTTACCATTTCCATTAACGGTGCATTTCACCTCTTATTTTCAAATGTTATATACTGTTATAAAAAAATATATATACTAGATATATATGATATATATGATACCTAAATTATGAATATAATTCTAGAGATAATGGAATTTTGACCAAATGAATATCTTCTAATTATAAGAAGTTAATTTTTGACTCAACTACCAAATATCAGCAAAATGACCATTATTAACATAAATGATTACATAAGGATTATAAAAAGGTAATAAGTAATATAAAATGAATAAAAAATTGAAAAATGTTATTAAAAAACTAGAAATTAATTGTAGTTTATTATTTAGGAGACTAAAGAAAGAATGAATATAATCAGACACAAGGTAAGGGACTTCATCTCAATCTCCATTCATTGAGGCATATTTTTATTTATACATGAATTTATTTTATACGGTTTATAACCCACTTTTACATTTAATTTAATTCAACGTGAATATTTTCTCTATGATTTGTTTTACTAAATGAAAAAAATAATGTTTCTTTTTAATGTAAGCGGTGACAATGACTTTTCGACTCTGTATGCATTATTTGATAATTGGATTCCTTAATAAGACACAATGTTTTTAAATGGAAAATAAATACCATATACTCTTTTACCTATTTTGGTATTTAATTTTTTTTTGATAATGTATTTGTTATGTCAATATATTTTATTAATATATTGTGGTTGAAATTTGGAAATGTCATCTTTTCTTTATATTTGTTTTATGTGTTATGATTATGTTATGATTCTTGGGAATTGATTATGTATACCTGTGGTTCTCTGATAAACCTAGGGAGGGTGAGCATGAGATATATCTCCAATGAATTGGGTAACATGACAGATGTAAACATGAATTTATCTCCTTAGAAATTTAGGGAATATATTGTGATGGGTATTCCAATGTAACTCCCTATATAGCTGTGATAGCTACAATGTTAGTATGATATGGATGCCACAAGTTAAATTTTATGATTTATGATTTCTATGTGTTATTCATAAATCTTATGATTTCATGAGTTATGTTAAAGAGCTTATGTTATGTATGTATTGATGAACTAATGTTTTCTTTCGTTGTTTTATAACACTTACTTGGCTTTTTATACTCATCCCAAGTTTCAAAATGTTTTTCAGAGGAGTTAATAATGAATAGTGTCAATTACGGGATCAGGGGAATGTCATGCTATCTCAAAACATTGACCTGAACATGAATCTTGTTTTCAATAGTTTTAATTTTATACAAAAATGTAAACTGAGTATAAGTGTCTACTTTGTAATTTATGAGATTTAATGTAGTAGTTATGGACTAATAGTCTAAAACTCTAAACCATAAAAGAACCTTAATTTAAATTGTTAATTTAATTTTAGATTATGTAATGTATTAAGTCTAGGTCCTTATAGTTGGTATCTAAGGTCATTTTAGACAACTTCATGAGTTAGAATATTGTTAAATTAATTTCCTTAAATTAATATATGTTATGATTAAAAGGATATGGCATTTACATATTACCATGTTTCTTCGCCTAATATATTTTTGTGTTCGGAATGGTTTTTTGTGGAGGAAATAGGGTAGCTGTGATGGGACAACATCAAGAGGAAGACAACCATCCAAATAAGTAACCTAATATGTTCAAAATCAGAACTGAACAATTTGTTACAGTGAGGAACAGTTGACTCAGGCTATAAATAGTGGTGGTATACATGCACAAGATCAGTTAGATCAACCATAGATGAACATGTTAGTAGTCAAGGATTTCATTAGAAAACATCCCTCATCATTCAAGGCATCATCTGATCCTATGCTAGAAGAAGGGTGGATTAAAGCACTGGAAACGATTTTTGATGTCATGGGGTGGTCAGAACATCAAAAGGTTAGTCTTGTTATTTACTGTTTTGATGTTGAAGATGATCAGTGGTTGTTAATGGTGAAAAATATTAGGGACAATGAGGAGATTGATTCTCTTTATTGGGATGAATTCAATGGTATGATTCTTGAGAAATATTTTCCTATGGTTGTTCGTCTTATAATGGAAAAATAATTTCTGGAATTGAGACAGAAGGATGACTCAATGGCTGCTTACGAAGAAAACTTAACTCAACTAGCAAGGTATGCTCCAAATTTCATAAGAGATATTGATAGTAAAATCAATTGTTTATACTTAGGATTAAATCCAAAATATCAATGAGATTTAGCTTCCAGTGAGTTCAAAAGTTATGAAAAGCATGTTTGATGTGAGGAGATGGTTGAATGGAGTTTTCCAATGATCCAGTTTTCATTGAGAAACAACAGAATAAGTGGTCAAGGAGGCAGAAGAAAGGGAAGAACTCTTCAAAAATATCTGATGGTAAGAAACTTATATTTATAGTTTAGGAAAATTGTGGTAAAAATAATGTTGGGGAATGTCTTCTAAATTCTAGTAAGTGCAATCGATGTAGTAAAATGGGACATAGGGCTCATAATTGCACTAAAAAGAGTTGGGTAATGGAAAGACAAAATCTTATTTATAGTATGTAAAGTGAATTAAGTGAAATTAAATGGGTCAATATGAAAATGAGTGTCCAACAAAGAACTAAACTGAATAAAAGAATCTATAATACAAGAAGAAACTGGAGGTGAAGTCCTTTACAACTACTTCAGAAGATGTTGGGCCATCAAATTAAGTATTATCAGGTTAACAGTTTGTTTGTTTGGATTATGCCAATGTGTTGTTTCATTCGGGGTATACAAGATCATTCATTTCGTAGAAGTTTTCTAATAAATTGGGAATTCCATATTAATATATGAATCCTTAAAATATTTTAAAAACACCAGGGGGATATGTTGAGACAAAAATAAATTATAAGAACCTTGATATCCTTGTGTTAGAAAAGAATCTACCTGGAAACCTTATTGACATTCGTTTAGTAGAGTTTGATGTTATATTGGGTATGTATTGACTTTATGTGTATCATATTAAGATTGACTACAGAGATAAAGATTTTTTTAGAAATAATTTTAGTCTGTTTACAAGAATGAACCCTTAATTTTTAAAACATATTCGGAAGATGAAAAACTAGTAAAAGATGGAAACGAATGTTACCTTGCACTTATTGTTTCAAACAAAGGAACTATTCAGATGAATGATGTACTAGTGTTAAATGAGTAACTTGATTTTTTTCATAATGAGTTGTCTGGTATTATACCTGATGAGGACGCTGAACTTACCATTGTCTTAGTTCATGATGCAAAGCTAATTTCAAAAACCCCCTTATCAAATGGCTCAAATTGAACATTTAGAGTTAAAGAAGCAATTAAATGAGTTATTGGATTTAGGTTTCATTTGACCTATTACATCACCATGGGGTCCTATTATTTTTTATGTTAAAAAGACTGATGGTTCAATGATACTTTTCATTGGTTATAGAGAATCGAATAAAATCACTTTTAAGAAAAAGTATCCTTTTCCTTATATTGATGATTTGTTTGATTAGCTCCAGGGAGCTCAGTATTTTTTCAAAGAATGACTTGAGGTTGAGGAACCATTAGTTTAATGTAATGGAAGAAGAAATTTCAAAGACCACGTTTTGTACTAGATATGGTTATTATGAATTTTTAGTTATGTATTTTGGGTTAACCAATGCTCCTGTTGTGTTCATGGATCTTATGAATTGAAGTTTCTGTGAATTTTTGGATAATTTTGTGGTTGTGTTCATTGATGATATTTTTTTATTCTAAAAGAAAATAGGAACATGAAATTCATTTATGGGTTGTCTTACAAAACATAAAAGAAAAGAAACTGTATGGGAAATTCAACAAGTGTGAGTTTTGGTCACATAAAATTTATCTCCTTGGCCACATTGTTTCAAAAAATGGCATAACTAATGATCCTGCTGAAACAATCTTGTTAAAGAATGGCAAAGACCCAAAAATATAACCAAAATCCATAGTTTTCTTGGTTTGGTAGGTTATTACAAGATGTTTGTTGAAAAGTTTTCATTTTTATATAGTCTAATGACTATGTTAAATTGAAAAGTTGATTAGTATATCATGAAAAAAGAATTTGATGATTGTTTTCAGGAATTTGAAAGAAAATTGGTGAATGCCCCAGTTTTGGAACTGCCTTCCAGAAATGGTTAGTTAGTTATCTACAGTGATGATTTATTGAAAGGACTTGGTTGTGTCCTTGTGTTGAATGATTGGGTAATTTCATATGCTTCACGCTAGTATAAACCTCATGAGTTAAATTACCCTACACTTGATTTGGAATTAGCTGTTGATGTTTTTTCTTTAAAAATTTCGAGGCATCATCTGTATGGAGTAAAATGTGAAAAATATACTGACCACAAAAATTTAAAGTATATATTCACCCAGTATTAACTGAACATGATACATAGGAGATGGTTGGAATTAATCGAGGATTATGATTTCATGATTCATTACCATCCAGGACAATCAAATAATGTGTCTCATGCTTGCAGTAGAAAATGTATTATTTCATTAACAATGCTACATTTTGAACAAGATCCGTTGATTTAAGATATGATGAAATTTGGAAATGATGTTTTTGGAGCATGAAATTCCTCTTTTTTGTTCCAGGTGTTAGGGAAATCACCTCTATCAGACAAAATTGATAAAACACAGAAGGAAGACAGTTAGTTGCAGAAAAAGGTAAAGTTGGTTCATAAGGGTATGTTTCCTGATTTTAACGTCGATAATGATTGTATTTTGAGATTTGGAAATAGATCATGTGTGCCTTTCGATTCACATTTGATGAAAGAGTTATTAAGTGAAGCACATAGTTATCCATTTTCAGTTCATCATGGCAGAAATAATATATACAGAGATCTTCAAGAGTATTACTGATAGGATGGAATGAAAAGAGATATTGCTGATTTTACTAGGAAGTGATTGACTAGACATCAGGTTAATGAAGAGAAACAATTACTGAATGGGATGCATCAGCGTTTATCGGTTCCAGAGTCTAAATGGTAAAATATATCAATGGGCTTCGTTTTGGGATTACCAAATACATCTCGAGGTAATAATGAAATCTAGGTTATTATTGATCGATTGACTAAATCTGGTCGTTTATTTCTTATTCTATATTCTTTGTCTCTAGATCAACTTTCTCGGTTGTATGTTAAATAGATAGTCAGGTTGCATGGTGTTCCCCTCTCCATTATATCTGATTGTGATCCTAGGTTTACTTCCTTATTTTGGAATGGATTGGAGAAGTCATGGGGTACTGAATTAAATTTTTTGTACAGCTTTTCATCCTCAATCAGATGGGCAGGCAAAATGAACAATTTAGAACATAAAGGATATTCTACGAGCTTGTTCATAAAATTACCAGGGAAGTTGGGACCATCATATTTCTTTGGTTATATTTTCATATAATAATAGTTTTCATTCCAGTATACAGATGACTCCATTTGATGCATTATATGGGAAGCAGTGTGGAACTATATCTTTTTCGGATGAAGTAGGGGAAAGGAAGATGATGGGACCAGAATCGTTAGAAGAGATGACATAGAAAGTTTAGTTCATTTAGAATAACATGAGAATAGCTCAGAGCATGTACAAAAGATATGTGAATAACTGGAGGAAGGATCTATCTTTCGAGGTAGGTGATCATGTGCTTCTCAATGTTTATCCATGGAAATGTGTGATGCATTTTGGTAAGAAATGAAAGTTGAGTCCAAGGTTTATTAGACCTTATTAAATCATAGAGAAAGTTTGATATGTTGCATACATAGTGTCGTTACCTCCATGTTTATCCTAGGTACACAATGTTTTTCATGTTTCAATGTTGAGAATGTATATTCCAGATCCATCTCATTTTTGAGCCTTTAGGTAGATCACTTGGAAGAGATTCTATCTTATATGGAACAACCTATCCTAATTCTTGACCGATGAGAGAAAGTGTTGAGGAATAAGGTAATTCATCATGTAAAAGTTTTGTTAAAAAACCAAATGGTTGAAGAGGAAACATTGAAATCTGAAAATTCTATGAAAGATAAATACCCCCATTTATTTGATAATTGAATAAAATTGGGAGGACAAATTTTCCAAAAGGGGGGAAGGTTGTGACATCTCAGGTAAATAAAGAAATATGAAATTTTTATATTTATTTATATTTGTGAATTAAAATTTAATTTTACTTTAAATGGGATTCTATGTTCGATGGAGTACTCTATATGAAACAACAGGTTTCTTTTAAAGCTTACGTTGCACACTAATAATGTAATATCATTATTTTAAATTGTAGTTAACGCCTTACCGTTGAATTGGTGTAAATGAGTAGAACTAACCACGATATGATTATACTTTTTTGTTAAATGTTTTTTATGTTTATCCAATAAAATTTAGAGGCTTAAAATGTGAATGAATCCAATTTTAAGCACAAATACTCTAATATACATTGAAATGCTGATTTACTGCATTTTGATGCCTAACCCTTTTTAAATCTAGTTTTTGTCACTATTATATGTTCTATTTAACAAAAACAATTATAATTTATAATAAGGACATCAAAATATAATTTGGATGAAATTTTGGTATTTTTCTGATAAAGTTCATTTTTAAATGAATAGTGAAAAATAATGTATTTTAATTCAAAACTGCCTTTTAATCTAATTTATTTATATAGTTATATTATCTTATTAATTGGTTTCAAAGTTTATTTAGAATATATTTTTACTATTTAATCCAATATTGGTAATTGTATGTGATTTTACTTTGAATTTGGACACAAACAAGTGTCAATCCTTTGATAGTTATTATTTCTTAAAAACACTCTTTTTATTTTGACAGTGGGAATTAAGTTTAAATTAAGTTTTTCCACTTTTGTGTGTTGAATTTGGAAAAAGGATTCCATATTTGAAATCATGAGGTCAAAGTATTGTTATTTGGTATCTTTTATATTTAGGCATTATGAATATTTACTTCAGTTAATATTTTATTTACTATGGTTAAAAGGTAAATGTGGTAATGAAGGGTAAAAACATAATATTATAATAATAATAAATTACTTTAACATGTTTCCTGATCCTATTGGTTGATACATATATGACAATGGGCATATTTGGGTTGATTTTGGGACCCCATGGTGCCACTTGGGAGTGATAATGACACTTTATTTTAATTAACTTAAAGTAAAGGAATAAATGACATAAACAAATATCTGTTAGGAAATAAATTTTTACATGGGGTTATATAATATATCTCCTCAACTAGAAATATTCATTCGAAGTCGAAAAATATTTACAACAACATTTTATTTTTTTTATAATTTTTAGACATAAAAAAAATAAATTATTTATGAACAAATAATGATGCAGTGTTAACCTCATTAATGAATGATTTAAATAAATAAGATTATAAATATGAAAACCATATCTACAACCTGTCCAATTCTTATTTGATGATTTTATTTTGAATATGAGTCTTCTTATATTCAAATTTAAATATTCTTGTTCCTTTTTAAGACAAAGATAAGTTTATAATAAAATAATATTTTCAATCTTCCCTAAAGAGCCCCTCCCTCCCTTATAAAAATCCCTCACATCTAACCCATTACTTATTCTCATCAAGCCCATTGGCTCATCCAAAATCTGAAAAATTAAGCTCCCGACAGCCCATTTTCTTCCTAGAAGTCCTCCCCTAGGTTGAAGGCAATTAATGTAAACTTTTTGGTTCAAACCAAAAGAAGATACCTGATTTAAAGGTAATGTCTTCTCTTAAGTTCTTTTGTTTAATTTTCCTTATACAACACCCTCAACTCTTTTTATCCATTTCATTAATAAAAACTCTGAAATTTTCAATATACTAGTTGTTTTTTATGATAAGGGCTATAACTACACTTACACACACCTCTCTCAAATGGGTAAAGAACATATTGTTTCTATGGACGACGAACTAACGTCTCACGAAACGATGAATCTTAAGTTATCTCCTACCTCCTCTTATCATGACCATAAATATGGATCTATATTTATATGTGATATATATTATATTTATATTGTTTCCCTACTTCTCTATTTTTTTTATAGAAAATATTTATGGTTTCAATAGTGGGTAAATACGATAATCTCATTTGAGGAAGTGCGGACTACCGCCCACTCAAAGTGATATGATTCATTCATGCCTTACAGGGAACATATAAAGTATAGAGTAAATGAAATTATATATGATATTATATTGTAATTATAATTTACCTATGTATCATTATGTTATTAACCATTAAATATGAAATAGAAATGAAAGTAGCAATCCTGCATACGAACAGCTTACCGTCTCCATGAATGGTGCATTTCATTTCATATCTCCATATGTTATGTACTGTTATAAATACACATATATACTGGATATATATGATATATATGATATCTAAATCATGAATATCATTCTGGAGATAGTTTAATTTTGACCACATGAACAACTTGTAATAATAAGAAGTTCATTTTTGACTCAAATACCAAATATCGACCAAATGACTATTATTAACATAAATGATTACATAATGTTTATTACATGGTAATAAGTAATATAAAAGGAATAATAAACTTGAAAATGTCTCTTAGGAAAGTAGAAATTAACTTTAATTTGTTATTCAGAAGATTAAAGAATGCAAATTTCATGTCGGACATGAGGTGATGGACTTCTTCTCAATCTCCATTCACTGGGGAATATTTTGATTTATAGATGACTATATTTTATACGATGTATAAACCCATTTTTCATTTAATTTCATTCAAATAGATTCTTTTCTTTATGAATCATTTTTCTAAACAAAAAAAATAATGTTTTTTTTAATGTATGCGATGACAAATACCTTTTCACCACAGTATGTATTATTTGATCTTTATCATCCTTAACAAGCCGTAATGTTTTTAAAAGGAAAATAAATACCTTATACTCTTTTACATATTTTGGTGTTGAAAATGGTTTTCTTAATGTATTTTTTGTTTTAATATATTTAATTGATATATTTTGATTGAAATTTTGAAATGTTATATTTACATTATATGTGTTTTATGTGTTATTATTATGTTATGTTTATTGGTAATTGTTTACATATATCGGTGGTTATGTGATAGACCTAGGGCGGGTGAGCCCAAGATAGTTCTCAAATGCTTTGGGTAACTTGACAGAGGTAAATGTGAATGTTTCTCCTAAGAGATTTGGGGAATATACTATGATGGGTATTCTAACCTAACTCCCTATATAGTTGTGATAGCTACAACGTAAGTATGATATGGATGCCACATGTTTCTTTTATGATTTATGATTTCTTTGTGTTATTCATAAATCTTATGGTTTCATGAGGTATGTTAAAGATCTTATGTTATGAATGTACTCATGAACTAATGTTTTTTATTTTCTTTATAACCTTTATTGAGCTTTTTATGCTCATCCCATGTTTCGAAATGTTTTTCACAGGACTTAATGATGAATAGGGTCAAGGATGGGATCAGAGGAGAGTCATGATATCTAAAACATGGAACTGTATATTACCCTTTTTTTCAAGAGTTTTTATTTTACGAACAAAATGGAAAATGATTTGAAGTGTCTAATTGGTAATTTTTGATATTTAATGTAATAGTTATGGCCTAACACTCTAAAAATCTAAACCTGAAAAGATCCTCAATGTAAATGATTCATTTAATTTCAGATTTTGTAATGTTTTAAGGGTGGGTCCTTATATTCACAAAACTATTTTGGGAAGGAGATATTGGTTTGAGGACATAATGGTTGGGTCACACCACATTGGATTTTAACAAGCCTTTGAAGTTGTGTAATCCATAGATTCGAGCACAAGGTTGTTTCATGGATGTTAAAGGCATAGTTTTACACAAAAATTTTCTATTTTAAGATGATTATAGTTGTGTAAAGGTGATTCAACTTGTATGAACTCAATATGGTATAAATAAATGTTGGGTGTTGTTATATCTACTATAAGAGAAATAATTTTATGGTTGAAATGATAGTTTTCACACTATTTATCTATTTGTGAGAATCTATGTTAAGTTTTATATTTTTTATAGTGCACAAAAAACAATGTTTATTGAAAAATAAGCATACAATTCTACTTTTAGAGGTCCATACCAAAAATTGGTTGGTGGTGATATCCTATTTATAATCAAACTAGATTTTCAGTTTTTATGTCCCCAAACTTCAATAGTTCTATGAAACATGAAACCAGATTTCACAACTATGGGTTATGTGACCCTTATTAATTTCATTGATATTGGATGAATATGTATGTTAGTTATTTAACATCAATTTTCTCATTAAAATCACTATCTATAAAATTTTTGTACATAGTGGGATATTTAGTCTGAATATGTTAATTTTTAATGGTTTTTCTAGAATTTGTGTAGCTTGATATATTTGATATTTCCTTAATCACAGTAGTTTTTTTGGGCCAAAATTTGGAGTTTCATGAAAACTCAAAATGTTTCATGTATAAGGGACGTTTTCTCCATGATGGTCCCCTGGGATTAGTCAAGACCATGATTTGGAAAATGAATGTATTATAATTTTAAATATGAATTAATGGTTTTAAATATTTCCATCCCTCTAAATTGGATTTGAAATTGAAGAAGAGGGTCAAATTTCGAGGAAAACATCAAGCATTGGGGAGTTTTTAACCTCAGCGTGAAAATTTGTGCATGGGATGTGAAATCAATTTTGTGTATGTGAAACCCATGGGTTATATAAATATAATTACAGTTAGGGGACCCAATATGGTCACATGAAAATTACACTTGATATGATATATCTCAAGAGTTGAACATAGCCAACTTGAATTATGTCCTGATCCTTAGTAAAGCAATGTTAGTTTGTGAAGATTCTCTCTTAAATTAAATATCTTTCATGAGATATATTTACACAAATTTTTAGATGGACTTTTAATGAATTTCTTTTTAGTTCCTCAAT
The DNA here is from genome assembly GCA_963277665.1 of Viscum album. Taxonomy (NCBI): domain Eukaryota; kingdom Viridiplantae; phylum Streptophyta; class Magnoliopsida; order Santalales; family Viscaceae; genus Viscum; species Viscum album. The sequence continues at coordinate 286,701,579 of OY728139.1, forward strand.
AATGTTCTATTTTCATGGGACATGTCCCAGTTTCATGATGTAAACTATTTTAAATTCTATAATTAAAGAAGAAATGGATGAAATGTTTGTCAAATATGCCGCTTCTACAACTACTATTTCACGGAGGGGTGAAATTTCTAGAAACCATGAAATAACTCAATATATAAGGGTAGTTTTTGAGATAATGTAACTATTGGACATTCAAATGGATTCGAAATATTTATATCTACAAAGAAATATATTTTTTATTTTACTATATTTGGGCTATGTGAAAATATTATTATCCCCAACATGGGTATTTATATGTTGATGTTAGGGTTCAACTTCCATGTTTTGTTCTAACTATAAAACATCGCTGCATCTAGTCAATCACATAAGGAAAGTGATTCTGGTTCCATATACACCGTTAGTGATAGGATGAGAATGGTCACTGATGAAAAAAATGGATGAAGAGTTCTTAGATCCATACACAAATATAGTTCAATATAGAAACATAAATAACCAGATGGGTTGGTATGAGTATTGGGATTTTATATTGGGTGAAAACATCAAAGATGAGTTAGAATGAGATTACACAGTACACCACATGTTCAATTAATATGGGCCAATGATGCATTGTATTGGGCTGTATGAGTCAGTGTGGATATCCCAATTCCATGTTTATCACCAGTTGGAATTGATCCTAGATCTCCCCATCTAATAGTATCTATAAATGAACACCTTGATCCTCCATCATGGGAAATTTGGAATTTATATATGGGATCTACAACACATTGTTGGGGTCCCTATGATGGGATACCAGTATGATAATCTATATCTATCACCCAATTCATGGGGGCTGTAGACCAAATTCTAGTGCTATAAATATATTTTTTGGATTAAATAATGATGATCATAAAGCATTATCAACCCTTTTATATGAAAATTTTATTTAATTGGTGTATGGGAAAGTTTTTAAAATATTCAATGGAGAAAGTGTTGGGGAAACCAATGTAGTTCCCTAGAGAATTACACTAAAGGAGGGTGAGATCTTATTCTTTGACCATGTAAGAGGGCTAATATGAAGCCCATGTCTACAGTGTATAGAAGTGACACAAAAAAGTCAAATACACAACATTATTAATAATTTTTTTGAGTGTATGGATACTACGGGTAAATGAACCATGTATTGTTATATGGATGGGGACCATTGTGGTGGTGTTAATTATGGAATCCGACTCCAAAGTCATCTTCAGTATTCAAGGCTTGGTTAGGTTATACAATCAACTCAGGAGTGTTTCAAGGGGAGGTATTCCCATGAAATATTTTGGTCTATTACACCTCATTCATGGATGGATCACAACATACATTGGGTGGGGGGATAATATTTACAAATGAAATTACCCACATCCCGAAAAATGGTCCCCATCCATGACTCCTCAACTTCAACAAGGCACATCTCATGGCTCTCAACAAGGATATTTGGTGTATTATTTTAGGAATGTCTATAATTTCCACATCATCTCCTTTTTTGTCCCTATCTAGAGAGATGATCATAAACATGGAAGGGAATCCTAGGTAGATGCAACACTTGTATGCCTTTCAAATATATCTATTGTCAGTCAAACTAGTTTAAATACCCAGTGAGGGTGGGGTTGGGAGGTTTTGAATCATGTTATGGTATATTAAAACAAATTTCCTATTGGATCTTGTTTCTTAGTTAAACAAAAAACTATTCTCTCCCTTTACCATAACAATTTATGAGCATAATTGACGGAACGCATGAGACACATCCATGTTTTATATAATGGAAATGTTTAAATGTACCAAATCCAGTAAAGAAAACGTTTTTTACAATATTTTTAGTGGATTCACTATCCCTTATAATTTACAACCAATCACAATTTGAAATCTCATTGCTATCTCAAATAATGTTTTCTGACATATCTTTTACATGATTCTTCCATTGATTACATGAAATAATAATTTTTATATCTTATTTGGTGTATCTTTATGTTTTACTTTAATCAAATTATTGAATACCACTTTTCCATATTATTTCTAATAAAATCCTTCTTGTTCTTGTAAGATCATCTTTCAGAAGACCCTATCTCAACATTCATGAATAAACCATATTATTCATGAAACTTCTCAAACCATCACGAAAAAAAACCTTTTTTAAAACTAAAAAACACTTGTGAAACTTTCTTGGATTTTAAAAAACATCATTCGCTCACAATTATGATATATTTTTTAATCCTTCACTTAGAAACAATTTAATGAAATTCAATCACGAATTTAAAGCCTTTGGGATTTTATAAAAGATTCAACTTTTCAATCGAAGGGGGTAACTAACTATTTATTGATGATTCCTTCCGAACATGAGTCTTTCATGCTCATGAATGAGTTTTCACAAAACTCTTTATTCCTTTTCATAAAAATATTTTTATTCATTATATTTAACAGAAATTAACCTTTCAAAAAACTCTTTATAATCATGTAACATACCTCTATTTTCCTCATGAATGTCCAACCATTCACGAAACATTCTTCTTATAATATCAAAACCATCACAACTTGATCTCCATAATAGATCATGTCAACTGGTTTATTTTAACAAACACAATAAACCCAAAAAACATGTCAAATATACCCTGGGTTTTTTCCAAAAGGCGTTGGTTAAAAGGATTCATGGTATCGCCTATTGTGAATCAAACACCCAAGTGATATTTTCTTGTAACTGCAGTTTTGTTCAACAATTATTGAAGTAGGCGTACACTAGGGTTCATACTGAAAGTCATCTCAATGTCCTCCACTTGATTTATTGGATGTTCAATATTGTGGGCTCCGAGCAGGTGATCATACAACCGCCATCAAATTTCAATGATGGCCTCACCCAAAACTATGAGAACAACAGGATGACTGCATATCCATACGTTGTCTTATAGAAGTTTTTAAGGAAGGTGGCTCACTCACATGAGCCTTAAGAACATTATGGAATAAGTTCAACCACAATCTAGATTGCATGTCACATGGATAGAAAAAATCAAGATGGTGCGACACTATTAGAGGGAGTGTAGGGTCACACATCACCTCCATCTTTTGGTGTGGATCCTAAATAAGACACGTCGAGAGGTGAATAGTACCCTAAAAATTATCCCTAAGAGTATTCTTAAATATATGATTTTATAACCAATTTGTTTCAAGAAAATTATTTGAAGAATATATACAACATGTTCTATGTTATATAGGTTAAAATCCACTATAAACATTAAGACAAGTGGGATATTAAACATCTATATCTTACACCTACGAAACTATAGTGGAGGATAAATAAACATGGAATTGGCCTTCCAAATATTAAAATTATAGTGTTGTCACGCCTGGGGATTACTCGGTGTGGTTTTCATACTCGATGGACCAAGATGACTTAGCACACTATCATGGGGAATATGTTCCTTTAATTTTGTGGGTGTGTCCATTCATGATGGGGATCATGTTTTGTCAACCACCACTATAGTACTGACATGGGAGGTACCATATAATTAAGAGAATTTGTAGGAATTCAGTAATGAGTACTCATAGGGTTGTGATCATAAATGGAATGTCCTTGAGAGTGGGGGGAAGTCACACCCATATATTAAGACCTATATAAGGTCCATTTTGAAGAGGTATGCTTCATTCTCAAAAGTTAAATGTTTTAATATAATTTATTTTATATTACAGTCAATAAAGAATACTATCAACATGCATACAGGTCATCAAGAAAGGGCCAAGAAGTTCTCGTTGAATGTGGGGAAGGTTTATCCAAAGGTACTCAATATCCCAACATTGAATATGTTTCAAAAGGCTCAGTGGGAGAGGTGTATGTAGATGACATTAATGAGGATGGTCTATGTTCTCCCACCCTCCATATCATATATATGGTCTTTGTCCTTGTGACTCAGTAGTGTCTTTCCTTGATAATCGAGTGTTCCACTCGGGAAAGATAATAATTAGGATTTACCTATATCCAAATACCAAATTTCATAAACCGTATTTTTCTTAGTTCTCTTGGTTATTTCATAAATTAATTATACTAAATATCAATTTAAAATATAATATAGCTCCAAGGCATGTGATTTAGGAGTTTCCAATAATATTTTAAGAGGTGATTACAGAAATATAGGGGTCCCTAGTGATGGACTACACCCTTGAATCCTCATGAATAGTGATATTTTCCAGGTTGAAAACCGTCTGAGATGTTATTTTTGAAGGTTGGTTGGGGGAATAGAAGGATGTTATCCATGATCTCATATCACATGAGTCTCTTCTATCATTGATTTTTTATCACGGTTAATATCATAGATTGATCTAACTAGTTCCCCTTTTCATTATCTATAACAAATTTTGAGGAATAATTTTCCCAAAAACTAAGACTTTTACGAGGGAAAATTTATATGGAACTTATCCAAGTTATTAATAGAACTCGTAATGAGTTTTATGTTTGAGAGGACCTATTTCTAATCCACTAGGAGCAGTCTATTGTGATGGTGGAGGTAGATATTGAATTAGTGAGCCCTATCCATTAAAGAGGACATATCTGGAAATTTATCAGGTGATTTCTATCTCCCTCTCGACATTGATCCCATCCTATATGAGATAATTCCCTAGGAATTTCCTATGGTGGATATAATTATGACCTTCCAAATGTACCATCATATTCCACCTAAGGATCTAAATATCATTATCCTAATGTCACTAAGGAAAACAATGTTTTTAGGGTAGGGTTTAGAGGAGTGACTATGGCTTCACTACCCACACCCTATGGGTGGACCTAGTAGTGTAAATTGGATCCCCATACCCTTATATGGTGAACCTGGAGACAATAAGTTTGAATTCCCATACCCTCAAATTCCATTCATGAGACATCCCTACTGAGAAGGTGCACATAGAATGAAAGGAGTATGATGATTAATAGTGTGAGGAAACATTATAAAGAATTAAGGATCTCTGGGAGGCTGGACAGGACCACAATTGACTGGATGAGTATGAATAGTAGGATGAGTCCATCATCACATCCAACAGAAAAATCATCAGCCACCTGAGGGAACAATTTTCGATGATGAGGAGAAATGGTGGGAGATTCAGACTTTGATATAGAGTGCGATATCAAACTCAATCTACAAAAACATATTTTCTAATGTGGTTTTTAATGAAGCTGAGGAGGAGAGACATGAGGTGATCACGCAACAGTAGGCCCTTAGGGATAGCTGGAATAATCTGGTTGAGATTGAGAGGTATATTTCTCATGATGAGTATTTGGTAATTTTTTTAATAAGGGATATGACCTATCCTATTGGTGTCCCTCCAAATTATATTTTTGTTCAAGGAAATAATATTGTAGTTTTCTTCGATTCTCTATTTATTCTTTGTTCATATCGACCACATTGATTAGATAATCAACTATAAGTCTCTAAGACCATACGAGTCATCCAAAGCATGACAAACAATATTAAAATAGAATAATAATAATTTCTTTGATAGTTATAGGTAGGATAATAATATTTGGGATCATAACATTGCATCTTTAACCTCTGAGATCCATATCTTTGTAAACTATGGTGATGTGATACTTGGGGTTTGATATACATTAGTGGTGTATAGGGTGAATGGGGGTGTAACAATAGAGGTTTTGGATTCTCAATTAAGTAATTATAATAGTGGATAGATTTATATTGTGACCTCATGAGTTTGAAGTTATTAGTAGAGGTAGGTGGGTTGCAGATAACCATAGAGTATGTTCTAAAAATGTGTTCCATAACCATTTAATTGAAAATTTATCCCCTCTGACATCTTCCCTATATAAGATGTGAGTCTGTTTTTTCTAGAAAATATTTTTTAGTGTATTCAATTTTGATATGATGAAAAAGGTTTATTCGGGTTATGTTTTCTAGATTAGAGGTGAGCCAATTGGCTAGGCACCATGACCATTGGGGAGCCCATTTAGATAGGTGAGGTTGATGTAAATCACAATTTAAAAGACTCAATGTGTGCTCATGAAGGAGTATGATTCATAATAAAAGTTGAAAAAACATCTGGGATACATCTTCATCGATTAATAATATCAATAGGAGCATCCCAAACTTATGTAAAGCCTATAAACAAGTTGGGATAATGAAAACATCATCCTTGTAGAAGGTTTCGTACATAATCTCTATCAAGTTATAAGGAGGATATCGAGGGTCTCTTAGGTTTATTTAGGTTATGGTCATATATCTTAGACCAATGGGAATTAATTTTATGTTCATTTGTTTTGGTTCAATCAAGGAAATACTTTTTGGGGATGTGCATCTCAGGATGTAGTGTGCTCATATTTAAGGTCATATAGCAGGGAAAATGGGGATGTGAGACTACATGTCATGGAGAAAATAAAAATATGATGATAATGGGTGGACCAAGGTAGTTCTAATTCCATTACAGTCACCCTTACTGATATGTAATATGTTCATTAATGGGCCTATGATAGGGGAGTTGGGTGAAAATATGTATCTTACAAATGGTAATCAATTCACACGTATTTATAAAAAGTAGTGTGGTATATTACTAGTACAAAAGGATTAATGTACTATCATGTGGTCTATAATATTACACAGTTTTACATCTTATTATAGGGATGTAAAACATGTAGTTTAACACCTCACAGTGAGGAAATTGAACACATAGTTTAGGGTCACATGGTGAGGATGATGTGTCATATATTTTAACGCCATGTGATTATAGCATGTATCGTATAGTTTAACATCGCATATCATAAAATTTAACAGCATGTGACTTAGAAATGTGGAAAAAGGTAATATAATTCAGCCATATGATGTTATGGAATGAATTAAATAGGAAGAAAAAGGGTAGTTCCTCATAAATTACCACATTTAATGGAAATAGGTGTGAAGGATTGGATTTAACATTTTCCAAAACTAGTATGTTTGTTGAGCACAAAAATGTTTTTAAGGAATAGTGGAAATTCCCAATGGGTTTATATATACTCTATGTACACACAATCTTTTTTTTCTTGTATTGTGTGTGACGTGGTGGGAGAAATCTTGAATTTTCTACAGGTTACCCTTTCTGGTTTTGAAACAAGTTAGGCATTTCTTTTTCATAACATGGGTTGTTTAGGGTCATTCCAATCAGGCCAAAATTTTCACAGGGAATCCTATGTGTTATGGAAGGTATTATGAACCCACCCTAATTGGAGAGTCAAAGAGAGGCCTAATACTAACCAAATCCTTATTTGTATCAGTGTAAATAGTTTAAAGTCATAATACATGGGGTATAATGTTACAAAAAATTATGGTCATTGATATTATGATTAGGGGAGTGAGAAAGAGTATTTGGCTTAAAGAAACACACTTGATGTGAATAAAAGGACCTAGGTGAGTCTTAAAAGGCTCATGTATTGAATATGTGACCTCATAGTTAGAGGGGAATAGATTTTAGGTTTGTATGTGGGGACAATAACAAATATTTCAAAGTCATGAAGATTAGACTTTGGATTCCAATTTAAGGCCAGTGATCTTGGTACATAAAAGGGTTATTTTAGAGAAGTTCGTCTTGGATGAAAGAGATTAAGAACCAGACAAGAATGGAGGACCCAAGAGTCCTTTAACTAATTTATAATATTTGAAATAAGTTGCAAACATATTATTGTCTTGATACATTGACCATAGTCCGGATGAGGAGGACTATGTGACATGAAAGATAATATAAACCCAATGTGAAAGGAAGGGTCTTCCCATGAAGAGTTGCATATAATTTCAAATAATTATTATTAGACAAGGATCTTGCATGAATTGACCACGTGGGTATAGAATGTATCGTAGCTTGTATTCCCACATGAAAATGATCATTTTTATAAATAATGAGTTTTGAGGGACTTCCCCAGTCACATGGATTTAAAAAATAGGGAAAATATGAATTGTTTTTAGAAGGTCCGAAATATATTTACTTCCATGTTAAATATGATTGAATAAATGGATGGGTAACACTAATGGTGTTAAAAATCCACTATAATAAAGGGATAAAAGGTATTTAAATCATGACTTCAGAGATTTGATCCACTGAGAAGTTGACCAATGCATGTGAGTCAAATATTAAACATGCTAAAAACATCGGTTCCTTAACAAAATCGATATGGGGTGAGAAAGTGTAGTATTGAATGTTGACCATGTTCCATATGAAATAATAAGTGCTTCTTGCAGGGCATATTTAAATGTATGTACCTTGGTTGGAATGTGAGATAATTTTTCCAGACAAAAATTACATCTATTGCGCTTGTTCTGATTTGGAGAATGAGATGGGATCAATATTATGGTATATATGATGTGTGGGGAAAATGAGGGGATTATTTTGTAGATCTCAATACTCTGAGATCCATGACACGGTGTAATTGAACACCATGAAAAAGAATATTAATAGGCAAAAGATAAACTCTTTCTCAATGAGAGGGACATATAATAGATTAGTGTATAGGTTGGACCCATGACTAGTGATCTAGGTGTATATATGTATTTAATGAAATGTGAATCAATTTATTCATAAATTTTTAATGGGGTGCAGTTAGAGAAAATTACCAAAGGGATTTCCTCTCAGGAAAGGGATAAATAATCATGTAGTTTTACAAAAAGCGATGGGGCAGTGGAACTATAGTTTTAAATCCTTCATAGATGACATTGGATAATTATTTTAAATAAATAAAATAAGGATGAGGTTCTATATAGTTAAACACCCCATGAAAAAGACATTGTCTTTTATTTTAACATCATGGGACTATGAAATAATCTCATACTTTAATGTCATGAGATTGATAAATTTGGGATAATCTTGATCTTCATAGTACAAAGGGTAATTGAAACCATCCATTTATGTAGGGGTCAAGTGCTAAGTATTTACAAACATGGATCTTTCTTAGGTTCATGTACTCAGCTTCAGGGTGTACCCAATGGGTTGGTTGTAATTTAGGGTCATATCTGGACCAAAGATACTAGCAATTCATGTTCATAGAGCATAGAAGGAAATATGTGTTGAGTTTGTAATATATTAAGAGGATTTAAAATCCAATATGAACGTAGGGAATATAAGGACTAATACTAATAAAAAATATCGATAAAAAGATTTACATAGTATAGGTTCATGAATCATGGATGTTGATGACCACTAGTTTGAAGTCATATAGATTCCACCAAATTATTTTTTTCAAAAAAGATTCATATGAACCAATATAGTAAAAAATTTATGTAAATATAGGGATAAATATGCCTAAAACCATAAATATTCACCCAAAATGAGATTCAAATATTTTAAGGTCATGATTATAAAAACAGAAGGAGGATCATTGCATCTAGAAAGAGGTTTGGTGTGGGTTGTTTATGCTGGGTGAAACCAAGATTCATACGACCATGTGAGCCATAACGAGTGAGATAATGGTTAAGAGCATCATATGTCACATGGTGGTGAACAACAAGGGAGAAAGGAAATTGGATTGTGGGAGTTCCGAAACTGATGACATTTTTTTTTCAATTTCTAAAAATTCATGGAAGGTAAACAGTATGTGTGTTAAAACATCAGCATAAAAATGTGATGTTTAAGGGAAATAAATTTTTACTTCCATGATTTGAACAAAAAATGGTATTTTCAAAGTCGAAATAAATAAATACTGATAATGTTCAAAACACAGGTTCCATAACCAAATAAGTTGGTGATGTGTGTTATGAAATCAAATATCAATTCTTAAACAAGTTTGAAATAGGGAAAGGGATTGTTTTAATAGGATATCCTTTGAGGTATATACCTATTATAGTAGGTGAGACAGTTTTTTCTAGTAACTGTCATTATAATGGTAGCCCGTTTAGATTTATTGGATGTCCGAGATCAAAATTTAGGAAGATTAAAAGTGTGGAGTTGAATTGGAAATGTTGTAGAGTGAAATTAAACATACTATAATCTATGAAACCATGAATTTTATAACTCTAAAGGGAAATGAGAATTTTTAAGAGTTCAAATAATTCTCAAGGATGGAGTTCTATAAATAGATTAATGGCTTGGATAAGTCCATGATATTGGATTTCACTGTCACTATGTATCCCATAATTTTTGGAATCATGCCTCATGTAGTTCTCAAATGTCGTGGGGGTACTAACTGAAGCTAATGGAGAAGCTCCTCTTAGGTGTGTCCCAAAACAAAATGGATTTCAAATAATTTCATGTGGGTTTTAACCATGATGTTTATTTAATATTATCCAATACTAGTTGGGGTTTTCATCATTATGATCATGTGAATAGGAACAATGGTGAGGGTGGGATTTATTCATAGTCCATAAATATTGATCATGGGGTGACTAAGGCCTCAAGGAATTAATTCTAGTGAGACAGTATCAACTATGAGGAATTCCGTTTTGACTATGACCAAGATACGGTGTCTTGTAATAACTATATATCCTAAGATATGAGAATAAATCCACCCATAGTTCGATAAAGGGGAAAAATGGAGACTGTATCTAGGGGAGGTCATCTCTAGTTATGGATAATGTATCCCATAGATTTATGTCATATGATAAGAAATTAATCCATGTAATTTAATATCTTTTGGAAATGACATTGGTCATTCACATTAACATCATACATTATGGATGAGGGGCCATAATTTTTAACATCTTGTGATAATGACATTTTCCTAATATTTAATATTATGAAACCAGAATGAGGAATCATACAATTTATTATCTAATTATAAGATGTTATTCTTTATTTTAATTTCATGTGACTAGGATGTATGGTTGTTGAGGTTTGAGGATTTATAACATTGAACTAATGTTTTCATATAGCTTAAGATCATGATGCATGGACTATGGTTCCATACTGTTTAGCATCATGTGACCATGACATGATGTAAAGATTCATAAAAAGTAACACTTGATGAAACTGGCACTGGTGGGTGGTGTTCTGTACTCCCCATCTATATTGACCGATGATTAAGCACCATTAGAGTGGGCTTTATGAATGATGCATGGTCCTTAAAATTATTATTCTAACATTAGTGGAATCATCCTAGGTATCATTTGTATCTTTCGGGAAAACACCATATTACCGGAAGGAATTAGTAGAGATAAGAATTTTTGTTAAATGACCACACCACCTGATTATAATGAATTTCTAGGTCATACTGTGCTAAGAGACTATTATCTTTGAGATATTCAAACAGATATTGAAAAACATCATCTCTATTTTCATATTCCTATTGATTTTTGATGGATATCCTATGAAATGGAATCTACTGTTATGACTCATATTTTCCATGTATTAATTTTATAATATTGTAAGTATTATTTTCAAGACCAATCACTAAAAAGGTATGAGATTCCAAGGCCCAGTCTGCCTGAAATTCATATTTGAAATATATTAAACATATTAAATAGTATGTCTAAGTGATTTTCATAAAATTTTGAAAGAAATTCTAAATTGGTGCATATATAAGAAGGATGGGGGAAATGCTGTGTTTAGAGCATTAGTTTTACCCTATGCATGACTTAAACTTGGCCAGATTGTTTCATTTTTAGAATTTTCATTGCAGGCATGAAAATGATTAAATTATTAAATAAATTATTTTAATTTTTTTTCAAAACAATTGTAGAGTCTTTAAATAGAATGTTATGTTATAATTTCAATGTTATCTTTATAACCATGGAACCTTTATAGTGTTGTTTCAGAGAGAATTGGAGGATTTTTCTTAGATGAATGATGAAAAGATCATGGATCAATGATAGATGAGAAACAGAGTCAAAGGATCTCACCAAATATCATGACACAACCTAGTTTTTCATCAATGATTGATCAGAATCAATATAGGGTGGTTGTTTGAATTTCATTCCATATAATATTCTTTATTTATATAATAAACATGAATCAATTAATGAATTGATTGATCTACGATTTGATTGTTTTGTTGTATGGGTTAGATTAATCTTGTTTTGTGTGAATTTGTTCTTAATTGCTGATTTCATCACTATTATTCAAAAGTAAATGAATCAATATTGACACATTCATTAATCAAGGTATATTTATCTTATCTGTTCTCATACTTTTCTCCCCCGGTTCTTCTTATACTATGGGAATTCTTCATTTATTCCTAGGTTAAACATATCCCAATCAATCTATTGTTACGCACCCATTTCATGGAATAGTGATCCAAATTTATAGATCTGGGACCGATATAGAATGAAGGAGGTGAAATTGTAGAGATGATAGTGGATTTAATGATGTAGATACCCAATTTTCATGTTCTTCGACGTACACCAAAAAACAATGAACAATAAAATTTTTGGAGTATTTAGAAGGACCATGTTTTGATGATTAAAAAATGGAATGGATTGAAAAGGCTCTACCTTTTTTTGTGGTGAAGTAATTTCTGGATCGAGGGTTGGAGAAACTGTTAGAAAGCATGGAACCAGATATGTATTTCTATAAATTTCCATGTTACATGATGTGAAAACTAGATCTGGATGCCTTTTGGGCCCCCCATTGTGGAGGATTGGGTTTCAGAGGAATAAAAGTTTCGCATGGGGTTTGACCCATATCACACGACATCTGTCCCCTCTCCAAATGCTCATCATGTACATCAGAGGTTATATAAACATAATTTAGATTACATGGGTAGGATCACACAATGTACTCCCACCAAATAGACAAGACTTTGACCAAGTACATTGGCGAAATTGTGTTTTGGTACATGGAAACATATTCATGGGATAAGATTCATGTACAAGAACATAGGTGGAGAATATGGGATGAATACATTCCATGTAATTCAATATTAACATGGGAATGAGACATAGGCTGTTTACATGGGTAGGACCTAGGGTCAAGGGACAAAACATGGTACCCCTACTATATATCGTGTAATTCTTTAGACATGACTTGGAGCTCATTTCCACTGTATCTTGTAAAAGATTCATTAGTGTGTGTTCCGCGTATCCTTTCATTGAGGGATAGAATGGAGTAATCTCCTACTCCTAGGACTATGATACCCATAGAATTAATTCTTGGATATTGATGTTTGAATCCTTTCATGAGGCTCAGAGTGAGATCCTCTATTCATCTTCATGCCCAACGTGGTGTTCTTGGTATAATCATGGACAATACAATGTGGGAACCAATCTTCAATATATCAGATTAGTCTAGATTGAGTTGCTGGTATCACCACAGATGCATGGAAGTATACCTCATTAGTGTATTATATCTTTTCATTCCATCAGTTTGTTCAAATAATGGTGATAAAAAATGATAAATACCTCTCATATGTACATCATATGTGATTTTAGACTAAGGAGTTTGCTCTCCTGGATGAGTGATCCATGGAATATTCATGTTGGAATCATTGGATGGTATACTATGGTTGTAACATACATTTATACTCTATTTCATTATTTACTGGATGAGGTTTATCTTGTTATATGTGTTTTAGAAATATATTGGTGTACAAAAGACTATTTTATTTTTGGTATGACTTGTGGTTTCATGATATCAACATAGTATTGTTTTACTGACACATAAATAGTATCTTACCACACGTTTCGTGTCTTGTGAAGATGATGAACCATTTGACAGAGTCCTATATAGACTAGGACCCAGGAGTTCTTATTGAGTCCAGATAGGAGGAGGTGTGTTCCTATGTTATTTTGAAAGTAGTACCAGTTTTACTCTCAGATTGGAAGTGTTTTTAGGCTCTTTATGGTGGGATTCTATTTGGACTTTTTTACTTTACTATAGATCATTTTGTACTATAGTTTTCTGATTTAGATATATTCATGCATGGTTGTTCAATTGTTTTTACATTTCGTCATTGTATAGGAATGGAGATGTGTGTGTGTGTGTGTGTGTGTGTGTGTGTGTGTATACATAGGCTAAGGCCTACATTATTAGTGATATCCTACCCGACGCTAGTCACCATCCACTTGATAATTTAAGGTGGGATTATGGAGTCATGTAACATCCCTACTGGGACAGGACATGATAGAATGGTAACAGAGAATTCAGTTCTACTTTAGGACTAGAGTCTATGAGTTTGGTTTTGGGGGAATATTTTAAAGTTTTTGGAGTTCAGATTTTTGACTAGGGACTCTTGTGTTGTTGCAACGAACAATGTATAAACACACAAGAAATCCAATCACCTACATTTTGAATTGGTATATAAGAAAAATTTTTGTAAAGAAAATAATGGTACATGCATCATATAGGAATGGGTTATGGTTTCCATAATATTCTGGGCCCATCTCTCAAAATATACTCATTGAGAATGGTATATATTGTTCACTTTTAAGAGGCCTCTATGATATATTCAATATTGGATTTAGCATCCTGATCATGAGGATGACCCCCTTAGTGATGTGGAATCGATACAGGGACCAGTTCTAGAGGTGTTTCCTCCTGGTGGTGCACCAGTGCTACCACCACTTATGGAGAAACATGAGTTACCCACGGGGCCAATAGATGAGGTGCCCAATCTAAGTGCACTTCATGAGTTTTAATTAAAGATAAATCTCATGTTTGAAGCTGATACTTGCCCAATGGAAGTTATGGACTATCTTCATCCACTGAACCATGTTTTCTATCTATTCAAAACACCAACAATAAAGATGTTAGTCTCGGCGGTGAGTCTTATCCATTTCTTAATAGGGTGATGGTGGGGTTTGGTGACCCATATACACAATGAGGTGACACTACAATGGTCAGAGTTTTAGTATCTATTCAGGGAGGTGTTCCTCTTAGGTACAATGGGATATGTATCTATCCACGAGCTTCTCTAGCTCTAGAAGGGCTAAGTGATAATATCTTTTTATTCATCATGGTTTAACAACCTCTCCCTGTACTCAATAAATATGGTTCATGAATAGTTTTTTAGGGATTATAATTTCAAGACTATTCTTCATTAATACATTTGAGCTAGTGTTATCCCTATATGTATTACTACCTAATCTATGGTGTTAGAGAAATATTTTGAGGTTCAGAGTTTCTTGGATGAGTAGATTCAGTTGGTTGTAGTCAATAGTGTGAAAGAAGGAGAAGAGACATCAACAATAAAGATATGATGTTAGTCTCAAGGACTTTGATGGGTGAGACTATTTAGGATGACGTAACATAATAAAGGATCTACATTTTTGAGCTCTAACAGTGGGTCCAATCAGCCTAGGGAGAGGCGGTTCTTCTCATGTGATGAGAGGGGACATCTTGGATGATATTTTCAAACATTTCACACAACTGACAAAGAGACCGTATATGGGCCGTTGAGGTAAGGAATGTATTGGGATCATTCATTTCCACTAGGAGGTGGATGTGGTAGAAGAGATGGGAGAGTAGCAGGAGGTGGTTGAACCATTTACATGTTACCACCACCACTCCAAAGTGTTCTACACTAGGATCAAGGAGATAGAGGAACTCTGAGGGGACAACTGGATTCAATTAAAGTATACAAACTAGAAAATCTAGTAACTATTTGAGTTACAATATATTTCCTTTCTACCTTAATTATAATAATCAAAGAAATATATTTTTTTCATTCCTTTCTTTCCACATATCATATTCAAGATGTATAGATTTTGGTTGAGCCCTTCAATGAACTATTATGCTTGGACAATCTTACCAGAGAATACTCAATTATAACACAAGTGTTCCCATAGTGTGTCCAAGATCATAGAGGAGAGAGTTTCTGGTGGGATCTCTTTGTAGCAACAATGAGTCCTTATAACTTCATCCTAGGTATGCACTGTATTCTAGGGTTCATGACCTGATTGACTATTTTAGGAACAATATTCTGTCTTTGCTGGTGAAAAGGAAACCCACACATCATAGGAAAGACTCATGCATAGGAGGGTGACACTTATTTCTCATTAGATGGATAGCCTAACCTTTGGTGTAGTGGATATTATTATTTCCCAGTTTCCAATTGTAGGGGAAGAGTATGAGGATGTCTTCCTTGAGGATGTTTAATGTTTTACAACCATCTATGAGACTGAATTATGTATTAATCTACACATGAGGAAGAAACTAATACTTTTGAAAGCATGTCAGATGGATCCCATAGAGAAACACAAGCTAATGGTGAAGTTGTAGAACTTACAATGGAAGGGATTTGTTATACACCATGTTTCACCATGAGCTACCCCAGTTTTATTCTCCGTGAAGGTGGAGATGGTATTGAGATTGTGTGTGGACCACAGAGAGTTGAACTAGGTGACCGTGAAGAAAATGTATCCACTACGGAGAAACGCTGACCACTTTGATTAGTTTAGAGGGGATCGATGGTTCTTGAAGGATAAACCTAGGTCATGAAAACACTAGATGCTAGTATATAATGAGAATATATTGAATATGACATTTAAGTGCTTATATAGTTATTTTGAGTACTTGGTGATGCCCTTTGAAATGAAAAATTCCCCAGAATTGTTCATGGTACGCTTGATCTAGAAATTTTAGCCGTTCATAGACAGGTTAATGGTAGTATTCATCGATGATATACTTGTGTAACTGATGTATGAGAAGAATAAAACAAGAAACTCATGAATATTTATCGAAATAATCAAAGATCATAAATTTGAAAAAAAAATCATGATGTTATAATTCTGTATTCAGGTAGTGTACTTTCTAGGACATGTTATCTCAATGGATGAAGTGGTAGTGGACTAGTAAATGTGAAGGTAGTGTTGTCTAGGGAACCACCAAAGAGTGTGATGGAGATGGGATGATATATTTTATTGTAAGGATATTATCAAAGATTCATAAATTAATTCACTTGGATATCAATTCACATGATTTCTTTGCATCAAAAGGGGAAGCCTTTCATATGGACATATAGGTTTCAACAAGCTATATGACAACCCTGCTTTTTATTACAAATTAAACATGGTTTATTACATAAAACTTCACTTGATACAACAAAGAAGATCGAGAGGTTTAGTGTCTTTGGGGCTTAGGATCATTACATAAAAACTTTAAACTTGAAATACAACATCCTTATTGAAAACTTCCTTTACATGACCACTACATTCCTTCGTACTTAGCATTGCATGGGATAACCTGAGGACATGCATAAGAAAAGGGTGAGCTATAAAGCCCAGTAAGGGAGTACATAATGAATAACATGAGGAGTACAATACATGTTAGGCAATAGGCATATCAATAGAGCATAAGAGAGACATGAACATAAAGGCATGATAAAGCATGATAATCATAACATGGAAATGTGGCAACAACACTTAACATTGAATTAGCATGAGCCAAGGCTCATTGCACATGGAGCATGAGTAAACCCTCATTGCACTTGAAGCACGAGTAAACCCTCGTTGCACTTGAATTAGCATGAGTCAACACTCATTGCACATGACGTATCATGATACTATACTTTACCCAATGCATTGGAGCGCTATCAGGGCACACCCTTCTTAAACATTTCATTTCATGCATAAGTGTGCCACATGGATCATAAAACATGGATTCATAAAACATAATCATTTATTCCACGATAAAGGAATGTGGAATTCATACATGAAGCTTTACAATCAATAAGTAAATGTGCATAAAGGTGAATACCCTTGATGGAGAAATGGGCATGGTATTCACTACACAAAGACATTGGCTTAGAAAATCGGTGCGATTTCGGCGGCGTAACGGCGTGACATAAGAATTCATAAAAAGGTTGATGAGAGAGAAAGGGGTTCCTCATCATATTTACATGTAATGGACAGTAAGGAGATCATATATATACATGTCCCAACAATAGAAATGGAATTTAGATTCATGATACAAAATTATTGCTTGAATATAAAAGAAGAGAGAGAAGCTCCTTTCGGAATTTCGGCATAGTAACGGGTGTACATGGGAGGCATTTAATGAGAGAGAAAGGGGTCTACCATCATTCAAACAATAAGAGGGCAGTATGGGGGAGGTGCGAAACCATACCCCAACATTCATAATTGAAATTAAAAAGGCAATACAACTTAAAGAAAATTGACAAAAATGAGAAAGGAAGAAAAACCCTTACTTGGAAGTGTGCTTCCAAAGGCTAGAGAGAGGCTTGTGAGAGGCTTCTTGGGAGCTTGGGGCACCTTGAGAGGATTCTAGAGAGAGTAGGGCAGAGGTTGGACGAACTTCAAGGGCTTTGAGTGAGGAGGAAGTGGGAGCTTGGGTGGGTTTATATAGGAAAGGTGAGAGAATTCTTTATTATTTAGGTTTGGGACCCCTTATATTAAAATAATCCAAACCACAAACCATCCCATGGTATTTGCCCATGGTTTCTGGAAAAGGAGAGAGGAAAATAATATTTTATAAGGCCAAGGTCCGAACTTATTAAAAAAATTAGGGTTGCTTATGTGGAGGTGAGTCGCACTCCCATGGAAATTAATTTAAAAAGGCAAAGTTTTGAATAAGTCTTGAGGGCTCCATTAATGCTTTGAAAAGTGAGTCAAACAAACCCAAAACCTCATTATTTTAATGATAAAACATATATTGGCCGAAACTAAGGATTATGGTATTTTATTACATCACCATTGGGTCATTATGATGTCATAAAACACATTATATATTTAAATGGTATTTAATTTTTACCCAAAAATTTGACTGTCTCAGAAAATTATGAAAAATTCACCGTTGGATAATTTCGACGTCCTGATTCCAAAAATAATACTTATTTTATCTAAATAATTTTCTAAATATGTGAATTTTCACTTTTAAAATAAAAACCGACATTTATAAAAAAATTCACGGGTTTTGACAGAAATGGCTTTCAAACCTTAATAAAAATTTTAATTGCATTCATAAAATTATAAGATCATTTATATTTAATTAATTTAATATTAATAATAATATTTTATTAAAATATTATTTAATTCAAAAATCCTTTAATTTAATAAAATATAATTCTTAATTAAATAATAACTAAAAACACCATTTGTACTTTAAAAACTAATTACAAAGTATCAAAAATGACTAGAAATTATATTCATTATTATATATAAAAAAAATAATGTACATGAACATGGTTCTACTTATTTGTTACATAACCCCTTAAAATAGCCGCATAAGACCTAAGGGTAAGGTGCGCGATGGTGACAGACTCTTGGGGCTGCTCGGATAACATCGCTCGAGTGGTAATCTCTATCAACTTCCATTTTTCCCGTAGACGATCACGTTCGAGCTTGACTTGATGAAGCTCAGCTTGGGCTTGGTCAAGGGCAAAGCCCAAAGACGCCACCTCTTTACCAAGCTCCGAAAAATGGGCTTCGTAAGGGGCAATTCTACTGGATGAGGCCATCGCTTCCTTTGTCTGAGTAGAAAATTGGTTCGTTAAAGCCTTATATTTAAACTACCCAGATGATCACTGTTCAACGGCTATAAAAGTAACGGTCACAAATCTTAACGTTAAACTAAAGAAGTTGACATCATATAAAAACATAAAGAAACATTTAACTGGATCAAGAGGGATTTTCCATTAATGAAATTTTGGGTCGTTACAAGCTATTCAGCTGTTGAGGAAGAGTTTGACGATAGGTCCCTTATTGAGATTACCATTGGAGTGTGTCATGTAGGTAGTGTTCGACGATGCATCACGAACAGATCATGATTATGTTCTATTATAGAGGAAGGTGATGATTTCCTATTGTTCAATTTAGTTAATACAACACGAGAAGATCTATGAGACCCACAATATTGAGTTCCGAGCGGTAGTCATCGCGCTAGAAATGTGGTGATACTACCTGATGGGAGAGACGTTTATTATATACTCTGATGAGAAAAGTTTCAAATATATATACTCTTAGAAGGATATTAAGTTAAGAGAGATGAAACAGCTAGAGTTCCTCCATGATTATGAATTTGAAATTTTATATACTCCTCGGAAGGGGAATGTGGTTGTAGATGCTCTTAGTAGGAGATCATGTATTTAGTTGTTGAATGAGGTGTTAAGAAATTTATATCATTTAATTTATCCTTTGTGGATGGATATGGAGAAGTATACCTTCATTCGATGGTTTCCACCCCTCCACTCTTATAGAGAGTCACGGAGGCATACCTTATGGATTTAGACGATGAGACCCCATGTTCTCTGATATCCAATGGAAATTCCCCTGATAGATTTTCTAATGGTGGGAAAAATCTCATTCTTTTAATAAGAGGATTGACGTTGTTGGTGAAGTTATGGGAGGAGGTTCTGAGAGAGTTTCAGATATCTCATTTGGCTGTAAACCTAGGATTTTAAATGATGTACCAGGTCCCACGCCAATAGTTTTTTTTGCTAAGGTTGAAGAAGGGAGTTAAGGAATTTGTCTCTTGATTCCTTACCATTCAACAAAAGAGGCCAGGCACAAAGGTACAATGAGTTTACCTAAAACCCTATAGGTGTTTGAGTTTATGTGGGATGGGATTTCAATATAATTCAACAATATATTACCACATATATTTATGTGACATGATTCCATCTGGGTGATCGTCGACAGACTCACCAAGTCATCCCACTTCATTAATATTTTGGATAAGGGTATAGTTAAGAGGTTGGGATTCCTCTACATTTAGGAGATATTTCTAATCCATGGAGTTCAATCAATGATCATTTCTATCCATGATGGTCTCTTCACAACCATGTTATGTAATGGATTGAAAGAGGTTTTTGGGACATAGCTACACCTATGCACATTATTTCACACCCAAAATAATGACTAAATTGAGTGGACCATTTAGGTTATAGAGAACATGAAGCGTGCTAGTGTGTTGGACTTTGGATATTGATGTGAGGATCACCTACCATTGGTGGAGTTGACATACAATAATTTTTACCATTCCACCATAAGTATAGAACCATTCCAGGCATTGTACGAGAGACCCTACAGGTTACCACTTTGTTGGACTGACCTAGGAGGGTCAGCATTCATTGGATTAGTTGGTGAGACCCAGTAATAAGAAAGTGTAGATCATTGAAGAGTGGATGAAGACTGTATAAATCCATCATTAGCCTAATACTAATAGATTATAGATGATTTTTATATTCAATTAAGGGGACTATGTGTTCTAATTATTTTAACCTCAATGTGAATTATAGATATTTTTTTGAGACGATCAGCTACGTCCTAGTTTGATTGGACATTTTGAGGTACTATATAGAGTTGGGAAATTGGAATATCAATTAGCACTGCATCTACAGTTAGAACGGTTACACAAAATCATCAATGTGCCATAACTGAGAAGGTATATGCATGAACCATCATACAATATCGACTGGGGAGAGACAAACATTGAGGATGGATCTACCTTTGCAGAGTACTTGGTTGTGATCAAGGATTTGCAGGGGAGTATTCTTCATGGGAGATAGATTAATTTTTTGTGTGTCTAGTGGCAGTATGAGAATATACTAGGGAGAACATGGGAGAATGTGGCTAAGATTCATGCTTAATACGCACATATCATTGTGTAAAACTTATTTTGGATTTTTCAAGGATGTAAATCCTCAATATGGGGAGGATGTAATGACTCAAATTTTCTATGTATAATTTTGTGGATATTTCATGGATTATTTTTGAGACTAGGTATTGAAACATTATGAAATTTTGAGGCATGATATTTTATGAATAAATTTTAAAATGTTTTTACATATATTAAATAGAAATTGAAAATTTTATTCATTAAAATGTAGAATTACTTATAAAGGGTTTCCTAGATTAGAAATATGAGGGAGCCATTGAGTTCAGAATGTGTATTTTACCATAGGTGCAACATAACCTTGGTTGGTGTGGGTTGTTTGTAGAAAAGTCATCGTGTGTGTAGAAATGATTAAAATAATTTTATAAACTAATTTTTTTTGATGAAACGACTGGAAATTATTTAAATAGACTATTATGTTAGAATTTTAGGGTGATCAGAAAAGCCCGAGAACAGTTGGAGTTCCATTGGAGAGGGAGTTAGAGGACTTCTCAAAGATGAACACTAATTGGATCATTGATCGACTATCTATGGACAATAGATTCAATGAATCTCACCAACGATCATAGTGTAACTGCATTCTCTAATAGTAATCAATTTGAATGAATGTATGATAGTTTATTGAATTGGATTTCATTCAAAATTTTTGATATCTATGATGAACATGAATCAGTCAATGAATATAATGATATGCAATTTGATCATTTTGTGGGATAGTTTATATTAATTAGGTTTTGGAAGAATTACATTGTAATTGTTGATTTCTTCACTATTATTCTCTTGTCAACGAATCAAGATTAACCTGAACATTAATCGAGGTGAATTCATCTTATTTTATGTTTTTATTTTCTCCCCTATTCATCATTAACCATGGGAATTTATCATTTGGCCTGATGTATGAAACATCCTAACCAATTTTTTATTTCACACCCGTTTCTTGACTCAATAATATAAAATCATTGATATGTGATCAGAACAGCATGAACGTGGTTCAAGGGTTTAGATGATCATGGTTTGGACGATGTAGATACTTTATTTTTGTGTTCATTGGTACACATTGAAGAATAATGAACAATACGGTTTTATTAGTAGATCAAAGGCCCATATTTTTATTACTCCATGATGGGATAACTTAATGACGCTTGTTATAGGTTTTTTCAATGACGAAATCTATTGATCGAAGGCCGAAGCATTAACCATGATGCATGGAACCAAATTTGGGATTCTAAAAGATTCCATGTTATATACTGTATAAACCAAATCTATATGCCGTGTGCCCCCATGTAGTGGTTATGGTTTCAGAGGAACATTAGTATCCCACAAAATGTAAACCTTATGATAATTCATGTTGTCCCTCCTCAGAGACTCAATGTGCACCTTAAAGGGTACACAAACATGTGTTGGAGTAAATGGGTCTGAGCATGCTGTGTACTACACCACACATAAATTTCCTTAACCAAGTACATAGTTTAATCCATGTACAAGTACTCAAGCACATGTACACGGCCTACGAGTTATGTACTCACTCATGGGTTGAGTACACAGTAATCCTACATGCCATGTACTTATACATGAACATAAGAAAGAGATAGAGGATGTTTAAATGGCAAATTAATGGGGTCATGGGACATGACATGCGGCCCATACTACAGGCCGTATACATTATTATACTAGGATTCAAGTCGTTTTCCTATGTATCATGGAAGAGTTTAATTTGGGTGTGTTCCCCTTATCCTTTCACTGAGGTATAGTTTGTATCTATCTCATACTCCTAGGATAGAGTCGTTTGAATCGCTCTGAAAATACCAACATGAGATCCTCTATTCATCATCATGCCCTAGGTGGATTTCATGGTATCTTTTTGTCCACGACTACTTTGGTGCCAATATTTTATATATGAGTTTAATCCATGTTGAGTTTTTTGTTTCACCCTATGGACTTAGAAGTGATCCTCATCTGTGTATCATATCTATTATGTCCTTTTTCATGTTAGTAAAATTATAGGACACAATGATAAATACCTCTTAGATTGATGTCATCAATGCATTTAAACATCAAAGTGAGTTCTTTCAGATGATTTCTTTGTGGAATCACTGAGGTACAATTATAGGCTGGTATACATTGGTCATGACTTACTATTATAATGTGTTTATTTATTTACTATATCTTAATATTCTTATTATATGTGATGTAGACATATACGTTTGTAGAGCTGACTATATTTCCATTTTTGTATTATTTTTTGTTTTGGGGTGTCCTACTGAGTATTATTATACTCACCCCTGCATTATATTTTCCTATATATACTATGTATTATGTATACAATCAACACTTTCAAAAATTCCTAGACAAACAAGGTCTAGAGGGTTCTTAGTGAGATATGAAAAGCTCATGTGTCTTCTTATTGTATTATAAAAACAGTCTCAATTTTACGTTTAGGATTTTCCTGTTTTTGGGCTCTTTGTGGTAGGATTTATTTTTTATCAATTTACTTTTTTATACATCTTATCATACTGTGATTTCAAGATTTAAATAAATACATTCATGTTAATTTTTTTAATATTTTAATATTTTATAGTCATGGATATGTGTGCATGTATACAGGTATATAGGCTAAGGCCACTCATGTCAGTGAAATTCGTACTCAGTTATAGTGTCTAGCACCTAGCCTATTAGAGGTGGTTTTAGGGAGTCATGGAACGAGACCTACTATGACTGGTTGTGACAAGTGAACCACTATAGTTAAAAATTAATTTTTCCTTTTCACCAGGATGTATTAAGATTCATGGTTTGAACTTTGAGTTGTTTTCTTATAGTCCTATTGATAATTGAAGAGATTTTTTATCCCACTCTACTTTTTTGACCCATCATCGTATGTATGATGTCATATAGGGAGTTTTTGACTACCATTTTCTTCATATTCACTTGACTATGATATCATGAGGCCTGATTGGTACAAATATTTAAATTACCATACAACTTCTTCAATACCATAGCTTGAGAATTTGTTCTATTGACTATGATAATGGTGTGTGGGATCCTGAACTAATGGAATATATGGGATTTCACAAGCTCTATAATGGAACATACCATGAATTATTTGAGGGGGATGTATTCTTATCACTATATGAAGAAGTGTTCTGATGTTTTATGGAACCTACATAATCAAGATACCAATGGTAGATAAGGACTTACAACATCTATTCCCCATATAGTGAAGGGTCAAAACTACTTGGTTTCCTCGAGAGGCTCTAGTGTTTGATTCATGAAGTTTAAAAGAAACTAGAATTCAAGAAACTTCATGGTAAAATCAAATTAGGTATGAACCATGGTGATCTAGAAGTTACCGAATCTCTAGATCTGATAAGAAAGCTTCTACCTTGCATGATGGGAACCACATAACCTAGCATTGACATCATGTTGTACAAGGGGAATATCTTTTTCTTAGATGAAACAAATATTCATTCCATTAAAAAGTTTCGTACATAGGTTCTAATCTAGTATGGAACCATCACATTGGGAATATTTTATTATACATCATCATATATTCTCATTCCTGACTTGGTTTGACAGTAAATATTTTTATTGTATACACTTAATGAAGGGTTTCATCCAATTTAGGCAATTATTCAACTACTGAATATTTTGGGGTATTTTATTAGGATGTTTCAATGACTATTTGTTTTAATTTTTGGTCCTCTTAAATAGATGTGATGAAGGTAATGACTCTCTAATGGGTCACAACAATTAATAGGTCATCTTGGTTAGTCTCTAAAAGTGATGCAACCAATCCAACCAAGTACTAGTGCCATCATTTTGGGAGTGGGGAACATGATTCACCTTTGTTTAGGAAGGTAAATGGATACTCATATCACAATTTTACTCTTGTAAGGTGATGAGTTCTTGTTTCCTTATCAAATAATCACCATTTATCCCATTGATGACTAGTTCTTATTATCCCTTAACATGAATTCAGTGGTCTTTGTTCTCAAGAACTAAATCAATACTAGTGATAAGATCATAATATTCAACCTCCTAGTTTAATGACCCTTCTAAATTAATGAATTTATTATCTAAGACATCCTATGAGGGATTGACGAAGAAAACCTCATTGACCACCCTTTTGAGTTTTGTGTTGATGATCCATCTCCTGATCTGGATCTGAGAGACACCATCATGGAGAATCTTTTAGTACCATGCGACTTGATCAATAGGTATGATAGTCTCTTCTGAGATGTCAAAATATAAGGTAATTCTTCAGGGGTTGGATGCGTGACTAGAAAATTTATCATTGCTTTCCCGTTGATATATTTATTGAGGAAAAATGTAATGTTGAACTGCTATAAAATTAATACCAAACATTCAAATCATCCTGTTTCTATGGTATGGTTGAGAAGGTAATTTAGAATCTCAACATATGATATAAAATATATATTGTGGTGATATAGGTAGTTCTAAAATTTATTATCTATGAATACCAAAGTGAGGAAGATCTCCTAAATGAAAGAATATCAGATCTCCATATCAAGTTTCATGCACCTATGTTAGTAGAGGGATTTCACCTAATCATCATTATTATTTTGGAAGAGGAGGTTATTGAGGGAATATTATAGGGAAATCCTGTAAAAGACTATATTATTTCCTAGGATGGGTGGCACACATATTAGATGATATAATAGAAAATGAATGATGTCCTTGAATGTGGTGGGTCATTATTTACCCACATATATTCTGTTTCATTCTTTACGATCCTTTCAAAGGGATTATAGTTTCAATATATATTAGTGATGAATCATCTAATGTATTCTAGGAGGCCCTAATGACCTATAAAATCTAGAATCTTCTATGGGGGAACAATTTTTATCATAGCCTTAGTCTTCACCAGATTTATTTTGATACTACTGTACAAGGAGTTGAAGGTGAGTAACTTCGTAGAGATTTCCTCAAACTCATACTTAAGCAGAATAATTTTCAAGTGATGGTAGCGTAGGAAGTGACATATTTTATTTTAATCATTGACATAGTCTCGGTATTGGTGGAATTTGACCACCATATCATGGAAATATTATTAAAATAAAATTTTAATATAATCATGAAGATGTGGTGAATGGAATGATGTTAATTATACTGTAAATTATTTAAATAGAATAAAATCATTTCCTAGAAAACTATTTATTGAGGCTATAAAAGTGGTATCCTATTTATTCTAAATTTTATTACACCAAGAGTACACATTAATGAAGTACAAGGTCTAGTAACTAATAGGTTTATCAATTATTATCTATTCCACTTTGAGGGGAAAATCAAATTTTAAATGGATTTTGATGTCCCAAAAGTCAGTGAAGAGTTTTGTCTATCAATTATTCTTCCTCATTGAGATGATATTATCCAGCCACATGGGGTAATAGACTTCCCTGAAATTTTTTTCCTTGATGGAGATTTCAAAATTAGACTCAACCATGGGACCAAGGGAATTGCACATCTTTTAGGGACCATATATAAAACCTTAGTGTCACAGAGTGATGTCAATGTGGTGAACAAAATCTCAGGCGTTGAGCCATGGAATTTCCTAGTAGCTCCTGGTGAAAACATCATGGTGATACTTTATGAAATCCATATATTGTTTCTTCTCCATGGTATTCATGACTACGATATTTAGCATTAAACATTAATCATACATAGTGATGTGATGCATAAGGGATAAATGATTAATAGTTCTGGATGTAACTTCTTCAAAGGAATAAGGGGTGTTATAATAATCAACTTCATCCTTAGAATCATGAGAATCAAATAAATAGGTGAATCCCCTTAAGGAGGAGGTCATGGAGTGTTATTTCTATATTATTTTGTAGGGAGATGAACCCACATGAGGGATTAATAATCTACACATACAATGGTAAAAATAATTGAGGAGTCAATATTTTATAGTTTCCAATGGAATTATACAACTTTGATGTCAAAATAGTGATAAAAGTTTGATCTCTATTAAGTCAAAACTACACTCTAAAACTAGTTGTGATGTTTTTGGTTAGTCTCCAAGGGATAAACCTCTTAATACACAATAAGAGATGGTATTTTTGCTTCATCCTTAGCATTGTTATGTTGGAATATGAGTAAATTAAAAAAAATATTCCATCAACATCAGAAATATGAAATGGCTCCCATGATCTAGGGTTTTTGGATCCAAAAGTGGATCGGTCAGATAAGGATTTCATTAAAATATTCTTAAGGTTATACTAATTTGTTATTAAAATAATTAGGGGAATTGGTAATCACAATTTTGTCCGTATAGAGATATTTTTCCTATGTTATGTGATTTCCAACATTGTGGTAGTTGGTTTGACAATAGATGAACTGGGAAACATTTATATTAAGTTCCACTACACATCCATTGAGGGTGTATTTGTGTCTTTTTTGGTTTGAAGAGATGAAAATTACATACCATTGGAGCAAGGGCCTCCCCTACAAGGAATTGTAGGTAATGTCTTATGAGTTAACTATAAACACTATGTTTGTTACAAAGTTACCAAATTGGGCCTATAGATAAATCTTGTCACATGGTTTCTGCTAAACTTTTTCATACCCCTTAATTTTAGGTTGGAGGGGTTTAGATCTACTTTCATGAAACCCATATTCATGAGTATTTGGGTTTGGATAAGGTCGACCCTAGAGTCGGTGTCCAATTTTCAATGAAAAATGTATATTCAATTGAGAAAACCTATAGAAATAGTGAGCATAAGTTCCACTAAATATTGATACCCTAACGTTACATAGAGAATGATATATTGGCTTGAAATTATTCCTATCCAGTTTCCTCTACATGATAGGCCTTATTGATAGTAAACTCATTCTTAAATTATAATGGAATATTTTAAGCATCGATGAGAGCCTCACATAACTCATTTGATAGGTAGAGTGCATCATCGATTGAGAGCCTTTCTAGTATACATGAGGGTTATTCAACACATAATAAATATAATAAAGGGGAATATTTCATTCCACTAAGTGTATCTATTTAATATATATCATAGTGTGGATAATTGGATGAAAAACTTGTACATGGATAATGATTTTCATGTTCCACTATCAATTTGAAAGATTAGGCTGAGTAGTAGATTTCTCAGACTAGGACCCGCGCAGCCATAAATGATAACTTGATTTTTGTGGCTAGGATATAGAATCAAAAAATTTGGCCAATTGTGGAAGTGTACCAATTGATGTATCCCATAGAGATTATTATGAATTATCCCTAATAGAATAATAATGTCTAGACTTAGTGTAATGAAATTTAAACACTTATATACAATCTTAGACATCATTCCAACTATCATGGTTCATTCCCCTCCTTATGTGGTGTCATATAGAATTGTAGGAATTTGATGTCTAGAATACTTCATCATAGAGTAATATAGAATGATTCTCTATCCAGACATCACTAATAGTAGAATAATATTATTATAAATTGGTGGAATGTTCCATGGTAGGATAGATTTTGAGGGAATCTACCAATTTGGGGACAGTAAATTCTCTATGAGTGAAATATGGTGTTTTTCATCAGTGAGGGGTATGGTGGCTATGGTATATTTGGCACTAATTCTATCAAAACATGGAAGGTTGTGATGTTGATGGGGAAGGTTGGATAAGACATAGAGGCCATATGAGTTTTTAGGATACTCAGCTTGGCATGAATAATGTCATGGGATGGAGAAACCATAATATGATATGTAAAGTCTTTAATACTCTACATACATCATCTAAGATCCATCTTACATGTACTATATTCTACATCATCACCATTGTATATGGTAGATACACATGTACCCAATGTTGGGAGATCACCAAACATGAAAAAGCCTGATTTAATAGGCCCTAGTTCAATTATTTGATGATTAATATATTTTTAATGTATTGTACACTTATTCAATGTTATGAGAATTAGTTTACATTATTAATCAATCTAGCGTCTCAGGGTCACCATCATTATAGAAATATCATGTTGTTCTTTTAAAAGGAATAGTTAATGTACTCTTGCTTCCGAACGTCATTGAATTAATAGACAATATTTCTCCATTCTATGAGGGGATCCATGAGAATATATACTTGATGTGGGACATCCGGAGTATTATCTAGGTGAGGATGCACATGGTGATTGTTATCCCAACAATGTTAAATACCCTGAGAGTGGGGGTAAATCTGGGTCTAATAGATTAAAACATCAAACACATCAGATCTTTTTTCATTCCAAAAAAACACACATCTCTCACTTTACCCTATAAATGTATTAGAAGAAATGAAATAATGAAAAGGAAATATAAATTTTACAATGTTAACCCATGATAGGCTACATAAAAGGATAATAAGAAGTCCATGTTCCTATGTCAGAAATCCACAAAAGTACACTGTTGTTTAGAATGTTCAGAGCTGACTCACCATCCATCCTTGTTTATATGCAATCACAATTCGAATGATCACTTCTCTATGATCTGGAGTTTTCTCACAGGTCCTTAAAAATATTATTCCATTGATAAATTGAATATATATTGTTTACATCCATTTTGATGTGTTATAAAGTTACAATTTCATCAACTTGATGAATAAAACTTCACCATATAATTTCTAGGAAAATCCAACATATTAATGTAAGATTTACTTATACAAAACTCCATTCAAAATTCCAAAAAAAATCTCAATTAATCATGTAACATTCTACTTTTGTAAAACACATATCTTTTTCAAAAATCCTAGCATTCATGTAGCTCACTAAATATTCATGGAAATCGATTTATTCATAAACATTATGGCCTTATGAAAACCCTCATGCAAAAAGATGCTTCATGATCACTTTCATGAATTTAGAGCCTTCAAATCTTCATTAAGGATTCAAGTGTTCAACTAATGGATAACTACATATTTATATATGTTTTCCCCATTCATCAATCATTAAAACTCACCACTGAATGTTCCAAAACCACTTTATACTTTGGTTTCAAAACAACCTATATTCGAGAAAGTATATTGGAATTTTCCATTTACAATACTTATCATTATTTCATAACTTATATCCATTTTAGATTCATGAATAATATAGTAATCTGATAACTAACATATTTTTTTTTCAATTTTTGGTGTTGTGATGTTTTAAATATTCAAGAAAGAATGTTTCATGAATGAATATTGAGACTTGATAGGAAAAGGATGTATGCTGCATGATTCTGAGAAATATCCTTGATGAAACATTCCACATACACTTATTTTTGGATACCAAAAATATGTAAAATATTATCAAACAATGCCATATTTGATGAAAAAATTATCTCTACCACTTCCAAATTTTCCATACATCTGTCTTGGTTCTTTTTCAACATAGCTGGTCTAATAAAAAATTGGAACTACACAATTGTTCTTGTACATCATCATTTTCATCAAAACACAATCAACCCCTATACACTATAAAGTTCTATTGAGTGATTTTTACTCAAATATCCCCATTTGTGTTTATTTTAAACTACACACTATTTGATCAAACATTTTAGATTTTATAACCTATTGGAAATATGTTACACTCATCCATATTCTTTGAAATTTAGCTTCTTGTGATTCCATATTGAGATGAAATATTTACACAACATACACTCTAAGCCCCCATAATCCTTGCTCGACATGGGGAAACAGATTAGCTTCCAATATTCCTCAAGGAATAACTTTATTCCCAAAATAAAAATCTTCTATCATCACAAAAAATATTTTACATTATATATAAACTATGATCCAATATCATCATCATCATCATATTTTTAAATCCCCCTAGTTCAATACTCTACATATCAACTTCTCCCCCTTCCATGATCAGAGAATTTTATACCCCTTTGTCAATAAAGAAAATGGTCACTCCTTTGTTTCTCTAACATATTAAAGAACATAGATTAGTACATATAGAAAAAGAAACCATATTTTGTGTTGAGGGGGTTCTGTATCCACACATGATGATGTGTTGGAAGTAGATTGAAACCTAAATGATAGTAGAGTGCCATCAAATTCCTCTAGGTAAGGCCTTCTTTAGAATGTCTTCAACTTCAATTTCCATAGGCACATACAAAAAACGACATAAGAACATGACCCTCCTTATACTTGATAAACTGATACCCGATTTCAATGTGATTCATCCAAGAGTGATCAACTAAATTCTTTATGAGTATTATTTAACTTGAATTAATGTAATGGATTCTGATTAGAGGATTCACTTCAACTCCCAAGTCATCATGTGTTGGATTTATCCAAAATAATTTCTTTCAAATTTGAGTATATGTAACATATTTCACATATATAGTTCTCCAATAAATTCAATCCTTCTTCTTTATTATAAAATTAGTACACAATTATAAATGTTAGAATACCCAACATGACATTGATTTTATATCATCTAACGTACCAAACTGATATACATATGAATAACCCAATAACAGTTTTGTTGATTTTTTAGTATATAATGAACCAAAATACACCATGAACTTGATATACTAATGTATTATTTTCCCTATATATAAGTTTATTTCCATAGGATATCTTTGATTCCATGCTCCATGGGATGTGGAAAACATTATCAAGTCATGACACAATTATGTGATATACACTACTAATGATATGCATATATTCTATGACATTAACCTCTTTTCTTTCAATATCTCATTATATTTTCATCCAGGTATCCATTAGAGATTTCATTTAATTATAATAATTTGTTACAATTCTTCTCAGATCCTATATAGAGTATTCATATTGAGAAATTATTGTTCCATTTCTTCATTGAATCACTTTTAAACCAATGAAACACATTATTTCTTCAATCATTGATATTCTTAAGTCACTTATCATGGATTATGAAACTTTTTTATGATGCTTATTTTATCCATGAATAATTATGTTATCAACATACAATAGAAACATCAACCTCTGATTACTTTTATTATTGACAAAAATATTATAATCAACTCCACTATGCTGAAAAATGAGCTTCTTCAAATTCTGATCATGTCTTATATAACATGAACTTGTTGAATTCTTTATGTCATATAACACATTATTCCACAAAAAATAATTGTTCTAATATTTTTGGAAAATAAAACTATCTGGTTGTTCAATGTATATTTCTTATTTCAGAACTGTATTCAAAAAATTCTAACTTAACGTCCATCCAGAAGACATAAAATTTTATTTTGACTACTACAATCAAGAATATGTGAATAGTATTGAGCCCTTATATAGGTAAAAATGTATCAAAATTAATGATTACCTTAATATTGGAGAATCTTTTTCTCACTTTTCATGATTATTTCCAATTCCCTATTAATGTTTATTTTTTTGGATGACCCATTTGTTTTTATTGACATTATTATTTCCAAGTCTTGAAACAATCTCCCATATCTAATAATTCTCTTTTTGGTCAAGAACATCATTTGGATCTGAAACCTAGTTTCTATCTCCAGCTATATATTCAAAATATTTTGTCTATTCCTGTGATAGTAAGGAGGACTACTATTAATAATTTATTCCCTTGGTTTGAACTAGTTATTCCTTATCACCAATTATGTTTTCCTATCAACTTAAAATAGACTTTTCAGTGTATGAATAGATAAAAATTTATATTCCTCCCTCTTATCATCAGTATTTTCTTTTTAATCATCATTTTGTACTTCTACACCACTGATTTTCTTACATACTCAGCATTTTAATAAGGTAACTATTCATTGTGTTGTTAAAGAATATATTAATTATGTACTACAGTGCAATCAATACATTCAACAACTTTTCCTTGAATTTTATTAAACCATTTATATGATTTTACTTCTCCAGAGTATCCATGGAACTTTCCATAATCTATATAAGAATCAAATTTTTTTATTTTTCTCATTATTGAGAATAAAACACTTAATTAAAATGATTTTAATGTATTTAAAGGTTGGATTCATTCCACACATCAACTCATACAAATTGTGTTCTTATTTTAGAATCAACAATGAGTAATTAGATATGTAGACAAATATCGAGGCTACTTCTTTCAAAAATTTATTTGGTAGGTGGTTTTAAATAAATATTATCCTATCAATGTTATTTACAATATGATTTATCTTTTCAACCACTCTATTTTTAGAGCATTTATCACTGTAGAAAGATGGTGTGTTATGCTCTGTATGTCAAGATAATCCTCATTTTCGGTATTTGTGAATTCCATACCATTATTAGTCCAAAAAATTATATTCTTATATACATGAATACGTTTATACCCCCTATTATATTTCATTGTTCAACAAAACATGTTAGAGTTGTGGGAAATGGAAAATATCCAAATATTCTGGCTGAAATAATAAATGAAAAGAATATAAAAACCATTAAAATCAATGGTTCATAGTGAGATATTACACACAAATCATATCCACTAATTCAATAAATATTATTTACTATTTTTCTATTTCATTGTACATTTTTCCAGATAATATTTCATTATTTATAAGAGTCACATGTATGAGTAAGATCACAAGATTATTCTGGGAGATATCGAGATACATCACATTTGAGAGATATTTTTCAGTGGTTGTTATATATGCCCAATTAATTAATTCCATAGCCAATTTTCATCCTCTTTACATAGAAATCACATATCATATTTTCCACTAATATGGTATTTATTCTACTTCATGTTATTTACAATTAAAACAACTATACCTTCTTTTTCATTGATGACTCACAACATATTTGAAACGGATATAACAATACTCGAGTAAAAAAATTAACTAACACTATAATGTCGTACTAAAGTCCTGAAAAAACCAAGACAAAAACACATATCATATATTTTCCACCAAAAGTTTTCTTTTCGTGAGCCATTAAATTTCAGGCATTCATCAATTCAAATTTAATGAATACCAGCCTTGACATATTTTATTCCTATAACAATATCATCATTTACCATCATATGGTATATGAATCCACTATAATGTATCCATATACCCACATGATATAATGATTTATGGTAAATCTATGCAACCACTTCGTACTAAACTATTTTCATTTTGATCAACATCATTGACATCATAACATTTATTGAATGATATTCTCTATCTTCCATAGAGTATGATGAACCAAATTCATCTTTCATTTCCTGAAATCAGTTTTTTAATCTAAAATAATTTAATTATTATTTGATAAACTTATTTTGACCACTTTCGGTATGCTTCGACACATTCTTTTTGGTTGTTGATTTCAATTATCTTTACATATGTCTGAGTTCTCCTAACTAGAAATTGTGACTGTCAAAATAATTCTTAGTATATTAAACCCTATGTAGATGAATATTCTACTCTTTTTTCCCTTTGGTTCCTTTTGGCCATGTAAAATTCATTTTGCGAATGTACCATCTTTCCACAATAATAACACCAAATACATATTTAATTCCATTGAGTCATTATTATCGTATGTGTTGATCCATGGATTATATATACATGATTATTCTGATTTTTACCCATATAAATTTTTAACCTTTGAGTGGTAACATGTGGTATGAAATCAATCATCATATATTTTAATATGTTATTAATCATTTTGTCATCTAGGTCATTTTTATATATTTTTTTCTTCTGGTTGTTTGGACTAATATGCTCCACATACATATTCTCTATCCTCTAAGTGATATGATTTCATTATATCATACCAATAGTCAATAGTCTCTCCTAGTATTTTAATTTTCATCAATGGTCAAACAATTTCTCTTCATTTTATTAAATATGCTCGGTTTTATTCTTTTCTATTATAGTCAAAACATTGATATCTCTTTTATTTTATTCAACATTGAGCTTGTAATCAATGAAATATTTTTAGTTATTTAGAATTGAAGACTTAATATTTTAAATTTTTTCATTTAGTTCAGACATATATTATTCCTACTATATTATATTGAGTTTGGAATTATGAACCACCATTTTGTATTTCTTTATTATGTCTCATCAAGCACCTATCTCTTAAAGAGTTTCTTCAAATTTAGTCTGGAGATCAACACATCTGTTGACTTCTCCTTCATCATTTCCACAGTTCTCTATATTTTTAGGGTCATCTACAACATCCAATAAAGAAATATCTCTATTACCCTTAGAGTTATCCATCTATTCTATAATATATTCTTCAAAACTGTTGTTTTCTTATGAAATAAGAATCTAAATTTTGAAGAAGTTATTTTTTTATTTTTTTTACCTTTAAGATATGATAAATATTTCTGCATGGAAATTATCAAATTCATCATCATTATTATCATTGTTAAACTCATTGGGGAACCCTATTGTAAGATATATAATTTTTAACATTGAATGCATGTCAATGGATGTTTCCCGTTGTAATTTTATTGTTGTAGATTTAAATTTTAAATAAGGAATGACACAACCTTCTCTATTTCTACTTCTTCTTATACACTGTCAAAAGTGAGCATATTTAGGGACATGAATACCACCTATTTAGACATCAATTTTTTCAAAGACATAATATGTAAGTGCTTAGATCCATAAATTTTTATCATATGCATGTTTTTGATGATCATGGTGCTAAGTGGAGGATTAGGGTTTGAATAAATGGTTTTGGTTTCTAAAAGTTGAAAGTAGGGAGAATTTATCATGCCTAAGTTTTTCTTTTCATGTATTCAATATTCATGACTTATGTGAGAGACCATTCATGTTTTGATATCCTTTAATGTTTTCTATAGTTTGTTCAATAGGGTTCTACACAATGTGTAAATATTAAATATTAATAGGTTCATGGAGACATGTTTTTTGGTGAGATATGAAACATGATATTTTGATTATGTGAAATGGTTTCATTTGGTGTAAATACACTATGTTTTACATAATTAAATTCTATAGTAGGTCAATATTTTCAATAATCCTATGGATATATTTTTATTTTTAGGCGAAAAAGAACCCTCTATCTAAGTGCTTTGGGATCCCTTCGAAGGTGACCGATTCTTGTCCTTACATCTTCAATCCATGGTGATATGAGGTAAGTTATACCTCTTATTTCATGGTTATTCAATTTGTAATCTTGTGTTTCATCATTAAATGTGATGTGAGTTTTTTCTCCATCTTTCAAACAAAGTCTTCTTATATGTTTCATAGTGTAGTTGTGTTGTGACATCCGTTAAGGGTCATAATGTCTTTGAGGATTGGTGATCAAGATCTATGATATTGGTCCACTATTGTGTAAATATTCTTTACACATGCTTGGTAGGTGAATAATTTCTAATCTAATTATTTGCATGAAATAAAAAATTTATCATGTTCTATAACTTTTTATAATAATGAAATTCAGCTAATAACAGTTTAACTGAATTAATATGATTTTTTTATAAATAGTACATTGTTGGTTTATACCATGAGTGTAGTTTTCCTTTTGATTTTATAGATAATTTGATATTTATGAAATGCCTTTATGGACAGTTTTTAATCTTGTAGTATTATATTTAAATTGGAATATAATTTAATGATAAGATTAATTAATAATTAATTGGATTATGAATTAATGAACAGGTATGTTTGAATCCAATGATTCTTGTAACTCGATGATGATCAAATTCATGAAATGCATAGGTTTAATTAAATATTATCTTCCTTGATAGTTGAATTTATAAATAATGTGAATAATAATAATGATTTTTGATAATGGTAAAATCAAAACAATATATTAATTTAGAATGGTTCTTCTCAATTTTTGAGGAAACTAGTGTTAATTCTAAAGGCATGTTTAGATTTTGATAGATTGTTATAGATTGATGATTTATGTTTCCCATATTTTTAATGATAGAATAATGAATTAGTAAATTCAGGATTCAATAAGAACTGGTTTTTTATAATGATAATTCTTAGGCCTAAATATTTTCCTTTTCTAGATAATGTCGAGTGCCTTATGAATAGATCCTTGAGATATCATTTATGAATGAATTATGGATGCTGTAATTTAGGGCCTAGATTTATTATTTATTGTTCATGTTAATTTCCTTCTATTTATGTGATGCGATCTGGACGTGAAATTTATTTTGAGATACGATATGGGGTAGAGATACCCATATATGATAAGAACCTAGGAAGGCTATGCGTGGGGTGAGGAGGCCTGGATGATGATGCAATAGTTTATACTTATGATGGAATTATGCATTGTGATATACATGTGGGTGTCGGGGATAAAATTGATTATGATGGAATAATTTGGATGTTTTATTTCTAGTTTATCTTATTCTGATTGTTGGGATGCTCATTCGGGAATCTCCTTAACGGATGATGGCAGAGTTTCCTATTTTAGCTAAATTCCTTACCCCACTACGTGACGACGTTGGATATTCATGGTGAAATGCTTCCTTTTGGTGATTTATTTTTTTCCTACATTACATATTATTATGTAATTATTCTATCAATGAATAATAAATTATTAATAATTGGGTTTGGTTTATTTTGGATTGAAAATGAGATGTTACTCTTGAGAAACCACATGCTCGGTTTGTATTATGCCTTAAGAGAATGGAATTAATTCTTGTGGTAAATGTAATGCAATGTGGATTAATGTTAATGGATAATTAATTTATAATAAATTAATTGACATAAACTAAATGATTAAAAGGAAATATTTAATTAAGGTATCAAATTTGAATGCATGTTTACTTATAGGATATCTGGTATTAGAAGTGGCATCCCCATGTCTGAGTGGCATTAGCTGCTGCTGAGTCTATGAATAATATATTCCCATAGATTGGTTGTGAGATATATTATATTATATCAATTTTATGATTTAGTAGTCTACCCTACCAATTTTATTTAGGGATATTGGAACCCTATGGACTCTGGGAGGGTGTTTTCCCCAACATGCTAATGGGAGGATGGATGGATGACTAACCCCTCTAGACCCACACTATTCTCTTGGTAGTTACTAATGATGGTATGCATGACATTTATATTACCATATATGACTATATCGAGAATTAATTAATTGAGTTTATTTCACACACATGTATCCCCATATATATTATCAAAAGGATTATTATAGGTATAGTGTGTATATGTTCTAATGCCTTGAGTTACATAATCGGTGTATGGGATGTGGTGGATTGAATTGTAATACCCAATGTATGATACATAGTATATGGGATGTGGTGACTCATCAAAATACTTGGTTACTATATATAGTTATGTGACATGAGAAAATGTGATACACAATGTTCAAGTTATGATGCCTTTCCAAGGTGTTTGTGGGAAGGGTTATTTTTGAGATATACGGATCACGATGTGTGATGTTAGGGAAAAGAGGAAAACTAGTGGAATATTAAAAATATGTACCCTTGATATTTTATTATTATATTGTATAAAATCTTGTGTGTGATAAATGGTGACATTTATCCATGGTGTGTCCTGGAACTTATTATACATCTTTTGGAGATGAGTTAGTTTCACTATTGTTCACTATGATTTAGCATGATTGCTTTATATTTTTTATGAGAGGATCTGTGGAGGATTCTACAGAGTATAATATCATACTCAACCTATATATATATTATCTATTTTTCTGGCCAGTCTAAGAAGGGTTCTGATTAGGTTGGTTATTAATAGATTTAGGATTTTTAGGTGTTGTTTGAAATTCATGGTCCCTATATTCTTTACACTTTTTGGTACTTTTAGTTTCTTCTTTAGTTTTTTCAGTACTATATACAATCACAAGAATATACTTGGGATTATTTTATCTATTTATATTTCTGGTTAGATGTTGACTGGATTTTCAATCATATCTATCTCTTCTATATGTTTTCCTAGTGGGTAATGCCTCCCATTGTATGTTAATCAAAACATTTGTGATGGTAACATGTATAGGGATACTGGAATATAGACATGGGAAGTAAAAATATTCCATATCTCATTTCCATCCCATGATGGGTACAATGTGGTGGAAGGGTTTCGTGACAGTGTTTTATTAGAGGTTCATATTACGGGATATGATGGAGTTTGGAGTTATTAATCGGTGAGATTTCATAGGTTGGTAGGGATACAATGTTAGCCATGTTTAATAGGTGATGAAAACATGAGATACCTGATGAAACAAGGTTATTTATTACCCATATTGATACGATACATGGTCCTTAATGTTTAATTAGCTTGATAAATTATGTGATACCAGTTTTAGAGAATAGAAATAGGAATTCATAATGCATAATTATTCCTTTCACCTTTATTTGGATTGGATAAATACTGGGATATATTAAAACCAGTAAGAATTAAAATTGAATAATTAATAATTGTTCAATATACAATATTCTTGGTTTATGAGAACATAGAGATTTTTCTTTTCTTAGAAATGACACAAGGTTGATGACCTGGTCAGTTTAATCTGCATATGTTTAGTATGATACACCATAAGATTATTACACATTAGATATCCATGATAATGGTACTTGGTGGATGACAAACCAATTCTTTCAGTTCTAGAGAATATATAATTAATAGTGATCCATTTTGGAATAATTCATATTATAGTAGTTGGGGAAGGATGTGATAGCATTTTTTAATTCATACTTAGAAATAGAACCTGATTTTATTAGCTGGGATGATGCTTTATGGATTAGTGAGGAAGTGAAGTTATTTTTCATCAGGGATTTCATGGAATCAACAATATTTTTGGATATTTTATAGGAGTATTTATGATAAGAGTTCTTTTATTTAACCATGTAGGTAGCCCGTTGATAAGAGATACCTACCCTTCATTAGGGGAAAACTAGCATGTACGAGTTCAATATCCATTTTAATACCCTTCTTTAATATGCTCCAGACCCATTTCTGGATGAGGTGGATAGGGTGAGTAAGTTTGAGTAGGATTTACATCCATAAATCTTGGGCCAGATCACCCAATTTATGCTAAAAATGTATCTTTATGTACTTGAATGATAAGATGTTATTGAGAGGACATTTAATAAAACCAAATCATCATGAGAAATGATTCATTAATATTCCATACAATGTAGAGATATTATATGTGATTCCCAGTTTCATGGATAGTAGATTTTTTGGTCATCATAGGGTAAGTCCCATCCCACACAATCTCATTTCTCCAATTATGGTGACTCTCAAACCAATTTCGTGGAATCATATTCATGTTTTTAATGTTAAGGATGAGTAAAATTGTAGAGAGTGTTCCTAAACAATATGAGTAGTCAACATGTTCTAGGAGATCCACATCAGGTTCCTCTACTGAGGCAGTTTTAGCCTGAGGAGTAATAATAGGACATTCCAATATAGGATCAATAGAGAGGAGATTATACAAGTAGAGGATATCCCATATATTCTCTTCAACCATGGAGTTAATAGTATGTATGTGGGGGTTCTCATTAGAAGGTCCAGAGAGTCCATCATGGAGGTCATGGTTTTCTTTATCCTTTAGTTTTTATAGCTCGGTTTGATCTAAAAGTCTTTAGAGGTACCCATTTCATGTTTTGTACTTGGGTGAAAAATTAATTTGATTTAGGAGTGAAACACTATTTTCTATAGGCTAACCTTATCCATGGGTTGGGAAAAAAAGTATAGAGTCTTCTAGTGGCATTGGCATTGACTATACATATTAGAGGGTGATTTGACATGTATAAATTATGTATAGATTTTGAGGTATTTATGGGGTAGAACCACTATTAGGTAGACTTCATAGGTTTCAAAATATATCCATATGAAATCCTACTAAATGTGGATTTGTTGTATTTACTTCAAGCTCTCATTGAATGCTTTAGGAGTCATTTTTGGTTTTGTGATGTTGATGAA
The DNA here is from genome assembly GCA_963277665.1 of Viscum album. NCBI lineage: Eukaryota > Viridiplantae > Streptophyta > Magnoliopsida > Santalales > Viscaceae > Viscum > Viscum album. The sequence goes on from OY728139.1 coordinate 286,742,873, forward strand.
GGGACCTCAGTGTTTGTTAGTGATCAAGACCCATGGATGGGTCGAAGGCATGTTCCTCACATGTAAGATTTTATCAATGAGATGATGTTAATTTCATCATATGATTAGTAGTTAATGTTTCATAGGGTTGTGGATGAGTATTTTGATGTATTTTTAGATGAAGTTGTAACATTATCCCCTAGACAACCAATCATGTTATATATTGAGCTAAAACCAGGCTTCAATCATATATCAAGGACCTTGTATATGATTGAAAATTACATGTTCTATGATATGAGAGAACATACCGATGATCTATTTCATCGAGGGTTCGTTTGTCCTGGTGTGATACCATGGAGAACACATGTTTTTTTTCATAAATAAGTTTGATGGTAATTTTCATCGTTGTTCTGATTTTCATCATTTAATCAAAGTGATAGTTAATAAATTTTATCCCCTTATATTAATTGATTATTTATTCAATCATGAAATGTGATGTTTTTTTCTTGATGACCAATTTGCTATCATGGCACCATAATATGCATGTGAAGGATGATGTTATCTCGAAGACTGATTTCCATTATCATCATGGTCATTATGATTATGTAGTGCTGTTATCCAATGTGAAAAATACTCTAGCTATGTTCATGGGGTCGATGAATATAGTGTTTAGAGACTTCCTAAATAAGTTCCTGTTGGTTTTCATCAATGACATCGTTGTGTACTTCACAGATGTGGAGGAGAATACATATCATCTATATTCTTCTCTTAGAGTTCGTTATCAAGAGAATATAAAAAGGATGTTAATGATGTGTGAGGTTTAGGATCTTAAAGTAAGTTTCCTGTTGCATGTCCTGTCCTAGTAGGGAGTATCTATGAATCCTTCTATGATAGTGGTAGTTTTTTATTGGGAAGTCCCTATGATATTTATAGAGGTGTGGATTTTATATGGTCTTGTAATCTATTACACGAGGTTTGTAGCCAATTTCTCTTATGATATGAATCCACTAACATCCATGATCTAGAAGGAAAAATAATCCTTGTGTACTGACTAGTGTCAAGTATCTTTTGAGTACCTGAATGAGAAGATGGTCAGCATTCCGGTCCATTATTTTCCAGACAAGGGAGTTTTTTAGTGTTTTTCTATGATGCTTCTTGTCTAGAGTTTGAGGAAGTTGTTATTTGTTTGAATTTGTGGATACATTATCTCATCAATGAGTATTTTTTGTTTTTTATTGACCATAAGATATTGTGAAATGAATTCTACCATTATAAATTAAACATACATTAGCATCAGTGGATGGAATTCTTAGAGGATAAGGAAATTGAGATTCTGTATAAACCATGTAGGAAATATTTCCTAGATGATGATATGGGAAGTAAGTAACATAGTGATGTAGTGCATAATTATGGTTACTCATAGAGAGTGATGGATGAACATTTAGTGATGAATCTTAATAAAGGCGAGGTTGGAGGTAGAGTTTATCATATCCAGATGATAGTGCTGTCATTATTGGTGATGTAGGTGGAGGAGTCATATTTGGGGGATTATATGGTGTAGGTCATGAGAGTTTGAGTTCTTATTAATTATTTTCATGTTGTTCGGTCTAAGGATGGAAACACTAGGTGTTGTTCTTAGGATGTATTTTAGTTCCCTTGGATATGCGTGAGATAGTTCTCTGTTAGTTTCATATCACACCATTGGTTGTGTATCCAGACATTAAATGGTTGTATTGAGAGTTGAGAGGTAATTTTCGATGGTCTAGTTGCAGCATGTAGTTTTTTTGTTTGTTTCTTTATGTATGGTCTTCCATAAGGTCAAGGCTGAGAACCATGTTCCTGGTGATTTTATCCTGCTAATAGATATTCCCTAGTGGATGTTGGAGGATATCTCTATATACTTTGTTTCTAGTTTACCTTAAACTCGGAGAGGCTATGAATCTATATGGAGGAAAATGAATCATTTGAAAAAATAAACCCACATTTCATTGACAAGGGATTCAATATTAATGAATGATTTTTTGAGGAAATATCTGGAGGAGATGGTGAGAAACTATAGAGTACTATGGATGATCATTTATGATCAATATCCTAATTTTACCTATAGTTTATTGAGAGATATCCATCCTGATTTTGGTTCTTAGTTATTTCTTAGAATATGTTTCCATCCAAAAAAAGATGGGAAGAACGATAAATGTATCTTTAATCATGAACACGTGTTTAAATCCTGTGTGGTAGATTTTTGAGGTTCATGGATAATGCTCTTTACCTTGGTTGCCTTTTAAATCTATAATAGTTTCTACACCACTATAGGAATGGGTCCACTAGAAGCATTGTACATCAAACATTTATATTCTACATTGTACAGGACCTCTGTTAGAGAGGTAGTAATTATTATTACATAAATAGTATATAACATGTCAAAGATGGTATAGATAATTAAATAGAGGATGAAAGAGTCATCAGATCATCATAAATCCTATGAAAATCATAGTAGGAGACTTAAAGAGTTTGATTATAGAGATCATGTCTTCTTAAAGGAGACTCATTGTCATGTACATCAATGGTTTGGTCATGGGGTATGATTTCAATTTTTTTTACTTCTGTGGTGTTGGCTCATATTGTAGACATGGTGCATTAGCTAAAAATTCCCCCATAAATGAGTTTGGTAGATGATGTTTTTGAAATGTCTCATCTCCGTCGTTATCTTCACGATGAATATCATTTCATCGATTAGGATGAGGTTGAATTTTATTATGATGTGACTTTTGAGGAGTTTCCTAGGGGGATCCAAAACCTCCAGGAAAATGTGATTTTAGGGTAGGTATTTCATTAGTTAGTGTATTATGATGGCATGGTGGTTTGTATGATATCACATTGGATCATGATTTATAGATTCACACTCAACACCCTAATACTTTATTATGTTTATCTCCACTCATGTAGTGTTTCTCTCTAGAGGATGATGACATTTTTGTTTTTGAGATCATTTCATATTGTTTCTTATTCTTTATTTCATCTCTTTTTAGTGTTATCTCCCCTTGGATATTTTTTAGGAGTTGGTTAATTCTATTATATAATTTTCACTTGTTTTATATTAGTGATGTGGTTGAACTCCTGTGAAGATGATATAATTGAATGGTATCTCATGGGGTGGATGTTCAAATGACCTATTTTCATTTTGTCTATTGGTTTGGTTTTTATTATTAAGTATGGGAATGTTTTTAGCGGGTTATAATGTAATGGCCAAGATCCATATAGTTTGACCTTATTCATGTTTGTGAATCTAATGGTGCTCATAGTGGGCCTAGAGAATCTATGGAGGATTTTGGCTACTAAAATATAGAAGTAGGGAGAATACATGATGTTTACATGTTTCAAATCATTTATTAATAGTTTATGGCATAGGAGAGATCCTGTTCCTGGCCTGAAATCCATTCATGTCTAGTTCAATGACATATAATAGAATGATACATAATGTGATAACATTCATGATTGACATGTCTGAAGTGATGGGTATTTTGTGATATCTAAAACATGATATTTACATGACCTGAAAGGGTTACATGGTGTGTAAGTTCCAAGTGTAGTGAAACTTTAAATTCAGTAGTGTCTTCGGATTTCTCATCAACTTATGGCCATCTCTCGATTTCCATGAATTCAAAGACCCTCTTTCTCAGTTATCTAGAATACCTTCAATGGGTATCAATTCAATGAATTATATATTTTATATGTTCAGGTATGAGTTATATCTTACATCAACTCTTAGGGTTCATTGATATGGATCCTCCCATATTATCATTCCATGTGATGGTAGTTTCTCTCTATTGTTTTAGCATGGTTTTATTTGGTTTTTGTTGGTGGAGTTGTGTCCTGATGACCTAGGAGGGATGATGCATCATATAGGAGAGGTGATTGGGATATATAATGTTGGTCCATTATTATTTAAATAAATTCGAGACCATTTTTCTTAGTGATTCATTTCATTTTTTTATTTATGTTCCATTGTATATTTAAAATGGCTTATCCCTTTAGATTCTAGTGAAATTTAACTCATGATGATTTAATCGGATTAATAAAAATTGTTTATAAATGACATGTTGTTACATTACACCATGATAGTGGTTTGCCTCTTGATTTTATAGATAGTATGATATCTATCCTATTGATTTTTGTATGTTATTATATTGCAATATCATGTTGAAATTGATAAAGAATATATATTAATAATTAATTATCAATTAATTGAAATATTAATTAAATATTTAAAATGATTAAAAATTATGAGTCTTGTAATTTTATGATAATGAAATTTATGTTATGTGTGTGTTTATTTATAAGTGTTATTATATGATAACAGAATTGATTAATAATGTGTATCATGATAATTATTGTGGATAATGCCTAAATGAAAATGAAATGTTAGTTTTGAATGTTTCTTCTCACAGTTTGATAAAACTCATCTTAATTATAAAGAAATTATTACCTTTTGATTTAATGTTATAGTTTAATTCCTTAAGTTTCCCACGGTTTTAACTAGTGAATAATGAATCAGTTATTTCAAAATGGAAAAAATTGGTTTTGTGATAGATATAATTGTTAAGTCATGAGTTTTCCATCTACATGAGAGGGATGAGTTCTATTGGATCCTTTCATGAGATCACGTTTATGTGTGAAGGCCATATGTGTTGTTTTATGGAATATATTTCCCTACAGACTATTCTTTTCTATTTCCTCATGTTTTATTACTATGAATTAGATATAAGAATCACTTTTTTCACCTAATATTGGGTAGGAAGGTGAAGAAGTGATATGATCCTTGGATAGCCGAGATTGGGATGACTGATGTGATGGGGTTGGGGAGGCCTAGATTATAGTGAAGTTTTTGACAACTATAATGGTGAGATACATTGGGATATGGATTTGGGTCTAGTGACTTTGAAATATGTAAGCCTATAGCCTGTGTTCGAGTCCCTTACACTGGTATAATATAAATGGAATCACATCCCAAAGGGAAAATATGTTTAGAAGTCTTATTAAAATAGATATATACATGAGTGTTATATTATATTTGAATAAAAAATTTAATTTTTGTTTTGTGAAAAAAAATTTATTTAGTCTAGTGTATCGCTACATTAATTTTATCATTAACTTAATTGAATATTGGGAAATGGAAAAAATATAAGGTAAAACTAAAATGCCATGAAAATGGTATGTATAATAGAATAATTCATGAATAAAATAATCATAATCAATATGTTAATGTAATAACTAAACATATATTCCATATAATCAATAAACTGAGAAGTAAGTACATCAAAAATTAATATCAATGGGAAAATATATTAGATAATAATAAATATGAAAGGTCAAATAATTGAACACACATTCCATTTAAATAACATTCCTACATGAATAGATAAGTCACAATCAATATGGAATGGTTAATAAAAAACACATTCTATTAAATCAATAACTAGTAATGAAATGCATCAAGAGATAATGTCATATTTAAAATATATGGGATAATAATAATAGCTAAAATTATGGAAATTATTAACTATTGGACTTCATTTTTCCTAGTTATGTAGTTCCTTAACCCTCAATTCCTTTCATTAAATGATTTAAAACATACTACATTCAAGACCATTCATAAATATGTTAACAATATGATTGTCTTCAAACTAAAAGAGTTTGTGTCCAACTAGTTCAATCTCAAAATTCTATTGTTGCATCAAGGTGGTTACATGAACCAGTACCCAACCCTTTTCATACATATCCAAATAATTCATTATATATAGTATAATAGATTTATTTCATAAACAATGTGCCTTGTCATATTTCAATTTTGTGTATAGAATATCAATTTATACATATTTACACAAATAATAAAATAACATTTAAATTAAACAAAGTATGTATGAATTGTGTATGGTATAAGAAATAATCATATTGATGATAAAGTATATGGATATTTAGGGGAAATTTAATTTTAAATGTTCCTAGGAAAGTGAATAACTCATGCGGATGGTAATGATGATGAAAATTATTTAAGTAAGTGAATGTCAATACTATCCATGTTTAAAATAATAAAAAATCATCTAGAGGATCATTAATAGAGTATTAATAAAACATAAACACATTAGAGTAGGAATATGGGTGTTTTAAATGATTATTACTAATACCATAATGTATCGTTAAAAACATTCATGAGGAAAATGTCATGATCTTTTTGAAAATCATTTTGAAAATAAATTTTAATAAACATTTTCATTAATAAGAACACTGTTAAATTTAAATAAAAGAGTCAATCAAATGATGACCCTGATGACAACTAATTCCACAAATTAATTAAAAAAATAAACATTTATTTTCACTATAAAAATGATAGTAATGTTCATTTTCCAGTAAAATACAATAAGATTCCTATAAATTTTTTAGTAAAAACAAAAAAAAGAATTATTTTTCCAAAGAGATAATATTTCTTTAATTTTTTTAAAAATATTTAAATTTTGATTAATTTAAATTTATAAATATTTTTTAAATTTCTAAAAACGTTTTTTAAAACAATTTAATGAAACATACTTTTGGACGAAAATGCATTTCAATCTAAAGAGAGAAATAATGTTTGATTTTCTAAAATAATACTTCTAAAAACAATTAAGTATCAAATAATAGAGAAATGGTTCTATTACATAAAAATATCATTAATGTACATTAGAGAATAAAAATAATTGGTTTATTAAATAATGATCATATAATTTTCTTCAAATTAAATTCACGAATAAACAATCTCGATTAGAATGAGATTGTGAAATAAACCCTAAAAATGACCAAAAATTGTTATGATAATTAATCATGGATTGAATAATGTGTATAAAATTTAAATAAAAATAAAATGGGTGAAAACAAATAAATATATTTTATAAGTTAATTACACACATAATCTTATAATATTAAATAAAAAGAATGAGTAATATAAACCAATGAAACAAAATTGATTTATTCAATTTTTAATCACGTGGTAACTTGTAATTCATATACAATTAAGTGAAAAAATTTAAAATATAAAGTTAAAATACTAATAATAATAATCAATTTATGTTATTAAATGTCATAGTGGATTTATTTACACCATATACAAAACAATAGGTGACTATCATTACAATATGCCTCAATGAAATGAAATTGAGATGAAATCAATTACCTTATAGTCCATTTTACGTGACCATAATTTAAACTCATGAATATTTGTTTTGAAATTTTTATTAACTTATAAGAAAACCATATTAATATTTATAATATCATAAATTAATATTTTATTTCATTTATCAACAGTTTTTTATAATCATTCATTATTTTCATTATTTTTTGTTTTAATTACCTTGTTTTCGTGTCTATTTTGACTTGTTAATTTTTATTATTCTTAAATAGATCATGATTTAATAATATCTAGAATACAAACCATGATTTTAATATCATAAATATTTATTATATATTTATTTCTATTAATACATAAAATTTTGTGATAGTATATGAAATACAACATTCAAGGAGACAGTATGCCACACATATACATGAACACTGTTTCCATTTCCTTGTTGTATTGATAGAATGAAAATTAAATGACATATATATATTATAATTAAATTCTAATTTTTTTCATATGTACTGCAAAATTTTATTAATACTATCTTTAATACATTCCATGTGAAGCACGGATGAATCATATTGCATTATGTAAAAGTTGTCCACAATACAAACGAGTGATGATATCGTATTACCACAAAATGGAAGGCATAGAGGCATGCATGAAATAATAATTTAAGTAGTATAATAATATGATATGTTTCATTAATTTCATACATAAAAACCATACTCATAATTGTTAACAAACTTCAATAGTGGTAATAGAAAAATTATGGACATCTGTTCACTAGGCATTAATCCTTCGTACATACAAACGACGATTTCATAACCAATTTTATGTAAGTGTGTGATTTCTGTGATTTTATCATTAAAACTAAAATTATAATTATATGTAAGATAACAATGTTATTATATAATTATGTCATAATAGTTATTTAATGAGGTTGTGAAGGAAATAAAATAAAAATGCATTTTTAATAATGTTACCTCTCTTGGGTACCCCCTTATGATTGAAATAAAACCAAAAAATGTTTTCATTAAGAATGAAATAATTATTATAAGATGAGGGAAGGGAATTTTGTGTTTACTTTTTTTAGGTTTTGGAAATTCCAAATTGGTTGAGAGTTGTGAATTGGTTAGGGGTGTGAGTGCACTTTTATAGTCGAGGAGAAGTGAAGTTCTTATTAATACTCAAAAGAATTCACTATTGGTAGTCCTACCACAACCCAAGTGGATCCATGATTGATTATTAATGGGGTTTAAGAATGATATGATTACGAGAAAACTCAGACACATAATATATTACATGTGTTAAACATTTTGTTCCTTATCATCTATGTTTTCTTATTTTACCATTTTGATATTTCATTATGGGAACCTGTTTTCTAAACTCAGTAATTTTTCCATTAAGGATATAATAAAATAATATTTACTATATAATATGTAATCAATTATCTTAAATATGATATATAATTTATTAAATATAAATCTTATGTTTTTCGGATATTAATTATTACACTAGCACAAGTAACATGTAAAAATACAACTATAACTATAACCACACTAATCATGTTTTTTACTATTTAAAGGAGACTATATTTATTATAACATAAAAAATGGCCCATTAATGAAACAAATTTAATATTTATTAATATTTAAAAATAATTTGTTAAATGACATGATTTTTATTAACTTTAAATCAATTAATTAAATATCATATTTTATAAAATAACATTAATATTAATTTTTATATTATTAATTTTATTTGAATTTAATAATATCATGAAAATAATATAATATGATTATTTTTAGTTAAAATAAATGTAATTTAACACCCCATGCTTCCACGGTACGCTTCTCTTTCAATAATACAATATCTTGCATTGTACGTAAGTTCGAGATTCTAACCCACTACGACCAATCAATGTAGCCGTTATGAATAGTAATACCCACTTTTTGAATTATATTAATTTTATATTTCAAAATGGACTTCATTTTTGGACATGGAATATCTAAATTACCCTAAGTTAAATTTTTGGTATTTTTCTGAGAACATCCAATTTTCGATGAATAGTGAAAAATATTTAAATCGACATTTTTAATCAAAATAATTTATATTGATAAATTATACTATTGAGTGGTTTGAAAGTATAATTAGAATATAATTTTACCATTTTATCCAATGGGGGTCATTATAATTAGTTTCACTTTGAAATTAGATATAAAAAATTATCAATCTTTGGATTGATATTGTTTCTTAAAAACACGCTATTTGTTTTGACAATGGGAATTAATTATAAAATTAATTAATGCTACTTATATTTTTGGAATTTTGTAAAATATACATCATTTTTGAATTCGGAATGTTAATTATATCTTAGGGTGAATTTTTGGTATTGTTCTGAAAAACTTCAATTTTATGATGAATAGTGAAACCAATAAGTGGTAGTTAAAAAAATGATTTTTCATTTAAATGAAACTTTTCCGCTTCTATGAATTGAATTTCAAAAATCTGACATACATTCTTTTCATTAGTAAGTAAAATTTGGTTCAATGGGATGAAAATAATTTTTGATGAATAGTAACTTCTCATTTTTATTAACCATGATTAGAGGTAATTAGGATAAACTGAGGTAAAAATGATATTATAAGAATATAAAAATATATTGAAACATGTCCTACTCATATTGGATTAGTCATGGCCGACCAGGAAAAACCATGGGATGATTTTTTGGACCCCATGGAGCCACTTGTGTAAGATAATGACATTAATAACTTTTATTTAAAGTAAAAATAAAAATGTCACAAACATGTATTGTTTTACTAAAACAATTTTTAGAAGGGTTTATACAAGTCATATTTTTGACTATAAATATTCATTGGAAAAATAAAACGAATTCCTACATAATGATAATTTGATTTATAATTTTTAGGCATTTAATAAGTAAATTTATTTATGACACCATGATGATGCAGCGATTACCTCATTAATGAATGATTTAAATAAAATGAAAAGATAAGGTAATATATAACACTCACACTTGTCTAAAGCCTATTGTATGGGTTTATTTCGAACCCTTATCAACTTAACCTTGAAATATATCATTTTTGGACCTTTAAAATCCGAAAATCATTTCATAATATTGTAACATTTAATGACTTTCCAAGAGTGCCCCTCCTCTCCTCTTATAAAAGGCACCAACCTCTACCACCTTATTCACACCATAAAAGCCATTTGGATCGGCCAAAATTTGACCAAATACTCTATCAACATACCTCTCTTACTTTTATATGCCTCATGTTGGGAAGATGTCTTCCCAAAGAAGCCTTTGGCTCAAATCAAAAAGAGTTACCCGATTCTAAGGTAATGTCTTCTCTTATGTTATTTTGTTTTATTTTGCTTCTCCAACCCATTAATCCCTCATTATTTTGTAACAACACAAATATATTAAATATACTAGGATGTTTTTATGAGAAGTATTTGATTTACACTTACACACACCTCCATCTAATGGTTAAAGAACATACTGTTTCTGTGGGTGGCGAATTACTGCCTCACGAAACGATGATTATTCAATCTACTTTTAACACCCTTCATAGTGGCCATTAAGATGTCACTATATTTATATATGATATATATTATGTTTATGTTTTCCTTATTATTCTGTATTTTTATGGCATACATTTATGGTTTCTATTATGGGTAAACATGATAATTTCATTTAAGGATGTGCGGTCTACGGCCCCCTCAAAGTGATTTGAATCGTTAATTCCATATGTTGGACGTATAAAGGAAGGAGTTAAATGATATTATATATCATATTAGAATTATAATATAACTTTATTTCATTATTATTTAATTATATTAAATATGAAATAGAAATTAAAGTAGCATTCTTGCGTACGTACGTCTTACCGTCTCCCTGAATGGTGCATTTCATTTCTTACCTATAAATGTAATTTAATTTTATAAATGCATGTATATACTAGATATATATGATATATATGATATCTATATCATGAATATAATTTGGGAGATGATGGATAGTTTACCACATGAACAAATTTTAATTATAAGAAGTTTATTGTTGACTCAAGTACCCAAGATCGACAAAACGACCGTTATTAACTTAAATGACTACATAATGTTCATAACATTGTAATAAGTCATATAAAAGGTATAATGAACTAGAAAAAGATTCTTAATCAAGTATATATTAAATCAAGTTTATTATTTTGGAGATTAAAGAATGATCAGGTCAAGTTGGACATGAGGTAAGGGTTAATTCTACAACCTCTTCATTATTCAATGTTGTTCATATGTAATTATCTACTGGGACCTCTTAATCATCCACATTCATGTTTCTTAAAAATGTCTTTCAAAACATTTTTACTATTTATTAGACAATTGGTTAATGTCATTTATATCATTATTTTACCTTATACATTTTTGAAAGGAATCTTTCTGTCATTTTCCAAACAAGGTACTTTTTGACATTTTCGACAAAATTAAGGTAAGAATGTTTTTTTAACTTATAAGGCGGGTGCGTCTATTTTCGGCCGTTATAAAATCGTGGAATCTTCACTTACAAGTTTATAAGATTATTTTCAAATTAAATGTTTTGTTTTACAATTAAGAGACTTTTAAATGATTTTAAAAAAGATATTTCTCTCAAATAGTTTTGATTTCATCTATGTCAACATCCATTGATGGATTTTAAGTTTATTTGAAGTTGATTTATTCTGATTCAAAACATCCATATTTTATTGAAGGTTTTGTGATATGATTAAATTTGGATGTGTTATTTTTATACCATTCATGGTTTATGGAGAAATTAATGACATTTCGTATGCTAGTTTTAATACGAATGTTGATGTTATGTTTAAACCTGTTCATATGAGGAATGAATTGGACTTAATAAGTGACGGGTGGAGCCCGCTATAACTCCTCAATGAATCAGTAGGTCTCATGAGAGAAACTAGTGTCTTGGCATGAGGCCTTGAAAAAATCTTATTTGTAGTCTTGGCACGAGGCCTTGGCTACGTTGTTATGATAGTCTGGCATAATGCATTCCATCATTATGAAAGTGGTTATTGATATTTCATGGGATTATTGGACTAATAGAATATCCATGTGAATAATTAAATGGAATTATTTCATTTTATTTTTTCCATATTATGATGATGTTCATGCTTAAAAGGCTTTTGTTTTAGTTATACATTGCCTTAAATGTTTGTGTTTATTTTTGAAAGTTTCTGCTATATTTTTATCCTTACTGAGCATCTGAGCTCACCCCTTTCTATGTTTTATATTCCCCATGATGTGAACAAATATTTTATGACTGATCTGTAGGGATAGTCTAAAGGGGATATGAGTGTGGGATATGGAGATGATGTTATTGTAGTTTTTTCACTTTATGATGTAATGTAACGTTTATGAATGTATCTAGTGTTTCCAAGGCTACTAAACTAATCGGTCTTTTGAGACTTGATCTTTTTTGATCATGCCAATGTTACATAATAATTCCCCGAATCTGGGTAACTGGGTTCGGGGTGTACCAGTTGGTATCAGAGGCATTTTAGTACTAACCTTGGAAGTTAGATTTTGATAAACTCTGATTAGAGCACATAGCCCTAAGATAGACTTTGAGGATTAGTATAGAATAACATCCTAGAATTTTGGTAGAGTATAGAATTTGTGTATTTTCCGAGCAATACATCTCTGTCTGGATATGAGCAGGTAGAGGCAGCTCTAGCACAGATTTACCTAGGGGTAAAACCCGAAAACACCGCTTTGAGCTAGGCTTGAACAGAAACTAGGGAACAACAACGGGCCTTGCTGCACTCTTTGTTACGACACTCTCGGTGGATATGCTTAGGATAATTCTCATTAACTTTACAAACCATTATGAAGGGTTTATGAGTATATAATTCCTAAAATAAAACATTTTTATGATTATGGATTATATCCATAAACTGTTCAATTTATGTTAAGTGTTTTACAAGTATGGAATTATGTATTTTGATTCATAAACTGGTCTAGTTTATGACATTTTTTAGAAATGGAACCTAGTGGAAGGAATGGAAAATGTATCAACGCACACACTCCATATAGGGATTTCCCTCTTGGTCAAGAAAATTATAGCGGAGGTGGTGCTCCAACTGGTGCTGATTAGCTTATCACCATACTGGGACAACTCACTCAGGTTATGAATAATAACCTTACTCGTATGGAGCACCCTCATCCGCAATGTGGAGGATCAATGTTAGATCGCTTAATCAGGAAACAACAACCAACATTTAATAGGGGTACAAATCCATTAGTAGCTGAGCAATGGATAAATTCCCTAGAGAACATATTTCAGACTTTAGGGAGTAGTGAAAGGGAAAAAATTTCATGGTAGTTTACCACCTCACTCGAGATGCTGATCATTGGTGGTCATTGATACAAAACACGACAGAAAGATGATGAAGTATCAAATATGGAATGGAGGGTGTTCATAGATATTTTCTTAGAAAAATACTTTCCTCATGACAATCGAGCAGATATGGAAAGACAATTTCTGAGTCTGAGAAAAAAGGAGGATGAGAATGTCGCAAAGTATGAAGCTAACTTTACAAGGTTAGAGAGGCATGCAGCAGATTATGTATGTAAACAAAGAAGTAATATTGATCATTTATTTGAGGGGTTAAAAACATTTCTCTGTTGAGCTTTAGTATCACAATATTTCTCAGCGTATGATGATATAGTATCGTGTGCTATCAAGACAGAAAAGAAATTATCTAAATCTTATGACAATAAGGTAAAGAAAGAAAAGAAGAGAACAGTGGAATATGAGATAGACAAAGGGATAGAGGGAAAGAATGATTTTCCATTATGCGATAATTGTGGGAAGAATCACCCCGGTACTTGCCTAAAAGGAATGAGAGTTTGTTATAAATGTGGAAAAAAAGGTCACCAGGCTCGTGATTGCAAGGGAAAGAAAGAGGCTATCGATATTGAATGCTATAATTGTGGTGAAATGGGGGCATTATGCCAATGAATGTCCTAAGGGTTAGGGAAACGTACCTCAGAAAAGGAAAAGGGATCATGGACAATCTTATGTTGTTACTACAGTTGAAGTGGAATAATTAATGTATTGGTGCTTTTGGACTTAAGGATTATATTCTCGTTATAATAATAATGTGATATATATAAGGATTGTACTATAGTACTTGTTATTTTAATTAAGGATTTAATATGATGAATGTAATCATATTTTTAGTATGTGACAATAATAGAAACTTTACTTTTTTTGGGAATCTAATGTTACAATTGATTTTGAAATATAGAGACCTTTTAGAGAAAGTCTGGACAGAGGTATTTTGGATACCTATAAAAGTTGGAATATATTATGATGAACTTTGGATAGTATTGTTTAAGGTTAAAACATTTCTGAAGATTATTTTTGGAATATTATAATACTATAATTTTAGTAAAAGGACAACCAGTAAGTCGGGGGATAACACGTTGTGTCGGACAAAGCTGCAGGAATCGAACCCACAACCATAGTGAGACATGCCTTTATTACCTACCACCAGCCTACAAGAAGTCCTTTGTTATTAAAAAAATAGTTTTCCTAATCTAAATGGTATCTGTTATTATTGGGATCCTTCTGCGATTAGGATACATATAATATTTTTGAATTCTATTATCATTTTGAGTGAAAGATGAGTTTGTGTTAGAAATTATTTGAAGGCTAAAACTCTACTTGTCAAGTATATATATATATATGTATACATATCGATTATTCAATGAATAAATTAATTCTTAAACATCAGGGAGGGGATTTTAAAAAAAATGTGTTATCCTAATACCTTATGTTTTGTTGAACTGATGATATTTAAAATCACCATAGATTGAAGGCTTTGAGGCCCTCGATTTTACACTTCTTTTTGATTGATGACCTCAATCACTCCCTATAAATATTTATGTTTTCCCTCCAATTAGGGGTCTCTAATTTCCACCAATGCTCTCCTAATCCAGATCATAATTTGGTGGTGACTTTTTCATTTCTCTTTCCCTCTTATTAAGGCTAAATTTTATTAACCTTATTTCTGATGTGGGTTTTCCACAAAGGTATTTTATACTTTCAGCCTTTTATTTTCGAGGAACAATTTCAAATTGCGAAATCACAATTTATTGAAGGAGGGTTGAATGTAACACCCCATGCTTCCACGGTACGCTTCTCTTTCAATAATGTAATAGCCTCCATTGTACGCAAGTTTGAGATTGTAACACACCGCGACCAATCAAAGTAGAAATTATGAATAGTAATACCCACTTTTTGAATTATATAAAATGTATATTTCAAAATGGACTTCATTTTTGGACATGGAATATCGAAATTAGCCTATGTTGATTTTTTTGTATTTTTCTGAGAACATCAAATTTTCGATAAATAGTGAAAAATACATAAAAACATTATTTTTAATCAAAATATTTTATATTGATAAATTATAATATTGAGTGGTTTTAAAGTATAATTAGAATATAATTTTATCATTTTATACAATGGTGGTCATTAGAATTAATTTCATTTTGAAATTGGACATAAACAATTTTCAATCACTTGATTGATATTGTTTCTTAAAAACATGCTATTTGTTTTGACAATAGGAATTAATTCTAAAATTAATTAATGATACTTATATTTTTGGAATTTTGTAAAATATAAATCATTTTTGAATTTGGAATATCAATTATAGATTAGGGTGAACTTTTGGTATTGTTCTGAAAAACATCAATTTTTGATGAATAGTGAAACCACTAAGTGGTAGTTAAAAACTGATTTTTCATTTAAATGAAACATTACCGCTTCTTAGAATTTAATTTAAAAAAATACTAAATACATGGTTGTCATTATTTTGTTAAATTTGGTTCAATGGGATGAAAATAATTTTTGATGAATAGTAACTTTTCAGTTTTATTAACCGTTATTAGAGGTAATTAGGGTAATTTGAGGTAAAAAAGATATTATAAGAATATAAAAATATATTGTCACATGTCCTACTCTTATTGTATTAGTCATGGCTGACCATGAAAAACCTTGGGATGATTTTTTGGACCGCATGGAGCCACTTGTGTAAGATAACGACATTAATACCTTTTATTTAAAGTAAAAATAAAAATGTCACAAACATGTATTGTTTTACTAAACCAGTTTTTAGAAGGTGTTATACAAGACATATTTTTGAATATATATATTAACTAGATGTCTAGAAATATTTCTTATATGATGGAAATTTTTTTATAATATTTAGGCAATAAATAAATTTATTTATTTATAATACCATGATGATGCAACGATTACCTCATTAATGAATGATTTAAGTAAAATGAAAAGATAAGGTAACATCTAAGACATAATCTTGTCTAAAGACTATTAGATGGGTTGATTTAGAAACCTTATCACCTTATAAATGAAATAAATCATTTTGGGACCTTTAAAATCCGAAAATCATTTCATAATAATGTAACATTTCATGACGTTCCAAGAGTGCCCCTCCTCTCCTTTTATAAGAGGCCCCCACCTCTACCAACTTATTCATACCTTCAAAGCCATTTGGCTCGGAAAAAATCTGCCCAAATACTCTATCAACTTCCCTCTCTTAATCCTAGAAACCTCACTTTGGGCAGAAGTCTTCGCATGGAAGCCTTTGGATCAAATCAAAAAGAGTTACATGATTTTAAGGTAATATCTTCTCTTAGGTTCTTTTGTTTTATTTTTCTTCTCCAACCCCTTAAACCGTTTTTATTCCATTATTTTTTAACAAAACTAGAATATTCAATATACTAGGATGTTTTTATGAGAAGTATTTGATTTAAACTTACACACACCTCCGTCTAATGATTAAATAACATATTGTTTCTGTGGGAGGCGAATTACTGCCTCACGAAATGATGATTGTTCAATCTACTTTTAACACCTTTCATAGGGGCCATTAAGATGTCACTATATTTATATATGATATATATTATTTTTATGTTTTCTTTATGCTTTTGTATTTTTCATTTGTGGAATACCTTTATGGTTTCCATTATGGGTAAACACGATAATTTCATTTTAGGAAGTGCGGACTACCGCCCCCTCAAAGTGATTTGAATCATTAATGCCATATGTGGGAAGAATACAGGAAGGAGTTAAATGATATTATATATCATATTGGAATTATAATATACCTTTATATCATTATGATTTAATTCTTTTAAATATGAAATAGAAATGAATGTAGAGTTCATGCGTACGTACGGCTTACCGTCTCCGTGAACGGTGCATTTCATTTCTTATCTATAAATGTTATGTAATTTTATAAATGCATGTATATACTGGATATATATGATATATATGATATCTATATAATGAATATAATTCATGAGATAGTTGATATTTTACCACATGAACAACTCTTAATTATAACAAGTTTATTGTAGACTCAAGTACCCAATATCGACAAAACGACCATTATTAACCTAAATTAATACATAATGTTCATAACCTGGTAATAAGTTATATAAAAGGCATAATGAACTTGAAAAAGGTTTTTTATCAAGTAGATATTAACTCAAGTTTATTATTCAGGATATTAGAGAACGATCGAGTCAAGTCGGACACAAGGTAAGGGTTAATTCTACAACCTCTTCATTATTCAAGGTTGTTCATATATAATTATCTACTGGGACCTGTTTATCATCTGCATCCATGTTTCTTAAAAATGTCTTTCAAATCATTTTTACTATTTATTTGACTATTTGTTAAAGTCATTTATACCCATATTTGACCTTATACATTTTTGAATGGAATCTTTCCATCATTTTCAAAACAAGGTACTTTTCGACATTTTCGACAAAATTATGGTAAGAATGTTTTTTTAACTTATATAGCGGGTGCAGCTATTTTCCGCCAGTATAAAATTGTTGAAGCTTCACATAAAATCTTATAAAAATATTTTCAAATTAAATGTTTTCTTTTACAATTTTTTGACTTTTAAATGATTTCTAAAAAGTTATTTCTCTCAAATAGTTTTGATTTCATCTATGTCAACATCCATTGATAGATTTTAAGCTTATTTGATGTTGATTTATTATGATTCAAAACATCCATGTTGTATTGATAGTTTTGTGATATGTTTGACTGTGCATGTGTTATTTTTATACCATTCATGGTTTTTGGAGAAAGTATTGACATTTCGTATGCTAGTTTTAATACGAATGTTTATGTTATGTTTAAACATGTTCATATGAGGAATTCATTGGACTTAATAATGACAGGTGTTGCCCAATATATCTCCCCGATGCATCGGTAGGTCTCATGAGACAAACTAGTGTCTTAGCACGAAGCCTTGACAAATTATTATTTGTAGTCTTGGCACGAGGCCTTGGCTACATGGTTATGATAGTCTGGCATTATGCATTCCATCATTATGAAAGTTGTTATTGATATTGCATGTGATTATTCGACTAGTATAATATCCATGTGAATATGTAAATGGAATTATTTCATTTTATTTTTTCTATATTATGCAGAAATTCATGTTTAAAAAGATTTTTTTAGTTATAAATTTCCTTAAATGTTTATATTTATTTATGAAAGTTTCTACTATACTTTTATCCTTACTGAGCGTCTGAGCTCACCCCTTTCTATGTTTTAGTTTCCCCAGGACGTGAAGAAATATTTTATGACTGACCTGTAGGGGTAGTCTAAAGGGGATATGAGTGTGGAATATGGAGACTATTTTATTTTAGTTTTTCACTTTATGATGTAATGTAACATTTATGAATGTATCTAGTGTTTCCAAAGCTACTAAACTAATCAGCCTTTCGAGACTTGATCTTTTGTGATCATGCCAATGTTACGTAATAATGCACTGACATTGGGTAAATGGGGTCAGGGAGTTACATGTAAACTAACACATTAATCTAAAAATAATACCGTTACTATATAATTCACTTAATTTTTTTCAATTTTAATTTTTTTAATCTCATTAATTTTATTTAATTTTTAACTAAATAATTAATATATCGGTGTTTCATAAACATTTTAAAAAAACATTTAATCTCAACAAATTACATATAAATTTTAATTATAATTGAAACTAATTTATAATCAAAATAATATATATAATCGAAATTTTTTTTTGTCTCTATACCAAAGAATTATATAAATTAAAATCTTGGAAGGTTGCTTTTTCATCTATTTCTTTAGTTATGTTATTAAAAATGTCAATTTCATGGTAATGTGTCCAGAAAACTCAATTAATTGAAAAACTCATCTTGGTTGAAATATGTCCAGGAAATGGGTGTTGGAATAGTGTTTCTCTATTAATACACCATATATTATATGTTTAACCTCTAAATAATCATGGTATACATTAATTAGGATAATTAATTTCCAAGGGTTTAATTCACTATTATGGTAAAAAATTATGTTTCACTTCTTAGATAATATAACATTTTCTTATTCTAAATATTGAATATTTTTTTTGAAAATTCTACCCACATAAGTGGAAAAATTGAATTTATAATTAATCCCTCACACACGATGAGATAGTAGGGTTTTAATGTGAAAATGTTCAAATTTTTACAAAGTTTTTATATCAAGATTTCATATGAAAATTATTTAATGAAATAAATTGTATTAATTGTTGTGTTGTTGAAATAAATTTATTGTAAAACTAATTCAAAAAATTAATTTAACCTTATAAATTATTTAGATGAAAAGACAGTTCTCAATTAAAATTTAGTATTTTTCTCTGTTCATCAAAAAATAATTCTTCTCAGAAAAGTACCAAAACATTAACAATAAGATCATTTAGATAATTCTATTTTGAAAATGAAGTTTATTTTTTAATACAATTTTGATAAATATTGTAATAAGTTAATTTAAAATATCTACACCAAGCACTAATATTTTTCTTTCAGAAAAAATACAGTTCTTAGAGATCATTTCTTCTTATATTAGAATATTATTATTACATTTCATAGGAATATATAAATAATAAACAAGTGTGAACTATATATTTTCAAGAGATAGTTAATAATATTCATTCTCACCATTAAAACATATATTCGATAATTACCATATTAAATTATAACATTATTAAAGTATTATTGTACGGTAAAACTAGGTCTTATTTTTATCATAGGCTATCAGTGAAAATATTAGTTGTGTACATCATATTAAATAATTTAAATTAAATTTATTCTAAAATAAATATATTTTACAGTCATTTTGGGTTTTATTACTTTCCAAACTAAGTGTTTATTTTAACATAAATTATAAAAAATGATATTATTTTAGAATTATGGGGTGTTACATTCTCCCCAACTTAAATAAAATGATTCCTTATAATTAAAACTTGATATGGGTAGTCAAGGGATTCACATGTGGAAATGAATTTGTTAAAAAATCCAAATTGTAACAATAATTTATAAATATTCGTCTAAATAAGTGAGAAAGATAAGTATAATGGTCCTATGAAATAATATAAAACGAGTTTTCAAAGTAGAAGAGAATTTATGGAAATTTTTGATATGGACACTAAGGAAAATTGTAAATAATTATAGAGTGTTATTGAGATTATTGATGAAAAATTTGTTAATGATCAATGAGATGTTAAGGGGATCAAAAACAAAAAACTATAATTAAGTTAAATACCATTCGATTGTTCAGATATGAACTTATTGGGATAAAATTTATATTTCATGATCCATTTCAAATTTTTGAAAAATTGTTTTTCATTATATGATTATGAGGATATGTATTATCTTGAAACATTTATATTATATAATAATGATTCCATCCTTTGGTTTTTTTATCAACATCCTATTAAATAATGAATCTATGAAATGAATTTTAAAAAATGTGTTTTTATGCCCGATGCACTGTAATTTTCTTTTAATGGATTGTAAAACCCATAAAAAACAACTCTTTTACACCTTTATCTACAAATTTTAAGACACTATTATTTTTAAAAAATTAATCTCAATACCTAAAAATTAATACCACATTTTCATAGATAATATTTATTTGTCAAATTTTAGACTAAAATAAATTAAATATTAACAAAGACATCATGTTGGAAAGTTGTAGACATGAAACGATTAATTTCCTTCATTAATGGGTTTAAGTCCAATAGACATTCTAGACACGATGGTTTGACACATGATATACATGTTGTCTTTTTTCAAAAATATATTAATATATATCCTATAACATTCCCAAGTGAATATGATTAACATACTTTAAATGAAAATAATTATTAATTAACCTTTTTACTAGGGGTTCCAACACAATTTTATTTTAGAGACTAATAATCTTATTTGACAATTTTATCAATTTCATTAATGATCATATTATCTCTATTGGTTATCAATACCTTTAAATATACGATTATAAAATTTAAAGGCATTATAACTCAAATAAATCTTACACTAAAAATATACAATCAATAAATTTCAACATAATGTCCTTAATATATGTAGACTGTAACCAAAAAACATAAAATAAGTGCTCAAGAGTTTGATCCTATGATCAGCCATTATATCATAATCCCATGATGGTATTCATATCGTTTTTGATAATAAAGACACATGTTCTTCTAGAATTTAACAAAATCCATAGATGTTTTTAATATTATTATAACCAAAATAAATTTGGTAAAAATATTTCTATATTTTAATGCTTAAATCCCTATACATAAATAATTATTCTATTTTACATCAATATAGGTCCATCGTATGTGTAAGGTTTAACATAGGCCATTCATTTCCATAATCTATTTAAATCATTCATAATAATTTCAAAATGAACTTTTGATAATTTTTTCATATCCCCCAAGAGTGTTAAACTAGGTTCAATGTAAGGCCCATTATCATATACCATGTTGGCATCCATTCAAGTTCGACAAGCCTTATTTGAAGTTATTACCCCCTGAAACATTTATTCTAGAACCACATACACTTGTAGTATACAGACATTGATATATTTCCAGAAAAAAACAAATAATATCTATATTACCAAAACATTGGTGTTTCTATATATATATATATATATATAAATTCTCAATGTCAATCATAGGGTCATGGTACCTAAAAATGTTTCCCAAAAAATATTTTCAAAAACATCAACATAACATCCATCTATTATAAACTGTAACCACCCTAGCCCCATTAATCCTTCAGATGGTTTCTAATATAAATACATTGACATAATATACAAGGAATCACATCATGTAGGACTGATCAGTTCAATAGTAACGATAAAATAGATATATACATTGTTCATACAATATATTGGAATACTCAATCTACCACATTTTTTTTTACAGTACCAATAATCTGTAAAAAATATCCCTACATATATTTCATATTAAAAATCATAGAATACAACAGAATGGAAACAAAATAAGAGTGAGATAAAATTTCTAGTAAGGGTTAGGTATAATGGAATAATTTTTGAATTAACAAGAATAATCATTATGTATAGTTAAATACTGAAAACACATTTTACATAAATAATAATATGAGAAATAAATGAATACTGATATAATATCCATGAAAACATATCAAGGATTATAATCAAAATGGAAATATAAATAACTAAAATAACATGAAATCTGAATTACATTGATTCATTAATGGATGTGGAATAATCAATATAGTAGGATAAATTACTGAACAAAAATTCTGTTTTATAAATAAATGATAATGAAATGAATTCAGATAGAATAAAATAGTTAATATCTCATTGATAATAATAATATCTGAAGTGAAAGAAATGATTTACTATTGGACACCATGTTTATATGGTACATGAAATCTTTACCATCAAGGTCATTCACCAGACTGTTTAAAACATATTAATTTCAAGATCACTCATGAGAAATATCAGAATGTGGTTTTCTAAAAAACACAAAGGGGTTGTGTCCTACTAACATTGTCTCATCAGACTAATGATGTATCAAATTGATTATATTAACAAGACCCTAACTAGTTTTATTTCTATCAAAATCATTACTCATATATCAAAAAATTATTAATTCTTAAAAAATTGGCATGCAAAATTTTCATATATAGAAAATAATACGGGATTATCAATATCTCCTCAAACAATCAAATAAAATTAAAATTAAATAACATATCTAAAAATGGTATATGATATCGGAAATAATCATATCTATGATAAATTATATGAAAATTTAGGAGAAATTTAATTTTCAATGATCATAATAAATTGAATAACACAAGGTTAAGTTAATTATAATAAAAACAATTCAAGGATTTGAATTTCAATACTATACTAGGCCATAATAATAATTATCTATCTTAATAATGAATAAGTTAGTATTGAGACAATATAATGAAATTTGATTAAGAATATGATATTTGTTAATGATGAATAAAATTTACATAAAGACACCATTAAAATTATTCTTGTGGAAAATATAATTTTTATTTGGAAAAACATTTTTTGAATTATTTCCTTTGAAAATATCTACAAAAAACATAATATTTAAAAATAACATTGTAAAATAGTAAAGGAAGCTTCAACGATGTTATGTCCATTAAAATAGAAAATTATGTACATTCCATAAATATTAAACCCTCCCATTTCACTTTAAAAGGTTTAGGATATTTCATTGTTCATAAAATTATAAGAAGATTACCTTCACATTTTCTACAAAATCCAAATGTGAATTATTTGGAAAATGACATAAGTTTAATTTGAAATAAAACATGATTGAATATTTGTTAAAATTCATTTGATAAATAATTTTTAAAACATAATATACATTTTTCAAATACATTTCAAGAAAACATTATTTTGGAAGAAAAAAAATTCACGATCAAAGAGAGAAATGATGTATGATTTTCTCAAAAAATATAATTTTCTTATTAATATTTTGTTTAATACATTAATATTAATTGGAAATATCATTAATAACCAGAGGCAAATAGAATTAATGTGTTTATTAAATAATTATCACGTAATTCACTTCTACTAAAATTCAAGAATAAATAATCTTGATTAGAATAAGATTTTTAAATTATTCGTTTAACATATCATAATATAGAAGTGAGAATTAATCAAGGAATATATTATTTGTATAAGATGTAAATAAACATTGAAAAAGTTGAAACAATGAAATAGATAGTAAAAATACATTACATAAATAATCATAAAATATCAAAGATAGTGAAGAACTACTGTAAACAAATGAAATGAAATTGACTTTTGAAATTATTTACCACTATGAGAATTTTAATTAAAATCCACTTTGATGATGTAATTAAAATTGAATCCTAAAATACCATTACTAATGAAATATTCATGATATTAGATGTCAATGAGGTATTATGTACATCATATAAATGATATTAGGTTCATCAAATTATAATACTCTACAATGAAATAAACTTTAGAGGAAATACCTTAACTTATGATCCATTTCGGTTTACCATTATTTAACATCATATATAGTGTTTTAAAAATGTTATTAACTTATAACAAATATATATTAATATTTTTAATATCATATATGAATAATTTATAACATATTATCACCCGTTTGATAACAATAATTCATTATCATCATTTTTAAGGTGTTAATTTAATTATTTTTTGAGTTAGCATTGACATGTTATTTTTTATTCCACTTATTTGGTAAAGATTTCATATTATATAGATTTTAAACCCCTATTTAATTATCATACATATTTTTTATATATTAATATTAAGTAATTAATTAAATTTTGTGGTAGAAAAAGAAATATATCATTTATGGGGATGTTAGGACGTACATATGCCTGAAAACTATTTCAATTTTCATTTCGTATTAAAAGAATGAAAAGTAAATGATATAAATATATTTTCATATTATTATAATGTTTTTCACATATATAACATTTTTTTTGTTAACCGATCCTTTATATATTCCATGTAAAGCATGAATGAATCATATCACCTCAAAAGGAAAGAATCACTTGTACACAAGAGAGATGATATAATATTCCTAAAAAATGGATGACATGGTGTCATGTGTGAAATATTAATTATTAATGAATATTAATATCATAAATTCCACATATAAATTTTATTACCAACTTTATTAACAACCTTGATAGTTGGTAATAGAAAATAAATGACATCTATTCGTAAATCGATAGTTCATCGTACACCCGGAAAATGATTTCATAACCCATTTAATGTTAGAATGTGATGTTTTAGGACCTTAAATTAAAAATAATACATATCATTATATTGTTTAATAATTGGGTATTATATAAAAAAGGTATAATAAGGATTATAGGAGGTAGAAAATAAAATTTAATAAAAATGGTTTTAGAAGAACAATACCACATCTTCATGTATATCATTATAATTAATTGAAAACCATAAAAGGTTTACTTTTTCCCTAAATTATGCTATGAAGGACGAGAGGATGAAATTTGGAAAGTGATTTGGGATGTTTTTGGATGACACAAAGGGCTTGGTAGGAGATAATAAGTGATGTGACTGACAATCATTTTGTAGCTAATAAAGAGTTTCTTTTTTTAAATACTGAAATTTATTCACTATTAAGATGTCAATATTACATCAAGTAGCTCCAATATTGATAATTAATGTTTTCTATGGGTTATATGGTCAATATAATCCTCAAAAAACACAATATAAAACATGTTTGAAATATTTTGCTTCTTAACACATATGTTTCCTTATTTTACCATTTTTTTTTCATTACGGTAACTAGTTATCTATCCTACAAAACATTTTCATTAACACTAGAATAAAATGATCCTTACCAGATAATTTTTGAATAGTAATTATAAATATAATATCTTAATTATAAAATATAAATCCAATATGGTTTAGGAATTAATATTAAACCAATTGCATGTTACATGAAAAAAATACCACTTTAACTATAACTGTGATAACATTATTTTTGATTATTTAACTTTCATTATCTTTTTTATAATTGAAATTTTTTTCCATGAATATAAAATATTTTCTATAAATTAATATTTACAAATCAATTGATATATTATATAATTTTTGGTAACTTCAAATAAATTAATAAAATATCATATATTATAATATAATTTTAATATTTAACAGTATTTATTTAATTTCAATTGAAAAATTTCAATAATATATGGGAATTTAATTATTTTGTTGTTCATATAAATGTATCATTACATTTTAAACTAAAAAATAATGGAACATAATAATTCATTAAAATTTACCCTCTTTTAATAATTTTAGTATCATTGTGTTTATTTAATTATTAACTAAATAATTTCTACTTTTTGCGTTTGTTATACATTTAAATTAAATATTCCATCACTAAATATTTGAGAAAAAATATTATGATAAAAACAAATTTTTATTGAATATAATATTTTAAATCAAAAAAAAATATTTTTTCCCTATCCCAATGCTTTATATATATTTAAACTACGAAGGTTCCCTTTTCATAATTTTCATTACTTAAATTATTATATATGTAACTTATCAGATGTTATTTTCCTAAAACTCCTAAATATATATCCAAAGGCCATAATGGAATAAATATGGCGGGCCAATGGGTGATGAACATGTGTTGGTTCATTCTACACATGATATTATATGATTAACCGCTAAGTAAACTAGTACTTACCTTAATCATGGTAATAAAATTTAAATGTTTCACTAATCATTATTAAAAAAATTATGTTGGAATAATTAGATAATATTAATTATTCTCAATAAAAATATTTAATCCATTTGACCAAATTCTATATAAATATGTGGCATTACTCAGTTTATAATTAATTATTAAAATGTCATAAGAAAACATGTTTTCATATTGAAAATGTTCAGAAGTTCACAAATTTTCTATATCTAAATGAAACATGAAAATTATTCCGATGACATAAATTTAATTTACATATGAATAATTAAACTATTTTGACTATAAAAAAATTTCAAAATTTAATTTAACATTTTAAATTATTTAAAAAAATGCAGTTTTCTATTAAAATTTTGTATTTTTCATTATTCATAAGAAAAATGAAACAGCTCTTCAAAATATGATAAATTCACTCTATGTTAATTTTTATGTTTAAATTCCAAAGAATTATTTTATTTTTTTCTTTATAATGTTTTTTAAAGTGTTAAAGATATATTTTAAAATATGTTCTCAAAGAAATACAATTGTGTCTTTTAGAAAACATATTTTTTTTTATGAAACCATTTCCAATTACTAGAAATGATTTTATAATATTTACAATAAATAAATAACTAATAAACATTTCTAAAAACTATATTTTAATAATATAGTCAATCATATTCCTTCATTATATTATAATGGATTGATGATAAATATCTTATTAAATAATAATATTTATATAATACTGTTTTTTTGGTAAAACATATTATTGTATGCAATGAAAACTATCAGAGAAACTAACTGTTTCGTGTATCAAAATCTATAAATAAAATCAATTTTATTCTAAATAAAATATATTTTAATATCTTGTGGTTTTATATCAATTCTATGGCATGTGTTTCATTTTATAAATGATATTGAATTAAATGTTATTCATTTAGAATTTTGGGGTGTTAAATTCTCCCTAGGTTAAATACATGACATCCAAACAATTTAAGATTAATCTTAGCAATCAATGGGATTTACATTTTTTAATATAGTTCTTAAAAAACTGACATTAAAAAAATATTTAATAAAATACCCTTTCAATAAGAGAGAAAGGGATGTACAATAGTTATATAGAATTACATATAAGTTGGTTAATTCATAGATAAACGTTGGTGGCAAGTGAATAAATGGACATGGAGGAAAAGTATAAATAATTATGAAGTGTGATTGTGGTAATTGATAAAAAAACAAGTTAATTATCAATATAATGTCAATGGTATCAAATAATTAATTCTATAATGATTTAAAAGTTCTTCTTATTCATCACATATCAATGTAATTAGATAATGTTTTTATATCATTATTTTTCTCATATAGTTGAGAAATTATATTTCAGTATTTTAATATATATATATATAATTGATAAATTTATATATCATAAGTACTATTTCATCATTTTTTGATTGAATCAACTTGAAATTCATCACTTACTCCAAGAAATGAATATCCAAAAATTAATTTTTCATTCCTAAAGAACTATAATGTACTTTAAACAGATTGTAAGATCCATAAAAGTGTTAAAATTATTTTCATTTGTATATTATGATTTTCCAAATATAATGTGGTTAATAAATTAATCTTTCATCCTCAAAACTGATACAAAAATTTCATCATAAATATTAATTCCGCATTTTTCACTAAAAATTAATACATATTAAGACGGACATCACATAAGCCTATGATGGAAAAACATTCTCGTCCTTCAGTCATGGGTTAATATACTACGACCTTAGCATAAATGATGGGTTTTAACCTAGAATACATGTTTTCCTGTTTGTAAACTATGTTAACATAAATCATATAACTATTCTAAGAATTTATGATGGATATCCATGGAACAAAATTAGTTATTAAATAGCCTTATTACTATGGTCATGAATAAATTTTTTATAATGTATAATAATATTATTTTACTTTTTAAAATTTTTTATTATAGATAATATTACCCATAAAAGTTATAAATAAATTTAAAATTATTTCTATAAAATATAACGGTAATATTACGCAAATTAAATATTCACTGAAATATATAGTTTCAATCAATTTCTGTATAATTTACATGATCCTAGTGGAATCTCACTACATAAATCATAAAATATGTGTTCAAGAAATTGATAATATGATAAATTCTATACTCATAATCACATGATGTTCATCATTACTCTAAATAGAATAAATACATTGGTGATTCTAAAATTTAACATTATCGTAAGACATTTCATGATGATTTAAACCAAAATAGCATTGGTAAAAGTACTTCCACAATTTAATTCTTGAAACCCAATACAAAAATAACTCATTAATTTGACTTCAATATGGGTCTTTATGTGTTATATGTTTTGACATATGTTTTTCATTGTCGGTATATATTTAAATAAATCATAATGATTTGTAAAAAATTGTAAATTATCCTAAGAATATCCCTTGGAATTATCAAAATAGGTACAGATTAAGGCTTGTTGTCATGTACTAGGTTACACATGAGTCACACTTGATGCACCCTTTTGGTGTTATAACAACTAGGAACAGCTTTTCTATAACCACATCCACTAATAGTATCCATAAATGTACATACGTCCATGAAAAATCACATAATCTATAACTTCAAAACCATCATGATATTATTATATACATATCATCAAATTCTATAATAGGGTTATATTCCATAATATATCTTTCCTAAATCTAGTTTCCAAGGTTTCTACTGATCCTCACACTGATACAAACATTTGAAACCTCAAACCCAATTCGCCTATAGTTGATGTTTGTTATCCTTACATTGGAATAAGATTCAAGGAAGTTCATCGGGATGGATAAATCAATTTACTAGTTTTGGTAAACTAGAAACATACACTAGTCATACATTACATTTTGACACAAAAATTACAACATATTTTTATTGAGATTAAATTCATTTCATCTAATATATCCATGCATATCATTCACTGTAAATGTCATGAAATCATAGGGAAATTAGAAAAATAAGGGTGATATGAAATTTCTAATATGGTTAATATATATAAGAAGCATTGAAGAATCAATAATCAGAATCATTATGTAAATGTAGTACTTGAGAAAAACTTCAATATAATCAATAAACATATATGGATATTCATCTAAAGATAATATCTATGAGAAACTATCCTCAATAATGATAAATATGTCATGGTAAATTAATTTAAAAAAATTCCATTTAAATAAATTTATTAGATGAATTGATAATGCATAATCAATTTTGAATGGTAAAAAATTAAAAACAGATTCCATTTAATAAATATCAAATAATGAAACAAATCAAGAGAGAAATGCATTGAGAAAATCTCACGGATAAACTATTAAATAAAATGATAGAAATGATTAACCATATGATGTCATGATTCCTAGGTATATGGTATTGTTACCTTCAAGACCTATCAATGGATTGTTTAAAATATACTTCTATTAAGGAATTTCATAGGACAATTTAGAACATGATTTTATACAAAATAATAGGTTTTAGATCTAACTAATTTTATCTCATTGGACTATCGATGCATTGAAGGGATTTGAATAACTGGTCCCCAAAAAATTTCATACATATCCAAAATTTTCCTCATATATCGGCCAATCAATTTAATTCCTAAAAAAATTTCTTTTTTAAATTACGGTATAGTGTAAAGAATATAAATTTATCAATAATTCCGCAAATAGGGTAAAAAATTAAAAATATAAAAATTTATGTAAAAATGGTATATAGTACAGGTAATAATACTATCCAAGATAAATTATTTGGATATATAGAGGAAATTTAATGTTTATTGATTAGAATATTATGAATAACTCAAGGGGATGTCAATGACTATGAATACTATTCAAGGAAGTGAATATCAATGAAATCCTATATTAAAATAATCATAATTCATTTAGAGGAAGAATACATAAGGTATAAATACAATGTAAACTATTTAGAGTTTAAATAATGGTAATTTTCATTGATGAATTGATATACACTGAAAATACACTTAAAAACATTCTCGAGTATAATATCCTTTTCCTTTGTATTTTTTATGAAAATCGTTATCTTGGAAAATCACTTTTAAAAAACAATTTTCATTAAAATGAAATTAACAAATTTTCAACATAATACACAGAAATTATAAACACAAAAATAGATAATTTTTTAGATTCTATAAAAAGGAATATTCCTTTTTCACAAAAAAGTATAAGAAAGTCCCTTTAAAAAAGACAAGAAGATTCATTTATGATTTTCAGTAAAAATCCAAACAAGAATTATTTTTAAAATCAAATAATATAAAATAAAAAAATTAAATATTTCATGGATGAAAATTTATTTTACAAATCAAATTGAAAAGGTTAAAAAAATTAAACCTTTTTTATAAAAATTTACATTTTCGAAGAAAAATGATTTCTGTCCAAAGAGATAAATGGCGTTAGATTTTTTTATAAATAATTTTTTTAAACATTTTTTGTACCAACTAGTGGAAAGTTGATACTATTACATTAAAATATCATGAATAACTATAGGATAATAAAATTAAGTTGTTAATGAAATAATTACCAAATAATTTACTTCAACAAAAATTCATGAAAAATAAAACTCAACTAGAATGTCATTGGGGAATAAACCATTCAAAATATCAAATCATTGAAATGGGAATTATTAAATAAAAAGATCATTTTTATCATATTTAAATCAAGATAAAATAAGTGTAAAATATAGAAATATATAGTAAAATTTAATTACACAAATAATATTAGAATATCAAAGACAATAATGGAGTAATATAACTGAATGAAAAAATTTGAGCTATTAAATTATTTACCACTTAGTTACTATTAATTCAAATCCATTTACATGAAATAAAACAAATTTAAACATAAAGTTCCATATATAATGAATTATTCATGATATTAAACGTTAATGGGGATGTATTTACTATATATGATATAAAATATGGGTATAACATTACAAAATTATTCAATGAAATGAAATTTAAATGAAATCCCATACAATACGCTTCATTTTGGAATATCATTATTTATACTCCTATATAGTGATTTTAGTCTTGTTATTAAATTATAAAATAACCATATTAATCTATAAAATATCGTATATGACCCTTTTATAACATCTTAGAACCCATTAGAAAATAATTTTTCATTATGTTCATTGTTTAGGGTGTTAATTGCCTTGTTTTTTTGGTATGTTTTGATCTGTTATTTTTTGTTCCTCATACATTGATCATGATTTATTCATATTTATAATGTAATATATGATATAAATATAATATATATTCAGTTTATATATGATGTTCATGTATTTCTCTAACATTTTTTTATAAATGTTTAATTTATTTTTAATTGATTTTGTAATAGATTATTAAGCTTTTAGGTTCTTTTTGTTGGTTTTCAATACATTATTCGTTTTTATAGTTTTTTTGTTAATTTTAAATTTATATTAGTCACATATTTTTATTTATAGAATTTATTAATTTCATAATTTAAAAATGTTAAATATTTTATTATTTTTAGTAGTTTAATTAATATTAGGGTATTTTAAACATAGTTTATTTTATTAATTAATTATATTAATATATCTTTTATATATATTATATATATATTATTCTAATTATTTTAGTTTTTAATTTTTTTTTTAATTTTATCATAACAATTTCTACAACTATTATTATTTTATTTAACTTTTAGATAATCAACTCAATTTAATTTTGAATACGATTTTAATTTTTTGAATTTGGAATTTTTTAATGTTTTATCTATTTGACATCCCCACCCTTATCTACCTACCCAACCTCTATCTTTTTACAACTGATATCATTCCCCCTAATCTCACACCACCGAACCTCCTTCCCCTACTCCCCATACCCCACCGCTCCCCCGGCCCTTCCCCAGAATGTCCCCCTCCCCTCCTCTCCCACTATAACATCCCCCTCCCCTCCACTCATCCTATCACCTCACCTCCCCACCATTGCCACATCACTTATTACCTCATATCCTAGTCATCTCTCCCAACACCCTATATCCCACTCCCCCTCATTTACAAGCGACCTCTTCTCCACTGTAAGATAGATAATCCACAAAGAAGGGTCAGAGCTACCACCAAGAGATTCTTGGCCTCATAACGATCTTGTTAAATCATGGTCTGCACCCTCCTCTTATTTGACACGATTCCATGTTGGTGCAATATTTATGGTGGTATTTTATAATCTCATCACATCGACATGCTCAATGGTAGTTTAGGATTTATTACATCAACATAAATATGGGATACACTTTACATTTATAGATTTGTGAGTATTGTGTGAGAAGAGTTGTGAAACAATAATATTTTCAGAAAATGAAGGTATAATTGTAATTGTTTATCTTTTATTACTGCACATGTATTTGCTGTGGGGATATGACGGTATTTTTTTGTCAGGATGTTAACCGAATAATTTAAATTACTAGGTATACCATGTTGATATTTTATTTTTATTAACCACCATTTGATGGTATTTTAATTGGATATTTTTCTACTTAATATTAATGAATTCACATTTTTTTAATGCATGAATTTTTTCTATCAGGGTATGAAGGTTTTTTGTGTGTCGGGATGTCAACTAAATAATTTAGATTATTAGGTATGCCACGTTGATATTTTATTTTCTGACTAACAACCATTTGATGATATTTTAATTGTATATTTTTCAAATTAATTTTTATTTTCAATGAAATTTATTTTGGAATTGAAAATTTCTGATTTTAATTAGTAGTCAATTTAGTGATATTGAGTGTGTTAATTGGTTTCACCAATTATGTGGTCATCATTTCTCTAAATTCTGTTACAAATTTATAAATAATTTTTTAATGAGAGTTGTTTATAAAAGTGATTTTGAGTGAAAATGATTTTCATAAAACAATCAAAATGAAAAGGATATTATTCTCAAGAATGATTTTATGTTTCTTTTAAAGGTATATCTATTCATAAATTAAAATAAAACTTATTCACACTCTAGTGAGTATACATTGTTTCGTTACCAAACATATTCATCCTCTAAATGTCTTATTATTATTTTGAATAAGTATTGTAATGATATTCACTTCATGGATTCATTTTTATAGTCATTGACATCCCCTTGAGTA
The DNA here is from genome assembly GCA_963277665.1 of Viscum album. Taxonomy (NCBI): domain Eukaryota; kingdom Viridiplantae; phylum Streptophyta; class Magnoliopsida; order Santalales; family Viscaceae; genus Viscum; species Viscum album. The sequence goes on from OY728139.1 coordinate 286,776,881, forward strand.
ATTCATAATCTTCTTATCATTAAACAATAAATTTACCCTATATACCCAAATACTTTTTCATGGATATTATGATTACCTTTACTATATACCGTTTTACATATAATTTTTTAATTTGAATGTTATTTCATTATTTGTGGAAATATTAATAAATTTATATTCTTTACTCCATACAATAATTTAAAAAGGATATTTTTTATGAATTTAATTGATTGTTCGATATATGAGGAATGTTTTGTATATGTATAACATGGTTTGGAGACCAGTTATTATAATACTTTCAATCCATCTATAGTCATAGGAGATGAAATCAGTTGGACCAAAACCCTTTGATTTTGTATCAAATACTATTCTAAACTGTCCTGTGAAAGGCCTTAATAATAGTATGTTTTAAACAACCATGTGATAGGTCTTGAATGTAATGGTATCATGTACCTAGTAAACATGACATCTAATAGTTAATAATTTCCTTCATTTCACTTATTAGTTTATCCATAAGATTTTTTCTATGCATTTATCTCTTGATTTGTTTAATTATTATATATTTATTAAATGGAATGTGTTTTATATTTTTTACCTTTCCACATTGATTATGCCCTATCAATTCACTCAGTAAATTTATTTAAATGGAATATACGTATAATTATTTCCCACTATATATTTATGATTATAGAGGATATTTTTTTATAGATATTATCTTTGGATGAACATCAATATCGAACAATAAATTTTATTCACAAAAAAATGTTCCTTTTTAAATTACTATATGGAGTAATGAATATGAATTTATCAATACTTCCACCAAAAAATGAAATAACATTCAAATTTAAAAAATTTATTTAAAAAAATTAATTAGTATATGTAATAATACAATTCATGATAATTTATTTGGATATATCGGGAAAATTTAATGTTTAGTGATTAAAAGACAATGAATAACTCAAGGGGAAGTTAATGACTATGAAAACGATTTAAGGAAGTGAATATCAATACAATCCTTAGTCACAATAATCATAATCCTTTAGAGGAAGACTAAATTTGGTATCGATACACTATATACTCATTGGAGTATGAATAAGGGTTGTTTTCATTGATGAACAGAGATACCCTGAAAAGACACTTAAAAACATTCTTGAGTATAATATCCTCTTCATTTTGGTTTTTTAATGAAAATTATTTTCTTTTAAAATAACTTTTAAAAAACATTTTTCATTAAAAATAAAATTTCAAATTTGCAATAGAATTCAGAAAATAGATGACCAGTCAAATAGACAATTTTTTACATTCTATAAAAAGGAATAATCATTTTTCATGATAAAAAGTACAGGAAAGTGCCTTTTTAAAAAAACAAGAAGATACATTTCACTATTTTAGTAAAACCAAAACAAGAATTATTTAGAAAATAAAAAAAAGAATAAATTGAAAAAAAAATTAAATATTTAAAATGGGTGAATATTCATTTGATTAATCATTCTGAAAATGTAAAAAAAATTATTTCATATTAAGAAAACATTCCTGTTTTGAAGAAAAATTATTTCCGTCTAAAGATTGAAATGAAGTTAGATTTTTTATAACCATTTTTAAAAAAATATATGTACCAAATATTGGAATGATTTTACTATTAAATTAATATATCATGAATAATTAGAGGATAATAAAACTACACTGTTAATGAAATAATTACCAAATTATTTACTTCAACTAAATTTCAGGAATAATAAAACGCGGCTACAATGTGATTGGGGAATAAACCATTAAAAATATCAAAAATTTGAAATGATAATTATTAAATAAATATATTATGTTTATCATATTTAAATACTCAGAAAATAAGAATAAAATATAGAAATATATAGTCAAATGTAATTACACAAATAATATCAGAATATCAAGGACAAAAATGAGTTATACAACTCAATGAAATATAACTGAGTTATAAAATTCTTTACTTCTTGGTAACTTTTAATTCAAATCCATTTACATGAAATAAATAAAATTAATACTTAAAATTCCACTTATAATGAATTTTTCATTGTATTAAATGTTAATGTCGATGTATTTACACCATATAAAATAAATTATATCCATAACATTACCAAATTCATCAATAAAATGAAATTTAGATGAAATTCCTTACAATACACTTCATTTTGGATGATCATGATTTAAAATAATATATTTTTATTTTAATCATTTTATTAACTTATTAAATAAGCATATTAATCATTACAATGTCATATATGATCCTTTTATAACATCTTATCACCCATTAGTAAACAATCATTCATTATTTACATTGTCTAGGGTGATAATTGCCTTGTTTTTTGGGTATGATTTGACTTGTTATTTTTTATTACTCTAACATTGATCATGATTTCATTATCTCCATAATGTAAACCATGATGTAAATATAATATATATTCAGTTTATATATTATGTTCATGGAATTAGATAACATTTTTTTGATAAATGTTTAATGTAGTTTTCATTACTTTTCTAAGAGATTCTTTTGTTTTTATGTTCTTTTTGTATGTATTCTATATTTTAGTCATTTTTATTTTTTTTTGTTAAATTTATATTAATTTCAGTAATATATTTTTAATTTCATAATTTATTAATTTTTTTACTACAAAAATGTTGAATATTTTATTATTTTTACTAGTTTATTTAATATTATGGTATTTTATTATTAGATTATTTTATTATATAATTATTTTAGTTTAACAAGTAAATATATTATATATTTATATTATTGTAACAGTTATAATATATTCTTTTATTATTTTTATAATGACTGAAGTTATTATTATTTTATATAACTTTAATATAATCACATGAATTTAGTTTTGAATAATATATTTTTTTTTAAATTTTGGATTTTTATTATAAAAAATTTGTTTGACATCCCCCTCCCATATCTACCTACCCATCCCATATCTCTTTACCTCACATATATTCCCCCATCATCTCACCCCACTGGACCCCTTACCCCCACTCCCCTTACCCCACCGCACCCCCTGACTTACCCCTAGATGTCCCCCTCCCATCCTCTCCCACAGCCACATCCCACTCCCCACACCTCCTCCCAACCATTGCCACTCCCCTTATCACCTCCTATCATAATAATCGCTCCCATCACCCTCCATCCTACTCCCCATCAAGTAAAGGTGGCCTCTTCTCCACAAAATACGTGGTAAACCACGAAGCAGTGCCAAACCAACCACTAAGAGATGCTAGATCCTCCTCCATGTCTCGTTCCCATCATGGTCAGCACCCTCCTCATATTTACTGAAAGTCCATGTGGGTGCAATATATAAGGACCTGGACTTAAACATTTTATATTATAGAATTATTCTAATAATTCACATTGAGGATATTTTCAGGTTTAGATCATTAGATAATTAAGTCATAACATATACATAACAACATGAATATTACATGTAGACACATCTACCCAGTTTCCAATTTTTTCAAAAAAATAATGATTCTTGAAAAAAAAGATTCATGTCTAGTTCATTGTTTTAGATAGAATGTATTTTACATGATCCCATCTTGGACCTTATTCCACTTTATGTACTGTGAAGAACATTTCAAAAACATGAGATGAGCATAAAATGCTCAGTAAGGGATAGAGAAAAAGAAAAACTGTTAGTTTTTCAAAACAACAAGTAAACCTTGAATACTTTATCATAAGTAATAATTTTCACCTTTTGAAGTAGTAAATACTATTTAGTGAATAAAAGATCGTTTCTTATCTTTTTGTAACCAAAATATTACCAAAAAACCCATATAAATAACACATAACATATAAAGGTAACTTGGGACATTAATATACTTAAATGGATTAACCATATGGTCGACTTCCATACATATCACTAAATGGAATACCCATATAGCCGAATTCCATACCTAGTGAATTGGAGGTTATAACGTAACCACTCTTCCTAGTTTATCATGGCACCACTCGTCATTTGTTTTATCACGTAACCACTAGTTAAATGTCCATGTACCATTATAAAATCATATCACATACAACAAATATAAAGGAATAAAAACATTTCCACATTTCAATCAAAATATATAATATAAATATATTGACATAAAAAATCCATTATCAAAACCATTTTCAATACCAAAATACATAAAAGAGTATATGGAATTTATTTTAATTTTAAAAACAGTACGACCTGTTAAGGAAGCCAAATATCAAATAATACTCGCAGCGGCAGAAATTTCATTATCACATCTTATGTTAAAAGAAACATTCCTTTTTGTACATTAGTAAAACGTTTCATAGAAAAATAATCCATTTAAATGAAATGAAAATTAAATGGTGTTTGTACAGCATATAAATGATAATTTTTTATTAAAAGAAAATATACCTCAATGAAAGGAGATTGAGATGAAGTCCCTTACCTCGTGTCCGAATTAAACCGTTCGTTCTTCAATCTGCTGAATACTATACTAAAGTTAGTTTCTACTTGCTAAAGAAATTTTATTCATTTTTATAATTCCTTTTAAATCACTTATTACTATGTTATAAACATTATGTTATCATTTAAGTTAATAATGGTCGTTTTGTTGACATTTTGTACTTTGGTAAAAAATGTACTTATAATTACAATTTATTAATGTGGTAAAATTTTCATTATATCCCAAATTATATTTATTATTTTTATGTCATATATATCATATATATCCAGTATATACATGTATTTAAAATATTATATAACATTTGGTGATAAAAATGAAATGCACCGTTCGTGCAGACGGTAAGCCGTATATACGAATGAACGCTACTTCCATTTCTATTTAGTATTGTATTGGAATGGAAACATAATGATACATAATTATATTATAATTGTAGTATAATATAATATATAATATCATTATCTCTATCCTTTATACGTTCCACATAAGGCATGAATGAGTCATATCACTTTGAGGGGGAGGTAGTCCGCACTTCCTCAAATGAGATTATCGTATTTACACACTGTTGATACCATAAAGGTATTCTATAAATGAAAAATATAGAATCATAAAAACAACATAAATATAATATATATCATATATAAATACAATTCCATCATAATGGCCACTATGATAGGTGGTTGGAAATATTTGAGCAATCGTTGTTTTGTGAGGTAGTAGTTCACCGTCAACATAAACAATATGATCTTTACCCATTAGAAAAAGGGGTGTGTACGTTTAGTTAAAATACTTATAATAACAAAAAACTAGTATATTTTTGGATACTTTTGTTGTTCCAAAATAGAAGAAAAAAAATTAGGGGGCTGGAGAAGTAAAATAAAACAAAATAAAACAAAATAATTTAAGATAAACCGTTTCCTTTAATTCGGGTAACTCCCTTTGGCTAAAACCAAAACGACTTCTTGAAGTGCCTTCTGCCTAATTAAAGGCTATTAGGTGGAAGATAGAGATATTGAAAGATTATTTGGGCAGGATTTGTAAGAGACAAGGGGCTTGTGAAGTGTGAGGAAAGGGTTAGAGGTGAGGGCTTTTTATAAGGGGGAGGGGCTATTTAGGAAAGGATGAAAATATTAATTTATTATATAATGATTTTCTGTTTATAAAGGTACGAAACTAATTTAAGAAAAAGATAAGAAAACTCATGGTCGAAATAACATCATAGAATAAGAATTGGAATGGTTTTGTTTATTATTTTAATCTTTTTAATATTATTTATTTAAATCATATATTAATGAGGTAAACACTGCATCATTATTGTGTCATACATAATTTAATTTATTTGATGTATAAAAATTATAAAAAAATTCCATGATGTTGGAAATAATTTTATCTTTCCAATGAATATTTATAGTCGAATATATAACTTTTATAACCCTATGTTAAAAATTATTTACTAAAAGATATTAGTTTATGTCATTTTTGTCTTTATTTTAAATTAATTAATTTAAAGTGTCATTATCACTCCCAAGTGGCTCAATAGGGTCCCAAAATGGACTCAAGGATTCCCAAGGTCGGCCATGACTCATGCAATAAGATTTTGAAATTAGTTAAGGTAATGTTTTATTATTATGATATTATTTTACCTTGAATTTCCATATTTACCTTTAACCTTTATAAATAAAATTCAAAATATACTATTCACCAAAAAAATATTTTCATCATATTGAAAATAATCTTACTTTATAATGGCATCCACATAAGACATATTTTAAAAATTTAATTCACAAAAGTGGCAAAATTTTATTTAAATGAAAAAGTCAGTTTTGTAACTACTACTTAGTGGTTTCACTATTCATCAAAAATTGATGTTTTTTGGAAAAATATCAAAAATTTATCATAAGCTATATTTTATTTTCCAAATTCAATAGTGATTTATATTTTACCAAATTCAATAAATAGATGTTGGATTAATTAATTGAAAATTAATTCCCATTGTCAAAATAAAAGGCGCATTTTTATGAAATATTAACTATCTAAGGATTGACACTTCTTTATGTCCAATTTCAAATTAAAATTAATTAAGATGACCAAAATTGGTTTAAATGGTAAAAATATAATCTAATTACACTTTAAAACCAATTAAAACACAATATATTCACATAAATAAATTACATTAAAAGGTAGTTTTGAATTAAAGTACAATATTTTTCATTATTCATTAAAAAATTAATTTTATCGAAAAAATACAAAAAATTTACCCAAAATTAAATTTTGATGTATTTATTCTAAATAAGAACTTTATTTTGGTCAAATAAAACATATAAATGTGACCAAAACTATATTTAAAGAGGGTTTTCTATCAAAAGGTTGTAATTCATCCTTTTAAATTAAATTATGCTTAAAATGAGATTCATTAACATTTTAAGAATCCAACATTTATTGGATAAATACAAAAACATTTAACAAACAAGTGTGATAATAATGTGGTTAGTAATTCTCATACCCAAAAATAAAACGACTTGGCATTTACTACCATTTAAAATAATAATATTATATTGTAAGTGTGCAACATAAGATTTCAATGAAACTCGTCTTTGCATATCGGGTATGCCATCGAATATAGCATTAACTTTAAAGTAAAATTAATATTTAATTCGCAAATATTAATAAATATGAAAATATAATATTTTGTTATTTTCCTGGGATGTTACAGAATATTTACGGTGGAGTTTTTTAATCTCACCACATCGACGTGCACAGTGGTGTTTGAGGCTTGATTACATCGATATGCAAATGTGATATGATTTACATTTAGAGATTTGCGAGTAATATGTGACAAGATTGCTCAAAAAAATAATTTTTTTTCCAAAAAACTAGGTCTAATTGTAATGATTTATCATTTTAGTACTACACATTTTTTATTAATATATTAGGGTATTTTTTGTGTCGGGATGTTTACTGAATAATTTATATTGTTGGGTATGCCATGTTAATATTTTATTTTGTGATTAATGACTATTTTATGGTATTTTTACTGGATATTTGTCTACAAATATTATATTTTCAATGAAATTTATTTTTGAATTTAAAATTTTCTGTTTTAATTAAAATTCAATTCATTGATAATGAGAGTGTAAATTATTTTCACTAATTAAAGTGAAAATAGGGGCACAACTTTTTGAAAATAGAATGTGTCATATCTCTGTTTGGTTTGTTACTTGAATGGGTAATATAATTTATTTATAACAATATATAATAGGTCATCAAATAAATTAAAATATATAAAATGAGTGTCTAAATAATTCTTATATATTCATAACTGGTTATAGTCAGGATAAGTTAATATTTAATGATAATAATTATTTTTTTATAAATGTGTAGTAGTTTATATACCATGTCAATATCTAATACTCAATTTTTAAATTTAGAGTTCATCACCTTTTATTTAATGGATATTTAATTTATTTATTTCATATTATTAATTATATGTTCTAATAAGATATTTTAAATATAATAACTCTCTCAACTGTTTTCCAAAATGAACATTGTCCAAAAAAATACTTTTAGTGAACAATATCTCATGTTCTATATAGTTTAAAACATACTTCCACATTTATAGAATAATGATTTTTATATAAAAATTTCAAATTGGGCTCACTGTGATGCACCTACCAATTTTTTTAACTATTTCCATGGAACACACGTGCATCTAGCATTAGGAAAATCACAATTAAACCATATTTTCGATATCATTTTCTGAAATGGTGAACACTTATAATTTAGATCTCTCAAAAAATTAACCAAACCATAATCTAGAACATGAACATCATGTAAAAGGAAAATATCTAATTGGAAGCTTGGAAGAAAATAAAACTCTTCCACGATAGAAATGTATTGAGCCTCACATTACAATGCATCATAATTGACTAGTCTAAACAGTTTCTCAAATTTGATTTGATACTAAAAAAACCTCGAACTACTATGAGAAATGAGTTGAGAGAAAACATATTTAGAGTCATCTTCAGAATAAAAAGAACCAAAAGTCAAGTGAATCATTTTAAATTAAAGTCTTCAATGATCAACCTTCTCCACAAACATGGACAATTTAAGGGCTTGAAATGAAAATATTCTTATATGCATGTAAATTTATTTCCCAATGTATGGGAAAAATTTAAATATAATGGGGTGATCGATGATGAATTGATCTAGATAATTTTACAATTCTCATTGTAATGTAAATCTAAGGTTTGGTTGGAATGTTTTGACCCAGAAACAGTTTTCCCTAGTAAGTGCGGAGAATAAAATTTCTTGATCGATATTACACAACATAACAATCATTTCAAATTATGAGAGAAAATTAATCTATTGGTCAATGAGAATATAAATACTTAGGATTTGTTTGGGAATGATTTTAATCCTTGTTGAGTGTTTTTCCCACATCATGGGATGAAATTGGAGAACTAGTTTCAATCATTCTTCTATGATTTTAATATCGAGAGTAATTATGCAATCAACACCGCTACTATAAATGCATTCATGGAGATGGAACCAAAAGAATTGTACATCCTCATTAAAAGTATGATAAAACATAGATTTCAGTGGCCATAATATTTTTCAAGAAGAAATGATGTAGTTCATCCGGTGGATTCTCAGATATTCTTGGCTGTAAAATTTCTTTCTTTGAACAAGATGATTGATAACATGTCACTGATCCTACCTAAGTCAGTTCCAATCTATGTAATTCATGAATAACACTGACCAAATCATGGTTTTCCTCATGATTATCGAATGTTCCCATGTAGGTCATCAGAGAATAATATTTATGAACATCAACTTTTCAACTACAATAGATTAAATAATGGAAAAAACTTAAAACATAAATTGGTAAAGCAATAACCAAAATCAAGGTTATAAAATATTAGTTTCTACTCAGCCAATTGAAATAGAACATGGGACCACCTAGTTTCTCTTAAAACATTCCTTTAAACCTACCATGAAATCACAAGATTTAGGATCTCAACATAAATACCAACCGCCATTTCATCAACAACAACAGTACATGGAGAAAAATCAACCAACATTCATTTACATGATTGCAACCCATGATCATAAATATTAGGGTGAAGAAAACAAAAAAATTGGTTATGTCTAGTCAATCATGGTTTGACTCACAATATATTGAAATCCAAAACTCATAGAAAAGTCCCAAAAAATGAAAAACACTCCCAAAAAATACAAGCATCTATCTGTAACTATGAAAATCATGTTGATCTCTTATCTGGACAAAAAATAGAAAATAATGATTTTTAGAAGGTAAAAAATAGATAATGCAATAGAATAGAAATAATTTATCATATTTCTTAATGGTACATAATGTCTATTTCACCAAATGTATAAACCATAATAAATAGAGGATAGACCAACACCTACCACATAGAACAGTCATCCAACAAACAATGAAATATCACATTAAGATGAAGAGGAGGAAGATTAAAATGAACTTGTAAATATTGAAAACGTAAGAAAAGAAAAAAGAAAAATAGGCACTCAATAAAAGAGATAAATAACACACATCACCTTTTTTATTTAAACAATCATGAAAGAAAATGTTGTTGGATTCTCAATTAGTGAAATTCAAAAAAATGTTCTAGAAGATTCATATAAATATTCCCCTTGAAAAAGATATTACAATGATTTCCCACTATGAAAAATTTATAAAGGAGACTCTATAAAAAATATTAACACTAGATGATGTGGGAACACTCACAATTCACGAGTAATGCTCCGTAGTCATACCATATCCATGCCACATTAACTAAGAGACCCTACATGATTCATTATTCTGTTAAATATTAGAGGATTTCAATTTATAATATTGTTTCCCACCCTAGATCTTATGTAAAACTCTTTCCATAAGAAAAACTTAAAGAACTAGGTAATACATAATTAAATCCAATGATGGTCACCTTGAAAATGGAAGATCAATTAGTGAAGCATCCCAAAGTAATTCTAGAGGACCTACCACTCAAGTTATAAAAATATTACATCCCTGTTAATTTCATTGTACTTGATATAGAAGAAGAAAAATAAGTTCAACTCATTCTTGAGAGAACTTTGATATAGATATAAATAGTTATTGTTTATGTCTAAGAGGGAAAATTAATATGTAGAACTAGGGATGTCAATATATCATTTGATGTCTTGATGGATATGTAAAAACCCTCTATATATTAATACAATTTTCTGAATAAGATTGAAAATTTGGATGAGTTATCAAGGGTTGTGTGGAATCTATAGGATTTTCATAGTGTTGATGAGGGGTGAATTGACTCAATCAAGGAAGTATAATTCATTATAAAAATAGTCAATCCTATGGATAGACAAGAGGTCACCTAATTGAATCCATTGTATGAAAAACCTATAAATTTGGATCATAAATCGCATCCACTAAATCTATGATATAGCTACTTGGGATATTTCAACACATTCCAGGTAATCATGAATGCTGATATTGGAAGATAAAAATAATGAAAAATTTTCAATGTCCTTTTATGAAGGAATCCGTCAATAGGTTTGAAAACTAGTGATTTAAAATATATATGTCCTTCTATTTACACTCAGAGAATACATATGGAATATAATTCTAAACCTTGTAGGAAACCACAATGACCCTTAACAGCTCCAATGAATGATATACTCAATTAAGAAGTCATTATAATTCCTGATGCTGGATTAATATTTTCTATCCATGTTAGTTTGTGGGTCAACCCACTATAAGTTGTACCTAAAATAGGTGGTACCATAGATGTTGATAATGGTAAAATATAATTGATAACCATAAGAACAATTACTGGATGGAGCATTTTCATCGACTATGGAGAATTTAATGAATTTACCAGAAATTTTTAGTTTCCAATACCTGTTATTGGCCAAACCCTGGAATGAATTGAATGAATTGATTACTATTGTATTTTTATGGGTACTAAGGCTATAATCAAATATTGTTGATAGAAAATAATCATGATAAAATAATATTAACTTTTTTATAGTACATTGGATTATTGGGTAATACCTTTTGGAATGTGAAATATGCTAGCCACATTATAACGTTTTATGATGAAAATATTACATGAATTGATATATGTGTTCCTAATAATATTCAGGGATAAAATGTTAGTATGTGGGGATTCTTTTGATGCCTGTCTATAGTTATTTGGATATTATATTGGTGAGACATAAAAAAATGATTTGGTGCTAATTAGGAAAAATCACACTTCATGGCACAAATTAGAATAGTTTTAGGAAATCAAATTTCAACGAAAGGTATTGATGTTGATGAATCCATGAGTAGTAAAATCATTAATCTACCCATTCTTACATTAGTTCATTTCACTTGAGGTGTTCATTGGCATATTGGATTCCACAGACATTTCATTAAGTATTTCATTGTTAATTCCCAACACCATACCACCCTATTAGGAAAATATGTAACATTAAACATTGTTCATGAATGCTATAAATCATTTAAATTGTTAAGGAAACATTTGGTTGAAGTACTAATACTGATTTCAACATATTGGGTGACACTATATGAGTTAATGTGTGGTTCTTGTGATTTGGTAGTCAGTGCTTCCATGGGAAAAAGGAAAGAATGGATCATTAGAAAAGTCTATTATGACACTATGGAATTTAATCGAGGACCTTAAAATAACACAAGAACCAAAAAAATGTCTCATGTAGTTGTTTTTGCATTCAATAAATTTGGATCTCACATACTATTCTCCAAAGTCACTATACATACAGATTACTGAACAATGTTTTATTTTCTGACAATGAATGATATAATTCATATACTCATTTGATGGATATTGATCCATTAAAAAGTTGACATTTAATTTATGTACAAAAGGGAACAATGAATCTCATTGATTATAATTTATCAGGTGTATACCATGAAACAAGTTAAATATATGTGGAATTAATCAAGTAATCATTTACAGATAAATTTTTTTGTCCCTGAGACAATCACACCATGGTATTTTAAATTTTTGAATAAGATAGAAATGTGTGTGGTGTGCCCAATTTAATCAAAGGATTATAGAAAAATATTTTTGAATGATGCACTCTATTAGTTCTAGGATGATCTATAAATATATAATGCCAATAATGATGGAATGATCAGAGGAAGAAACCTAGAAGAAGAAGTTGATCGTGTTTTGAACATCTTCTCTGCTAGAGAACGTGGTTGAAACCCTGGAATTCATCAAATAAGTAGAAATATTTTACAATGGTTTTTGAATAAGACAACCATGCATCATGGTATACATGACTTCAAGTTTAATTATGATAAATTCCAATGATCCAGGGGAATGAAATGGAAGCGTGAGATTCCAAACCATTCAATCATGAGCATCAAAATTTTTGACATAGAGGAAATAAAAATCATGCATCTTTTTCATAATTGTTTTTGAAAGTATGGAATCATTTTCTAGTTGAGTGATGTGTTATTGTGGGTGGAATCTGAAGCATTTAAAAAAATACTACTCGACATGGAACTAAATATTTCAAGCAATATAGTTTTACCCAGTTTAGATTTCCAAGGCTTGTCATCAGTGTTCATGGTACCCACATAAATAATGGTCTATTTTATAAGATAATGACTCTTCTAGGATATCATAACTACAAAATCACCCAATACAATTAACATAAAAGGTAGAAACCTTGGTTTAAAAAAACAGAATAAGGGTATTTTAAATAAAACTATGAGTACATCTCAGAACAATTGGGCCGCCAAAACCTGAAGACACACTATAGGACTAAAAAAATAATTAAACATATTGGAATTTCCCCGTATCTACTGGTATTTGTAAAATCCTACCACCACCCAATTCAACTAAAACTCAATGAATATTGGGATCTAGAGAAGCTAAATTTTGATGTAAAAAACTGCTCTAGAATAGTGTTTTTGTAGATAAATGAATTAGAAAAGAAGTGGAGAGATGAATATGAAAATTATTTGATCAATAATGAAAAAACTCAATCCTCGTATGATAAATAGTTCAAAAATGAAACTTTTCAGTGGAATAAAAGTTCTACTAATCAACTCAATAGTTTTTATTATATAGGGAAATATCTAATCAAATTGGATAGGTCATTACACTGTCAAAATTGATTATCCACAATGGTCTATTGAAATATTTGATGGGACGATGGATCCATTTAATGTTAGAGGTCAAAACCTCAATCATTATCACACTTTTTATATAATATTAATCCCATAATAATTCTAATTACAAATAGAGGTTAACCATCTAGCGGAAGACGTTAAACATAGACATAATTGGGAGGCAACCCAAATGCATCTACATTATATGGTCTCTATTTTCTTACACTCTAACTATATTTGTGGGTTCAGTTAAAAGAAAAATGTATAGCTCTTATTATAGTTCTATGGAAATTATTGTGACTATTATTTCACTATCTAACACCATAATATGGGTGACTAATCATATAGCTAATATTGAGCACTATCTTGAGGAGATTCCAATAGATAGTGATTCTTAGTAACCGTGACCACCACAAGAAACATGGATGGCATTCCTTCCACAATATAATCATGATCAGTATGCTCCATAGATATTTATTCCCTCCTAGCATCCTTGTGAGATCGATCAAACAACCACTTGTTCTTGAAAGTGGATGAGGAATTATTAGCCAATAATACATTCTATTAAAACATTGTCCATCATTTGGATAACTATTTAAAATGTAGTGTATCTTAGGAGGCATCATATATTGTGATATTTTCATTGCTTTTAATTTATTTATTCTAGTATTTATGGAAACAAACCTGGATTATATGGATAATTTGTACCAACACTCTATTTTTTGAACATTTTATTCAACCAAATATCGTGTTTCAATTTTATGATTTTTGGGGTTATATTTTTTATATGATACAGATATGTACTGTCCATTATTATATTATATAGAAACATCATTTTTGGAGTTTCATTAGATACAAAAATCCTATCTATGTATATATTCTATTAATTTTGGATGTTTTTTTATTTCATTCATATATAATGCTACCAAAAACACAATGTAAAACAATTGAGTATTTTTTTAATAAATTTCATAAAATATATAAAAAATTGAAAATTGAAAAATATATAATTTTTATCATTTATTGAACCCATATGAATACTGCTATATTGGTTTCAAAACATAGTCATAGTCATACCACTTTTCTCCATGGGTAGTTTGTTGAAACGATTCAGGAATTGAAATTCATTGATCATAGATACCCATATACAAATGATTACTGAAATCAGTCCATGATTTGAAAATGTTTTCCAAAAACGGATTTAATTTTGAGATACTTATTTTCACTCATTCTCATCCGTGTTGTCCAACATTTCATTTCCATATTCGTGATGATTCTGCCCCATTTTTTCATCATCTCCTTTTTCATTTATTTTCTCGAGGGAATCTCAGCAATGTTATTTTTTCATGAACATGTAATTTTTATCTGTCAAAGTGAATGAATTTTTAATTTTACAATAAACTCATAAAGGTATTTGTTTAATATTTATCCCTTTTGACCTATTGATCCAACCATAAATTTCATCATTTATGTATCTATTAGAATCCATAAATAATCCTTTTTAGGATAATCTAATTTCTGATATCCTTCCCTACCCATTTCTTGAATCCTTTTATAATGATTTTAAATATATGTTTGTGGGAGAGATTGTTTCATGGAGAGGGTTGTTTGATAGTTAGTGAGTAATTTGAAGTACATGGATTGGAACTATCTTATATTTATCATATATTCTATATTTCTTAGTAGGAAAATTCATTAGATGTATTTTGATAAAGGTAATGTAAATTCTTTTTTCTTCCAACAATAAGTTCTTCTATGGTCATTATGCGGTAACACTCTCTTTTAGGGAAAAATATAATATCATTGATTAATTACTCTAGGAGATAAATAGTTTTCTATATGACATTTTTTCACTACGATTATACTAAGTATGAGCTACATGTGTACCTTTATTTGGGATTTTTATGAATTTTTCATTTGGTTTTGGAGTTGACAATCACCTGTTTTCCTTCCCATATTATTGGAGTGAGTTTTTTTTGAAAAAGAATAAATCTAATGAAACATTTTATTTTTTTATTGTTGAGGACAATAAGTGTTTTAATTTTTTAGGGGTGAGAGTTCCAAATAGAGTTTGAGGGAGACATTTGAATTGAAAATTCATACATTTATTTCATTATTTACCCCCTTTTTCCCAAACACTATAATTTTTTTTTGTGACCCACCATCCTGTAGTCCTATAAGAAATTGAAATTAATGTTATTTAGTCAAGATAAATTTAATTTTTTTATTTCATCTTATATAGACGTGAATTTCATGGGAAGACTATTGTAAGAAAGCATCTGAATGAGAATTAAGCTTAAAATTATCATGTTTTTGAGTGATGAGAGTGATAACAAGGTAGGTAACATGATGCATGAGTGTAGATGGTTGTTTTGGAAGACTACAAGTGGAATGGGATCAATTTCGGAAAAGTGCATTTTTAAATAAAGCATGATATTCTGTGAGCAAGGGAGATTGAAATATTTTGATCTTGTAATTTTTATGTTCTGATATGTCTACAATCCAAAATATATATTTTTTTCTTATGTTTTTTCCAAGAAGAAAAATAAGAATATGTGTGGAGGATTTAATGTACATGTATTTCTCTAAATTATTTTATAAATTTACTTATTTTTTTAATTAATTGTCTAACCACTTATTATGTCTGTAGGTTTTTTTTTTGATATTTTTAATATTTTGGATATTTTTATAGATTTTTTTTAAATTTATATTAATATTAGTTATTTTTTTTATTTTTTATTTTAATTTTACTACTGTATTATAATTAAATATCTTATAATTTCTTATAGATTAATTAATAATAGTTTTTTATTATTAGTTTATTTTATTAATTAATTTTTATAAAATAACTTATAAATAAAATATGTATTTAAATGATTCTACTTATTTTTATATTTACTCTTACTACTTTTTATTATTATTATTGTTATTTTTATGTAACTTTAACATAATTACATATTTTAAATTTTGATTTGGATTCTAATTTTTTGAATTCTGAATCTAATTTTTATTAAATGTTTTTTATTCCCTCACCATCCCTTATCTACACACCCCAACCCTATCTATCTACCACACCTATCTCAATCAAATATCTCTCCCATATGATAATCTTATAATCCCCCAATATCCCAACTCCACTCACCCCACCACTCTTTTACTACCCCTGCTCTACCCCCACCATCCCCCTCCCCTCCTCTCCCCTACCACCTACACCTCCCCTACACTCAACCCATCACCACCCTCCCCCTCCCCTCCATTCCCCATGCAACTTCCCCATCCCATCATCTCTTTTAGTGACTTCCATACATCATTCCATCATGTGTATGTGACAACCTCTCCACCATAGACCAGACGAGTCACAAAATAGTTCCACACCTACCATTATGTGATGTCAAATCCTCCCCAAAATTCAGCACAAAGCATAGTTTGAACAATTCTCTTGTATTTTCCATCATTGGGTGGGTGAAATATTGTTGGGGGTCCATTTTAGTGCACCATGTAAATATTTTTAGTGGTGTTTTAAGCATGTTGACATCGATGTTCAAATAAGACATTTTTTATTTTTAGATCAATTAACCTTACATGGAAAGAGAGAGACACAATCATTTTTATAGATAAAGAAAGTATAATTTTAATGATTTATCATTTTATTATCACATGTCATTTTTCAGTTGGGGTGTATGGTTAAATTTATTTGTGTCTGGATGATGACTAAATAATTAAAATTGTTGCGCATGTGATGTTGATATTTCATTTCCGGATTAATTAATGATTTAACATATGTAAACTGGATACTTGTTCAATTAATTAATATTTTTATTGAATTTAAATAGGAAGAAAAATTATACATTTTAATTAATATTTGAGTTATTTATAATAGGAATTTAAATTGTTTTTATTGAATGTTTTGAAAATAGGTGGAACAACCTTGTGAGTAATGAGCTGCGACATTTCACTATTTGGTTCAGTACTAGAATGTTTATCCTATTAAATTTAGAACACTATACGATGAGAATTTAAATAAATTAAGATATATTAAATGAGTTTCCAAAAAAATATTATACTTTTGAAAGTGGATATAATTAGTCAAAATAAATATTAAATGATAGAAACAATTGTTTTTCATAGATTCATAGTAGCTAAAGTATAACCACAGCATCTTAGACACAATTTACATATTCACAGTTCATAACCATCAAATTATATGAAATTTAAATTATTATTTTCACTTAATAAGTTATATTTTTATTAGTATAATTAAATAATTATGATTCCCTTAACTATTTTACCGTCTTAACATTTCCTAAATATATATTTTTAGTGAACCATATCTCTTTCACTATATGGTTAGTACCTTCTTACGACTTTTATAATTGAGTTTCATTTATAAATATTATTATTAATAATTCTCTATCCTTCATTTACCAATTTATGTTTGGATTAACCCATAACATTTGGGGATATAAAATTAAATATACCGTTCATGGAGATGATATGCCATGCATAACCATGAACATTGGTTCTATTTTCTTTTCATATTGAAACAAAGAATAGTAAATTGTATATTTATATATTTTCATTATATTATAAGATTTATTTAAAATAAATAAATTTTTTTTATTAAAATAATCATTTTCAAATTCCATTTAAATCATGAGATAATAACATCGTTATGTGGGGTGGTAGAGCGCCATACACAAGGGCGATGAAATCAAATTCCAAAAAAATGGAATTGATTATTGTATGTGTGGCATACTATTTTAAGAAGCATAATATTATCATAAATACCATAAATATAATATATAAAGAGTATATACATCATTATTTCCCTCCTTGAAAGGTGGTAATGTAAAAATGAATTATATTAGTTCGTAAAGCTGTAGTTCGACATACACATGAATGATGATTTCATTACCAAATTGTTTGAAGTGTGTGATGTTGTAGGTTGTAACTTTAACATTAAAAAAATCAGTATTTGTTTGATAATGATGTTATTTTATAATAATTTTTATCATGTTGTTGGCTATGAGTTATGTTGCATTAGGTTGACTTGCTGTGATTTCATCAATAACATTATCGAGTGCGCAGCTCTAAAGGGAGATAGATGTACTCCCATCTATCATCCAGTTCTCATTTCAAATTTTATGTGTGTGGGAGGGATGCCCTGAAATATTGTTCCACCACCATAGTACAACCTTTTATCGGGGGGGGGGGGGATTTTCTATTACCAATCGCATTGTCACATTTCATTTAGGTAGTGATGAAACTATTTCATTTTTTGTCATATGCTCTTCGTTAATCACCTTATCCATCCTCCAGGATTGTTTTTTGGGAATCTCCCATCATTATTGTAACGGGTTACCTCTAGACAATTAATCAAAAGATGATTTCATTACATAATCCAAATTAAGGGGATCCCCCTCATATTTAAAAAATATACTCATTGTATAATAGTAATTGAATGTGGTGGAGAAGAAAATAAAATAAAAACGTGTTTAGAAGAACATTGCATAATCTATGGTTATACTCTAATGGTTTTCAATAAAACCATCAATTGATATATTGATTTAAAAAAATAGGATTATAGGATGAGGATAGGGATGTTGATATTTTATTTTTCTAGGGTTTGGATGATCCAAATATCTTTAGTGGTGTGAATAGATGAGGGGAGTGAGTAACCTTTTATAGTTATGGAGGAATGAAATTCTTGTGAATACTCAAATGCATTTACTATTGGAAGGCAAATATACTTCAAGAGGATCCATGATTGATATTAATGTGATTTACAGATTATGTGGTCTATCCAAACACCAAAAAAAATAGAACACATGTTTTAAATATTTGTTTCCTTAACTCCTATGTTTCTTTATTTTACCATTTGGGTTTTCATTATGGTAACTAGATTTCAAACCTATGAAACACTTCAATTAAGAAAAAAGTAAAATGATACCTAATATATAATTTAAACCCAATTATTCAAAATATTATATCAAATTTATAAAATATAAATCCTATGTATATTGGAAATTAATTGTAACACGATCTCATGAAATTTGTAAAAATATAGCTTTAACCATAACAATGATAACTATGTTTTTTAGTATTTAACAGTACATATAGTAATTGTAATTGAAAAATTATTCCAAAAATGGAACATATTTTATAAAATTTAATATTAGAATATAGGTTACATATTATAGGAGATTTACAAATTTTAAATCAGTTAAGAAAATATCAACTATTATAAAACAACATTAAAGTAAAATTTTAAATTATTTATTTCATGTAAATTTTAAATCTAAAGCAAATAATGGAATTTGAATATTTTAATTTCAAATCTATATAACAATACACATTCATAAAAAAATTAAAATAAAAGAGTAATTTATTCAATTTAGTTTACTTTTAATATTTTTAGTATTATATGTTTTATTTTATTATTAACTAAATAATTGCTACATTGGAATTTCTTAGTCATTTTTTGTAACTAATTAATCTAAAAAAATGAAATATAAATCTTTATGGTTAAAAAATAATACATCATTAAAAATAATATATATAACTAATCCAATTTGTTTTTTGTACATATCACAATGATTTACTGATAATAAAATCAAATAAGGTTCCTTTTACATATTTTTCCTTAATTTACTTATTTTTTGGACACATTTATTGGAAAATTGCCATAAAACTCATAAATATAGACCCAAAAGCCATAAGGGTCTAAATATACTAAGACAATGGGTTTTTAATAACTGTTATTCCATTCATACACCTTATATTCAATTTTTTTCCACTATGTAAAATATTTTCTTCATAATCACTGTAATTAATTATAAATATTTTTACTAATAATTGTGGTTAATTTTTTTCTGACAATATAAGATAATATAAATTATGATGATTACCAATATAGAATCCATTTGGACAAATTATATTCAGAATAGTTTCATAATATAATTTAAAAATAACCCCACATACGCAACGATAAAGGTGGGTTTTAAAATGAAAATGTTAAAATATTTAATTTCATTTATCTAAATGAAATATTAAAATAACTAAAATGACAAAAATTATATTAATATATGTAGAATTATACTATTTCGAATATAAATAAAATTCATAATATAATTTAACATTAGAAATTGGTTAAAAAAACTTATCTCTTTAGAGTGTGTATTTTTCACCATTCTAGATCAAAATTAATCTTCTCAAAAAATACCAAATAATAAACCTAAGATATTTTTAAAATTATTATTTAAAAAATAATGTTTAGTTTTTTATATTATGTTTTTAAAATTAAAAAAATATATATATTAAATTTTATTTTCCAAGTGCTTCAAATGTGTCTTTAGAAAAGATATAGTTTTTCCTAATAAAATATCTTCCTTTTTAAAATGATTTTAATTATATTTATAATAAATATATATATAATAAAAAATATAAACTTATATATACTCATAATGTATGCAGTCCTATCGATACCTTGAATTCAAATGTCTTGGTGAATAATATTATATTAAATAATAATATTAATAATATATTGTTTTCTTTATAACGATGTATTGCATATAACACATGCTATCAAAGAATATCATGGTTAAGTGTATCATGATCTTTCAGTAAAATTATATTAATTATAAAATAAATATTTTTTATTTCTTTTGGTATTATACTCTCTTCTAAGTTTAGTTTCTCTTGTCACAAATACTATTTAATTATATGTTATTCAATTTGAATTTTATGGTGTTCCAATGGGTGTCATGGATAATAAAAAAGATGATGGAATATGTTCAAGATGGTATTATGTGATGATGAGAGTTGGGATGCTCATTTGTGAATCTATTTAATGGATGATGTCTAGTTTGTTTGTATTATTTGGATTCCATTCCACACTTCTTATAGCAAATGGATGTGTGTGGTTGTATATTTCCTCTTGGTGGTATCTTAGGATGTTTTTTAGAGTACCTATAATTATTTCAAGATGATAATAATGAATAAATAATTATTAATCCATAGGGTTATTATATGTGGGAATTCTAAGGAGATGTTACTATTTAGAAACTTTGGACATAGTATAGATTATGCCTGGAGGGATTGTACTTCTTGATTGTGGTTAATATAATCTAACATAGATTATTGTTAATGGTTAATTATTAGATAATTAATTAAATAAAAAAATGGAATGATAAAAAGTTAAAATTAATTAATGTCCCATTTAAATTATTGTTTCCATGTAGGACAACTGGTATTAACAGTGTATGTCAGGATTTTGAGTGAAGATAGATGGAATTGGGTTTATGTATAGTTTATTCTCATAGTGTGGTTCTGATATATATTATATCATGTATATTATGTAATTTAATACACTACACCATCTATTTATTTTGGGAGAATCACAATTAGCGGAATATGTGAGGGTGTTTTCCCAAGCATCTTGGTAGGAGGATGGATGGATGACTGCCCTCTATGGCCCCACTCTCTTCTCTTAGTAGTTAATTGTGCCGGTATGCAAGTTGATTAGTTTCATGTATATGTGTGTATAGTTATATAATATCTTATTTTAATTTGACACCCATGTATTCCTAGATATAATATCCAATGTATTATTATTGGTATGATATTTACATGCTGTGATGGCTAATGGTACTTACTCATTGTATGTATTGTTAAGTATTGAGGTATAATACACGATGTATGATACATGTTATACATGATTTGGTGGCTCCAAAAACTTATTGGTTATCATATATGGTGATGTTATATGAGATTATGAAATGATATGATGCATGAGGGTCATGTCTTGATGTGTTTCCTAGGTGTATGTAGGATGGACTATTTTGGAGAGTGAGATGGATCATGACATATGATATTGAGTAAGACAGAAATACCATTGGAAAAGTGAGAGTGGGGTAACCTTAATGTTTCAATTTTATATTATTTTGATATCTTTTATGTGATATGTGTTGAGAGGTATCTATCGTGAGGATGGTATCTTAGTATACCAATTTAGGTGATGAGTTAGTTTCACCATTGTTCAATTTTATTTAACATGATTTCTATACCTTTTTCAAGAGAGGCTTCATGGAAGATGCTACTAATTTTATTATTTTTTTCACAATATCTATTTATAAATATTTTCTCAGTAAAATTAGGTAAGGTTGGAGGAAAAGATGTATATTACAATCTCATTGTTTATTAGGAGCTATTTTGGCTTCCTGGTCAGTTTATACATTAGATTTTTTGGAACATGTATTTTATTATGTAGTTGTTTCTTTATTCTCTCATATTTCATGTATAAACATTAGGATTGTTATATATATGTCTTGGAATGAATGTATTGGTGTATCTATATTATCTCTCTCTAATCAATTTTATCTTAGAGGTAAATGCCACCCATTTTATGATTAATATACTATCATTTCTAATCTCAAACTTCGGGCTAACATGAGGAGGGACATGGGAAGTTAGCATCACTTCCTTCATTTTTATCCCATAAGGGGTACTATTTAGAGGGGATGGGATCATGAAACATTATCATAATTTATAATCTTGTATATGACAAGAGTACTATGAAACAAAAAAAATTATATATCTTGGATCATTATCATACAATAAAATACTTTTGTATTAATACATTTTGTAAGTATTTTAAATATACACTTATTGAACATTAAATATTCATGATTTTTCCAAGACGATTCATGTATTTCACCGCAACATTCACTCAGTCAAAGAATACTTCTATAAACTTATTGGGGTTAAATTCTCAGGTCCCCATATTTGTTCCATAAAATAGTGGTATTTTTTGTCTTAAATTTGAATCACCTTCATATATATTTAAAATATTTTCTCACATATAAGGCACTGACGTACATGGCATTACCTTCATGAATATTTTGTTAGATAATGATTCTCATAAAGAAATGATTCATATAGAATCCGTATATAATAGTCTTATGTATTCTTATGATAATACATCAATTTCCACACTAGTATAAGTAACATAAATCATATAGGTAATGACATTAATACAAAATTATCAAAACTAGTGCAACATGTGAATATTCCAAAATAATTTTTTTCGCTGTAAGGTAAGAATCCATTTGTGACTATTAACCTCCATTATAACAATTGATAGAGAAACACCGATGTTAATTTTTTTTCCAATACCAATGGTTATCTCAAGGGTTTAATTAGGGTGTGATAATTTAAGACAACTACCCCATAAGATCTTATTTTATCGTTAATTTTACACTTCTCACTATTTCCCATTGAGAAGAAATGATTGTATGCATATGAAACAAAATTATTGATTTTAATCCATACTAGGCTATGTCCAAGGAGCATAAAAATAAAATTTTCATATATGAAAAATAAATTAATGTATAATATAGTTTACAATGTTCATATTGGACTCATTTTCCCTCTATGTTTACTAAGAGTCATTATTTGAAAGTTTACTTGTCTCCAAACTGAAGTGTGCTAACTGCTCATTTAGAAACTTTCTCTAATGATTACATGAATCAGTGTTGTATACACCCCATTTGGTGCATCATTATGATATATGTTTTTAATAAAAATTTACCACATGATTTATAATAATATCATTTTTATTATCGTCACATTAAATTGATTGAACCTAAAATGAAACCATTGTGGATTTTATCAATTCTTTAGAAAAATATCTTCTTTCAAGAAACACAAATCTTTTTTCAAACTCACAAAATTAAAAAATCTCATTGTAAATATTAGAAAATTCCTTTCCCTATGAAACATATGATCTTATGAAATAAATTGTAGAATACAATTATTTCATGAACAATTTCAAGATTCAGAGACTTTTGATCAATGTTAATGATTACTCTATTCAACTAATGGGGGGTAACGACCTATTTAAATAATTTGTGTCTCTTATAAAAATATTCATTCTATCCCCATTATTTTCAAGAAACACTTCATACTTTTTCATGAAACTGACCATCTTCATGAAACTTTATTGAAATTTTACATTTGTGAAAATTCTTCTAATCACATATCCTACTACCTTTTCCATTCATAAAACATCTCGTAATCTCATAACATACAACATTTATCCTTTGTAGCTCATAATTCATTATAAAATCATTCATTTATGAATCTATAAAACATTGAATGACTGCCAATTCATGAAAAACATGCCTTTTATATATATTCAAGACGTAGTATTATAGATCCATATTTCTGAAAACAGTAATCTTCGTCCAATTTTAAGTCCCCAAAAGATTTTCAATCATTGAGAAACAACGCCTTCTTGAAGAGGAAATATTCTTCACCACATGTAGAGCTTTTGGGAAAATATATTGAATCTTTTTCAACATACCTAGTCATCAGTTTCACTAGAAATCCCCAGATTATCTTTTCAACTTGGTTTGTCAATAAAAAAAATCAACCCAAAAGACAACAGTGTTACCATGATGTATTTTTTCCCAATAGCAATGCATGTTCTATGGAGGTACATGTGGAAAGACTAACTAGGAGTCTGGAGTCATCATAATGGACGTAGTTTATCCCCGATAGAATTTCCAAAAGGATGTGGAAGATGTAATGGGTTTGAACTCTAATTTTTCCACTGTATTGTTTCTTTGAAACACTAACCACCTTTATGAAATTCAGGAAATTATCCCAGATATCATAGTTAAATGAGGGTAGGGGCTATATAATCTCAAAAATTCTCCATTCACATCCCTAATACATGTTCATGTAGAAGATAAACAGTGAGGAAGTATGTGTTCCCCTTGAACTAGGACATGAAGTAAGAAACTCATTCAAATTACCTCCACTTCAACATAGTGTGGAAACTGATTTTTGTTTTTAAAAAGGTTGACCAAAACTAGTATAAAAACATATTATGTAGATATTCAATGATGTTAATAGATCATGGGGACAACTAACTATTCCAAATATAAACGATCCACAAAATGGTCCAAAAAAACACATAACCTTGTAGTATCATACTTATCTAGAGTTCCAAGCATCACGATGCAATGTTAGGTTATGTTTTCGAGATTCTATAGTGGGGTTTCTATCCCATTTAATGGGTTGAATCTTGAATTACTAAATTAAGGGTGTGGATAAAAATGATCCACCCTTTACAAATATAAATTTACTTCAGATGGGATTAAATATTTTTTCTTATATATAATCGTTATATAAAAATGGGAGTAGAAACCACATATTCAGGGTGAGGGTTTGTAGTCATTCACATGTTGACTGGCTCTGTGTCTTGAGAGGTTTGGAAATCATTTTCCAAAAGTTAGATGTTTTAATAATATGGTGAGGTATGTGGGATTTGTTTCTAGGTCCACTACCAACTACACTGATATGGTGTGTGTGGCCACCAACATTATCCCTAGATTCCTGGACAAGATGGAACATATGTTTGGACAGAGGATGGACATGGTACCCTTGAGGAAATTATCCTTCTAGGATCTACTCATTAATGAGTTTGTAGGAGAGCCTCTTATCACCTTAGAGCTCCTAAAAAGAAGAATCAATTTTAGAATATATTTTATTTTAATGTTTGGTTAGAGATAAGAAGAGGAGTTCAAAAATCACATTACCCTTTTTAATATGTTCAAGAGTAGTAAGTACCACCGTAATGGGACATCATAGACCCAATGTATATCTCTACTTTTCAAGTGTAGGAAATTACTAGAGGTTGTTCCTGATGTATCATATCCCCTTTGAGAGAAATTTATCCACCATGTTTCATGTCATCATTCAAAATTCTAGAATCATTTAGTGGATTTATAATAAAAATATTTAAAATGGTTGTAGTTGGAGATGAAATTTCTCTATCAAGGTTTAAATTAACCAAATGGTCTTATTTTTGATGTGAAAGGGGACCATATTATTAGAAAACACAATACCCCTTCCTTTAATAATCACTTGAAGTGATGCATATTTCATGATCTATTAATGAATTTTGAGCTTCCAAAAATAGGTCTGATGGAACCTCTTGTAGTACCCATGTGAGTCGAGGTGTCATAACACCGGGAGTTTGGAAATTTAAACCTTCCGGCACTACCAGTAGATCTCATGGAGATGTTTTATTAATCCGGGATATGTAATATAGTGGTATTAAAGGTTTTTCAATATCAACCAATATTTTTAGTGGAGGACCACTACATTGTATTTTGTGTAGATATCTAGGATGATGAATTTTAGGGTTTGGGTGGCCAAAGAAATACTATTTTTTGGTCTTTGGAGAGAATTTCAATCAATATTTCATCATATTACTCATTTCTTGGAGGGTAATTCTAATCATGATCAAACTAATATATAATCATCAATGATTGGGATATTGGTTGTGTTAGTTATTAATACATGATATGCTATTGATTATATCATATATGTGACATCAAAGGGGTATATCATCCCTAAAATAATGGTGTGTAATCCAAATTCATGTTCAAATTCATACCAATATCAATGCAGGGTAGGGTATCAATGACCACCTAATGATCAGTAAGGCCATAATGACCTTGTGTATCAAGAGAGAGATTAAATACAACAATGGTCACCATGTAAAACCTGAAATATCCCCACTTCTATAGTGGAGGTGTAGCGGAGAGAGGATAATTATGGGTTGGAATGGTCACACAACGAGTCCCTAAAAGGAGTCCAAAACATTCTCCAAATGTCGCTACTTGTGTTGGTATGTAGAGACTTTATGGATATTCATATCAATTATTATCAATCCCATGGGATTGGATCCAACCACTAGTTTCAGATTTGGAGGTTAAAAATTTTTTTTAGGTCATCAGTTATCTATGACTACAATAGGGTGATAATGATGTGATGTTTCCCCTCATTCTATCTCTAAGGACCTTGGAGTTCACATATTTTGATCCTCATTGTGTCACAAATATTTCTTCCACTCTTGATATGGATGGTGACACATCTTGGGCCACTACATAAGTTATATATCTATATAAATAGTGAAAAATATTCTAGTAAATGGAAGTAATTGACTTAAGGTGGGACTCGATTTTAGCTAAGGGGATCATGGATATGGCCTCTTCATTAAGGTTTTTCATCATGGAGATCTCCGTTATGATTATTTCATATATAAACAATGATGGGGGTGGGGGGCTACATGGAATGCACATTGGGTCTCAATCCAAACCATTTTAGAACATTCCCCAACATAGTGCTTGTCAAGGGATGAGGTACATTGGTAGTGACATGTGCCACTTGAGCTGTCGAAGAAGAAAATTATTGGCGAGGGTTGTTATCATACCCTAGATTCTAGCATTGGGAACTTTTAATTAATTCTTCATGAGAATATATGGTATCATTCTACCCATTGACCAATGAAGCCAGTCATCATTATACACATTTCTATGTGGGAGCCTTCCTAGGAGACTCCTAGGATATGGTCATGAAATAAATAAACCAGGAATCCCCTACCTCCACATTGTAGGGGAGTGAAAGTTTGATGAATTTTAGGTATAAACTCTCAAAAGGATTCACCATAATAGTGTGGTTAAATTTACCCTATCTTTCCCCCACATGGTTTCGGCATTGGTGAGGTGCTACTACAACTTCCATGTATTGGAAATCCATGTCTCTAGTTTGGATTACCAGTTTTTGTTCCTAGGGATAAAAAACGGTGTTAATAACCCTTAATTAGATGAGATAATATTAGGATATTTGGTGAGGTAACCATGTAGGTGCAGGGGTACTGGCCATTGTTGAAGTATCAAGGATTTGTGGGATTACAGGACCGTTAGTCATCCTACCTCTCACATTTTGGAAGTAAGATTTAAAGAGAATCCAATAGTCAGTATCATCTATTTTATATTGATTCAACAGTCAGTTCATTTGTTTTGAATGTGATATCCAACAATACATGCACCTCTTATTCTCTCTATGGTGAAGAAGGTATCCACATCACCAATTCATAGGTCCCAGAAAATACAACACACACCATCTACCCTTAGTCATCATAGAAGTTGATCACATCAGGTTCACCTATTTATTTTATAAATCCCAATCATAGTTATATTTAAAAAGTAGTTATTCTCATCAATCATCATCTAAACACTATTTACAGAGCACACACTCTTGTTGTATTATGCATTTTATTTTATGATGCTTCCATCTAGGTGTGCATCTGGCGCACTATCCAGAAAATTCTTAATACTTGTGATAAAGTGGGTTCCCTATAACATACTTTTATGTTCTTTATGATAACTTGTATTCATTGTTTTTACTATTAATTAATGACTCATCACAATAAGATTGTTCTTATACGTGAAATTGTATGTGATAATTTCTGTAGATTAGTTACTGCATTAAAAGGTCATAGCAGTTCCTCACTATGATGGGAACCCATAAGTTCTATGACCTTATTCATGAATATATATTCTATATTTAGATGTCATTATTTGAGGAAAACATTATATAGGATATCCTGGGTGGATACTCATATGAATTTGAGGAACTTCTTCATGGTGTATGGCCTAGATAATATCCAAAATTTTATTATGAGAATGATATTCACCGGTAAGAAATGTATATTTATATGTTTCATTGTATTTCAATATCGACAGATATATGTATTTATCATAATACTTCGAATTATTATTATTAATGAATATTATGAGTTGTGTACTTTTATGTATTGAAAAAAACAATTAAGATATATATTCATTGCGAGCTAGGATATATTGGGTACATCACAAGTAATATTTCCTAAAAGAATAATGAATGAAAGGATTTATCACATCTATTCATTGATGGATGTCATTATCTCTATAACTTTTAGGGAAATGATATAGCCTAAAAAATAAATGGATATGGTGTTCTATTGGAATGTTCTATTTCAATGAATTCCAATAAAGAGACATTGAGAACATATAATGATGGAACCGACGTGCAACCCTCTTGTTTTGAGATATTTTGATAAAGGTTTTATATTACATAGTACGTGTCCTTATGTTGTAACATTTCAATGAGGAATTTAATTCTTCCTATATAGGCGACATGGTGTGCTTCTAGAAGCTATCCTTGGACTATATGATTCTTCACTAATTCCACTAAGAAAGAGACCCAGAGGGTGACACACAATATGTGTAACTAGAATCATAGTGAAATAATTTTTTATTATCTATTATTGAACAAGTTACGTAAATTTTATTCAAAGTCGTGATATAATAAATATTCATTTATTCATGATCACATATAGATCATCCCTAGTTATTCAGGTGAATATAATGTGATAGGAATATATATATAATATTTATTTTCTATATAGTGAATTAAATGATTATTTATTTATTAGAGAATAATGTAGTTATATTTATTTAAAAAATAAAAAGACATTATCCCATGGAGGATAAATATTTTGAATGAATGTAAGACTGAGTTTAATGGTCAAGTGAGAAATAACAAACATTTAATATTATGTAATTCAATAATATTTAGTTATAATTTGAATGTTAAGAGCATGTTGAGAGATGATAAAAATATTATTGTTTTTTAAATGGAGTTTTTCTAGTAATAAATAAATAATTAAGGGAACTTGTGTGATTATTTTATTTTAACCGTAGATATATAAATACCCTATTATGTTAATTTCTCAAGAGAGACAATTCTTTGGTTTTGGTGGTGAAAAATAGATTTGGAGATTCCTCTCAAGCCTAGAGATCTCCATTCTTCAAGAAAACTCCCTTGAATGGAGAGAAACCCACCAGCAATGGAATAAAGAGAACGATTTGGATGCAGTTCTCGATGAAATAAAAAGAAGATAATGAAATTTCAAGGATCTACTATACTAGAACCTGTAGATTTATTCAGTGATGTATATAGTTTTTTGGAACACAACTGGATCACTGATAGAAG
The DNA here is from genome assembly GCA_963277665.1 of Viscum album. Lineage (NCBI taxonomy): Eukaryota > Viridiplantae > Streptophyta > Magnoliopsida > Santalales > Viscaceae > Viscum > Viscum album. The sequence continues at coordinate 286,807,365 of OY728139.1, forward strand.
AAATATACACATTGTTTCTATAGCACAACGATGGGGAATCATAGATCCACCACCTTCTTCATCAATGAAGAACGAATTCAGTCAAGGTAATTATTTATTTAATTGAATTAAATATAAACAATATGTGGGGATCCTATCAAGTTGTTCTGTAGTAATTATCCATTATCTATTTCATTTATTAAATTCCATTTATCATGGAATTCATCATCCCATAGATCTCAGACTGATCATAGTTTATGGAATAAATCCTTTTTGGGGACCACCCATCACACAGTTCCTCTACGCCCGAAACATCCATGTGGTATTAGAGCAGTCAGATTCTATTTATAATTATTTAATGATCATTGCTAATTTATGATTTTTTTTTCAATTCATGTTTAATCATTAATTTATTTAGAATTTAGATATCATCTTCTTCAACATTAGTTTCTCATATATTTAATCAAAATGTCTAATTTTATGATAAACAATAATCGAGGAACTCATTCGGAGGTACCCAAAATTCATTCTAGAAAATATAAGACTAGACATTGTGTAACTGGAATTACACATTGTGTAGTCATGTAATAGTTATCATAATTGATTCAAAAACAAATTCAAGGTCGTATGCACTTATTACACGCTTTAAATTTACCACATGAGGACCAGAACATATTTATGCACAATCATCCAGATTACTCATTTTGAATCCTATGTACATGGTGTGTAGTCCCTTTAAGTTGATGGTGAGTCATGTACTTTAAAATATATCTGGCATGACCGGTGACCTTTTCATTCATAGATCCCACGACTTGTATCCCAATGGACATGATATGTACTCCAGTTTTTGAGGTGTGATTTACATGCTAACTCCCTATGAGTGTACCTTGGATAGAAGGTGAGATATATAAATGTCATGTATCTAAGATGCACATGTTGTGTAGTTATACCAAGTTATGAACATTTAAAAATTATTTATTATATTATGTAAATATTGGGACATGCTCTAGGGTGTGGTTATTAGGTTGATACTACATGCCATGTGGTGGGTTTTAATAACTACATATATAGATGTTTAATTAATAATATTATAATGTTCAAGATTGTCACATCCTGTCCTCGGGGCCTGTGCTGTGACTACCCCAACCCCGCCTCCCAAAGGACAGGGGCTGGAGACTAGCACCAAAGGCGTAAATCTCGATAAAAAGGGAATGCATTACCTTTATATAAGTATACAAACACCACAGAGTACGTAAACTGAAGTAAACACTAAGTAAATCGAAACACAAGTAAGTGCGGGAATGAAATGGGCCAGTATACAAACCCGACTGAAAGTGCAGTACAACTGAAAAAAGTACAACAACTTAAAAGTAAGCATCAACCACCAAGTCGTCCTCCGGAACTCCCACCTGAAGGGTGAGTACTAATAGTCTCATCGGCTCCTCGAGTCCGGCCTTCCTCTCCGTGTATGTCCCACCTGATAGACCACCTCCGGGTACCGTCCATCTCTTCAAGCCTCAACCATGATCGGTTCTGTCCGTCGTCTGCAACCAACACAATGTAGTGCGGGCGAAGCCCGTGTAGGGGTGAGTATATGATACTCAGTATGGACCTCGAGAATCCCAATGGTCTCCCAGAATCCAAAAAAGAAAAACCAAAAAAGGAAAGATACGAATACAAGTATCAACCAACACTGCTTCGGTATATGCCCGTACATATTCCTAAGTAATCAATTCATGTTCTGCTCCAACTCACAAGCTCAAGCACAACCTAGTCCACAATAGAAAGTATAACTAAATCCACATAGGAAAGTATGTCCCAATCCACACAGGAAAGCAAGTCAATCTTATCAATGATGAAGATTTAAAGTCAAGACCCAACTCAGACAGGTATACTAATCACGAAGAAGGGTGGATATGATTGATTTAGCCTCTGAATCATCTCCTCTGCTGAACCCATGTAGGATCCAAGTATAGATGTTGTCACTGCCGAACCCACGTAGGATCCAAGTACAGTAACTGTCGCTGCCGCACCCACGTAGGATCCAAGTACAGTCTTCATCGCCGTCAAACCCACAGAGTATCCATGGACAGTCGTCCTCGCAGCCAAACCCACGTAAGATCCAAGTACAATCATCATCGTCGTCGCAGTCGCTGCCAGCTCTAGGGTTCCCACACATAGCATGCTCGATTCCAGGAGGGTCCACTCCACGAGCCAATGGATTGATACATCAACTGTCACGAATTACAGAGTTTATGTTTCACAATGTTACGTCTCTTCAATAGGTACTCATCACGACAGACGCCACGCCAATCGGACGCCCGGTCTGAGAGTTATTGGCCTTTTCGTCCCAGGGGCCCATTTTGTTTTTAATCTAAAACCAATCCGACTGTACTCCAGCTACTTCCAAATGTCGATCTGAGTAATCCAAAAGAACTGTCTCACTAAGGGGAATCCAACGAAGTCGACGGTACATCAATCGTATGTCCGGTGCTCAAGTTACAAGCGTTTCTGCTACGAGGGCCTGGTTGGTTCACTGTTCGAACCAAACCGGCCATAAAAAAAGTTCTCTGAATCCTTGATTGTAATATACAAAATGGCCGTCTCGATCCAAGGATCTCAACACAAGAAACTGTGCGTTGATCGAAGGTCTGTATCCCATATTATGGGTGTTTGAACGGATCTGTTCGAAAACAGGGGGTTTGTGCCCGGTCCGACCTGGCCCAATACCCCTTGGGGTGGCCCGAACCGAGTCGACCCTACCCAGGTCCGGGTCGGGCCCAGTTGAGCGTGGGTCGGCCCAGCTGGCCCGGCCCGGCCCAGCTGGCATGGCCCGTCCCGGCGTTGGCGGATCGGCCCGGCGTGGCTGGCCCTGCCCAGCGTGGCTGGCCCGGCCCGGTGTTGTTGGCCCTGCCTGGCGTGGCTGGCTCGGCCCGCGTGGCTGGCGGCTCACCTCTTGGAAGAGTGGGACATGAAGGGGAGGGGGTGCGCACCCCTTGATTGAGGAAATAGTGGACTCGTGGGGTCCGCCCTAGATGAGCTGGCAGGGGGTTTTGAACCCCCGGACTTCCTGGAAATGGCCGGCCATAATGGTCGGCCGGTGTGGCTACCGCGGGACCCGCCGTTCCCGCCTCCTGGTACATCAGCGGACGACCGAGTCCGTCCGCCTCCTCTGTAACCGTCGTGGCCTTATGCCGCAGCCCTTGTCTGACTGGCGCGGTGCGACGGCACCGCGCCCCTCCGCCACAGCCCGCTCCTGGCCGCGGCCTCCTTTGGCCTACCCGGCGCGGCGCGACGGCGCCGCACTCCTACACCGCGGCCTGCTCCGGCCGCGGTCCTCTTCATTCCCGCGCGGTGGAACGGCACTGCGTCGCCTCCATTCCAAGCCACAACGATGATCAACAACAAAAGGGGAGGAGGATCATCCTTGTTTGTGCAGTCCATTCTCATCCTGTGATATCGATAGCAAGTGGCGAATTAAATTATCGAAGAACGTTAAATAATACTTGACTGATGAAAAAACCCCTACCTCAAAAGAAGTTAGCGGAAGCAAGCATCACGGGGTGTGATTTTGATGACGGTGTTGGCATACGTCCATGAAGGGAAAGGCGTCACACACCAACTGCAGGGGGGAGAAGAAATGGCACGTTGATCTCTCCTTGCGGTGACGGTGTTCTTCGTCGAAGTCTCGATGTTCCTCAATGAAGGTGATGGAGTTCTCCAAGACTTAGATTTTTCTCTCCAAATATCCTCACACAACAATCCAACCTAGTAAAATAAGGCCTTCCCTTATTTTATTAACACATTCCATGCTTTTCAAAATTACAAATATTTAAATTAATTTAAGTGATTGAAACATTTAATTAATTGGGTTGGAAAGTGTTTAAGAGGGAGGGAGAAGAAGGTGAGTGGTCTCACATTAATGGGGGGTCAACATAACATAAGAGGGGTTTAGAGGAGTTATGGAATTTGAAGGGGTGGGGATCGTCTGGGCCCCAACTCACAATTATCCTAACAATAGGAGTTAGGATCAATTGGGTCCTACCCCACCTCCCACACATTGGATTAAAGCACTTAAAAGAGAAATAAAATTGTAACACATATTTTATTTCACTCCTTAGTTAAACCACCTTTTTTTAACAACTCCTCCCAAGCAAACGCAACTCTAGTAAAGGTCTTCTTAAGTGATTACTGGTGCTACGGTTCCATCGGTGTCCTCAGATTTTGATTCCAAGCACCAGTTGAAAAGATAGAAAAACCCGCTCATTCATTCACTGAACGTACCCGAGCAAAACATCGGAAATTGTTTCCGGGTACACCGGGCCTCGGAATCGGGTTCCATCAGAAACTGCATACTCGTAAAATCCCAAATAAATTAAGAAAAACATTTCCTTGAAATTTATGGGTCTTTACATTACTCCCACCTCAGGGATTTACGTCCCTGTAAAGATACATCACAAACTAGGAAAACAGATGAGGGTAATGTGCATGTATCTGAGCCTCCTTCTACCAAGTACTCTCCTGGAGGTTCCCGTGCTGCCACCTGATGCGCACTAGAGGAATCGACCACCCACGTAGAACCCTCTCTTGTCGATCCTCAATCTCCAGTGGGACCTCCGCAAAATTCGCCTTGTCATCGATGTTCAGCTCCCCATGGTCGATGATATGCATCAGGTCATGCACGTATCACCTCAGCTGAGATACGTGGAAGACGTCATGCACCCAGTGCAGCTGAGGTGGAAGATCCAGGCGATTAGCCACATCAACTATCCTACTGAGAACCTGAAATGGTCCGATGAAGCGTGGGGATAACTTTCCACCCTAGCCAAATCTCCGTAATCCACGTCGAGGTGAGACCTGTAAGAAAATGTGGTCGCCATCCTCGAACTATAGTAGTCTCCGCCTACTGTCAGCATAAGACTTATATCGGATCTGAGCTATCCTCATCCACTACTGGATGACCTGGACCTTCTCTGTCATGGCCTGCAGCATCTCTGGTCCCACAAGTGCTGACTCCCCAGGGTTTGTCCAGTACAGAGGTGATCGGCAAGGTCAGCTGTACAATTCCTCATATGGTGCCATCCCGATGGTGGAGTTATAGTTTTTGTTGTACGAAAACTCTAACAAGTGTAGGTGAACCTCCCAGCTATGACCATTGTTGAGGACACATGCACGAATCATGTCTTTGAGAGTCTTAATAGTCCTCTCCGTCTGACCATCCGTCTGAGGGTGAAAGGCGTAGCTGCATCCCGAATGCCTCCTACAACCCCTTCCAAAGCCAGGACGTAAAACAAGCATCTCGATCAGAGACGATAGATGATGGCACACCATGAAGCAGTACGATCTACTGCACGTAGAGGCATCCCATTCGCTCCACTGAGCCGTGCTCTCTAACGGGTAAGAATTGGGCCGACTTGGTGATTCGGTCGACGATCACCCAAATGGAGTCGTGTCCTCTGAATGTACGTGGAATTACAGTCACGAAATCCATAGATATTATGTCCCACTACCTCTTCGGGACCTCCAAGGGTTGTACCAAGACTGCTGGTACCTGGTGCTCGACCTTCACTTGCTGACAGGCGAGACATCTAGAAACGAACTCTGCCACAACCTTCTTCATACCTGGCCACTAGTGCTATCGTCTGAGATCCTGGTACATCTTCTCTACCCCTAGATATACCGCTAAATGGGAAGTGTGAAACTCTCTCAGCACCTCCTCCTGTAAATCAGCTAGTACCATGGTACGTCCTCTGAAAAGGATGATGTGCTCTCTCCTAAAAAAATCCATCAGGTGCCTGTCCTGTGGAAATCTGTGCACGTCGCGTCTCACAGTAAACGTCCCCACGTTGTACCTCTCTGACCCGTTGAAGAAGTGGAGGTGTGACTGAGAGAGACTGTAGAAAGGTTGCCCCATCTCTATCCATAAAAGATATATGCAACGAGGCTAGCTGCTTTGTCGCCTCTCCAAGTAGCTGAATGCACGTCCTCCTACTAACTGCATCGACTACTACGTTCCCCTTTCCAGAAGTATAGACTATATCAATGTCATAGTCCTGGAGGACCTCAATCCATCACCGCTATCTCAGGTTCAGGTCCTTCTGCGAGAAGATGTACTTGAGATTCTGTTGGTCAGAGTAGACTGTAAAGCGCTCTCCCATCAGATAGGGCTACCACATCTTCAAGGCGAAGACCACTGCTGCTAACTCCAGGTCATGGGTAGCGTAGTTCTGCTCATGCTTCCTCAACTGTCATGAACCATAGACGATCACTTCCCGCTCCTGCATCAGGACACACCAAGTCTGGTCCCTGATGCATCGCAGTAGACTACGTACCCTACTCCCTCCTCTGGTAGCCTCAAGATGGGCGCACTGGTCAATCTCTATCTCAGCTCCTGGAAGCTCTACTGACATCTGTCTGACCACATGAAGGGTTTCCACTTCTTTTTCAAAGCTGAAAGCATTGCTATAACTCTAGAGAAGTCTGGAAAAAACCTCTGATAGTACCCAGCCAGACCTAGGAAACTCCTCACCTCCGTCACGCTCCTGGGTGGCTCCCAATCTAGCATTGCCTCAATCTTTGTAGGATCCACCACAACTCCCACCTCTGAGATGATGTTTCCCAAGAAGTGGACCTCTCGAATTTAGAACTGAAACTTCGATAGTTTACCATAAAGCTGGTGCTCTTAGAGTTTATCCATTACAACCTACAAGTGGTAGGTGTGCTCCCTCTCAGTGGTCGAGTAAATCAATATGTCATCAATGAAGACTATGACAAATCTATTGAGGTAAGGCTAGAAGATTTTATTCATGAGACTGATGAACACTTCTGGAGCATTGGTTATGCCGAAATGCATAACCAAGAACTCATAGTTTTCATACCAACACTTGAAGGCCGTCTTCTACACATCCTCATCTTGAACACTGAGCTGATGATAGCCAGACCTGAGGTCTATCTTCTCGAACCACTGTGATCCCTTGAGCTGATCGAAGAGGTCATCAATATTCAGAAGTGGATACTTATTCTTTATGGTCACCTGGTTTAGGCGACGGTAATCGACACACAGTCGCAGGATCCCATTCGCCTTCTTGGCGATCAAAATCGGGGAAACCCAGGGTGAAACCCTGGGTCGAATGAATCCCTTGCCCTGCATGTCCTCCAGATGTACCCGTAGCTCACGAAGCTTGGCGGGAGCCATCTGATATACTAGAGTATATATCAGTGATGTCCCGGGGTATAGGTCTATGTAGATTTATACCTCTCTGCGAGGAGGTAGTCTTGGAACATCGTCAGGAAAAACATCCGTATACTAATCCACCATAACAGGGAAACTCAGACTCCGCACGTCAACTTCTCCTAGGATGAGGCTAGCCAACTGATGAGTGATCGGATGTCCTCTCCTCTGTGTGAGTCCATCCTGTGCATAAAAGTCTCCCTTCTCACCAGTGATGGGAAACCTGCTCCCATCGGTGCAGATACACCACACCTTGCACCTAATATTGTCAATCTGAGCATGAGCTGTAGATAACGAATCCATGCCCAAGATGACATCGTAAGGCCTTGACGCCGCGACGAGAAGATCCCAGCTGAAGCTCTCGCCTCCTAGAGTTTTCTCATAATGCCATCACTAGTGTGTAATCATCGAGTCTGCTCTCGTAGGAGTCTCTATCTTTAAGGATCGAGCCAACAACTCTGTCGAAATATCCGAGCTCCGAAAAAGGGTAGTGAAAATGAAATATTTACTCTCTCTTGTGTCTATAAGAACTGCAGCAAGGGTGGAGTAGACACAGATATTACCTCAAAAAATCTCAGGTGGGCCGTGGTCGTAAGCCTCCACTGCCTGAAGCTGAGCCTGCCTCTGTCTGCCCGCTCCCTGCGGACCGCCACGGTCGAACCTCTGCCTCTGCCTGGGTGATCCCTCAACCGTCTGCTGCTCCTCTGCATGGAGAGTCAGGCAGTCACAAGCCATGTGGCCCTGCCCGCCACATGCATAGAATTGTAGGCCTCTCATATGACTAGTTATGTTGTGTGTGCCCCGCACCTCCGAGCCAGTATCCTCAGGTCGTCCACCTGATGGTCTGGTCCACTTGGACCCCTGTGTCATCCGTCGACTGCCAGCTGCAGAAGACTATGCTACGTGCCGCCCTACGGCTGGTCTCGCTGCTGGTGTAGGCTCAACAAGAAAGATCTCTACAAGAAGGGATCGCTCCAGTAATCTAGCCTGCATCGGAATGCTGAGGGATATCATCGAAGCCCTGATCTCATGCCTCAATCCCTGCTCGAAGGTTCGGGCCCGGAAGAATGGGTATCGTACCATGTCTGTGGAGTAGTGCAAGAGATCGGTAAATCTCGTCGAGTACTAGGCTACTGTCATGCTGCTCTGCCGTAGTTGTATTAGCTCCTGAATGTGCACCGCACGGAGGGTGGGTGGAATGAATTCCGAGCGGAAGAGGCTCTCGAAGTCCATCCATAGAAGTGATGCCTCGTCGTGCACCTGGAATATCAGGCTCCACCATCTACCTACTGCCACGTGAAGGAGACTCACCGCAAGGATCACCATGAGGTTAGCTGGTGTCCCTACTAATCTGACGACTCGAACAACAGCCTCCAGCTAGTCCTCGGCTGCCTGAGGGTCCGTCTCCCCACATAACCTGGGCGGTCTCTGACATTGAAACTTGGGCAGCGTACTAAGGCGACGTGCACTCTCAGCTATTGGGGCTAGTGGAATTGGTGGATCGGTGGGTAGAGGTACTGCCGGTGCCTCCGCTGTAACGGGGCACTGCACCAAGGCCTCATTGCTCGGTGGGCTGCCATCTCGCACAAAACTCGGAACCCTAGCTGGCTGCCATCGTGGGGCCATCCTGGAAAGAAATAGGTTCACCATGGTCAATATAGTATACCTGGTGAGATGACACAAAGTAATCACAAAGAAAACTTTGAAACACACATGCAATCAATGGTTCCGTGCAATGAGTTGGAAATCAGAAGTCAGGGTCCTGGTGTATGGATACGTCGGCCGCCGCACCAACACCGGACCTCCTGGACTAATAACCACACTCAATAACCTTAACATTATTGCTTCACATAGAAGAAATATCAGAGTCATGAGTTCTGCATTAGAACAGAACTCCTCTGATACCAATTTCTCACAACCCATCCTCGGGGCCCGTGCCGTGACTACCCCAAGCCCGCCTCCCATAGGCCAGGGGCTGGCGACTAGCACCAAAGGCGTAAATCCCAATAAAAAGGGATGTCATTACCTTTATATAAGTAAAAAAACACCACAGAGTACGCAAACTGAAGTAAACACTAAGTAAACTGAAACACATGTAAGTGCTGGAAAGTAAATGGGTCAGTATGCAAACCCAACAGAAAGTCCAGTACAAATGAAAAGAAAGTACAACAACTGAAAAGTAAGCAGCAACCACCAAGTCATCCTCCAGAAATCCCACTTGAAGGGTGAGTACTGACAGTCTTGTCGGCTCCTTGAGTCCGGCCATCCTCTCCGTGTATGTCCCACCTGATAGAAAACCTCCGGGTACCGTCCTGCACCTCAAGCCTCAACCACGATCAGCGATGTCCATCGTCTGCAACCAACACAACGTAGTGCGGGCGAAGCCCGTGCAGGGGTGAGTATACGATAAGTAGTAGGGACCCCGAGACTCTCGAAGGTATCCCAGAATCCACAAAGGATAAATCAAAAAGGAAAGATACGAATACAAGTATCAACCAACACTACTTAGGTATACGCCTATACAAATTCTAAGTCATCAATTCTAGTTCTACTCCAACTCATGATCTTAAGCACAACCAAGTCCACACAGGAAAGTATAACTCAATCCACACAGGAAAGTACGTCCCAATCCACACAGGAAAGAATGTCAATATTATCAAAGATGAAGATTGAAAGTCAAGACCCAACTCACACAGGTATACTAATCATGAAGAGGGGTGGAGATGATTGATGTAGCCTCTGAATCATCTCCTCTGCCGAACCCATGTAGGATCCAAGTACAAATGTTGTCACTGCCAAACCCACGTAGGATCCAAGTATAGTAACCGTCACTACCAAACCCACTTTGCATCCATGTACAGCTGTCATCACTGCCGAACACATAGAGGATCCATGTATAGTCGTCCTCACTGCCGAACTCGCATAAGATCCAAGTACAATCGTCATCGTCGTCGCAGTCGCAACCAGCTCTAGGGTTCCCGCACACATCATGCTCGATTCTTGAAGGGTACACTCCACAAGCCAAGGGATTGATAAATCAACTGTCACGATGTCCAGAGCTGATGTATCGCAAAGTTCCGTCTCGTCAATAGGAACTCGTCGCGACAGACGGCGCGTCAATCAGACGCCCAGTCTGAGAGTTATTGGCTTTTTCGTCCCCGAGGCCCTGTTGGTTTTTAATCTAAAACCCACCCGACCGTACTCCAACTGCATCCAAACCTCAAGTGGAGTAAGCCAAAAGAACTGTCTAACTAAGAGGAATCCATCAAAGTCGATGGTACGTCAATCAGACGTCCTGTGCTCAAGTTATAAGTGTTTCCGCTCCGAGGGCCCGGTTGGTTCCGTGTTCGAACCCACCCGGCCATAAAAAAGTATCTCCGAATCCTCGATTGTAATATACTGAAACCACCATCTCGATCCAAGGATCCAAATGCAACTGACGGTGCTTCAATCGAAGGTCCGTAGCCCATGTTATGGGTGTTTGAACGGATCTGTCTGAAAACATGGGGTTTGGGCCCGGTCCCACCTGGCCCAATACCCCATGGGTCGGCCCGAATCGGTTTGACCCGACTCGGGTCCTGGCCCGGCCCAGCTGGCGTGGCCCAACCTGGCTGGCACGGCCCGACCCGGCACTGGCGGCCCGGCCCGGCCCGCGTGGCAGGCGGCTCACCTCTCGGCCGAGCGGGACGCGAAGCGGGGGGGGGGGGGGGGGAACTACCCCCCTTGATTGAGGAAATGAAGGACCTGTGGGGTCTACACTAGCATAGCTGTCTGGGGGTTTTGAACCCCCGGACATCCTGGAAACGACCAGCCATAGTGGTCGGCTGGTGTAGCTACCGTAGGACCCGCCGGTCCCGCCTCCTGGTGTGCCGGCGGTCGGACCAGTCCGGCCGCCACCTCTGAAACTACCGCGGCCATAGGCCACGGCCCCTGTCCGACCGGCACAGTGCGACGGTTCCGCGCCCCTCTACCACGGCCCGCTCCTTGTCGCGACCTCCTTTGGCCTCACCAGCGTGGTGCAACGGCGCCGCGCTCCTCCACTGCGCCCTGCTCCGACCGCGGTCCTCTTCATCCCTGCACAGTGCAACGACACCACGTCTCCTCCGTTCCAAGCCACAACGATGATCAACAACCAAAGGGGAGGAGGATCGGCCGTGTTTGTGCTGTCTGTTCTCCTCCCGTGATATTTATAGCATGTGGAAAATTAAATTAATGAAGAACATTAAATAATACTTGAACAATGAAACAACCCCTACCTCAAAAAAAGTTCATGGAAGCTAGTGTCGCGATGGGTGATTTCGAAGACGGTGTTGGTGTATGTACAAGAAGTGAAAGGCGTCACACACCGGCTGCGGAGAGGAGAAGAAATGGAACGTATATCTCTCCTTGCGGTGACAATGTTCTTCGTCGAAGTCTCGACGTTCCTCAAAAAAGGTGATGGAGTCCTCCAAGAGTTAGTGTTTTCTCTCCAAATATCCTCACACAAAAAGCCAACCTAATAAAATAATGCCTTCCCTTATTTCATTAATACATTCCAAGATTTTCAAAATTACAAATATTAAAATTAATTTAAGTTATTGAAACATTAAATTAATTGGGTTGGCAAGTGTTTATGAGGGAGAGATAAGGGGGTGAGTGGTCTCACATTAATGTGGAGTCAACATAACATAATAGGGGTTTAGAGGAGTTAGGGAATTTGAAGGGGTTGGGATCGTGTGGGCCCCACCTCACAATTATCCTAACAAGAGGAGTTAGGATCATGTAGGTCCCACCCCAACTCCCACACATAGGATTAAACAACTTAGAGGAGAAATAAAATTGCAACACATATTTTATTTCACTCTTCAGTTAAACCACCTTTTTAACAACTCCTCCCAAGAAAACGCAACTCCAACAAAGGTATTCATAAGCGATTATCGGCGCTGTGGTTCCATCGTTGCCCTCAGATTTAGATTCCGAGCACTGGTTCAAAAGTTAGAAAAACTTGCTCATTCGTTCACTGAACGTACCCAAGCTAGGCTTCAGAAATTGTTTTCGGGCACCCGAGGCCTCGGAATCGGGGGCCGTCAGAAACTGCGTACTCGTAAAATCCGAAAGAAATTAAGAAATAAATTTCCTTGAAATTTAAGAGTTTTAATAAGATCTACATATTATGTATGAGTTTTATTACCATTATTACTCTACATAAATTAAAGAAGTAAATGTTATAGAAAAATCATGTAATTCATGTAATAATTTACTTGACACTACACGTCATGAAAGTACATCCCAATTTTTTTTTTCTATATGTCAGAAAAAATAAACTATATACATGTACAATACATATTGGGTATATTTGAATGTTTATTCACTGTATCGCCTCCAAGGTAGATGTTACATACACCATTAATTTTAAATAAATTTATTTTGTTTAAAATTATAATGTGTGAAAATATCAAGAAAATTTGGATGAGAGTTAAGAGAAAATAATTGATTAATTAATAATAATAATAAATTGTTTCAAGCGCGATTTATCTTAAAAAAATTATTATAAATTGAATGCTAGTTTTATTAAATACTTAATTTGTCGTATGTTTGTTGGTGATCAAGGGCAAGGAATAGAACATTGTTTGATATTGGTTTCCATTCAATTTAATACATAAATTAAATTGTTCTTCTAAGGGGCGTTTCTACCCTTAGATTGTAGGGCTAGTGCAGCCATGGTTTCTTTATTGTAAAACACATTTACCCTCAACAAATTGTATGCAAATGCATTTGTAATATATGAAGCTCCCATGATAGTAAATGTGGTTCATATTTGGAGCCACTTCGATACATATCCAAAGAGATGCATATGTGGACTATTGGAAACCTGTAAGACAAACCTTAATTGGTAAAATGTGTTTTCCCCTAGGATAGTGGTTAGTTTATTATCCACTAGATAAACTAATCATTAGTATAATATCACGATAATTCTAATGTTTTTTACTTTTTTTAGTTTCCTGGATAGTTTTTTTTTGATGTTTTTATTATAACCGAAATTAATAAAAATTAATGGGCATGCAAGAGAGAAAAAAAATAAATTGGAATATGTGTACATATTATATATGAAAAAGTTAATTTGTTATGTAAATCCAATAAATATAAACAAGAATTTGATAAAGATAATAATTATAAATTTACATATAAGAAATAAAATCCCTCAAATATATATATTTATTTAGTCAGTATATGCTTCTACTACATCAGTTAAAATCAACCCATAGTTCGATGTGCTGGATGATCCATATTTGGCATGAATTAATATTTTGGGGAATTCAATCTTGATGTTTTTGGTTAACCAAACATATCTCACATGAAGTATTGAATTCAATAGTAGGACATGGTGTAACTGATACTAAAGAGATGAGTAAATATAAATTAATGATTTTAGGATTGAGGGGTCCACCCAACAGATCAATGAACTATGAGTAAATATAGTTCTCATTTGGAATGCCTACATAAAACCATTCAAATTTCTTAACCAACCAATTTTGGGGTAATATGAAGGAAAATATGGATCCTTTAAACTATAATATCCAGGAAATAATAGATTTCCATGCCAATGGTCAGGCCTATTAGGATTTGACAAAATATTGGGAGACTAATAATTATTTATTTATTTATTTTTTAAAATTTAATTATATAATGTACTAATAATCTATTCATCTTAATTTTTAGAAAAAATATTATTTTAAAAAATTTCATTTTGATCCATGATTAATACTGAAAAACATCCAACTAGAAATAATTTCAATGAATTGGAAAGGAAACTATGTGTCTTCCTTCACTATGAAAACAAATTTTATGTGATGGAAGAACCTATTTCAGTATCACTTGGTAATATGGAAAGTGAAAAAAGAGGTATATCTCTATGAGAAATATTTTAATAATGATAAAGATGTTTAGTTCTTCATGTTATCATCAATTTACCATAATATTTTGATGCAACCTGTTGACATGGAGGCATACATCATGATGTCACACCTTCGGGATCTCCTTCACGAGATGAAAGGACAAGAGAGTAATGAGATATCCAATTATTTTTTCACAACTATTATTAGAGATCCTACATTAGGTGGGAATCATAGAGTCATGATTATTAGTGACATTGAATTTTTAGATATCTTAGGGATTAAATTCTTGGATTATTTTCATTTAGATCTCATACTTTCTTCACTATCCAAGAACTTCTCTAGATTAATTTTTAATTGAAATATGAGAAATAATCCTAACAGTCATTTATAACTTTTAATTTTTTTTATCCAATTGGATAAGGATGTGGGGTGGGATAAATCCACATATCTTACAGCGAATAAGATAAATATTAAGAAGTAAAAGGGGCCAAATAACTATAAATAAACAAATGCTCCTAATCACTGTCCTTCCATGTTGGGGAAGATCTAGAGGATGTATTAAGTAAATGAGGTAGTATGTTTATCGTGTGGAAAGTCATGCCAATGGATAGAGAACTACACCCAAAATCAATGGAAGCTAAATGTGCATTTTTTATCGAGTGCAATCTTTCCATATCTGCACATTGGTTATTAGATATAGCTTGGGGTTCCCAAATCTGTATCCATATATATGGAAGAAGTAGATTCTAATAGATTACTGTAAGATAAGTGGATATTAGTGCTTAAAATTGTGCAAGTATCACTACCCTAGACATTGGTGACAACCAAATTTCATTGCCAATAGAATTGACTTTGGTTTTAAAAGATTGTTATTATTATCTTAAGGTTACCAAGAACATAATTTCTGTATCATTCCTAGACACAGATGGTTTTTTTTTCTAATTTTCATATAAAAAGTGTTTCTTTTAAAAGGAAAAAATATTTTTGGGTACGTCACACTTGAGTAATGGTGTTTACATATTAAATTATAAAACATAATTGTATGAAATTGATAATTAATCATGTTCAGAAGAATGATATAAAACCCATCTATGGCATCACTGTCTTCATCATTTAAACAAGAAGCATTTGAAAAAGAACTATCAATATTCTTCTTTAGATTCATATGAGATATTACCACTTCAAATATGTCATTCTTATTTATATGGAAAATTTAAAAAACATTATTTTGTGGATAGGATGAAAGGGCCATAGAGATTCTAGTTCTGGTATATTATGATGTGTGTAGACAATTTCCAAACAATGCTAGAGGTGGATATTCTTACATCATAACTATTAGTAGTGAATTCAGTATATATGGTTATATATACTTGAGGATGAATAATTTTATGTCCATTGATAAATTAAAGGACTTCATTAATGAACAGTAGAACCAACTTGTTGAGGAGATAATTAATCTTTGAATAGATCGAAGTGGCTAATATCACACTACTACTAATATGGCCATTATCAGTGCTACAAAAGGTGATTAACTATGAAAAAAAACTGTTGTTAATGGAGGAAAGGATAAAGGGGGTCCCTTTTATCAGTGCTCTGAAAATAACAGATAACGGCTCCTTTTATCAGTGTTAGAAAAATTATAAAAGTAGAAAAGATATTAAAAATATAAAAAAATATTTTTGCACTTTTGGGGGTCTACAACAGTGCTTGAAGTTCCCCTTTAATAGCTTCCACCACCATGGTAGTCCCCACACATGCCCTAGGCAAGCTCCACCCAGACCCACCCACCATTAACAGCGCTAGGTAATTCCCCACACCTACGAGCGTGACCTACCTCCCCTAGGTTTCAAGATTGAGACCTCTTCCATTCATGCCTATGCCTTTACAACCCCACCATATTGATTTGACTTTCATTTATGAAAATATCTATTTATTTACATATATATTTATTCATATTAATATATATATATATATTTAATTATATTAATATATATGTATATATATATCCATATATTAATATATATATATACATATATATTTAGTCATATTAACATATACCTATATATATATAGTCATATTAATATATACATATAGTTTATTATATTCATTCATATATATATATCTGTATATTAATATATATTTATATATATTTATATATATATATAGTTATTATTTTTTTAGTATATTTATTTGTATATTAATATATATTTATAAGATTAGTTTTAAATACATTTATAAAATATGTTTTCTTATGTGTATTTTTATAAGTAAATAAATAAATAAATACATACATATATACAACACACACACAGAGAGATATATATTATATATATATCTATAGGTATAATTATACATATTTATATATATTTACAAATATTATATATTAATATGTACATACAAAGGTGCTAGAAATGGATTCTCGAAAAACCCAACAAATTGTAGAGCCACTAAAGAAGACATAAATTCTTCTTCAGGAGTTTGTTTCAGCTTTATGAATAGTCAAACTGAAGCTCATGGAACGAATTATGATAACGCAGGTACCAGAGGCCAAACATACACACATATTAGAAGTTATGATCGTTTTAATAAAAATTTGATAGGGGCCTGGACACAGAAACTGATTTTTGGTGGCATTATGGTTTTTTACTAGAATTATTAGGTCCAAGACGTGACAAAAAATATTCCACATACAATATTCTGTGTATATCTCTTTGTTTCCTTCGATTTGATATGTGGTAGAGCCCAAACGGACATCCAAAGTGAATGTTATGGCCCATTGAAGTTGGACTTTTTTTGGAGTTCTATAACTGATATATCTTTCGTTTCTCTTATCTTCTAATGGTTTCAACTAAACATGGTCATCACTCATTTTGCGAGCTTTTATTTGACTAGTAACGGCACTCAAATGGACAACCAAATAAGATGTTATTCCAGTTTTAGTGAGTTGCTGGTTTCTTAGGTTTTTTTGGAGATACAAGAGTTGCAAAATTTCAAATGACAATAACTTCTTCTCCGAGTTATTTCTTGAAATCATATAAAATAATATTGAAAATTTATTGAAAATACTTTTTCTTAAAAAAATATTAAAAAATATGGAAAAACATTTTGCAACCATTCCTTTGAAAATATCATTTAGTTTTTTTCTTAAAAAAACTTTTATACATGAAAATATATCTTCAAGGGATCGACATGGAATAAATATGTATATGTCATCTGATATAAAAATGTACATTCAATTTTTGAGATAAAAAGTTTAGAAAAATTATTAGTTTGTAACTTAAAAATATGATTTTTTGAAAAACATTTTTAAAAGGAAAATATGGTAAAAATTTATTTAAATGATCATAGGATAATAATAGAATATTCTTGAAAATGCTTTTTAGAAAACATGGTTTTGAAGGAAAACTACTTTCTGACTAAAGAGAGTGTAAAGTCTGGATTTCATAAAAACAATTTCATTACAACCATATGAACTAAAGTGTTGAAAAAATAGTACAAATATATTAATATATCATGGATGTCAATATGGGAATAATATTCACTAGTTTTATTGAGATATAGATTATAATATTTAAACCATGGAAAAATATGCATAAACAATCTTGAAAAGTGATGAGATTGTTTCAATAAACTCTCATCACTTGGTAACATGAGATCATATTATCCACATAAAATATGGAATATATAAAAATATTTAAAAATTATTAAAATTATGATATTCATGATATAAAATGTTAAATGTAATTATATTTCCAATGAGAAATATTTTTAGTTGCATAACAAAACACAAGTCTCAAAGAAGGCCAATTGAGACAAAACGATTTTACCAATTTGGTAACTTCTGAAACCAAATCCCCATGATATAGATATAATAAAATGGTTATGGAACTACCCATTAATATAAGAATAATAATAATATATTTCATCTTTTCTCTGTATAAATACCACAAAAAAGGAATGGATGGTGAATAAAAAAAGTATCCCACAGAAAAACATTGAGATGAAATTCCATTAACTTATGTATTGACTCACATTATACTCATTAAAACACCTATATAATAAATATAAATTTATTATACATTATAATTATGACCATATTATTATATCGAACTCCATATATGGTTTTGTTATAACATTGTATTACCCTCCAGTTAATAATCTTCTTCAAAGTTTTCACTATGCGTAATATCTACTTTGTTCACTGTAAGTGTCTTAATTTGTTATATTGTCAGACCTTATAAATATATCATGATTCCCCAAATGAAAAAATTATAAAAATATAATTGACATTCAGTATATTTATATTATAATAATCCTTAGGATCTAGAATTATTAAATGGAATACAATGTTCATTGAGAAAGTAAGCCGTACGTACGCACCAACGTTGTTTCCGTTTTTTACTATCGTATTGAAAGAATGAAGGTAAATAAAATTTGTGTATATATAAATATCATAGTATTATGATTTTATCATATATATCATATATTTTCACTAAACAAATCCTTAATAAATTACATGTAGTTTGTGAATGAATCGAATCGATTTGAGGGGGAGGTAGTCCACACTTCCTCAAATAAAATTATTGTATTTACATAAAATAGAAAGTATACTAATATGTTTTTTAAAATTATTAAAGAACCATAAATAAATAATAAATATAATATAAAAATATATAAATATATTTTTCATCATAATTTCTTCTATTAGAAAAGGTAATGAAAAAAGGAACAATCATTATTTCACGAGGTTGTAGTTCACCATACACGTAAATAGTATGTTTATTGCCCATTATGGGGAGGTGTGTGTAATTATAGGTCTAAACATTATCATAAAAAATCCTAATATATTTATTATATATTTTTTGTTAATAATTGCATGTAATAAAAATAGTTTAAGGGAGGATAAAAAAATAAATGACATGAGCTTGAGAGAAGGTGTTACCTCTAAATCGAATAACTCCCTTGGGTTTGTGCTAAATAGAATACTTGGAACAATATATTCCCAAAGGCAGCATTCAAAGAGGAAACATGGAATTTTAGAAGTATATTTTATTATATATAGGCCTAAACTAAGTGGTTTTAGTGGTTTAAGGATGTATTTGATAGGAGGCTTTTTTTAGTTGACGAGTAGTGACCCTCTTATAAATATTTGGCAATGTAATTTCACTGACATTTCCCGATGATAATTGGAAACCATAATAGACCATATCAATGAAAAGAGAGGGTAGAGTTGAAATATGTACATCCAATAGATGTCGGACAAGTTTCTAGGCCCTTCTGTGTTATAAATATAAGGTTTAGTCGGTTGTTAAGATAAATTTTAACATTATCGATGTAATTTAATTTAATTAAATAAACAAATAATTTTTTAAATAAAATAATTTTAACATTTAATTATTCTTATTACAAATATGGGATCCATTTATTAAAATTTTAATCCCATAATTTGAATAAATTCGTTTAAAAAATATTTGGTTAAAGGGACGACCCATCGAGTTTTAAAGTAAACATATCCAAAAGTATGTTATGTTTTTTTGCCCAATTTCAAAGTGAAATTGATTCAAATGACATAAATTTAATTAATTTATCAAAATATTATCTAATTAAACTAGGAAAACAAATTAAAATATAATTTAATCTTATAAATAAATTTTATGAAAAGTTGGTTTGAATTAAAATTCAGTATTTTTAACTATTCATTAAAAATGTTACCATACGTAAAAATACAATGAAATTATACAGACCTAATTTTTATGTTTCAAATTAAAATATAATTTTTATTTTAATATATTAAATATGAAAAACATACAATATTTGGATTTTAATTTTTTTCCATTAAAAGGTGGAAAAATTTTCATTATAATAATATTGGTATAAATCATATAATTATGTATTTTTCATACCTTATTTTTATCATATTGATTGGATGAATATAAAACATACATGATAGAATATATATCATATATATTACTTTAATATCAAACCATAATTGTTATCAATTTACTTTATTATAGTAAAATAGAGTTCTGACCATAAAAAATATAATATTTTCCTTTATATTGAACTAGTTTTCATATTCATTTTTAATTAATCAGTTACCCATAATTTCATTTTCTATTTTTGTAAAAAAATTATTTTCATGAAATATTTTATAATATTCATAAATTTTAATTTAATAACTAGGTTATATGTTATTATGTTAAATAGTAATTTTTTAAAAATATATTATTGTTCAGTAACCCTAGATCTCGTGGGTCACGCATGCCATCAAGAAAAGTCAATGTTTCATATAACACATGATAAACATGGTGTTCTATGTAGAACAATATAAATGTTATTTTTCATGTCGTACAATATTTTCAACATTTTTAAAACAATTAATGCCAAACAAAGTACTTTAATATAAAAGACACTTTGTTCAATGTTGCGTGAAATTCAAAATTTCAAAAAGGTTAAATTATTTAGAAAAATGATAATTAAAAAAATATTAGGGAGTTACAGTTTCTATTCACTATTTTTAATTTTTATTCACTATTATTATACAGTACCAACTATATATATTTTTTATGACCTAAAAGAATATTTAAACAATTCATATGAGAGAATACAATGAAACCTACATTTTTGGATAAGTGCATGCATCTTGTAGTTATTAAAGAATTTAGTTGCATGTATGAGATTTTAATTTGCATCCAACATGGTATTTATCAGGCATACAATAAAGATTCAAATAGGGATCACAAATCCTATATGGTATTCATTATTTGTGTTCATTATTCCAGTTATTTATGATTTTGTAAAGGACAGGTTTAGATTATATATGGGTTTTATTTCATTGACATTGTTCATATAATGAACCCCAAAAACCCAAACATTGCATTAGAGTTGTCATCCTTATCGAATTTATGTGTTTATTTATATGATAAATGGAAAAAAATTATGAATCAAGAAATTATTTCCCATTCTCAACATTATGTTATACAATAACATAATTTTGAGATCACCACTTGATGTTATGTTATGCAGTTTATATAATGTTTATTGGAAGGGGAGAATTATGTTAAGAAGTTAACATAATGTGAATCACTACAATAGGAATATATAGTATCATGTTTTCAAGTAAAAATTCATATGTTTTTGAACATATTTTTTTACAGACTCATTTAATAGTTAGACGGTTTTAGTAAATTGCATCGATTAGTACATCTCTTACATATTATTAATTTTTGGTTCAATTATATTGTACTCGATTTAAAAAATACATTATTTATCATAATGTACTGGATTTAATGCATATTAAGTGGAATTTGATACATATTTGACTCAATATTATGTGATTTTAATATATACATTTTTATTTTTTTCATAATTTTTAATTTGGAAAACTATTTTAAGTTTCTTTTCCATGATGCCAAATTTTCACATCATTAAATTTTCATATTTTGTTTCTGAAAATGTCGATTAGTATTGCACATAATGTTACCCTTCCAGAAGATAAATTTTTTGTAATAATATGTAATTTTCAATCATTTAATGTCTTACCATATTATGTTTCATCTACTAATGAGATTATTAATTTTTTTTACCATGTTCATTTTCTATGACAATTTCATAATTACGATGCACCTCATACTTATTTATCCATCTTTTAAATTAGAATTTCCTGATTTTGATTCTCATGTTTTTTCAAGTACAAAAACATATTTTTTAAAATAGTAAATTATTTTTTCAATTCTGTTATTTATAAAATTATGCATAAAGGATTTTGAAGCAATGTTTTCCATAACCATTCATGAAAATTGTGTTGATTGTACTATTTTAATTTTTTAAATCCATGTTTTTTAGAGAGGATTAGTACTATGAATTCAATTATTTTATTCTAAATAATTTAGAGTAGGTTTTATAGTTTTTATTTTTATGGAATATTACTTAATTTAGAAAAAAATATTATTTACTTCCATCATATATTTTCTTAAAGTGGGCAATAAGTTATAAAATTTTGGTACTTTAATTTGTTTCACTAGTTTTTTATGTATTACTATAATGAATTGTTTTCCTCATAATACAATACAATACTATCAAAATTCTTAATTTCTTTTTTTATTATCTATATTTCATTTTCTTGAATAGTTTTATGTGTATATTTATAATTTGTTTATGATGTGTTTTATTTGTAAATGCCTACATTTAGAAGATGTTTATGATGCTGGAATGAAAAATATTGAAGATAAATATTTTAATATTGAGTGTGATAAAAGGGCAATACCAATAATTTATGTGGGTGGGTAAATCACTCCCTAATAATGAAAAAAACACAATGAAAATACAATTTATTCTTATTATGGATAGTTGTTACATATTGGAATGATGGATATAATTGGTTGTGTTTGTTGGACCATGTAGAGGAATTATGGAACCAAAAGGGGAAATTGGTGTTCTTATTATTGATCTAAATGAAATTAAATTTTAGTTGAATTTTTGGATAGTACAGGAGGTGGAGATTATTAGAGTGTACATGTAAGAACATATATGTCTTTTGGGGTTGTCTTTGCAAAAATAGATTGAATCTCAATGATATTGAGTTCCTCAAACCATTTATAGATTCTATAAAAGAGTATTCAACATGTTCAGAAAATGCCACTGCTTTTATGGGATATGAAATATTGAATCACATAACATGTGTATGTTAGTTCCATATGGTTTAATATGTTGGGGGGGGGGGTTGATTCAGTGTGTGACATATTAAAACAACATCCCCTTCAGATCATATTTCGTCATTAGTAAATAAACTATTCCAAATTTCTCCTATAAAAATATATAAACAGAAATTAAATCATGCCAATGGAAAAACAATTTTACTTATTTTACCCTCATAGGGCTACGTCCATAGTGTATACACTGGATATGTGTTATTGTACCAAATTCAATAAGGCTCACTTCCAAATTACAAGGTTTGGGATAGATCAATTCTATGAGCATGCCCACTGCATTTACAATATTTAGGGTCTTATCACTGCATACCCAAAGGTCACACCCAATGTCTCTTTCTCTAAATCACTGTTGGTGGAAAGGATCATCATATTCCTCTTCACATTATCCTTGATCTTGTAAGGGATCCACCTATATTTGATGGTCTTTAATTTCCCTTAATTTCTATAAATGAACAGATCCTCAACTATAGTTAACCAAGACATTTTCTCCCTTTTTGTAGCAACAATTTGTCCCCCTTTGAAAATGAACCTGAATGACCCTTTTTTTAGGTCTACAATAGTTTAAAGAACACATATAAGTACATTAGGGAAAAACATACAATGGGGAGAGGGGTCCAAAATCTACAATTTTTCAACCACTGGGAGTTGACTGACCCTGTAGAGCCAATCAATGCCTATTAACCACTTCTTCGGGTATGGACTTTGTCAGAATGTCCTAAACCAACTGCTCTATTGGAAAATACTCCAACTTCAGGAGCCCTGGATCTACCATCTTCTTGATAAAATGTTTATATATTTAAATGTGATTTTTCATTATGTGATAGATAAGATTTTTTCTATGAATTATATCACATGAATTATCACAATGGATTGTGATCGGAGACAACACATCTTCTACCATATCATTAAGCTTCTATTTCATCCATAATAACAACTTTCATGTGTGAGTGGATTAAATATATTCATCTCTTTGGTTCTTAATTAAATAAAATTGTATTTCTTTTTTAACCAAGAAATACAAAACCACTAAGAGAAAAGGAACCACTTGATGTTGATTATCTTTAATCTATTGAACCATCCCAATCTGCATCTAAATACCACAATAATTTTTTTTGTGAGTTATCATTGTAAATTAAATTGAAATCCACCATAACCATAAAATCCAATTTATTATTTTCACTGAAATAATGTTTCTTTCTTTTGGATAAATTGACACAATGATGCTTGACATGTGGAAAATCAATATTCAGTCATATCACTATTACGTATAGTAGAATTCCAATGATCTGAATATATTCAGTGACATTGACTACTTTACCTTTATTATCCTATGATAGTTTCATAGAGGTAGTAACCAGAGTCTTCATATCCTTGTAATTATCAATTCCAAACATTCTAAAAACATCCTTGGCATATTTATATTGAGAAATGAATTTTTCATTAATTCTGTGTGTCACCTGTAAATGAAAGAAAACGTCAGTTCAGAAATCATTGAAATTTTGAATTAACTTTTCATGAATTCCAAAAACTCACTACATTGAACATAATCTAATCCACCAATGATTATGTCATCAACACAAACAAGCACCATCATCCTTTTATTTCTGTCATTTTTGACATAGAGATTATAATCGCCTCCACCACAAGAAAACCATATACTTTTCATAATCATATCTAGCCTTGAATACCATGATATTGGTGCATTATTAAAACCATATAAATCCTTCTTCAATAGAAAAACTTCGTTCCCATTTTCATTAATGAGAAAACCATCTCGTTTCTCAATGTAATATTCTTCTTACAAAACCACATTTAGAAATGATGAACAAAAAATCCATATAGAAAACCATGAACATTCATTACACTATTATGGACTAGAATAGTATAATTTAATCTAGACATTAAATAGGTGAAAATGTTTCATCAACATCAATAGCCTATATCTGGACTAGAATAGTATAATTTTATCTATACATTAAATAGGTGAAAATGTTTCATCAACATAAATAGCCTATATCTGGGATTATGGACTAGAATAGTATAATTTTATCTAGACATTAAATAGGTGAAAATGTTTAATCAACATCAATAGCCTATATATGGGATTAAGCTTTGGACACTAGTCATTATTTGTTTTGAAATACCACACCATCTTCATTTATTCTATTTCAAATGAACCATTTAGGCCCAATGACATTCTTATCTATAGTCCATGAAGCAATCTCCCATTTTTTATTCTTATCATTTTATTCAGGCTATTCATTCATAGATAGAACCTAATTCTCATCTCCATTTGCTTCACCAAAATATTTAGGCTCTACCTATGATAAGTATGACTCTTATTGAAGAGACATCATCCTTCTTGTATGAACTTGTGCTATTTGATAACCAATTATGTTCTGTCAATGAATTTTGGATCTTCTCTTCTATCTTTGTGAAGATTCTGAATTGTGCTCATCATTTCATTATCTGAATCTTCTTCTAAATCAAGCATTGGAACTAGGGAATCCCATTATCTGCTTATCTATTCTTCACTATCCTTTTGAGACTAATCATGTATTTTTTTGGAAAATTCTACCCATTTTTACACTTTCTACATCATGAATTTCAACTAACTTTACCATCCTCTTATTGAAGAATTTATATAAATTTCATCTCTTTTAGTATCCACAAAATATCCCTTAATATCCACGAGATTTTAACTTCTTGTGTTTCTACTTATTGAGAATGAAACACTTACATCTGATGATTCAAAAGTACTTCAATGATTGTTTTTTCCATACCATAGTTAATATGGAGTCCTCTCAGCCTTAGGATATAGTAACACTCTATCTGAAGTGTACACTTATTTTGATCACTACTTCGTTAAAAAATTTATTTGGAAGGTCTTTCTCAAGGATCATTGATTAGGATATGTTTTTGATAAACTATATCGTCTCCCAACTACTCCATTATTATGTGGAGTTATTACCGTAAAAAATTTATGCCTTATCCAATGTTTCTTGTGACAATCCTCCAATTGTATGTTTATGAACTATATACTATTATCTATTTGGATCTTCTAGATTTTTTGATCTTGCATATTTCCAACATCCCATCAATATCTTTTAATGCAACTGCAAACCTCAGACTTGTGGATAATGATTGATACCCATTTAATTATACTAAATTCATTAATTAATAGAAGATATTGTCTCCTTCCATTAACATAGCTTACTGATATTTTTCTTCACACATCAATATGTATAAATTCATTTAATTTTTTTTGTTATTTTCTTTTTTGGATTTTATATGTTTTGAATGATCTTCCCCTGTTGACATGCATCACAAATATTGTTATGATCATGTGATAATCTAGGAGATATAAATAAGAAAAATATTTCAACATATCAACCAAGGAATTTTGTATCATGTGGCCTAGACATTTTTTTGATAACTTTTTTTCTTCATATTTAGATAGAAAAAACATATCATCTTCTCTACTCACATTATAGAAATTCAATTTTGTAGGCCTTCCATGAAATAAAACTGCATTGTCTTATTTCTAGATGAATCATTATATTTTTGAAATTATCTTGTAATGTACTGAGTCACACAACTCACTGAAACTATAAAAGTTGTGATTGAGACATTCAACAACTAAGACATTACATGTCTCATGTATTATCTCCCAAACATAGTTTTTCCCATTCCAACAATCGTTATGAATTCATACAAACAAAATCATATGATACCTTATTTACCATACCAGATTCCTATCACTGGTTATATATTTAATTTCATATAAGAGCTATATCAAATCTCAATTATTTGTATCGTAGTTTGATCTGATTATTTGAATGTAATTTCTACATCAACTTACATCAAATCAATTTTATTTTTGACCAATGATTGTAAGTTATTACATGACATGGAATGATAATCATGATATGTCCTCGGTATATGATGGACAATCATTATCTTTTAGGGATGAAATTATTTGTTTTCAATTTTAGATCATTTGAAAATACTTTTGGATTCTCCTTATGAAAACGTTCAATCTCCTTTAAAACATTCATCTACAGTGTAGATGTGACATATCTTTCCATATGTCAGAATCGTTTACACCGAATATAGTGACCATCTAATAAATATCTAGAAGATATAACTCTATATGAATACCTCTTTTGGTCTTGTCCCCTTAGGTAAAAATTTTCTATGGAATAAAAATTTTGTGAGTGTCCCATATTTCCATGACAATAGCATCTAATGTGGGGTACATTCCTTTGTGGCAATACCGCACCACTGGTTATCCCATGGGTTCCATGAATCTTATGATTTCTCATCATTCACATATAAATCATCAATATTGATGTGGGTTCCTGTATTCCAACTTTAAATGCTGATTAATTTTGTTTTTGATCAAGCCTCATACTATCCTTATCATTCATATTTGACAATTGTTTCTGTTGTACGAAGCCACTATTCTCAACATTCTTGTTCCCTTTTTCCTATATGATCAACTTTCTCGATATCATTCTGAGAGTCAAAAATTTTTCTTGATGCTTAATTCTTTATTGTAGTCTGACAACATCTTCTTCATGTTCATCTATATGGTTGATTTGACCTTTTCTATTTTTAGACAAACAATCAATTTCTCTTTTTTGTTATTCAATATTGAGATTGTACTCATCAATATTGTATGAACTCTTTAGATTTGAAGATTTCAGTTTTTCAGTTTCATTATTTATGTCACACTTATCTTCTTCCTATTATTGTATATAATGATTGTCATCAAGAACCACTTTGTTGGACTTCATTTCTCCAAAAAACAATCTCTTCATGTGAAAATTACAATTCAACCTGAAAGACAATTCTTCCTACAACTTCATCATCATCATTTTTTCTTTCTTATTTTTTTACGGAATTTACAAAAACATCTACCAAAGTATAGGCTTCATGAGCCTTATAGTCCTCTATGTTTTGTACATCAGATTTTTCAGAATTATCATCAACTCTTGAAAGAGGGATCTTCATTTTAAACAAACTTTTCATAATCTTTTTATTCCATTTCCTATAGGTTGTGGGATTCTTCAGGGGAATTACAACTTTATCCTCTTCATAATCATCAAACTTCTCGGGGAACCTTACTATAAGATGTACATCATTTCCAAATCGAAATCATGAATGAGATAGTTTCCCAATGAACATTTCTTTTCCTCTTTGAGGATTTGAGGATAAGAATTATATCAACTCATTTGTCTATAAATCCTTGTGTCCATGTTCAGTGGTGATCGTTTTCATGGCCTTGAATTCAACTTATTTCAGACATCCCATTTTCCACATCATCAGTATTTTCATTTCTAATTTCATATTATACAAGAGTACTATTCGTATATCCAATGTCATGTCCTTTAGATCTTTATCATTGAATATTGAGTCATTCAGATCGAACATAGGTGGATGTTTTCTTAGTATATTCTGAATAATTATTATATCATAAATAATTTCACTGAGACTATACGTATACTCCACAAAATCATTTATGTTGTCAAAGAATGCATGAATAGATTCATCAGGGTTCATTATAAAAAATCACAACTATCAATACTGGATAATATTTCATGTATAGCTATGGTAAAGACATTAATCCCTAATGATCTAAAGTAGTGATTCATTAGTTTATCCATAGTTTTAATTTTTTTGATCAATGATGAGAATCCCTTTGTGATTGGCCTCCTCCATTAATTCTACTAAGAGAGTACTGTTTACTTTTATCATTTCCCTCTAATAGCATTTTTTAGGTCAAAAAAGTTAAATACCAAAGATGGGGTTGGTGGTGAATCAGGGTGTGCCAGATAAAAAAATATTCCAACATAAGATCTAGTTACTTCATGAAAACTAACAAAATTTTATCTATTTCCTCTATAAATTTATGAACATAAATTATATCATACAAATGAAATAATGATTTTACATTATTCAACCTCACTAAGCTATGTCCAAGGAGGAGACAATAGATATGGGATGTTGTACCAAATCCATTAAGGGTAATTTCCAAATCAGAAGGTTTCAGGTAGATCGATTCTTTGACCAGGCTCACTAGAATTATATGATTTAGGGACTTCTCACTAAATTACCAAGGGTCAATCACTATATATCTTACTCTGGCTCATTTCCGAGGTAATGGATCACCATATTCCCCTTTCATTTCTCACTACTCTTGGAAAAGATCCAATTACTGTTTATTGACCTGTAGGCCCATTCATTTTCATGAATGAACACTTACACAACAATAGGTAGATGCTCTATTGAATTCCATTTTCACATTTTGATGAAATCTACTTTTTCGCGAACTGTTAGGCTGTAAAAATTAATTTCGTGAATGGTTAAAGCCCCATCACAAACTACCTAATTCCAACATGTATTGCACTGCACCGCATAGTGTGTATGTTTTTTGGACCACCTCCCCTCTGTAGACTACCCCATCTTCCATGTACCATCCTCCATCTGCAAACTATTCCAGCTTCGTGGACTATCTCCCCTTCCATATAGAACCTCCGCTTTGGTAAACTTCTTTCTTATGTGGAATACATCTTTTGTGTACCAAAAACTTTACAGACTTCTTTCTTCCATTGATAAATATAATTCACTATAAAAACCCATTCATTGAATTTATTTTGTGAACTACTTCACCCTTCTCAGAATTATCCTCACGAACCTCTTTTAGACTCAGCTGAATTTCTTCCCGGAGGAAAGATTTTCTAAAATGAAATCTGTTCTCTACATATGATAGGATTAAAAGTACTTATATAGTAAAAATATAGGAACATAATTCAATAATTAGTTATTTACGAAATATTTTATTTTTTACAGCATTCACTGTGTACTGAGATCCTCTAACGAACTGTTATTTCTTATGTGGTTTGCTTACCACCACTCTTTCTTCACAGCGATCGATCTCTTCTATGAACCACCTATTTTTTGCCTCCTCAAATCACTAACTCTTTTTCAATAATGAATATCCATCCCACGAACTACATGACTTTCATAAACCATTTTACTCTTGTGATCTGTAGGCCTTCCGCATAATGTTTCCTTCCTGTGAACCACTTTTTGTTCACATTCGACGTACCACACTTCCTGGTCCACATAACACTACTACGCAGAGTCGTTCCATTTCCCTAGTTTAAATGAAATTTTATATACCACCTATGCAGTCTAAAAACGTCCCTTCGTGGTCCTTGAGATGATATCTCTGAAAAAATACATCCATTTTCAAAAACAAACTCCCCATTTTGAGGACCAAATATTTTGAAAACACTACGAAACTGCTCCACCATAAGAACCTACTTCAACAAACAATAACAATACTCGGTATTTGTAATATTTCTTTGTCAAATAACATAATCAAACCAAAAAACACTGAGAGTATGGATTTAGGGGTTTTATCTAAAAGTTTATATGATAAGAGATGAAGTAAGAAGTAAATGATTAAATAAATCTGGAACAAAAATAGTGTTATGTCAAGGAGAAGGAGATCATGCAGCAACTAATTCACTGGAATTTTTTCTCAAGAATGTATATGATTAATTACATGATAATATTGGATATGGTATAATGAAACAAATCACAGATAGATCTAGGTATGGTATTATGAATGAATTTATAAGGACACCTGATGATTTTTTTACTTCAAGCCCACCATACACTGAACATTGGAATATAGTTTTCTTTCTCCAATCTCCCCTTTCAAATGTCTGAATTTTGAAATATACTGAAATGCAAGTCGAATTTCATTACATTTAAATTAATATGACATTAAATTTTTTATTTTATTGCTTGATTTGACCAATTAATTTGAAAATATTTCAAATTCTTATTTTTCTTTGTCGACTTCAAAACACATTTTATGTAACATATTATTAATAGAGACATTTTGACAACGAATTAAATCAAGAATGATTTGATATAGGAGAATAAGACACAGGTACATGCAGAAGAAATGGATCAACTATATATGATATAAAAAAGTAGTTCAATGAATGTTAGTGCCTAATGAAAAAATAGACCTAACAATTTTTAATTCCAATATTAAAATATTTTATTGTATTTCTGTTTTTTATGTATCAAATATTATTTATTCTTGTTGTTGTTCTATATTCCATATTGGAAGTGTCTATTCATTAAATTAGGATATTATATATTTGAATTTTTAATTAATTAATTATTATGTAAAAATTCATGGGTTGGGTATAAGTTACGTTTATAAAAGTTGTAGATAATAATTATAATATCCATGGAATGAAAAAAATAAATTATTCTTTAATGAAAACATAATTTTCAAACATAAAATGGATTCACTAAAAATTCACATCTTATTTACAAATCCTTAATGAATAGTTTTTTTAGTATGGCCATTATACATTTTGTTTCATTATGTTTTTATTCATATTCATACTCGTAATGTAAATGACTATCTTATTACACTCCCATTTATGTAAATATATTTTTAGGTATTTTTCAATTGTGTTGATGATTAATTTTTCACGTTATGAATGTTATCAAGGATAATATTATTTTAAAATAAATTTTCAAGTTGATAAAATATTATTTGAAATCCCACTTTTCGATATTCAAATCTTATTTCTATGGTTCATCTATTGTTTTTTCTACTCTATGAACTGATTGTGGTTGTACCAGCAACATAGATCATATCAAAGAGAAATTAATCTACAACATAGTGTGATAACAGATTAAATGCTAAAATAAAAAATATAATATTATTATTAAAATTACATTATTAGATTTTGTTTTTCTATATTAATTATAAGAATGTTATGTAATTTTTATGTTAAAATGGGAAATTTATTATTTAAACAAAATTATGTCTTTATGCAAAAAATGTTTTAATTTAAATTATCATTATTAAAATTTAGAACATGAACTTTAAAAAAAAATATATCATTTTTGAAATCATCTTTTTTAAATGAAATTTTGTTGAATTGTGAATCATTTTTGAAAAATTTGAATTTTAAAATTTAAAGTTGAAAATAAATATTTGTATTGAAATATATCATTATTATTCATGAATTCACCTGGTAATTCTTTGTTTCCTATTTTTTTAAATGTAAAATTAATTCATTTATAGTATGTATAATTAAATTAAGGTAACTAGAATCTTATTTATGATTGATCATGGTAAAAATGTTGTACCCATGAAGGGAATTTTCTACAAATCTAATTTAGGTCACATTGTACATGTTTACTGTGAAATTAAATATTTTTCTATTATTTGAATTTTTTTATAAATTTGATCCAAAATTTGGACTAATAATTATAATTTTTCAGTAAAATGTTTAACTTATGTTTTTTTATAATGATAATATTAAAAACACTAAAAATTTATAATAGTTGATATGGTTAACATTAGTACACTAGTGTAAACTAATGTGATAAGGGTTATAATGACCATAAAACTTTTATAAATTCCCCTTTATGGCCATATTTAGACCATATAGAATCTTATTTTCCTAAATATTCCATTCTGGATTCATTTTACTTGAGTAAAAATTAATATATGTAAATATTTTTGAAAACTTCCATTTGTGTACTCGCGCCCACTTATAAAAGGACACCCCATATACTATCCTCTACACACATAAAGAGGAAAGTAGTTTGGAAAATAACTAAATATTAACCTACCAAAAATCCATCTACATGTTTTGAAGGTCTTATTTTGTTATAATACCACAATTATTGGGTTTACGGTGTAATGAAAATATTTTTTTTTAAGAAGAGGTATATATTTTAACTGAATTTTTATGATTAATTTCTTCTTCGACATCATTCAAAATTATTATAACAATTATAATATTATTAAATCATTATCTCCAATATTAGATGTTATTATTTTGATAATTTAATAAGATTAATCGATTGGGAAATGAAACTATTATTCATATATACGGTGGACTACTGCCTCACGAACATATGTAACTCATTTTCCATCCAATGCTATTTTGGATTGTGAAAAATATATATATAAATTATATATTATGATATTAAATCAATTATAGTGTTCTAAAATAATTATACTTATTATTTACTTCTAATAAAAATTAAAAGTAAAAACACTACTTTAGTGTACGAAGCATTACACTCTTGCATGATGATGTATTTTATTTTCCATCATGGCCACACATGGATGGTTATATTGGTGTATTGAAATAAATAATATTATATTTATTATATAATAATTATTCTAGAAAAATAAAATAATACCTAATTTCATTCCCCAATCAACTTCTAAAAAAGTTAATGTTACACATGCGTACATATGGCCTACAATCTGAATGATTGTAATGTAATTAATTTTTCGTAACCATCATACATATTAGGTTACAAAAGTATAATTTAGGAGTAAAAATAAAATTTAGAACATGATTACAACAATTTAAATTATATTATCATGATCCATTGGACAAAATTTAACCTATTGAACTCATTTTGGACTTATGAACCAAACATACTAAAAGAATTTAAATTAAACAAAATCTACATTGTAATTAAGTATAACATGGATATAAATGAAATTAAAGGAATAATAAATTTAAAAAGTTTATTAATATGTAAATAATTAACTATAGTTTATTATTTAATTATATAAATAAATAAAATGAAAATTTTGACAAGAAGTAAGGAACACATTAACATAAAAATAAAGTTTTAAATCATTTACCAATTAATTTCATAAATATTGTTTTCCATGTCCATATTCTTAAAGTAATTATGATTGTATTTATATAGATATAAATTAACTATAAATGAAATTGTATGTATATTTTTAATTTCAATAAATGTTTTTCAAAATGGATATTTTTAAGAATTTTATATTTAACATTTTGAAAAAAATGAAAATGGAATGTTCTTGTTTTATTCAAATGAAAATGTTTCTTCCCAGATTTTTGGAATACATTGACACTTTCCATCCCTCAATTTAAAATCCTTGTAAATACCTTATTTGGATCCTGATCCTCCCATGATGTTTGAAGGGACCCCTAATGGAATAGTGTCCGGCTAAGGCTCTCCTATAGTCATAGGAAAACACCTTAAAAAATTATTGATGATAATGAGAGACAAGTTAAATATTATAAATATGTTTAGAAGTTGACCATATTTTGATTTTCCACATCCTAGGCTAAGTGGGATGGATGTTGTGTTTGGAACAGAGTTAACAATTATCCTCCACCATGAAGCAACTCTCTTAGGGATCCAGATTTTGGCCATTTTTATTCACATTATTTAGTCCTCATTGTTTGGATATAATTCAATTTCAAGGTGTTATCCCATTCAAGTAAAAAAGTACACTAGAAAAGTAAATTGGATATTCTAAGATAATATTTCTCCATTCATAGACTCTCTCAGCCCGAACACTCTCATTGGTCAGTCAACAATAGAAAACCTTGAGCTGTTGATGGTTATTAGTAACTCTCATATAAATGATAAATATTACAGACATATTTTTTTCTCATTATAACCATGAATCATGTGAGATTTTGGATTGGTCCTTGGTGGTTCAAAGAATATAATTGAAATACAATTATAAAGAGTAGAAAATAAAATATTACTATGCATACATAAAAGGTTGAAAAAAAAACAATCATGTAAGATATGGAATTTGCATGGTTTAACCACATGTTGGAGCTTCTCTCATGTCCAATAAAATTTACCCTATAGATCAACTCCATATATTCTGCTTTGTATTTAATCAAAACATTACTCTGTGTCATCATGAATTTATTTCTACCACCCATGATCTGCTTCTTATTCATATTTCGAATGTAAAATATGGTTGGATCTGATCTTTTCAATATACCACTCATCTTGGAAATCAGGTATTTGAAGTTTCGCCTTCTTCATACGCCTCTTTAAATTCTCACCCTGATCCCTTAGTTTGGATATTGACCTCTAACTGGGTGTTAGGAAATGTTCAACATTGTTTCATTTCATCAAATATACTCTATATTTATTGATTGATTTATTGGAGTTTGTGAATGTTGTTATAACTATACAATTTCCAAAAAACCTCTAAATGATGGAATCCTTCTATTACTGTCTCAGAATGCAAGTCACAAACCAGTGTGTGGAGACTGCGATCATCCACCACACCAATGATCATGTTATGTAGGTATAGGCATATGGAACCCATTTGAATCATTTGGTCTGATTCATTGGTCTAGGTGACGAAATTCTATAGGTTCCTCTACACTATGTGCTGGACAATGTGATTTCATCAACGTGTTTAGTCCCATAATATTATTTATTTTCAGGAAGTGCATGATTTTATTCTGTGAATTCCACAGGAATAGTGGTATAAAAGTCCTCCTCAGGCATCCTATAAGATTGTATGGTCTCCAAATCATGAGTTTAGTCATCCTATGTCAGCTCTTCCTTAGCAGCTTTTCCCCCACTAGCATCAACGTCCCCACCAACATGACCGTTAGTCATTGCCATCAGAGACTCTCTGTCAAGGGATAATGTTGGGTCATCTTAAATGTCTGACTCCACATGAACTAGAGAATATATTAGATAAGGTTCCCCATGTTACAATTTATAGGTTTGGACCATATCATTTCACACATGTATATGTGCCTTAAACACCATAACACATATGTTGTGCATACTGAGGGAAAAAAATCCTTATATTTAGAATTTCCCATAGAACCTCACCCTTTCTTCCCCTTCTTGGTCAGATTATAAGGGAGGGGGGATTTTGGGTGCCAAAATTCTGCATAAAGCCTCACATGGCCATCTGGGTGCAATCTGAGGCCACCATCCTAATCGATGGACGATTCTAAGAACAAGAAAGATGGTGGACACATGTATTAGTGCGTGCGCACAACATCCGAATCCGTAAAAAAATCCTTGTGCTCCAAATATAAATAAATTTAGTTTTTCTTACCGAAAGGCCACTAGGAAATCTATGTAAACTATGTGGAAGGAATACGGGATTCACACAAGATATCAATGTTTCATGAAAGAGGCTGATCAGTGTATAAACATCTTCCATGAAAAAAATTATGTCAAGCCATCTCCTTTCATGAACTATATCCAAAAAGAGGATGAAGATACATGTATACCCTCTTTATGACCAAAATTATGGATTCCCATCACCGAATAATTCAGCTACAAATAGATGATCACCCCCTTCATTGAGCTATCTCTTCGAAATATGATGCATTTCTCTGATGTGTGTAAGAGAAATCTTCTACGACATTCAGAATACATGGAACACCTAATGTAGAGTCTTTTTGTGTGATATTTTTTTTGCAGGTCTTTGATTGACTGGGCCCACAGTTCTGTAATCCTTACAAACCACCTTCAACCCAAGTCAGGTGTACAAAAAGTCTCTTGTATGAAAAATTCGCAATGAGAAAATACCCCAATATTTTGTACACTGCCCTATTTGAAACAACATGGCCTTATCGTGAGTTAGAGAAACATGCTCATGGAACCATTGAATGAAACACCCATTACATGTGTGCACCTATTATTAACACCAATCCAATATTGTGAAAAACAATTTCATAATCCCTCATGAGATGTCCCTTTTACCTCATGTTAATGTGTTACCATACCATTTTCTCCACAAAATATGTACTAAGAGTCATATTTGTTCTTAGGAAAGGAACCATAATATTTTCCTTATGACTGGAAACTCACCTCTTTATTATATCCTAGAAGTACTAAATCCGTTACACAAAAAATTTCACGTGAGCTATGGTTATGTAAGCCCACAGGATGGGGAGTGATTCCCTCCACATCCAAGATGCTTGAAATAAAACTACCCTGTCCCAACATCCTTAACGCATGGCATTGAACTATTTATTTACCCTATGTGATGAAAAAATTATTCACCATATATGATCATCATGGGATTGAACCTTACAACTCACTCCTGAGTTATCCGCTTATATCATGAAACTTAAATGATTAATCCCCACAAACATGGAATGAGATCCTTAGGCAGCTTCCATGCATATTCCTTGCATGGTATCGTATTAGCTCATATACCACAACAAGAGAATTGGGTCTACTACTTCCTATTATTTCTTACACTAAGAATGAATAATGTGGTCTTAGAGGGTCATAGAGATCACGAAATCAAACTAAACTCTACCCTATGGGCCTCTTAAAGAATTTAATACCCAATCTCATCATTTCTATGGGCCTTATCTATAGATGTATTATCCAAACTGTTTTAAAATTTTCCAATCCTATAAATAATCCCCCACCATACTCACCATGTGGGATGCTTTTACATGTAAGACCCAACCACATTCTCATTTAGGCCTTCTCCTTAGTTGTTATCCCCATCCCATTAAGAACTATGTGGGATTTGATTCCCAACTAACTGGGATTCACAAAAATATTTCCTGAGGTACAAACCCAACATCCATCCCTCATCAATGCTCCCTTCATGACATTAGCATCCTTTCATCATGACGCTAAACTGAATGGATCATTCCTATCTCACGACCATAAATTGTGGCATTAAAATAAGTGGGTTTTGATCCCTATCATGTAAACTGGGTACACCGGACTCATGTCTCTAATGTTTAATCCCCACCAAAGGTCAAACATGTTTCTCCTACCTAGGGTTATTCCTAAATGATTCATCTCTAATGGGTGTTTGGATTAACATTCATGGTGTGACATATTCCCTTTATGGGACACACCCCCAAGATCAATCTCTAAGGGAGTTTTGAACCATGCATATATAAACCATTCAGTTTTTTCCACATAAGAATATAGATCCCTCATCCACCCTATGGGAGTTTCTGATCAACGTTCATTGTGGACCATATTCTATTTATAGGAAACACCCATGGATCCCCCTCCAAGGGGAATTCCGGTCCATCCATATGTAAACATCCAGGTGTGGTGTCTTCCATCCAAGGTATTCTCCATTTTAATCCAGCTTCATAAGGTATCATGATCATTAAACTCTAACTACAGAAGATGAAAAACATAGGCCATGATCCATTATAACCTGATTTCCTGATCCATCTCTACATGATTTTAATCTTATGACCTAACTGCAAATGCAAAACTCATGAAAAACATGTGATGCATGAGGTGGATTCCCTAGAAGATATGCTTCCATGGAAATAGATTCCTGTTGAAGAACATGGGATGCCTGAGGTGAAATCCAAAAAATATATACTCCTGAGTGTCAGATAGCTTGGGATTGAAAAGGGATTCAATAAGTTTTTCACTTAAGATGAATCCATGAGATGTCGTTCTAGGAGTAAAAACACAAGTGAAAAATGTTCCAGTATCCAGACATGCCAGTGATGCCCAATGTGACAACTCTCGTAGACAATGGTTACTGCCATATAATGGAAAACAATAATTTTCAAATAAAAGTTGTGTAATTAACTTCCATCCACAAAGAGATTTCATCGGAAATTAGTTTCCCAAACATTACTTAATTCTATTTTGGTGACCTGGACATGGAGACAAGTTCAAAGGAGGAATCCATGGAAGGAGGAATCAACATCTGATCTCTACATTTTGATCAAGGAATAGATATCATCGTTTATAGTGTTAAAAGCCACCAACCATTATAAAGAAGTAATGTGTGCTAACAATTCACCATATACATGCGTTGACTATGTTGCGGTCACGTGGTTGTGCCCTAATGAATGTGTTAAAAACATAGATAATAGATTCACTCATTTAATTATCAAGGACCCCATCGGTTCATTCTTGTCCACTGATGACCATACTGTTTGATCAATGGATGGAGTCAAGGATTTGATTTTTGTTGAGAGGGATCATTCTATGCCCCTTCCATCACATTTGTTTCTTCAAGATGGAGTGGTGATATCCTAGTGGAAAGAATTATTATACCCATTACCACCTCAGTTCTGTGTGGCTAGTCACTTCCAAGGAAATCATTCTTAAGACGATAAAACGTTTCACACTTATATCAGAACATTGCATCAATCTGATTCTATAGCTCACAAATCAAATCCTATGGAAGAGTTTTCCATTCATCAATGCTCATCACCCCCACTCCAGCCATCTGTTGATGGAGTTGTCTATGTTCTCCTCTATTAACATAATCCTCCCACACAGATACATATTATATTGTGGATGTAGTCGTATTCCCCTACAATAAACAATGCAGTCTAGGGTGTCACATTATCTCCCTCGGTTCAATTCGTACCCATGTAATATCCTATAAACTTTTCCATTTTAGATGTTTCCCCTATTGAGAAGAATGGTTTTACCCATTATCATGGTAAGAATTCCCTTTCCCTGATGAAATGTTGTCCTTCTCCCTATTCTTGAGACCCTAGATCTTTAGGTTACTCACCCATATCCACCTCAAACAACTATAATATATTGTTTTATGTCCAACTTGAACATGAATACTCTATCAATTGAAGTACCACTATTCAAATTAGTTCCTATATGAAGTAACATTCCAAACATACATTAATATGTTTGTCTACTTAGGTAATTTATCATCAACAGTAGAGGAAAAATAAGAATAAAATATTCTAAATATCTCAATTATTAATTATAATGGAGATTTCATGGGATCCCATGATAAAAATGAAGTTTTATGTAATGATTTTTCCACAACTAGGTTTCATTAGTTCCAGTTTTGTGCCTTAATAGATATCCTAAAAAATTATAGTCCATTACCAAAATATTAGACTTAAGAACTACATGAATGGGGATATTATAAGTAATATTATGTGTTTTTTGTAGAGTAATTATGTTTTAGGGGAGAATATTGACATCTCCGACCAACAAATTTCAAATAATGTTAGTTCTAGCGGTGTAAGTTTCATTTTTTCCTTCATTTATGCTTAGTGTGATGTGTTGGAAAGAGAAAAATTGAGGAATTATCTTCAAGCCTTTAATGAGTGGAAATCTGAATGCATATTGGTAGTATACATATTTACCATTATATATATTTCAAAAATGTAGGGAGGATGCATTTTTATATGGTAGGACTGGTAGGATTTCATCTCGCAATCATCTCATAAATGGATCATAGTTCATGGATTCTCCATGATAAGATTGCGTAGTATTATAATCAAAATGGTAATCCTCACACATATGGTAATATGGATTATTGTTTCTCCAATTTATATTCCATTGAAATTCTTTTAACTGTGAGAGAATCTAACATGGTTCGAGCTATATCAGATTACACAACCCTCCTCATCAGGCTGGAATCATGACTTGTTAGAAAGGATCAGTTCTTTTTCTCCAAATGGTGGAATTATAAACCTGATAATCACAGGTTGGATTATGAGTCATAAAAAAAACCAATTCATGTTTTTTAGACATGATATCCCAATAATAATAGATGTATAAAAGAGGATACACATTCCTGGTCTTCCCTGAAACCTTATCATCTCATCACATGGAATTTAATTCCAATGATATTGATAATATTGAAAATAAAATTTAAGATAGGTGGGATGGGTAACTCTTAAGAAACCCCATACAAAAAACCATCTCACTGAAATGAAACTCAATCATTAGAGAATCAAACAAGTTATTTCTAATGTTATTTAAGAAAAAGTGGGGGGAATAAACATGGTATTTTCTAGATATTCTTCAACAAAGGAGGTGGGGAATTATTCAGAACATTCTCATAGTTTACATATCATTGTATAATGATTCTGAGGTTGTTGGAGGAATGGATGTGGCTTATTTAAAATTCCTTATATATGATGTTAACCCTCTTTTGCAAGAGGGTACCCATGTGTACATGCATATATTTTTTGTGATATTTCCCCTATATTTTCTATCCCTAAGAAAGATTTTTTCCAAATAATACTACAATAATGGGATATCTAGGAATTGGTCATCTCTATGAACAAGAAAATTTACCCAACCCATATGCATTCCTTGGATTATTTTATATGGCCTCTAAGGATCTAATAAAAAGGGAGCATATTGATTCTATCCATGATTAAATCCTATGGAAATTTACATTGAGTGGCCTATATATCTAGATTCATATTCCTAAGAAAGGTAAAAGATCCATTATCCAAAAAAAACATTAGGCCAATAATCATGTTACTTTCATGTAAAAGGTTTTAGATAGTGTCCTCAATAATATACTTCCAAATTATCTTCATGAATGAGTGTCAAAGGAGAGACATAGTTTTATAAAAGGTAGTTCACCACAAGTGGTCATATGACATTCATATGAAATAATTGGTGACCTGAAAAAAAAATCCACGTTCCATCATTGTTATTAAAAAAAATGGAATAGGAAAACCAAAGAATTGAATGGGGCTACATTATTAGCATTACAACCTACTTGGATTTCTCATAGTGTATTCAGGACTAGTTTTGTAGATGACGAAGATCCAATTAGGCATTATTTTAGATAACGGTAAAGAGGCATGTTTTATTCACCTATATTAAAAGATTTAGATGTTTTGAACCTTCATTTCTGATCATTTAATCACAATATAAGATTCATTATGTAGTCTTATTTCTATGTGAATCCATAGAATAATCATTCATCCCTTAAAGTGTAGGATTCATTTCAATGGTATATTTTTTTTCTTGGATTTTATTATATTCATTATGAATAGAGGTAGCAGCCACATCACTAGATTAAAAAAATTCATGGAAGGATAGAGTATATAGAGTGACTATTTAATTAACTGTGATAAAAGTAGTATTTATTATATAAAATTTTCATAGATAGTAACAGAAAAAGAAGGGATTAAATCCATGGAATCAATAGAAAATAATTTCATAACAAATACACTATAGACCCTTAATCTCTTGGTATGATTCATATTCATCATATTTATTGTGTTTTTATCAAAATCACTAGTCACGCTATAAACTACAATAATTGATTCTTTTTCTTTTTAGGAAGGATTACTCTCACAAATAGCGACTTATCCTCTATCCCTATGAATTTTTTATCCATGATCATGGTGCCTAAAATTGTATTTTAAATATTTAAATGTTCCTAAATTCCTTCATTTAGGATTCTCACATGGAGGGGAGGTGTTTGTAAACTTCATGGAAATAAATAAAAAAACTAAGCATTCATGGGGGATCATCCTTTGAATTTTGGTGTCTTTTATACACTATCCTCAAGTGAATCTCGTTTATGAGGTATTGGAAGGTAGATCATTATGGGGAAATATTATTATGGGAATTTATGTGACTAATATTGATTCTCCTAGGAGGAATATCTCTTGAATTTGGAAGTCCCTATGCTGCTAAATTTTTCTTCCTAAACATCACTCCTTATAGATTGTTGGTTGTGGTGAGATCAATTTTTGGTTCCATAATATAGGGAAAAATCATCTAAACTATGTTTCCTAACTCCCAACATTCTATTTTATAAGGGGAGTGTTCACCTTGATTTCTATCAAACCAATCATATCCAAAAATAGTGGGATATATTTGATCCAATTGATCCTTTTTCAATCTTTGAATGCTTTATCTTCATAGATTACCCTATGAGATTTTCTGATACAAAGTGTAAATGCATGAATTTCATGCCAATATTGATCACATTGAATTGGACATATTGGTTTCGGGCAATGATATTCCCATTACATATGGATTCCTTTTCTATAGGATTATTATTCGTGCAATAAAAATGGATGATTTGATCAATATTAAGGGGATCATACATGCGTCAAAATGACTGTGCTGATGGATCTCAAAGGGAGAATCAATTGACCGTATTTTATTTTAAGGAGCACGGGCTACTATGGTTTAAGAATAAATTTCCCATTCCCACTAGCCTCAGTTCATAGCGAAATACATGTGTTTATTCTCTTCATATCTGGTTTCATGGAGAGGGAACTTGT
The DNA here is from genome assembly GCA_963277665.1 of Viscum album. Taxonomy (NCBI): domain Eukaryota; kingdom Viridiplantae; phylum Streptophyta; class Magnoliopsida; order Santalales; family Viscaceae; genus Viscum; species Viscum album. The sequence goes on from OY728139.1 coordinate 286,850,026, forward strand.
AACTAGGTGTAGAAGGCGATGACAATACCTTTGGCTATTGACATTCGATGTATATTGAAATCCAGGAAAAAATTTACTCCAAGGAGAACCCATCCCATATTTTTCAACACTTGTATGATCCAGTTGTCATGTAATATCCTAACCCTAGTTATATAGAGTCAGTTCATTATTACGTAACATTTTCATGATCACAAGGGATCAAATCCAGCAATACCGATTAGTTTAGTAGCCTTGGATGTACTAGATACTTACATAAATTTTACATTACATCATGAAATGGAAAAACAAAAACATTATGTCCCCTATAAACACACTCATATTCTGTATCCTATTCCTATAGGTTATTCCTAAAATAATTATTTGTATACTGAGAAAAATAAAACATAAGAATGGGGTGAGATGAAATTCTTAGTAAGGATAACAATTTAGTAGAAATTTCTATCAATAAGAATAAACATTTAAGTAAATGTATTTGAATAAAACATAAGAAATTTATACATAAACTTCAACATAATATGGAAAATATAAATCAAATAATTCTATTAACTTATTCACATGGATATTCTACAAGTCGAATAATCCCATGAAATATCAAATATCCAATATCATAATGATGGAATGCATAATGCCAGACAACATAACTATAGGGTCAAGGCCTCATACCAGGACTACAAATAATATTTTTTCATGGTGTTGTGCCAAGTCACTAGTTTGTCTCATGAGACCTATATATGTATCGAGGATCTATAGTGGGCTCCACCTGTCACTTACTATTTCCAATGCAATACTCATATAAAAAGGTTGAAACATAACATAAACATTTGTATTAAAAATAGATTACGAAATTTCAATACATTAACCATAAACCATGAATGGTATAAAAATAGCACATCCATATTCAAACATATAATAACTCATTCAATACAATATGGAATATAGTATTATAATTTATCAATTTCAAACTAGTGTAAAATCCATCAAATGATGTTGAAAAAGATGAAATCAAAACGATTTGAGGGAAATATATATATATATATATATCTATTTTGAAATCTTTTAAAAGTCACATAATTATAAAAGAAATATTTTATTTTAAAAATAATCTTACAATCTTGTAAGGGAAGCATCTAAGGTGTTATAACGGCGGAAGATTGCCACACATGTTGTATATGTTATAAAAACATTCATACCTTAATTTTTTGAAATGGTTATAAAGTACCTTGATTGGAAATTGAAGAAAAGATTTCTTTTAAAACATTTTATAAAAATTAAAACAAAGTTATAAATGAATTTAACCCATAATCTTGTAAATAATATAAATTGTTTGAAATATATTTTTTGGAAACACATATGTGGATGATAAAGAGGTCCCAATAGATACTCACATATAAACAACCTCAGATAATGAAGAGATTGTAGAATTTACCATTACTTGGTACATTACCTTATTAGAGGGTAGGTTAGACTCTTGTATAATGGTGAAATAATTGTTATTAAATTATAAAAGAACCACATACATAAATACTATATAATCAATAATCATCTAATATTTCATTGTTAATGATATTTCTGTAGTATCATCATTTCAGGTGTTAACTGTTTCATTTTCCTTTATATGGTTTGTCATGTAAGTCATATTATTTAGGGATTGTATGTATTTGATTCACATAAAGAATGATATTATGTTATTAATCATTAATTTTTAATCATTACATGAAATTTATTATTGAATGGTTAAGATTGGGAATGAATCTCATCACGTTCATGGAGATGATAATCCGGACGTACGCACGAGCCACAATACCATTATATTGATGGTGGAATCCAATGTGATTGGATGATATATCATATACAAATAATTACTAACATGTTATATTTATTATTTACATCAATTATACTCATTATTATACCAATCCAAATTATTATGTGTTGAATAACAAACTACACCAGGATGTGGAGACGTTAAGTCATATGTACGCACCTTTGGTGAAATTTTCATTCATAGGATGTATAGAATAATGAATACGGTTTTAACAAATTTATAATATCCTCACAAAATGTATAAGGTACTTTATTCATTATTTTGGTATAGAAACAACCATGAAATATGAGGTGGAAGATGAAATGAACTTTCAAATTGGTGATGAAATTATTATCTCTTCCTCAGGTGCATCCATTTGATTTGATCAAATAGGCTTATTAGGTTGGGTTTCTGATCAATGTAAGGCCTCTAGGTTTGCGTGATGGTAGTTGGGAGGATATTTGAGAAGGTGTTGGATGAGACAATTGCCTTTGGTGGTGTGATTTTGAGAGAAGGGATTGTACCCTATTATAAGTGATGTGAGGTCACTATAGGAAAAACATAAAATATTATTTTATTATACAATTATATTAGGATTATAATGAATTGAAAAGTATTAATTATGTGGCTATGGTGGTTATGGGTAGAAAATATCTCAACTAATAGGTTTTATATAGGTTTAGGTCACCATATTAACCTTAACTTTTAGATTTAACTCTTAGTTAAATAGATTATCTTTTACCATGTATTCTTATATTATTATAATAAATGGTTAATAAACATACTATAAAAATCCTGGATAATCCCAAGTGGTTTAGTATTTATATATATAACCTTTCCTATTTCCTTTGGCTGAACCTTATAGTTTTTGGAAGATTATATGATTTAATAATATTGTATTTATTTTAAAAACTCATTTATGTCAATTTTGAAATAATTTCGTAATTTTTTTTTAAATTCATAAATAATTTATCACATTGAATTTTTTTAACCATCCCTAACATGTCATATTAACCAATAAAAGTCTTTGAATGAATCTAAAGTCTAAACATACAATTATATTAATATTTATAATTTCAATTGTTTTAATCTTTCAAAAATGTGGCAATTAATGCATCCTCATTGTGTCATAAATAAATTTTATTATTTAATGTCTAAAAATAATAAATAAAATATGATTATTTAGGAAATCTATTTATATTTCAAATGACAATTTATATTAAACTTTATCTTATGTATAACCCTATATTAATTTTTTTTTTAATTATTAAACTTTGAATTTGTCATTTTTAACTCTTGTTTAAATTAAATAATAATAAATGTGCTAATCTAGTCCATGTGGAAAAAAGAGATAATATTTTATTCTTAATGTTGATTTTTTTCAAAATCCACTTTTCCAATATAATTATGACATGTGTTAGGGTAATAATAATATCATTTTCACCTTTAATTACCCTATTTAAATTCAACCGTGGTAAATAAAAGTTAACAGTTACTATTCACCAAAAATTAATTTCATCTTATTGAACAACTTTTTCCATTGAATGTCCATCATGTCTCCCAGATTTTTGAAATTCTATTCATAGATGCTGTACAATTACGTTGTATGAAAATTTTCTAACATACCTAGAAGGTGGAAAAAAGACGTTAAAAAAATCATTAAACTTTTATACATCTAATTTAATTATACAATGAATCCAATTAATTACATTAAACTTATATAAGTACTATGTATATATTTGTACCTAAAAAATTTAAATAAATTAAATAATTATATAAATAAAAAGTAGGTTTTAAAGAATAACGAAATGTTTTCACTATTCATAAAAAATTGAACGTTTTCAAAATAATACCAAAAAATTACTCTAAGCTAATTTTGATATTCCGATCCAAAAATGGAGTCCATTTTGAAAAATATAATTTAAAAAAAATTAAAAAGTGGGTATTACTATTTATAAGGACTACTTTGATTGGTCGTGGTGTGTTAGAACTCGAAGTTGCATACAACACCAGCTGTTGTATTATTCAAAGGGAAAGGTACCGTGGAAGCATGGGGTTTTAAATTATTCCCTCCTTCATATAATTTCATACTCAAATATTCTAAATATTACTACATAAAAAGATTTGGGTGGATCTTCATTAAAAGTTCCTCAGATTCCCATATTGTCACTCCCATCTTATAGTTTCTCCATAGATCTTTTACTAGGAGAGTTGTCCAGTTTCTGAACACTTGTTCTCCAGTATCCTGAATCATGATATGATCTTCACAATAAGACATATTTGGTTCTAGTTCTATTTATTCATAGGTGGGTACATACATTGGGTTAGGCATGTATTTCCTCAATAGTTATATTTGGAACACATCATGATCTTTGGAGAGGCTTCGAGGAATTTTTAAATGGAAATATACAAATAAAATTCGTTCTAGAATTTCTAAAGGTCCGATGTACCTAGAACTCAATTTACCCTTTTTATTGGATCGTATATCACCCTTCCCTAGAGATACCTTAAATAAAACATGATCTCCTACATGAAATTCCAAATCCTTCCTTCGGTTATCGGCAAATCTCTTCTTCCTACATTGAGCTTCTTTGATGTTTGTTTGGATAATCATCACTTTTTACATTGTTTTATCAACAAGTTTTGGGCCTACTAGATTTTTTTCACCGACATCATCCCAAAAAGTTGGTGTGTGACATCGATTTCCATAAAATGCTTCATATGGTTTCATCTGAGAACTTGAATGGAATCTATTGTTATATAAAAATTATACTAAAGGTAAATAATGATCCCAAAAACCATGAAAGAAAAGTTTGAACGATCTCAACATTTCTTCTAAGGTTTGAATACTCCGTTCTGATTTTTCATCAGTTTGAGGGCGGTAGGCAATGATCAAATTAATTTCAGTATTTAGGGATTTTTGAAGACATTTCTAGAATCATGATATAAAATGGGGATCATGATAAAAAATAATCGATATGGGTACACCATGAAGTCTTACAACTTCATTAATATGTAGTCTTTCTAAAAGTTCAAGTGGTAAATATTATATTATATCATGAAAATGTGGTGACTTGGGAAGACGATCAATATTGAGTCATATTGAATTATTCATTCTATGAGACTTTGGTAGCCCTATAATGATTTCCATCATAATTTCATTCCATTTACAATTAGGTATGGGAATAAGTTTCATGACTCCTCTAAGATATTGTCTTCCTACCTTAACCTATTCAAAAACCATACAACTTGACACATAATCAACAATCTCCCTCTTCATGTTGTCCCACAAAAAATGTTCCTCAAATCTCTATACATATTAGTGCTATTAGGACGTATAGAGAAATTGGATATATGAGAAACATCCAACAATTCCCTTTTTAGTTCATGTATATCAGGTACATAAAGCCTCTTCCAAAATTTTAAAATTCAATCATCATATACGAATTCGATCAATCTCCCATCATTCACAACATTAATTTTCCTTTGAAACTCCTCATAATTAGTTTGAGAATATTCTATTCGTTCTAGTAAAGATGGATTGGAATCCATTAGAAAAAGTATTGATGTTTCCCTTACCCTAATTATTCCCATATCCATATTTACTAGATCGTTGAATATAGGAACCCTTTCAACTCTCATCTTTTTCAGAACTCTAGGATCATTTTTCCTGTAAGAATCTGCCACCTTATTTCCGTTCTACAGGTGGTAGTGTATAGAGAATTCATAATCCCTGAGTAGTTCAAGACATCGTCTTTTCCAAGTGTTGAGATATTTCTATGAGAAAATATACTTTAAACTCATGAGATCAGTATATATCTAAAAATTGTCACCATAGAGATAGTATCTCTATATCTTCAAAGCAATTATTATAGCTTCTAACTCAAGATCACGAGTGGTATAGTTTTGTTCATTAATTTTTAGTTTCCTTAATTCATAGGAAATAACTCTATCATTCAGTATAAGGACACAACCAACTCCTTTATTTGATGAATCACTGTAAATAACAAACCCATCATTCCAAGATGTTAGAGTCATGATTGGGGAATTGAACAATTTATCTTCTATTCTTCAAAACAGTCCTCACATTCTTTTCTCCAAACAATTTTAACCCCTTTACATGTGATCTTGGATAATGGGTTAGCCAATCAAGCGAAATTCTGGATGAAGCACTGATAATAAAATGCTAAACAAATAAAACTGCATATCTCAGTTATACTCATTGGTGCTGGCCATTCTTGTATTGCGCTTGTCTTAGAATGATCAAAAAAGATTCCATTATTAGAGACAATATGGCCAAGAAAAGAAATCTCCTGAATCCATAATTCAAAAATTCATAACAACCCATGTAATTCATTTATTCTAAGAGTATTTAGAATATTTCACTAGTTATTTTCAGGATCTTAGTATATTTTTGAGTATTCCAAGATATCATCAATAAATACCACTACAAAGTCATCAATATATTTTTTGAAATCTATATTAATTAGATCCATAAAGACAGAGGGTTCATTAGTCAGTCCAAAAGGCATTACTATAAACTCAAAATTCCCATACCTGGTATGAAATTCTATCTTCGGAATGTATTCCTTCTTTACACACATCTAATTACATCCATATATAAGGTCAATATTTTAAAAATATTGATATCCAGGAAGTTGATCGAATAAATAATCAATCGTAGGTAGCAAATACATGTTCTTTATAATTATAGCATTGATCCTCCTGTAGTCAATGCACAACCTCATAGATCCATATTTATTCTTAACAAAAAGAACATGGACACCCCATGAAAAAAACTAGTCCAAATAAATCCATTATTACTCTATTCCTATAGTTGTTTTTTAGTTCCACTAATTCTGTCGTGGCCACTCAATATGGGGTCTTTGATATGGGCCTTGAACCAGGAATTAAATCAATATAAAACTCAATTTCTCATTCAGGAGGATGTCCAGGTAAATCCTCTGGAAACACAACAATATATTCTTTCATAATAAGTACATCCTCTACTTGAACATTCCATTAACCACGCATAGTTATTTCACTCTTTTCCTCCCCAATAATTGAATTTAGTAGATCTGCATGGGGTGGATCTATATAATAATCATATTGTGATGTTTCTTCTCTAGAGATAAGGTATTCCTTATCATCATCCTCAAAAATTGTAACCTCAATCTTCTTATAATAAATTTTTTGCATCATGGTTTGAAATCCAATCCATACCGAGGATTATATAAAATTTAATCATTGGTATAATGATGATATCATTATATAAAGAACGTTTGTATTCCCTAATGGGTATTGATTTTCAAAACATTTTTCCAATGGAACATCCCTTAAAAGTTTTGACTGAAAACTCCTTTATTAATAAAATTATAAATATCTAATTTTCTTAGCAAACTGGGATGATATGAAATAATGCGATGATCCAGAATTAAATAATGCATTAGGTAAATTTGAGGAAATCATTAAATAATCAGCCACCACATTATTCAGAGCTTCATCCTCAGCAATAGTGATCACATAAGTTGGGACTTTCTCCGTTGGACATTTAAGAGCTATGTTTCCATGCCACTTTGGACATTAATATTCATAATTCCCCATTTCTATAAAATTATACCATTGAAAATTTACTACCTATTTCTTTCCCTTGCAATCACAAGCTTGGTGGCCTTTTCCACAATACATGTATCAGACTCCCATTCCCTAAAGGACAGTATCGAGTAGTTTCTTTCTACATTTACTACAAGATAGAAATTCAACATTTCCCTTCTTCCACTTATTTAAATTTCAAGAGTATTCAACAGCTCTCTTCTTCTCTTTCATTTCTTTAATGTCGTAGGACATAGAGAATTATTTTTCTGACTTGATATCACTTTAGACAATATGTTTGTACAATGAGAAGTATTTTGAGTCTAATTCTCGAAGGATAAATCATTTTAACCCATCAAATAATCGTTAAATATTGATCCATGGGTTATGTATATAATCTACTTCATGTCTTTAAAACCATGTAATTTCAGCCTCATACTTTGTGACATTATCACCCTCTTATTTCCTTAGACATGGGAACTGCCTTTCCCTATCTGCTCGATGATCATGAGGAATGTATTTTTCTAAAAAAAGATGTTTATAATACCTATATTCCATATTAGATACTTCATCTTCTTCCTTTGTGTTTTTAATAAATTAACACCATTAATATTCATCTACCGTGTGTCGATAAACTTCCATGAGAACTTTTCCTTTTCATTACTCCCCAAAGCATGAAATATTTTATCTAAAGAATTTATCCATTTCCCAGCTACAAGTGGATTTTTAGCCCCATTTAATTTTTGTGGTTTTTTCCCCATGAAGCGGTCTCACATATATTCTCCATGTTTTGTATCAGGGTACTCTATAAAGGTAACGTTATTTTTCATAACCTCGGTCAGTTGTCCCAGTATGGTTATAAGCTATTCAACACTAGTTGAATAACCAGCTCTAATAAAATTATCTGGAGTGGGAGGGAAATACCTACATAGATGTCGTGTATTGGTACAGTTTCCATTCCTTCCACAAGGTTCCATTTATAAACAATCGAATACATTAGATTAGTTTACGAATCTCAATACATAATTCCAAACTAGTATAATACCTAACATTAATTGAATATTTTATGCATAAAATACATAATACTAAAAAAATGTTTTCTTTGAGGATGTATTTCCTCATAAATCCTTCACAATGGTTTGTAAAAAATGTGAATTATCCTAAGAATATGCCTTAAGAGTGTTGTAACCAAGAGTTCAGCAAGGCCCATTTTCGTGTAATAAGATACCCTGGGTTGATCCCAAAACACCTTGTTAGAGTTTTTACTCCTAGGTGCATCTCTTCCAAAGCCGCCTCTACCTTCTCATAATCAAACATTGATGCATTTCATAGAAAATACACAATATCTCTACATAACAAAAACTCTAGGATGTTCTTCTACACTAATCCTAAAAGTCTATCTTAGGGTAATGTTCTGTAATTAGAGTTTTTCTAAATATAGTTTCCATGGTTTGTACTAAACTTCCTCTAATACCAACTATAATTCCCTGACCATAGTTACCGAGAGTCATTGAATTATTACATAAACATGGCATGATAACAAGTGATTAAAACCTGAAATACAAATATGTTTAGTAGCCTTGGAAGTACTAGATACATATATAAGTTTTACAATACATCATGAAATAGAAAAACAACAATAATTTGTCTCCATTGAACACACTCATATACATTAGCATATTCCCATAGGTTAATTGAAAAATACTTCTTCTCATCTAGGGAAAAATAAAAAATAATAAAGGGCTGGGCTTAGATTCACAATAAAGATAAAAATATAAAGGAATCTTTCATAAATAAACTTAAACATTTAAGGAAACATATAAGACTAAAACATAAGCCATTTAAACATAAAATTCATCATAATATGGAAATTATAAATCAAATAATTCCAATTACATATTCACATGGATATTCTACTAATTTAATAATCACATGAAATATCAATATCCAATTTCATAATGATGGAATTCATAATGTCGTACGTCATAACCACATGGTCAAGCCCTCATGCCAAGAATAAAAACAAAATTTTTTAAAGTCCACGTGCCAAGACACTTGTTTGTCTCATGAGATCTACCGATGCATTGAGGATATATAATGGGCTCCACCTATCACTTACTAAGTCCAATACATTCCTCATATGAAAAGGTTGATACATAACATAAACATTTTTATTAAAACAGGCATAAGAAATTTAAATACATTAACCATAAACCATTAATTGTATAAAAATATCACATCCATAGTCAAACATATCACATCTCATTCAATAGAATACATAAGATAGTATGAAAATGAATAAACTTCAAATAAGTGTAAAATCCATCAATGGATGTTGACGTAGATAAAGTCAATACTTTTTGAGAGAAATATCTCTTTCTATTTTGAAATCATTTAAAAGTAACATAATTATAAAGGAAATCATTTATTTTGAAAATAATCTAATAATATTGTAATAGAAGCTTCAAAGGTGTTATAATAGTGTAAAATAGCTAAACTCACCGTATAAGTTAAAAACAATTCTTACCTTAAATTTTCAAAATGGTCATAAAGTACCTTCCTTGGAAAACGACGGAAAGATTCATTTAAAAAATTATAAAAAGTAAAACAAGGATATAAATAACTTTAACCCGTATTCTAGGAAATGGTGAATGTTGTTTGAAATATATTTTTATGAAACACAGATTTGGTGACAAAGAGGTCCCAGTAGATACTCATGTAAAAACAACCTCAGATAATGAAGAGATTGTAGAATTAACCCTTACCATGTACTTTTCCTTAGTTGAGGGTAGGCTAAACTCATGTATAATGGTGAATTTATTGTTATTAAATTATACAAGAACCACATATATAAATATTATATCATATATGATCTTCTAATATTGCATTTTAATTGATATTTCTGTAGTATAATTCTTTCGGGTGTTAAATGATTCATTTTCCATTATATTTTTTGTTATGTAGGTCATGTTTGTTATGGATAAGATGAATTTAATTCACATAAAAAATGATATTATGTTCTTAAATATTATTTTTTAATCATAAAATGAAATTTATTCTTGAATGGTTACGACGGGGAATGAATCTCATCACGTTCGTGGAGACAGTAATCCGTACATACACACGAGAGAGAATAACATTTTATTGATGGTGGAAACATATTTCATTGGATTGTATATCATATATACAGAATAATTAACATTTTATAATTATTATTTACATAAATTATACTCATTATTATACCCATCCAAATAATTGAGTGTTGAATAACAAACTACAGCACAACGTGCAGATGGTAATCCATACACACACATGTATGTTGACATTGTCATTGATAGGATGGATAGAATAGTGAATATGGTTTTAACATATTTATAATAACATTGAATTATGTAGAAGGTAATAGATTTATAATTTCTTTATGGAAACAACCAAGAAAGAGGAAGTGAAAGAAGAAAAGAAGTTTTAAAGAGGTGAAGAAATTATTACCTCATATTTGGGTGTTTCCTTTCGATTTAATCAAAAGTGATTCTTAGGTTTACTTTCTGAACAATGTAAGACCTCTATGTTGAAGTGAGGGTAGTTGGGAGTTTATTGGGGTTGGTTTTGGCTGATCCAAATGGATTTGGAGGTGTTATTTTGAGAGAAGAAGAAATAACCTATTATAAGAGAGGTGATGGTCACTTTATGAAAAGCTTAAAGTATAATTTTATTATACAATCATATTTTGTTTATAATAGATCCAAAAGGATTAATTTATAGTACAATGTGGTTTTGGGTAGAAAAACTCTCAACCAATAGGTTTTACACAGGTTTTGGTCACTTTATTAACCTTATCATTGTGATTTTTCTCTTAGTTAAAGAGTTTAACTTTTACCATGTATTATTGTATTATTATAATAATTTGTTAATAAAGTCACTAAAAATCCAAGAGAACACCAACTGGTTAATTATTAATATATATAAATTTATCTAAGAATTTTTTCTGAAAAATATAATTTTAGAAATATTATATCATTTAATAATATAATAGTTATTTTAAAAACTCATTTATGTCAATTTTGACACCATATGGTCTTTTGTTTTTGTGAAATTCAGAAAAACATTATCACATAGAGAAAAAATTATTTAACCAACCCTAAAGTGTCATATTAACCTATAAAATTCGTGGAATTCATCAAAAGCCTCTATTTAGTATTACATTAAAATTTATAATATCAATTATTTTAGTCGTTCAATAATAAAGTAATTACTGCATCATTATTGTGTCATAAATAAATTTAATTATTTAATGTCTAAATATTATAAATAAAAAAAATTATTTAGGAAATATTTTTAGCTTTATAATTAATATTTATAGACTAATTTATCATATGTATAACCCTATATTAAAAATGGTTTAGTTATTAAACATTGAATTTAACACTTTTAACACTTCATTAAATAAAATAATTATAAATGTGTTATTCTAATACAAGGGGACAAAAATGATAATATATTATTCCTAAGAGTTAGTTTTGTAGAATTAAACTTATACAATAGAATTATTACATGTTATAGGGTAATTATAATACAATTTTCAGCCTTAAATACCCAAATTACTTTCAATCGTGGTAAATAAAAGTAAAAACTTACTATTGTCCAAAAATTATTTTCATCTTATAGAACCACATCATACATACTGTTTTCAACTGTGTCTATAATATTTTTGAAATTCAATTCACAGAAGTGGTAAAATTACGTTTTAAGTAAATTTGCTAACATTCCTAGAAGGTGGGTAAAAGACGTTAAAAAATTCAAAAAAATATTATACATCTAACTTTATTATAAAATGAATCTAAATATTTAAATTAATCTTATATAGATATTTTGTATCCATTTTAACCTAAAATAAATTTAAATAAACTAATATATTTATTTAAATAAAAAAATGTTTTAAACCATAACCTAGTGGTTTTCACTATTCATAAAAAATTTAATGTTTCTAGAAAAATACAAAAAATTCACCCTAAGATATTTTTGATATTAAAAATCCAAAAATTAAGTCCATTTTAATAAATTAAATTTATAAAATTTTAAAAGAAGGGTATTACTATTTATAACGGCTAATATGATTGGTCGTGGTGTGTTAGAAATCAAAGTTGCGTACATTGCTAGCTATTGTATTATTCAGTGGGAAATATATCCTGGAATCATGGGGTGTTACATGTAATTACATGAATATAGGCTAGTTGGTGAAGTATTCGGAGAACAATAGCATTATGGTATGGGTCATGGAAGGAAGAAGGGATTACCAAACTTCCCTAGGATTGCTCATCCTGGGTAGATGGGGTTTTTTGTCTTATCCCAATAGAGGTCTGGAGATCAATGTTGATGGATCTTTCTTCCATGACTTTATTAGAGAAGAAGGCATTCTATGTGATAAAAGATGGTCAGTTCTAGTAGATTTCATCAACTTCTTTGTTCAATGTGAATCAACCATGGAAAAATCTGACTAAATTCTAAATGGATTGAACTTATGGTTTTATCATAATATCATCCTTTTCACCTTTGAAACTGAATCTTCATTCATTCAAAATTACAACCAAGGAATGTTAGCCACCACTGGTTCATCACATACCCCACATGTAGGAGGAAAAGAAATATTTATAACCGTGTGATAATTCTTCACAACTAGGGGAAGGGAATAAATTGGAGTATTTTCTTATCTCATGGGGATACCTAAATAATCCCCACAAGATTTTCTCTAGCTTGGAGTCTCTCACCATATGTTTGTTGACCTATTACACACTGAATCTATTAGATGAAAATAATTTGGACCACCCTATGCTTATTTTACATTATTCTGTTTGCTGAATATTTCCATTAATAAAATAATGTATCAGGTTTAGGTTTATAGTATCCTTTTCAAATAAGGAAATCCACACATTCACTATTTATATAATCTAGATGGTAAATTTGAATAATGTGTAACGACCCAATCTTTTCGAGTAGTATATTAACTTACTCTTAATGATTTAATAAGATGTTAATGGTTAATGCAGAAAGAGGAGTCCATGGATTCATCCAGTAGACTTGAACCTTATGAAGCCCACTTATCAGAGCTTGGGAAGGAGGTGACATCTTTGGGCTTCGCTTTGGACCAAGCCCAAGCTGAACTCCAGCGTGTCACGCTTGAGCGGAAACGCCTGCAGGAGAAGTTCAAGTTAGTAGAGATTACTACTAGGGCAATGTTATATGAGCCTCCCTCAGATAATCTCACCATAGCACACCTTACACTTAGGTCATATGCCGGTGTTATAAGGGGCTATGTGACGAGACCCTAGCTTCTTTGTGTAATCCTTTGGGATGAATGAATTAAGATTTCTTTCTTTAGTGATTTTTTTGAAACTTCAAATGTCCAGATAATTTTAGGATGTATTTTATTGATGAATTTTGAAAAAAATATATTTTAAAATATATATGTAAACCCTAAATAATTAATGATGTGTAATTATTTTCAAAAAATGGTCTTCTACAAAAGTGTTCAGTAAGGAATTTGGAGTCTAATAATATGAACTTAATTTTTGATGAATATTAAATTATAAATAATTATTTTACACTTAGGATTAGTAATGTGACCAAGTGGATTAGTAATTTCAGTCAAAGAAAGTTTTAATATAATTTAGACACTTAGATTAAGTAATGTGATTAAATAAAATGGGTAAATAAATGATTCATAAATTATTAGTCAAGTATTAGTTTTTTCGGGTGAATAGTGTATTTTAATTAAAAATTTAATTAAAAATGATTAGAAAATTATTTTTATAAAAAGGATTTTATTTTTGAACTCTGAGCATCGATATTATGTTATGGTAATTTTTGGGGATTTTTCTGAATTTTTTTTTCGATTAATAGTTTTTTTATTTAAAAATTAAATTAAAATTATTTAGAAAATTATTTTTATAATATGGTGTTCATAAATGTATTTAGAGCATCGATATTTGGTTAAGGTGAAATTTTGGGATTTTTCTCAGAAAGATGAATTTTTCAGTGAATAGTAAAAATGCAGTTTTAGGGTTTCGGTATGTTTAATGACATCATACCTGTGTCATGATGATGTCATGAGATATTTTAATGGTTTTACAGCCAAGGGTGATGAATTATTGTTTTGGGGGCCCCATGTGGCCTAAATCCATGGTAAATTCCAAGGGAGAGCACATGGTTTTGAGAAAAGCACTTGTGAGGTGTCCCTTGGCCATTAATGCCTTATCCCCTCACTTTCCCTATAAATACCCACCCTTTACTCCTTTAGTTTTCACTCCCAACTCTCCTCCAACGAAGTTCTGGTCTCCTTACCTCCCAAGGAGTCCTCTCAAGGTTCCCCCAAGCCCTGAAGGTCCAAACCTTTGAGTTTTAAGAGTTACGTTTTAAGGTAAGGGATCTGACCTCTCTCTTTCTTTTCATGTAATCTCTTTTATGTAATTCCTTTTTTGCTCCATGTTATTATGTGAGAGGATGTTCTTTTATACTCCTCTTACTGCCCGTTTCATGTTTATATGATGAGAGATCCCCTCTTACTCTCATCATTTCGTTTTATGAATGTTTAAGTGGCGCCGTTAGGCTGCCGAATTTTTAAGTGATTCTTTCACCCTTCTCATTTTTCAAGATCGATTTTCATGTCAAATCTTTCATGTTCCTTTTTATTATATTGGGGTATGACCTCTATATCTATCATACTGATCAATTATGATCATTTTATGAGAGACTCTATTTGATCTTGTCAAATCATTTTTTTATTGAAGTTAAGTGACGCTGTTAGGCTGCCGAATTTTCATAGGAGAAATCTTATTTTTCTCTCACTTCCATGTTTTTCATTTCATATGTTATATCTTTAATATTTCATTACCATGTTCTTAAATACCTTATATTCTGTCCCCGTACTGTTTTATGGATCATTTATGAGTGGGTGACCCATGTCCCCTCTCTTTTCAATGTTTTTTAAAACCTTGTAACATAGCCGTTATGCTGCAGAATTTTCGTCTCAAAATGCCTCTCTCTCTTTTCTCAAAAATTATTTTATGTTATAAAGTGAATAATCAAATCTCTTATTTCTACAAGTTTATTCACATATATATCAAAATTTTCTATTTTAAATTCTGGGATTTACATACATGGGGCCCGCATTCCCTTTCCGTGGGTTTAATGTGACGTAAAGATCATGTCTTTAAAGTAGTTTTTAAAAAATTATGATTATGAAATGAAACCCATTTATTTTGTGCTATATGGGTTATTTATGAAATATTTTATGATGATATATGTGGCTCACATGATAATAAAGTCAAATTTAAGGGTGCACCCTGATAGTGCTCTAATGCATTGGGTAATGATGTAACCACTAGAGATTACAATTTTCACGATACCTTGGTGAATAACATTGGTAATTTTCAAATGACACCTTGGGTATGGGCCTTGGTGATATGTTCATGATTTTCTATGTTAAATTATGTATCCACATCTTCAAGTTATGAAAAATGTTATTATTATTATGAAATGCCTCATGATTTCTTTCTCATGCCTTAAAGTTCTTTTCACGTCCTTATTGAAGTATATCAAGTTCACATGTAAAATGTTCCTCTTGTTTCCCTTACTGGGCCTTCTGCTCACCCTTTCTTTTGATGTATGTCCCTAGGTTATGAGAATTAGTAATGAACCTAGGATGAACTTAAGGAAAAGCCTTTCAAGTGTTTAAGAATAATGTTTTTTTGTTGTTTTCATGTATTATGTTCCTGGTTTCCAAGACACTAATCCTTATAGATCCTCAGTTTTGTGTAATGTAATGAAAGTTTATGTTATAAAAAGACGGGATGCTATAGTTGATATCAAAGGATGGTTTAGTTATTTGTGGAAATTAGGATATAAAAACTTTAGGAAGAACCCTATAGAAAAGTTTAAATATAGGAAAACTTCCTGGTATTTTGGTAAGTATTTAGTAAGTGGTTTATCAATCAAATACATCCCTGTCTGGATACGAGCAGGTAGAGGTGGCTCTAGCATAGATGTACATAGGGGTAAAACCCGAAAACACCGCTTTGAGATGGACTCGAATGGGAACTGGTGCACGATAACGGGCCTTGCTACACTCTTGGTTACGACACTCCCGGGGGATATGTTTGGTTAATCACAAGATTTTTATGAATAATTATTAAGGAATTATAGAGAAGTGTAATTGTCTAAGCATGAAGTCTTAGTTAAAAGATTCATAAATGAAATAAGATTCTCACTAAGGTTTTATTCTTTTAGAAAATGGCGGGAAATAGGAGGAACCGTGCTGATGGTGACCACAATGCACCATGTGCTGACAGCCCTCCGATGGAAGCTGGAATGGAAAAATTCATGCGAATGATGAACCAACTGACTCAAGTTATGAGTAATAACTTGAATCAAGCTGAGAGGCCGATCTCACCATGAAGGGAACAACTTCCGATTGAGTCCTTTATGCGTCAACGACCAACAACATTCAGTGGATCTACTGACCCATTGGTTACAGAACAATGGATAAGCTCCATTGAAAAGATCTTTTCTGTACTTCATTGTTCGGAACAAGAAAAAGTCACCCATGCTGTTTACCGCCTAGAGGGGGAAGCTGATCAGTGGTGGTTACTGATCAAAAACAGGAATCCATGAGGAGAGATGGAATCTATGGAGTGGGAAGAGTTCTGGGGAATATTCATTAATAGGTATTTCCCTCGTCCGATGAGAACGAGAATGGAGAAAGAATTTCTCGAGCTGAAGCAGAATGAGAATGAATCTGTTGGAACCTACGAGATGAACTTCACAAGGCTTTCCCGTTATACCTCAAGCTTTGTCATGGACCCTAATGGGAAAGTTGATAGATTCTTTGGCGGACTATGACCTCATCTACGGAAGAATCTAGCCAACAGGGACTACGATAGCTATGAAGAAATAGTTCGAAGTGGTATGAAAGTTGAACTAGAGTTTGGGGTGACACAGTGATCTCACAAATCTAATGAGAAGAAGAGAACTCTAGAACCAATCATGGGAAGAAGTTTTGATCAGGAAAGAGGTGGAATGCATATGCAACATGCCACATGCAATAAATGTGGGAAAAAGTATTCTGGGAACTGCTTGATCGGAAGTGGTAAGTGTTCTAGGTGTGGAAAACAAGGCCATATTTCTCAGAATTGTTGTAGTGATGTGAAGCCTCAATGTCCCAACACTAACGACAGAGGAAAGATGGTTCTGGCCCTACCCAAAGTCACATGCTTCAAGTGTGGAAAGCTTGGGCACTTTTCTAATCAATGTCCAAATCCGAGGGCGGTGGAGGGGAATCACCATCAACCTCAGCAGAGGACAAGGGAGCAAGGTCGTGCTTTCTCTATCAAAACTACTGAAGTTTAAGTTCCGAACGATGTGGTAGTAGGTACTCTTGTCGTCCTCTCAAAACTAGCAAGTACTTTATTTGATTCTGGTTCTACGCATTCCTTTATTTCCTCCAAGTTTGCAAGGAATATAGAATCAATCCTCGAACTGCTAGAGGTAGAGTTGTCAGTCAAGACTCCATGTGGGATTATCCTTACATCAACAGTATTTAGAGACTCTAGTGTTTACTTCAGTGAGCACAATCTTATCGCAAATCTAGTAGTCATTTCCATGATGGAATTCGACATTATACTAGGGATGGACTGTCTCTCAAAGTATAATGCTAAGATCAAATGAAGAAGTAAGGAAATCTCAGTAGTCATGAATGAACGACCTACAGTTATCTTCCAAGGAGAGATATCTCGAACTGATCCCTATCTAAAAGCACCTCCTATAGATTTCTTTATGGAGTTAATCGGTGATGATGAAGAAGGAAAAGGGGGCATACAAATAAAAGATGTTCCGATTGTTCAGGAATACATGGATGTATTTCCTGAGGAGTTACCTGGACCTCCCCCAGAAATAGAGGTAGAGTTATCCATTGAACTCGTACCTGGGTCTCAACCGATATCAAAGACTCCATATAGAATGGAAAATGTGGAGCTAGAAAAGTTAAAGAAACATCTCCAAGACTTGTTGGAGAAGGGGTTTATCCGACCAATTGTGTCTCCTTGGGGAGCACCAGTTCACTTTTTGAAGAAGAAGAATGGATAAATGGGGCTATACATTAATTATAGAGAACTGAATGGGATCACAGTGAAGAACAAATATCCTCTTCCAAGAATTGATGACTTATTTGACCAACTTCACGGGGCTCAATTCTTCTCTAAGATTGACCTTCGATCTGGTTATCATCAACTGAGGGTGAAGAAGGAAGATATTCCAAAGACTGCCTTCCGATCATGATATGTGCATTATGAGTTTACTGTTATGCCATTCGGCTTGACTAATGCTCCTGCTATTTTCATGGATTTGATGAATATAGTCTTTAAGGACTACCTTGATAACTTTGTGGTAGTTTTTATTGATGATATTTTGATATATTCAAAAAGTAGTAAGGAGCATGAAGATCATCTGAGGGTTATTTTGAAAACTCTATGGAAGGAGAGGCTCTTTGGAAAGTTCAGCAAGTGTGAGTTTTGGTTACAACACGTGTCTTTCTTGGGGCACATCATAACCAATGAAGGAATCTCGGTTGACCCTGCAAAGACAATGGTTGTGGAGGAGTGGCCTCAACCCACAACAGTAACTGAGATTCGTAGTTTCCTGTGTTTAGCGGGATATTATAGGAGGTTTGTGAAAAACTTTTCACAGCTTTCTAATCGACTAACCAAGTTGACTCGAAAAGGGGTTATGTTCATCTGGACAAAGGAATGCGAGGAACGTTTCCAAGAGCTGAAGAAGAGATTGGTTACTACACCTATGATAACACTACCCTCTATCGGAGAAGGATTCATTATTTTTAGCGATGCATCTCTGAAAGGGCTTGGGTGCGTCCTCATGCAAAATGACAAGGTAATTGCTTATGCATCTCGACAGTTGAAGATTCATGAGCAGAATTATCATACTCATGATCTAGAGTTATCAGCAGTTGTTTTTGCTCTAATGATATGGAGGCACTATCTTTATGGGGAGAAATGTGATATATACACCGACCACCAAAGTTTAAAGTATATTTTCACGCAGAAAGAATTTAACATGAGACAAAGGAGATGGTTGGAGCTTATTAAAGGCTATGATTTTTCAATTCATTATCACCCTGGAAGAGCAAAAAATGTCGCGGATGTGTTACGCAGGAGAGATCTTGTTGTTCTGGAAACAATGAGGATCCTAGGAGATCCCTTTATTAAAGATCTAGTAAAACTGGACATGGGAATTATAAGGAAAGGGATATCATAAACCCTATCCCAAATGATTTCTCAACCTTCATTACTAGAGATGAGCAAGAATGCTCAAATAGAAGATCCTTTGCTGCAGGAGAAGTTGGAGGCTGTAAAAGATGGGAAGTTCCCTAATTTCAAAATTGATCAAGAAGGTGTATTGAAATATCGTACAAGACTATGTGTTCCATCTATTCCGGAGATAAAGAAAGAACTAATGGATGAAGCCCATAGATCTACTTTATCTATACATCCGGGAATCACTAAAATGTATAGAGACCTTCGTGATCATTATTGGTGGGATAACATGAAGAGGGAGATTGCTGATTACACTATAAGGTGCCTGGTGTGTCAGCAAGTAAAGGTAGAACGAAAAATTCCTAAGGGGGTATTACAACCGCTACCCATACCAGTATGGAAGTGGGATAATATCACTATGGAATTTGTAACTGGTCTCCCGAAAATATCCAAAGAAAACAATGAGATATGGGTTATTGTGGACTGTCTCACCAAGACCGCCCATTTTATCTCTATTCAGGAATATTTCTCCCTTGATCAACTTGCCAAGATATATGTGAAGGAAGTGGTAAGGCTGCATGGGGTACCTCTATCCATCGTGTCTGATCGTGATCCAAGATTCACATCAAAATTCTGGAGAAGTCTTCAACATGCTCTGAGTACTGAATTGAATTTTAGTACGGCCTATCATCCTCAAACTGATGGCCAATCTGAAAGGACTATTCAAACACTCGAATACATGCTGAGATTATGGTCAATGTAATTTAAAGGTGGATGGGATCAACACCTCCCATTAGTTGAGTTCTCCTATAACAACAGCTTCCATTCGAGTAT
This sequence comes from Viscum album, assembly GCA_963277665.1. Lineage (NCBI taxonomy): Eukaryota > Viridiplantae > Streptophyta > Magnoliopsida > Santalales > Viscaceae > Viscum > Viscum album. The sequence continues at coordinate 286,870,573 of OY728139.1, forward strand.
TCAGATGGCACCCTATGAAGCTCTGTATGGAAAGAGATGTAGAACTCCTACTTGTTGGGATGAACTGGTGAGAGAAAGCTTCTTGGGCCTGATCTTGTGCAAGAGATGACAGAACAGGTTAATGCCATCCAACAACACATAAAGGCTGCTCAGAGTCGGCGGAAGAGCTATGCTGACAATCGTCGAAGGGACTTGGAGTTTGGTGTTGGCGACAAAGTCTTCCTTTGAATTTCTCCATGGAAGAGAGTCATGCGGTTTGGGAAGAAAGGAAAGCTCAGCCCTAGGTACATTGGCCCCTATGAAATCCTTGATCGCATAAAAGCAGTGGCCTATCGTCTAGCACTTCCACCGAACCTAGCTCAAGTTCACGATGTCTTCCATGTATCTCTCTTGAGGAAGTATATACCCGACCCTTCGCATGTACTGAACCCAGAGGTGGTACAACTGGAACATGACCTATCTTATGAGGAGCATCCAGTGGAGATCTTAGACCATAGAGACAAGGTTCTACGAAACAAGACTACCCACCTTGTGAAATTGTTGTGGAGGAATCATAAATATGAAGAACCGACTTGGGAGCCTGAGGAAACAATGAAGCAAAAGTACCCTCACCTTTTTTACTAGGCCTAAAGTATAAATTTTGGGGGTGAAATTTCTTAAGGGGGGAATAATATAACGACCCAATCTTTTTGAGTAGTATATTAACATACTCTTAATGATTTAATAAGATGTTAATGGTTAATGCAGAAAGAGGAGTCGATGGATTCATCCAGTAGACTTGAGCCTTATGAAGCCCACTTATCAGAGCTTGGGAAGGAGGTGGCATCTTTGGGCTTCGCTTTGGACCAAGCCGAAGACGAACTCCAGCGTGTCAAGATTGAACGGAAATGCCTACGGGAGAAGTTCAAGTTAGTAGAGATTACTACTTGGGAAATTTTATCTGAGCCTCCCTCCGATTCTCTCACCATAGCACACCTTACACTTAGGTCATATGCCGGTGTTATAAGGGGCTATGTGACAAGACCCTAGCTTCTTTTTGTAATCCTTTGGGATGAAGGAATTAATATTTTTTCTTTTAGTGATGTTTGTAAACCTTCAAATGTCCGGATAATTTTAGGATGTACTTTATTGATGAATTTTGAAAAAAATATATTTTAAAATATATATGTAAACCCTAAATAATTAATGATGTGTAATTATTTTCAAAAAGTGGTCTTCTACAAAAGTGTTCGGTAAGGAATTTGGAGTCTAATAATATCAACTTAATTTTTGATGAATAGTAAATTATGAATAGTGATTTTACACTTACGATTAGTAATGTGACCAAATGGATTAGTAATTTCACTCAAAGAACGTTTTAATATAATTTAGACACCTAGATTAAGTAATGTGATTCAATAAAATGGGTAAATAAAGGTTTCATAAATTATTAGTCAAGTCTTAGTTTTTTCGGGTGAATAGTGTTTATTAATTAAAAATTTAATTAAAAATGATTAGAAATTTTTTTTTATAAAAAGGTCTTTATTTTTTAACTCAGAGCATCGATATTATGTTATGGTAATTTTTGGGGATTTTTCTGAAAAAAACCAATTTTCGATGAATAGTGTTTTTATTTAAAAATTAAATTAAAATTATTTAGAAAATTATTTTTATAAAATGGAGTTCATAAATGTATTTAGCACATCAATATTTGGTTAAGGTAAAATTTTGGGATTTTTCTTAGAAAGATGAATTTTTCAGTGAATAGTAAAAATGCAGTTTTAGGGTTTCAGTATGTTTAATGTCATCATAACTGTGTCATGATGATGTCTTGATATATTTTAAGGGTTGTCCAGCCAAGGGTGATGAATTATTGTTTTGGGGGCCCCATTTGGCCTTACTCCATGGTAAATTCCAAGGGAGAGCACATGGTTTTGAGAAAAGCACTTGTGAGGTGTCCCTTGGCCATTAATGCCTTGTCCCCGCACTTTCCCTATAAATACACACCCTTTCCTACTTTATTTTTCACTCCCAACTCTCCCACAACGCAGTTAGGGTCTCCTTACCTCCCAAGGAGTCCTCCCAAAGTGCCCCCAAGCCCTCAAGGTCCAAACCATTGAGGTTTAAGAGTTACGTTTTAAGGTAAGGGATCTGACCTCTCTCTTTCTTTTCATGTAATCTCTTTTATATCATTCCTTTTCTCCTCCGTGTTCTTATGTGAGAGGATGTTCTTTTATATTCCTCTTACTTCCCTTTTCATGTTTATATGATGAGATATCTCCTATTACTCACATCATTTCGTTTTTTGAATGTTTAAGTGACGCCGTTAGACTGTCGAATTGTTAAGTGATTCTTTCACCCTTCTCATTTTTCAAGTTCGATTTTCATGTCAAATCTTTCAAGTTCCTTTTTATTATGTTGGGGTATGATCCCTATATCTACCATACTGATCACTTATGATCATATGATGAGATACCCTATTTGAGCTTGTCAAATCAATTTTTTATTGAAGTTAAGTGACGCCATTAGGCTACAGAATTTACATAAGAGAAATCTTATTTTTGTCTCACTTAAATGTTTTTCATTTCATATGGTATATCTTTCAAATTTCATTACCATGTTCTTAAATCCCTTATATTATATCCCCCTACTGTTTTATGGATCATTAATGAGTGGGTGACCCATGTCCCCTCTCTTTTCAATTTTTTCTAAAACCTTGTAACATAGCCGTTATGCTGCAGAATTTTCGTCTCAAAATGCCTCTCTCTCTTTTCTCAGAAATTATTTTATATTATAATGTGAATACTCAAATATCTTATTTCTACAAGGGTATTGACATATATATCAAAATGTTCTACTTTAAATTCTGGGATTTACATACATGAGACCCACTTTCCCTTTCCGTGGGTTTAAAGTGACGTAAAGATCATGTCTTTAAAGCAGTTTTTAAAACGTTATGATTATGAAATGAAACCCATTTATTTTATTCTATATTGGTTATTTATGAAATGTTCGATGATGATATATGTGGATCACATGATAATAAAGGAAAATTTAAGGGTGCACGCTGATAGAGCTCCAATGCATTGGGTAATGATGTAACCACGAGAGATTACAATTTTCATGATACCTTGGTGAATAACCTTGGTAATTTTCAAATGACACCTTGGGGATGGACCTTGGTGATATGTTCATGATTTTATATGTTAAATGATGTAGCCACATATTCAAGTTATGAAAAATTTTATTTTTATTTTGAAATGCCTCATGATTTCTTTCTCATGCCTTAATGTTCTTTTCATGTCCTTATTGAAGTATATCAAGTTCACATGTAAAATGTTCCTCTTATTTTCCTTACTGGGCCTTCTGCTCACCCTTTCTTTTGATGTATGTCCCCAGGTTATGAGATGCAGTAATGAACCTAGGATGAACTTAAGGAGAATCCTTTCATGTGTTTAGTAAGAATGTTTTTTTGTTGTTTTCATGTATTATGTTCCTGGTTTCCAAGACACTAAACCTTAATGATCCTCAGTTTTGTGTAATGTAATGAAAGTTTATGTTATAAAAATACGGGATGCTATATAATTTCTCTAAAATTTAAAATTGAACTGAATTTTTTTAGACCTTTATGTTATTTTATATTCTTGAATACTAAAATATAATTGTTTCATTGATATTTTATCCATTGAAATTGTTTTTTATTAATAAAGATGATAAATAAAAATATTATTTCTTTTTGAAATTTATATAAAACATGGTATGGTTGGAACATATAGTAGTTTTATTGACATTATTTTCTATTGATGGATTGATTTGATTAATGAAAATATCATTAGGATGATTTGGAAAACAGTTGGAATTGATTTAGAGATTATTTTCATATGTTTGAATCCCTATTTACATTATTTAATATATTCCTTATTTTCATTCGTGTTCATATTATTTAAATCCATTTGGTTATATTTTTTTCTATTAGGTTATTGGAATAAAGGTTTCATAGTTCCAAAGATTATATAATGGAATTTAAATAAATAATTGTAACACCCCAATCTTCCACAACATGTTCCCCTTTGATTAATATAGTAGTGTGCGATGTATGAAATTCCATGTTCAGGCACACCACAAACTATCAAACTAGATGTTTAAAAAAATTGTTATGAATAGTAATTTTAACACCCCGACCCCAGTTACCCAGAGTCAGTGCATTATTACATAACATTGGCATGATCACAAAAGATAAAGTCTCAAAATAACGATTAGTTTAGTAGACTTGGAATCACTAGACACATTCATAAAGGTTACATTACATCATAAAGGGAATACTACAACAACATCTTGTCTCCTCACTCATATTCCCTTATACTATCCCTGTAGGTCATTAATGAAATACTTCTTCACATCATAGGAAAAATAAAACATAGAAAGAGGTGGGCTCAGATGTCCAGTAAGGATAAACATATAGCGGAAACTTTCATAAATAGGTATAAACATTTAAGGCAATGTATAAGTAAAACAAAAGCCTTTTAAACTTGAAATTTAGCATAATATGGCCGAAATAAAATGAAATAATTCCATTTACTTATTCACATGGATATTCTACAAATCAAATAATCACATGTAATATCAATAACCACTTTCATAATGATGGAATGCATAATGCCAGACTATCATAACCACATAGTCATGGACTTGTGCCAAGACTACAAATAAGATGTTGTCAAGGCCTTGTTCTAAGAAACTAGTTTGTCTCATGCGACCTACTAAAGCATCTAGGAGCTATAGCAGGTTCCACCCGTCACTTATTAAGTCCAATTCATTTTTCATACGAACAGGTTTAAACATAACATAAACATTCGTATTAAAACTAGCATACAAAATGTCAATACTTTCTCCATAAACCATGAATGGTATAAAAATAACACATCCACAGTCAAACATATCACAAAACCTTCAATACAATATGGATGTTTTGTATCATAATAAATAAACTTAAGATAAGCTTAAAATCCATCAAAGGATGTTGACATAGATGGAATCAAAACTATTTGAGAGAAATATCTCTTTCTTTGGAATCATTTTAAAAGTCAAATTATCATAAAATAAAAAATTTACTTTCTAAATATTCTTATAATCTTGTAAGGGAAGCTTCGAAAATTTTATAATGGCGGAAAATAGCCGCACCCTTCATATAAGTTAAAAAAATTCTCTCTTTCCTTAATTTTGTCGAAAAGGATAAAAAGGACCTTGTTTGGAAAATGACAGAAAGATTCATTTATAAACTTCTTATAAAAGGCCATCAAGGGTATAAATTAATTTAACCATTAGTCTATAAAATATTAAGAATGATTTGAAATACAGTTTTATGAAACAAGGATGTGGATAATAAAAAGGTCCCAGTAGATAATTACGTATAAACATCTCGGATAATGAAGAGATTGTGAAATAATCCCTTAACTTGCACTTTTCCTTGGTTGAGGGTAGGTTAAACTCCTGAATAATGGTGAAATAATTTCTATTAAATTATACAGGAATCATATACATTAATATGATATCATATATGATCTTTTAATATTGATTTGTTAATAATATATTAGTATTATCATCATTTCGGGTGTTAATAGATTCGTTTTCCTTTATATTCTTTGTTATGTCGGCCATATTTTTTATGGATGGGATGTATATTATTCATATCTAGAATGATATCATGTCTCTAAAAATTATTTTTAATCACCAAATGAAATTGAGTCTTGAATGGATATGATGGGGAATGAATCTAATCGCATTCGTGGAGATGGTAATCCGTACGTACGCATGAGCGACAATATCATTCTTTTGATATTAAACTAATATATAATTGGATGGTATATCAATATACAGAATAATTATCATGTTATATTTATTATTTACATGTATTAAACATCATTATTATACCTATCCAAATAATAATGCATTGAATAACAATTACACCACGACGTGGAGACGGTAGGCCGTACGTACGCACGTATGGTGACATGTCATTCAACGGATGGATAGAATACTGATTATGGTTGTACCATATTTATAATAACATGAAAACATATAAAATATACTGGAGTTATGATTTTATAAAGGAAATAACAATGAATGAAGAAGATGAAGAAGAAAGGAACTTGAAAGAGGGTGGTGAAAACATTATATCTTCTTCGGTTTCTTCCTTTTGATTTGATCAAAAGGGCTCCTTATGATGGATTTTTTATCAAACTAAGGCCACTAGGTTTAAGTGAGGGATGTTTATAGAATATTTGGTCAGGGGTTGGATTAGACAAAAGGGTTTTAAGGTGTGAATTAGAGAGAAGGGGGAGTCCCCTTTTATAAGAAGGGTGAGGGGGACCATTAGAAAAGCTAGAAATATTATTTTATAATAAATTCATATTCAGTTTATAATAGCTCCAAAGTGGATTATTTAAAGTTTGAGGTGGGTTTTGGTATCAATCATTTCAAACAATATATTTTAGATAGGTTTGGGTCAAAATATTAACCTTATCATATAAATTTAACTCTTACATAAATTATTTGACATTTACCATGTCTCTTTGTATTTTGATATAATATAGTTAATAAACATACTATGTACCTCAAAGAGACCCTCAAGTGGTCAATAAATGATACACCTATAATTATATAATTCCTTTTGCCGAAACTTAGAGTTTTTGGAATTGAATATTAATAAATAATATAATATTGGTTTTAAAACCACTTTTATGTCAATTTTGACACTATTGGGTATTTTGTTTTTGATAATTTCATAACAACATTATTACTTCGAAAATAATTTATATAACAAATCCTAATATGTCATATTAACCTAAAAAATCATTGTAATTCATAAAAAGTTTCAAATTATATTTATTTTGATATTTATAATATGAATTATTTTAATATTTCATTAATTAGGTAATTACTGCATCACCATTGTGTCATAAATAAATTAAATTATTTAATGTATAAAAATTATAAATAAAATATCCTTATGTAGGAAATCTTTTTATATTTATAATGAATATTTAGAATCGAATTTATCTTATGTTTATCTCTATATTAAAAAAAAATTAGTTATTAAACATTGATTTTAATTCGTTTTACTCTTATTTGAATTAAATAATAATAAATGTCTTAATCTAACCAATGTGGAAGTAAATGATAATATTTTATTTCGAAGGTTGTTTTTGTTTGAGATACACTTGTACAATATAATTAGGACATGTGTTAGGGTAATATTAATATAATTTTTTTCCTTAATTACCCTATTTATTTTTAACTGTGGTAAATAAAAGTAAAAAGATACTATTCACCAAAAAATATTTTTATCTTATTGAACGTTTTTTTACTCCTTTTTATTAACCGTGTCTCACTAATTTCTGAAATTACACTCATAGAAGAGTTAAAATTATGTTTTATGTGAATTTCCAAGTTCTTCAAGGAGGTTGGTAAAAGACAGTGAAAAGTTCCATAAAATTATTCTATATCTAAAATTAGTCTAAACTAACTCCAATGAATTACATTGAACTTATATAAGTATTATGTATCTATTTTTACCTTAATTAAATTTCAAAAAAGTAAATAATTATTTAAATAAAAACTCGGTTTTAAACTATAACTCAGTGTTTTGTCACTATTCATCAAAAATTGAATGTTTTCAGAAAAATACCAAAAATTTACCCTATTCTAATTTTGATATTCAAAATCCAAAAAATGAAGTCCATTTTGAAAGATAATATTTATAAAATTTCAAAAAGTGTGTATTACTATTCATAACGGCTTGTTTGATTAGTTGTGGTGTGTTTTGGAACAGGAAGTTGCGTACAACACATGCTACTGTATTATTCGAAGAGAAGCGTACCATGGAAGCTTGGGGTGTCACATTCTCCACTCCTTCAAATAATTTCTTCTTTGAAATTTCTAGAATACTACTACATGAAAAGACTCGGGTGATTCTTCATTATACGTTCCTCGGGTTCCCACGTTGCCTCTTCCATTTTATGGTTTCTACATAGAACATTTACCAGATGAGTCATCTGGTTTCACAGCACTTGTTCTCTTGTATCATGAATCCTGGCGGGCTCTTTGCAATAAGACAGATCTGGTTCATATTCTATTTACTCATAATTATGTACATGCATTGGTTCATGCATGTATTTTCTCAACATTGATACATGGAACATATCATGAACTTTGGAGAGACTTGGCGGCATTGCAAAAAAGTATGCTACCGCCTCAATTCGTTCTAGAATTTTGAAATTTCCTATGTACCTAGGACTCAATTTACCTTTCTTACCGAAAGGTATAACTCCCTTCCATGGAGATACCTTCATGAAAACATGATCTCCTACCTAAAATTGAAAATCCTTCCTTCAGTTGTCAGTATAGCTCTTCTTCCTAATTTGAGCTTCTTTGATGTGGTTTTGGATTACCTTCACCTTCTCCATCGTTTCCTCCACCAGTTCTGGGCCTACATGTTTTCTATCAACAACATCATCCCAACAGGTTGGTGTCTGAAAACTCTTTCCATATAACGCTTCATATTGTACCATCCAAATACTTGAATGGAATCTATTCTTATAGGAAAATTATACTTGAGGTAAATATTGTTCCTATATACCTTGAAAGTCAAGTTTTCAAGATCTCAACATGTCTTCTAAGGTTTGAATAGTCCATTCTGATTGTCCATCTGTTTGAGGGTGGCAGGCAGTGCTCAAACAATGTTCAGTATCCAATGCCTTCTAAACACTTTTCCAGAATCATGAAGTAAAACGGGGATCACGATCGGAAACAATTGATAGGGGTACTCCATGAAGTATCACAAATTCATTAATATATAGACTTTCTAGACGTTTAGGTGTTAAATCTTCCCTTATAGAAAGAAAATGTGTTGACATGGTAAGACGATCAACAATGACCCATATTGCATCGTTCCTTCTAGGAGTCTTCGGTAGTCCCATGACAAAGTCCATCATTATATTATCCCATTCCAACTCTGGTATGGGAAGAGGTTGCATGACTCCTCCAGGCTATTGCCTTCTATCTTTCACATGTTGACAAACAATACATCTTGACAAAAAATAAGCAATCTCCCTCTTCATGTTGTCCAAACAAAAATGTTCCTTCAAATCTCTATTAATTTTGGTGCTCCCATGGTGTATAGAGAAGCTGGAACTATGAGCATCGTCCAACAATTACCTTTTTAGATAAGGTATATTGGGAACACAATATCTCTTCCCAAATTACAAAATTCCACCTTCATATACAATGTCACTCAATCTCCCATCATTGACAACTTTAATCCTTTTTTTAAACTCTTCATCATCAGTCTGAGAACCCTTTATCCTTTCTAGTAAAGATTGTTTGGAAACAATTTGAAAAAGAATTGATATTTCACCTTCTATGGTGATTCCCATATCCATCTTTACTAGATCTACGTATATAGGATCCTTTTCAACTCTCATATTGTTCAAAACTCCCTGATCCTTTCAACTCAAAGCATATTCCACCTTATTTTCCTTCCCCAGGTGGTAATGTATGATGCAATTACAATCCATGAGTAGTTCAACCATCTCCTTTGACTCATGTTGAGATATTTATATGATAAAATATACTTCAAACTCTTGTGATCAGTATAAATAATACATTTTCACCATAGAGATAATTTCTACATATCTTCAAAGCAAAGATTACAACATCTAACTCATGATCATGAGTATGATAGTTTTTCTCCTGAATAATCTACTGTCGTGATGAATAGGCAATAACTCTATCATTACGCATAAGGACACAACCATGTCCTTTCTTCGATGCATCACTATAAATAATGAACCCATCATTCCCCGATGGTAGAGTCAATATAGGGAATTTACTAATCTTCTCATCAGTTCTTCAAAAAATTCTTCACACTCTTCTTTCCAAACAAATTTAACCCATTTACGAGTGAGCTTTGTTAATGGGTTATCCAATCGAGAAACATTCTGGATGAAATGCAGATAATAACCTGCTAAACCATTAAAACTGTGTACCTTAGTTATACTCATCGGTGCTGGCCATTCGTGGATTGCCTTGGTCTTAGAAGGATCAAAATATATTCCATCATTGGAGAAAATATGTCCAAGAAAAGAGATCTCGTGAAGCCATAATTTACACTTGCTAAAATTTACATATAATTCATGTATTCTAAGAGACTTTAGTATAATGTGCAAGTGATTTTCATGATCTTCATAGATTTTGGAATATAAAATGATATCATTAATAAATACCACCACAAAATCATCGGGATATTCCTTGAAAAATCTATTTATTAGATCCATGAATACGGAGGGTGAATTAGTCAATCCAAAAGGCATTACTCTAAACTCGTAATTCCCGTACCTGGTTTGAAATGCTGTATTTGGAATGTCTTCCTTCTTCACACACAATTTATGGTATCCAGATCAAAGTTAAATATTTGAAAAGTATTGAGCTCCATGAAGTTGGTAAAATAAACCATCAATGCGGGGTAGGGGATACTTGTTCTTTATTGTTATAGCATTGATTTCTCTGTAGTCAATACGTAACCTCATAGATCCATCTTTCATCTTAACAAAAAGGATAGGGGATACTATTGGAGAAACACTAGGGTGAATAAATCCCTTATTACTCAATTCCTCTCGTTTTTTCTTTAGTTACACAAATTCCACAGTGTCCATTCTATAAGGGGTCTTTGATATGGGCCTTGATCCATGTATTAAATCAATGGAAAACTCAATTTCTCATTCTGGAGGATGACCCAGTAAATCATCTGGAAACACATCATCATATTCTCTCACAATAGGTACATCCTCTATTTGAAAATTATTTTCCTTACCCACAGTTATTTCATTCTCTTCCTCCCTAATAACTGAATTTAGTTGAGATGCTGGTGGTGGATCTAGGTAACAATCAGGTGGTGACGATTATGCTCTAAAGATAAGGTGTTCCTTATCATCATCATAAAAAATCGTAACCTCCTTCTTCTTATAATAAATCTTCACATCATGGTCCGAAATCCAATCCATACCAAGTATTATATCAAATTAAATCATGGGTATGGTGATGAGATCAGCAGATAAAGAACATTTATATGCCCTAGTGGGGACAGATCCAAAGAACTTTGTAGCAATGATACTTCCCTTAGGAGTTTTAACTGAAAACTCCCTTATTAAATAAAATTGGAAATATCTAATTTTCATAGAAAACATGGAAGATATGAAACAACATGATGATCCAAAATCAAATAATGCATTTTATAAACTTGAGGAAACCATTAAATTACCTGCCACCACGTCTTTCGGAGCTTCTACCTCAGCAGTAGTGATAGAATAAGCTTGGTCTTGATCCCTTGGCCTTTTCTGAGGTATTCTCCCCTTATGATTAGGACATTCATTTTCATAATTTCTCATCTCCATGAATTTGTATCATTTAACATTAGTAGGTTCATTCTTCCCCTTGAAATCATGAGCTTGGTGGCATTTTCACCACACTTGTAATAGACTCCCATTCCTTTCAAGAAAGTACGGGGGTGTTTCTTACCACAATTACTGCAGGATAGATAATCAACTTTTGCCTTATTCCCTTTATTTCCATTTCCAGAGTGATCACCAGATCTCTTCTTATCTTGCTTTGCATTAAAGTGGTAAGACTTAGAGAATTATTTTTCTGTCTTGATAGCACATGAGACAAAATATTCGTACGACGAGAAGGATTGTGACACTAATGCTTGATGAAGAAATGGTTTTAAACCATAAAAGAAACGATCAATATTACATCCTGGGTTATGTATATAATCTCCATCATACCATGCAAACCTTGTAAATTTAGCCTCATACTTTACGACATTCTCATCCTAGTTTTGTCTCACACTCAGAAATTGCCTTTCCATATCTTCTCGATGGTCATAAAGAAATTATTTTTACAAGATATGATCTTTGAACTCCCTCCATTCCATATTAAATACTTCATCATCTTCCTTTTTATTTTGAATTGATGACCACTAATGATCAGCATCTCCAGTGAGGCGGTAAACTGTCGTGATAACTTTTTCCCTTTCACTACTCCCCAAGGCATGTGATATTTTCTCTAAGGAATTTTTCCATTGGTCAGTTACTAAGGGATTTGTACACCCATTGAATATTGGTGGTTGTTGCCTCATGAAGCGGTCTAACATTGATCCTCCATTCTGCGGATTAGGTTGCACCATACGGGTAAGGTTATTATTCAAAACCTGAGTGAGTTTTCGTAGTATGGTGATAAGCTGATCAGCACCAGTTGAATCACCAGCTCCAATATAATTATCTTTTGCAGGAGGGAAATCCCAACCTGGAGTGTGTGCATTGGTATGATTTCCATTCCTTCCACTAGGCACCATTTCTAAACAATGGCATAAACTAGAGCAGTTTATGAATCAAAATTGATAATTACAAAATTGTAAAACACTTAACATAAATTGAAGATTTTATGTATATAATACATAATCATAAAAAATTTCTCTGAGGATGTATTTACTCATAAACCCTTCATAATGGTTTGTAATGAATCTTGGAATTATCCTAATCATATCCCCCAGGAGTATCATAACCAAGAGTGCAGCAAGGCCTGTTGTCGTGGACCAGCTCCAGTTCGAGTCTAGCTCAAAGCGGTGTTTTTGGGTTTTACCCCTACGTACATCTGTGCCAGTTCCGCCTCTACCTACTCGTATTTAATAGGGATGTATTTTTCATAAAAATCACAAAATCTATACAATACCAAAATTCTAGGAAGTTATTATATACTAATCCTCATTGTCCATTGTAGTTATATGTGCTCTAATAAGAGTTTATCTAAATCTAGCTTCCAAGGATTGTACGAATCTTCCTCTGATACCAACTGTAATACCCCAGCCCCAGTTACCCAGAGCCAGTACATTATTATATAACATTGGCATGATCACAAAAGATCAAGTCTCGAAATATGAATTAGTTTAGTAGCCTTGGAATCAATAGATACATTCATAAAGGTTACATTAAATCATAAAGTGAAAAATACAACAACATCTTGTTTCCACACTCATATTCCCTTATACTATCCCTACAGGTCATTCATAATATACTTCTTCACATCCTGAAAAAAAAATTAAACATAGAAAGGGGTGATATTAGATGCCCAGTAAGGACAACAATATAGCGAAAACTTTTATAAATAGGCATAAACATTTAAGGAAATGTATAACTAAAAAAATACTTTTAAACATGAAATTTAGCCTAATATGGAAGAAATAAAATTAAATAATGCCATTTACTTATTCACATGGATATTATACTAATCAAATAATCACATGCAATATCAATAACCACTTTCATAATGATGGAATGCATAATGTCAGACTATCATAACCACATTGTCAAGGCCTTGTGCCAAGACTAAAAATAAGATTTTGTCAAGGCCTTATGCCCAGACACTAGTTTGTCTCATGAGACCCACTGATGCATCAAGGAGCTATAGCGGGCTCCACCCGTCACTTATTAATTCCAATGCATTCCTCATATGAACATGTTTAAACATAACATATACATTCGTATTAAAACTATCATACGAAATGTCAATACTTTCTCCATAAACCATGAATGGTAAAACAATTACACATCCATAGTCAAACATATCACAAAACCTTCAATAAAATATGGATGTTTTGTATCATAATAAACAAACTTCAAATAAGCTTAAAATCCATCCAAGGATGTTGACATAGATGAAGTCAAAACTATTGGAGAGATATATCTCTTTGTTTTGGAATCATTTTAAATGTCACATTATCATAAAATAAAACATTTACTTTGAAAATATTCTTATAATCTTGTAATGTAATATTCGATGATTTTATAACGACGAAAAATAGCCGCACCCTCTATATATGTTAATAAAGATATTCTTACCTTAATTTTGTCGAAAAGGTTAAAAAGGACCTTTTTTGGAAAATGACAGATGGATTATATTATAGACATCTTATAAAAAGTCAAGAAGCATATAAATTACTTTAACCAATAGTCTACAAAATAGTAAAAATGATTCTAAATACATTTTTAAGAAACATGGATGTGGATGATAAAGAGGTCCCAGTAGATAATTACGTATAAATAACCTCAGATAATGAAGAGATTGTGAAATAAACCCTTACATTGTACTTTCCTTGGTGGAGGGTAGTTTAACCTCCTATATAATGGTGAAATAATTGTTATTAAATTATAAAAGAATCATATACATTAATATGATATCATATATGATCTTTTAACATTTATTTGTTAATAATATCTTAGTATTATAATCGTTTCGGGTGTTAACAGATTCATTTTCCATTATATTATTTGTTATGTGAGCCATATTTTTTATGGATTGGATGTATATTATACATATACAGAATTATATCATGTCTCTAAAAATTATTTTTAATCATTAAATGAATTTTAGTCTTGAATGGACATGATGGGGAATGAATCTTATCGCGTTCGTGGAGACGGTAATCCGTACGTACGCATGAGTGACAATATCATTATTTTGATATTAAAATAATATAAAATTGGATGGTATATATTATATTAATAATCATTATCATGTTATATTTATTATTTACATGATTTACACACCATTATTATACGTATCCAAATAATAATGTACTGAAAAACATTTACACCACGATGTTGAGACGGTAGACCGTACGTACGCACGTATGGCGACATGTCATTCAAAGGATGAATAGAATACTGAATATGGTTGTACCATATTTATCATAAAATAAAAATATATAAAATATACTGGAGTTATTATTTTAGAATGGAAATAACAATGAATGAAGAAGTTGAAGAAGAAAGGAACTTGAAAGAGGGTGGTGAAAACATTACCTCTTATTCGGGTTCTTTCTTTTGATATGATCAAAATGGATCCTTTTGTTGGATTTATGATCAATCTAAGGCCTCTAGGTTGAATTTAGGGAAGTTTAGAGAATATTTGGGAAGATTTTGGCTGATCCAAAATGCTTGGAAGGTGTGAATTAGAGAGAAGGGGTGTGCCCTTTTATAAGAGGGGTGAGGGGCACCTTTGGAAAAGCTAGAAATATTATTTTATAATAAATTCATATTCGGTTTATAATGTTCCAAAGTGGATTATGTAAAGGTTATGGTGGGGATGGGTCAAAATAGTTTAACAAAATACATTTTACAAATTATTGGGTCATAATATTGTTGGAACCAGGGTCTTCAAAGCATGATTTGGCGTATGGTTTGTGTTTGTTGTCAATCCTCAGTGGAAGTTCAGGATGTGTACCAACAAAGATATCATACCATTCAAGAAGAAAACAGTAGTGAAGGTGGCGCCGTTTCCCTGTGTTTGCCAAATTTTTGGGCCTGAAAATCCACCAATAATGTAATGTGTTTTTGGAAAAGGTACATGCGCGCCACGCTCTTGGAGGATAAAAGACTTGCGCGCCATATGTTTTTGAGGGTCAGAACATCAAAAAATATGGCTAAGGAAAGAAGGTCGTGCAAGTTTTGGTTGGGTCGCGCAAGTGAGTTGCACGACAGAGGTTATTGAAGACAAGACTTGCGTGCCGTCGAGGGACTTGCGCGCCGACGCGCAGGGGGTCCAGTTTGCCTATAAATAATGGACCACCCCTCCTCATTTCTCATGGAGTTGAAGGCTGAGAGATTGTTCGAGATCTCATCGCGCAGGTGGTTGAGTCGCGCAGGTGGTAGTTTGGTCGCGCAAGTAGAGCTTGCGCGCCGGTTGTCTGCAGTGCGCCCAAGGTGGTTTGGGAGTGAAAGTAAGTGAACCGCGCAAGTTTGTTGTCGAGGAAGGAAGCGTCGCGCAGGTGCATTGGTGACACTTGCGCGCCTGTTTGGACTTGCGCGCCATATTGGGACTTGCGCGTCCGGCTTGGAGAAGCGCGCCAGGTTTTGCTAAAGCCCGCCGACCTGCTTGGAGCTGCACGAAAGCCAGGAGACTACCTGATACATTCGAGAAAAAGTGATATTATGCTTCTGGTGAGAATCGGACTTCAATAGAGCATATACATACAACTGAAGATGCATTCTCCTGAAAATGATGAAGAGACCTTCACGTCTATAAACTGAGTGAGACTTCACCAACGGCAGTGAGCCAGGGGGAGTCAACGGGAGTGACCCGAGGGGAGCAGTGGGGTATCCCTGAAACTTTGTAAAGGCAGTGTGCCTGGGACAGAGTAACTGTACCCGAACATTTGTAATCTACCTCTAGTGAAGCATAGTGGATTTTGGTACGACCGACAACCTGTCGGCGTATGCTCCTTGGACATAGCCCTTAGTGGTGAACCAAGTAAAAAAGGGTTGTGTCTTCTCTATGCATGTGAATGTTTGCTTTCTGATCATAATGATCATACAGGTTCAACAAGTTCCTGCCAACGTGGGAAAAAGATCCATCACATTAAAAGACAAAGTGGTCACCCTGATTCACCCCTCCCCTCTCAGGGTGTCCCGGGGTCCTTCAAATATTAACCTTATCATTTATATTTAACTCTTAGTTAAATAGTTTCACATTTACAATTTCTCTTTGTATTTTTATATTATATAGTTAATAAACATACTATATACCTACAAGAGACCCCCCAAGTTGTCCATTAATGATACACCTATCATTATATAATTCCTTTGGTCTAGCCTTATATTTTTAGAAATATAATATAAACTAATATTATAATATATTCTTTAAAACTGTTTTATGTCAATTTTGACACTATTGGGTATTTTGTTTTTGATAATTTCATAACAGCATTATTACTCCGAAGAAAATTTATTTAACCAATCAAAATATGGAATATTAACCTATAAAATTAGTGTAATTCATAAAAAGTCTAAAATTACATATATTTTGATATTTACAATATTAATTATTTTAATATTTCATTAATTAGGTAATTACTCCATCACCATTGTGTCATAAATAAATTAAATTACCTAATGTCTAAAATTTATAAATAAAATACCAATATGTATTAAATATATTTAGCTTTGTAATGAATATTTATAATCGAATTTATCTTATGTATAACCCTATATTAAAAATGTTTTAGTTATTAAACTATGATTTTTACGCTTTTAACTCTTCTTTGAATTAAATAATAATAAATGTCCTAATCTAATCAAAGTGGACCTAAATGATAATATTTTATTCCTAGGGTTGTTTTAGGTCGAGATACACTTTCCCAATAGAATTAGGACATGTTTTAGGGTAATATTAATATCAAATTTACCCTTAAATACCCTATTTACTTTAAGCCGTGGTAAATAAAAGTAAAAAGTTTCTATTAAAAAAAATTATTTTTATCTTATTGAACCACATTATACTCCTTGATATTAACCGTGCCTATAATATTTTTTAAATTCCACTCACAGAAGCGGTAAAATGAATTTTTATGTAAATTTCCAAATTCTTCCAGGAGGTGGGTAAAAGACGGTGAAATGTTCCATAAATTTTTTTATATATCTAAAATTATTCTAAACTAAATCCAATGAATTACGTTGAACATATATAGGTATTATGTATCTATTTTGACCATAATTAATTAAAAAAAACAATTTTTGAAATAAAAATTCGATTTTAAGCTATAACTCTGTGTTTTTTCAATATTCATCAAAAATTGAATGTTTTCAGAAAAATACCAAAAATTCCCCTTAAGCTAATTTCGATATTCCTAATCCAAAAATGAAGTCCATTTTGAAAGGTAAAATTTATAAAATTTCAAAAATTGGGTATTATTATTCATAACGGCTAGTATGATTGGTTATGGTGTGTGATAGAACTCGAAGTTTCGTACAACACACGCTAGGAATAAAACTCGAAGTTGCGTATAAAACATGTCTTAACCCTATTTTATGATACATGTCTGACCAAGAGCATCCTTGGGATGATTTTGGGACCCCATGGATCCACTTGTAAGTGAAAATGACACTTCATAAAAATTAATTTAAAGTATAAGAAAATGTAATATAATCATATATATTTTAGTAAAAAAATATTTATTTGGGGTCACATAAGTGAGGTTTTAGACTATAAATAATCATTAGAAATAAAAAAATATTTCCTAAATCATGATATTTTATTTATAATTGTTAGACATAAAAAATATATTTATTTTTGACACAATAATGATGCAATATTTTCATTATTAATGAATTAATCAAATAAATGACATTATAAATATTAAATTAAATATAATATAAAAGTTTTGATGTCATCCATGAATTTTATATGTGAATATGAAATTATGGGGAACTAGATTCAATGTATTTTTATCGATGTAATCAAGTTGTTATGACTTTCACTAAAACCAAATATTAAATAGAGTCAAAATTTACATAAATGAGTTTTTAAAACAAATACTATTTTTTAGAGGATAAAAAACTTTTAAAAATCTACGATTTTTCAAAAGGACGTATATAAGGTTTTATATTTTATTATTGAATCACTTTAGGTTCTCTTTTCATTTTATTGAAATCTAATTAAACATAAAATATAAAAATACAAGGAGACATGGTAAATGTTATACTATATAACCCAGAGATAAATCTAAAATATAATGTTATTATAGTGACCTAAACATATCTAAAGCCTATTGGTTGAGAGGATTTAAACACATAACCACCTTAGGCTCCAAATAAATTATTTTTAATCTATTAGAAACCGAAAATGATTGTATGATAGATTAACATTTCAAGATTTTCTTAAAGTGCCAATCACCTCTCTTATAAAAGGGCACTTCCGCTTCACTCAAATTTACGCCTCCGAATCAATTTTCCTCAGACATACCATTACATAATCTTTTAAAAAATACCCTCAATTAATCCTAGAGGCGTTAATTTTATCAAAAATCTATTCTATATAGCCCTTTTGTTCAAATTAAAAGGAAGAACATGAAGAAGAAGTAATTATTTCATCACCTCTTTCAAAGTTATTTTCATCTACACTTCCTCTTTCTTTGTTGTTTCCATAACAAAATTTTAATTCTCATAACTTATACAAACATTGATGTTATAATAAATATTATAAAACCATATTCATTATTCTTTCCATCCTATGAATGACAATGTCACCATACATGCATAAGTACGGCTTACTGTCTTCACGTCGTAGTGTAGTTTGTTATTCATCAATTCATTATTTGAATGGGTATAATAATGAGTATAATTGATGTAAATACTAAATATACCATGTTAATGTTTCAGTATAATTAATATACCATCCAATTCCATACCATTTTATCTTTAAGGAAATGATATCGTTGCGTGTGCGTACGTACGACTTATTGTCTCCATGACACGATGAAATTCATTTCTACGTTTACCATTCAATGATGATTATAAAAATAAATATTATTAATAAATATGTAATATATTAAATAATAATGAAACTGAATATATATATATATATATATGTGTGTGTGTGTGTGTGTGTGTTTATATATATCTCTTTCACTTACTTCCATTCAATACGATATGAAAACAGAAACAACGTTTATGCATAAGTACACCCTATTGTTTCCATAAATGGTGTTATAAATTTCATATATATATCAATTATAAATATTTATATTCAGAATATATATTATACATAAATAATTTTTTATATTTTGGAAGCAATTAAATCAATATATAAGTGATACGAACAAGAATAACAACTTAAAAAACATATGACAACGAAAGCAATTATTACCCAAAATGTGATTTTAACATAGAAATTATTACTAAATGTGTAGTATCAATCCATAAATTAAAAAGGTATGATATAATAATAATTAATATGGTTCTTTTATAGTTTAATAACAAACTATGGTCAATATACAAGAGGTCAAATGTACCCTCGACTAAAGGAAATTACTAGGCAAGGGTTAGTTCCTCAATCTCATTATTATACGAGATTGATTACGTGTAAGTATTTATTGTGACATATTTATCATCCATGTCCTTGTTTCGTAAATATACTTTCAGAAGTAATATTTTAATGTTTTATGTATGGGACACTTTAACTAGATCATAAAATTAAATGTTTTAAATATTTATTTTTCTAAATCTCTTTAATTAATTCCCATGTTTTCAAAATGATTTTCCGGATTTATTTATATGGACATGTTTGTTTAAAATTATAATTCATCTCAAAACGTTCAAAGTGGAATGATACACCTTGATTGAAAAATATATTTTCAATAAAAACCATCATAAATGTGTGATTTTAAATGATTTCACAAAAAAGGATATTTCTCTATAATAGTATTACTGATCATTTTCACCAATTTCAACATACATTAATGGATATTACTCTTGATTGAGGTTGATTTTTATAATAAATTCATCTATATTGTATTGAATGATTTATGAAATGTTTGAATGTGGATGTGAAATTCGTGGTTTAATGTTAAATTATTGACATTTAGTATGCTAGTTTTAATACACTAGTTTATGTTATGTTTCAACATTTTCATGCGATGAATTCATTGGAATTAGTATGTGATAGGAGGGGCACGCTAAAGACCCTCAATGAATCGGTAGGTCTCATGAGACTAATTAGTTTTTTGGGACAAGGTCTTGATAGATGTTTTATTTGTACTCTTGGAACAAGCCCTTGACTATATAGTTATGATGTCCGACATTATGCATTCCATCATTATAATATTACGTATTAATATTAAATGTGATTATTCGTCCAGAAGAATATGCAAGTAATTAAGGAAATAAAATTATTTCTTATATCATTTCCATATTATGATTGTGTTTATGTCTAAAAGGCTTGTGTATTAGTATTACACATTTATTTAAATGTTTATTCTTATTTATGATAGTTTCCTCTATATTGTTATCCTTACTGAGCATCTGAGCTCACCCCTTTCTTATGTTTTATTTTTCCCAGGATGCAAGGAAGTATATAATGATTGACCTATAAGAATATGATATGGGATATGAGTGTGTTCAAAGGGGAAAAAATGTTGTTTTTTTATTTAATAATGTAATGTAAAACTTATTTATATCTCTAGTACATTCAAGGACACTAAACTGATCAGTCCATTGGTACATGATTCCTTGTAATGATGCCTGTGTATTTAAATGATGCACTGGCTCTAGGATTCTTGGTTAGGGGTGTTACATTAATTTTTTAAAATATTATGGTTAATATGGATAAAAATAATTATTTTACTTTTTGAAATATGAATTGGGAAAAATATTTTTGGGACACAGAAATGAATATAATGATAAATATATGCTACCTAGATAAGAGATTAATCTAAATATTAATTCAATATGATAAAGAACCATGATTAAATTATTGTAATATAATTTCATAATTATGATTGAATTTAACAATTCTCTTTTATTATTATTAGATTCTTGTTATTATTTATGAATGAATAGACATCATGTGGGATGCTTAATTTAAAATGAGTCTACTATTTTGTAGTTTCCCTATAATGGTTATTTGAAATATATACATATCATTATGGCATCATATTTATTATTATCAACCACCTGGTTCACTTTGGGTGGTTGAAACCTATATTTAGCAACAGGTTCGATGGGCATCCCAACCTGTATATTATCGAGGTTTCATATGACCAATTACCCCCTACACCACTATATATTCCAGAAAAAGTTTATTTTTAAATATATATAAATGAAATGGTAGAATAATATTATGGGATATGTGGATATACATTCAATAATGGATATTTATTAAAATATACATTTATATGTGGGTTGTGATGACTTAAGGGCATATATGATAATTGTATCTTGATTATAACGGTGATGGTTGGTATATGTATGATTATGAATTAGATATAATATATTATGGTCTAGAATATGTTTACATGGGATATTATGGTTCTCAGAAATTTTACATGTATTTTAGATATGTTGATATATTGATGTGATTAGGAAGTTGTGGTTGTTATATATTTTCATGAGTGTTAATTAAGAATTATGAAGGGTAAGGGATCACCAATAGGTAAGAAGTTATTTTTTAGGGTGTGTTGTTCATTTGGAATATTCTATTGTTGTTCAATTTCTTATATATATGCTTTGGATTTCATTATACCATCTTCTATGTTTTAAATGACAATAGAAACATAATGAGAATAGAAATATATATTACCTAATTACGTGTAAAGATAGTTTCCTTATTTATTAACTTTCTATTTAGTATGATTCGTCCATGTCACATGGTTAGTTTCGGGGAGGATCCTAATGATTATACTCTTATACTCAATAGTATATATATATATATATATATATATATGTGGGAGGGAGTTGGTGATTGAGATGGGTTTTACTATATAGTGGAGGATGTATTTATGGTGTATAAGTTCATGGTCACATCCATATGTGGTGATGTGGTATATTTACTTTTCTATTTTTAATTTTATAGAATATTAGGTATAAGTATTATGTTTTTTAAAATTAATAATAATGTTGATAGGTTGTATATTTTTCATTTTATATAAATTTGAAGGAAGTTCCTACAATATTTATTTTTTAAACGCCCTTAGTGATAGTCTACAACATAGGGTGTATTCGAGGGCGGCTTGAAGGTTCACACCTATAATCTGTCATGGAACATTTGTACTATGACTTTCGGTTTAGAGATATGATAATTCTTGGTGATATGTACAAGTGATAATTTCATGGGATTGCAAGGAAACTATATCAGATGGACTAGTTTTGTGATTTTAGAAAGGGAGATCAGTTAGGAAATAGAATTATAGACCCCCTAAGTTCAAATGAAATTACCTCAAGTTTACTATAACATAAATAATGTGACTTTATATAATATTTTTTAGACCATTTTAGATTTCCCCTAACCATTTTTTCTTTTGTATGTATGGATCAAGGAAGATGTTGTTGTCTGCCCTGTGTTTTATACTTTTTGTAGGACACCCATATAAAATTTCCATAAAATACATGTTGATGAATATAAATCCCAGTTGAAGTAACTTTTAGTAATTTACTATTAATACATATATATGTATTAGGTATAATTTTATAATTTATTTATTTACCCCTTTTTTGAGAAAATGGAGAATTAATTTGGGCTAATCCATGGTAGAAGATAGAAATAGAATCTATTATCCATATGATTTTTATGGGATAATCCTATCAGTGTGGGATTCCATTCCATAATGATATATTGGATTCAAAAGAATTATTGATGACATACCATTATCAGTTCTAAGATGTGTTTCCCTCTTCGACCTTGATGGTGGTGCACCAGTAGGAGAAGATTACTCATTTTATATTGATCTCCAGTGCATGAGAGATAGATATTCACTTCATTAAACATATATGATATAATATATATATTCCTGAATAGGGGGATAAATAATGAATTTTAATAAATTATTTATGAACAATAATCCAGTTCATGTACAAAAATTTCATTGTATGACTTTCAATATAGTGATGGAGAAGGAAGAGGTTATTTAGAAGAATTTACCATCAAATAGACCATAATTGGTAGTTATTAAACTATACAATATAGAAAGTGGTGATATTTTTTGAGGATATTATTTTCTCGGGTGATTGTGGGTTTTGACCATGTGGAGTTATTCATAGATTCTTTATTCTCATTTAACTGAAGCTAATAGCTCTTAAAAGCTAACAAAGAGAGTAGATTTGATTTATTTTCCTTATGAAGGTCTTGACTGTAAGGTCATAAATATATAAACATACATGATAATACCGTGTATAGTGTAGTTTTAACGAACCAAACTTTTATTAATGAAAATTCATCTTAATCTAATTAAATGTCTAGTTTTGTAAAATGGATATATAAAATATGAACTTCCTTGGTTATATGTTTTTGAATTTCAAAATACCATTATGAATTGTTACCTTTGCAAATATAATCGTTGGATAGTGATCACATGATTAGTATAAATATAGTGCTTTAACAAATCCAATTTATTCATAAAAAGGATGCAATTGACTCATCTAGTAGAATAGCTCCGTACAAACCCCGTTTTTCGGAGCATGCAAAAGAGGTCGTGTCATTGGGCTTTGATCTTGATCTATCCCAAGCCATGATTTAACATGTTAACCTCTAACGGAACCACCTACAGGAGAAATGGAAGATGATAGAGATTACCACCCGAGCGATGTTATTTGAGCCACCCCCAGAGTCTGTCAACATCACACACAAAACCCTTAGGTCATATGCAGGCATAATAAGGGCTTATGTGACATGACACTAGCACTATTATCATGTACATTATTTTATATAAATAATATACATTCATTTTACCATTGTTATTTAGTAAATAGTTTTAAAATAACAAATAGTATTTTAGTTAATATTCAATTAAGAAATATATTTTGATGAAATAATAAATTTTTGAATTAAATTATATTTTAGTAAAATACCATTAATAAATTAATTTTTATTAAAAAAAGTTATGATATAATTTTAATGAATACAATTGTAATTTTTATTTAGGCTTGAATGTAGTTTTTTTCAAAACCCTTGATTTTCAATAAATGCCAGTTTTTATTTTAAAATTAAAAATTCCAATATTTAGAAAATTATTTAGATAAAATGAATATTATTTTTGGAATTAGGAAGTCTAAACTATCCATTTGTGAATTTTTTATAATTTTATGAGACAGTAGAATTTTTAGGAAAAAATTAAATACCGTTTAATTATATATTGTGTTTTATGACAACATAATGACCCAATAATGATATTATAAAGTTCTTTAAATGGGTTGTTTAGACAATATATGTTTTACCATTAAAATATTGCGATTTTTTTTTTGTTTTATTTATTTTACAAAGCATTAGTTGACCCTCCAAGACTTAGAAAACATTTTAACTTCTTTAAATTGATTTCCATGGGAGTGTGACTCCCCTCCACATAACCAGGAAAAATATTTTAATTAGTTTGGCCATTGATCATATAAAATAATTTTTTCCACTCCCCATTGTCAAGAATAATGGTAAAAACCATGGGATGGTTTGTGATTTTTAATAGTTTGATATGTAGGGTCCAAAACCTAAAAAATAATGAATTCCCTCCCTTTTCCTATATAAACCCACCCATGATCCCACATCCTCTTCACTGAAAGACTTTATATCTAGACCCACACATGACCTAATTGCTCTATAATCCTCTAAATGTTCCCAAATCTCACAATAAGCCTCTCTCAAGCCACTCTCAAGCCTTTGGGATCACACTTCCAAGTAAGGGATTTATTCCTTTCTCATTTTTGTCCAAATTTCATTATATTGTTATAAAAGGTTTTTCAATTATAAATGTTCGGTTATGATTGAAAACCCCCCATAGTTATCTATTTTTGTTTCAATGATGAGATACCACTTTCTCTCTCATTAATTCCTCTCATGTACACCTGTTACCATGCCAAAATTCGGTAAAGAATTTCTCCTCCACATTTATATTCAAGAAATTATTTTGTATTATTTATCCAAATAAAATTAATTATATTGGGACATGTCTCTAAATGACCCCTTAATGTCCATTTCATGTATATATTATGATACACCCCTTCTCTCCCATCAAACTGTTTTTATGAATTCTTATGTCACGTCGTTATGATTCTGAAATTTCACCGCAATTTTCCAAGCCAGTCATTTAGTAGTGAATACCATTCCCATTTCACTATCAAGGGTATTAAAATGTGTGAACATATACATATTGATTACATATTTCCAGGTATTAATTGCACTTTATTTTATTTTGGATGAAATTATGGTGTTTAATGAATCCATGTGGCGCACTAATGCATGAAATGAAATGATTAATAAGGGTTCACCCTGATAGCACTATAATGAATTGGGTAAAGATTATTATCATTAAAATTCAAGTACAATGAGGTTTTACTCATGCTCATTCATGTTCTATGAGTTTTTAATCATTTTCCCTGTGAAATGGGCCTTGGATCATGCTAATATAATGTTAAATGTTGTTTCCACATTTCCATGTTATGCTACATCATGTCTTTATGTTCATATTTCTATTATGCTCTATTGATATGCCTATTGCCTAACATGTACTGTATTATTAATATTATTCCTTGTTTAATACATTACTGGGATTTATAGCCTACCTTTTTATTATGAATGTCCTCATGAAATCCCATGTAATGCTAAGTATGAAGGAATGATGTGGTCATGTAAGAGATGTTTTCAATAAGATGTTGCATTTTATGTTATGAGTTTTTATGTAAAGTTAATAAGCCCAAAATACACTAGACCTCCCGATATTATATGTTCTAAAAGACAAGGTTTTATGAAATATATTATTTTTAAGTGTGTAATAAAAATCAGGGTTGTTATAGTTTGAATCAAAGGATTGGTTTATTTATTTTGGGGATTAATATCAGAAAACCCTAGTGGAATCCTTAGGTATAAGACTAATTATAATAAAGGTATCCCTAAATTTTTATGAGTATTGAGTAAGTTGTTTTTTAAGAAAATACATCCCTTTCTTGATATGAGTAGGTATAGGAAGCTCTGGCACAAATGTAACATGGTGTAAAACCCAAAAACCTCTCTTTGAGCTAGACTCGAACATGAACATGTGCATGACAATGGGCATTGCTGCACTCTTGGTTATGAAACTCTTGGGTACTATTATTTGGTAAATTAATAAGTTTAGTATAAACCATTATTAAGGGAATTTAAGAAAAATGCCCCTATGAATATATATTGGTATGTAGATCATGGATAACATAGATTGATGCCAATAAATTCATAAGTTATAGAAATAAAAGTAATTTATAAGTCATCCATTTTTTTGGATTATCATTTATGTGCTACCCCAATATTTTTTTATATTCTAGCCAATAGCCAGTAATTGGAGGATTTGGGCTAAAAACAATTGTGATGATCAATGTGAGGACAGTTCAAATGAGCAGCCCCATCCTATGAGAGCAAGAATCACCAACATTGTCATGATACTCTCTCTGTTAACTCATTTTTTTGAATAGAAAATTGGGTCAAGAGGAACATTCAACCCCCCCCCCCCACAAAGAACAAGTCACAATCGAGATCATCAAGAGAAAAAGGCCTCTTAATTTTAATATATCATTTCATCCTCAACCGTATAAAATTGGATCTACACCATTAAAAAGATATTCCCTATCATATAATGTTTTATAAAAGAGAAGGTTCTTCTAGATGCTTATCGTATGGATGTTTTAGATGATCAATGGTAGACATTGATCAAGAATATGAAGTCTATGGTGGAGATTGAGTCATTGGGATGTATGTACTTCTTGAAGATATTTTTTATAAATATTTTCAGCACACCCTCAGAATTATGTTGGAAAGGGACATCCTTCAACTCAAGAAAAAAGTTGACGAATCCATCAAAGAGTAAAAGGTTAACTTCACAATGCATGAATGATATGCCTCTAGTATTTTCATTACCGCCAAATTCAATGTTGATCACTTCTTTATTGGGATAAAACATAGCCTATGGAATTCCCTAGAAATCTGTGACTTCAAGAGATATGAAGAAATTGTCTGATGTGCCATTAAAGTCTAAATGGAGGTCGATGAATGTCAGGGGTATCATGGGGATATGAAGCGTAAGGTGGAATATTATTATGGAGGTCTGATGTATAAATCCAACGGTGCTAAGAATGTCCATTACCCCACTTTCCAAAGGTTTGGAAAGAAGCACCCAATAATTTTCTTTGAACGGGATGGGGAAATTATTAAGGTGTGGAAGAGAAGGGCACATGGCTATTAACTGTCGGTAATAGAATCATATGGCTATGGAAAATGAGAATAATACAACATTCGAACCTCGATGAAATATTTATTGCTTCAACTCCAAATAATTAGGGAACATTACAAACCAATGCCCTCTGATAATGTTTTTTAGAGGCAACCAACAACCTCCAAGGCAGCAAGGGGGAGCCTTGTCAATCACTACTACCGAAGTTAACCCTGAAAACGATGTGGTGATTGGTACGCTAGTTATTCATTCAAGAATAGAAAACATACAATTTGAATATAGTTTTACGCATTATTTTATATACCAAATGTTTAGTCGAACAATCCCAACACCACCACATATCATGGAAGTAAAGATGTCGGTGAGTATGAAAAATGAGAAAATCCTTGTAACCCTAAAATATAACTCCACCATTTTCATAATTTGTGGATTGAATGTCACAAAGAACCTCGATGTACTCACTATTGTGGAATTTGATGCAATTATTGGCAGGTATTGGCTTCCATATAAAGAGAAAATATGAATTTTTGTTATAGGGAAATCACTGTCCCAATGGAGAATCGACCCCCAATTTTGTACAAGTGAAAGGATGATGATGAATCTTACATAGCACCATCATCGTAAGCGTTGAAATTGCCACCCTATGAGCATGCGTATCTAGCTCAGAAGATTGAGTCCAAGGAGTAAACCATCCTTGATAACACTCCTATTGTGAGGGAATTCACTGATGTGTTTCCCATGGAATTTTATTCTTTTCAACCTAGAATATATGTTTAATTTTTAATTGAACTTTTACCTGGGGCATTTCCAATATCCAAAACTCTGTATAGAATGGCTATTGTGGAGCTTTATGATTTTAATAAACAACTACAAGAGAATATAGATAAATGGTTTATATGCCCAAGTTCTACACCATGGGGTGCATAAATTCTCTTCATCAAGAAGATTGATGGGTAAATGTGCCTTTTCACTGATTATCATGTGCTCAACAAAATCCTGATAAAGAACAATTCTCATATACCATGTATTGATGACTTGTTTGATCAGCTACATGGAGAACAATACTCCTCCAAGGTGGATTTGTGGTTGATATATTACCAATTAAGGGAGTAGAAGGAAGATATCCCCAAGGCTGATTTTCATATAAGATACAGGCACTATGAAGTCATTGTAATGACATTTGGACGCACTATTTCTCTATATATTTTCATGGAATAGATTAATAGAGTCTTTAGAGATTACCTTGAAAAAGTTGTGGTAGTGTTTATAGACAATATTCTAATATACTCCAAACCCAAGGAGGAGCATGAGAAGTATCTTGGCACTGTACTAGAGACCTTGCGATAGGAGAGCCTCTAATAAAAGTATATCAAGTGTGAGTTATGGTTGAAGGAGGTCTCATTTTTGGGTCATATCATAATAAGCAATGGGATATTTGTGGAACACTCCATAATAGCTGCAATTGAGGGTTGGCAGGGGCCACCATCGTTAAAGGATATTAGTACCTTCCTGGGGTTAGTTGGATATTATCTCCGATTTGTGAGAAATTTATCTCGATTTTCAAACCATATTACCAAGCTAAATCAGAAGGGAGTCATGTTTTCATAGAAGGATGAATACAAAAAAGATTCATGGAGTTGAAAATGAGGCTTATAACTGTGCCTACCCACATGTGGAGAAATTTTTGTGGTATTTTGTAATGCTTCGAAGAAGGGCATGGGCTGTGTGTTGATGAAAATGGAAAAGTCATTGCCTATGCTTCAAGGCAATTGAAGGTTCAAGAGAAAAACTATCCAACACAAGATCAGGAGTTGGATATAGTGATATTCTCTTTAAAAAATTTCCAAAATTACCTCTTTGGGGAGATGTGTGAAATTTAAACGGATCAAAAAATCCCCAAGTATATATACACCCAGAAAGATTTGATTATGCACTGATGATGATGGTTAGAGCAGATAAAATACATCGAATTCTCAATCCATTACCACCCTAGGAAAGTGAACAATGTGGAAAATGCACTATGTAGAATTGATCCAGTAATTCTATCATTGGTGATAATAGAAAAGGATCAAATCTTCTTAGATTTTATGAATATGGGCATGGGAATCATAAAGAAGAGAACATCATCAATTGATTCACAAATTATTTCTCAACCATATCTGTTGGAAAGGTTAAAGGATTCTCCAAAGATTGATGTGGGAATTTAGAAGAATGCATAAAATATCCAAAAAGGGAATTCCTTTTAGTTCAATGTCACTGAATAAGGAATTATATTATCTGGGAAAAAATTATGTGTTCCATCATGTTTCGATCTGAAGAATGAAATTTAGGATGATGATTTTTTTTTGAATTTATCCATTCACATAGGAAACAAAAATATGTATCGAGATCTTTGTGAGGATTATTAGTGCGATAACAAGATGACGGAGACAACTAAGTATACCTCAAAGTTCCTGGTATGTTAGCAAGTGAAGGTTGAGAGACATAAGTCTAAGGAGATGATGATGCCATTACCCTTATTGGTAAGCAAAAGGGAGAACATCACAATAGACATTGTCACTCGAAATCTGAAGACAAAAAAAAAGAAACAATGCCATCTGGGTTGTTGTGGATCAAGTTACAATGATTGCACATTTCATTTCAATTCGAGAGAATTTCTCATTGGATCGCCTAAACGAGATATATATCAGAGAATTAAGGATTCCTGGAGATCCACTATCTATTGTATATGATCAAGAATCAAGATTCACCTCCATGTTATTGTAGATTATTCAACATGCTCTAGATATTTAGCTGAACATAAGTATGTTTTATCAAACTCAAACTGATAGAAAATCTGAGTGCACAATCGAAACATGTGAGGGCATGTTGAGAGAATTCTCAATGGACTTAAAAAGAGGATGGGATAAACATAATTCTTTTATTGATTTCTTTTACAAAATTAGATTCCACTCAAGCATCCATATGGGTCCTTATGAATCATTGTATGTAAAGAGGTGCAGAACACCGGCATGTTGGGATGATGTTGGGGAGTGAAAAATACTAGGTCTTGATATGATTGAAGAAATGGTGGAGAATTTTAAGACCATACAAAATCACATCAAAGCTTCTCAAAGTCGACATAAATACTGTGATGACAATTGTTGATGTGACCTAGAGTTTGACGTTGGAGATATGGCATTCATTTTAATATCACCATGGAAGAGAGTTATGAGATTTTTGAAGAAGGGAAAGCTTAATCCAAGGTACATCAAGCCTTTTGAGATCCTCGACCGCATTGGAGTAGTGGCCTATCAACAAGAACTCCCAACAAACCTATCTCAAGTACATGATAAATTTCATGTATCACTGTTGAAGAAGTACATACCTGAACCATCACATATAC
Source organism: Viscum album (assembly GCA_963277665.1). Lineage (NCBI taxonomy): Eukaryota > Viridiplantae > Streptophyta > Magnoliopsida > Santalales > Viscaceae > Viscum > Viscum album. The sequence goes on from OY728139.1 coordinate 286,901,724, forward strand.
TTAATCCATATGTGTTAACATTGGAGAATGACCTCTCTTATGAAGTGAATCCAGTGATTATCTTAGATCATAGGGGAAATGTTCAACAAAATAAGGCAATTCCCCACATCAAGGTGTTTTAGAGAAACCACTAGTTTGATGATGAAATTTGGGAATCGACGGAAGTGATGATGAAAAGTAACCCACCTCTGTTTTAGTGTGGGAAAAGGAAATTTTGAGTGAAAAATGTATTATGGGGGGAATATTGTAACGACTGAATCCTTTATTAATGAAAATTAATATTGAACCAATTAAATTTTGAGTTATGTAAAATTGTAATATAATATATGAAATTCCTTGGTTTTATTTTTTTTTGGATTTTAAAATATCGTTATGAATTGATAATATTGCAAATATAGCCGTTTAATATAGATAACATGATTTGTATAAATATAGGGCTTTAAAAATCCAATTTAATCAGAAAAAGGAAGTAATGGCCTCATCTAGTAGAATTTATCCACACAAAGCACATTTTTAGGTTCTATAAAAGGATGTGGAGTTACTAGGCTTCACACTTGACCAAGCCCAAGCTGAGATTCAACATGTTAGGCACAAACAGAACTGATTACGGAATAAGTGGACGTCGTTAGAGATTACCACCTGAGAGATGTTATCGGAGCCACCCCAAGAGTCTATCACCATCGTACACCTTACCCTTATGTCATATGGGGCTGTTATAATAGGATATGAAATAATAACCTATCACTATGATTATATAAATAATTTTTTATAAATAATATATAATCAATTTATCATTGTTAAGGGGTAAATAATTTTACAAGCATGAAATAGTCTTTTAATTAATATTAAATTAAGAAATCCATTTTAATGAATTAATAAAATTCTTAATTAAATAATATTTTAATAAAATATTATTACTAAATTAAATATTATGAAATTTAAATGATCATATAATTTTTATGAATACTATTGTAATTTTTATTAACGCATGAAAGTTGTTTTTGTCAAAACCCATGAATTTTCGATAAATGTCAGTTTTTATGTTAAAAGTAATAATTCACATATTTAAAAATTTATTTAGATAAAATTAATATTATTTTTGTATTCAGGATGTTGAAATTATCAAAAGGATATTTTTTTCATAATTTTATGAGATAATAAAATTTTTTGGTTAAAATTAAATATCGTTTAATTATATAATGTATTTTATGACATCATTATGACCCAATAGGGATGTAATAAAATATTGTAATGGGTATGTTAGGCCAATATATTCTCTAACGTTAAAATAATTTGATTTTAGGTTTGTTTGATATATTTGAAAATGCATTAGCGGACCCTCCAAGAGTTATAAAACATTTAAACTTTTTAAATAGTTTTCCTTCATAGTGTGAGTCAACTCCACATAAATAAGCCTAATATTTTAATAAGTTATACCATTTGACATATAAAATAATTTTTTCCACTACCCTTTGGAAAAACCAAGTGAAAAACTAGGGGATGGTTTGTAGTTTTTAATATTATAATGTGTATGGTCTACACTCTAAATAATAAAGAATTCCATCCCTTTTCCTATATAAACCCACCCATGACCCCATTCCTCTTCACAAAAATCAAATTTAACTAGAATAACCTCTTCCATAATCTCTATATAATCCTCCCAAGGTTCCCCATACTGCCAATAATCCTCTTTCTAGCCTCTCCCAAGCCTTCGGTATCACAAATCCTAGTAAAGGATCTCTTCCTATCTCGTTTTTGTCAAAATTCCATTATGTTGTTATACCATTTTATTTTCAATTATAAATGTTGGGGTAAAATTTTAAACCACCCCCATACTTCCCCCTTTATTTTTTAATAATTATATACACATTTCTCTCTCATTAATTCCTCCCATCTACACCCGTTTCCATGCTGAAATTCCGTATGGAATTTCTCTCTCCTCATTTACACTCAAGAAATTTTTCTGTATTATGAATCCAAATTCCATTACATATGTTGGGACATGTATCTGTAAAAAACCCTTACTACCCATTTCATGTACATATTATTAGACACCCCTTTATCTCTCACAACAATTTTTTATGAATTCATATGTCACTCAGTAACACTGCCAAAATTGTACTTAAATTTCTTAATGGCAAAGTCATTGTGTTGTGAATACCATACACATATCTCTATCAAGGGTATTGACCTTTATATATATTTAATTATAGATTATAGATCTTCATGTATGAATTATAAATTACATAATCCTTGAATAAATTATGATGTTTAATAAATCTAGGTTTTATGATCCATGTGGTACACATATGCATTAAATGAACTGACTAAGAAGGGTGCACCCTGATAGCGCTCCAATGAATTGTGTAAATATTTATATCATTATTTCTCAAGGGAAATGAATGTTTACACATTCTAATTCGTGTGAATTTAGGGATTACTCATGTTCCATCTGTATTGAGACTTGGATCATGCTAATAGAGTGTTAAATTTTGTTGCCAAATTTCCATGTTATAATATATCATGACTTTATATTCATGTTTATTTTATGGTCAGTTGATATGCCTATTTCCTAAAATGTACTTTATTATTCATGTTATTCCTTGTTTACTCCCTAACTAGGCTTTATAGATCACCCAATTATTTTGCATGGTCTCTGGTAATCGCATGCAATGCTATGTACGAAGGAATGATGTGGCCATCTAAAATAAGTTTTCAATAAGATGTTTCATTTTATGTTTTGAGTTGTTATGTAATGTTTCTAAGCCCCAAAGACACTAGACCACTCTATCATCTATGTTTTACAAAGTTATGGTTTTATGTAATAAATTATGTTTATGTGTGTAATAAAAAGTGGAGTTGTTAAGTAGTTCTATTTATGTACAACCATTCTTGTAGTATCATCAATGTTAGTAATAGTTGTAAGGATATCTATATATTTTTCAATAGTGGGTATTGGAAGATAGAATTTTTTAAACCCACGATACTCCTAATTTCATAAGAGTCTATCCTAAACATGGAGGAAGTCTTCATTAGGTCTCTATTTTCTCTAGAGGATGACAATATTAGATTAAAAAAATTGATTTTCTGTCACCATGAAATCATGATGCCATGTGAGATTTCACATAATTCAATTTTATATGGGTATGTTATTCATTTAATTTAGGATATGCATACTCTATCATTTCACCCATTCTTGATGAGGTTATTGAATTTGACGTGGAAAAGTTTTATATAGCTTAGAGTATAACATGCTTATTATATTTAAATAGAGATTATATGATATATATGTATATAGTGATTCTTATCTGATTCATGTGTAGAACCACTATTTGAGGGATTTGATGTGTTCACAAATTAAACCATATGTTCCATACTTTAAATTGACTTTCTATATTTTGCGCTAAATATTATTAATTTTCATTAGATATTATTTTATGTATTCAATAATTATTTTTTGAGTTATATTTTTATTGGAATGTGAAATCATCAGATTGGTTTGATATTTATTGAATCCGTATATAGTAGAATTTTAATGATAATTTTCAATCATTTAAGGTTCAATAAGTAATATTTTTCGTTGTTTTATAAGATTACACCAACTCAATTGTGGATGTTATTTTCAAACTACCCCCTCTATGATAGATCAATTTTTTATATAGTGTTGTAGAGATATTCCATTTCATTAATGAGGTATCATTATAGTATGGTTCCATATAACTTGTTAGATCTGAGGAATGAGATTCATAACCTTGTATTGAAAGGTTTTACTCAACTAGGGATATAACCATGGAGTTATCAAAATATTTTCATAAACAAGGTTTTCAAAAGTCTATGATTGTGTATCAATTATCATATGATGTATCAAGTAATAATGAAATGATGTCACCCATTTTTAATTTTGGGATTCATTCAATCATTTGAAGGAATATAGACTATTTTCAAATATCAATTGATAGTCTAGATACCATCACATTCATGTGAAGGATGAGGATATTTAAATAATTTACTTTAGATTTAATTATAGAAACTATGTATTCATTTTAATTTCCTATGGTGTTACAAATTCTCCAGTCTTGTTGATGGGAATCTTATAATCTATATTCAATGAGTTTATAAAATAATTAAGAGTCCAATTAATAGATATAATCTATGTTTATTCTGATTCTGATGAAGAGAAATTATATCATTTAATATTCATTGTATATGTTATTTGACATCATCGTCTATTTGGGAAGATGACAGTGTGTATATTTTGGGTTTGTGAGATGTATTTCTTTTGAGGTGTTGTATTTCAATGGGAAATAGGTGTGGTAAAATTGAAGATTAAGGATATTTTTTCCCAGGTTGACACAAATAATTTCATAGTTTTTTAGAGTTTACATCATCTCATTGTCTATTGAAGGGATTTTATCCCATATTCTATCATATTTTGACTCCTATTATAGCTTATACCTATATTGATTATCAATTCATGTTGACAGACTAGTACGATGAAGTCTTTGAGTAACTTAAGGAGAATCTAGTCAGTTCTCATACTATCAGTTTTCCAATGGGAGGTTTTTTTCTAGAGGATTATTATTTTTTACCCATTATGATATTTTTGTGTGTGTTCTAATGGTTTTTAGATACATTATCCCATATGGGTCCCAATAGTTACCACTTTTTGAACACTACCACACAATTCATAATATCAATCTTATAACTTTTTTTTCTATATTGAATTTTTGGTGACACTATATTATTATTAATTACTTTTTTGTATTTCCAAATCAAAAGTGTATGTGATATATCATAACCACTCTATATTAAACTTGTGACAATGATAGTGAGGAAAATCATATAGGGCACTATTTCGTTCTTGGTTTTCCGCCACGAAATGCCCAACGGCTCTGTATCCAATGATTGATGGAACTACTTTCCAAAGGCAGGCATTCGCCGGATGGTCTGACCAGCGACTCTTAAGAACTCACATTGGTCGAGAGGATGGGAAGTCGGGCTCATCGCACCCTTTTTGGGGGGAATTAATGCATGTTCCAGGACTCTCTTATAGATTTAAGACATATTCATATGTTCATGAATCATTGGTTTATACCCAAACATAGTATCCATAGATTTAACCTTGGTGGGCAACGGTCAAATAGACACAGGGGTTCAGAATCGTTTATTCCCGAGGTTTACCATCCCTCATTGGATTAATAACCCCGAAGGGTTGGAACATACTTGAGGTGGCACCATGAGTAGCGTGGTGAACCGATGTGGAGATGATCGGATTGACCGGTTGTTGGGCTTGAACCTTAGGGAGGCTTCCTACGAACCCTTCTTAGGAAGTAGGGATCAAAGTCCATTTAGTTCGGATAGGTGTTGGGGAACCGACATGAAGAGAGGCCAGGTGGTCCGATGGGTGGTGGTCTTGAACCTCATGGAGGCTTCCTAGGTATCCTGTCTTGGAGGCAGGGATCAAAGACCATGTAGTTCACTTTGGCTTGGGGCTTACGCTCAGGGGCATACCAGAATGATGGATTGGGGCTTACACTCTGAGGAGGCCCATAGAAGTATTTCATGGTCAATTCTTGCTCTAAGACCACATGATTCATGCTCGGTGTGAGAAAAAAGAGTTAGCAAGGACCATAAGATCATGTCATGAAAGGTGCGTTCGTGAGGAATGGAGTGGGGCTTACGCATGAGGGTGGCCGAGGGTGATGACTTAGGGCTTATACTCTGAGGAGGCCAAGAAGGTTGGGGCTTACTCTGAGATGGACGCCTGGACCGACAAAGCCCAGCGGGAGAAGAAAAGGGGGTGCTCCTGTCCCCATCTCCTCTCTTGCAGTCTATGAGGGATTCCTTATGATGGGTATTTTAATACCCCCGAGGAGCTCTGGACAAGTGGAGGGGCAGAAAAGGGATTACTGAGCTCAGACTCCACATTACAGTGGGAATGTGAACCCAGGAATGCTTCGGGAATCTGCTCAAGGGTCGGGGAAACCCCTTTCCCCTGTTTACCATGGGTATGTGAACTCAAAATGGCGCGCAGATGCACCTGAAAGTTATACCACGCGGATCCGGTGGCTCTAGCGGAGGCCTCGGCTCGGGGCCGATGAATAGGCCAATGAGGGAGTTGCGGAGGACCTGGCTTGGTCAAAAGGGTTTTACCTAGATCTGGAAATGAGAACACCGAAGTATTTTGCGAGCCATCGAGAGGTATGGGTGGTGTCACCCCTCACGTGGGGAAGTTCCACGTGGCTAGAGAAGCCGTCTGCTAACCAGGGTGGTCTGCGGACTGATTGGAGTCCCACGAACCAGGGTGGTTTGCGGCATCAGGTTGAATCCTCGAACTAGGGTGGTACACGGCTTTGGGTTCAATCCATGAACCAGGGTGGTTCTCTTAGGATTCCAGGTGGGCAGTGGTGGCCAAAGGCGGCTCCAATCGGAGGGTCGTCGGTCGGGGCTTCGCCCGCGGAGAAGGGTGCTCTGTGGTGCGACGGATGGGAAAAGAGGCATAAACTCCCTAGTCCATGGGGAAGTCATCCGCAGAGGGGGTATGGTTCGTGGTTCTCCTTTTTGTTATTTTAGGTTCGTGGGTCACCAAATTGTTATGCATTTTCCAATTCCTTATTAATTCATATAACTGCTATGGTTCGCGGATGGGAATTTCACTATTTGCAAAATCTGAAGCCTTCCTTCAACCGATCTCCTTCCAAATCTCCAATCCTATTGAATCAGATTCCAGTTCTCCAATCTATTCTTCTTTCCCCCTTGGTATCCTTTTATAGAGTGGGGAATGAAATGTATCTATGGCCATATGGTCCTTTTGGAGGAGTCCCATAACCAAATACCTGGCTCACAGCTAACATGGTCAATCCGCGATTCGCGATAGGTATTGAACGCTCCCCCCTCCGCGAGGCGAACTCAGGGAGACCTCCGTGACTGCCGAGGGTTCAGCCTCCATTATGCGAACGACAGTGGGTGAGGCATGAGCCGGTTGATGCGGTCCGTGGTTGGGGCGGTTTGTGATGGTGAACCGAACTGGCGCCCATCCTACCGCGTGACGGCAGAGGCTCTCCGCCTCCATTTTGAGAACGACAATGGTTCGAGGAGGGGGTGCCTCGCGGTGCCTGGCCACGTTTTGCTTTAACGGACTGGTTCGCGAACTGGTCTTTTGTGATTCTTATTTGACTATTTTCCCCATTTCTCTAGGGAATTTGGGTAAAATTTCCTTTTCGGATTATTCAGGACCCTACAAATGCCCCCCATCAGAATAGGGTCCGATCGTAATGAAGAGGAGGCCATTCCAATGCAAAGTGGTACTGAAACTGAGATGGTATGCGGTAGAAAGGTGGACCCAGTAGTGGACCATGCCTATAAATATGGGGAGCCCTCATTTTCCTTTACCGAATTCTTCACGAAACTAGAGCTCCTTCGCCTCCACGTGTTTGCTTCTTCGCGAAGTGCCTTGTCAGCAAACCGGAAGCAACCTCCGTGAACCATTTCTTCTTCACAGTCACCTTCAACTGTGAACCGACTTCCCGACCGCAAACCATTACCCTTAATTAATTAAAAAGTAAGTGATGACGGTCTGCGGAGGAACGTTCTTCGCGGTTTTGATGCTCCGCGGACTAAATACCTCTAGAACTTTAAAAGGTATCTAAGTCTTCCGAATAAACCCGTGATTGAATTTCTACGGAGCAACTTGGTTCGCGGCTTTCGGGCCAACGCTCTGCGTTCCAGGGCTTTGCGAACTGATTTTCCGAAGGGCTGGTTCGTGGGATGATGTCATCACGAACCATCCTCCAAGGCCTCCCTGTGGATTTGAATATGAAGGCTCCTTAACCATTCATCTGGTTATTTTTGTCCAGAATTTTATTCCGGACTGATTTCTCACATTGTGCAGGGAGAAAATATGGTTCCCCCTCGTTCTGCGCCGAGGCCTGCTACAGAGCCCCTCTCAACTAGCTCATAGAGACATTCAGCTATGATTCAGAGAGTGGAGGGTGTCAAAGAGGACCCTAGTCGGTCCATCATTCCTAATGATGGTGCTTTGAAGAACCTGCTCCCTCTGGAACTTTTGAGTTATCCATTATCCAATCGGGTCCTGCTCTATGGCTTCGGTCTTCAGGATGATGTCCCTATCCCCCCTACTTTTGTAGGTCTCCCTTCTCCCTTCCTGGAAGCGCCTTCAAAATTCATTCAGACAAACCTTACCCAATCCGGGGAGATAATATCTAATTTTGGTCCGAAAGACACATTTATTCTGAGGGGCTCTGTCTGGACCCAAAGCGATCAGCACACTCAAGACTTTTCTCAGAAAGCTGTTCTTAAGGACCACCCTTCCATTATCAACCTTTCTCGATGGGATCCTAATGCGGGGTGGGTTCCCAGGTGGTATCTTCGGTCCGGCGGGCTCTTCTCAAATGATTGGGCTTGGGATTTCTGGGTCCATCATCATTGTTGGGAGTCTCCCGATTCACTGGAAGCTGTCAACCTATACTCCATAGTGTGGGCTTCCCAATTTTCTGTTTATCCACCTTCTTTGATCCTTCCCGAACTTTTCAGTCTCTAGTGGTCAAGTACTAATACTTTCTACATTGCCCACATTGAAGTCAACATTATTCTATGGGACATCTACCAGATTGGAGGACTACCGATTTCTAGCGAGATTTATGATGAATTTTTCCCACTCCCGATGCATTGGACGACATTGAACAGGTGCCTTTATTAGAGAAAGTGATGCTAACCATTGTGGAGTAGTCACTGCGTCAGGCCTTGCGTGCCCGCTCGCTTATTACTTATACCATTTGGATAGGGTTATTTCTGAACACCACTGGTCCTACACCGAATATTAAGCATCCCAGGACTCATCCTTCCCAACAGTCACGAACCATTCAAGGTTTTTACTGGGAAGTTCTGGAAGCAGACGACTAACTTTCATGGGGTTACGGGGCGTGCCCTGGTGTGTCACCTATTCTCTGGTTGGCCGGTATGTTTGCTATGATTTTGAGCAGATGGATATTACCTTCCCGGGATGTTAATCCCAGTGTCTGGGCCTGCACTTTGAAGATGGAGGCTGAGTTAGCAGAGGGCTGCTTGGTGAATTTAGCCGTACAAACTTTGGCCCATATCTACGAGCTACTGATCCACATACAGGTGGGCGGGTCACCCTACCATCTAAGCAGGCCATTTCAATTCTTGTAGGGCTTGGTGGCAGACCATTGTCGCTGTTATGAATATCATCACAATACAGCCATCCTGCTTCTACCTTTCGGACTACCCTACTTGATATAGCCAGAGTTCGCTTGAATTCTCTCAACTATAGTGAAGTCCTCAAGCTCCTGAGTGACTTCTCCCAGTTTATTTTCACTCCCTACCCCACCCCTTCTGGTGTCTTAGTTGACAACCGCTGGGGGAGCCTGGAGGAGAGCTCTTACATGGTCTCCATGCGGGATGGGTTTCTGTCCGCATGGATCAACGGTGTTTCTTTGTGTGATCTGTATGTCCCGTATCTCTTTTCTCGCCAGTTCGGGTTCATGCAAGTCCATGCTTCCATTCCCCCTTCTCGGGCTGAAGGAATTCATCCAGCCATACTTCGCCAGTGGTGGATGATGCTGATGTGGGAGGAATCTGACTCAAGCATTCCCCTACATGATATGAACGCAGCTGCCGGCCATTCTATGGAGTATGCAAAGACATGGGTAAAATACTATCCTGATGGGATCCTATAGAAGATTGTCCGACAGATTCCTAAATCGGGAGGTATGGTGGCTCATGTATCCACTACACCTTCCTTATCAGTTTTAAGGGAGGATCGACTAATGGCTCATCGACCAAAGCGATCCAGAGAACTTTCTTCTCCCAACCCTGCAGTGGCCGAAGTTCAGGAAAAGTCACCCTTCTTGGGCGTGGATGAGGACGAACTTGTGGTGTCGGGTCCCAGCGAGACCATCCTAGAGGTTCCGAGAGTCGATACCAGGATTAGCAACTTGGTCCCCAAGCCTGAACAAGGGTTAAGAGCTACAGACATCCCGTCTTTAGAGTCAACTTCTAGTGAGCACACGTCTGCGCATGCTTCCATTCTAGAATTTATTCTCGTGTCGTCCATCGAGGATACCAAAGATCCTCACATCATGGCGGACCATAGGGAAGTGCACAGGTGGTCCTGGGCCTGAATCTTTGAAATCATCACCAAAACCCCCTTAGCCAAAATGGGAATGAAAACCGAAGATCTTCGTCAGCTCTTCCTAGGTTTCGGGTTGGATGGCTTTGACTATTGGCAGTTCCATTCTCTTGCTTCCCAAGTTGTCATGGCCCCCGAGGAAGCTGTCACTAAAGAATGCAAGCTTGCTCACTTCGAGACCACTCTTTTTGGGGCTTGAACGTTGGAGGAAACCACAAATGATCTCCATCAACTGATAGCATGGGAGGAGATCTCTCAAGATCAGGCGGTCATCCTATCCTCCATGTTTCATGAATGCGAAGAACGGGCCGCGATGCCGAGGGATCAATTATCAGCTATGAATGGTCATCTTGAAGTAACCAGAAAATGAATCAATGGTCTCCAAACCAAATTAGAGCATATCCATCCGGTGGCTGAGGCTGAGACCAGGGAGAAGGAAGTGTTGGATAAATCCTACAACGACCATTTCCGTGCAGTCGCTGATCTGGTGGGGAGAGCAAGTCAGGCTACTTTTGTATCCCCTATTTTACTTACCCCTATGTCCCCCCTTTTTTTGTGAAGGAGTGACCCCGGTGTGTGGACGTCCAACTTTTTTTGTTCGAAAAAAATACATCCTCTATCAATCACTCGTTTCTGTGGAATCTGATTGTTACATAGAACAATTGTTGTGAAAATAACAATTCACTGAATCAGAACTAGTTATAACTCAGAAAAACAAGCTCTATTTTTTTTGCCTGGACCATGGGATCCAGTGAGCATAGTCTGACTATTGCTAGGGTTTTATAGGAAAATCCCACAATCTATTTGTATTTTTCTTCTTTTAATTCCCTAATATTTACTGGGCCCATCTAGTATGGACCCAGCGGGTATAGCCCGGCTTTTGCTTAGGTCGCCCTTTTCTGTTTCTCGACTTAACAGGATTTTTGCCTCTTTTTGTGAGCGTTTTAAAGTCCCGCTGACAAGACAATCATTACTGATATTTTAGGTCGAATATCTTTGACAAAATATGGTGGGAAGAGGGCCCCAATGGGGTTCAACTAATTAAAAAATGACTTAATACCCTTCAGACTCACCTGGGGGAAAACATGTTTGAATATGAGCTGCATGTAGGGCATGTCTCAAGGAATGGGAGCCATTCTGGCGTACAGAGGTAGGAAGAGCATTGCCTAAGGAAAACATGCCTTTGGTAGACGGGCCAGGGGTGATCAATATACAGATCCGTTGAGGGTATGGTATGCATAGTCATACAGAGGTGTCCTTAAGTAAAATACTTATCCATTTCTGATGGCCATGGGACTTCATGGAAGTCCTACTTATGGGAGTCACCATGGGTGGCCTGGAAAATTATGAAAACCACCATGAGTGGATCAGAAGGGGTGTGGGACATCTGAATGGGTTTTGGGAACATCCGCACTAACCAGGAGTGTGGTCCGGAGACCACCTCCCTATGCATTTAGTTAGCGTAAGGGATGGTCGAGGCTTGACGTAGTTTAAAGTCATGCAGCTGGGACATCACTTGAAATGGAATGACTTCTCCTGGTTCTTGGTAATCTCATAAAAGACGTTCCGCCGCATTTAGGTAGGATTGTGGAAGAGGTTGGTAAACTATAGCTCAGAGGTTCTCTGAATCCCGGGATAGAAATGGGGGATCATAGGCCAAAAGGCGTACAGAGAGAAGCATTGCCTAAGGAAATCTTGCCATTGGTAAACGGTCCAGGGGCGATCAATATGCAGAGCCACTAAGGGCATGGTATGCATAGTCATGAAAAGGTGTCCTTACATCAAAGACTATCCACTTACGATAGCCGAACAACTTCAGGGAAGTTGAGATTTGGGACCTCCAGGGGTGGCTTATGAGTGTTCATCTTTTTCTGAGTATAGAGTATGGTTTATGAGAAAAGGGTGCCTGAATATTGGGGAGATATCTAGAATAAACTTCCTGAGAATGGGTGAAGTAATTCTTTCTCACGCTGGTGTGAGGTGGTGGTTTGTGCTGGTTTGACCCGTGCCCCGAAAGATGAAAAAAGCCTCTGTCTCTCATTGAACCCATGACAAGTATGACCATGTAGTTTATCGTCATGTGGTTGGGACGTAATCCGTGCAGTTTGGGACCATGCGGAAACGGCGAGAAGAATCCTTAAAGGTTGCTATGTAGTTTAATGTCATGTAGCGAGGACGGGGGAATTCTTGAATGTTGCTATGCAGTTTAACATCATGCAGGGATGATGGATTCTGTGCAATTTAACATCATGCGGTAAGGACAGAGATATCTTTAAAGGTTGTCGTGGAGTTTAATGTCATGTTGAAAGGATGGGGGGGCATTATTGCGAAGGATTCACTTCATCAGAATATAACTGGGCTTGAATACCTCAACATTCCCCAGAAGTGGAAGGGGGGTTGATGGTGTAAATCATGGTTCCAAGGATTCTTGGATCAGGAAAGGTGATATGGGGGATCTGAGGCCGGTGAGCGCATAGAGCAAGGAAGAGAATTTCCAGTGGAAATCTTGCCTTTGATGGATGATCCAGGGGCTATCATTATGCACAGCCACTGAGGGAATGGTATGCATAGTCGTACATAGGTTTCCATGGGTCGATTACTTTCCACTTCCGATGGTAGTGAGTGGTCATGAGGATCTGCAATTGTCCGGGCCCCGAAGTCTGTCATCTAGTGAGGAAATATCTGGACATGTCGGGGATATTTGTCACTGCTTGCTATTAATGAATAATGATCCCACTGCACTGATTTATCATGCTCGTGGGGGTGTGCCTTCGCTCCACGCAGTTTAAAGTCATGCGGTGAGGATGAAGTGCTCCTAGTTTACCGGTCATAGAGCTCGGACCATTGGGTGACTATTTCTGTAGTCACTAGAAGGATAATTGGTTTAAAATGTTCTAATATACATAGAACAAGGAGGGAGATGAATGTTTTAAACTAAAACTTTGAGCTTTCTCGGATCAGGAGGCGTGGTGTGGGAACTATGAGGCCGATAAGCGCACGGAGCTAGGAGAAGTACTGCTCAAAGATATATTTCCTTCGATGGACGAGCTAGGGGATATCGTTATGTCGAGCTGCTATGGGTATGGTAAGCATAGTCATACAAAGGTGTCCATGGGTCGATGACTTTCTGCTTCTGATGGCCAGGAATGATTATGAAAATCCACGATTTCACACAATGCAGAGTTCGACATGTGGGGATAATGGTCTCTGGGTATACAGAAAACATCTTCACTGCAATTGTCCATTGAGTCAAAGTATCCTAGTCCTGGCTTGATGTTTGTTGATACAGGTCACTATGTGAACCACTGACAGACACATAGGCTAGCAAAATAAGGATACCCTGGAAACATCTGGATGTGAAAAGGGAAATGAACTTGTAAACCACTTCGCCATAAACTTCTGGATCAAGGGGTATGGTATGGGGGCTCTGAGGCCGGCAAGCGTACGGAACTAGGAAGAGTGTCGCCTGTGGAAATATTTCCTTTAGTAGACGGGCCAGGGGCTATCAATATGCAGAGACGCTGATGGAATGGAATGTATAGTCGTAGAAAGGTGTCCACGGGTCGATAACTTTCCACCTCCGATGGACATGAGTGGTTATGAAAATTCGTTATTATCCGGGCCGTGGAGTCTGATGTATGGAAATGATGTATCCAAATGTGCAAGGATTATCTCTATCTTGTATCGCCATGAGCCTTAGGTGGGTCGCAACGATGTAGGTGTAGTTTAACGTTATGCGGTGAGGACAAACTCAATGCAGTTTAATGTCATGCGGTAAGGACAAACTCTATGCAGTTTAACATCATGCGGTAAGGATGAAGATATACACCCCGTGAAGGTCTGGTCCGTACATGGGGGAAAGAATAATTTTTAACATCATGGTCTGTGCAGTTTAGCGTCGTGTGGTAAGGACGAGAAGTACACCCCGTGCAGGTCTGGTCCATACAAGGGGGAAAGAAATCACTTTTTTTCAGGGGGCTGGGCCAGGATTGGGGATCCTGGCGTCGCTACGTATCCTGTGAGGGCAGGAATCAAGCCACACGTAGTTCTCTAGAATCAGTGTATTTTAACATCATGCAGTGAGGACGGATTCCATACAGTTTAATCTTCATGTTATTAGGAAGATGAGCACACCCCGTGCATGTCTGGTCCATACACAGAGGAGGGGAATTCTTATTTCTTCTTCATCCGTGCATTTTACCTTCGTGCAACAAGGAAAAACTCCATGCAGTTTAACGTCATACGGTGAGGACGTGAATACACCCTGTGAAAGTCTGGTCCATACATGAGGGAATGGGCACTTTTGTTTTTCTTTTTGAGGTGGCTGGGAAAGGGAGTGGAATTCTGGCATCATTACGTATCCTATGAGGGCAGGAATAAAGCCTCACGTAGTTCTCTGAAAGAAGATACACTCATTGTAGGTCTAGTCCGTACATAGGGGAAGAGGGATTTTTTTGTAGCGGCTGGGCCAGGATAGGAAATACCGGCATCGCTTCGTATCTTGCAATGGCAGGAATGAAGCCATACATAGTTCTCTGTAAATATTATACACCCCGTGCAGTTCTGGTCCGTACACGGGGGAAGGGGACATTTTTTTGAAGTGGCTAGGCCAGGATAGGGAATCCTTCCGTCGCTACGTACCCTGCAAGGGAAAGAATCATGCCATACATAGTTCTGCGAAATCCGAGCAGTTAAACATCATGCGGTGAGGACGAGGTGCTTGGCAGTTTAGTGTCATACAGCTCGGACGATGTTCATACAGTTTAACGTCTTGTGGTTAGGACGAAGTGCAGTACGGTTTCTATGCGAAATACTTCTTTAAGAATCTCACATTCATAGGAGTCGTGGTGGATTTCCCATCCATGGTGATCAGGGCATACACTCCATTAAAGTAGACCTTTTGTACAACATATGGTCCTTCCCACGTGGGCTCCAACTTTGGAGGCTTCTTGCCAGGTATCATTGGGGTCCTAAGGACTAACACTAATTCTCCTTCCATGAAATCCTGAAGGAAGAACTTTTTGTTGAAGGCTCATGCGATCTGGTTCTGGTACACTTCCAGGTGGTGCAGAGTGTGCAACTGCTTCTCATCTAGCTGTACCAATTCATCTATCCTCTTTTCTGACTGCTCATCATTGGATAATCGATCACAGATGGCAACACAGAGTGAGGGAAGTTGGAGTTCAATGGGCAGGACCTCCTCCGTGCCGTACAACAATGAGTACGAGGTAGACTGAGTAGAGGTGCAGATTGTGGTTTGATAAGCCCACAATGCATGGAGGAGTTTATCTGGCCATGAATTATTGTCTTTGTCCACCCTTTTTTCGAGGATGTTGGATCGTGTCTTGTTGAAAACTTCTATATGTCTGTTGGCTGCTGCATGGTAGCGGGATGAGTGGTTAGCATTGATACCATACTCGTGGTATAGCTTTTACAACTCAGCAGAGAAGAAATTGGTGTCTTTGTCCGTCAGTATGCTATGTGGGACACCAAATATGGTGATGATGTTGGTCTTCACGAAGAAGAAAATATTCCTTGCCCCGAAATCATTGAGGGGTATGGCTTCTTCCCATTCGGAAAAGAAGTCGGTCACTGTGAGGATATACTTCAGTTGTTTGGCCATGGAGGGAGGATACGGTCCCACAACATCCATCCCCCAGACGACAAACATCCAGGAGTACTTATCTTGATGAAGTAACATCGGGGTCTTGTGTATGAAGTTGGCATGAATCTGGAAGGAGTGGCATTTCGTGGAAAACATCTCGTAGTCTCATGCCACTATGGGCCAGTAGTACCCAAGGCTTCGAACATGATGGGAAAGCTTGGTCCCTGGTTGATGTGCTCCACATGCTCCTGCATGTACTTCAGTCATGACAGTAGCGGTTTCTTCTCCGTCAATGCATCTGAGGAGCACTCCATCGAGGCATCATTTGTAGAGGACTTCTTGATGACCTGCACCGCCGTATAGGACAAAGTTGGTTTCCCTTCTATGTATTTTCTCTCGTTCAACCCTGTCTAATGGAATCCCCCCCCCATTGATGGTATTTCATGATGGGGGTCATCCAGCCAATAGGAGGAGCATACGGCTCAAGGACAGGACTGACTTCATGGATCTCTTTCGTCGTAGACTAAACAAATGGCTATACCATTCGGTGGTGAGCAATGCTGATGACCGTTTCATCCCAGTCTGGCTTGACTATGGATATGTCTGCATTGGCTAATGCGTCAGCCTGAGCGTTCTGGGACTGGGGAATATAAGTCAATGTTGATTCTGTGGAGAACTCTACCATTAACCCTTAGACATTGTCAAAAAGGGGGATCAACTCCTCTTTTTTAATAGCATAGTCACCATTGACTTGCTTGATGACAGCTCTTAGTCACCTTTTACCTTAAGGTGTTTTACTTGTGCCTGGAGTGCGAGTTCCAAGCCTGCAATGAGGGCTTGATATTCCGCTTCATTGTTCGTACATCCCTCTAACAGGAGGAAGGAATACGGAAAATCTTCCTTTTCTGGGGACACGAGTATTATCCCCAGACCCACTTTGTCAAATCTGGGATCCTCCATCCTCTTCCCGGTGGGGCTTCGAGATGCGCCATCAAAGTATATTTCCTATGCTGGGAACTCATCTTGAATGGATAAGGTATCTTCATCAGGTAGTTCAGTGTCTGGTGCAATGGTTCCTATTGAAGGGTGCTCTGCTAGGAAGTCTGCTAAAGCCTGGCCCATGATGGCTTTTTGATGCATGAACCAGATGTTGAACTGCTACCGGATGACCGCCCATCAGGATAGATGTCTGGTTAGCATCGGATGACTTAGGATGTACTTGAGCGGGTTACACATCCAGATTAAATGGACCTCATGATGCTGCAGATAATGTCGCATCTTTTGAATCGCGAAGACTGAGGCCAGACAGCTCTTCTTGATATTTGATTATCGAGTCTCAGCATCAATCATGGTTCGACTGAGGTAATAGAGAATATTTTTGCTTTCGGTGTCAGTATAGTATGTGAGGAAGGCTCCCAATGACCGTTTTAGGGCCTTCACATATAGAATGAGAGGCCTTCCTTCGACCGGGGGAATGAGCACCAGTGGGATTAAGAGGTACTTCTTCAAGTTGTCGAACGCCTCTTGGAAGTCATTCATCTACTGGAACATGACCCCCTTCTTCATGAACCTGGTGAAGGGGAAACATTTTCCTGCCTGGTAGGCTATGAACCACCTAATATAGGCTAGGTGTCCTTGGAATCCCCTCAGCTCGGTGAGATTTCGATGAGGTGGAAGGCTCCGGATAGCCTTCGTCTTCTCAGGGTCGACTTCGACGCCGCGATGGCATATGACGAAGCCAAGGAATTTACCTGAGTAACCCCAAAGGCGCATTTCAAGGGGTTCATCTTCAAGATATGCTTTCAGAGCTTGTTGAAGACGGTCTCAAGGTCTGACAGGTGATCTGAGCGCCGTTTGGACTTGACCACTAGGTCATCCACGTAACATTCAACGAATTTCCCTATGAATGGCTTAAAGACCCGATGCATGGCACGCTGATATGTGGCACCAGCATTCTTGAGACCAAAGGGCATGACCCTGTAACAGAATACCCCTTGAGGGGCCCTTAAGGTAGTGGCTTCTTCGTCTTCTCGATCCATCCGGATTTGATTGTATCCGGAATAGCCGTCCATGATGGATAGAGGCTCATACCCGACCGTCGCATCAATTAACAACTCGGTGATTGGAACCGAGAAGTCAACTTTCAGACAATGCTGATTAAGGTCTCTGAAGTAATTTGAGACGCGGATTTTCTCGTTCATTTTCTTAATGGGGACGTTGTTGGCCAACCAAATGGGGTACTGGACCTCCCTGATGAAGCCTTCTTTAATGAGCTTGTTGACTTTAGCCTCTATCTTGGTAGCATGTGAGGGGTGTGTCCTTCTAGCAGCCTTTTTGTATCCCTGGTGGTCTTCTGGAAGGTCCATGTGATGCATTTCTACCTTGGGATTGAGTCCTGGCATTTCTATGTAGTTCTATGCAAATACATCCCAATGTTTCCTTAAGAAAGTGGTATATACCTCGTGTTCCTCAGGAGACATGGTCGCGCTAATGAGAGTGGGCCTTCGGTCTTCTTCGGTACCCAGGTTTATTTCCCTGAGCTCGTCCACAGTGGTTGAGATACCCTCCTCAAATGTGGGAGGTGCATCTCTGAGATCTTCCCCCTCTTCATCTCCCAAGTCCGCATCTTTTAGATTTGACGAGGAGAGAGTTTCTAGTGTGAGCCTCCGAGGGTTTGAGGGAGAGTCGTCATAGGCATCCCTGCTTGAGTATTCGTCCCCAAATCGAGGGTTGGTAGATGTTCACACGTTTACAAGCTCGACCATTATGGCTGAAGTCATGAGGAAATCTGAATGTGTGTTCGGACATGAACTCCTACTCTCAAAACGGTTGATGGGCAAGAAATAATCTCTTCCAAGCTGCCTGAGGGGGTAATCGGGGACCATTTCCAAGCCATTTGGAGCGGGGATCCAGTTGACGCCGTCAACCAAATGCTTCTTCTTCTTTTCCTCATAGAACCCGGCGTCGATGTAATGTGACTCAGAGAGCTCAAAAGGGGCCTTGTCAGTGTGTAACGTCCCACTTTGTCCATTGAAGTAGTACTTGATACACTAGTGGTAGGATGAAGGAACAACCATGTGCTTATGGAACCATCACCTTCCCAGTAGGGAATTGAATGTCGTGCTCTGGCAGACCACTAGGGATTCCATGTAGGATTCCAGGTCACCAAAATGGGTCTTTAGCTTAATCAGTCCCATTGGTTTCTGCTCACTCTTGTCGTAACCTAACAAAGTTGTGGCGGAAGGAATTAGATCGTCCACACTGTATCCCACCTTATGGAGTGTCCATAGGGGAAGGAGGCTAACTCAAGACCCATTGTTTATAAAGACATTTCGGATCTCAAAACCTTTCAGCGTGTCAGACACATATAGCGGTCTGATGTGTCCTAGAATGACGACATCTTCATCCTGATCGGTGAAGGAAATCACCGCATTGCATTCAGTTGGGTCATTCTCTATCTGGTAAATCTCGGTAGCAGCTACCTTGGCATGGAATTCATAGGGGCTAATAAATGCTTCGATAAGCACCTCCCTATGGTCGGATGAAAAAACCAGGGCATCGAGGATTGAAAACTTGGATGGTACAGATGCCAGCTGCTTAAGGATGTTGTATTTTTTCTCCATCGGTCGACGCTTCTCCATTGGCGGGAGAGTCTTACCGGGTTCTTTGGGAGCTGGAGCATTTTACCAGGAGGGACCAGCTGCGGGGACGGATGTCGATAGTGTTCCCGCATTTTGAGGACTTGGTATGGTCAGTCTATTTGTGTGCACTAGGTGACCAGGCACTTGCTCCTCCTCTGGTGGGTATCGCAGAACAACAGGGTCAGAGTGGCTGCTTGTGGAGGTGGTGGGGCATTTCCCTCTTGCTGAGTTCACTGAGGGGCTCTCCCACAGGTTTCCGCAATATTGACGGTCTGGGTCGGGGTCCAACCGTAGGGTTGGTTTCGTCTGCGGTTGTGCCTCCCCTGGTATCCCCTACCTCTGCGATTCCTCCTCCCGGCTCGTCATGCAGGAATCTCGGGTTTGTAATCATACCCTTCATCAGGGAATGATTCCATGAGATGGATGACGTTGATGGAACCAAATATTGGCTCTTCATCCTATGACTATTCAACCTCGTTAGTTGTCTCGGATGGTGTCGTTGGGTGGGTCGGTGCCCGTGGTGCCAAATTCGATGGCATGAAATCTACCAGGGTCGGGACTAACTCTGGCCCCGTCGCGGACCGCTCCTCTTATGATTGCTTCCTCCTTTGACTATGTCCAGATGACCTGCTTGTGGAGGGTTTTGAGGCTGATGTGGTCAGATTTGTGGCTCCAGGGGCTACTAGTGGCAACACCAGCTGTTGTAGTTGAGCTTAGAGTATGCCCTGGGCTTGGTTGATAGTCTTCCGAGTCTTCCAGTTGTAAAATTTCTGCCTCTTTTTGACGGTGACTTTCTGCCACCCCTCATCCTTGTTAGAGTCCGTGGTAAAGATACATGACACCTGTGCTAGGGGTGGTCCCAACTCGACTTGTCCGGAATCTACCATCCTCTACAAGAGGTCATTGAAGACGAAGCATTCTCGGATACTATTCCCCAACATCTGATGGTAGGGGCAGTAATCTAGCATGTCACCATGGCCGACTTCTTCAGGTCTCCTTGGCTCCGGGAGGAGGAGAAAGTTGCAGTTCTTGGCGCAATGAAGTAGCCGCAATCTTTATCATCTAAGAATGAGTATACATTCTATCTTCGCTCCTCAAACTGGTTCCGCTTCGGTCCTCTCTGATCGTCCCGTTTAGGCGGGGGCGGCCGCTGATATGCAGGGGGCCCATGACGATTTGGTGGAGGCCTAAGAGGGGGAGCGGGCACAGGGGACGGCTTGAGTGTGACAACAGACACTTCAGATCTAGGGGCTCTTTTTGAAGGATCCTACGAGGCTATTCGGGACATTGAATTTTTCCTCTGTAGGGAGTCCTCAATTCTCTGGGCGATGGCCGAGAGATAGAGGAAGCTAGTGGTGCACTCCACCGGTATGAGCGGTGTTCGCATCTCATATCTAAGATTATCGATGCATATGGCTAGCATCTCATCTTGAGGCATTGGCATGTTCATAGAATAGGTCAGACCTTTCCATCTAGCGATGAAATATGAGACCCTCTTGTTCTCTCCCTGCTTGCAGTTCATAAGATCGCTGACCGTTGTTTTAGGCAGTGCTGAGCTAAAATAGAACCTGAACTGCTGTCGAAGGTCCTCCCAGCTCTTTATCGACTGGGCTGACAGACTCTTATACCAGACGAAGGCGGACCCTTGCAAGTTCTTTATGAAGCATCTGAGTTTCACTACTTTTTGCTGTTCTGGGGTCCCCATAATTGGGTCACAATAGGATGATTAGTGCATCAAATGCTGCTCCAGATCACATGATCCATTGAATATGGGGAATAAAGGGCTCCCAAAATTGGGTGGAGGTGGTATGTTGGTCACCCAATCTGGGTAGGGTTTCAAATCTAGTTGTATCAGAGCACGTTGACCTTCCATCGCTTCCAATCGAGTTGTTAATGCTTCGATGGTATTAGTGAGTCTCGGGTTTACATCCTGTTGGGCCCTGTCCGGGGCAGGCGTAGCCCGAAACATTTCTTGAGGATCTAGATTGGCCGGCACCAAGTGTGCATATTCCATTCGGGGTACCCTCAGAGGGTTTGGGAATACTTTCTCCGGTTTCCTCCTATGTGGAGGAAAATCCTGGTATTCATCATCCATGTTTAGGTAGTTGGACGAACTAAGTGCCTCATTGCGCAGGAGCCCTGATCATGCTTTGTTTGCCGAGTAAAGCCTTAGAATTTGCGGTGAACTTGCTAGGAGTGCATGATGGGGCTCTTTTTGGGATGCACTTTCAATATGGCGGTTCCTCTTGAGCAGCTCGGCGTTAAGCCACCTCAATTATTTCATCTCTTCTTCCTGTCGAGCGAACCTCTCTTCGAGCGTGAGCGGCTCGTTTTTATTGAGGGAAGGGGATGGGTTAAGGGTAACAGTTACTTTATTCTTATCATTGTTGGAATCTCATAGGGTAGGAGGAGGTAGGTTAGCTAAAGGGGCGGCCATATTTAAAGTGGCCCCTAGTTCTGGGTGTGTACACTTGGGGGTTCATTGTGAGTCGCAACCTGATCGGAACTGTCGTCTCCTGATCCGTCCGGATTTTCATTTTCTCTGGTGTCACCCACATGGTTAGCATCTATGGCATTGATGAACGCATATTCTTGGGTGGAGGGGACACCATCTTCCAAATAGGAAGAGGATCTCTCGCATCATTGGTTGGCCTTCCCTTTCATGACCCAGGATTGCCCTCAGACTTATTGATGAATGGTGACACGGAGAGTTATTTGATGCAACCTTATGGTGTTCCTTCCTCTCGGAGGGGATGATGATTCGAATGACGGGATTGGACAGGAACCTCCTCTTCTGATTTTCCTCCCTATATGAGAGAATACCGACTCTCATGGGGGAGGTTGTTGTTGAGGGTATAATAATGCCCCCAAACCTGAGGGTTGGGGCTAGCTCTGTTCCCTGGACATTGAGTCTCTTCCAGGTATTATTGGTCTTATGGGGGCATTTGTTGTTAAAAATGCCCCCAGTACTGCAGGCTGGGGTTGACCCTAGATTGCGATAGTGGCAGTGGCTATCGCGACCTGCCTGATCTCGCGTGCCCCCATCCGGGGGTGAACCAGATCTGGTGCCGAATTCACATGTGGATCAGTCCCTTCTGGGGAGGCGGGCAGAGATCGTTGATTGGCCTCTCTTAGGCGAGAGGCCTTCTATAAGCTCTCGGTGGCCTGATTCAAGAGTTTTTGAATGACCCATTCCCGTTGGTCCTGAAACTTCTGGGAATTTCTTGAGGCCCGACTCTGTTGTGTTTGTTTCCTTTCCTGAATAGGGGGTCCACCTGTTTTCCGTCTCGATGTGATGACGTTACAGAATACCATTCCGAACAAGTTTTTTCTGGGCGGGGAGTGGAGTGAAATGAAGAGCTCAATGTCCCCCCATCCCCTAATATGGACTCCCATCGGAGCATCACCGATGAGGCGGTGCAATTCGTGCAGTGCACAGAGACAAGCTGCCTCCATATTCCCTTTGCGCCTCTCGGGGTGTTGTCGCCGCGTTGAGGAAAGGGCCTCTAGGTCGATGTGATGCAGGAGGTTCCCTACCATATTGACATGGTCTACATACTCGTCATAGGGCAGGAAGTTTGACTTCAGCAGGCGGAGGTTCGTCCATATATTATGGTGGATGTCGTGCATGCATTTTTCCGGAAACTCTCTGGGTATGTCGTACTGATTGGTGGCCATGGGCCAAAACATGACTGGAATATCATTCCTGGCCAGTCATTTCCTCAGGTGTAGCATATATGCATACTCCTCCGCCTGTTATACTTCTACCTAGTCAGCCCAGCTGAGGCGCTCAATGCTAGTGTGATCAGAGGTAGTGGGACCGGTAGGTGATGAATCATTGTGTAAGCGATTCTGAGGTGGTTCAGAAGATGAACGCGGCCCCAGAACGTCTCCTGATTGAAGAAGGGCGTCGTTAGTGACAAGCTGGGAATATGACATGCTCGATCCCATCCTTATGAGTGCCTCGGCATACGAGGGCCATTCTGTGCTTGACTCGTCAGGGGGAGGGCCTTCCTGTCGAAATAATATGTCATCGTGGGTAGGACCTCTGCAATGGCGGCCGTAATGGAGAGGACTACCATTACTACTTGATGCTTCACTGCATAGAGGACTTTTGTAGTGCACACCCAGGGGAGGACCTCCAAGGCATGTTACAGCAAGGGGAGGACCTTCTGGCTGCGTGGTGTTGTTACGGGGAGGACCTTCGCAACAACTGCCATCATTGTGAGGATGACCATCATGGCTTGGCATTCGACGCGCATCCTGGGGAGGACCTTCAGGACACGCCGCGACAAGGGGAGGACCTTCTTGTTTCTAGGGGCCATTGCGGGGAGGACCTTCGCAATGGCAGCCATGGTGGCAAGGACTACAATCACAACTGCGGCAATGTCGAGGACTACCATTACTACTGCCGCAAGGAGAATATCTACGGGATACATCCTAGGGAGGGCCTCCAGAATGTACCAAAACAAAGGGAGGGCCTTCTTGATGCTCAAAGTCTCTATGGGGAGGACCTCCATTATCAGGGCAGCGAGGACTACCACTGTGACCTGATGCCTGGATGTGTGGAGTTTCGGGGTAGTGTAACCCATAGGGAGGACCTTTAGGGTAGGTCGCGACATGGGGAGGGACTTCTTGTCATGATGAGTCTTCACTATGGGGAGGACCTTCGTAGTTGAGGCTATGATAGCGAGGACTACCATCATAATCTGTTGTACCACTTCATGGAGAGTGATTGTAGTGTATACCCCAGGGAGGACCTTCAGGGTGGACCACAGCATGTGGAGAACCTTCTTGCTACTAGATCTTCTGGTCATGTGGAGGGTTTCTGTGACTCGAATCACAAGATAAGCTCTCATGACCGATTGGTATATGCCCACAGAGGATACCCCCACAGGTGCTCTGGGGAGGACCTTCAGAGCTGCTCGTAGAGACATTGCGGGGAGGACCTTCGAAACTGCTACTTCCAAACCCATAATATGGTAATGGGTGGGCAGGGTTTCGAGCCATTGATGCATTCTTAGCGGTATCAGAAACCCCAGATTCCAGTAGAGCGGAGTCATGAACCCGCTCTTTATTTTCCAGCTGCCTTCGCCGCGTTCGGGGTGCTCTTTTGCAGGCAGCGGGGACCGTCTGCTGTTGACAACGGCCTTCACCTTTGGGTCCCTATCTAATTGGGTCCCGTTACATTGCAGGGATACGCCGACGGATAACTTGACTTTTAGCAGGGATATATGCCTGCACTGAAGCATCCACCATGATGGACGGGTGTCCCCCAGTTGGTACGAGTGAAGCTGCTCGATCATGTTTCCCTTGCGTCGTAGAATATAGCTGGAGACCCTCCTCCGCTAAAGGAGGGATGCAGATCTACGCAGAGGTGGCTATCTCATCTCTTAGATGAGTCGCCTCAATTGGATAGATGGGCTCACGTGCCTGATTCCTTGTTGTTTCCTCCGATGAAATTACATGATGGTAAGTCTAAAAGATATGATTTGGGATCGATACTTGATCTTCCATTATTTCTAGGATATGTAAAGAGACATATTTGGCTGGAACAGTTATGAAGGCCCATTCCGGTATTGGAGTAGGAATATCCTATTCCTGTCCTCCAGTGGTCAGTGGGTACTGACAATTGTCCTATGGCGGGGCAGGTGAACGAATATGCCCCTATACCGGGATACGCCGATGTGTCTCTCCGTTTTCCACCACATCGGGGTGGCAGACTTTACTTGCATCCGTAGGGAGTTGGCCCTGCATATATTGGTTTCCCACCATATTGAGTCAACGACCTTTGTTGGCGGGGAGATGTGCGCGCCAATGATTTTCCGCCACATCTGGGTGGCGGGCTTTGTTGATCACCACCATATCACGATGGTGGGCATCTGAAGCAACTGTCAGGAGCTGGTCCTGTAGGTGCCGGGTCGCCACCACATCAAGTTTGTGGGCTTCACGACCCTACGCAGGGAGAGTTACCTGCCTGGTAAGTGTCATCCTGCATGAGCGACGGGCTTGATGGAGCTCGGCGGGGATGCGCGCCGGCTCATATGATGCCGCCATATCTGGATGGAAGGCCTGGGAGGATCGAATAGGTGTAGGCGCATGTTTGTGGTACGTCTCCGTGGTTGGGCAGCGGAGTTCCTCCTTTGGGACCAGGGTGATGATTTTTCCCCGATTGTACGTCTTCCACCCTCTTCGGGTGGTCCGAGGGACCGAAGCTCAGGGGGGTGTGGGCCTGAATCCTTGGGTAAACGTCCTCCTCAACGTGAGGATGTTGAGTCACGGAGTGACTGCGACGACGCCTTTCGGCGGTGACCTTGGAGCGGAACCCCTGTTCGACAGGGATGAAGTCCTCAACGTCGGCCTCATCTACTTCCCTAAGATAAGGGAGGTACGCATTTTCCCCTTCCGGGGATAGACTCCCGAAACGATTGGAGATAGTGACAAGGGTTGTCTGGATCCACCATTGTGGTTGCTGCTGGGAAGGCGGCCGGCGAGTCTTGACGGATTGGAGGGCATGCATGACCGCCTCCACCGTTGGGAGAGTACCATTCGCATGGTACTCTCAAATCAGAGTGTCTGAAACCCAGCGTTGAAGATGCTGGGTGGGTGATGGGGTCCTCCATTGTTGAGGAAGTTTCATCCTTGCATTGTTGGATGCGCACACTTTTGAGTTCCTTTGCAATGTCGTTGGATTGAAGGGAGTTATGAAAGTAGTTCCTACGAAACATTTTAGAAAATACAAGCAGCAAACCTCTCAAAGAAGTATCTCATAATCCCATGCGTAATTAATGACCTTGTGTGGCCCTCATTTAGAGCATATGGGGGAACAGGGGTGGATTAAGTTTAATCCGTCATGTTTGGTTAATGATTCACGTCGGGTTCACCATTTTTGTTTAGTTCTTGGTTTTCTTCCACGAAACGCCCAACGGCTCCGTATCCAATGACTGATGGACCTGCTTTCCAAAGGCAGGAGTTTTCCGGATGGTCTGACCAGCGACTCTTAAGAACTCACATTGGTAAAGAGGATGGGATGTCAGGATCATGGCCCCCATTTTTGGGCGGAATTATTGCATGTTCTTGGACTCTCTTATAGATTTAAGATGTATTCATATGTTCAAGAATCTTTGGTTTATACCCAAACATAGTATCCATAGATTTAACCTTGGTGGGAAATGGTCAACTAGATTCAGGGGTTCGGAATCATTTATACCCAAGGTTTATCATCCCTCGTTGGATTAATGATCCTGGAGGGTTGGAACTTTCTTGAGTTGGCACCATGAGTGGCGCGGTGAACCGATGTGGAGATGATCTGATCGACCAGTTGTTGGGCTTGAACCTCAGGGAGGCTTCCTACGTACCCTGCTTAAGAAGCAAGGATCAAAGTCCACGTCGTTCAGATAGGTGTCGGTGAACCGACGTGAAGAGAGACCAGGTTGTCCGATGGGTAGTGGGCTTGAACCTCATGGAGGCTTCCTACATACCCTATCTAGGAGGCATGGATCAAAGTCCATGTAGTTTGCTTTGGCTCGGGGGCTACGCTCTGGGGTAGCCCAGAATGATGGATTGGGGCTTACACTCTGAGGAGGCCCATAGGAGGATGTCATGGTCGGTGGTTTCTCTAAGCCCACGTGAGTCATGCTTGGTGTGAGAAATTAGAGTCAACAAGGACCAGACGATCACGCCGCGAAAGGTGCGTCCATGAGGAATGGAGTGGGGCTTACGCATGAGGGTGGCTCATGGTAATAAATTGGGCGTACACTCTGAGGAGGCCCAGACGGTAGGGGATTAATTTGAGATGGATGCCCAGAGAAATAAAGCCGAGTGGAAAAAGGAAAGGGGGTGCTCCTACCCCCATCTCCTCTCATGCAGTCCATGAGGGATTCCTTCTGATGGGTATTCTAATACCCCCGAGGAGCCCTGGACAAGTTGAGGGGCAGAAAAGGGATTCCCGAGCTCAGACTCCACATTACCATGGGAATGTGAACTGAGGAATGCTTCAGGAATCTACTCACGGGTCGGGGCAACCCCTTTGCCCCTATTTACCGTGGCTATATGAACTCAAAATGGCCCGTTGATGCACCTGATAGTTATACCACACAGATCCAGTGGCTCTGGCCGAGGCCTCGTCTCAGGGCCGATGAATAGGCCAATGAGGGAGTTGTGGAGGACCTGGGTGGGTCAGAAGGATTTTACATGGATCTGGAAATGAGAACACTGAAGTATTTGGGAAGAAATCGAGAGGTATGGGTGGTGGAACCCTTCGCGTGGGGAAGTGCCACGTGGCTGGAGAATCCGTCCATGAACCAGGGTGGTCTGCGGACTGATTGGCGTCTCGCGAACCAGGGTGGTTCGCGACTTCATGTTCAATCCGTGAACCAGGGTGGTTCGCGGCTTCAGGTTCAATCCGTGAACCATGGTCGTTCGCGGAGGATTCCAGGCGGGCATCGACGGACAAGGGCGGTGCCGATTGGAGGCTCGTTGGTCAGGGCTTCGCCCGCGGAGGAGGGTGCTCCGCGGTGAGATGGATGGGAAAAGAGGCATAAACTCCCTGGTCCGTGGGGAAGTAATCCGCCGAGGGGGGTATGGTTCGCGGTTCTCCTTTTTGTTATTTTAGGTTCGCTGTCCACCATATTATTATGTGTTTTCCAATTCCTTCTTAATTAATATACCTACTATGGTTCGCGGATGGTAATTTCGCTGTTTGCAAAATCCATAGCCTTCCTTCAACTGATCTCCTTCTGAATCTCCAATCATTCCGAATCCGATTCCAGTTCTCCGATCCTTTCATCTTTTCCCCTTGGTCTCCTTTTATATAGTGGGGAAAGGAATGTATCTGTGGCCACGTGGTGCTTTTGGCGGAGGCCCATAACCAAATACCAGTTTCACAGCTGAATTGGTTAATTCATGATTCGCGGCGGGTATTGAACGCTAACCCCTCCATGAGGTGAACTCAGGGAGTGCTCCACGGCTGCAGAGGGTTCCGTCTCTATTCCGCAAGCAACAGCGGGTGCTGCTTGAGACGGTCAACATATTCCGCGTTTGGGGAGGTTCGTGATCGTGAACCGAACTACCGCTCATCCTGCCTCGTGACCGCGGAGGCTCTCTGCCTCTATTTCACAAACGAAAATTGTTTGCGGAGGGGGTGCCTCACAGTGCCTAGACATGTTGCGCTTTAACGGACCGGTTCATGAACTGGTCCTTCGTGTTTCTTCTTTGATTATTTTCCCCAATTCACTGGGGAATTTGGTTAAAATTTCCTTTGCGGATTTTTCAAGACCCAACAGACACAGTCTTTTAGATTTCTAACAAACCATATAATGGGAATATTTTTATTGACACATATATTTTGATGATTTGTGGTGATAAAGTTCATGAGAATGTATTTGATTGTATATTGATTGAATAAATTTTACTATTGGGAAATTATATATTGGTTATTGATGGTAGATACCATCTATGTGAGTTGATCACATCGTAATACTTGAATAAGTAGGTATAAGTGTCTTAGTCATAGAATAATGAGGTATATTATTGTGGGGATTGAGTTCTCAATTGTGATTCATTTTTCATATGGTCAAATAGTTAAAATTTCCTTCTATTTTTCATAGGGAATCACTTCATTCAATTAAAATGATTGAGGTATTTATTTTTGAGTTTCACATATCACACTTGGAAGAATATCCTATTGTGGCTAAGATGTTTTGTGCTTTAAATAGTAAGTTTTGATAGTCTAGATTAAGGAGATTGGTTATCAATTTCACTACTATATTTTATTTCTATATCCACTATAAAAAATTTATATATTGGGGATAACCAAGAATACAATTAACTATTATGATTTTGTGATATGTGGATAGAATATCCACCATACTAACATATAGTAAAAATTTATAATGATTCATGACTATAGGGGAATATAATTTGGATTAAAAACAGAGTAAAGATTTCCTATGGTGTCTTAGATGTATCCAAACATATCCACAATCATGTGATAATGGGTATAATGTTTTATGTGATTTCACTATTTCCACAGACACCAGATAATGGAAATAGAATGACAAAAAAACCAACAGGATTTGATCTAAATATCACCCATCTGTGAACATGAAGCAATTTCAATACAAATGCACATCAAATATAAACCAATATATATATATATAAATAATATATATTTCAATTTTTTCAATATAATATATTATTATTCTTTTAATAAATAATAATATATTAATTCCCAACCACCCTTTAGAATTTTTTTATACCATGGATATATGGTTACCTTTTGTTATGGTTTAAGAATTTTGTGACCCTAGGATAGGGAAAAGTCAATATATAGTATTTTTTAGGTAGGAATACTGATATAGGTGGGATTATAGACATGGTCAGAAGACAACCATGGCTATATTGTATTCCAACACCCTTCTTTCGGGAAACTATTTTCAAATGGTTTCACTAGAACCTATATACCATAGTTTGAAAAACCCATACCTATATACTAATATATTATTATACTTAAATAAAAATGTATTAATATTTATTATTATCATAGTTTAGAAAACCATAGAAATAGTATTTTTATATAGGGTAGAATTCATGTATTTGTATGCGTCTCATTATCTTATCTACCCGATGGTAAATGTCAAACATCACATTCCAGGTAGAATTATTTAGAAATTTTATATTCCCCAGTAGATATGGGAGGATATTTTGATGGATTTTATTATTTTTAGACATTTATACAAGCGTTATATAATTAAATATATATGATTTTTTGGGGAAAGAAATTCAAAATCACTTTTTGTCAATTAAAGAGCCATGATCTCTAAATGTATTTGATATATAGTATTTAGAAAATGTTATGATGCCCAATATGATTATAATGTTATTTATATTTTTTCATAATACTCATTATGCCTCATAATGGTGATGTTGTCTCCATTGATCATTTATTTAGCAAAAATTTCCCAAAATCACTTTTAATTTGTAAAATAAAGGATAAAATTGAATAACTATCCTGATATTGGAAGACATATTTAGTACATGAATTCTTTATAATGGGATCTTATAAGAAAATTATCTAACATGGTTCATGTTTTTTTATAATAAGAAAAATCACTCCACAATTTATGTGGATCGATTTATAGTGTTATATCCATTTCATAGTTGATACTTATTTTGATCAACCTAGGATAGAGATTTACCTATTCCCATATATAAATTAGTTCAATGCCTGATAGAGAAGGTGTGGGGGATTTATGAGAGAATAAACATATCTTGGGATCAACAGAAGATTAATTCACATCATAGGAGGAGATCTCAAGATTTCCATGTTTGATATCACGTATTTTTGAAACCATCCCTGCATAGTGGGAATCTATGATTTAGTAAGTATTATGATCTCCATCACTGATATTTTAGACAAATTATGTTCTTATTGCACATATTTGTAGTTTCGTATATATTAGATCTACCATCATGGATGAATCAGATCCAAAATATTTCTATGCATCATAAATTCTTATTTATATTCATGATTATTCCCATATACTTATTTGTGGTCAGTTTAATGTTAAATATTATGGGGTGTTTAAGGAATGAAATTTTAATATTTTAGACCATATTGAGACTGTGATTCATGGAAATTATATTCCTTTACCTCATTCCATTTTTTGGTCATATTGTTTTAGAAGAGTTCACTTAGTAAAATGAGTAACAGATTCACACTGAATATCCTATGTTTTATAATAACTAATGTACTTGGGATGATATGTATAATGTGGGTGTGATTGATATGATGATTAGTGACTCATTATTATTCTATGTTATTCTTATGATGAGTTATTATTTCTTTTTCAATAGCAATATATCTAATTGGGAGTTATCTCATAGAGTGTCTTATTATCTATTATCTAATTTTTTGGATTCGTTTTGAATGTTGATGAAAAGTTTATTTGAGGTATCAAATATAAATGCTCATATTCATAATAAACTATTTCATTGTATTTTATTGGGCATTGAGAATGGTTGGGAATATTTTATACTATTTCAGAGGTTCTAGATTTTCTTTTTCAATTTAAGTTGAAAATTACAGTGATTATTAATTTATGAGTTTTAACATGATGTTTATTCAGATATAGGATGACTGTAATATTTTTACCTTCTTTAGGATGACATTTAAATTTTCCCATTGTTTAATAATGAACCATACATTTCTATAATATGAAGTGTTAGTGAAATTTTGTTGTAGAATAGTATTATCAGAAGCATAATAGTTACTCCTCTGAATTTTAAAAATAATTGTATGTGCACCAAAATATGTTCTATTGTTTTAAAATTAGTATTTTTATGTACAAAAATAAAATAACTCTATGTATGATTCATTATCCATAGTATTCAAGTATTTTCAATTATGACTTAGTCACCCCTTTTCCAATTTTCAATTAATATGTATAACATTATTTCTTGGATAATGTTTAATCTACCCTCAATAAATGTAACTCTATCTATTCCTAATAGTACTTTGATTTATTTATTTTCTTATTTTCATTCCATAATATAGAATTGTATGTTATGAAATTAAATTCCATTTTCAATCATAAAATCATTTATAAAAATTATTTTATAAATTAAAATTATTTCATTTCCCCCGTAAGAAATGTTTTAAGAAAATTAATAAGTAAAATGTTAAAATTTAATGAACATTAATAATAATGTTTTTAAAGATGATAAAAATTTAATTAAGGGTTTCTAAAAATGGAATTGTTAATTAAATATCTAGAAAATTAATATGCGTCATTAAAGTTGAATTTCTCTTCACCCCTATAGATCTATGACATGATTTGGATGTATAATAGTTTGAAATTCTGAGATAATTAAACCACAACATTTTCTTTTTATCAAATTATATTAGAGTGGAATGAGTTTTAAAAGGGAACCACCCTGGTTGATTAGCTGAATAGTTTCACATGTTTGAATTTTTAATATATCGGGTTCCATTTATTATTTTTCATTTTATTAATATATTAATATCTATAAAACACTAGACCA
Organism: Viscum album; assembly: GCA_963277665.1. Classification (NCBI taxonomy): domain Eukaryota; kingdom Viridiplantae; phylum Streptophyta; class Magnoliopsida; order Santalales; family Viscaceae; genus Viscum; species Viscum album. Next base: position 286,934,185 of record OY728139.1, read on the forward strand.
CAACCACATTTCCATTATTTTGCATTGATCATTTCTATCTCTTAACCATTAGTGATCGACTACTATAAATCTGGATTCACTTCTTCCTTTGCGAGTTATTCGAGAATGAGAAAAACCCTCTCTTCATCCGTAATTTTACACTAAGACAGAAGACTAATTTGGGCATGGGATTCATAAATTTTCCTTAAATATATATTAGGAATTATTAAAAAATATTTTTTCTTGGGTTAATATTCATGATTATCATTAAAAATTCATTATAAAGAATTTAAGAAATCAAATAGATGATAATGTGGTTTTTATAATGATTAATTATTCTTATTATTTAAATATATTATTTTCTATATAGTGATACATTATTATGATGTATGTATCTTATGTGTTCATGTTTTTATAATGTTTTTAAAACTGAATAATAAATAAAAATATGGTAAAATAATAATGATTATTATTTGAATATATTTTACATCCACAAAATCTAATAATATATAAAGAATTGGTTTGAAAATATTTAAACAATATTAACTGTTATCTGTAAATATATAATACATTCTATAATATCTGAAATCCACTTTAAATTAATGAATATAATCAAGATGGTAATAAAAAATTATTTTTTATAATCCAAAACTAAAGATAATATACCTATTTGCATTTTTTTTTATTATGATTAAATAGCGGCATATTGACTGTTCATTGATTTTTTTTCCTCAAGAATTATTATTTCATTCTAATGTTGATCCATTTAAAATATATAAAAACTTTTCTTATTTAATTAAAAAATGGTATGGTTTCAATTGTAAGGATTTTTATTGATTTTTTCTGGGTGAAGTGTCTTGATACAATTGAGGAAAGATTAATAAGGATGATTTTGGAAAGGTTATAATTGATTTCAATATTATTCTATATATATGACAAAATTACTTTATTCATTTAGTCTATTATAAATTTCTTATTATTTCATATTATTCACTAGACTTTGGGTATTTTTTATCATTCTAGGTATAAGGATATAAGAGTCGTAGTGTATGTGATTTTAAAATGGTATTAAATGAATGAATTGATTGAAAGGGGTGATTAAGATGTTTAAATAATTACTAATTCAAAATAACAAATATAAATCCTGTGAAAGATTAATATATAATATAAATAAATAAATATAATATAATATATTGTCTATTGGGTGTGTTGATTAAATTACATAATAATATATTTTGATGGTGAAACACAAATAAATGACAGAAAAATAATTAATGATTTATAATGGAATTCAACATTGTTGCCTATATGATTTTTGGATTAAAATTCCCTAATGACTGTTTTCAGATAATTATTTATAATGTTAACATATGAATGACTTTACGGAATATTATCTTCCTATAAAATGGTTGTGTGTTATATATATCATTATGTTTTATTATTTGTTACACTCCACCACTCATGTTTGTTGGGGGTTCCCAACTCCCATTTTAACAATGAGTTTTGTGTTGTATCCCAACTCGTTGGATGACAATGTTTCAGATTACTGACTAAAATTCCAACCCCATTATCTCTTCCAGAGATATATTATAACTAAACATATTTGGGAGATATTAGAATATTATTATTGGATATGTACTCAAACATAAAGAAATAAATCTCAGATATGTCATACATGTATTAATGGGATGCAGAGTCTTATTGTTGACGCTTATAAATGTATCCCTATGATAATGGATTCAGATATTATTGGGTATCTTGTGAATAATATATAATGTATTAGGGAATAATGTTTATTTACCTAGGAGGTGATAGATGTTAGTCATACTATGTGATTATGAGATGTAGAGAGATATGCTTTTGATTATTTGTTTAATGATATATTATCCTGTGTGTGTAAAATAAGTTATACAGGGAAATAGGGCAGAAAGGAATAATACATTGAGGTCTAAGGTGACGGGTTCAATGCGATAGTGGGAGTGTGGTTCCCTTATTTATATATATACATTTGATATTATGTTAGAAACATTAATGTGTTCTTGGTGAGTGACCCTGAATGTGGATTGAAATAAAATATATATTTTTACGTGTTGAGTTTGTTTTACTATTTTTTCATCCGGGGTTTAGTATGGAACATTAACATTACAAGAGAGGTTTCAACGAGGTATATTAGTGGGGACATTTTCTGAAAAAATTAATGTGTGACTTATTAAAATAATTAAATTAATGATAAATATTATAATCAATTTGATGTTATTATTTTTTTATATAAGAATATTTATGTGATTTGTATTCTGAATATGTTTTAAATGATTTTTTATATTTTCAATTATTTAATATAAATTTTGAACCTTCATATGATTGAAATAAATTTTCAAAAGATATATATGAACAATGATGATGATTTATAGGATTGTTCTAATGTTTCTATTACTGTTGAAATGTAAAACTAAGTATTTATTAGGTTTTGATTTATTACGAAATATTTAAAACTAGCGATTTATGATTTAATTAATAATTATATATATATATATATATGATTTTGTAGATGTTTGAATTAGCATTTCATTAGATATTTGAGTTATAAATACTAACCAATGTGTTATTTAAAATGTTGTTGGATTATTTGGAAATTTTTAGTACATAATTTATTTGGATTTGAATTTAAAATTTATTCTATATGTATAAATAGAATTAATTTGATTAAATTATTCAATATATTTATACAATATTGTATGGAATATTAAATAATGTAAAAAAATTTAATTTTAGTTAAGATATTCTGGACATGTTTTGTGGATGATATAAATGAGAGATATGTTTCTATATATAACGATTCAATAAAAATATATTAAGTGATTTTTTAGGATGATGAATCCCAACTAATTTTTTGGGTGTTAATTTGTTCTTATTTCTTTGAGAAGGTTTTAAGGGTAACATATTCCATTATTAGTAAAGAAGGTAGATATAATTTTGTATTTATGAGATTTTGAAAATTTTATGAAAATTACTCATAATTGTTTTATAGAATATATAGAACTATTGAATTTAAATAATTACCATCTTGGGTATTTTGTACCTTCATCTCCATTCAAAGGGTGTTGGCCAAGCTCGATAAACCATCTCTTGAATGAAAAAAGTGTAATCAAATGAATGATGATAAAATTCTTTATTTGTTTCCTAAAATATTATAATGTAGTCCACCGAAATCGTCCATTGATGATGAAAAATAATATCAAGGATATTATAACACCTTTTTTTTTTAAATATTTTTTTGAATAAATTTATTTTCTTAGATAGGATGTGTTACACATAACAATGAGTTTTAAAAAACCACAATATACTATTATTTTTAATACTTATAAATGAACTTTAATATCTAGCAATTAAACATTGTTTAATGGATATGAAAAGAAACATTTCAATAAATTTTATAATTTTTTTATATAATTTAAAATTATTAATAAAATTACTTATCATTTATTAATGTGTTTGTATGGTTCTAAATTACTATTTTCTCAAAAAAATGACTATATCGTTTTATGAAAAACTAATAATTTTTTCACTTTTATAAAATTTATATTAAAAAAATATTATTTTTAAAATATACTTGTATGAATAATTTTTGAGTTTTGTTTTTAAATGTTTTGGAAAAGAATAATTTATCTATGAATAGTGAGAAATAATGATTTTCATAAAAACAATGTCAATTAGATTAAAGAATTCAAAATGTTTCATCACGCTTGACAATGTTTCAAAAGTAATTTTTTTTGAAAATGATATTTTTTGACTAATTTAGGTCAATTTAAACAAAAAAATTATGGACTTTGAATAGAAAATGATCAATATTTATGAATGTGTTTTCTTTCAATGATCGATTTTTTGTCGCGTTTGTGGGTGTAAACATAACATAATATTTTATAATTATATGAATATATTTTTGAAAAATGGTTTAAATATTGTTATTCATAATAATTTGTGATAAATTATACATTTAACTAAATTTTTTGAAAAAAATTATAGTAAAAACATAAAAAAATTAGTGATAGTGATTAATGCCAAAATAGGTTTATTGGAGGTTAAACTAAAGAGATAAGAGGTAAAATAAACTAAAAGATTTTTCAAATCCTATTTTATGGCAATATATTTATATTGAATCACCTATTTTCCTATAATAATTCATTCTGAATCTTTTTTTGGTTTTTAAAACTAAGGTATGACTTTGTTTTTCAAAAATTCCTTGCGTGTCCACTCCCCCACATTTAAAAGGGAGGCCACTCTCATCTCATCTTCAAACATCTAAAACATATTGTTTCTAACCAAACTACCAAAATAATTTCATGAATTCCGTAGTTATATTTTACAGTCCTTTTTTTGTTAGGAATCCAAACAAGGAAGGGTTCTTGGGGAAACATAAAGAGGTTATTCGAATAATATTAATCATTCCCAACCAAGGATTTGTATTTTATTTATTCTTCCACCACCATAGAATGTTAATGAAATTTTATTATGTAATAATATATATATATATATATATATCATTCAATGATATGTATTTATGTTAATTTAATAACATATATTTACCTCATCTTCCATTAAAGGGATGTGAAACTGGTGATCACGTTTAAAGAGGATAACTGCATTTCGAACCAATGTAAATTGTATTCCATCACAAGCTATCATGAATCGATATAATTAATGATTTAAAATATATATATTATATTTTTTAAATTAATATAAATTTTCAATTATAATATCAAATATGCGTTAGTACATTCTACTCCATGGGAATACGATATTGTCACTCATGTGTTGAACAAATTACATGTCATGAATCGATGTTAATTGTTTATAAATTATACATTACATGTATGGTAATAAGGATAAATTTAATGAATATATGTGATATATATTACATAATAATAATTCTATAATTAAATTATTATTTACCTTCCATTATTTTAATCCATTAATATAATGTTAACAAAATTCTTCAGTATGTACAACTACCATCTCTATGAACGGTTTATTTCATTTTTTGTTTAAAATTTATAGAATAATATGAAGTCATATATAATTAAATTATTTTATGTTTAAATTATATTTTATATTTTTTAGTTGTTGTTTCAATGGTAAAAATAAAAGGACCAAAAAATTCAAAAACAAAATAGACATGAAAAATGATGTTGTTATTACTCAAAACACGATTTTAACAAGAAATTTTTAGTAAAAGGTTTTTAAAGGTCATAATTAAATATTACATGGTATTATATATATGATTATGGTTTTAAAAAATATGTATAATATACATACATTCATACATACATACATATTATACATAAGATTCAATTCAGTACGGAGGATGTGAAGACTTAATGTTATATATTTGTTGTCTCAAATTTTCTTTATTGGGATGTTTGTTATATTATCATCCTATAATTTTTTATTGGATGTATATACAAGACCATTGAAAATTTATATCATGAATTTATATATTCATATTGAATTTAATGTATCATTTACCAATATTTATTAATGGATCTTTTGATTCAAAACATACAAAAGCATGGATGGGATTTTGGTCTCACTTTTATTATTTTTGTACGCATTCCTTATACAACATTTTTTATATTTTTTGTGGTGTATATGATACCCATTAATTTTTATGGTACATATAATGGTAACTATGTGATATATATATCCATATAATTTTATTTCCTTTATGGGGCTTATTATTCAAAAGGTACCAAAGTGGAATGTCATGAATATTATAATTTCATAGTTTATCAGGTTTGTTTTTGATTATGAATCCAATTATGATATAATATAATAATTCTCTCAAGAAACACATGAAATTTCTTCTCATGTAGTAATTAATTATGTTTACATTTTTTCATTTCAAATTTCTCTATTTATATATGCAATATTAAAAAATTAATTTTTGATGTAAGAAAACCTAAATTATTTCACCCTTCGATAGAAAATATTTTTTATTCCATGTCCATGTTTTCTAAAAAAAATTAAATAATGATTTAATATTATAAAATTAGTTATTAATATGTTTATATGCATTTTTATTTTATTTTCTTTCTTTAATGTAATATTCTTTTCATTTTTTGAATGGGGTAGTTTGTTATATTTTTTGAAAATGTGAAAGGGTCGTTATTTTAATGTGTATAAAATGAATGGAACTTTGTACCATCCTGAACAATAAATTTTTTTAAGTTTCATTCTCAAATTTTCATGGTTATTTTTAAATAAATTTTTTTCCTTAATGCATTGGAAATTATTATATATTCGAGATGTTTTTTCAAATGAATGTTGATTTTCTCCAATAATGTTTTAATGATATTTAATGCGATTTTATTCATCATGTAGCAAAAACTATGGTGAGAAAATTCATTTATTGAAGATATGATCAAATGGTAACATTAATTCAGTATATTTTGAGAGTTTATAATTATTACTCTGATAAAAACATCATTAAATTTTTTTTACATTTCCATGCATTATGGTATGATGAATTTAATAATTTATTTTTCGAATTCGTTTACTTAAACGGGTTATTTCATGATGAATATTTTATGAAACCTGATTATTTTTCATGGGATACACTATGATAAAATTTTAGGATCTTTTATAACATTAATGTATGGATTATGTTAATGCTGGGATCTATATATCCCTATAATTCATTGGGTAATGATTTATATCTCATGAGATAATGATTGGATGAAAATTGATGTGCTTGATATTCTATGGGAAATATATCAATGTTCTTCATACACTGTGGGAAATAAGTGATGATGACTGATATGTTTTGAAATGATAAAAAGGTCTTGAGTCCGATCTATTGTGATTTGATGTTCTTGGATTATATTATTTTTATAACAAATGTATAGAGTCCCAAGCTAAATAGACATGGATAATAAATAATTTTAGATGATTGTTTATTACATTATATAAATACATTCAAGAAGACCCTAACATATTTGTGTATTTTGAATCATGTAATAATATATTCAATCTTCAGGAATGATATTCATTGTTTCTTACCAAGATCATACCATATATGGATTCTAATTAAAAAATTTAATCATAACCTAGGGGAATGAAACAAAATAAATCAGTGATATAATATCCACATTATGGGTAAGAAAAGAAAATGCATATGCATATCATCAACAAAAGTGTATAGGAAAAAGAGAATAACATTTAATGATCCTACCCTATATATTGAGGATCTTATACATGAGTAATGTAATAAAGACTCTAAGTATGTAAGACATGATTCATCATTGAAAAAATATAATAATCCATGAAAACATATCATATAAATATGGATGAAAATTTGTGGCATAAAAATAATCGTAAGAACTCCTATATAAAGGCTACAAACCAATACCATCATAACATGTAAAGCTTATGATAATAAACTATATACCAACTTCAGTCTTGGGATGAAATCTTGTTTACAGTCTTTTTTGGGATTGAGATGCCCTCTCAGTTACCCACTAATTTTGGACTTGGGATTCCCTCTCATCTACCCTTTTGTTTTAGGAATGGTATGCTCTCCCATGTACCTAATTGTTTTAGGCTAAACATGACCTCTTGTTTTGGGATTGGGATTCCCTTCTGTGTACCCTATTGAGATCATAAAACATTTATCATTACCCAATCCATTGAAATTATATATTGATCCTGCCAATAACATAATTAAATCATACATGAATGTGAACAAGATAATAAAAAATTCATCATATCATGACCCCTGATTGAAATGGGAATCATTAACATTTCATCACATCATAAGATATGAAAAGGGATAAGATTTGTAATAATTTCGTCAGAACCTAACCTGTGAAGGAAATTGAGTTTCGAAAGCCTATAACCTATTGAAAAGATATGGGTATCATAAACATCATTACATCAAAAGAATAAACAATTAATCAAAAAATTTGAACGGAATAGATAAATTATAACAAATTACATCATCATAGATGGTGAATGATTTGAAAGATCACTGAACCATTTATTACAAAGAATATAATTTAAATTAAATTCATTTTTATTGAACTATTTAAAAAATCCATTTCACATAATGAAGGATTTACACTTTCATTTAAAATATTTCTTGATGAAAATATATTTTATACATTGACAAATTATTTTTAAAAAATAATGAATTTTGAAAACATTTTCCATTGAAAACACAATGAAAAAATAAAAAAGAATAATTGAAATCATTTTGGAAACCATTTTCTAGAAAAATAAAACATGAACTAATAGAAATCCTTCTCTATTAAAATATCATTTTCAAAACACAAAAAGCAATATGTGAAAATAATATAAAGCTATTTTTAAAAAGAAAACATTATTTAAATCATGTTTCATTGATAACCACATTCTAATATAAAAGATTATATAATAATAGGAAAAAAATTATATATAATTAATATTTTATTCTTACAAAGGATATGTCAGGGAAATGATGATCATGACTGTGAGGAATTTCGTACATGAAAAATATTTCATTTACAACTTAAAAAGTGTAGAAATGTCTTTTAATTAGACAATGAAAGGAATATTTTTTTGGAAATATTTTTTAAAAGGGAAAAAATAGTAAATATTTCTTTTATTCATCATAGGATAATAGTATAACCTTTTTTAAAACATTTTTAGAAAACACGATTTTGAATGAAAAATTATTTCCAACCGAAAATTGGAAAGAATGATCGATTTTCGTAAAAACATTTTCTTAATTATATTGTGTTGAAAACAATAGAAATTATACAAATACATGAAAATTTTAGTATTAAATGAGTATAATAAAATTAATGATTGTTCTTGAGAGATATATCATAATATTTCATCAATGTAATAATAATCATGAACAATCATGAAAAATGATGAGATTGTAGAAATAAACTATTATCCCACTAGTAACATTTACCCATACTATACATGGTAGAATAAGATTTGAAAATTCTATAATATCCTGATATTATTATATTAATGATATAAACTTGAAATGGGTAGTATATACATAACATAAAAAAATATAGGTGAATGACATTTCATGTATCTGACATACGGTAACATGAGACAAGAATCACTTTACTGATGTACTAACTTTCGAACAATAATCCAAATGAAATAAATATCATAAAATGGATATGCTAATTCCAATAACTTTAATTATATAAATAATTTAATTCATTCACAACCATTATATACACCACCTAAATGAAATGAGTGGTGAATAAGGCATGTATCTCCCCGATTTAAAATTTGAGATGAGATTACCATATCCTTAAGTCTTGATATTCTTAATAAAAATTCAAAACTAATATTTAATAAATATAATTTTATTATAAATATAATATAGAAACGTATTATTATATTTAATGATAAATAATATTTTTTAATGAATTTAAATTACCCATTTTTTACTACTCCATGATAATTTTAAATTTCAGGTAATATCTGCTTTGTTTTTCAGATTTGTTTGGGATTATTATTCTTGATCCTCTTAATTAGATAAATAATTACATATATAAAAAACATATAATATATAATTAATATAATATATATTAATTATATATTTATTTATAATAATATTTATGTGAAAGAATTATGAAATAGAAAACATCATTCATGGAGAGGGTAGGTCGTACGTTTTGATGAATGTTGTTTCTATTTTATTTTCGTGTTAAAAGAAATAATGTGAATGAAAAATATATTTATATGTATAAATTATAATTTAAGAAGAATTTTTATTTCATATATATCATGTAAATTCACTAAACTCATCCCTAATACATTCCATGTAATATGTCAACAAATAATATCGATTTGAGGAGGAAGTAGTCCATACTTCCCCAAACAACAATAGCACACTAATAATCATAGAAATAATGAAGTTACTTTTTATATAATAATTCTAGAAGAAAAAATAAATCATAAATATTATATATAAAATTCGAAAATGTGAGTCCCATCATAATTCTCATCTATGGGCGGTAGAATTGGAAAAAATAACAACATCATTTAGTGCGGTTGTAGATCGATGATCACAAGAACGGCAAGTTAGTTACCCATTAGATAGAAGTGTGTGTATGTGAAGGTATATCCCATATAATAAAAAATATATAGATATATTTAGGATAAATTTGTTTTCATATAATCATCGAATTAGAATAATTGTGTTGGTTGAGAAAGAAAATAAATGAAAAGGAGCTTGAGGAAAGATGTTACATTTCATTGGATAACACCATTTTCATTACACAAAATAGATCACTTGGTTAAATTTATTCCAAATGTGAGGATCATAGGATGAATTCAGGTATGTTGGATGATTATTTGAGTAGATTTAGGGTGATCCAAATGGCTTTAGAGGTGTTAATATGTGGGATGAATGATTTATTTTCATAGTGGAGGAGGACAGACATTCTTATAAATTCAGGAAAAGGGAACTCTACCAACATTTTTTGTATGAAATGTGTATCCAATAATTTACCTAATTTCACCCAAGGGAGTATAGTGTCCAAATATGTCCAAACCTTGTATTTTTTACATTTTTCTGTGTTGTTTTGGAAATTATGTGTATGTTGTATTCCCTTGTTAAGATAATTTTCCCCTCAATCATTTGTAATTAATTTTAATTAATTTCAATAATATTTTTACCAATAACTATTTTTATGTAAAATTATATATTATATTTATTAATAATATGGAATCAAATTTTCAAAAGTCTAATAAAAAAAGTTTCAAATATTAAATCAAATTTAATATACTAGATGAGACATGAAAGATGGATTTGAAAGTAAAAATGCTCAAAAGATGGCTATGATTTAAGATCAAATTTCAAACTTAAATTGATTAATATAACCTAAATTTGATTAATTTTGAAAATTTCATCTAATTTAACTTTAAAATAAATTAGAAATATAGTATAATTGTCTAAATAAATTAGGCAATAATGTAGTTTTGAATTAAAATCCAGTATTTTTCACTATTCATCAAAAAATAAAACATCACATAAAAATTAAACAAAATCACCATAAGATAATTTTTTTGTTCATAATTCTTAGAATAATTTTATTTATAAATTTAAAATAAATAAAACATCCAAAAAATGATTTATAATTGGTTATCTATTTAGTGGTGGTGAAATTCATTTTTTGAAGAATATTCCTTTTTCTTCATAAAATTGGAATTATTATTATATTATACATATAAAATATATTCTATGATTATAAAAAATATGGATTTAATATTAAATATATATATATATTATTTAAATCAATATTAATTTTTTTAAAAAAATTATTAATATAAAATTATGTTCTTACATAAAAAAGTATTATTAAAAATTTAAATTATTTAATATTTAAATAGTTCATACATTTAATATTACTAATTTATAACCAAAATATTAATTTTATATACATTTTGGGATAATATTTTCATAATTTACTTTTAAATTCATAGCATCCATTTAAATGGTTACGTGGTAGAAATAATAATATTTTAACAATAATATAAATAGTATATTGTAGTTTGGAAAATGCTCCGTCTTGTTTGTTAAAATAGCTAAAAAATAAACTCTATAATGTGTGTAATAGAAGAAAAATATAATGTTTATATTACCAAATTATAAAATATATTATGTGATTAATTAATGAATTACTTGGGGTTCCATATAATTGACTCCAAACAAATACCATTTATATAAACAAATTATATTCTATGTGATGTGAATAAAAAATATCACAATGACAATACTAATTTGAGAAAAAAACATTTCAAAAAATCTCAGAGGGTTAAAAATTGTTCTATTTAATTATGGTAGAACCAAAATTATATGAAATAAATGCATGGTTTAGGATGTATTTAATTTTATTTACCACTAATATTAATCATGTCTTTTGAAATGATAATTTTTTCCCCAAGACCATGATTACAATCCCCGATAGATTGGGTATGAACATTTAATGATATATTTAGAATATAATATTGTGATTCTTATATTACTATTTCATATTATAATCAATTTATATCATCTATGGTTACTTTTACTGAGCATCTCAGGACACCCTTTATTTGGTTTCCTACACACAGGTTATTAAGATAGGTTTATGTAGGAAATTTATCATAATAGTATTAAATGGGAAAATCATTATGAGATATGTTTAATATCAATAATTAAATAATAAAATTATAGATATAATATCATAATTAACTAAAAAATTACCATCCACATGAAACTATTTATAGAATGTATTGAATATTCACCTTAAATGGTGTATATTTTTCTATATGAAAATCATGGGATTTAATTTTTGGTATTAGTGGAATGGATTATGTAACATTTGGGAACATATATGAGAAACCAATAATGATATTCCTTAGGATTTTAACAATAGTAAATCTATAATTAAGACTAAAGAAAACTCATTTTATGAAAAGAATATCCTGTAATTTTGGTAAAGGATAGGGAAAGTGTCTTTTAAGAAATTACATCTTTATCTATATTATAATTGTTGGGTTGGATCTAGAATAGTTGTAATTGGGGGAAATAACTTCAAAAATGGAACATTGAGCAAAACATGACAATCACCGGGTGCTTGACAAAGATCCTTGTTTCACACAATGTATAAAACTCCCTAGGGATATACATTGAATGTTCAAAAAACATTAAAAACCATTATGATGTATTTGAATAGAAGTCTATGAATGACCTAAGTAAAACCTATGTATTAAGATATTTAAATTAATGTTTCCTGATTTGAGAACTCATATGAAGCATTTTTTATTAACAAATATATATTCCCACTATGATTTTGGTTTATCAAACTATTATTTTTAGATTTAGTCAATCTGTGGAAGATGAAGTAATCATGTTAAAAATGAATTAGATTAATGATTTTCCTTTAACAAATCCAAATTTTTTGGGAGGTGGAAAATGAAAAATGGTTTTTGCGGTCACACAAATTTTTTATGCTATAAATATTATTGAACTCCCGAACAAGAGAAGGAGGGAAACATATTCTGATGAGTCTTTCATGAGGTAGGAAACATAATATTTTAGTTCTTTAACTGACCTACTAATTTTTGATAAATGGATAAGTATCACTCAAATAATATTTTCCATTATTCAATGTTCAGAGAAACGAAAAGTCATTTTGGTTGATTATCATTTGGAATGTTAACTATATTAGTATAAGAATCTTATGAACAATATAAGGGAATAAAAAGAAAATGAATCAATAGAGTAGGCTGAGTTTAAGATTTTTCATTTCTATAAATTATTTTCTCCAATTATTTTTACAAATATTGAGTAGGATTTCCTTGAGTTGAAGTAGAATGATGAAAAATAGCTTAGTTCCTATGTGGAAAATTTTGAAATAATTTCAAGGTATTCATCTGGTATTATCATCTATCCTGAATGTAAGTTTGATCAATTACTTGGCTTCCCAAAACTGAGTCATTAAAGAGTGTTAACAATTAGATACATTAGTATCTTTAAAAAAAATTCTACGTGCAATCTAGGTATAAGTACAACATGGATATTCTGACCATTATGATGCTTTTGAATGGAAAATGATGATTTAATATCATTAATACTCGAATAAATCATACAGTGTCATGAAATTCCATTCATATACACACCATGAATGTGGTATGAAACATCAAGTGAACTTATTTAATAGAACTGATAGGTGCTCTAAATGTTCAAGGGAGGGTCACGACGCCTACGAATATATCAGGGTAATGAATTAGATCATTGATGAAATAAAATATAAGAATATTACCACTATAGAAAAACCCCTTCTATAATAATTAAAATGCTAGGATTATAAAAATTATTCAATATAGTGCTCAAATATGATTGTTAAAGATGACAATAAGTATGATCAACCTATTAAGCCAAGGAAATAAAGGTAGTAGCTTGTGTCTTAATTTATGTATGATAGGTATGATAACCATGTGATGATATGTATACATACCATCCACTTTATAAATTCTAATTTCTTATTTTATTATTTATTAACCATTTTATTTGTATCTGAATAATTTTTAATGTTTTTAAAAAATACAACCTCAACCATTGGATTTGGAATTAGTAGTGAAACCCCATAATTGTACGATGATCACATCTCAAGTATATTATTCTTCCCTAGAATATTTTTATTTTAAAATAATTCCTATGAATATAATTACATTCCCTTTGGTTAAACTTGATGTTTTCTTTGGCTTGGATTTTTACACATATAGAGCTCAGATCAATTTATGATAATGGTATGTCATATTTAATCTTACAAACCAACATATAATCATATACCAGTGTGATGATAAATGTTCTATTATGATGGACTTATAATAAATTTCATGGGTTTTTATTATTATTATAAATGGGAGATTAGCTTATATAGTTGGGGGAAAACTGAACATCGATTATATGATTATATTGAAAGAGTTTATTTATGAATTTATAGTGGAATTTTCCATTATTACACTAGATTATGAAGTTGTGTAGCCAATATAATTTATACCTAAAACCTAAATTTTTTCAAATACTCCCTATAGAATTCCATCGACAAATAATCCTACAATATAGAATAAACTCAAGGAGAACATTGAGAAGTGATTCATTCAGACAATTGTGTCACCAGGGGTCCAATAGACGTTTTTGTTAAGAATAAATATGGACCAATGTGTCTATATATTTATTACTATGGGCTGTAATGGATCAAAATCTCTAATAAATTTCCTATATCTCATACTGATGGCTTGTTTGACTACTTTTTAGAGATCAATTCTTTTACAATATTGACCATAATTTTGGATATTATCAATTGAGGGTCAAGAAAGAGGATATACCCAAGATATCATTGTTTATAAGGTATGGAAACTAGTAATATGAAGTGATTCCATTTTTACTTAATAATTCTTATACAATCTTGATTCATTTAATTCGTACAATAATTAGGGATTACTATGATCATTTTGTGGTAGTCTTAATTGATGATTTTTTATATGTATAATGTGAAAGAAATAACATGAATATCAGAAGAGAATTGTGTAAAATACCATATTGAAGGATAATCTATATAAAATATTTTTAAATATTGAAATTTTAATTTAAAACATTCATTTTGAGGTCATATAATATCGAGGAAGGTATATCAACAGATCCATCAAAGTGGGAGGATATTTAACATTGGCCTATACAAACCATAGTTTCTATGATTAGAGATTTTCATGGTTTGGATCGATAATATTGTTGGTTTTTTGATACATTATTTAGACTATCTAATCTAAACACCATTCTAACTCAAAAGGGAGTAATATTCCTCTTGAAGGATGAATGTGAGGAACATTTCATGAAATTATATATAATATTATTCAGTGTATATATTCTAACATTAACTAGAAATCAAGAAGGGTTGTAATATATTGTTATTCAACCAATGAATGGTTGTGATGAATTATCATTCATGATGTCATTGTTATAACATATTCCACATGAAAATTCATGCTTAAAGAGAAAAAATACCTAACTCAAGATTTAAAGATAGAAATAGTAATGTTTTCATTAGTGATATGGAAGCATTATCTTTATGGAGAAGAGTGTGATGTATATACTAAACAAGATCCATATATGTTTTTTATATATGATTAATGGTTATGAATCCTTAATACATCACCACTATAGGGATGTGAAAAAGGGGTCTGATAGTTTTTATCATGGGGATTATGCTAACTTATCCATGACAAGGATAAAATAATAACCAGTATTTCTGGATTTAATAAGGATGGATCTAGATATTTGAAAGGAAGGGAAGATATATTTTCTTTCTCACATGAGTGTTGAACTGTCAAGACATGTTAATTTAAAACATCTGTGGAAGGACTATGTAGAGATACATAACAAAGTGATTATTCTTCCTGAGTTTAAACAAGATTATGTTTGAATTATAAGTTTTAGTAACTGTGTTTATGTTCCCTACATACAAAATTTTATTATTCATTGGGGAGAGGATCATATTTCATCATCTAATATTACTTTTATAAGAATAAAAATACATTTGGATTTGATGGAGAATTTTATGTGGGATTTCATGATGATAAGATTCACATAGTTTGTATCTCTATGTTTGGTATGCCATAATGTTATGATTGGGGGACAAAACTACATAGATATGTTAAAAACATTACCCATAATATACTGGAAATGTGAAAATATCACCATGGATTTAATCATTACACTCCTAAAAACATATAATGTACTTAGTTATATATGGGTTATAGTTAATTTATTTTTTAAGGGGGTTTCATGACCATATAAAAAAAACATATTTATTAAAAAAATTAATGGTTACATGAGTATGCATGATGATATTTTACCTAAATATCTATCATAAAAAGAAATTACATTGGAAATAATATCATACAAACAACTAATATTTGGGCCAACAACTTTATTCACATATCCATACACCACATGATTCACCTCTTGGTAATAGTGAGTGATGAAATAGTTGAGTCTACAAAGGATATTAAAAAATTCGTTCAATCAAGGAGTGATCATCCAATAAAGATGAATCAAACCATTCTTGATGGAAGAAATAATAGTAGTGGAATCACGATTTTGTCATATGTTATTTAAAACATTGTATTTATAAAAATAAACCATGTTTAAGACACTTATAATTTGACCATCCAAGAAAGATTTCAATCCATATAAAAAAGAGAAAAATCCAATAAAATTACCACAATGGTCAAAACAATACAACCAAATCTTGGGGGATAAATATTTACTCTTGAAGAACCATGTGAATTAATTTTAATCCAATTTTGTAGAGGAGTCTTCCATAAAACCTAAAAAATTACAATAGATAACTTGAAATTTCCCTCAATTCTAGGTCTTATAAGATCCATAGAAACATAAATGATATTAAAAAAACAACCATTATGGAGTAAATTTTATTCTGAGATAGCAGTAATAAAACCATAAATTATTGAATGAATATTGAAGGTGGAGTTTCATTGAATCAATCGATTACTACCATTACAAATCATGTGAAGGTGTTTTTTTGTTGGCACATGCAAGAGATTGGAAAGATGCAATGAATGAGATCTGGTCCTATATTTATGCAACAATCTAATCAAGAAAGCCATTGGTCTTTGCATATTGAATTGGTTGAAGATAGAATTATATAGTGTGAAGGACATGTCAAAACTGAGAAATAAGTGAGTCTAAGCTTTTAAATGCTAATTACAGACATGTCACCTGTAACATAGGGATCCACCGAAGGATTGGAGGCATGAATTAGTTGTAATAAGATCATGTGATAATCACTAAATCCGAGTGATCCTTGAGGGTCTGATTCAGTATTGTTTGAATCAATGGTGCCAATCAAGATCATTGTTGGATCCCATAGAAACAAACTGCTAATAACAGTGGATGTTAATGATTCCATTGTTAGCTGGTTTCCAAATCAGAATATCATATTTAGGAAAAAAAGTTATAATTCTTAACTATTTCACTAACATCATTTTTTAATTATTGTGGAGGGTCATCACCGAATCATTTAATTTATATCTACAGATCTGATGATGAATCAGGTTGCTAGAATTTTAAAACATGAGGTGTTCCAGTCCAATTATCAATTAAAAATTTGAGACTGAAATATTTTTCTGGGATCTATATAGAAGAATTCATGATATTATAATAATAGTACATGATAGAAGGCCAAATAGATGATCCCAGGTAACCATAATTCCCATTCTTCAATCTCACAAGAAATGATTGTCCTAGAAATTTGAAATTATTGGAATATATTTTAATCATGTTCGAAGAGAATATATCATATAGAGAATCATGAAAGTGTTTGATGCATATAATTACAATCCCACAATTAGAGTATGGAGTTCAACATTTTTCTAATGAACCATGAACAATTTCTGCTCAAGAACACTTCCAATACAAACAAGGATTTTGATGAATATATTTATGCTATTAATCACTTCCATAGCCCATATATACAGCATAAAAATGTGCAACACATTGATAAAATGGTAGATATAACATGTGAAATATAACCAGCCACTGAATGTTCCATTCCTTTACGGAATAAAAGTTAATTTTTGATCTGATCAATCAGGTGAACAATGTGGATAGATTTTTTATTTCACAGAAAGGAGGAAAATGAATTTAATGGAAGGGAATGGAAACATATCAGATTTAAATTTCCATACGAATGAAATATTTTCAAGCATGATTAAACCCCCACCCAAAATAAACAAAATATTTATACCAACTGATTACTTCGTTGGATATTTTTTTAGTAGGGGAGAATATCCTTAAGATTCCAAATATTTTAATTTATACCCTATACAAATGGGATTATATCACCTACATAAAGAAGATGGCTAGGTTTAGTAATACCCCTATAGGCTTGGATGGGTTGGAGCATACCTCGATCCACCATGTGAGAGAGGTGACGAATGAGATAATATTCCACAATTGAGAATTAAAAAAACATATAGAGGTTCACCCTACATTGACCCTAAATTTAACATGATGTATCCAATACAAGATCCATTAATGTGAAGTGAAATGTGATATGAATGAAAAATTGTCTTCACCCATCCAATGAGTAAAAAATATTTATCGAAAACTCTAAAATACTGTACAAATGAATTTATAATTCATAGTAACAAAGTATTTAATTATATTACGACTATGAGAAATATGAACACCCCTATTAGTCATCCTCTATGAGTGGGATTCTTAATAAGCATCTTCAATGTGAATCTCTAACATGGTATATCTAATGATTAGTAATGTATTCTATTTATCATTCTAAATTTATTCTCACATCGTAGATTCTTTCAATCCAAAATTGTAAAAATCCTTCAATAAGGTGGTTCTAGAAGCATCGAGGAATATAATCCTATTGATGGAAAATATTGTAACATCCCAGGTAAATAAAGAATAAAGAATTTTCATATTTATTAATATTTACGAATTAAATATTAATTTTAATTAAAATGGGTTTCTACGTTCGATAGCATACTCGGTACACAACGATGAGTTTCTTTGAAAACTTACGTTGCACACAAGTAATAAAATAATATTATTTTAAATTTTAGTTAACGAGTAGCCGTTGTACTGGTGGGAATGGTTAGAAATAACTAAAATATGATTATATATGTATTTAAATGTTTTTACATTTACCCAATAAAAGATAAAGGCTTAAAATACGGAAAGAGTTCGATTTTAGGCATTTATACCCTAATTTTCACGAAAGGTCCACTTATCACCTTTTGACGGAGAACCGCCATTAAATATAGTTTTGATAGATATTATAAATTCTATTGGACCAAATATAACTCTTCTTTAGAATCGGGACATCAAAATTTACTTTGTGTAAATTTTTGGTACCTTTCTGATAAAGTTCTTTTTTAATGAATAGTGTAAAATGTTGTATTTTAATTCAAAACCTTCTTTTAATCTAATTTATTTATATGATTAGATTATCTTTTTAATTGGTTTTGAAGTGAAATTAGAATATATTTTTACCATTTTATCCAATGGTGGTCATTGGAATCAATTTCACATTGAAATTAGACTTAAACTGGTGTCAATCTTTTGATACTTATTGTTTTGTAAAAACACGCTATTTGCTCTGGCAGCGGGAATTAATTATTAAATTAATTAATGTGACTTATATGATTTGAATTTTTTAAAATAGACTTCATTTTTGAATTCTGAATATCAAATATAGCTTAGGGTGAATTTTTGGTAATTTTCTGAAAAACATCAATTTTTGATGAATAGTGAAACCACTAAGTGGTAATCAAGCAAACTGATTTTTCAGTTAAATGAAAGTTTACCACTAATGTGTATTGAATTTTGAAAATCCGACATACATGGTTGTCATTAAGAAGTAAAATGTGGTTCAATGAGATTAAAATAATTTTTTGGTGAATAGTAACTTATTAAGTTTTTAATCGCGATTAGTGGTAATTAGTGTAGTTTAAGGTATAAATAATGCTTTAATAATTTTTTGACCTAGACACATGTCCCAACATTATTGGTTGTGTAATGGACGACCAAGAAAAGCCATGGGTCAACCTGGGGACCCCATGGAGACATTTTGGTTGGGAAATGACATAAAGAACTTTTTATTTAATGTAAAAGTAAAAATGACACAAACATAATATGTTTTACGAAAACAATTTTTACATGGGGTTATAATGATCAGATTTTTGATTATAAATGGTAATTGTAAAGCTAAAAATATTTCCTACACCATAGTATTTGTTTTATAATTTTTAGACCTTAAATAAATTAAATTATTTATGACATAATAATGATGCAGCGATGACATCATTATTTGACGATTTAAATAAAATGGAAATATAATGTAAAATCTATGAACTACACATGTCCAAAACCAATTGGATGAGAGGAGTTCGAACCCTTATCACCATATCCACGAATTATATCAATGTGGGACCTTTTAAAACCGAAAAACATTTTCAAATAAAGTAATATTTCCTTACTTTCCAAAAGTGCCTCTCCTTTCCTCTTATAAAAGGCCGCCACCTCTACCTCATTTCACACACTCCTCAAGCCTTTGGCTCGGCCAACCCCTGCCCATTTACTCTCTCAACATCCCTCTACTCATCCTAGAGGATTCCCTTTGGTCAGAATCCTTTCAAAGGAAGCCTTTAGGCTCAAATCAAAAGGAGTTACACTTTTAAAAGTAATTCATTCTCTCTTGTTCATTTGTTTTATTTTGCTTCTCCAACCCTCTAAAATCTTTTTATTTACTTCTTTTGTAACAACACCAGTATCTTCAATATACTAGGATGTTGATATAATATTTATTCGATCTACACTCTCACACAACTACATCAAATGGTTAAAGAACATACGGTTTCCGTGGATGGCCAAATTCTGTCTCCCGAAACGATGATTGTTCAATACTCATTTAACACCTTCAAAGGTGGCCATTATGATGTCACTATTTTTATATATGATATATAATATGTTTATTTTTTTCTTTAAGCTTCTGTATTTTTCATTTTGGGCATACCTTTATGGTTTCCATTGTGGGTAAACACGATATCTTCATTTAAGGAAGTGCGGACTACCACCCCCTCAAAGTGATGTGATTCGTTAATGCCATATGTGGGAAATGTAAAGGATGGATTTAAAGTTATTATATATGATGTTATAATGGAATCATAATATACCTCTATATCATTATTATTTCTTTCCATTAAAGTATGAGATAGAAATGAAAGTAGCATTCATGCGTACGTACGGCTTGCCGTCTCCATGAACGGTGCATTTCATTTCTTATCCCCAAATGTAATGTACTATTAAAAGTACATGTATATAATTGATATATGCAATTAATGATATATCTAAATGATGAATATAATTCTGGAATTAAAATATACATACCTCTCAGTTAGTTTTAATTCCATTAATATGACAAAGAAATGAAAGTAGCGTTCATGCGTACGTACGGCTTACCGTCTCCATGAACGGTGCATTTCATTTCATACATCCAAATGATTATGTAATATTATAAATACATGTATATGCTTGATATATATGATACATATTATATCCAAATCGGGAATTTCATTCTGGATATAAAGAACCTTTGACCACACGAACAACATGTAATTGTAAGAAGTCCACTTTCGACTTAAGAACCAAATATTGAGAAAACAAAAATTATTAACTTAAATGGTTACATAATGTTTATAACATGTAAATAAGTGATACAAAAGGAATAATGAACTTTAAAAAGGTTCTTAATCAAGTATAAATTAACTCAAGTTTATTATTCAGGACGTTAAAAACGATCGAGTCATGTCGGACCCGAGGTAAGGGACTTTGTCTCAATCTCCTTTCATTGAGGCATATTTCGTTTTATACACAACTTTATTTTATACAGTGTATAAAACCCTTTGACTTTTACTTTTATACAAAAGGAATCTTTTTCTATGAAGCGTTTTACAAAACGAAAAAAGGAATGTTTCTTTTAACGTACGCGGCGACAACAACCTTTTCCACCGCCGCGAGTATTATCTGGTCTTTGGCTTTCTCAACAAGCCGTAATGTTTTTAGAATAAAATAAATACTATATACTCTTTTATGTATTTTGGTATTGAAAATGGTTTTGAAAAAGGATTCTATTATGTCAATATATTTATGATATATTGTGATTGAAATTTGGAAATGTTATCATTCCTTTATATTGGTTTTATATTTTATGATTTTATATTGGTACATGGACATTTTAACGGGTGGATACGTTATAAACCATATGACGGGTGGTTCCGTGAATACCAGGATGGGTGGTTACGTTATAACCTCCAATGCATTGGGTATGGAAGTCGTTCGTATGGCTATTCCATTAAGTATGTATGGAAATTGTCCGTATGGCTATTCCATTAAGTGATATGTGTGGAAGTCGACCGTATGGTTATTCCACTTAAGTATTTTTATGTCCCAAGTAACCTTTATATATGTTATGTGTTCTTTTTATGGGTTTTATGGTAATCCTTTGGTTACAAAAAGGTAAGTAATGATACTTTATTCAGTGAAGAGTTTTTACTACTTCATGAAGGTGAAGGTATTACTTTGATAGAGTATATATGGTTTACATAATGTTTGAAAAACTAACAGTTTCCATTCTTTCTGTATCCCTTACTGAGCTTTTAATGCTCACCCCATGTTTTTTTTTGAAATGTTTTCACAGGACTTAATGTGGAATAAGGTCAAGGATGGGATCAAGGGAATGTCATCCTATATAAAACATGGAACTAGACATGTTTCTTTTAAGAGTTTTTTTGGAAACTTAGTAGAAGTGACTACTTTGTAATCTTTTGAGATGTAATAGTTATGTTCTAATTCTCTAAAACTCTAACCCTAAAAAGATCCTCAAAGTGAATTATTCGTTTAATTCAATATTAAGTAAGGTTTACAGCCGAGGCCTTATAGTTGGTATCAAAGGTCGGTTTAGACAACTTTAGGAGTTAGAAAAGTGTTAAATTATAATATGATTGAAATGATATAGCATTTACGGATTACCATGTTGCTTCACCTAAGATATTTCTATGTTCAGAATGGTTTTTCGCAGAGGAAACAAAGCAGCTATGTTGGGACGACATCAGGAGGAAGATAACCTTCCAAATCAGCAACCTGAGATGGTCGTAATCGGAACTGAATAGTTTGTTGCAGTGATGGCACAATTGACTCAGGCTATAAATGGTGGTGGTATCCATGCACGAGATCAGCCAGATCAACCGCAGAGGAACATGTCAGTGGTGGAACATTTCATGAGGCAACATCCCCCAATCATTTAGAGGATCATCTGACCCTGTGCAAGCTGAAGGGTGGATTAAAGCACTGGAGAAGATTTTTGTTGTCATGGGGTGTTTAGAACATCAAAAGGATAGTCTTGTTGTTTACCGTTTTGAAGGTGAAGCTGATCAGTGGTGGTCGATGGGGAAAAATATAAGGGATAGTGATGAGATTGAGGATCTTCACTGGGACGAATTCAAAGGTATGTTTCTTGAGAAATATTTTCCTAAGGTGGTTCGTCTTAGGATGGAAAAATAGTTCCTAGAATTGAGGCAGGAGGATGATTCAGTGGCTGCTTATGAAGAAAAGTTCACTCGATTGGCAAGGTATGCTCCAAACATCATACGAGATATTGATAGTAAAATAAACCGTTTTTACTCAAGGTTAAATCCAAAGTATCGAAGGGCTTTAGCTCCTCGTGAGTTCAAAAGTTATGAAAAACTTTTTCGATGTGCGGAGAAGGTGGAAATGGAGTCTGCCGATGATCAGGTGTTCTATGACAAACAACAGAATAAGAGGTCTAGTTGGCAGGCAAAGGGGAAGAATTCATCAAAGAAGCAAGGAGATAAGAAAACCAAATATCCATCCTGTGAGAAGTGTGGTAAAATGCATCCTGGAGAATGTTTATCCAAGTCTGGTAAGTGCTTTCGGTGTGGTAAGTCTGGTCATATTGCTCGTAACTATAAGGAAGATGATCAAGCAGGAAATGAAAAGCCAACGGTAAGATGTTCTAAGTGTAATGAAATGGGTCATTATGCAAACTAGTGTCCAACAAAGAACTCAACTGGGGGAATGCATCCAGACTACAAGCAGAAAGGGGTGGTGAAATCCTTTGCAACAACTTTAGAAGATGTTGGGCCATCGAATGAAGTGGTATCATCTCCAGGGAGCTCAGTATTTTTCGAAGATTGACTTGAGGTCAGGGTACCATCAGTTGAAAGTAAAAGAAGCAGACGTTCCGAAGACTGCGTTCCGTACTAGATATGGCCATTATGAATTTGTAGTTATGCCTTTTGGGTTAAACAATGCACCTGCTGTATTCATGTACCTTATGAATCAAATTTTCCATGTGTTCTTGGATAAGTTTGTGTTTGTGTTTTGAGATTTGGGAAGAGGTTATGTGTGCCTTGTGATTCACAGTTGAAGAACGAGTTGTTATGTGAGGCTCATAGTTACCCGTTTTCAGTTCATCCTGGCAGTACTAAGATGTACAGAGATCTGCAGGAGTATTACTGGTGGGATGGAATGAAAAGAGATATTGCTGATTTTACTGTGAAGTGTTTGACATGTCAACAGGTTAAAGCAGAGCGGCAGTTACCGAAAGGGATGCTTCAGCCTTTACCAGTGCCAAAGTGGAAATGGGAGAATATATCCATGGACTTTGTTGTGGGATTACCGAAGACATCTCAAGGTAATAATGAAATCTAGGTTATTGTTGATCGCTTGACTAAATCTGCTCATTTCCTTTCTATACGAGATACTTTTTCCCTAGATCAACTTTCCCGTTTGTATATTAAAGAGATAGTCAGGTTACATGGAGTTCCTCTCTCCATTGTATCGGATCGTGATCTCAGGTTTAATTCTAGCTTTTGGAAAGGCCTTCAGAAGTCATTGGGTACTGAATTAAATTTTAGTACATCTTTTCATCCTCAATCAGATGGGCAGTCAGAATGAACAATTCAGACCTTGGAGGATATGCTACGAGCTTGTTCGATGGATTATCAGGGAAGTTGGGACCAACATCTTTCTTTGGTTGAGTTTTCTTATAATAACAGTTTTAATTCTAGTATACAGATGGCACCGTTTGAGGAATTATATGGTAAGCGGTGTCGAACTCCAGCATTTTGGGATGAAGTGGGTGAAAGGAAGCTGATGGGACCAGAATTGGTAGAAGAGATGGCAGAAAAAGTTCAGTTGATTCGAAAGCACATGAGAACAGCTCAGAGCAGGCAGAAGAGTTATGCGGATAACCGGAGGAAGGATCTATCTTTCGAGGTAGGTGATCATGTTTTTCTCAAGGATTCTCCTTGGAAAAGTGTGATGAGATTTGGTAAGAAAGGAAAGCTGAGTCCAAGGTTTATTGGACCATATGAAATTTTGGAGAGAGTTGGATCAGTTGCATACCAAGTGGCTTTACCTCCGAGTTTATCTCAGGTACACAATGTTTTTCATGTTTCAATGTTGATAAAGTATATGCCAGATCCATCTCATGTTTTGAGTCCAGAGGTAGTTCAGCTGTAAGAGAACCTATCTTATGAGGAACAATCGGTCCAGATTCTTGACCACAGGGAGCAGGTATTAGGGAATAAGGTGATTCATCAGGTAAAGGTTTTGTGGAAAAACCATGTGATTGAAGAGGCAACGTGGGAATATGAAAATGCTATGAGGGATAAATACCCCCACTTATTTTGATAAGTGAATAAAATTTCGAGGACGCAATTCCCAAAAGGGAGGAAGGATGTAACATCCCAGGTAAATAAAGAATAAATAATTTTCATATTTATTAATATTTACGAATTAAATTTTAATTTTAATTAAAAGGGGTTTCTACGTTCGATAGCATACTCGGTACGCAACGATGAGTTTCTTTGAAAACTTACGTTGCACACAAGTAATAAAATAATATTATTTAAATGTTAGTTAATGAGTAGCCGTTGTACTGGCGGGAATGGATAGAAATAACTAAAATATGATAATATATGTTTTTAAATGTTTTTACATTTACCCAATAAAAGATAAAGGCTTAAAATACGGAAAGAGTTTAATTTTAGGCATTTATACCCTAATTTTCACGAAAGGTCCACTTATCACCTTTTGACGGAGAACCGCCATTAAATATAGTTTTGATCGATCTTATAAATTCTATTGGACCAAATATAACTCTTCTTTAGAATCAGGACATCAAAATTTACTTTGTGTAAATTTTTGGTACCTTTCTGATAAAGTTCTTTTTTTAATGAATAGTGTAAAATGTTGTATTTTAATTCAAAACCTCTTTTTAATCTAATTTATTTATATGATTAAATTATCTTTTGAATTGTTTTTGAAGTGAAATTAGAATATATTTTTACCATTTTATCCAATGGTGGTCATTGGAATCAATTTCACTTTGAAATTAGACTTAAACTGGTGTCAATCTTTTGATACTTATTGTTTTGTAAAAACACGCTATTTGCTCTGGCAGCGTGATTTAATTACTAAATTAATTAATGTGACTTATATTATTTTAATTTTGTAAAATAGACTTCATTTTTGAATTCAGAATATCAAATATAGCTTAGGGTGAATTTTTTGTAATTTTCTGAAAAACTTCAATTTTTGATGAATAGTGAAACCACTAAGTGGTAATCAAGCAAACTGATTTTTCAGTTAAATGAAAGTTTACCACTAATGTGTATTGAATTTTGAAAACCCGACATACATGGTTGTCATTAAGAAGTAAAATGTGGTTCAATGAGATTAAAATAATTTTTTGGTGAATAGTAACTTATTAAGTTTTTAATCACGATTAGTGGTAATTAGTGTAGTTTAAGGTATAAATAATGCTTTAATAATATGAAATGACCTAGACACATGTCCCAACATTATTGGTTCTGTCATGGCCGACCCAGACAAGCCATTGGTCAACTTGGGGACCCCATGGAGGCATTTTGGTTGGGAAATGACATAAATAACTTTTTATTTAATGTAAAAGTAAAAATGACACAAACATAATATGTTTTACGAAAACAATTTTTAAATGGGGTTATAAAGATCAAATTTTTTATTATAAATAGTCATTGGAAAGATAACACAATTTCATACACCATAGTATTTTTTTTATAATTTTTAGACATTAAATAAATTAAATTATTTATGACATAATAATGATGCAGCGATGACATCATTATTTGACGATTTAAATAAAATGGAAAGATAATGTAAAATCTATGAACTACACATGTCCAAACCCAATTGTGTGAGTGTATTTCGAACCCTTATCACCTTATCCACGAATTATATCAATTTGGGACCTTTTAAAACCGAAACACATTTTCAAATAAAGTAATATTTCCTTACTTTCCAAAAGTGCCCCTCCTCTCCTCTTATAAAAGGCCGACACCTCTACTTCATTTCACACACTCCTCAAGCCTTTGGCTCGGCCAACACCTGCCCATTTACTCTCTACACATCCCTCTACTCATCCTAGTGGATTCCCTTTGGGCATAATCCTTTCAAAGGAAGCCTTTAGCCTCAAATCAAAAGGAGTTACACTTTTAAAAGTAATTCATTCTCTCTTGTTCATTTGTTTTATTTTGCTTCTCCAACCCTCTAAACTCTTTTTATTTATTTCTTTTGTAACAACACCAGTATCTTCAATATACTAGGATGTTGTTATAATATTTATTCGAGCTACACTCTCACAAAACTACATCAAATGGTTAAAGAACATACGGTTTCCGTGGATGGCGAAATTCTGCCTCCCGAAACGATGATTGTTCAATACTCATTTAACACCTTCAAAGGTGGCCATTATGATGTCACTATTTTTATATATGATATATAATATGTTTATTTTTTTCTTTAAGCTTCTGTATTTTTAATTTTTGTCATACCTTTATGGTTTCGATTGCGGGTAAACACGATATCTTCATTTAAGGAAGTGCGGACTACCGCCCCCTCAAAGTGATGTGATTCGTTAATGCCATATGTGGGACGTGTAAAGGATGGATTTAAAGTTATTATATATGATGTTATACTGGAATTATAATATACCTCTATATCATTATTATTTCATTCCATTAATGTATGAGATAGAAATGAAAGTAGCGTTCATGCGTACGTACGGCTTGTTGTCTCCATGAACGGTGCATTTCATTTCTTATCCCCAAATGTAATGTACTATTAAAAGTACATGTATATAATGGATATATGTAATTAATGATATATCTAAATGATGAATATAATTCTGGAATTAAAATATACATACTTCTCATTTAGTTTTAATTCCATTAATATGACAAAGAAATGAAAGTAGCGTTCATTCGTACATACGGCTTACCGTCTCCATGAACGGAGCATTTCATTTCTTACATCTAAATGATTATGTAATATTATAAATACATGTATATTCTGGATATATATGATAAATATTATATCCAAATCAGGAATTTTATTCTGGATATAAAGAACCTTTGACCACACGAACAACATGTAATTGTAAGAAGTCCACTTTCGACTTAAGAACCAAATATTGAGAAAACAAACATTATTAACTTAAATGGTTACATAATGTTTATAACATGTAAATAAGTGATATAAAAGGAATAATTAACTTTATAAAGGTTTTTAATCAAGTATAAATTAACTCAAGTTTATTATTCAGGACGTTAAAGAACGATCGAGTCAAGTCGGACCCGAGGTAAGGGACTTCGTCTCAATCTCCTTTCATTGAGGCATATTTCGTTTTATACACAACTTTCTTTTATACGGTGTATAAACCCCTTTGACTTTTACTTTTATACAAAAGGAAACTTTTTCTATGAAGCATTTTACAAATCGACAAAAAGTAATGTTTCTTTTAACGTACGCGGCGACAACAACCTTTTCCACCGCCGCGAGTATTATCTGGTCTTTGGTTTTCTCAACAAGCTGTAATGTTTTTAGAATAAAATAAATACCATATACTCTTTTATGTATTTTGGTATTGAAAATGGTTTTGAAAAAGGATTCTATTATGTCAATATATTTATGATATATTGTGATTGAAATTTGGAAATGTTATCATTCCATTATATTGGTTTTATATTTTATGATTTTATATTGGTACTTGGACATTTTAACGGGTGGTTACGTTATAAACCATATGACGGGTGGTGCCGTGAATACCAGGATGGGTAGTTACGTTATAACCTCCAATTCATTGGGTATGGAAGTCGGCCGTATGGCTATTCCATTAAGTATGTATGGAAATTGGCCGTATGGCTATTCCATTAAGTGATATGTGTGGAAGTCGACCGTATGGTTATTCCACTTAAGTATGTTTATGTCCCAAGTTACCTTTATATATGTTATGTGTTCTTTTTATGGGTTTTATGGTAATACTTTTGCTACAAAAAGGTATGTAATGATACTTTATTCAGTGAAGAGTATTTACTACTTCATGAAGGTGAAGGTATTACTTTGATAGAGTATATATGGTTTACTTGATGTTTGAAAAACTAACAGTTTCCATTCTTTCTGTATCCCTTACTGAGCTTTTTATGCTCACCCCATGTTTTTTTTGAAATGTCTTCACATGACTTAATGTGGAATAAGGTCAAGGATGGGATCAAGGGAATGTCATCCAATATAAAACATGGAACTAGACATGTTTCTTTTAAGAGTTTTTTTTGGAAACTTAGTAGAAGTGACTACTTTGTAATCTTTTGAGATGTAATAGTTATGTTCTAATTCTCTAAAACTCTAAACCTAAAAAGATCCTCAATGTGAATTATTCGTTTAATTCAATATTAAGTAAGGTTTAAGGCCGGGGCCTAATAAATATAAACCCTTAAGGTTATTTGATCCAAGAACCTGTCAAAAAAATGAATAGTATATCATTCAAAAAAGTTCTAAAAGGAACATATCTATCCAATGTAGCTTCCACAGAACCTCTAATGTATATAAAATCAGAATAAAAAGCTTATTTGGTTGTTTCTGACCATAAATCCCATATTAAAAGGCTCATAATGTGTAAGTTCCCTATTCTATGTCATTTTACATATCATATGGGGGATAATTTGTGACCTCTTACAGAACTTAAGTCATTAATAACTCACTATTAGGGAAACAATAGTTGGAAATTTGTTTCTATTAGAAGAATATATTATCACATTACATTTTTAATGATGATGTTATGAGAAAAGCATGGAAGGCTAAAAATCATCAATTGAAACTTGGCTTTCTATGTTTATCGAAATGTGATGTATCCCTTATTATTTTAATACAAATGTAATCCTTAGAAAAAATATAGGATATGACATGTGGTTTAAATTGTTTATTTTGGCATCCAATATTCTTAAATGAACATGATTTATGTATTGTTATCCCTTTGAATATTTATTAGAATATGATTAATGGTATGTTGGGACTATTTTAAAGAGTTATGGTTGAATCCAATTTGGATTCAAAATTATCATACGTCATAATATCTTTTTCCTTTTACTAAAAATATGATATTAAATTTTATTATGACTATAAGCCTGCCTTTTGTGAGGTATGTAAAATTATTGGAAATTCCATTTCTACATTTAAGGAGACATAAAAACAAGTGAAGACACCCTTAGATAGTGAATGTATGGAAATAAAGTGAACTAAGAAATGGAAAACCCCCCATCATTGAAATGTTTGAAACATAAAAAATTAATGATAGTGGTAGATCGGTGAAAAACATGAAATAATTCTTATCCCAAAAACCTGATCCAGTGAGGTTTGGGATGATCATGTTTAAGAGGAAAGAAAGAAACAAAAGGGGATACTATTGTTAAAGAAATTTTCCGGGGTATTTTAAATGTCATCGACATTTCTCAATGTAAAGACATTATTGAAGATCCATTAACTTATAATGAATATTTTATTGTTGAATCTGTTTTGAATAATATGAATAGTGGAATATTCACAAAATTAGTGTTCTAGGACCCAAAGAAGGTTTCTGAACCCTATTTTGATGATATGTGTAAATATATAATTTTGGGAAAGGAAATTTCCAAAGAAAAAAATGAAAATTTTCATTTTTGAATGAATGAATGCTCCCATGATTATTAATTTTCAAATTATAAAAACATCAAAATGATATTTGATCTACATTTCAATGATTAATTTGATCATGGTTGAAGATTTTATCTATCCAAACCTATATAAATGAATGCAAGGAAAACATTAATAAGGGTGATAGGGTTTCTTCATTGGCCTCCAAACATTATAACCAATTTACTCATATCCCACAATCCAAAAAGGAGGATACAACTCAACAACCTATTTAAAATTTTAATTATTGTGTAAAGATTACATTGTCTAAGAATGTTTTTGATGATGATCACAATACTTCCCAAGATAGAAGGATATATTGATGTAGAAAATATGGAATTTTTGTAACCCTTATACAAAACAAGAGTGATAATTATTCCACTATTATTTCAAAATGTACTAGGACAACTTGAAACTCTCAAATGATGATGAATTCTAGATGTAATTAAATAGTGTTCCAACACCAAGAACATGTTAAAATGAAGATAACTTAGTTAACTTACATGGTGTGAAATGATCTAACACTTTTTACACAATAAAAATATTTATTCACGTTCATAAAAAAATGTTGTTTTCTATATATGGTTTTAAATTAATTACAATCCATGTTTTTCTTGTTTAGATAAAAATTGTTATGATTTTATTAGTGCTACTTATTATAATTTATCTATTGAATCATTTTGGATTTTTTCCACTCCTGTTTGAACAGTGTTTTTGATTTTAACAATGAATATCAAGTGTTAATTAGTGATCCTATTTTCCAAAACTCACACAGGTTTTTCTCTTTCATTTATTCTAGAAAAATATACTAATATAGATTTTTCTCTTTTAAAATAAAGATAATATAACAATTTAAATGCATTATATTTGGATTATTAGATGGGATTGTAATGGTATCTGTTGTCCTAGTGATAAAATGGACCCAAATAGCACTACAATTTCCTTGAGGTTGTTTATATATTGTATGTATAACAACAACATAGTTGAGATCAATTCGGTTGGAGTCAAATATATAATCCAAAAAAGGAATTACTATATAATAACATCCAATATTCTTGAAAGAGTATTCTATAATGAACACAATATGAATAATTTGTATAATGTGTCATGCACCATGATTCCATGTGTTAATTCTAATCATCATCGGTCCTATTTAAGCTTCTAATTATAATTTATAGGCCTACCCCTCTTTTAGAATTAATAAAACATGGACCTGCCTTCTTGATTGTGGAGACATTATAAAGGAGGTATGGAAATCTCTGAATTATGGAAATGATACTTTATCATGTATCATGATGTTGAAACATTTAATGAATAAGATCAAAGGATGGTTTAAAACATCATCCAACCAAATTTAAAATGAAATCGATTCATTTAAAGGTAAAATTAATTATTTTAAATATGCTTATAAATATTATTATTTTACTTATTATTTCCAACAAGGTATAGAGATATATAATATGATAAATTCTCTTCTCTATACTTAGGATAAAACTCACAAGAATATTTTCAAAATGAAATGGATAAAATATGGAGGTGGAAATAAAAATTCTACAACGACCTTCAATGGAAAAATAAATATTGAATACCCCCCACCTATGTTACAAATGGGGATAATTTCATTGATAATGGGGATATACGTTAATATAATATTATTTAATAGTTTAGTGATATTTTTATTGATACAAATAATAATAAATATTTAATTCCTTTTATCATTCTAACCATTGTTAGAAATAATGGCATCACTTACCTTACCTGTGTCCCTCCAGATAATGAAATTAAAATCCAAATATATAGCATGAATCCAAATAGTTCCTCTTATCCTGATGGCTTTAAAAACAATTTTTCATCATTATTGGGATGTTATACATTTAAAAGTGTGTGATTTAGTTAAATAATTCTTATCTAATGTAATTCATCCATGTGGCCTAAATTTCTGGATCCTCAATTTAATCCCCAAATTACAAATTCCTTTAAAATTCACCTCTTCAAACCTATAGGACTTATGAACACACTATAAAAGATCAAAAAAATTTCTAATATAATTTCAATAATTTCTAATAGTTTTATATCATGTAATCAATTTTTTTGTGAATAGTAGAAATATTTAGGATTTTATCTTCGTAAATTCTGAACATGCAAACCTGCGAAAGAAATAAAAACTTAGTGGTAGAATTTCCCATAAGAATTATATTCGTAAGACATTTGATACTATTGGTCAAATCATTATTAAAAAGTTTCTTCAGGCTTTGGTTTCAATGATATTTTTATCAAAATAATTAAAACCCTTTTTAGCTAGGCTCATATATATATGTTCTCATAAATGGATCCCCTAGGAGATAAATTAAAGGATAAAAGTAGTTAAATAGGGTGAATCCCTTTCTAAAATCCTTTTCTCAATGGTTGAACATGTTTTAAATAGGCTTATTATAGATTTTCCACATCAAGGTAAACTTAATACCACTACTACCTAAAGAAAAACATTTTCCCCATCACAAATCCATTAAAAATATGATAATAGTTTCTCTCTAACATAGAGAAAAAAGTATCCAAAATCTCAAGGAATCACTATCCCATTATGAAGTTTCCGTAAGTCAAGCTCTAAAATTTAATAGATCCTATATTATTTTTGGAAGAAATTCCAAATTTCTCTAAAAGATTACATCATTAAATATTTTAGTATCAAAATTTCATAATTTTATTTCAATGATCTTAGTGTTACACTTTTTTGGGGAATACCTAGATGCAGTTCCATTTTCTGAATAGTTGATCAAATAATGAACCAGCAATCTTCATTGAAGTAAAAATAAATCTATATTTCTGGTATAATTATCCTTGTTAAATCCAAAAGTGTATCTAAAATTGTTTACTCCATCATTTTTTAATAATTGTAAATTGGAATTCTCCAAAATTTCAATATTTCCATTAAAAATCAGGTTTTTGGTGGAATAACTTTTGAATAAAAACTAATTATCATTCCATTAACATAATGTTGTATGACTCTTAGAAATGGGGTCATTGGCATGGAGTACATAAAATTATATAATGTTTATTTAGAGTCGATATTTACATAGAATATTTTAAAAAATATTCATATTTCTCTTAACTATCTTAGAACATGGTTTTTGGATATATTTAAGAAAGGATGTATTAATTATGCTGTTTCAATCATTTGATCGACTATTTAAAATTCATTCTCCATAATCATCACTCATTCTACATGGAAAATTTACAGGGATTCCTCTCTAAATATTCGGTTGGATGGGTTATCTCTCATATTATTTTAGATGTCAGTCCCCTAAATTTATCACTCAAAACTAAATTTTCTATAAATGAATATTTGAACTCTCAATGACTGGTTACACATGATGTTGTTAATATTTATTCATTGCTTTTTATTGCTTCATATGATGATATTTTTACCTAGGAACCAACTTCGACTATTTTTCATGATTTTATGATTTTATAAAATAATAACTTCAATGGTACTAATGATGATTTCACGGGTGTATTTAATTAACAATAATTTGATTTGACCTTTAAATATTATAATTATCTAGAGTATTTCTTATAATTGAACTCATGATTGTATATATCTATAAACATTTGGTACACAATTATGTTCTATATTCCATATGTGAAACTAAAACAATGAATATGTTGAACAACAATCCTTATGTTGCCATAGTACATATTATGTATAGAAATATTTGTTTGACATTTTTGATATCTGATGGCTGGAGGATGCCACCATTCGAACTTAAATCCACCATTGTACAAAATATATCTCCTCCCTTAACATCGAAAATGTGACAACCTAGAATTCAATCAATGAAATTTACCTTCATTTGATTATTTTATTTGGTTTAAATAACATAAAATTACATATAGAACATAGTTAAAACATTATAAATAAATAATGATTGAAATTTGAGGAATTTCTAGAAGGTAAAGAGCCTATACCAATGAAATTGTAACATGAACTTAAGAAAGGTTATATGAACCTTATTACTCTAAAACATGAAAAATGAATAGTAAACCCACCCATTAAAGTATAAATAAAATTTATCCGTCTTATAAATGAAAGTATGATAAAATTATATCATAACATAATTAAATAAATATTTTAAAAATTAAGTGTCAGTATTTTTTTAAGCCAAAAATATTTAATTAAAATTTAGTAATTAATATAATAATTTGAAAGATTTTTTTTGGGAAAATAGATTCATATATTAATAGTTTTTTTTATGATTATAGGATTATATTATGAGACCTTATTTTATTTTTTTGATAGTGTCATAAAATTGGTTATAATATGAAAATTTGAATTTATTGAATAAATGATTGTTTCAATTAAAAATTAAATATCTCATATTTAGAGAAATATTATTATAAAATGGTGTTATAATCTGAATTCTACACCTTAATAAAAGTTTAGGGTTATTTTTTTTGATTTTTCTGAAAAACATGATTTCTTTTGTGAATAGTAAAATGTAGTAATTTAATGTATAAATATATTATATGTTAAATAAACTATTTATTGTATCATTAATGATGTAATAATAATAATATATAAATTCATATTATTATTTAAATATATTTATTATAATTCTGTAACTATCCATAGACATTAGCCAAAATAATCAACAAAAGAATAAAATATTAAAAAAATACTTCTCTCCTCCACTATAAATAGCACCCCTCACTACCACTTATCCTGACACCATAAAATATTTTATCCCTATAAATTTTCTACCCAATACTCATTCCTAGACTCTCTATAATTTCTGGGATATATTCTCCTCATTAAAAATACAAAACCTTTTCCCTAATATGTTATCCTGGGGGAGAAAATCAAGTGGTAGAAACCACATTATTTTTATTTTAATTTTTTTAGGAATTTTTTAATTTATTATTCTATCCTAACCACCCCTCCACAAAATATAACGATATATCTAATCAAATCCATATACATAAAGGTTATTATTACTATGGAATAATCCATCAGCAATCTCTTTCCCCTCTTCATTTTATTCTAAACATGGAAATATTGTCCATGAGGTGTTATTTCATCACCTTCATGGATAAAAAGATTTAATTTTCCATAACCATATTAAATTCGAATAAAAAATACACTTAAATGGATGAAAACATTTTAAAAATAATATGAGCCTTCTTTTGTTCTAAATGTAAATTATTTACAATATATAAAAAGATAATATAAAATGAGTTTACTGTGATATTAAACAACTAAAATTAGTCTAATGAATATCAGTAACTTGTTATTTAATTTTTTATCCACAATTATAGGTAAAAAACAGTATTTAAAACCAATTAAAATTATGTTTTATTCATAAATAAAATATAATTCAAATTCTCGATAATTATACCCATTTTACATGAACTTTATCAGTTATAAATAAGTGAACTGGTAATGAAAAACAAGAAATTGAATGATCCAAGAAAATTAAATTGAACTCTATATGTCCTCAATAAGACAAAATATTAACTTAATAAAATTATAATGAATAAAATACTTGTAGGTAATGTTATAAATTAATTAATAAATTAATGGATTTAATTTTAATATTCATGACATTAAGGTCAAGTGCATGACACATTTAGACATATGTTTTCGGATTCTACATGAACTATCATTTTTTTCTTTGGGATTTTCATTCACTATATTTACCCCAATTTAATTATTCAATACCTTTATGTACATATTATATATTCTATTAATATTTTCCAAACTCCCATATCCATATCATTTCATCTTACATTTAAGGGGAAATACATGTCTTATAAGGATCCCATCTCAATTCTCCCCGATATAAAAACACAATGAAATGGAATTTCCCTCTATCTTACACATTTTTAATTTCCATATATAATCAATATTATGACTCCATTATTTTTATTTATTAATTATTTAATCCAATAAAAATCATTTTTTTATCATTTTTGTTATTTAATAAACTATTTGGACAAGTACAAATGTTCTGACAAATGAATTGTTCTTTGTAAAGTAAAAGGGGTATTTCCCTCAATATTTTCTTATGGATTTTAAAATATTATTTTAGTTTATTTCAAAAAAATATCTATTTTTATTATTTTTGGAGATTGATCTCTTTTAATTTTCATATACCATATTTTATTAAAAATTTATCGTATGTTTGATTTTGGATATTCTATCTTGATACCATTCAAAATAAAATATAGAATGATTAGTTATTATGTTTACCGATTAGTAAATGTTATTTAAATTTCATATATATATGTTGTATGTATTTAACCCCATTATTTTGATGAATAAATTTGAGATTGTAAGTAATGGGTGGGTCTCTCTATGTACCATGGATGTATCGGTAGGTCTCATCACACATACTAGACTCAGTTTTAACAAAGTATGTATGGTGTCTTGGTTGTGTCCTTGACATTATGATTATGCTGTCTAGAATCATGCATTACATCAACATATAATTATTAATTAATATTCTAGGTGATTATTTGACTAGTATAATATCAATTGTTAATTCTAATTATTTTATTATTTAAAATGATTTTGTTCCATCCATTTTATGACCAATATCATATTTTTATGAGATGTGTTTTTATTTATTCACCAAGACACATTTCTTATTTTTATGATACATAACAGTCTATTTCATACCCCTATTGAGAATATTCTCTTGCACTATCATTATGATTTATTTTTCCTAGGATTTGATGATCTATATTATAAATGACTTTTAGGGATAATCTATGAGTTATCGGTGTTTCTAATGGATTTTATATACTATTTTCTGTTAAAATGTAATTTAATGTTCTTTTATATATTTTGGCTTCGAAAACTACTAAACTGATCAATCCATTTTTGATTTGTGCTTTGTATTTATACCGATTTATTAATAAAAGGCACCGAGACTATACTACAAATGGAATAGATTCTTATGTAGATGTACCTAGATGAAACAAATTTGGCATTGTGTCTCCGACCTGAATTGTTGTATTATGGTACCTGAAAATTTGACATACTCGTCACCTTGTTTTACACAACTATGGTATTTTATTAGAATAATAGGGAATTACATTAAAAATAATCATTAAGGATTTTAATTTAAATATTTCACAATGATATAATGTTCATGATTATGGGATTATATATATATATATATATAATTTCAAATTATGTTATGTATTTTGTTAGTTTGATGTTATGAATTACGATTCCTAATCTATTTTAATGTATTCCAATATTTATTATAGGATAACAGTGAAAGGAATGAAAATAGTATCAACAAACATATTATATGTATGTATTACCCTCATATTCAAGGTAATTATATTGGTACAAAAGTTGTGATAGTTTTTGAGAAATATTAAACTATATTGGGAAAACTGACTGAGTTTATGAACAACCACCAAACCCATATGAAGCATACTTATCCAAAAGGTGGAGTAGAAATGTTAGAACACATAATGTGATAACATCATGCATCATTTAATGGGAGGAAAAACACATTTATAGCAGAGCGATGGATATATTACTTCGATTAGACACTTATTGCTATAGGAATTAATAAAAGGGAGAAGGTTATTATTATATTTTTTCATCTTTTTAGAGATGTAGATTAGTGGAGGGTGTTAATGAAAAATAAAAAAGACAACTACGAAATCAAAAATATGTAATGAATTGATTTTAGGGTAATATTCATGGAAAAATATTTACCTTATGAACATCGAGCATATACGGAGAGGAAATTCATTATTATAAGATAGAAAGAGGATGAAAACATTTCCAACTATGAAACAAACATTACAAGGTTAACAAGCTATGCTTCAGAATATATATTCATTACAATGATCAATATTTATCTATTCATAGATGTTGTAAATCCATTACTAAGAAGGTAATTGGAATCTCATGATTTTCCATCATATATGATATTTCCTCATGTTCCTTCCGGACATAAAAATACATAATTCTCTATGTATTATGAATTTCAAGGAATGGAAGTGAATACGAGGGAGTATAAAAAATAAAAATGTAAATAAGGAAGATGTTAATAAATGATGAGTTGAATTTAGATCATGTGATAATTTTTGGAAGAGACACCCTATTACTTTTCTGAAGGGTATGGGGACTTGTTACTTGTGTGGAGAAAAAAGTCCACTAAGACCTTGATTGAAAGTGAAACAAATAAGATGCCATTTTTCAATTATAAAATTTCCATGAGATGTGATATTAGTAGAATTATTATCTTAACCGTAAATGAAACAACCCCCAATGAATTATGGGGTAAGGGACCACCTTATACAGTCAGAACTACAGAGGCTAAACTTCTTAATGATGCAGAAGAAGATACTTTAATTATTTCCTCAAATTAATCCACATATATATTTTATTTTTGATCATTAAATTATTTAATATGTTCCTAATTTTCAATAAAAATTATAAATTTACAGTTTATTTAATAAAAGTGATAACAATTAAAACTCAAAAGGGAGGTATCGTTTTAATAAAGATGTGTCGATCAGTCACCATTATGACACATAATTGAGATTTATTTGCTAAGGTTGTCATCAAAACTATGACATTAATTGATATAATCATAAATATGATATAGGTTTAAAAATATGATTCAAAACAATTTTCAATAATAAGGAAGTCACAATATGTGGGGAAAATTAATAATCTCATATCTTTAGAGTAGAAACAACATCATCTGGTTTTTATCTTGATACACATTTGGTATCTCTTATAAATGAAATTATTAGGGAGGAATATATTACATCATCATTGAATATTCAAATTTAAGATGTAACTATTATGAAATAATATATTTTTTCATATCTATAGGATTTTCCTAGACATCCTATAGACCTGGAAGTTGAGTTCCCTATTATTTTCATTCTTCATTCAAGACCTATATAGAATACTCTTTATAGAATGGATATTGTGTAATTAGTAGAACTAATGAATCAACTAGATGTAATTATTGATAATATATTTATTTTCCATGGTTTTTCACATTGGGGATTTATGGTTCCCATTGTTACTATGAATGATGGATCCATGAGGCTGTGCATTGATTATTGATAATTAAACACTATTACAATAAAGAACTACAACCCCCTGCCATAGATTTACGATTTATTTGATCAAATTCACAAATATAAATATTTTTCTTATGATTTACCTTCGATGTGGGTATCATAAATTGCATGTGGGAAAGTAATATAGACCCACAGAAACATTTTGAACTAGGTATGGAAATTATGAGTTTATAGTGATTCCATTTTGGCTGACTAATGCATCCCCTTTATAGTGATGCATCAAAGAAAGGACCAATGTGTGTATTAATAATGACTGAAATATTTATTTCCTTTTATTAAAGGTAGTCTAAAGTTAGTGATTATAACTATCCATCTTGTGATCTTTAATTAGTAGCTTAACATTTTCTATGAAGATATGGAGATACGATTTCTATGTTTTAGGTATATAAAAATAAAAACATCTTGAAATATATCGTCTCATAGAAATAACTCCACATGAAGAAAATGATATATATTGAACTAATCATGGATTCTGATTGTTCAATACACTACCACATATAGAAGTTGAATAATGTTTCATATGCATTGACTTGGAAGGATCATAGAGTTCTGAACAAAACTAGGATTAAAAAGGACCCTCTGTATAAGAATATAGAAAATATTGATATGGTAATTATCATGGATAATGAAACATCATTAATTTTTCAATTGGTTTCCCTACTATCTTTATTGGAAGGGAATTAAATTTCTCACTCTTATAATATGAATCTATACAAGAAAATTGAACCTGTGAATGATGGGAAGATGGTATGCATTGTGTATTTGGATGGAATTCTGAAATTTGGGAAGAGAATTTGTGGTACCTCTATTCCAACACTAAAAAGAGATATATTGGATGATGCCCATAGTTCAAATTTATCAAAATACCCTAGTATCACAAATATTTATTGATATTTGAATAACACTTATGATTATATATCATGAAGCAAGAAATTACTGATTTTGTACCATGTTGTCTTGTCTTTCAAAAATTCAAGGCTCAATAGAACCATCCTAGTGGAGTCATGAAACCTTCACATATTCCTACCTAGAAATGTGATGGCATCACAATGTATCTTTTAACTAGATTACCAAAATCACCAAGAAAGAATAATTTCATATGGATAATAGTTGATTAAATTACCAAATCTTCACATTTACTTACTATAAGGGAATATTTTCCACGAGGCATCCTTGAACTACACTATATTATTGATGTTTTACGACTTCGTGGAAAACCTATCTCAGCTATGACTAATCATGATCCCTAATTTACATCAAAAATAAAAAAAGTATCCAAGATTCTTTGGATACTATGCTTCATTTGTGTACTTCATATCACCTAAAAACCAAAGTGTTGTCAGAAAGGACAATCACAACATTAGAAGAACTGTTGATATCATGAATAGTTTATTTTCAAGGAATGTGGGATAATTATTTAAACATTAGATTTTTCCTAAAATAATAGTTACCATTAATGTATTCAAATGGAACCATATAAATCATTATATGGAAAGGGATGTTATACACTAACTTGTTGGAATGAAGTTGGTGAAAGGAAGTTAGTAGGACCAGAGAATATGGAGGAAACAATGGTATAGGTAAATACTATTCAAATAAATATCAAATTTGTTCAATGTAGGAAAAAGGGATATGCCGATAATCAAAGGATGGATTTTGAATTTCATGTTGGAGATCATGTTTTATTGATTGTATATTCATGGATGGGTGTTATATGAATTGTTAAGAAAGGGAAAATGAGACCCAGGTACATTGTTACTTTCTAAATTATAGGTATACTTGGAGATGTGGATTATAGTTTAGAAATGTCATTTAGCCTTTAAATTGAAAAAATGTTTTCCACATCTATTAGTTAAATAAATACATGTTAGACCCATCACATGTCCGCACTTCTAAATGAATAGAATTGGTACCTTTCATATCTTTGAGTGAATAGGATATCTAGATTTTGGACACTAAAGAACATGTGTTGATCAATTATAATACTTTTTTGGAAAGGGTACTTGGAAAAATTATAAAATTGAAGAGGTGATGTGGGTTCTGAGGGACATTATGATGAAGAATAACCAAAATCTATTATGATGTGACATTTTGGAAATTTTAAGGTTGAAATATTTTGCATGTGGGGAGAATGTAATGAACCATAAATCTATAATTGAGATTTAACTTCATATGAATACTTAATATAGTTTAATTTCCATAAAATATCATATATAACAAAATATAAACATTACTAATGAATAATTAATGAAATATGAGATATTTCTAGAAGTAAGGAGCCTATACCAATGAAATAATTACTTGAAATTAGAAATACTAATATATACCTTATAAATAGTATGCATTCCAAATAAATATTAACCATATCCATGAATTTATAAATAAAATATAAAAATATTATTAATTAAAGTATGATATAATTAAATCATGTTATCAGTAAATAAAAATATTAAAAATTATTAATTAAGTGTTGGTGTTTTGTGAAGTCATAGATATTTAATTATAATTTTAAAATTAATATAATGATTAAATTTACATTTATTTTCATAAAATAAATTACTACCTTAATATTTTGTTTCATATTATAATTGGATAATTTTACGAGACCTTAGTTATTTTTTAAAAGTGTCATAAAATCAATTATAATATTAAAATTGTTATTATTCAAAAAATTGATGATTTAATCTATAAATTAAATTTTTAATATTCAAAAAAATAATTTTAAAAAAATGGAGTTCATTTTTTAATTATTCATGTCAAAAAATTGTTAGTTTGAATTTTTGGGAATTTTTGAAATACTTGAATTTTTGGTGAATAGAAAATTCTTGTAATTTAGAGTATAAATAAATTATAAGTTAAACACACTATTCATTGAGCCATAGATTATTTAAGAAACATAGTATAGAACATGCCTTAATTTGTTTAAGATATTTCATGAAAATTCTAAAAATACCCATAGTCTTGAGCCTAAATAATAATCAAATGAATTTAATATTAAAAAAACATTTATCTCCTCCAGTATAAATACCACCGATCACCAACCCTTCTCCTCACATCATAAAGAATTTGATAGATTTCTAATATATTCCCAATAATCGTCCCAATTACATTCATTATCTATAGGATCTCTTGGTCCCATAAAAATACTAAAACATTTTCCCTAAGTAGGTTCTCAAGGAGGAGAAAATCAAGAGGTAATAACAACTTTCTTTTTCTTTTAAGTTCTTTTCAAGTTCTATTATTTTAATATTCTATCCTCACCCCAAATAAAAATACAATTAGGAATAGATTATCTTATATATATATATATATTTATGTTATTATGATGAAGGAATAATCGATCATATCTCTTTCAAAAATCCTCTTTATTCTAAAAAATGGTAATGTAGATCGTGAGGTGTTGTTTCATCGCCTTCATGGACGAAAAAGTTTCATTTTACTATACCATCTTAAACAATTTTCATAAATAAAAATTATTGGTTTAAAACTATCAGAAAAGTTATGTTATAAAACATTTTATGATTTATATGAAACATATTTACATAATACTAAATGATAAGAAATAATGAGTTCGTTGTGATCTACAACCGCTTAAATTAATCTAAACGAATATCATTAAGAAGTTATCTAATGATTCATCCTCAAATCTAGGAAAAAACATATTTATATAATCAATTACACTTATTGTTTTTCATTAATAACATATAATTCCAATTCTATATAATTATACCAATTTTACATGAACTCTATCACTTATAAACAAGTGAACTAGTCATGAAAACCATGAAACGATTTCTCTAGAACGATGAAATTACACTCAATAACTCATCAATCAGGATAAAAATTAACATAAGAAAAATATAATGAATAAAATTGAAGTAGATAAATTTCATAATTATTTAATTAATTAACAAATTTTATTATTCATGATAGTATGCTCAAGTGCATCACGTATTTGAACATAAGGTAATGGATTCCACACGAACCATAATTTTTTCCTTCGGCTTAATATTTCACCTTATTTAACCAAAATTAAGGAATTTTTTTTAAATATTAGATATTATATTTATATTTTCAAAACATATATATCTAGATCTATTCATCTTAGTTTTTTTTTGGAAATACATGTTTTATAATGTTCCCGGCCAAATTATC
This sequence comes from Viscum album, assembly GCA_963277665.1. NCBI lineage: Eukaryota > Viridiplantae > Streptophyta > Magnoliopsida > Santalales > Viscaceae > Viscum > Viscum album. Next base: position 286,978,613 of record OY728139.1, read on the forward strand.
CGGATAAGCAAACATTAATAAAGGGAACTTCCCAGTTTCATGACCATTTTAAAGTACAATACATTATATATTTTAAGACTCAATTATTTTTAATAATTAATTAATTTTGAAATGAAAAGATATATTTGATAATTTTTGGTTTTAAACAATCAATTATGACAAATTCAAATGATTTTTTTCAAAATAATACTTCTTTCAAAGTAAGAGGGATATTTATCCATAGAATTTATCAATGATTTTATTGCGGTATTTTTATTTCATTCTAAATATCTATTCAATTTATGATTTATGGATATTGATAAATTATTTTATTCAACCACATTATATTATTAAATGGTATATGATATGTTTGACTATGGATGTGCTATCTTGATACCATTCACCCTACTACACATAATTGTTAGTTATTATGTTTTCAAATCAAGGAATGTTATTTAAAATTCATATATATATATATATATATATATATATATATATATTTTCGGTTTAGACCCATTCATACATGGAATTCATTAGATAAGTCTGTGATGGGTGGGGCCTGCTATATCCCACTGATGCATCAGTATGTCCCTTGAGACAAACTAGACTAGGTTTTTACTCATTAGTTATGGTGTCTTGGTTGAGGCCTTGATGATATGTTAATTATGTCCATCATTATGATTTATATTATTATATAACAATTAATTTATAGTCCATGTGATTATTTTAATTGTATAACATACATGGTTACGTTTTATTGTGGAATTATTTAATTATCTTTTGTTTCTGCCATTTTATTATCAATATTTTGTTTTTATAACATGTGCTTACGGTTATTCGGCATGCCATATTTTTTATGTTTATGATGGATTTAATTGTATTTATTACCCCTACTGAGCATCTATGGTAACCCATTTCTAATGTTTTATATTTTCCTAGGATCTAAAGATGTTTATTATGAATGAATTGCCGAGATAATTTAAGAGTTTATGGGTGTTTCCAAAGGATTTGTTATTTGGTTTTTTCTAATTCATTAACGATGTTATGTAATGTTCATGTACATATTATGGCTACAGAAAATACTAAAATTACCGATCCAATGGGTTTTTAGTCTTGTATCTATCCCAATGAGTTTCTGTAATACACTGACTCTAGGCTACTAGAGATGGGGGTTTTATGGATAACCTCTATGAGGATGTAGTGGTTTCACTTTTGCATAATATATTTTATGAAAATAAATCTATTATCCATAATAAAATTGTTTTCAATCCCCATGATGACAATGATATTTACATCAACTCTATTCAATAATTCAATATTCTATAGTGCATGGGTTTTTAGGGATACCACAGTAATCCTAGAATAACTTTTGATGTCATTTAGAAATACCTAGATCTAGGATGGATCAAAGTCAATGTTGATGGTGCCTTAAAATGGAATCTAAGTACCTGAGGATGTGGATCTGTCTGCAGAGACCATAATAGTTAGGTCCTTGTTTTTTTATGTGATATGTGGAACTAGAATTTATTTGTAAGAATAAATTATTAGAGTCACCCATGTGGTCCTTTTTTTATATTCAAAAAGGTTAGACCAAGATATTAATGGAAAGAGACTATACCACCACTGTGAAAGTGGTATCGAATGTCATCACTCATCTTGCATGGACACTCATTTCTAGAAGGATTTAATATTTGGGATCACTATCAGGTCTCAATGATATCAACACCCATGCCATCTGCGTGGAAAACTTGTTGCTCTATGGCCTCTCCAACAAAGGAGTCACCATAGACATCACATGGTTAAATGATATTCCTCCCAAATTAATTCCATTTTTTTTAAAATATAGTAATAAAATCCCATAATTTAGACTATTTTAATATTTTTCATGCCTTACAATAAAAAGACATTTTTTCTTTTTAACCCAATCATAACATCTTTTAAAAAACCACCCATATTAATCTTTATCGGATGGTTGAGACACTCAAAAGATATTACAATATAATATTATATACTCATTCCTCTATGAAAACAAAATTTATTCCTTGAAATGTTCATCTTAATAATAATGGAATGTATATAAGAAATTATTTTGATAAAAATATTATATATCATGTTAATAAGAGATGTTGGCCTGAAAACCTGATGCTCAATGTAATTATAAGTCTCTAGTACAACAATTTGAAATGGTGAATTGAGACCAAGAGGAATAAAACATATAGTAACAAAACAGGTGAAAATCATAAAAGAATCATCCTTTACCGTATCCCAATACCTTTTAAAGGAGAAATTAGAAAAACCAACCAGTATAGGTTTATTACTGGGATTCATACAAAAAATTGTATTCCTTATTTCAAATTAAATATTCAAAATGGTAGGAAAATAGTTGTCTTCAGTTCTCACAATATTTGTAATGAAGAAATCAATCAAATCTCCCTCAATTCAATTTCCCTTAAAAAATTATGATTGTGGGAGACAATGTTATGGGAAATATGTTCTGTGTCTTAATGGAAATTTCCAGCCACAATCAAGAAGAAGAGAAGATTACTGGATTTACTAATCCTTTTATGATAATGCTATAGCATTTAGTTCCAATCTCCTTCCATAAGCAACATTGTTTTGAATTTTTCTTTTCGGATTTTCCCATTCATTGTAAGTAATTCATTTAGTTTAGAAGAGAAGAAAATCTATTGGGAGATATCTAGAGTGAGGTCAATATTAGTATTTACCACCTGTAACGGTTAAAGAGGGGGTATCAAGTGAGGTGATTTCTATAAAATTGTTTTTTCATGATTATTTACTCTATCACATGATGTAGAATTTCATAATATTCATCACTAAGAAACAATACCTAACCCCATTTACTAAAAAATGGAATTATAGATCACTTTAATATTGTTGCCACAATGATTATAATATTTAAAAGCACTAATGAAACAGAATAGAATATCCAATTTAATACCCTTTCAAACCAAACCAATCAGAATGGGTTGATGATTATAATTGAGCTTATAGAGAGTAATTATATAAATAGAATCCCACCTGTCAACGAGCATGAAATTCGTGAAAGCATAGTCAATATTACTGTAAATTTTTTTTCAAATTTCATCCATTAATGGAATATATGGATCTTCCTAAACTATTTTCAACTATCATATTCTCGACTTTGCATGATTATAAATATCTAGGAGAGGTATTGAAGTAAACATGTACAATTGATTCACGAGGGAAGAATCTGTAGTGTAAATCCTTGGGAATCACCCATGGATCCCAAAATGTGCCACTAAATTTACTGAATAAATTCAAAGGGTCTCTTTTTTATTGTTATATATATTTAGAATAGAAAAATGTTTTAAACACCGGTAAATCAGTATACTAATTTTCACAAGTAACTAACTTACAATCAATAATATGTGCAGAGACATTCGTTATAGTGAAATGTGAAAAAAAATCGAAGGGAATTAATTAGGATTTAAACACTATTAACACCTACAAAATGGTAGCCCATTTCTTCCAAGATATAAAATCCAATAGATAACTTTTACATCAGATTAAAAATAACTAAGATATCGTGTCTGTGTATATACATGTATCTATGAAAATAATTGTTCATTTTGGAGTTGGCCAGTCCTAGTAAATTTCTAAAATGAATATTGATTTTGATTCGTATTTATACTTAGAGTTTACCTTATTCTTTAATCCTCTTGATTTTTACCAGAGGACATACTATGAGGGTCATATTATTTAGTTGTACATCTGTTCAGAATCTAAGGAACAAAAACATTCCCACTCATAAAATGATATGGGGTGCATTGAATCTCTCTATCATAGTCTATAGAATTCCTCCAAGGGGATTCTATTTGGGGAAGATGTAAAATTTGATAGTTAGTGAGAAAATCATCAGAATAATATTCCCCCTGAATTATGTAATTCCACAAGTTTTTATTTGTAGAGGAGAAAGATAAATAATTACAAGTAGAACCATTAGGGTCAAAGTGAATAATCAAAAAGTAACTATTGGTAATATAGTTCTCCTAGTCTAAATAATCCATCAATTTCTGTACAAGTTGAAGAGAAGAATTGGATATCCTAGACATAAAGACATGACCCAATGAAGATAGAGGTGGTTTTTCATCCATTCAAGCTGAATTACTATGATATAGATATTTCCTTTCCACGTGAATTGTATTACACATGATGAGATCAGTAAAAGCACATTTACCATGACTAGGGTAAAAGGACTAAGTTCCATTAATTTAATATTTGGAAACCACTAGAACATTTTTGATAGTAGAGTTTCCCTTTAGAGGAAACTCTTAGATCTTTAGTTCTAACAGTACAACTAGAGGTCCTCCCAGATTCTTCTAAATAATAATTAGAGATTGGGAAGTGGTAATATACATTTCATCCAGAATATCCATGATTATTCTTAGCTGGGGTAGAATCTAATATTCTCATTTATACTAGTTTCATAGTAAACAAAATGGAATCTTCATCAATATTTTTTTTTCCATTATTCATAAAATCAATGGGATCTTCACTATTTGAAATTATTGTTGTAACATGAACCCCTTAATGAGAATAATCCTTCACAAAATCCCAAGGAACAAGTTGAGTGTCTTCATTGATAGATTTATTAAGAAAACTCATACATGTAGAAACATATATTGAAACACATTCATTTCCAATAGAAACAAAATTCTACAAACCAAGATCAATGTTGAAATTTTTATAAGGATAACCCTTCTAAAAATTATCTAAATTACCATTTCTAGGTATTCCCACATCTTTACATGATTTATCTGAGGGGTGTAAAGTGACATGTTTTTGAATGAATATATAATTAGTGATGATGTTTAATACTATTTGTATCAAATTTTATTATAGATGTTTGTAATAATAATACACGATGACATCATACATTCTATTATTCAGAATAAGATTTAGATCATCTGGAAAATTTGTGTCCATATTGGACTCCATTGGGGTTCAATAAAATAATGCTAAATGATCATTAAGAGTGTGATTATCCATTTTAAACAAAATTCCAACACATGAGGGAAGGTCATAACATATCATTGGGTTTTAAAAATCCAGTAGTGGCCATGGAGTCTTATAAATATTTGAGACTAAATTTTATTTTGTAGATGGGTTGAAATTGATATCATAGAAAAAAGTTATCATATAAGCCCTTGGATTTATAAAAATGTTACCTATATTAAAAACCTTCCATAATTCACCATTCATGATTAAAATAATATTAATGTATCCATGACCAATTGAAATGAGTTTCTAATTTGAAACATCACATGTTTGACTGATCTTAGATTTGATAAAACATTTAATACTGGGCTTATCAACTTTATCAAAACTTATTTAACCAACAATAGCGATTTTTCATAGGTTCAATCATTGATAAAGATCATCTAGATCAAAAACCATCAAAAATACTTCCATCATCGGATTTGATAGAGGCATGCAGTTGTGAGGAATTGACCAATGGAGTAGTTCCATTAATTGAATCAGTAAAATAAACCCATTTTCCTCTTATAGAACAATCACACTATATGAATGGGGAGAAAGTAATATCTAACAATGATAAGGGATCAGTCGTTAGAACCCAGTCAGGATCAAACACAACCATGATGAACCAATGAAACCAAAATTGCAACCATATTAAGGGTTTTGTAGGATAACTATTTATTTAAGTGAGAGATATTCTACTCCATCAATCTGTCATGTACATTTACATATAAATTCAGCACACATTATCATAATGAGAGATGATTTGTTACTTTTCTATATTTCTAGAATATATAATTTTAAATTGGGTTGGTTTAAAGGAGTATCACATTAAATAATATATGAATGGGATATGATGTTTAAATTGATGTTTTGGTGAAGTCTTCCATAGTATTTGGATATAGGTTTATGTTTTAGAACCATTAATCATCATCAAAGATAAGTCCAGTTAGAGAGAAAAATTAAAATCCTATAAGATTTTATGCGACTTATTTTATGTTTTTCAATGGAGTTTGTGGTCAAAACCATCTTCTAGTCATTCTTTCTTACAAAAATATTCTTCTCTCGTGAATTTTGAAGGATACTTAAGAATATATATAAAAAAGAAGTTTTGAAATCCAATGTACTATGTTGCATTTGAATAAAGGAAGCTATTGAGACTTAATGAGGCTGAATAAATATAATACATGGTTTAAACTATTTAGTATCCTATAATTGAATAAAAAATTCTGAAGAAAAGTTATCCAATCAATCACCGATGTGATCTTGAATATGAGGTTTTTGAAATTGTTTTTATAATAATAACTATATGGAAGAAGGTAATGAAATTTTTAAGGAATGGAAAATTAATACATTAGAATAATGGGCCCTTAAAAATTCTTGACTGTATCAATAAAACACCTTATCGATTTGTGTTTCCATAGGGCATATCTCATGTCCACAATGTGTTCCATGTATCACTCATAGGAAAGTATATACCACACCATTCAAATCTAAAAATATCAAATGTTATAAAACTTCAGTACTATATTTCATAGGAGGAACAACCTACAGAGAGTTTTATTATAGAGTGAAATCTATGTTAAATAATACGACTCACCTAGTCAATTGTTTTAGTGGAACTACCAATTTAAAGATGCATTACATGAACATGAGGATATGATGGGGAGAAGTATGCTAATTTGGTTTTATAAGAGTTAAAACATTCATGTAATAAATTCATTTTATGGGTTCACAATGTGACACCCTATATTTTAATGACATTTTTTTGAATAAATTTGATTTCATCGATAGCTTGCAGTACACACAAAACATGGTTTTAACAATCTATAATATACTACTAACATTATTATTTATACATGAATGTTATAATTTATGTATATAAAATGTTGGAATTAATAGGAATAACAACATTTTAATATTTTATTATAGTGTTTTTATATAATTATATCATATTGATCAAAATACATACTATTTAGTAATGCATTTTTAAATTTCAGAAATCTTATTTAAAATAAATGTTCTCATTTTTTTGAGAAAAAAAAATAAAAATACAAATTTTTGAAAAAATAAAATAATCATTTTAAAATTAATTATAATTTTTTAAATCAGAATTTCAAAATTATAATTGAAAGAATTTTTGGGAATTTCATTAATAGATATATTTGGTAAATAGCGAAAAATACAGATTTCTAAAAAATCCACTTTATTGTATACATAATTTTAAAAATTCCATATTGTTTTATTAAAATATTTCAACATAACATTAGTTTATTTATTAAATGATTAAAAGAAATTATACAACTGGATCTAAATTCATGTAAACATTTAATATCAATCCATACTATACTTTCAAAAATTCTTATCTTTGGAAAGAATATTTTTCATCATGTCTATATGATTAATATTTAAATATTTTTTTCAAATCATTGAATATAATGTGTAAAAATGGATTAAATATATTTAATAAATATAATTTATATTATATTATAATTTCATCAACATTTTTTTACAAAATAAATAATAAAAATTGAAAAAATTATTTATCAAGGTTAATGATAAAATTTGTGTACTAGAAGGTTAACCTGAAATGATAATGGGATACCTGAATAAAATTGTTATATAAATCCCATTGGATTGAAATATATTTACCCTAAGTCATATATTAATGTAAAATGATATATGTTTATCCTTTTTTACCATTTAGATCAAGGGAACATGTTTTTTCAAAAAATTCGATGTGGGTCATATGCCACACTTATAAAATGTCTCCCATTATCCAATAATATTTACACATTAAAAAAACATTTTTAATAAAAATCATAGGAAAATAATATCCATTATTCACTCATCACATCCTAGAGGAAAATTTTTTATTAGTAAGATAACCTTGGTTGGATATTTGTGCAAACCAAAGGAGGTTATTTGAGTAAGAGGTATCATTCTTAACTGAGCATTTATATTTTATTTATTTTTACATATACATAAAATATAATTAAATTATGATAATATAAAATCATAATCATCTATGTTGTAATATTAGGTAATTATGATAATTTTATAACCTATATTCACCCACCCTTTAATCAAACGGGAACCAAAATCATCCATTGTGTATTAGCTGGACTATTGCCTCATGAATTTATGTAATTGGTTTTCTGTAACATGTTTAAAGGGTGTTTATAATGATGTATTGAAGTTATTTATATTTTATATTTTTGAAATTTTTATACTTGATTAATTATTATTTCATATATAATTTAATAATTTACATTACTAGGGTATACAATAACACCACTCTTGTTGACGAAGGACTACTGCCTCTTAAGGCATTGGGGTTTGTTTTTTCATTACGCATTACATAGAAGTTAATAATTATATTTTTAGTGAATATAAATAACATATATGACATAATAAATATTATTTATCATTTAATTACTATTTACCTATCCTTAATTATGTCTACTAAAAAATTGGAAACACCATTCACATGTACATACACAAAACCGTCTCCATGAATGATGTAAATCATATTCAATATTTAAAATATGTGGTTGAATATAAATAAATTTATAATAAATATATATTATATTTATATCAGGATCAATATTATATATATTATGGGACCATATTAAACATTATAACCAAAAATAAAATACATAAACATGCACAAAAACAAAGCAGTTACTACATGAAACATTATTTTAATAAGAATTTGTAAACAAGCGGGAAATTAATAGTCATAAGTAAATAGTATATAATATTATATCTATAAAATCATGGTTATTTAATATATTTATAAAAAATATATATTAAATATAAGGTAGGTTCTAATGAGTATAAAATAATTCAAGACTTAAGGTATGAGATTTAGGTCTAAAATTGTCCTATTTGGAATATATGTTATCTTATGATGCTATATTATTTTATGTGGTATATATATAGACCCAAAGTAACATTTTACCATGAATTTTTTTATTCTCATGGAATTTAATATTTCATTTAAATTTCTACATTCATGGGGTTAATGATTAAAATTAATATAAATCTTGTAACAGATTTGTGTCTCACATTAAATTTTTAGGACACATTCCATATACAAAACCTTTTTTGTGGTGTTTATATGTACCATGAATATATTCTATGATCATTATCATGATATTTATTTGATATACATATCCATTTAATGGTATTTATTTCATGGGACTTATAGTTTAGTAGATATCAATGTGGAAAATGAATCATGTCACAATATTCTTCTTTTTCAAGGTTGTTTATGATTATGCTTCCAATTATGAGACCATATATTATACACTTAAATAAACTCTTCAATTTTCTTATCCAATTGTTATTTATATAAATTTAATCTTTCCATTTATCTTTCCTCTCTTTATGAACTCAATATCTCAAATGATTGTATTTTAATTGAAAATTGAATTTACTTCAGTCTTCAATAAAAACCCGTTTTTCATCCATGTCAATGTTTTATAAAAAGGTTTTGAAGAAATTTATACTATTATCCATTGATTATATGAAGAAATTTTTACCCATTTTTTACATTTTACTAAATATTTTAAATGGAATATTACCTTCATTTTCAAAATGATTTGGTTTCGAATTTTTACCAAAAAAGATAAAGGAATATATGTTTTTACATATACCACAAGAATTAAATTTTCTACTCTCATGAACATTAAATTAAATGAATCATACTTTAAAATTATTTATGTTTATTTTTAAATAATATTTTTTCTTATTATTTATTAAATTTTTATATTTTATGTAATTTATTTCAAATGATAAAGGATATTTTTCTCATAAATGTGTTCATTATATTATATGGAATTTTAATTCATCAAATAAAACTATATTCATTGTTTATTATATTATCATAGGGATATGATCCATGGGTAATATCCTTACTCATTATTTATATGTATTTGATTTATAATGATGTTGAAAATATTTTTTTGAAACCCATTACTTTTCTTTTAGTTACTATATGATGAATTGATGAATGAGTATGAAAACGCTTAGTTTCCATGGGTTATGTCATGATGATATGGTTATGAAACTTCCATATTTTTCATTGTTTGTGAAATGATTAATGTTTTTTTATATTTTTTTTAAAAAATTATATATTATATGGTGGGTTGCTGTTATACCTCCATCTACATAATTGGGTAATATTTTTTATATAATTATATAAAGATGAGAAAGACGATGATGTTCTAAATCCACTAAGTGAATCTGGATGATGTTCTTGATCCCCTGTGTGAAACAAGTGACGATGCCATATCCATTATGAAATTGGAAATATAAGTTATTTTCAGATCTATTATGATTTAATGTACTTGGATATTAACATTCACATAATAAATGGATTCAATATATTTTATGGTTTCACACTTATATGACATTAACATATAGTTCATGATTTATTTTTGATGTTTTATCACTCTTATGACTCTTGGATTTAAAAAGCATAATGTTTTTTACATGGATCATGTTTATGATTCAAGATATATTTAGTATTAAATTTATATGATATATTCCTAATAACAAACCTAGAGGCTTATATTATACTTTCATATGATCCTTAATTTATATCTTCAACATTTACACTTACTGGGAATATGATCTCACACTTACATATGTTTCCATTCCACGATTATGAATAATTTCATATGTGTTTTTTGACAATGAATAACACTAAATGGTAGGATCAATCTATGATATGTTGATGATATTTCAATATAAAATAATATTGGGAAACTAGTTTAATGATACATAATAATTTACAATTCCTGGAAATGTATTTTTGAAATGTTTTAAATATTCATATAAAAGGATTTAATATTTAGTTATGAAAAACATATGTCATCGTAATGTTTTCACACTTGTATTTGGTGAGGGTATTTTGATATTTATTTATATTAAAAATAAAGATAATATAGGTACTAAGGAAAAATCATTTTCATAACCATTCAGTGTATCCATACAAAATATAGATCATGAGTAACACATTTAAGCATAAAATAGTACAATGATTTTTGATGAAATTATAATTAGATTTTGGGATTATATCCTATGTTGTTTTTTAACGTTTATTTTATTCAACTAAAAATAATTGAAGAATATAGATGGCAAGGTTTATGCATCTTAGTATATTGGAAAATAATATATAATGATGATAACATTGTGATTATAGTTTTAATCTGGTTCCATTAAATTATTTCCGTCATGATTTTATTAAGGGAAAATATTATCAAATTAGATTTGATATTAAATTCAAAAAGTTAAAAAATTGTTTCCAAATGAATAATTTTATAACATTAATCAATAAAATATATATTTAATTAATTAGTGGGTTTATAAATATATAAATCATATATGGATACTTTGGATATATTAAAATCAAAATTCCATTATTTTTTTACAGTATAAAAACATCAATGACTTTCCAATCCACTTTAATTTTTTTGTCCACTCTGATCCTTCTTTTCAAAAGTAGGGAGTGAATGAGACATTACAAGATATGATTTGGAATGAATTTTGATTGAGAATATGGGCAGATGTGAACAACTCACCTTTTTTATGGGAATTATTTCATACTCAAGGAAACTTTTATAGATTTAATATATATTTCTAGATCATACCAAAATCACAGCGAAGAGTTAATGACTATTATTCAAGTTATTGATTGAAATTATTTATCTATGTGAACACATAAATAAATAAATATATATATATATTGTTTTGAGTTACAGTACAAATATATTTACTTATTAATTAGTTATTTTATAGTATAAGGTTACATAGTTATGAAATATGTAATTTATAATCATATTGGGATGATATAGGTGTTTTAGTGTTGTTATTGAGACCATAAAGGTTTCTTCCAACATATATGCAAGAATGGAATCAGAATACATGAATATGATTTTCACATAATTGTAATTGGTATAGATATTTGTGTCATATGATAAGCACCATGGTGGATCCTTTCATGTTTGATCAACCACAATTTTTTGATCTACCATTTAAGGATGTACATTCAAGTCCTATTTGGTGTTCATATTAATCCTCACTATGTAGTCATATGAATCCTAATGAATAATAATTAAATCTCTGTTAGATCTGGATGTCACAATATATGGTCATGTGATAAGGAATATTCTTCTATTTTAATATTTTTTTGAAAATAACTGAATCTATTTAGGTGAGAGTAATATATTAAGGAATACTTGTAGAAATGTTCATAGGAATGGTTTGTGTAGGAGCTACACATGAGAGACCATTTCTGGTTCATCCCATTTTTCAAAAAAATAAATAAGGATAAGGTATGATTAGATCCTATACCTACTAATATGTTCATCTATAACTTTGATCCCACTTATTTATGTATCAAGAAAAAGAAGGAACATTAGAAATGTTGGCCAATATACCTATAGGGGTTGGAATATAAGATTAATATGCTATAAAATTGGTGAATACTGGAGACTAAATGGGGATTACACACTAGAATACATGTAGTTTCATGATATTTTTGATGAATAATATGAGGGAAGGAAGGGTCAGGTATTTTATTTAGTAGGAGGCCCTTTCAGGTCCAATATTTAATGTAACACTTGTGAAGATATTTTTAAATAATGGGAGGAGTATCTCAACATGAGAAATTTTAGGATGTATAGATGTTTATCTTGAATAATGTTATATGAAAGAACCCAAAGGAGAATCAAGACTAATTTTGGTGGTTTTATATATTTTTCCGGAAATTATATTTAACCATGTCAAAAAATGTTTGGATGTGGATTTTATTTACATGGGGCTATTTATAAATGAAGAGGGACAAGACTAACGACCATAGACTATTTAAGATAAAGATCAGTTGGCACCGAAATAATTTTATTGGTGTAAATTGGAGACATTGTTTAAGGATTTAGTGAAGGATCACCCTTATATCAGGTAATCAAAAAATGGTCATCCTATTATGGGATTATGGTAAAGTATCACACCAAGAAGTGGATTATGGTGAGCAGGTCCCTAGGAAGGAGTCTGAGGTGAATGATCTCTATAATGACGTACTTGAGTAATGTGTCACCAATGAGGGAATACCTAGGAAAATTGTACCCCTAATGGAGGTTCTTGGGTTATGTTTCTCTAATAAATGAAACTTGGCTTATGTTTAACTCATGTTGGAGATCTTGTAGATTTCACACCTAGGTAGTAGACATAGGTAAAGTATAAATAAATTAGGATACCAGGGTGAAGTATCATTATTTTAAGAGTCTGTAAAAAAGTCATCGGTATTTAAAACTGTAGTCTGAATTCCCTTGTATGTCTAGGGATTATAAAACCTATTAATGGAGATTCCTAATAACTTTGTGAAACATATGAAAAAATTCTTCTTCCCAATAAAAGGATACAACTCTCCCTACAAGTGAATCTAGAGGGTTGATTTTATAATCCACTGGTGGCATAGGTAGACCTTTCCAATAGGGTATCAAATCAAAACGTGTATGTGTGTAGCTAAGGTTCATTCTAGTAAGCATGGAATATGGTTAAGTCCAGGGCATGTGAAATTCATGGTCAAAAGTCATGTGGTAATACACTATATACTTGTTGAATGTTAAACATGAATATTGAGGAAGCTCAGTGAAGTGACCATAGAACATGTAGACCCGAATGTGGGCATTTAAATTAAAAAAACTCAATCTTAAATGTCTAATTAAAATTAAAATAAAATTTTATTTGGGTCTATATATTGGCTCAATGAAAATTTAAATCAAATCCTACAAAAAAATGTATCCCTATATCTAAGTGACCCCTATAGTATATATTTTACAAGACCTAAATATTCCATAAATAACCTAAACAATGGGTTTTATCATTATAACTCCACCCATTTTGTACATTATGTATTCAATTCATGAACAACTCATAGTGGGACATACCAATTACCCTGACACTAGACTAAGGAATTATTTTGGGGAATCTTATTCTATAAATGATTGAATAATTATATGAATCATTAAGATGAAATTTTATTATTCTTCACCAAAGAATATAAATTTCTCTTCAAAATATACCAATCTCATGTTTCTGAGCATAGTTTCATGGATGGTGTGGGAAATCCAGTGAAAGAAATTTTTGAGTTCCAAAAAAGATGAAAAATTTCTAAGTATATGGCCCCCAAGTGTATATTTCAACAAATTAATGGGTTTTGGACTCAAAAAATCATGATATTGTGAACATATATTATACCTGAAATCCAAAAACATCTTATTGAAAATTTATGGAATGATTTGTTTAGGATATAGTTATAAATAATGACATTGTATTGATAATTTTACTAAGAATGTGTTGGTGTCTTCCAAAATTCATTCCAAAAAATGAAAATGAGCCCATTAATATTCCCAATTGTATTCAGATATTAAAAATTATAATTAATTTATTGTGATTCATTAGGAAATTTTAGTAGATACTGTGACCAAAAAAAAATCATGAAATACCCCATCTTGAGAATCTCAAAACATTTTGGGGAATTCATGTATTTCATTATAACATCATGTTGTTTTTTAAATACCATACAAAAAATATTTTCCCTTAAAACATTTAATTAAACAGAAATACACCAACTAGACTATGGAGAATCATTAAATTTATTTTTTTGACATAAATTAGTATATGTTACACACTCTATTCATTAAGCTACCCATGAAGATAAAACCTATTTTTAATTAAATAAAATCTCTAGATTAGTCCTCTAGATACATTAATGTCTATAAAATAATGATACAAGATAATAAAATATTTTTTACAATATATATTGGATAATTTTTGAAGTTGAAATTTGTTATATAATCTTGTAAAATAATTTACTTAATTTAATTTTATTTGTACATAATCTACATCACTCTTTAGAGTAACTTACGTTCTACCTGACATACCAAATTATTCCACATAAATACAACATTTTTTCCCATACTGAATGGAACATTAGTGAGTTTTCATACCATCAATTATAAATTTAATATAAATTCTCTATCCCTAAGTGATAATAAGTGGAATTTATTTTTAATCTTGTCAGAGAATATCCTCTGATTGATGAGTCTCATTTAGACACTAATCAAAACAGAGAAGATTTACTCTTTGTAAGTGATGATCCAAAATAGTAGGAATCATTAATTCATGTTTTTTCTCAAATCCTAACAATAATCGTGATATTTATCTGATGAAACTACTTAGTCAATTTTGTGATCATACATATCTCTTTATCGAGGGATCTTCCACTGTAGTCATACAACTTCATATAAGGATACACATTCAGTAGGGATGATTACTAGGAATTGAACACATATCAACATATATTAATAAACCATTAAGAAAGAATTTATACCAGTAATTGAATTTATATCATAGTGAATAGATGAATTTTATAATGATCCAATATAATCCCATGTTACTTTTTTGAACTGCACCTGTTTAAATTCTATAAACATTAAATCCAAAACTATTTTTGATTTGTATAAATATGTGACTATTGTTTATATTTCATACTAATGTGTACGAATTTTATTTATTAATGTATGAATAGTGGAGATCAAAAAGGTTAAGAGCGTGTCAGGTCAGAGTGATTCCTCATCACTATCACTATATTTTAATATAGGTTGGATTTTAGCAATTATATAATATGTTAAAATGGAAACCATCTAGGAGAGTGAGCTAGAGATGGGAATATTCAAATTTTGGTCAAAAAGTCTAAACAATATAATTGAATGAATCTTCAAAAAGATTTTTTTTTAAATTGAATTTTATGGGATCCATATTAGTTTGTTGATGGAGAAGAGACCATAATTGTTATAAAATATACCAATATTGGAACCTATATTACACATTGTATGAGATCCATTATGTGCCATAAAGTCATGAAGTGTGGATACTTTCATCCTTCCATGATGGATGAATATTTAAAATTTATAAAGAAATGACATTCACGTCTGGTGAATGATAGTTTCATCCATCAAACCCAAAAAAATTATTTAGGTCTCAAATTATTTTTTTCCCTTTTACTAAATGTGGAATAGAAGCCATGTCATTACAGTAAAAAGTGATCATAATGAATTTATTTCAAAATAACTTACATCTAAAAATAATTTTTTCAAGTGGATTTATGATTTTGAAATGAAAGATGTTGAAGAACGATAGTGATAAGTAATTTAATGTCCCAAAATTACTATATTATATATCCCTAAAAAATTTCATTGTAAATGATAAAAAATATGGAATTTGGGTTTAAATTTTTGTATTCAATGTATAACACTCAATACAATCATTTTTACAACTTTGAAACAACGTCAATTAGAATATTATATCATTTCACCAAGACCTTCTCCAAAATATTATAGAAAATTATTTGCTTGGGTATGATGTCCTTTCATGAAAAAACTAATTTGAGGATTATGTATTTACGAAAACACCATACATACCCTTATATAAGAAACTCTATATTCATATTCCTAAAGGACTAAGGATTCCCTACAAGTGGATTCCTAGTTATTATAGATATAAATTTTCTTAAACTATCTAAATAAAGAATAATAATTAAGGATTAATTTGGATAAGTTATGATAACTTTATGTGGATTTTTTTGTAATTAACAAATAATAAATGTTCCTCAAAAAAATTGAGAATGGGAATTTTCAAAAAAAGGGTGGTATTAACTCTTTCAGTAATGGGTAAATGGTGCTAGAATTAATGATTCAAATGATATTCAGGATAAATCAAATTAATTACTAGAAATGGGTAAACAAAATTCCATAATAGATATGTTGTACTCTAATTGAGAATATTCCATGATAAGAATAGGTAGTGGAAATGATTCATTTAATATCAATTTGAGGTTACTTAATATGTAAATTAAATATTTTCACATTGGGTTCACATGGTCCTTATCATGCAATAAAAAATTATTTGGAATAGAATCTATGTAAGAAATATTAAGGAAATATGAAATAAGTTCGTTTATTAAGAATATGAAACTATAAAACAGACAACCCATTTCTTATAAAATTAAACTATTCAAGGTGGTTTATTCACTGTGGAATTAATCTAGTAAAACCCCTTATGTTTAAGAATGATCTATATAAGGACCCTAATCATGAATTTTTAATGATTATTTCTAATCCTATTCCCTTTGAACATCATTTTTTGTAAATCATATGAAAATATTCCTATTAATAATGAATAAATGTGGATTTATTATTATTCTTAAAGTATTTGTACTTGTACCTATTTCTCTTATCCCAAACCCATTAAAAAATCAATATTTCATTCATTATTATTACTATCTAATAATTCATCTATAATTGATATATATATATATATTGAATCTTTTAGTTTCACCAATAGACCACTTTATTCTATAACACATTTTTCCTTCACATGTTCATTTTCAATTTAGAAGTTCCTTTTTAAGGACTACATGTTACCATATTCCAATTCTCATAGGATATATAGTGATTTATTAATCATGTACATCATACACGTCAACAAATATACCCTTTATCATATATCCCATTCAGGACATCCTGTTATATGGGAATCCCAATTCATTGTGGGTTACTATACATTTATCATATTTGTGGATAAAATATTTATCAATTTTAGGAACAATAGGTATGTTGATTCCTATTATCATAGGATTGTTTTGAGAAATTTGTATACATATCCTTGAACTAACCAAAAATCCTTAATCTTTTGTAACACCTCTTAAGTACATCAATTCATAGTAATTTTATCATCTCAAAAACTGAATATTTTGGTTAATATTTATCAAGTTCATTTTATATAAAATATTGTGTATATTTAGTGTTTTAATTATCATAATGATTCTATGGAAATTATAAATCAATATTAATTATCCTAAATAATACTATACTTGGAATGTGCGGCTCATTGAGAATTTGGGTTGATTTGGAGTGTTATAATTTTTCTTTTGGGAGGCTTCCAAAATATTGCATTTGAAGGAGAATAAAATCCCATGTAGTTTGGTTGTGAGGAAAAACCCATATGAAAGCCATATGAAGGTTTGTCTCATAAGGGTGTACGACCCTTTTAGAGGATTATATTGTGGTATACTCTTATGGGGGATTCCCTAGTTAATGAGTATGGTTGGGAACTATACCAAATAGGTGTCCCATATATGGTTGGGGCTTACACAAGTTATTATTCCCTAGTTGTTGGGTTTTATGGATTATATCATATAATAGGAGTCCCTATGGTTGTAAACATGGAATTGAGGTCCCACAGCTATAGAGGCCCTCTAAAGGAAGGTGAGAGGATGATATGTAAGAATGAGTCTCTACCAAGACAAGAACCTAAAAATGTGTATGTTATGATAATATCTTATCTCTTTGTCCATGAGATTCATTCTCGGTGTGGGAAATAAGTGGAAATAAATGATTTGGAAAACCAGATGATCCTTCTCCCTCTAGTGGAAGTGTATGATGATATGGGAGAAGAATAAATGTATTTGAAGTTCCACCCGACATTGTATTTGGGGAAGTCATATCTTACTACCCATATGAACATAATCAACTAGCAAGTACAAGGAGGAAGGAATGATGCATGAGAGGTCCTATAAGAACTAATAGTGGATCACTCCATGAGTTTTTACCTATAAATGGATCCTATGGAACAAAGGAGGATACATCACTATCCTAAAATTGATAATCAATGGTTATCCTCACTCACCACACCTGGAACCGTAAGTCCATGATTTTTGAGATGACTTGGGAAGAACATGTCTCTAACTCTTATCTAAGAGACAAGGGTATCCCATACACTGCCCGATGGGCCAGAGACCCCGTGACTATTGGGATGTGAAATGGCACACACCATGATGACCCTACCTATATGGTAATATAATTGTGTGACACCTCTGACTGAAAGAATTCATAACCAAATGAGAGACACAATAGTGTGTGATCACATTGTGATTCACTGTTTCATTTTAACCCCTACACCACTATGGTAAAATAGTTTTGTATTGAATATTATAAAAATAATACCAAATATAATTCCATATTTTAATCATTAATTTTGTGTTTATCTCTTCTAAAATGGCCATTTTTACTTGTTTTGAGGATTTGATTGCAGGAGGAGGTGATTTGGAGGCCCTGAAGATGATCCAGAAGGAAAATGGGCCAAAATTGCATGGATCCTAGGGATACATGTCCACTGTTTTGAACAGTATGCGATATCCGTGTATGCAAATGGGCTGAAATTTTGTAGTCCTCTCCACCACTTCATGGGATACAATTAATCTCAAATAACCGAAAGCCAATTCGTTCATATGTTGGAACATTCAAACCATTCAGTCTAGGGGAAAGAATCTACACGAAGTCAAGAGTTTGGTTCGGTTTTATGACTATATCTCCATTTATTGATGTTCAATGGCCGCCACATTTGATATGGGGATATTCAAGACCGCTTGGAACATATTTTAGCATTTTTCCAAGTCGAGATAATGCCATATACCAACTGAAAACCGAGACTCAATTGGAATCAACAAAACTGGGTGCTCAAAACCACTTAGCAATTTGGCTATAAAAGGGCACCAAGGGAACCTCACTTTCAAGTTCGACTAGGAGGCAAAGCACTGATATTTGGGAGACCCAAGGGAGTAATATAATCATCTAAGAAGTTCTGGAGGCCCCTATACTCATATGGGGATCAAGGAAGAAGAAGGAGTTTCACCCGAGCCTCCTCGTCCTCACGATGGTGAGCTAAACGGTGGGAGATCATTTCGAGGGAGATACACTTACTTGGGAGGGACTTCGAGCACTTTTTCTACCACTGTTTTTGTATAATTTGTGTGCTAAATATTTCACTTATGATTAATCTCTGTGCACTTCTCTTCTTAATTCATTTGTGTGGTTTAATTTAAGTGAAACACTTTTTATCTCAACACCGAATGGGTTGAGATTTCAATTGGGGATCTTGGTTTGTTCCGATAGGACAAGATAAGAACCCTATTAATATCACACATACATAAGATTTCAGTATGTTTTGGTATCCTTAACTCTGTTATTGAGATCCAAATTGTGACATCACGCTTGTTTTGTCAAGGGTCTGTGCTTTGTGCAAAATTTTAAGGGGCAAGAGGGGAATCAAGATCTTGACAACCCTCAACCAAAGAATTAAACAAAACCATGTCAATATTTTCAGAACAATGAACTATCCAAGTTGTGTAGTGAACTTGAAATGATCTCCTTTATCTCATAATTTTAGAACACCTCTTTTTATTTTTCAATTATTAAACTCTTTAAATCAAATCATTTTCATTAATATTTTTTCAAAAAGACCCCCCTTTTAGTCTCTTTTATTTAGAACACACACTCTAAACCTACCAACGCTCCTTTAGAGATGACCTAGGGTCATCCCAAGAATATATATCATCCTTAAAAATATAATCAATTTGAAGTGTCATGACATCATGGTCAAATTTTGGCACCATTGCCGGGGAGTACTTTGGTTTTTAGTGCATGTTTTTGATAAAGTAGTTGTAAATTTTGTGAATATTTGTTTGTTTATTTTTCTACCTTTTTATTTATTGTTGTGTTCTGATCTATATCTTGTGTAGGTTCTGTGCATGACGCGTTCTACTTCGGGAGACTTACCACCTTTCGAACCTGAACCGGAGAGGATCCTACATCAGCGACACCAAGACGCACAAGACCCCCTTTTAAAGGAGGACACACCACTCGAGACTCTTCTAAACCAATCTTATTCTGGAACCATATTAGAACCTGAAATAATATTCAATAACATGGCTGAAAATAATCGAACATTAAAAGAATTAACCTCACCTGATGTTGATATCCAGCCCACTTACATTCAAATTCAAGGCGAGGCACCTAATTTTGATTTAAAATCTGGTTTAATCCATTTGTTACCAAGATTTCATGGACTGCCTGTAGAAGACTCTCATAAGCACTTAAAAGAATTTCATACTATTTTTTCAACATTAAAACCTGCTAATGTTTATGCGGAACAAGTAAAGATTAGAGCATTCCCATTTTCTTTAGAAGACACTGTGAATGATTGGCTGTACTATGTTAATTCACCAATAAGAGGCTGGGTGGACATGAAGCGCCATTTTCATGAAAAATTCTTCCCAGACTCTCAAAATGCAACCATAAGGAAAGAAATATGTGGTATAGGACAATCTCAAGGGGAAACACTTCATGAATATTTGTAAAGATTTAAAAGGATTTATTCAAGTTTCCCACACCACCAAAAAAGTGATCAACTCTTAATTCAGTATTTTTATGAATGTTTAATTCCACTTGATCGTAATATTATTGATGCTGCTGCAGGTGGTGCACTGGTAGATAAGACCCAAATTGTGGCAAGAAACCTCATTGAGAACATGGCACAGAACAGTCAACAATTTGGTACACGGTCCAGTGTTCCCATTCGAGGTGTCCATGAGGTGCAAATTACTGAGTTTGAGAAGAAGGTGGAAACAAATTTTGAAGAGTTAAGTACCCTTCTATGACAACTTTCTCTCTCCAAATGGAAATCTCAATCTCCTCCTCCCATCCATTGTGGAATCTGCTCTTCTGACACCCACTATTCTGACCAATGTCCTCAATTGAGAGAAACTTCTGAGAGTTGTGAGGAAATATTTACAGGATGCCCCTTTAACCAACCATTTAGTAAAGAACCATATTATCCATCTAACCATGGGTGGAAGGAGAAACAAACCTATAGGCAAGTGGGTATTCAAACCAACCTCAACAGCAATGGAACCAACAGGGTCAGAGTAATCATCCACCACCACCCAAAAATCCTCAACCACCCCAAAGGCCATTCCAACCACCCCCTCCAAAAACTGAGTCTCGCCTAGAAGATATGATGAAGGAAATGGTTACCAATAATATCCAATTCCAACAAACCACCTAAGCAGCCATACAAGACCTGAAGACCCAACTAGACCAACTTGCCAAGTCGGTGGGGGAAATCCAAAGTCATGGGTTGGGTAAACTACCATCTCAACCAGTAGTAATCCCTAGGGATAAAGGAAATGTTAGTGTCATCACCCTTAGGAGTGGGACAGAAATCAATACCCAAATTACCCCTCCATTAGAGTCCTCCAATCCAAAGGAAACCACCATCCCAACTGCTAAAAATGGTCCAAGAGAAGAAAACCCTTTTCCTGAGAGAAACCCTTCCAAAGGAAAGACTATGCTTGTTGATGATCCACCTATCCCAACCATTCCTCTTCCATTTCCTCAAAGGGATGCCCAACATAGGAAACAAAAAGAAACCAAACTTGGTAAAGAAATCTTGGAAACTTTCAAGAATGTACAGGTTAATATTCCTTTGATTGATGTTGTGAAGAAAATTCCAAGATATGCCAAGTTTCTGAAGGAGATGTGTACACAACGAAGGAGGCTTCTTGGTGATGAGAAGGTGAGCATGGGGAGGAATGTTTCAGCATTGATAGAGCCATCACTTCCTACCACGTGCAATGATCCTGGGACATTCTCGATTCCGTGCACCATAGGGGAGTATTCATGTTCCAACGCTATGCTTGATTTGGGTGCTTCTATTAATGTGATGCCTCACTCTATTTACTCTTCATTGCAGGTTGGTGAACTTAAGCCCACTGGTATTGTCGTTCAGATAGAAAATCGGAGCAAAACACACCCCTCTGGTGTGTTAGAGGATGTTCTTGTGAGGGTGCACAATTTAATTTTTCCTGCTGATTTTTATGTGCTTAAAATGGAAGATGATAGGATGAATGGACATGCCCCAATTATATTGGGGAGACCATTCTTGAAAACCACCAAAATCATAATTAATGTCCATAATGGTACATTATTTACGGAGTTTGGTGGTAATACTGTCCACTGCAATATCCTTGATTCCATGAAGCACCCCTCAGAAGAACACTCCTCTCTCTCTGTCAATTCAATTGATGTTCTCCCTTCCCCTGAATCAACTTATTTTCATTCCCCTGATCCCCTTTCTGAGTTTTCTTTATTCATTGAAATGTTAGGTAATGAATCATGCATTGATTGTTGTAGCGGTTTAACAAAATGTCATGCATGTTTGTTAATTGATGATTTCTTGAACACAGAGGATCACATGACCATCGATGATACTTCTAAGCTTGTAAAAGCTCATTCCTCATCTGAGGATGCTGCAATAGAGCAGTTAGATGAGATCAGTGACTTCTCACTGTCACACACACTTCTTTCAATCCAAAATCCCCCAGAATTGGAACTAAAACAACTGCCTCAAGATTTAAAATACTCATATCTTGAGAATGGAAACAAGTTTCCCGTCATCATTGCTAGTTCACTCCCTCCTGAGAATCAATTGCGACTGCTTGGACTTTTGAGGAAGTATAAAAAAGATTTGGGATGGACACTTGCTCACATTCCTGGAATTAGCCCATCAATTTGTACACATCATATTTTATTAAATGATGAGGCTAAACCAGTGAGGTAGTCACAACGTCGACTAAACCCAAACCTACATGATGTTGTTAAAAAAGAAGTAACAAAATTCTTGGCTGTTGGAATCATTTACCCTATCTCTGACAGCCAATGGGTCAGTCCCATTCATGTAGTTCCTAAAAAAACTGGCCTTACTGTAGTTAAAAATGAAAACAATGAATTGGTTCCAACTCGTGTGCAAAATAGTTGGCGTGTCTGTATAGACTATCACCGACTAAACCAACACACTAGGATTGACCATTTCCCATTGACATTCATTGACCAGATGCTAGAGAGGCTAGAAGGGAAGTCCCATTACTGTTTCCTTGATGGGTATTCTGGATACTTTCAGATCCATATTTCCCCTGAGGATCAGGAAAAGACAACCTTTACTTTCCCCTTTGGTACATTTGCTTATAGAAGGATGCTATTTGGTATGTGCAATGCTCCAGGTACTTTCCAACGATGTATGGTTAGTATTTTTTCGGATTACCTGGAGAATTGAATGGAGGTTTTTATGGATGATTTTACTCTTTATGGATCTTCTTTTTATGAATGTTTGAGTAGTCTTGCTTCTGTCCTACGTCGCTATATTGAAAAGAATCTCGTATTAAATTTTGAGAAATTCCATTTCATGGTGCAACAAGGCATAGTTTTGGGACATGTCATTTTTGGGTAAGGTATCTAAGTGGAAAAATCAAAATTAGATATCATTTCCTCCCTACCATTCCCTAAAAATGTTCGGGATGTGCGGTCTTTCCTAGTTCATGTTGGATTTTATCGTCGTTTCATTCATGACTTTAGTGAAATTGAACTCCCCCTCTCCCGATTACTCCAAAAAAAAGAATTAGTTTTTGATAAACAATTCGAGGAAGCTTTCAATAAGTTAAAATGGAGTCTCACGTCACCCCCAATAATACAACCACCTCGGTGGGATTTACCATTTGAGATAATGTGTGATACCTTTAACTATGCAGTTGGGGCAGTCTTATCACAAAGGGTCGACCGAGCTCCACATGTCATAGCTTATGCCTCACGTACTCTGGACCCTGCCCAAGGAAACTATAGCACAACTGAAAAATAATTTCTTTCCATTGTGTTTGCCTTGGATAAAATCATGTCATACCTTATAGGGTCCAAAGTCATTGTGTTCCCAAACCATGCAGCCCACCGATATATCCTTAAGAAACCGGAAACCAAACCACGTCTCATTCGCTGGATGCTCCTCCTTCAGGAATTTGATCTAGAAATTAGGGATAAAAAAGGAGCATAGAATGTTGTTTCTGACCATATCAGTAGGATTCTCCCATCCATGGACATTGACTCATCCCCCTATATTCCCATAAATGAATTGTTTCCAGATGAGAAATTGTACCGAGTGTAAGATTTTCTTCCTTGGAATGCTGAAATTGTAAATTATTTGCTAGTGTCTTGCATTTCTGATGATTTCACCAAAAACCAGGTCGACCGTCTAAAACATGAGTCTCTTTGGTATATTTGGGATGACCCCTACCTATGGCGCACATGTAGTGATAACGTTATTAGGTGTTGTGTTCCCGATAGTGAGATTCAGTCTGTCCTTAGGTTCTACCACACACTTGCTTGTGGGGGCCACTTTGGTCCCCAACGGACTGCTCGTAAGGTCTACGATTCTGGTCTCTTTTGGCCCACATTGTTTAGGGATGCCCATGAATTCTATAAATATTGACCTCGCTGTCAAAGAATGGGGAATGTCTCTAAAATAAATGAGATGCCCCAACAACCCTTGATCTTCCATGAATGTTTTTATATTTGGGGCATTAACTTTATGGGACCATTCCCCAATTCATTTGGGAACCTTTACATTCTTCTGGAAGTGGATTATGTTTCAATGTGGGTAGTGGCACGAGCCACAAGGACATATGATTTCAAGATAGTTGTGGAATTTTTCAGAACCCTAATATTCTGTAGGTTTGGATTACCTAGGTTTATCATTAGTGATCAGGGTTCTCATTTCTACAACTGCACAATGCAATCACTTTTGCGCAGGTATGGGGTTGGGCATCGAGTGTCTACTGTTTATCACCCACAAACAAATTGTCAAGCCAAAGTGTCAAATAGAGAGGTAAAACAGATTCTTGAGAAAACGGTTCATCCAAACAGAAAAGACTGGAGTCTTAGACTCGATGATTCATTATGGGCTTACCGTACAGCATTCAAAACTCCAATTAGCATGTCACCATATCGGCTAGTTTTTGGGAAGAGTTGTCACCTCCATGTTGAGGTAGAGTACCGGGCCTATTGGGCCATTAAACAATGCAATTATAATCTTTCTTGTGTAGGTATTCCAAGGAAGGTGTAGATTTAGGAGTTGGATGAAATGAGAAGAGATTCATATGAGAACTCTCGGATTTATAAGGAGCGAACCAAGGCTGCCCACGACGGTCTCATCCTTCATCGTCAATTCCACATCGGGCAGAAGGTCCTCCTCTACAATGTAAGGCTGATGTTGCACCCTGGTAAACTTCATTCCCATTGGTTTGGACCTTACATTGTTACTAATGTCTCTCTATTTGGGGTTGTCCAGGTTCAAAATGAAGAAACCAAGCAAACATTCACTGTCAATGGGCAGCGGCTAAAGCACTTCCATGAAGCCATTCCGGAGTCCCCAATGGAGGAACTCCATGTTCAAGAAGCAAACTATGAATGAAATATACCAGGTTTTATCCTTCCTTCCCACATTCACTTTTACTATAGTGAGGACACTGCATACTCTAGGTGTGGGGGGATGGGTACATTCCTGGGTTAGTTAAGAATTTTCATTGTTTTCATTCTTTCTTTTTTATTTTTCTTGCTGAATGGTATTGTCACTTTCCCCCCCTTCCCCCGTTCCACCCCTTAATTTTGTGTCGGAATGCTAATTTTATCATGGAAAAAGTTTCCCCCTGAATGGAATCGTGAAAGTTACTGAAAATGCATGAGGAATTTCCCTATTTTATGTTATTTTAACATTTTAAAAAAGAAATCATAGATGGAACGTGTGTTTTAGCTTGAATTTAACATTGTGGTGTGACTTTCTCTTGGAAATTAGTTGTTTTTCGATGATATAAATGGTTGTATCGTTTTGAAAACTTTGAGAAAAATAGTACCATTTACGTGAGTAGTTCAAAGGAAAATTATGGCACTTAATTTCTCTACACATTTTTGCACCCAACCAAGAAGTTTGATTTTTTACTTAATCAATAGAAGGTAAATATAAGTTAGGTTAATATTTATCTATTTTCTGAATTATTTATTTTCATACGTTCATTCCTTATCTGATCTTTTTCATTACTGTACCTGACTGACCTATGCATGTGTACCTGTTATCCGACTGTTGTAAACCCTCAAAAAAAATTTGTATCTTGGGCAGGTCAAAAACCACTCTTCCTTGTCTTTTGATCTTGTTATAACTATTACAATTAGTTTCGTGAGGTGATCAAACAAGGGTTGAGAGAAGGGTGTGAGATTTTTTCCATGCACAACATTTCAAAAAAGAAAAATATAAATAAATGAGGGGAGTGATGAAATGTACATCATATGGGGATATCTAGGTCAGGAGCTTAAGGTTTGACTTCCGGGAATGCTTAAGTGAGTGGGTCTTGAAATTTGATTGCAAAGGGTATTGGACAGGTTTAGTGGACATAATCATTTAAACAGAAAAATATAAAAATAACCTATATTTACTGGATAGAAAGTGGGTAGAATAGCATGAATTGGTTGTCACACACACACGTGGAGATTTAGTGACATTGTAGACTTTAGGATAACTTGCTCAAATTAGTATCATTAATCTCCCTGAATTTCATGCTGATACAATTTATGAGACACATTTTTGCATGATCATTGAGAATAACTCCATGGTGTGATTTTTGCTTTGATCACATTCCTTTCAAAATTTAAATTTTAATTGAATGTTAAATCTTCATGAAGTTGGGAATATCTCTATGCACAATTTTTTGTAAATATCACTTTGCCCAGGAGTGCAAATGTTTAGGTGTGGGGGTGTGATCACACCGCAATTCACTGTTTCATTTTCATCCCTACACCACTATGGTAAACTAGTTTTGTATTGAATATTATAAAAATAATAACAAATTTAATTCCATATTTTAATCATTAATTTTGTTTTTACCACTTTCAAAATGGGCATTGTTACTTGTTTTGAGGATTTGATTGCAGGAGGAGGTGATTTGGAGGCCCTGAAGATGATCTAGAAGGAAAATGGGCCAAAATTGCATGGATCCTAGGGACAGCTGTCCACTCTTTTGAACAGTACGCGAAATCCGTGAATGAAAATGGGCTGAACGTTTGTGGAACACTCAAGAACTTCATGGGATACAATTAAACTCAAATAACCAAAGGCCAATTCGTTCATCTGGTGGCCCATCCGAACCATTCTGTCTAGGGGAAATAATCTGCACGAAGTCAAGAGTTTGGTTCGGTTGTATGACTATATATCCATTTCGAGATGTTCAATGGTCGCCACATTTGACATGGGGATAGTAAAGACCGCGTGGAACATATTTTAGCCTTTTTCCAAGTCGAGATAATGCTATATACCAACCCAAAACAGAGACTCAATTGGTATCAACAAAACTGGGTGCTCAAAACCACTTAGCAATTTGGCTATAAAAGGGAACCAAGGGAACCTCATTTTCAAGGTTGACCAGGATGCAAAGCTCTGTTATTTTGGAGACCCAAGGGAGTACTATAATTATCTAAGAATTTCTAGAGGCCCCTATCCTCATAAGGGGATCAAGGATGAAGAAGGAGTTTCACCCGAGCCTCCTCCTCCTCACGATGACGAGCTAAACGGTGGGCGATCATTTCGAGGGAGCTACACTTACTTGGGAGGGAGTTACAACACATGTTCTTCCACTGGTTTTGTATAATTTGTGTGTTAAATATTTCACTTATGATTAATCTATATTCTCTTCTCTTCTGGATCCATTTGTGTGTTTTAATTTAAGTGAAACACTTTTTATCTCAACACCGATAGGGTTGAGATTTCAAGTGGGGATCTTGGTTTGTTCCGATAGGACAAGAAAAGAACCCTATTAATATCACACATACATAAGATTTCAGTATGTTTTGGTAGCCTTAACTCTATTATTGAGATCCAAACATTGACAACACGATTGTTTTGTCAAGGGTTGGTGCTTTGTGCAACATTTTAAGTGGAAAGAGGGAAATCAAGATCTTGAGAACCCTCAACCAATGAATTGAACAAATCCATGTCAATATTTGCAGAAAAATGAACTATCCAAGTTGTGTAGTGAACTTGAAATGATCTCCTCTATATCATAATTTTAAAACACCACTTTTATTTTTCAATTATAAAACTCTTTAAATCAATTCATTTTCTTTAAACTTTTTTCAAAAATACCCCCCTTTTAGTCCCTTTTATTAAGAACACACACTCTAAACCTACCAACGCTCCTTGAGAGACGACCTAGGGTCTTCCCTAGACTATATATAATCCTTTAAAACATAATCAATTTGATGTGTCACGACAGCACGGTCAGTGTGCCTCCCACAATGTTCTTGGAAGTTAGGTAATTTAGTGGAGGTCTCAATCTGGTCCTTCATAGATGAAGGAGCTAAACAAATAAGATCTATTTCCTCAATACTGTGAAAGTGGGATCCATTTAGGGCTCACATAGGTATAAGAATATTGAGTAATGTGGTTTTATAGAGGGAACAAGAGGGGTGGGAAGTCATTTGTTAGGGTAGAATTAGCATGAATGTGTTGGAGATTCATTAGGAAATTGACCTTCTGTGAGAAAATACTTTGGTAAGGCATTAGCATAGCAACCATAGTTCTCCTTATGTGTCCCTAGAAAAATCTCTCATAGGTCTCTAAGGTGGGAATGATCCTAAGACTTGTTGTTTTTTCCTAGCTATAATTTGTGTCCTCATGGAGGTCTCTTTTATTTTAGACCATCAAGGGAATTTGATCCTACAACCCTCCTTAATTCCCTATTTTCACTATTTATAGTGGGCTACCTAATAAAGTTTGGATTACCTGGGTTAATGGGCTATGTGAACAAAGCTTTGATGTCTCATTTGATTTTATATCTTTTCAAATGAAGAGACATACATTCCTATTTATAGGAAAACAAAAGGCCTTGGTTAAAGGAGTTACCCCACCCAATTCCACTAAATATGTACAAGGTTTATGGTATTTGTAATAGGTGTGGTTGTCCTTTCTGTGCCATAAAGGTGGGCTCTATGTGCCTTCTGATGTGGAGGGGTGTGTTTTTAGGAAATCCAGTGAAAGATCCTTTAATTATTTCTTAGTTGATCTTCACATATCTATCATACTTGATGTTCTATTAATTATATTTTTATCTGATATAAAAAAACAGTGTTAAGACATTTCCCCTGGTGATTTCTTCTGATTTAAAGAAGAGGGTCTATTCCCAAGGTAGATAATGGAAAAGATTATGAAGGTGGAGTTATTCTCCTACATAAGATATCCACATAGGTCATAAATGTAGTCCTGAGGAATAGATATATTGCGCATGTCTATGGATTATCTCTTGTGCATAGGTTCCATGAGTAGACCAGGGGCTTCAAAAAATATCAGTGACCACATTGAAAATTTATTCCATTATTCAGTCACATAACATAATCTCATCATGAAGTTAACCCATTTAGACATTTCATTCTTCTATTTTCAGAAAGGCATTTATAAAATATTTATATGGTATAGCCACATGAGAAAACATGTTACACGATAAAATCATGAAAATAATCCTTGCACGAAGGAATTGATTGAAGGGCTTATGCGAGAAACTTTTCTTAGGGTCATACTTGAATTATTTTATATGCCAACATTTTGAATTATTCTATATCAATATTTTTTACTAAAAAAATATGTGTATTATTGCAGGTTTTAAATTGATTATATAATTATTTCTCTTGAAAAAGAATCTCCACATGGCTCTTATATGATGAAAGTGGTTGGGATAGATAGCTACAACATGGTTGATCCCTGTCTATTGGAGTTGGAGAATCACTTGGAACTGTATAAATGTAAGAATCCATGAATATATTATGTTCCCTTCCATAAAAATGTACTTCTGAGGGACAACATCATCACTGGAGATCATAGATACTTCCGGTTTTCCTAGTTCATGAAGCACACCAACATCCCTTTCGTTAAAATTTCCTCGAGGGATGTTTATATTATATAAAGACTGGTTCCCAATGACTATTTCATGAATCATAGTCTATATAATATGGTTCTAAAGACACATATACAAGAATCAAATCAAAACTATTATGACTCAAATATATATTCTTCATGAATAGATAAAACACATGGTTTTACGGAGGATTGGGATTTTCGTTAGGGATGGGCAGTCAGGCATGTGTGGATATGGGAATACTGGGTGTGCCAGAAATTTATAGAATTCATAATAGAGAAGAAATATGTAAAAATATATAAGGCTATTTAGGCATGGAAAAAATATGTTTATAAGAACTTGTAGATTATCTTTTAGTTACTGAGAATATATAGTCCTTAGAAAAATTTCTTCCACCTAACGCATTCTGATTTTGGAATTAGCCTCTAGTATATATAAATTTTTTTGGAGCCCCTATTCTAGTGGATATATATGATGAGTTTATACCACTGAATACCATGTTTGATGCTACTGAAATTACACTTCCATTATCCCATGGGATTTTTAAGGTGAAAAATAAAGTGGTGAAAAAATATCATCACCGATGGAGTGACATCCATTCTTGAACATGGATGAATGATTTCCTTAATATAGAATGAGATGGTACCACTTGTAGGAACCATATAGGATTCCCCATGTTAGGGAATCTGTGTTCTCCTAAAAAATTATGGAATATATTAGAAAAGGTCATGTATACCCATTGGGGTTAGAAATACTATATAGAAGTATATGTGAAGACACATTTGGCTAGTTATCATTAATTTTTTAAGATTATCTACCTTCATATGGTTTGTGAATCCAATAGCAGTGTGAGGCCATGGAATTTTTTATTGGTGACAAACTAGAAGAATGAAGGATTATAGTGTTTGTTGACCCCATCCTAGAGAGAATTTACTAGTGTTTACTACATGTGTACAAAATGAAGAATCCATTTATAATTGAAGGGTCATTTCAAGTGTTGTGGGGGTTTATTACTGTACAAAAATGTTCTTATGCTTTGTTAAGTTATGTTAAAGTAAATAATAACCAATTTCTACAATTAGTTTAATACATTTTTCGAATCCAAACACTATCTATGAATCAATATTAATTGTATAATTTGTTGAAAATGTTTTGGATAATTCAAATTCTTCCCATATGGTCGTATGAAAAAAGTCATCAAATTGAGAAAATACATGATATCATTTAGAGACATCATACTAGAATATTATGTTGACAACATGATTTTATATGACGACTATAATCCATATAATTTTACCCCCCCAAGACCATATTTCTACAATAGTAAAGCATATTTCCACCAATGCATGTTACTGTTGAGATACATCCAAGAGATTCCTGACAGTTCAAGATACTAATGTCCATGGAGGTGTCAAAAATTTAAATCATGCTACCTCTATCATATGAATCAATGAGGATAGATTTTGGGTGTTTTAGTGTATGGATCACATTATACCCTTAAGGGGTATTAATGAATTTTGTTTACTGGGAGGAAGTCACGAAAAATGCTAGTAATGTCATAGTTGATTTAAATGTTTGACCTTATATTGAAGATGCTGAAACTATGAATCCTTTGAGGTGATATCAATATAATACCACAAAACATGTTAAGGCTATGTAAACTACACCTTTTGATCCAATGTGGTCTATACTTCATCACCGGTAGGAGACTTGTGTTCTGCTCACCCATTCTTTTGTGAGATTATAGGGAATTAAAAATGGCTTCAAAGTCAAATTATTTGTGACCCTATGTGATCCAATATTATAGAATTATTCTACGAGATGAGTGATTAGTGGGTATTTATTGAATATGGATTATGTATCCCAAACCAAGGAGATATCAGACCCCCTCTACTATTCATCATGACATCAATTTGGCCATGGTGGAACTATATGTGAAAGAGATGGAGACATTGATATAAGAAACCGATGATCAGATCCCAACTACCATGTTTTTATCTAACATCCTAGATGATGGATCACTTGAATGGGTAGCTTCTCACACTTAATAGGAATGATATATCTACCATAAACCTAAAAATGTATTTCTCTATTCTCCATTCCCTTTTTAGCTATTACATTTTCAATCAGTAATTTTGAGGGATCGAATTTGTAGTTTTATAGAGAATAATAATAATCATCATCATCAGTTGAAAATGCACTGAAATCACTGATATTTCATCCCATAAAAACCCCCATTAGGTCAGGGGATGATCCTCATGAATCCCTGGAACATTCTCAGAGCAAGATAGTTATGGTTGTCGAAATTGTCAGGGGAACTCCAAGATTTTAACCTCAAGTGATTATTTCTAAGAGGAAAAATATGTCTCCTTCATCATCTCATGATAGAATGAAAAAGATGGAAATAATTTTGGTCCACTGTATGCTCCATAGTATGTCTTTGTGCTCTCATTCGATCTCAGGAATTCATTGAGATATTCTTTTGATCGTGGTTTCATTATATAGAATCATCACCACATTTATAATTAGGGGATCTGAAACATGACTTTAAATGATCGAGGAAACCCTAGGGGAGGCACATACCCATACTGATGATTCCATAATCTTGAAGGATAATGAATAAATAGATGTTGTTGTATCTTTTCCCATCCATACAGAGAGGGGGGATGGTCATAGTAATGTTAGATGCACACCCTAAAGACTCATGTACAGTTTTTGACATTCCTAGACTCATTATATATTTGATTCATTTCATAAGTTATAGGACCATAATATAGCCAATGTTATCCCCATTGTTTCATTGTAAGAGGTGATATGTAACTCAGATGGTCTAGTGAAGGTTTTGATGATGGTCATGACTCTACATGTCTTGGTAGTGTCGTGACTTATATGATGATAGTAGTGGGTATCTATGAAGGACTAAATTCAGATTATGAGTAACACACCTCATATTCACATTATAGTAAAGATTATATAAGAAATTATTTTGTGTATCATTAAATAATATACCTATTTAATCTGGGAATTTATATCTCATGTTATCTCAAGTAGATTGAGGATTTCAATTGGGAATTTGACAGATATGATTCTTCTTGTTCTAGAATTTTGAAAACATGGTTGAATATAATTTGTCTTATGTTTTACCTCAAATATCAACATCAGTATCTTTATATATAGGTAGAGTTTACAAGGATCTTCATGAAAAAATCATCCAAATCCATTCAGCTCTTTTTGCCAAGGTGGTGATGAATAATGATCATGAAGTGGGAGGACCTCGAATTCCCTTGATCCCATTCCCTGAAAGAACATAAGAGTTTACCCTTATCATGAGGAAATTGAACCAAAAACCAAGGCTATGTGTACTAGGGAGATGTGGAATATTGATCCCAAAGTGGGTAACTGTTATTATAAACATTAGTTGCTATACTAAATTTGTTTTTGTTTGACCTTCTTGTTTGGATGATAAGGTCCACCTGCTATTTAGTGAAATTGAATTTGGTGATCGAGACTAGGTGTGGGGATTCTATGCCAGTTTCACCAAAAATGTTAAATTAAATTGAGGTTTTTTAGAGGGAGTGGAACATGATGACTCCTTAATTGAACCAATCCTAGAATATATCTCTCCCAATGAGAGATACTTTGAATGAGACATAGGGATACATGAGGCTCTCTACATTATATTCCACATTTTTTGGTGGGACATATAAAATATATTCATGGATATGCCTCTTTATAGCCAATCATCATGAATAAATCAACTTATCTTCACATTTTTCATGTTACTATATGATAGATTTGATTATTTTGAGATCTGTCATGAAGTTATAATAATTGTTAGGAAAACAGAAGAGGAAAAATGAAAACAACTAGATTGGGGAAATTTAGCATACTTATTTGAGAATCCCTTGGATACATGTTGTTCATGAGTAGATAGTATAATTATATTGATTCTTGATAGTGGATTTGAAACAAATAAGGGATGTTTTTTTTCTGTAGAGTGTTATATGCTCCATAATTTATTGGAGGCTACTGCTACACAATTATTTTGGATCTAGAAAGATTTAGAAATTGATAAAGCTATATTTTAACTTAGGAGAGCCTTTATTGAGGAAAAAATAAAAAATATTACAGAGAGGCGACTGTATATAGAAGTTCCCCTATTATTTGGAAAATTAATAAAAAAGGTATTTGAATCGAATAACTTATTCATAATTTTTTTCCTCATTGTAATAATAATAAAACACTAATAAAGATGCATTTGATTTAATTTCATCGTGCTATAATCACCCTATCAATTGTGAGGGAGCTCTTTGATTTGTTCATAATCCATGGGTCCTAGAAATCATGGGTCAACTATTAATATGCCATATGATAAACCTAATAAAATTTGAGTCACATTGTTTCATTTAAATAACTTTTTTATAACCACTTTATAGAATAGAAATAGCGGATTAGACAAGGATTTTTCTTTGACCAACATTTGTGGGTTTTTATCCTAATAATATTTTCCCCTTTTATCTTTTCATTTCTTGGTTTTTTTTCTTCAATCAAATGAAGTATGGGTCTAGTGAGCTGAGACATTACATTTATCTAGATTTTCCATTGTGTGTTTTTATCCGAGAATGTACTATGTCTCTTTTCATGTGATTCTTAATGTTGTGAATGTCAGACTAAGGGATTGGTCTTCTACATCTAACAAATTGGACCATATGTTTTCAAATGATGACCCATACAAGGGATTGGTGCTAAGAATGTTTTGACATTAATTTGATACCCATTGTGGTATTTTGATCCATGATTTTTCATTAATGAACCTAAATAATTATACGAGTAAAATATTTGAGGAATATCCTCTCATATTGTTTTAATGGTGGTTTCTAACCCACCATTGAAAATGATTAGGATAATTAATGAGCTTTATCTTGAGGATGGAATTACCACTATTTGAATCACCCATCTTGTAGGAAACATTATGCAATGCTATATCTGGTGTGTTACTAAATAGATAAATAGTTGAATATATTGGATGAAATTCCCTTTTTCTATTTGTAATATATGAATTCAATAATGGTGTGTTACAATATTGTCTCAAAATGGATTTATTAGGTATTTCGATAGTCTATTGAAAATTCCCAAGGGAGTTTCTAAATATTCTTATTTTTCTGTACCGTGCCATGTTTTTTCAGGGGAATATGTTTTATAATTATGATAACAACTATAATTTCATTTTCCATGAATGGGAAACTACTCATAAAAAATATGGCTTCTATGAAGGAGGATAAATTTTTCAAAATTATCATTATTAGAGGGAATACCCATATCTGACATGGGATAAATCATCATTACATTTAATGTCATGCGATGAGTATAAGGACTATGCAAATTAACTTGTTATGATAAGGATGTTTTTCTAAATATTAACATATTATGACTGGAAAGTTTGTCTATGCAGTTTAATTTAATACAACAAGGACATTGGGGGAAAAATTTAATGACATTATCTTTGAAAAATAAAATTCATTATTCTATCATTCTTGAAAATCTATCTAGGAATGTACTATCATATTTAGGTATGAATGCAGTAGGTAGTATGATGTAATATGGTGGTCTTCTAATCTGATGAGTGATATGGGAGAAAATTCATGCAGAGATAGAGGATGTATCACCTGATGAAGAAATTACAACTTGTTTATGAACCGTGATATATGAGCCTTTATGTAATGGCAAAATGGGCATGCTATTATATAATCATATAGTGGAATACATAGGTGAAATTCCCATTATTTGGGTTACTTATACAAAGAAAATCTGGTTATGTTACTTTATAGTTAGGAAAAGGAGTTCTCAAGAATTCAAACATTCTTGAACTGATTTCTAGATGATTTTGATAGAGATTGAGATTTCCCCAAACATTGAGTTATGTTTTTGGAAGGAACACACCTGAATATAGGAGGATCATTTTAAGTCTAAATTTCAAGGTAATGGTGTAATAATTTACCTACATAGGTCAATTACAAAATGTGGGAAAGAATATTGCATGAATTTTTAATTCATATGGCGTGGAGCTTGTTATTGTGGAAATAATGTGTAATATATGGCATACCAGACCAAGGTTGTTCCAGAAATCTTCATCCATGGGGGATGAAAATTTAAACCAAAATCATGTGGTTCCTGGATCAGGAGAATTGATATGGGAGATGTTTGAGTGGGATGACTACAAACTAAATTCTAAAATTTGGTTCCATCATAATATCATCAAAGATTATAATAATTGTAGAGGCTTATCATGATGGTGAAAGTACCACTAGTTGAAAAACCTATTTTGTGGGAATGTTTATGCCAAGACAACTGGGGTGTGTTGTTGTATAGTAAAATTTTGGGAACCTTTGGATGACAAGACCATTATTTAGGTGATATATGAAAAGAAATTGGGGGTGTTTTATATCACAGTTAGACAATGGATTCCTTAGTAATCAGATGTTATATTACTTATAGATGAATAAAGATTATGATGATATGAAAGTGTTTATGTTTAGCAGTTTGAAGTGTGGAAATATTATATCTGATAAAAAAAGAATCACATAGACAAACCTCAGCCATAATCTATAGATTCCCTTCTATAGATTCGAATCATATGTATGTGGGGACATATTTTTTTCCTTGGTTGACCCCTGAATAAGGGTACCCAAGTTAAGATCTCATTCATTGTTATTTATTTGTATATGGGGTAGGGGGTGTTTTTTCATTACACCATGCCTAGTATTAGGACATGAGGTCTAGGTGATACTATATATCTCATTGGGAATAAAATGAATCTGTATATAGTTCTAAATGAACTACATGGTTCAATGTAATGCGGTAAGGACAAAAAAACCTATTGCTTAATGGAATACAGTAAAAAAGTGACTCGACATGGAAAAATGAATATTGTTCTTGGACCAGTGTACAGGATATGGTTGTCCCTACACATCTTGTCTAGGGAAGAATCATGAGATGCATAGTTACAGGAAGGAATCCCCTTACGGATTGAATTCATGTATGGATAATGTGGTTTTTTGAATACTGTCTCACAAATGGGGAAATAACATATATTGGGTCCCCTTATATGGATTTTAATCATACAATGTTGAGTGGGAAAATTTACTCTATTTTTATTGCATGAGGATGTAAGATTTGGGTGTCACTCCATATCTCATAGTAAATATAATCAAGCCATACATTGTTCTTAAAAAACACATACAGCTTAATGTCCCTTCACAAATAAATCAGCTTTTCATTTAATGGTCTTGTGAATGGGACAATGATAACCCTAATGAAAATTGATGTACCTTACGTATATAGAAAATTTCCTTAAAAATACATCTAATACCACCTCATCTATGCTCAGCGTGGGAAATAAGGAATTGTAAAGGTTTCTTCTACCCCAAAAAGGCAATACAAGATCAATGATAGGGGTAATTAGATTGTGATGTAGTTGGAACATGACATGAGACGAAATCATAACTAAATATCTAATTAGAATGATATTCAAGATGCACGTAGTTTTGAGGTCCCATGCAGGTTAACATCTTATGGCAGAGATAAAGATAAATCCCCGTGAAAGATGTAAAATGATGTAGCTATTCCCATTGATGGTTATATGAGCATCATTATGTATCATGTGATGAAAATAATCAATCCAAACATAGTTATTATAGGGTACACTACACATGTGTGACCCATACACATGGAGTGTGGTATTTCTGTTGTGTTGTGGATAGAACCATGATTTTAAACATGGTCATTACTACAGAACTTATTTAAATTGGAAGAAATACAGTCTTAGTTCATTAAACTCGCTCCACAAAAAATCAACATTTGATGTGGGGAAATGGGACACTAATGTTTTCCTGAATGATGATTGGTCCCATGACGTGAGTTCTAAGCATCAATAGGTATCTTTGTATATTAGAATCATGACATTTTTATTTCTAGAATGGAGGTTTGTAGAAGAATAATACTAATAATTTTGACCCTCTCTAGAATGGGTTGAATTTCTATTCAGTTTTATATCATGATGAAAGGACATGAACAATGATGTATTACTCCATGCCGTGGGGTCTTTTTCATATATTTTAATTAATTATGACCTGGAAAATATGTCGTGTTTTCAATGTTCATGTGAAAAATACTAAATACACTATTTAACATCATAAAACTAAGATGCGTTCCATGAAATTAAATTTTATATGGTCGGGACAACATTCTATGAATTTTAAATTTCTATATCTTAGACCATATGTTTATATTCTTTTTATCATCATGAAACTAGGTTGATTTTACTAAGGATACATGAAATATTTCATCTAAAATATTACATTGGTGTGACTCATAATGAGCTCTCCATACATTGATATCAAGGACTAAGCTTCATTAGAGTGGTCCTTAGGTAGGGAATACGTCCCTCCGACTTCATATCATGCATTAGAGGCTTCTTCCGTTGTTATATTGGAATGAGAGGTATTATAACCAATTCTTCTCGGAGGATCAAATAGTGGTGATAAATATGGATAAAATCACACACTATGTTATTTTTATGGACCTCCCAGTGTTATAAAGTTCTCAATATTTTCTCATCATCTCACTCCAATTCATCTAGTTATTTCTGCTATTTCACATTTCCATATATTTTATCATATATTGAAATAAATAGAAATGTAAATGGAACCTCAATAGGTAGGTCTACCTTTGTACCATAAACATGCGAATACAAGGGTTTCCATTGGGATGTACATAATGTAATCCAATAGGCCGAAAAGTCATGAATGACCTTGTTAGGACAACTATTTTTATCCTTATCCTCCATATTTTGTAGTATTTTTTATAGGGCCTTCTTGACAGCCTCTATATATCCATTGGATGGTGTATAATAGTGGGATGGGTGGTTGGATTTCATTTTATAAAACTGATGTTGTTTTCCGACCTCAATAAAATGAATTTTTTTTCTAATTTCCATCATTATTATATGAGGGATACCAAATAAGGAAATAATGTAGGATTTCATGAAGCTAACAATGCTTTTGGAATTTACTACAATTAGGGTTATTGACTCATCCCATTTCGAGATGATTCCTTGTACAATAAAAATGTATTTGAACTACATGGTTGAATATGGTGGTTATGGACCAACAACATCCATTCCCCTTAACTATCACGGGCAAGAATATTTGGATATATCTAGAAACTAAACAGGTTGATGGATGTTGTTAGCAGAAAATTCATTGAAATAAAATATCATGGTAAATTCATTACTTACATCATTGAATCCCAAAAGTCCTTAAGACATTAGATATGGTTTGA
Source organism: Viscum album (assembly GCA_963277665.1). Lineage (NCBI taxonomy): Eukaryota > Viridiplantae > Streptophyta > Magnoliopsida > Santalales > Viscaceae > Viscum > Viscum album. Next base: position 287,018,637 of record OY728139.1, read on the forward strand.
AAGCCTATATACTAACTAGTGGGGAACATTGGATCTTGGGATTACATATTTAATGATTGAATTAGTCAATTATCTATCGATACATCTAATATGGACTCCCATTAAATACTCATTTATTGTGGACTTTCTGGTGAATTTGGAAAACATAATGAGTGTAGTTTGTTACTCACCATTATAATTTCTCATTCCCATTTATGTCCGATGATATTCCTCCATACTAAAGGTGTTCCATGATTGGTGACATCCAACCATTGGTATGACAATATAGTTTGGGGATAGGGATAACTTCATTAATCTCTTTTATTTGACTTGGAAAAAAGGTGATAGTATTTGGGGATGCGCAATACAGATGACCATTTCATCCTAGTAGGGATCCAAAAAAAACTCTATCAATATTCGCCAATTTATCTTCCCAAGAATTATATGATTGTGGGATATGATTCAATGTTTTTTCCATGGGTAACTCTTTCATTAACCCTCATACATGGTCATGAATGGGGGATGTCAATATTTTTTTTCTAATTTTGTAATACTCATTGTTCTATTTGATTACCTACTATGAGTCCCCTTTCAACTCTAAGTGGTCTATAGGTATTTGGAGGAATAGTTTTTGTTTTGAAATGATGGAATGATACTCATCATCATTATTTTTACAAGTGTTGGAAAATATGAATTTAGGGAGGTAAAATTGCCTACACTTGGGAAATGTGCATTATTCATAACCTGAATTTTTTGTGCATAGGGTATTCCATTGTGTTCCCTATTTTAATGTATAATAGTTCCTTAAAATAAATTTTCAATGTTTGGGACCAACATGATGAAAAATATGAATTCATCAATAATTATAGTATTCATTGAAATAATCTCATCAGATGGGTGTTCTGTAAGAATATCCATGAAATCATGTCCTTTAAACACCTTTTAAGGAACAAAATGTATATAGAACTGATTTAGGATAAACTACCACCATGCCATAAGTCTTATCAACATATGATGGATTAGGATATATCTGAGTGGGTCATTTGGAGAGACCAAATGTACCTCATATTTATTCAAGTAGTTCTGTAGATTTTGAACAACTATAATTAATTCTAGATAGTGCTTCTTGATATTTGAATAGAGATTATCATCATGGAGAATGGTTTGTCTAAGATAATAGAGCCTATTTTCATTCCCAACATCTTTATTTTGCATGAGAAGTGATCAAAGTGATATATCCTAGGATGTCACTTATATAATAAGTGGATCTCCCTCAATGTGTGGCATTGATACTAGTTGTCGCAAGATATATTTATTGAGACTATAAAATTCTCTCAGAAAATTATTAGTACATTAATATATAAACCCATTATTCAACAATTTGGTTAAGGGAAAAAACATTCGAAAAATGTTTTCTATTTAGCATCGGATTAAGGCTTCATGTACATGAAATCATTTCAACTCTTTAAGATTGTGAGGAGGTTAAATAATAAGGATATCATTTTTCTGCTCAGGTTACAAATTGATGCCATGATTTCATTTAATTAAGGTGAGAAGTGTTCCCTTAGTTTACCCTGATTGAAAATTTTAAGGTGTTCATTTTCAGGATATTCTATCATAAATCATGGAATAGGGTCATATGGTCATCCATTTGGTTAAAATGTTGTCAGAACATGACCATCAGACCATCAACATTGCATTCTATAGAGTTTCCAATTAAGGGTTTGATGATGATGGGAGTGGATTGTTGGTAGTGGTACTAGAATTCTTTAATCCATAGGGAATTACCTAAAGGAAGAATACATTCTGGGGGTCCCTAAGGATGGGGGATTCTTCATCTTTTGGGCCATCCAAATTTTATTGTACCTTTAATATCCATACATGAAGAAGAGTGTTTAATAACCATGAATCATATAAACCAATATTAATATGATTGAAAGTAAGAATTAATCATTCAAAAAGTGTCGATTGATATTTCCAAGTCCTCTAGATCATCTATTCAATCATTGATCTTTCCATTCACTGTGGAGCATCTCTCCTATCCAACAGTCTTTCGGTCTTTTTTGAATCAATCTATTTTATCCTCGGATTATGATAGATCATCTTGGGATTTATGGTTCTAAAATACATGTCCTCAAATATTGATTATATTTTTTATTCATAGATATTTTATTCCATTATTTTCCATTGAAGTGTCTCAATTGAGGTGGTTCTTTTATGTGAATTGAAAGAGAAATGGATCAGTTATGGATTTTGGGTGAAACCACCAATTTCTATGGAATTGGAACATTTGGAGTGAATTGAAATGTATAGAAATTGTGAAATTATTTTAGAATTGATTTTAGAAAATGGATTAAATTAAAATGATTAAAATATAAGACTATTTTTGTACGGAAAAGGCTTGAAGTTATTAAAAACTTTCATTTTATTGAATATGAATTGGAATTTTAAAATGGAAAACATGGAAATCAAAATGTGAATGATTATTGTTTTGAAATGAAATGGTTTTCACCTATTAAATTCATTGATTGAGAATATTTGAGCCCAGTTAATGTGTGGTTTATTTAGTAAATCCATTCTAGGATAGTAATTCTCTAGAAATAGATTGAAAATTACAAGCCTAACAAAAACCTTGTTATGTAGATCTTATCCTCGATGGGATGTCAATAAGTAATATTTTTATTGATCCTGGGGGATGTGTGCTCGCATATATCCATTATTACTCATTTTATATGTGTAAATATCCTATAACTAGAAACTATAATACCACATGGAAGATTACCTACAGTTTGTTGAAATGATTATAAATATAAATTACATTAATATAGAACTATTTTACTCCGGCCTTTTGATTAATATTTATTTATTTTTAAAAAAATTATTGAAAACATGTCAAAATGTTTTCCCATCAAATTTTAATGAAATAATGTTTTCTTTAAAATAGGATTTTTTTTATCATGCCATATTTTATTTGAAATAGAATATATGTTTTAGTTAATTGTAATGACATCATATTATGGAACATTTGGTGATATCATACCCTTATTTTCACCACAGACCCAAACTTTTCTTTAAATCGTTATGTAATCATTTTCCTGGTCTATGAAAAGTGAAATAAAAAATTAGTGGAGGTGGATGTACATGATCCTTTGGGGATTAGATTTTTATGTCATTTGGTACATTAATTTTGACTTGATAGACAAAGAGTGTGTTAATGATGTATTATTTGGGTTTCTATATACCTATTTGGTTTCTGGTGCTATCTCCTTGAGGAGTTTCGAGCAGACTAATTTTTATCAATATATTATGCTATTTATATGGAAATTTTATTCCCAAATTTATATTGTATGATGCAAGGTGATAGTCACCAACCCATGGAAACTAAGAATAACCTTCAGGGTATTTCAATATGAGATCAGTTATTAAGGTACTAGGGTATCCAGCGTGGTTCAAGATAAAGTGAAATCAAAGGTGCTAGTTCAACACCATTCATTGATATCAGTATGAATTTGAGAATATACTATCAAGACATATATGGTAGTTATGAGTGGGTGCCACACCAGCTCCCATCATAATGAGCCACAAGTCACCATGGGTGGTTTTGGAAAGGATTATTGAGTATTAGTACTAGTAATTTCCCTTAATTTTATTTATATAGTCTGAAATCCAAATCATGCTTATCCATATGATGGGATTGATTTCCATTTAGTTATTTATTTGAGTTGTTGATATGTTTAATCATCTAATTTCTTTCATGTTATTTGAGGATGTTTTTCAGAATCATGCCTCTGATCAGAAAAGTGAATGAAGTCTAGGGAAAAGCTACTAATGAATCATAGTGAGAAAATCTGCTCAAGGATTTGAATTTGATTGGGGTTTAAATGTGTGTTTTCCATGTTTTGGAACTGGCACCTATGCATGTTCCCGTTCAGGCTCTAGCTTTTGAACCTCATAAGGTTTAGTTTTGGATCCATGCATTGGATTTTCTTCTCATAAAGCCTCCAACATTTTGTTATTCCCATGATCCTTGATAGTTTGTAGATTGTATGTAAAATATAGATATTCTTTTTGAGATCATGGAAATTCATTATTTCATCATGGTGAAATGTGAAACCTTCAATATAGAGGGACCTAGTAGGGGATACTGGGAATCGATGGTAACAACAAGAAATCGTGAGGTTTTACAATGTATGTACTTCATGGATCATTAAAATGAGTAGTTAAAAAAATAATCTATGTTAATAGATAAGGATATGAAGTTTTTCAGTCATGGATATACTTATAGAAATATAATGGAATATGTTAACAGATTCATTGTGCCAATGATTTTTTTACGTTTTATAGTATCAAATGCGAAGATGAAGACTTGATGGATCATGATTGGACTTTGAAATGGTATCTGTTCAAATTTTATCTTTCTGAAGGCCTATTATTTAGTAGAGGTGATGGGTAGGGCTTGATGGTTAAACATCATCTGGTTGGTAAGTAAGGGTTTATGAGAGGTCCATTTTCTCCCAGTGGTAGTAATGTAAATTTTCATAATGGTGAGAGAATGTTTGATTAGTCTCATGGTTTTTCTTTGTAGTATGATATTTTGAGACCAACAATAGGGCCATGAAGAGGATCTTTATCTTGATTTATGTATGGAAATCCTTGGTATTTCAAATGGTTTTTCATTAATGACCCCAAGATATGAGCTTCTTATAGTCATTCAATAAACCTATAAATATTATTTTATCACAATTATACTCTACATAGTGGAAAGTTTTCATCAACGCCTAAAAGTTCTAGGATGAAATAATATTCTTCAGGATCTATGGGGTTCCTACCACATGAATTTATGACAAAGAATCTTCATGTAGTGTAAGAGTCTCCATATAAAAAAGTTACGGTCCCATTGACTATAAGAGGAAAAATAACTATTACTTCATATCTAGTGGCTACATCAATCGAAACAAGTGAATCTCACTCATTTATATCAACTAATATTGCCAATATTTTAAATATTACAACAATTATTTTTTATTATGTGAATTTTATTACTACTCCCCTCGAAACACTTGCATGATGGTCAATCATGAATCCAATAAATGCTTATTGTTCTTTATATGTGTTCTCTTTATTTGATATTGATATTACCTAGGATTTTATGCTTCTTAAAATCAAAGCTATTTATTTCATTTTTGATATGGATTAGTTCATTTTTAATAAATTTCTGACTGATTTTTATCTTCGATTGGTGTCATTTATTACACTCTATGAGGTGTGTAATGTATTTTAGGGAGAATGAGATTTTTGGTTGAGCAGATATGGACCTTCTTATATATAATTAGGGTTTCTAATATATGTGTTCACATTTTATTTGGAGTGGGAATATTTGGAAGGCGATCACCCTCTATTTGTATTAGAGCTTGCAGATTTTTTTCTTTTTAGCTTTAAAGTTTTCCTCTTGTAAGGAAGGCGAAATTTTCAATTAATTTATTTTTTAGTACTCAACCATTACATATTCATTCTCACTGCATTAATCTGGATAAAATGAAAATTTTGAAAATGCATTTGGATAATCTATTAGAGAAGGAATGTATTCACCCATGTCTGTCACCTTCGGGGGGGGGGGGGTTGTTCTGTAAGATATGAAATTAGATAGAACACAAATCCTAAACATTAATTACTAATAATTCAAATTAGTTATAATAATGAAAATGTATTTTTTTCCACATATTAATGTTATTTTTGATAATATGATTGTGGAGAAGTGTTTCTCAAATATTGATCTTTGATCTGGTTATCACTATTTGAGAATAAAGAAAAGTGATGTCCAAAAAAACCTTGTAGAGAAAATATGGTCCTTATTAATAACTTTTCATGAAATTCGGTTCATCCAATGATTGTTTAGTCTTTATAGATTTGATGAACACGATCATCCAAGAGTATCTAGGTATGTTTGTGGTGGTATTTTTGGTTTACATCTATGATTAATCTTTGTTTTAGGAGGATCACGTATTTTCTTTAAGAGAAACTCTAGAATTATTTATATATCATAAATTTTCATAAATCCTATCAAAATTTAATTTTTGGAATTGTGAAGTGATTATATTGGGACATGTGGTCTTTGAACAGGGTATTTTTGTTGGCCTTGAGAAGGTGGAAGTTTTTATGACATTAGGGAAACATGATATATTGACGATATTCAAAGCTTCTTGTGTTTAGTTAAATATTATTTCTGGTTCATAAAGGATTTTTGAATGTTTTATTATATATTTACTACTCTAAATGAAAAGGGAATGATGTTTTATTTAGATATGATATGTTATTTTGATTTTATTGTGATGAAATGTCTTTGGACACTCTCTTTATGTCAGGGAGACCACTTCCAAGTCATAGTTCTCTACAGAGGGAATTATATGTTTTCATAATAAGTTTTTCATACTGTTACCTATGAGAAATAATGTGATGGGGATTTCCATATACCACATTGGGTTGTGAACCGATGAACCAATAATGTGTCATATGACATGCGATTGAACTTATTGTGGACGATTAGGAGATGAGACATCAATGATGTTTTTTCAAGATACTATAGATTCTAATATTTCATGGATGATCATTAAAACCCATCAAGTTTTATTCAACCACTTCATGTGCAGAATTGAATGTGGTGTTATATATCTATGGACTTGGAGGTTTTATTTTCACATACCTAGAGAAAGAAGAATGTTATATAGGTTGCGATCAAAAGTATGACCAATTCGGCTCGCTTTATACCCATTCATGAAACAATGAATATCAAGGATATGAGAAATATATTTGTTAGAGAGAATTTTAATTTTAAGGGAGTTCCATATGCTATTGTTTTTGATATATATCTATTTTTTTACATAACAAATTTAAAATGTACTTTACGAGACACTGGGAGTTTATGTTGATTTGAGAATCACATACCATATACAAGTGGATCACCAAACCAAGAGATCTATTAATATTCTTGAGGATATGATTTGTACCAAAGTCCTCTATTTTTTGGGTATTGGGATGAAAATTTGGGAGTGGTTATATTTTCAACAAAAAATTGTAACTCATCAATGATCAGAATGGATCATTTTGAGGAATGGTATAGTATGCCATGTAAATATCGATTTTTCTTATCAGAGATTGGTGAATGTTCATTGTTTGGATCGATCACAGTTCAACATAAAAAAATGAACCAATTGATTATTTAGAGGATGATGATGGAAAATATCAAAAATGAATCATATTTTTATCTTCAGTATAGAACAATATACTTCTTAGTTGTTGACCGTGGGTAATAAAATGTTTCCCCTCATTTAGGTCATAGATGTCTTAGTAGGAAATGTAAGAAAGACCCATGATTTTTTGTTCAGTTGAGGTCATTGATCATATTGGGAGAGTGGATATACACTTATCCATTTCCCCATTATTGTTGTCAATACACAATGTGTTCTATGTATCAAATATTCAAGGAAATATTTCTGACCCATATCAAGCCTTGTACTGAGTGGATCTTGATGTTGATCCTGATTTATCCATGATTTAGAATCCTGTCTGGATTGATGGTTATAATAATAAGGTAATTTTTAGATGCATGATACTTTTGGTTTGTTTGATTTGGAATAATGTTATTTTTTCACATGATCCATGGAAGCATGAGGCAATGATAAAATGGTATTGTATTCCCTTTTTTTGATATGGAATTTACATGACATGATTTGGGGGGTGGGGTTTTACGTATGGGAGGTTGTAACAACATATTACCCTTCTTTTAGGTATGTTGTATCCATTGTTTTTATTATTAATTTTTGTAGGTTGGTTAATTGTATGATAGATTTTGGAGGATACCTATAATGGTGAGGCCAGGAATTGTTTTGGAATTTTTAGCATTAAACCTGTTGTTTTTACAGTCTCCTAGTAATTTAAATGTCTTGTAATGGTGTTGAACAATGTGTAATCATTACCTAGAAGATTCTATAAAATATGAACAAAATATTCTTGTTAACATTACATGTATAAAATAAACTCTATTTAAATATTAAAAAATATTATTTTTAATAAAATGGGATAATATTTTTGGCTTATTTTCGATGCCACAATTACATGACCTCTAATTGGGTTACATGTTGTGTGAAATACCAAGTGTTGGTTTCAATGGGGTGGCTTAGATGAAATTCTCATTTCACTCTTATAGGAATATATCTTCTTGACCTACAGGCTCTTCATAATAAACTTTGGAGAACTATAATCCATCCGGATAATCCTTTCATCGATTGATAGCTATGTTGGTTTATTCGAATCTCTCTCAGAATGTGGTATCCATTTTTTTAATGTATCTATCTTTTCTCTGTGAATTTTTATATATTTTCCTTGTATTTAGGGATATATACTCTATGTTTATAAATCATGATTCTTAGTTGTTCTCCTATATCATTAATTCCGTTATTTTCCATTAGTGAGCCCTGTTTTGAGTGTTATAATTATTAAAGGTTGGTGATTCCATTTAAGAATTATTACATGATTAACATTGAATTGAATGATGTTTGAAATTGATTTCAATTGATTAATGAAAACCTAATTCAATTATAATTGTAATATTAATTGACAGTGTATTGTTTTTTTAACCTCAATTTCATAGGAATTTGAAATTGGGGCATGAATTAAAATTGTTGGATATTTTGATGTGATTTGAAAATTTATTTTAAAAAATGGATTAAAGTGTAATAATTAAAACCTATATTTTTTTCATTGAAATGGATTGAGATTATGAAAAAACCATGTTTTGGTTTTGAATGTTATTTGGCATTTTGAAATGCGAAAGATTGAATTTATATTCGGAATCATGATTGATTTGAAATTTAATGTTTTTCCCTATTTTAATATATCGATTTAGATTATGAGAGTCTAGGTAGATGATGACTTATTTTCAAAAATAATGCTAGGATGGTATTTACACAACTATGTATTGATAATTAAAAATCATACAAAAACCTAGTTAGGAAAATATTATCTCTTTTTGGATGTTTATAAGTCTTACGCATATAAAGACTAAGCGATTTGTGCACACATATTTCCATGATCACTAATATAACACATCTAAGGATTCTATAATTGGAAACTATTGTACATTAGGAAGGATGACTTGGGTACGTTTTGAGATAATTTGAAATATAAATTCCATTGATATATAACTATTTTACTCATTAGTATTGGTTTATATAAACATTTTATAATAAATTTTTTATTTAATCTGTGATGAAATGTATTTCAATCAAATTTAATTGAAATAATTTTTTTATTAAATATGAAAATTTATTTCCATGACCAATTTTATTTAAAATTAAAATCATGTATGGGTTAATTATTATAGATTCTTATTATTGACAACTTTTGTAGATCATACTAAGATTTTTAGATCATACCCTAACTTTTGATTCATGTGTTTGTAGATTAACTTCGTCTAAGACTAGGTAAAGGTAAAGAACCAATTGGTGGAGGTATATGTTCATGATCCCTTATAGATTGGATTGTTGTATCCTTCCGTACATTTAGTTTGTCATATCTAACATTGCGTACATTGATTATGTATTGTGTGGGTTTTTGTAATAAATTTTTGGTTTCTGGTACTATAAACATTAAGAGTTTTGAAAATACTGATATCTATCATTATCTTCCACTATTTGTTTGGAAATTTCATACCAAAAAATAAATTTTTGGATTCCAGGTGCTAGTCACCAACCATTGGGGATCAAGAAAACCCTCAGGGCTATGTCTGGATTAGTTCTGTTATTAGTGTACAAGGGCATCCAAGCTGGTTTGTGACAACCACTAAAATATATTATTCCATTAATTTTTTAATTATAACTTAATAATGAAAATATATAACAGTATATCATATATTAAAACATCAAAATAAATTTTTAATATAGATATATCAACATTAAAATAATAGGAAGCAAATCATTTCCTCATTAAATGGTTTTCATAGTATTTGTTTTTTTTAATAATTTTATATAAACCTCATATTTAATTTAGTATCATAAATTATATATATTGAATTATCTTTCTTAGATATTTTATAATTTTCTATTCAATATTTAATAACATATGGCGGTTTGAAATAATAAATATGATTTCACCATTTTTATAAAAATATTAATTCTATGTGATGATTGAAAAAACATTCCCAAAATCAAATCAAATTGATCAAATAGAATAATTATTAAAAAAATTATAATGAATATTCACATAAACATAATCTTAGGATAATGTAATAAAGAAATGATAACTTTTCATTTATAATCTAATAGTTAGGGTGTCAAATTAATTCTCATATAAAACATACAGGATATATAAAAGTTTCAAGAATTAATATCCAAAAAAGATCATTAATGTCAGAGTAGAGGATATATGTGTGTTAATAATCACTATCAAATGAAGCTACAATTATCAGAAAAAATTTACATATTCCATTGGTCAATGTGGTTTATGATTTCTATTATCATATTTATCCATTTAGATCGGAAAGTGCTTTTCATAATTCATAAGAACATCAAATTTAAGTCATTTGATATTATTCTCCACTATTATTTTATCCATCATCAATTTCTCACAAAGATAATCATGAACTCGATGGCCAATCCTTTAATACTTAGTCATTTTCATGTTCAATTGTAGAATTTTACTTGGTTATTCTATCTACATTTCTAACATGTTGGAGGCTAAACCTTCTTTCCTCCATAAGGGTTTAGATATCTATTTCTCTAAATCTAAATAATTATTTTTATTCTATGGAGTATTAAGAGTCCCCAAATTCCATTTATACCTTGTGTATAAAAGAAGAACTTATTTGTTTCTATAAATTTATCTTATAGAAATTACCTTCATATGAATTGTTTTTAGTCCATTAAATAGTCATTCTATATTACACACAAGGTGTTAAATAAAACATGAGTCATACCACTCGTGTTTTGTGACTTTTTATCAATGGTAAAAACTTTTTCATCCTCCTTATATTTCAACTCTAAAATATATCTTCTAATTTTCATGGGATGTGTTTGTGCAAATATTTAGTGAATAATATTTTTTTATCATCTTTCATTCCATATAGTTAATTTCATACTTATCTATCAGATTATTAATGAGATTCCACCACTGGTTAACCTCAAATTCTAGGAGATAAATAGTGAATAATAATTTTTAATCGAATATGCATCATATAGTAAAAATATTATAAAATAAATGGATACATTAAAATAAAACTAGAATCTTTAAAGAATAACTAATAGGTGAATTATATTTCATAATAAATAATTAATTGAAATATTTTCCTCCCCATCAGTGTTTGGGTAACAAATATGTTCTACCATATTGTTGATAGCATTGGTGTAATGAGTAAGAATATCCATGAACATTTCTCTCTAACACCTACCTTGTAAGGTTTTTTTGTAAAAATATTCTTATTATCCATAATAACCATTATTGGTGTGGTTCCTCTAGAATCTAACCAGTACATTATATAAATGAATTTTGTGGTATGATAATACATAAATTAATACAAGTATAAATGAAACTATAAAATTTAAATGACATAACTAAAAATTACAAGAATTATCTACCTTGTGAATCTTTATTTTCATTCTATGTGATTTATTGTCACATTTTTCTTAAGATATCTTACATAACTGGTGATACAATACATCATAAAATATCTTCTAAATAATACATAATGTCTAATAATAGTAATGTTAATTACCAAATAATATCACTTGGGATTGTTTAAATCAGTGTTAATCTAGGACCACATATCATTCATTGAGTTATGGTGGAGTTAATGCTCAACCAGCCTTCTTTTGGTATATTACCCATAGATGAATCTATGCTAGAGCCTATATGAACATGTTTGTATCAATATTGGGATGTCATTGCGATGAAGTCACAGACATGATATATTACAAAAACATGAAAATGGTTTCCTATAACATGGTTCATATATAGGGATTTCACTATTTTTATAATGTATTAATACCCAAAAATAACTAAACAAATCCCCATAAATTACTAAAAATTAAATTAATAACAACTATATAACTCTAGACCCACACTCCCAGATCTAGTTCTACAAATACATAAATTCATATTTCATTTGTGAAAACAATAGATGAGACATGCTAAAAATAAATATTTTTCCCACTAATTCCATGTCTTATAATAATCTCATACATTACCAAAAACCATTAGGTTTAGTGTATTTGGAGAACCCAAAAAACATATTTTACAAAACATGTGAAAAATATCCATAGTTACACTATATTGAATTCTCATATACACTTTTTATAGTTTATAATTTTCTTTATATATTATAATATTAAAATTAATAAAATGGGTGAGATCAAATGCTCAGCAAGGCAATGAAATCATAAAGAGACAGAAAAAGTGATATATCCAACGAATATTGGAAACACGAGCCTGGGATAAAATTATTATTAAAAATAACATTTAAAAATAAATGTTTTTCATTTGTCATTATACAAGGAAACATAATATTAAATGATCAAACATATTAAATCTAATAAAAGTGGGGAATTATAAAGAAAACAATTCAATGAATGAGAATAGAAATTGATTATAATATAAAAATATTTCATAATAATATAAATAGGTAATAATAAAATTATGAACATAGTAATTAAAAATAATGACATCTCATAGTCTTTGTGATAATATATAACTACACTTAAACTCAAACATAGTATTTATGAGACTATATATCGACAATTTAACTCATTATAATTATTTTGGGTCATATATAACCACAATTACACTCATATATATCTTTTAGAAGAATGGATTATAATAATTACACTAAAAAATAATCTTTGGGATCATAGAAAGTTTTCATTTCAATAACAAAAAAATTCATTAAGTCATGAGATAGAAATAATTAACTAATTTATTAGAGGTATATATAGGATACAAAAATTTTATAATGATACAATATACAAATTTTTTCACCAAAATATTATTCATATATTATTTCAGGATGAATCCCAGGATGGAAAATAGGATTCTTAAAATTCTAGAATGTCATAAAAAAAATTACCTCAAAATTTTGATCAAGATATTCTAAAAAAAATCCAAAAAAATTAGTATTAAGCAAGTTGAGTTAGTGGGATGCTACTAAAAATTCACTCCAATGGTGAAAAATAATTTGTATATGAATAATAAATTGATGATAATTCATGAATAGATATTTTATAAATAATTTTTAATATTTTTGTAAATTAATGATATTTTGATTCTCCTCTAAATTAAATTTCATGATATTATCATGAAAAAACATTATAAAATAAATCATCAAACTAAATCCATACAACAGAGGCTTTAAAAAATATATAATGGTTTCCCATTCGATGTGTTTTGTTGAAGATAAAATATTTAACCATAAAAAAATTAAAAACATTTTTATTTTGAAATACCTATATTTAAAACCATATAATTTAAATTATATATAAAGAATATTTTTCAATATATATAATGGTAATTATTATGATAAACATAAATAAGACACATTTTAATTTCCAAAAAAATAAGGGGAACATTTTTTGGATGAATTACTATTCTAATATGAATAAAAATCATGAAAAATGAATGGAATTGTTCTTAATAATATTTTACATTAATGAGAATGAAATTCATAAAAAAAGATTCTGGAATAAAATTATGAATTTCTCTACTAATAAAATGAAATTACCCTATAACTAAATCATATTGTGTATGAAACTATATATAAAATAAATATATTCATGGAGAAATATTATAACATAATGATGGGGGATCAGAATTTATAAAATCACTTATAACTTTGTAATCTATTGAGTCGAAGTCCAATGAGATATAGAAATTGAGATATATTTTTAAATCACATAATATTAAAGATGTGAATAATGTTTAATATCCCTAAAATAAGTAAAAGTGAGATGATAAACCCTTAAATTAACTCGTAGATGTGATGAATTAATTTAAAAATAATATATAATATGAATTAATATCATAAAAACATATTTTATTATTCACATTTATGTCCATTACTATATATATTCCTTAATTATAATATTTTATCCCACATTATTTATTTTTTTGTAGTGAATTATCATCATCAGATAACAATAAAAATTCTTTTTTATGGGCTTCAAAAAAGTTATCTCAACCATATTTCCTCACAAAAAAATTTCATCATTAATTAATAATGAATGTAACTAAAATTATAGTATTTTAGTTATTTATTATGTTTTAATTTCATTCTATGAGAGTTCTAGATATGAGATTTGAAGATGAAATTTTTAATGCAGCTGTACTGTGTAATTTATTGATATCATCATATTGCATTATAATGAACAACTAATTTCATGTACTTGTTTCAAAACAATATAAATCTAATATATTACCCTAAAATATTCCAAATATATTTTTTGGATCCATCTATGTGATGTCATGAAGAATAAATAAACACAATGTACATGGATGTTGTGATCGATACATATGCATAAGAATTGATTTAATTTTTCATTGGATTCGAGTTTTAAAATAATTCCTTATTTATCATCCATTAAATTTAATATTATTATAAATACCATATTAAATAATTAATTATAAAATTATAACCATTCATGTAGAAATTTGATCTAAAAGTAAATGTTCCATTTCATGGAGGTGAGAGTAAGCATGTACACACAGAAAACATTTTCATTTTCCATTGAACCTGAGAAAGGTAGAAAATGGTTAATATTTTTAGATCATTAATTATGATATAAATATAATATTTAATTATGTAAAAACTTTTTTTAAACATCCATGTATAAATGTTATGAAAAACTATTTATTTTCTTCATTACGGTCATAGTACAAAAAAAATTCGTGGACAACGTTCACATTATTCTACAGAAGTGGTTAGGGTAGATAATGGTTAAACTATTAACAAAATAAAATTTCAATATAAAGATGTTATAGTTACTTGTAACATAATCAATACTTAATTACATGATATATTATAATGGTTTCAAATTCATAAATTACAATGATCTATTATGATTATATTTATAAAGATTTTGGAAAAATGATACACTACAATGGGATTATTGAAATAAATTGTCCATTTTCTTCTAAAAAATGAGATTAATATATTCACAGTCATATTTTCTTCATGAAACAATTTCATAAATAATATAAATTATCATTTATTTAGATATGGATGTCATTATAGTCACAACACAAAATTATTCACTCCCAAAAAAATTATATACAAACATTATAATTTAACAATTGTTAGGGAAAATGAAAATAATTAAAGCCCATTAGTCAATTGAAAAACATAAAATCCACTAAAAATTCATAAAATTTTACAATAAAACATTTATCACATAAATAAAAAATACCCACTCTAAATAAATATTACTAGCATAATAAAACCATGATGGAATTATGAGGAACATGATAACTCTTGAGATAATATCTTTTAAAATCAAACAGTTCAAATCTGAACATTCATAAAAATTATTTACTTCCTGAAATTGAATTAATTACATAAAAACATCTATATGTGTAAATTATTTATCATAGAGTATCATATTTACAACCTATGTTAACATATTTTAATCCCATGCTAGTATAAAATTTTATTAGAGAATTACATAGAAGTAACCTACCAGGTTTTCTTTCATATTTTTCACTTTTGAAGACTAATCATTACCTAGTACATTAGATTGATGTATTGGGTTCACTCATCATTATATGCTATATCGAGTTCTCTTGAAATCATATTTAATTATAAAGGATCGTATCATGGAAAAACATTTCTATTAATTTATTTTTTACATAAAAACCCATTAAAATTTTCTTATAAACCCATATGAAAAACACCTTCTATTTCAGTAAAAATATAATGTGAAAATAAATTTTTTTTGGAAACTCTAAAAAATTAAACTTACTAGAATAATAGGCATTTGATATTCTTTTGTAAACCATGGTATGTTTTAGAGGAATTTTCAATGAGACTAACGAATATGATAGTGGGAAAATATGATTAAGATATATTTGTAAAAAAAATTCACTTATCATATTCTATAAATTCAACTTGATCAGTAAGATATATGTTTTAAATTTTCAGTTTTATTAAATTTTAAATGAATCAAAAATATATTTTCAAATGAAAATTTATATTATTTAAAAAATAAATGAGAAAATTCTTGAAATAATTAAAAGAACACACACATTGTGCAAAAATAAATTAAATAATTTTAAATAATTTTCATAAAAAATACATTACCACTTTTATTTGTTTTGAAAAAAATGATTGATGAGCTAGATTAATTTAATTGGATTTATAAACAAAATCAATTTTAGTAATTTTTTTATTAAATGAATAAACAGAGTAGTATATGTACATCAGAAATAAAAAAAAGTTGTTATAATTGAAATTAACTTTATGAAAATAATTGTTTTGACAAATCAATACCCTCAAGTCCAAAATAATTTTTTATATTCTTTAATACCTCAATATTAACATTTTAATAAGTTTTTAATTTTTTTGATGACCATTTTCATTTTAATTCAAAAATAATTATTTTTTATTTAATTTATTTTCGAGAATTATTTAGTTTCAAAATAATTTATGTTTATATCAATAGTTTTAAAGAAGTTTTTTATAACAATAATATTTTTTTATAAAATATTTCTCTGTAAAAATAATAATTCTTTAATAGATTTCATTTCCCATAGCTATAAGATTTAAAAAATTGTGATACACTATTATTACAAGAAGATCATTATAACCTTGATGCTAAATTTATGGTAATAAATATGGAAAACTAATTTATTAAATAAAAATAATGGTCCCACTCAATATGAATGTATTGGTACGAGCATAGAAAATAGTCAAACAATTTTAGTAATTTCACTCTCCTAAAAAATATATTTTCTTAAAATATAAGTTTTTATTCTTTTTATGAATGAATATTAATACTTAGAATTTATAGAATATTGATCGGAAAAAAATATATTCATTTTCTAATTTATAATGTCAATATTATCATTAAAGTATTTTTTTTGGAAACATTTTTTTTTCGAATAGTCAAAATAATGATATTTATTAAAAACTATATTTTATTTTAAGGACTTTAGAAGTTAAAATTACATTTTTTAGATGAGTTTTAATTTTTTAGTATTTTAATATAAAAAACTATAATTTTGGAAAATGATTTTATAAACTATATAATGAAATTACATTTTAAGTTTAAAAAAAAATCCTTTTTTTAAAACCTATTTTTTATAGTGTTTTACCATTTTTATTTTTAATTATGTTCAGAAAATTCTGTAATCTTAATTTTGAGAAATTCGATTTAGAAGGGCCAAATTAATTTAATAGTCCCCTATTATTTTTGGCACATATAAATAGTACCCTTGGAAAATTTTATGGTCAGAAGAAAAGGTATATTGGGTAATTGATGTTAAAAATAAAATGAAATATTCTATAAAATGAGCCTAACACATGACATAATTATATTGGAGGAAAATAATTTCCACAGTTTACCCTTGAGGATCTATGTTGCATTATTTAATGGAAATTTGACCGGTCAAATGAATTATATATTATATAAATAAAATAAAGTCGCAAAATATTGCATTCTTTGTCTTAAATATACCTTTGGTTTCCACATGAGAAAAAATGTATTTTATGATCAAATATATATATATATATACATATTTAAAATAATAAACATATATTAATTATATATATTTATTTATGACTTTTTTGGGAACATATATGAGACTATGATATTTATATTATTTTTTTAATAAAAATTTAAATATGTCACATCAATGTTTTAAAATGTATTTCATTTTTAATAAAGGGTTACATAAAATATATAATCTACTATTTATTTTATTGTGAAGTCAATAAGATTTATCTTCATCATTTTATTTTATTTTAAATTGTTAGCTGCCAAATAGGTATATTAATTAATTACATAACACTACTTTAGTATTAATTTTATTAATGGAAATATCTAAATAATGAAATTAAAAATAATAAAATAAACAGTACTATATATAAAAATTTAATAATATAAATACACAGATCCCCTTGACCTGTTATGGATATAACATGAACTAGAAGTTAATTGGTTATACTGAATTTTTTAAATGTCTATGTAATGAATATTGACAAAATTGACAAGAATGATATTTTAAAAAATTAATATTTTATCAAAATTTTAAAATTGATAAAATATCATTAAAAATAAAAAAAATTATGGACTCAAATATTTTTAATTGTTTTTTTAATATTTAATTGACATCCTATAAATAAAATTTAAAACCATTTAATATTGAAAATTTGTTACCTTCGATAAGATTAACATCGGATAAAAAAGTGTTAATAAAAAGGTAATGTTTTTATTTATTTCGAAATAGTTGTAATATTTATTAGTTGATGCGATTAAAAATTTATCTCCTCATATATTATAATACATCAAACAAATTTGTAAATTTTTCTTGTTATATATTTTGTTAGAAATTAATATTTCTTCAAACATTCTGAAGTACCCATCACCTTAAATATAAAATGGAACCTCCTACATAACTTATTCACATCACATTGAGCCATAATGGTCGACCAACCCCTAAACTTTTCTCTTATAAACATCCCTAGACACATTCTAGAGGTTCTTTTGTTTTCAATATTTCAACATTGTTGTCTCTAAAACTATATCTAAAGGATGTTCACCAAAAAAGATGCAATCATCCTTACCTACTCTTTCAAGAATACTTCTTCCTCTACACCATCTTAATGTGTTGTTTCCAGTATAAAGTAAAAACTAAAAGTAAAAATAAATTTTGATATGTTATTTGGACTATTTAATGATCATATTCCACCTTTTATCAGTCATACTAAAAAAAATCAACACGTTTTTTTACATACGACTTACTGTCTCAACGTCGTGGTGTAATATGATTATCATCAAAAATTTATTTGGATAGGTATAATATAGTAATATATATTTATATGTGGTAATTAAAACATTATATTTATTGTTGAAATTAAAAAATTGTCTTATTATGTGACATCTCATAGTTAATGGATTGATACCGTTGCTCATTTGTTTATACGACATACCATCTTCATGATGTGATGCGATTAATTTTCCATGTTCTCCATTCACGATTTATTATATTAATATATATAATGAACAAATTTGATATATAATTCGATAAAATAATTCTAGAGATCATATAACTATATCCTATTCATATAAACTGTGACTTATATGATAAAACATGTATTGGAAAATGAAGCTGTTAACACCAAAAAATGGGAAATAATGAGGTATTAATGGAAAACAGGCGATGATATGATATAATAAGTTCATATTTAATATCATAAAAATTAATATGGTTATATTATATAATAATATACTTATTTAAAATATTATACATGAGGATAGGATATGTCTTATGAAAATTAGACCTTGGGTATTTTATTTCCCTGACCACAGTTACCCAGGGTTGGTGATTTATTACCAAACATTGGCATAATGCAAGGAATCAAGTCCCAAATGATCGATCAGTTTAGTATTATTAGAAAAAAGATACATACATTATTTCAATATTACAACTTGAAAATAAATTCAACACGAATTTGTTCCATTAGAAACATCCAAGCCTCCAAGATTATGCCCGCAAGTCACTCATAACAAACATCTTCATATCCCGTGGAATTGAAACATATGAAAGGGGTGAGCTCAAATGCTCATTAAGGGTAAGCAGTATTACAAAATATAACATAAACATTAGGCATGGTGAATAATTGAACACACATGCCTTTAAAAATAATAATCAAGAATACTTTTCGGAACAAATTTGAGATGAGTAAATAATTCAATAATAAAACATAGTCATGGGTATCCTACTAGTCGAATAACCACACGAGCCGTGAATATTATTTTCATAATGAGGGAATGTATAATTCTGGACATTCTGAAACAGTTTTTTAATGCCTCGGCCAAGACGTCTAAAAATGATTAAGGCCTTGGCCAAAACAATATATAAATTGGGAAAGGCCTCGACCAATTTCACACCTAATTGTCTCATGAAGCCTACCGATGCACCAAGGAGATATATCATGCTCCACCCTTCACATACTAAGTCCAATACATTCCTCATAAAAAATGATTGAAATATAACATAAACATTCGTATTAAAACTAGCATACAAAATGTCAATAATTTAACCATAAACCATGAATGGTATAAAAAATAACACATCCATAGTCAAACATATCAAAAACCTTCAAAACAATATGGAATATTTTTAACATAATAAATAAACTTCAAATAAGTTTAAAATCCCTCAAAGTATGTTGACATAGATGAAATTAAAACTATTAGAAAGAAATACCACTATTTATTTTGAAACCATTTTAGTGTCACATAATATTTAAAGAAAACATTTTTTTTAAAATATTCTTAAAATATTCTAAGGGAATCTTCGATGATGTTATAACAGTATAAAATAGCCACACCAGCCGTATAAGTTAAAAAACATTCTTACCTTAAATTTGTTGAAAAGGTCATAAAGTACCTTGTTTGGAAAAGAATGAAAATATTCCTTTCAAAAAAAATATAAAGTAAAATATAGGTATAAATGACTTTATACCAGTGCCTATTAAATAGTAAAAAAAATTGAAATGAATTTTAAAAAACATGTATGTGGATGATACAGAGATCCCAGTAGATACTTCCGTAAAAATAACCTCAGATAATAAAGAGATTGTGGAATTAACCCTAACCTTGTACTTTTCCTATATAAATGAAATGTTAAACTCCTATATAATAGCTAAAAAATTGTTATTAAATTATACATTAACTATATACTAAAATATGATATCATATATGATCTTATAAAATTGGTTTGTTAATAATATTTGAGTAGTATCATTGTTTTCGGTATTAACTGATTCATTTTCCATTATATGATTTATTAGATAAGTAATGTTTGTTATGGATATGATGTATCATATTCATATTAAGAATGATATTAAGTATGTAATCATTAATTTTTTTAATCATTAAATGAAAATTATTTTTGAATGGATTCCATGGGGAATGAATCTCATCGTGTTCGTGGAGACAGTAATCTGTACGTGCACACAAGCGACAATATCATTATTTTGATGTTAAAATTTTATATAATTGGATCTTATTTCATATATACAGATTAATTATCATGTTATATTTATTATTTACATCATTTATACTCATTATTATAAACATCCTAATAATGATGTGTTTGAATAACAAGCTACACCACGACTTGGAGAGGGTAATCCGTACGTATGAACATATGGTGACTTTGTCATTTAAAGGATGGATAGAATAAGGAATATGGTTGTACAATTTTTATAATAACCTCACAATATATATATATATATAACATACAAGATTTATTATTTTATAATTGATACAACAATGAAAGAGGAAGTGGAAGAAGAAAAGAAATTGAAAGCAGGGATGAAATATTTACCTCTTCTTCAGGTTCTTCCTTTTGATTTGATCAAAATGGATCCTTAGGATGGATTTATGACTAAAGGAAGGCCTCTAGGATGAACTGAGGAAATTTTATAGGACATATGGGTTGGTTTTCTCAAAGAAAAATGTATTTGAACGTGTGAATTCGAGAGAAGGGGAAGTGCCTTTTTATAAGATAGGTGAGGGTCACTTTAGGAAAAACTTGAAATATTATTTTATAATAAAATAATTCTCGGTTTCTAATGGCTCCAAAACGATTTATTTCGAGACAAATGTAGGGATGGGTAGACAAACACTCAAAAAATAGGTTTTATATAGGCTTGTGTCACTATATTAACCATATCATTTAGATTTAACTCTTAGTTAAATAGTTTGAGATTTACCATGTCTTCTTGTATTTTTATATTATATGGTTTATAAACAAACTCTAAACATCCAAGAGAAAAAAAAGTGGATCATTAATGAAATATCTAATATTATATAAGCCGTTTTTTATAACCTTATATTTTTTATGAATATAATATAAATTAATAATATAATATTTTTTGAAAAACGTTTTTGTCAATTTTGACACTATTGGGTATTTTGTTTTTGTAAATTCATAACAGCATAATTACTTCTAAAAAATTTATTTAATAAACTCTAGAATGTCATATTAACCTAAAAAATTATTTTAATTCATTAAAAGTCTCAAATTATATTTATTTGGATATTTTTAATATCAATTATTTTAATCTTTAAATAATAATTTAACTACTACATCATCATTGTGTCAAAAATAAATTTAATTAATTAATGTCTAAAAATTATAAGTAAAATACCATTATGAAGGAAATTTAGTTAACTTTCTATTGAATATTTTTAGTCAAATTTATATTATGTATATCCCAAGATTAAAAATGGATTTGTTATTAAACGTTTATTTTAACTCTTTTACTTCTTCTTTAAATAAAAAAATAATAAATTTCCTAATCTAATCCAAGTGGACCAAAAAGGCCCATGTTATACTACTAATGTTTTATTTGGTCTAATTATAGTTACACAATAGAATAATGACATGTTTTAGGTTAATTATGATATCATTTTTACCCATAATTACTTAATTTGATTTTAACCGTGGAAAATAAATGTCAAAAGTTACTATTCCCCAAAACTTATTTTCATCTTATTGAACCACATTTTATGTACTGATATCAACCATTTTTCTTGGATTTTTGATATTCATCTCTCAGATATGGTAAAATTATGTTTTATGTGAATTTTGAAATGCTCCTAGGAGGTGGGTAAAAGAGGGTAAAAAGTTCAATAAAATTTTATATATCTAAATTTATTATAATATGATTCACATGAATTACATTAAACAAATATAGGTATTCTGTATATATTTTGACCTAAAATAAAATAATTAATTATTTAAATAAAAAGTCAGTT
This sequence comes from Viscum album, assembly GCA_963277665.1. Lineage (NCBI taxonomy): Eukaryota > Viridiplantae > Streptophyta > Magnoliopsida > Santalales > Viscaceae > Viscum > Viscum album. The sequence continues at coordinate 287,041,640 of OY728139.1, forward strand.
TTAACCAATAAGACATTGTTTTTTCACTATTCATAAAAAATTGAATGTTTTCAGAAATATTTCAAAAATTCACCCTAATCTAATTTCGATATTCCGAATCCAAAAATGAAGTAAATTTTGAATGATAAAATTTATAAAATTTCAAAAATATGGTATTACTATTCAAAACGTCTAGTTTGATTGGTCACAGTGTGTTAGATTATTGAAGTTGTGTATAATGCAAGCTATTGCATTATTCAAAGGGAAACATATCATGGAAGCTTGGGCTGTTACATTCTCTCCTACATCAACTAATTTTGTCCTTGAAATTTCATGAATGTTACTGCATAAAAATCATTCAGGTTGTTCTTCATCATAATTTCATCTTGCTCCTATGCTTCCTCTTTCATCATATGGTTTCTCCATATAACTTTTAATAGGCGAGTCGTCCGGTTTCTCAACACTTTTTCTCTTGTATCATGTATCTTGACAGGATCTTCTCAATAATAAAGATCAGGTTCCAGTTCTAATTTCTCATAGGTGAGTACATGCATTGGGTCAGGCTTGTATCTTCTCTACAGTGATACGTGGATCACATCTTGAACTTTGGAGACACATGGCAGCATTTCCAAACAATAAGTTAAAACTCTAATTAGTTCAATAATTTCAAATGGTATAATGTAACTTGGACTCAATTTACCCTTCTTACTAAAATGTATAACACCTTACATGGAGATACCGTCAAGAAAATATCGTATCATACTTGAAATTTCAAATCTTTCATTCGGTAATCAGCATAGCTCTTTTTCCTACTTTGGGATGCTTTGATGTGGTTTTGGATAACCATAACCTTTTCCATTGTTTCCTCAACAAGTTTTGGGCCTACAAGGTTTCATTCACCAACATCATCCCAACAAGTTGTTGTGGTACATATCTTGCCATATAATGCTTCATATGGTGCCATCTGAAAACTTAAATGGAATCTATTGTTATAGTAAAATTCTACCATAGTTAAATATTGATCCCATGTACCTTGAAAGTCAGGTGAGCGGCATTTCATCATGTCTTCTTTGGTTTTAATAGCCCATTCATATTGTCCATCAGTTTGAGGGTGGTAGGCAGTGCTCAAATGAAGCTCAGTATCAAGGGATTTCTGAAGACTTTTCTAGAATCTTGATGTAAAATGGGGATCAAGATCATAAAAAACTGATAGCAGTACTCTATGAAGTCGTTCAACATAATTAATATACAGTCTTGCTAAATGTTCAAGTGGTAAATCTTATCTTATAGCAATTAAATATTATGACTTGATAAGACTATCAACAATGACGCATATTGCATCATTCCATAAAAGATACTTTGGTATCCCAATGAAAAAGTCCATCATAATATTATCCCATTTCCACTCAGGTATGGGAAGAGGTTGGATGACTCTTCTAGGCTTTTGCCTTCTAGTTTCACTTATTGAAAAACCATACATCTTGACACAAAATCATTAACCTCACACTTAATGTTTTCCAACAAAAAATGTTTCCTCAAATATCTATACATATTGGTGATACTGGGGTGTATAGTGAAATTGGAGCGAACAGCATCATCTAACAATACCATTTTCAGATCTGGTATATCAATAACACAATACCTCTTCCCAAATTTCAAAATCCCATATTAATATATGATGTCACCCAATATCCAATCATTCACCACTTTAATCTTCTTTTGAAACTCCTCATCATCATCCTGAGAACATATCATCCTTTCTTGTAAATATGTTTTGACAACCATTTGAAAATGTATTGATATTTCACCTTCCGTGATTATTCACATAAACATTTTCACTGGATACATGAATGTAGGATCCCTTTCAACACACATCTTGTTCAAAACTCCATGATCCTTTCTACAGGTAGCATATTTCACCTTATTTGCCTTCCATGAGTGGAAGTGTATTGTGTAATCATAATCCTTGAGTATTTCAAGCCATCGTCATTGCCTCATATTGAGTTCATTCTGTGAGAAAATATACTTCAAAGCTTGTGATCAGTATAAATCTCACATTTATTACCATAGAGATAATACCTCCATATATTCAGAGTGAATATTACAGCTGCTAACTCAAGATCATCAGTGGGATTGTTTTTCTAATGAATTTTTAGCTGTCATGATCCATAATAAATAACTTTAGCATTCATTATAAGGACACAACCAAGTCCTTTCTATGATGCATCATTATAAATAACAAACGTGTCATTCCCCAATGTTAGAGTCAAGATAGAAGCATTGACTAATCTTCTATTCAGTTCTTCAATATATTATTGACATTCTTTTTTCCAAACAAATTTAACCCATTTATGTGTGAGCTTCGTTAATGGGTTAGCCAATCGGGAAATATTCTAGACAAAATGCTGATAATAACCCGCTAAACCAATAAAACTGCATACCTTAGTTATGCTCATCAATCCTGGCCATTATTGGATTTCTCTTTTCAAAGAAAGATCATTGGAGATTCCTTCTTTAGAGTCAATATGGCCATGAAAAGAAATATCTTAAATCCAGAATTCACACTTGATAAACATCCCGTATAATTTATTTATTCTGAGGGTTTTCATAATACTATGCAAGTTATTTCCATGATCTTTATAGAATTTGGAGTATACCAGGTTGTCATCAATAAATACCACTACAAATTCATCAAAATATTCCTTGAAAATTTTGATCTTTAGATCCATGAAAACAGAGGGTTAATTAGTCATCCCAAAAAGCATTACTGTAAACTCATAATCCATGTACCTGGTTCAAAATGCTGTTTTCATAATGTCTTCCTTGTTCACACACAACTTGTGATATCCAGATCGATGGTCTATCTATGAAAAATATTGTGCCCCATGAAGTTGGTTGAATAAATCATCCATGTGATGTATGGGATACTTGTTCTTTATTGTTATAGCATTGATCTCCGTGTAGTAAATGCACAACCTCATAGATCCATCATTATATTTAACAAAAGGACATGGGATCCCCAAGGAGAAACATTAGGGAGAATAAATCCCTTGATTCTCAATTCTTATAAATGTTTATTTAGTTCCACTAATTCCATAGTGGACATTCTATAAAGGGTATTCGATATAGGCCATGAACTATGAATTGAATCAATGGAACACTCAATTTCCCATTCTAGAGGATGTCTTGGTAAATCCTCTGGAATCACATCACCATATTAATGCACAATAGGTACGTCCTCTATTCAAACATTCTTTTCCTCATCAAAAATAATTTTATTCTCATCCTCCACAATAATTGAATTTAGTAGAGCTACAGGGGGTGGATCTAGATAAGAATCATATGAGGAAATTTCTGCTCTAATGATAAGGTACTCTTTATCATCATCGAGAATTGTAACCTCTTTATTCTTACAATAAATTTTCACATCATGGTATGAATGACAATCCATACTGAGGATTATATCAAATTCAATCATGGGTATGATGATTAGATTATCATATAAACATATTTTATATGCCTTAACAGGGATTGATTCACAAAACATTATTTCAATGATACATCCCTTTGGTATTTTGACTAACAACTCCCTTGTTAAATCAAATTTGAAATATCTATTTTTCTTAGAGAACTGGGAAGATATGAAATAGTGTGATGATCCAGAATGAAATAAATCATTGGTTAAATTTGAAGAAACCATTAAATTACCTTCCACAACATCTTTCAAGGCTTCACCCTCAGTATTAGTGATCACATTAGCTTGGCCTTTATCCCTTGGCCTTTTTCTGAGGAATGTTTCCCAAACTCTTAGGAAATTCATTTTCATAATGTCCCATATCCCTGCAATTATATCATTGAACATCTATAGCTTCTTTCTTCCCATTAAAATCACTAACAAGATGGCCTCTCTATCCACATTTAGAGCATACTCCTTTTCCTTTTAGACAGACACTAGGGAGCTTCCTTCCACGATTATCACACGGTGGAATTTAAACTCTTCCCTTCTTCCCTGTTTCCTAATTTCCATTCCTAGAGTGTTTAGTAGATCTATTCTTCTCGTGATTTGCATAAAATTTATAAGACATAGATAATTCCTTTTCAATATTTATATCCCATTAGACAATATCTTCATACGATGAGAAGGATTGTGAGTCTAATTCTCGACGAGGAAATGGTTTTAACCCATAAAAGAAAAGATCAATCATACTTCTTGGGGTACATATATAATCTAAAGCATGCCTTGCTACCCCTATAAAGTTAGCATCATACTTTTTAAAATTCTACTCCTCCATTTGTCTTGGTCTCAGAAATTGTCATTCCACATCCGCTCGAAGGTCACGAGCAAAGTATTTTTCTAAGAAGATCTCTTTAAACTCCCTCCATTCCATACTTCATACTTCTTCGTACTACATTCTATTTTGAATTAATGACTACCATTTATCTACATCTCTGGTGAGGTGATAAACAGCTATGACAACTGTTTCACTTTCTCTACTCCCCAAAGCATGGAATAGTTTCTTTATGGAACATATCCATTGTTCAGCTACAAATGGATTTGTAGACCCATTGAATGTTGGTGGTTGTTTCCTCATTAAGCGATCTAACATTGAATCTCCGCATTTTGGATCATGGTGCACTATACGAGAAAGGTTATTTTTCAAAACCTGAGTGAGTTGTCCTAGTATTATGATAGGTTGATCAGCACCAGTTACATCACCAACTCCACTATAATAATCTTGTGTAGGAGAGAAATCCCTACATGGATTATGTGCATTGATACATTTTCGATTCCTTCCACTAAGAACAATTTCTAAACAATGGCATACACTAGATTAGTTTATGAAACACAATACATAATTCCAAACTTATAAAACAGTTATCATAAAGTGAACAGTTTATGGATATAATCCATCATCATAAAAATGTTTTCTTTGAGAATGTATATACCCCTAAATCCTTCATAATGGTTTGTAAAGAAATTTATATTTATCATAAGCATATCCCCCAGGAGTGTCGTAACCAAGAGTGCAGTAAGGCCCATTGTCATGCATCGGTTCTCATTCGAGTCTAGCTCAATGCGGTGTTTTCAGGTTTGACCTCTAGGTACATCTGTGCCAAAGCTTCCACTAAATGCTCGTATACATATAGGGATGCATTACTTGGAAAGCTGAAAAATCTCTACAGTACCAAAATTCTAGGAAGTTATTCTATACTAATCCACAACGTCTATCTTAGAGTAGTGTTCTCTAATCAGAGTTTTCTTAAATCTAGTTTCCACGGATTGTACTAAACTTCCATTGATACCAACTATAATGCCCAAACCCTAGTTACCCATAGTCGGTGCTTTGTTACATAAGATTGGAATGATACAAGGAATTATGTCCCGAAAGATCGATTAGTTTAGTATTATTGGTAACAAGATACATACATTAGTTCAACATTACTACTTGAAAAGAAATACAACACTAATTTATTCCATTAGAAACATCCAAGCCTGCTATATTATGCCTCCAAGTTACTCATAACTAACATTGTTATATCCTAGTAAAATGAAACATAAGAAATGGGTGAGCTCAAAAACTTAGTAAGGGTATGCAATATAGTGTAAGATAACATAAACATTAGGAATAGTGAATAAATTAAAACCCATGCCTTTATAAATATTAAAAAAGAATAATTTATGTCATGAATATGATCCGAGTAAATAATTCCATAATAAAACATAGCCATGGGAATTCTACTAGTTTAATAACCATATGAACCATTACTATTATTTTCATAATGAGGGAAAGTATAATTTCAGACATTCTGAAACATTTTGTCATGGCCTTGGCCAAGATATCTATAAATGGTTAAATATTGGGCCAAAACCATATATCAAATTGGGAAAGGCCTCGACCAATTCCACATATAATTGTCTCATGATACCAACCTATGCACTGAGGATCTATAGCGGGTTCCACCCATCACATACTAAGTCCAATACATTCCTCATAGAAAAGGGTTGTAACATAACATAAACATTCGTATTAAAACTAGCATACGAAATGTCAATACTTTAACCATAAACCATGAATGGTCTACAAATTATCACATCTACAGTTAAACATATCACAAAACCTTCAATAAAATATGGAATATTTGTGTCATAATTAATGAATTTCAAACAAGATTAAAATCCATCAAGGGATGTTGAAATAGATGAAATGAAAAGTATTTGAAAAAAATACCTATTTTTATTTTCAAAACATTATACAGTCACATAATTATAAAAGAAAAAATTAATTTTGAAAATATTCATATAATCTTGTTGTCACAACCCCCTCCCACCAAAGATGCCCCTCCTGAGCTGGCAATGGTGAAAGGGAGATAATGACCCCCGAGTCCCGCCTCCAGTAGGCCCCGGGTTGGCGACTAGCACTAAGGGTATGAGTTTTCACAAATATGGGAGGCATTACCCTTTTTATTATTATTTTGGATCGGGAAATAGGACAAGTCAACCACCAAAAAGGGAAAAGAACAAGTGTATATAAATAAACCCAAACCAAGCCCACATGCATGTTTAAACAATTTTTATAACAAGGTACAAGTACAAGGAAGCTCAAAAGTACAATGCCAAAGAAAACAAGAAAACAACAACTGCAACAACTCCAACTGCCCGACTAGTAGGGTCCCGCATGGCCCTGGTAGTCCTCCTGGAAACCTGAAAGTAAACGTAGGGTGAGCATACAAGTATACTCAGTAGGGAAACCTAAAGCTCTCGTGCACAAGTGGGGAGACACCCTAAGGTCCTGTGAGAAAATAGAAGAACCAGAAACTAACAAGGAAAAACTATCCACCCAGCCTCACTGGTCACACTCACCAAGTAACACAAACAAGTTTATTATATATATAGAAAAAAAGTATTGGGTACCCCGCACCATTTCCCACTTAATTAGATGCTGCTCTTCCTAACGGTAAACGTCCTGACGCTACCACACTCTTCCCGCCCGCACACACCTGGGCCAAACCACGCATCCCGCCCGCACACACCTGGGCCTCACAACCACGCATCTCGCCCGCACACACCTGGGCCACAACCACTAACCCACCCGCAGACACCTAGGCCTCATCCCGAAGGTTCTTAGGAACGGTAAGCCTGCCCGATGAGTCTTGGGCTAAAGGCCGCCTCAAGCCATCACAGCCTCTGAGACCTACCCAAAGAGTCTTGGGTGTAAGGTCACCTCAAGCCATCATAGCCTATGGAAGAAGGAGAAGGAAGGAGCTAGTAACTAAGGGGGAACACCCTCTCCCATAAAATGGGAGTGTTCGACACTAGGTGCTTGACATGGGTGTGGTGCGACAAAACACAAAGATACAATTATATATAAACATATACCAAACACACAGCCCAACCTATGGCTTCTTAAAAAAGAGGAACTGAGCATGTGCCTCGGCACTGCTACCACGAAGAATGCATCAACAACCAAACAATCATCCCCCAACCCCATTTAGGTTTTCATGTTTCATGCAATGGTTTAACAAATTATTACTACAGGGCAACTATCATCCAGACAAAACCTTTCACAAACATATCCCTTCCATTGACAACCAAGGTTAGGTAAAACACAAGCAACCACATGCCATTTCATTTACAAAAGATTATCACAACCATACAACATTCCATCATTCATTTATTAAAAAAGTTCCACACATAAAACCCTTTCCACACACAAAACATTTCCGCATTTGAAAACACCTTTTACTTCCAAAACACTTTTCATAATCAAAACACTTTTCATAAATAAAGGCATTTTCCACAACCAACCACTTCCCATTTCAACCCCATCGTTTACAAAACATTTCACACCTCCACGTTTCCACCATCAACCATTCCAATAAGATCACCACCCAAACGCCGCAGCCCCACTGCTCACTCAAACCACAACAGCCCACAAAACACCCCCAACACATGCCACGTAACCAAGCCAACACCCACATGTTCATTATTCCATTTTGGTTCAACCGGGGTGATCACACAAGGGTTCTAGATTTTCTTTAAAAAGTCAACTTTACGTGATTAACCAATTTCCACATTTCATGACGTTTCCATCCATAAGAAAATACAGAAGGAGAGGGAAACATTTAATTGCGTAAGAAAAGGCCCCCAACGACTGTGATTTTCAGTAGGTAGAAGCTCATTCAATTCACAAATATAATATCACAGGATATATAAAAAGTAAGGTAACAACAATCACTAACTTCCCCACCCCATTATTTAACCAGTTATTATCTTTATTTAATGGTTCAACCATTTCTCATGAAAACAAAAGGATACCCACCACACATGATACACAAATTAGAGAGACAAAGGTGAGATCCCTACCTTAAAAGGTCCCGATCACGCCGCTTCCGACGACGTCCTTTGGTGTCCTCCGCCTTTGCCAAACCCGACAAACGCCTCCTAGGATGGAAGCTGGAGAAGGAAGGCCAGAAGGAAAGGTGACAAGTCCGGTCTTAGAAGCTTCGTCTCGTCGGTAAGATCCTGTGGCCGCTAACGGATCATAATTCGGAGCTCGGACAAAGAAGTTAGAGGAGGAAGACTTATTGATCATCCAAGAGTGTCGTCGTGCGGAGAAGAAGCGATTGGTCTGAAAATAATCCGCGACCCTTTCTTATATAGCCAACGAATAGGTAAAATAGTATGCAGCGTGTATTGATGAATACACGGTGTGACTGTACACCTGTTACGTGTTTTGACTGGTCAACACACGACACGTCACGCGGTTTCCACGCGGTTTAAAAAAAGACGTTAATTTTATTAATATGTGTGTTTCCTTGACCCGAGACATAACTCATAAAAAGGTATCCATCAATGGTCTTAAAATGACCGTCTTAATTACAGGATTACACTGCCGCTGACGGTTCGTCATTCCGACACCATATGAAGAAGTTATAGACTTTTTAAGTTTTGATCACCAAAAATAATAATATTATTATTTTATTATTATTATAATTACTTATTTATTTATTTTTATAACTCCAAATCAATCGTGATTTGGTCTCTTTCACGTTGGAAACAAACACTCCCTCCTTTTACATTTATTTCTCTTTTAATTTTATTCCCATTAATACCTTATAATCATTATTATAATATATTATAATAATGACTTACAAAAGAACCTCCTCAATCCCATGCCACCACAAAAGTGGCGCCTCCTTGGCTCCACGTCAACCACGCCCCACCCCTTATTGATTTCCTTTTTAATTTAACTTATTTGTTTTATTGCATTAATTTTTTAAATCTTTATTTCCTTTAACTCTTTCTCTCTCCAATCTCTTTTAATGTTATTATTAATAAAATTAATAATAACACACATCATTAATGTTCTAATTTAATCCCATGAAATTAGATTACTATAATTATTATCATATTAAACTAAAATCATTCCATGCGACTCAAAACCATTTCATTTAATTGAATTAAATGTCAAAACAAAAAACTAATATAACTTACATATTCAACCCCTTTTTAATACATTTAATTTCATTAACCTCTCACACATAGTTTTACGTCATCATTGTTATTTATTGTTTTTCAATAATAATAACAATTCATCAACTTATTTTATTAACTCATCACCATTATTATTTTTAATAACAATAATATTTATGCTCATCGCATTGACTACATTAAACCACCGCGTTGGATATCTGAATCCATCCATGCCACATCAATGTCGCGTAACATCCGTCAATTTAATTATTTAATTCTATTTATTTTTATTTCACACTGATTAAATTGAAACCATTTTTATTAAATTAAAGTCATTCAATTTAATAAACCCAACATATTTTTACACCACCATTTTTATTATTATTTAACATAATAATAATAACTAACTCACCTTTAATTTTATTAACGCACCACCATGCTTCCATTGTGCATCTTCATTTATTTGTTTGCAATAAATATCATAACTCATTTTATTAATTTCTCATTAATATTATGAATAATATTAATAAGACAACACCTATTATTTTTATTTTAATTTAATTCCAACAATTTCTCAATTAATATTAAACTAAACGCCTTACTTTTTAAATTCTTATTTAGAATTAAAACCCCTTTTTAATTTAATTAATCACGCACTTTATATCACCATATTTATTATTTAATATAATAAACTGACGAATGATATTTTAATTTTTTTATAAATTCTTCTTCATTTTTATTATTAATAATTATCATTGTTACGCGCGCCGTGTTGACCACATCGATTTCAACAAAGGAATGGACCAGAGAGGTCCGGGCCATTACACCAGATACCTCTCAAAACATTCTCGTCCTCGAGAATTAAAACCAACCCATAAAAGGGGGAAAGGTCCGAACAACCACCCCTCAAGATACCTCTCAGTCCTCTTGTCATAACAAGAAACAACCGACAACCCTAATTATGTGAGTTAGGAATTCCCTCTCCTATGTCGAGATATTATCCGCTTTAGGCGGCACTGACTCGCCTTCACGGGTTTAATCGCATCCGCATTAATGCGTCTCGATTAAGGACTGAGCCTTCCCACATCCATATATTAGGATTTTCCAACTTACACTACACCCAACAATGTACAACCCACACACTGCCCGGACACATGGATTGAGGAATTCCTTCTCCCATGTTGAGATATTATCCTCTTTAGGCGGCACTGACTCTCCTGCACGGGTTAAATCGCATCCACATTAATGCGTCTCGATTAGGGATTAGGTCCTCCCCTCCCCACATGATAGGGATCTTCACGTACATTTAATGAAAAGTGGGAAACAACATAGCATTAAAAACTCACAAAAACAAGGTCCAGGCCCAGAGAATGAACAAAAGGGTTCCAACAAAGGAGTGTGATGATCTTGAATTTAAACAAAACATAAGTGAGAGAATTTAAGTAAAACCGGAAACATCTCTCTCGATCTCTGGCCTTGCTAGGGTTTCCACTTCTATTGCGTGAAACTGTCTGTGTCTCACTCCTCTGCCGTTCTGTTGACGTTCAGGTGCCATAGTTGTTCGGTAACCAGGGAACGCCTAAGCCCAAGTAGTAATGAAAAACTCAAAGTTTTAATTATCATTTTATTTTAATTTCTTTCCCAGAACACCCAAATCAAGTAAAACACAAACATGATGATGTATGTACCTTCCCTAGGGTCTCTACCCTGCAATCAATATAGTAACACTTGGTCGTTCGGTAGGCTCAGAGTCCTTGCATCGGATCACGGGGGGCCCTAAAATCCCGTGTCCTAGCCGGTCTTCCCTGGCCTATGTCACGCACCAAGATTAACGAACACTGTTGACCTACCATCCCATGCAATTCTCACTGTGCCTAACTCCAGACTCCATCCTATCTCTCAACCATCAGCCTCTGATACCATTCTGTCACGACCCCCTCCCACCAAAGATGCCCCTCCTGAGCTGGAAATGGTGAAAGGGAGATAATGACCCCCGAGTCCCGCCTCCAGTAGGCCCCGGGTTGGCGACTAGCACCAAGGGTATGAGTTTTCACAAATATGGGAGGCATTACCCTTTTTATTATTATTTTGGATCAGGAAATAGGACAAGTCAACCACCAAAAATGGAAAAGAACAAGTGTATATAAATAAACCCAAACCAAGCCCACATGCATGTTTAAACAATTTTTATAACAAGGTACAAGAACAAGGAAGCTCAAAAGTACAATGCCAAAGAAAACAAGAAAACAACAACTGCAACAACTCCAACTACCCGACTAGTAGGGTCCCACACGGCCCTGGTAGTCCTCCTGGAAAACTAAAAGTAAACGTAGGGTGAGCATACAAGTATACTCAGTAGGGAAACCTAAAGCTCTCGTGCACAAGTGGGGAGACACCCTAAGGTCCCGTGAGAAAACAGAAGAACCAGAAACTAACAAGGAAAAACTATCCAACCATCCTCACTGGTCACACTCACCAAGTAACACAAAAAAGTTTAGTATATATATAGAACAAAAGTATTTGGTACCCCACACCATTTACCACTTAATTAGATGCTGCTCTTCCTAACGGAAAACGTCCTGACGCTACCACACTCTTCCCGCCCGCACACACCTGGGCCAAACCACGCATCCCGCCCGCACACACCTGGGCCTCACAACCACGAATCTCGCCCGCACACACCTGGGCCACAACCACTAACCCGCCCGCAGACACCTGGGCCTCATCCCGAAGGTTCTTGGGAACGGTAAGCCTGCCCGAAGAGTCTTGCGCTAAAGGTCGCCTCAAGCCATCACAGCCTCCGAGACCTACCTGAAGAGTCTTGGGTGTAAGGTCACATCAAGCCATCATAGCCTATGGAAGAAGGAGCAGGAAGGAGCTAGTAACTAAGGGGGAACACCCTCTCCCATAAAATGGGAGTGTTCGGCACTAGGTGCTTGACATGGTTGTGGTGCGACAAAACACAATGATACAATTATATATATACATATACCAAACACACAGCCCAACCTATGGCTTCTTAAAAAAGAGGAACTGAGCATGTGCCTCGGCACTGATACCACAAAGCATGAATCAACAACCAAACAGTCATCCCCCAACCCCATTTAGGTTTTCATGTTTCATGCAATGGTTTAACAAATTATTACTACTGGGCAACTATCATCCAGACAAAACCTTTCACAAACATATCCCTGCCATCCACAACCAAGGTTAGGTAAAACGCAAGCAACCACATGCCATTTCATTTACAAAAGATTATCACAACCATACAACATTCCATCATTCATTTATTTCAAAGTTCCACACATAAAACCCTTTCCACACACAAAACATTTCCGCATTTGAAAACACCTTTTACTTCCAAAACACTTTTCATAATCAAAACACTTTTCATAAAGAAAGGCATTTTCCACAACCAACCACTTCCCATTTCAACCCCATCGTTTACAAAACATTTCACACCTCCACGTTTCCACCATCAACCATTCTAATAAGATCACCACCCAAACGTCGCAGCCCCGCTGCTCACCCAAACCACAACAGCCAACAAAACACCCCCAACACATGCCACGTAACCAAGACAACACCCACATGTTCATTATTCCATTTTGGTTCAACCGGGGTGATCACACAAGGGTTCTAGATTTTCATTTAAAAATTCAACTTTACGTGATTAACCAATTTCCACATTTCATGAAGTTTCCATCCATAAGAAAATACAGAAGGAGAGGGAAACATTTAATTGCATAAGCAAAGGCCCCCAACGACTGTGATTTTCAGTAGGTAGAAGCTCATTCAATTCACAAATATAATATTACAGGATATATAAAAAGTAAGGTAACAACAATCACTAACTTCCCAACCCCATTCATTAACCAGTTATTATCTTTATTTAATGGTTCAACCATTTCTCATGAAAACAAAAGGATACCCGCCACACATGATACACAAATTAGAGAGACAAAGGTGAGATCCCTACCTTAAAAGGTCCCGATCACGCCGCTTTCGACGACGTCCTTCGGTGTCCTCCACCTTCGCCAAACCCGACAAACGCCTCCTAGGATGGAAGCTAGAGAAGGAAGGCCGGAAGGAGAGGTGACAAGTCCGGGCTTAGAAGCTTCGTCTCATCGCTACGATCCTGTGGCCGCTGACGGATCGTAATTCGGAGCTCGGACAAAGAAGTTAGATGAGGAAGACTTCTTGATCATCCAAGAGTGTCGTCGTGCGGAGAAGAAGCGATTGGTCTAGAAATAATCTGCGACCCTTTCTTATATAGCCAACAAATAGGTAAAACAGTATGCAGCATGTATTGATGAATACACGGTGTGACTGTACACCCGTTACGTGTTTTGACTGGTCAACACACGACACGACACGCGGTTTCCATGCGTTTTAAAAAAAGACGTTAATTTTATTAATATGTGTGTTTCGTTGACCCGAGACATAACTCATAAAAAGGTATCCATCACTGGTCTTAAAATGACCATCTTAATTACAGGATTACACTGCCGCTGACGGTTCGTCATTCCGACACCATATGAAGAAGTTATAGACTTTTTAAGTTTTGATCACCCAAAATAATAATATTATTATTTTATTATTATTATAATTACTTATTTATTTATTTTTATAACTCCAAATCAATCGTGATTTGGTCTCTTTCACGTTGGAAACAAACACTCCCTCCTTTTACATTTATTTCTCTTTTAATTTTATTCCCATTAATACCTTATAATCATTATTATAATATATAATAATAATGACTTACAAAAGAACCTCCTCAATCCCACGCCACCACAAAAGTGGCGCCTCCTTGGCTCCATGTCAACCACGCCCCACCCCTTATTGATTTCCTTTTTAATTTAACTTATTTGTTTTATTGCATTAATTTTTTAAATCTTTATTTCCTTTAACTCTTTCTCTCTCCAATCTCCTTTAATGTTATTATTAATAAAATTTATAATAACACCCATCATTAATGTTCTAATTTAATCCCATGAAATTAGTTTACTATAATTATTCTCATATTAAACTGAAATCATTCAATGCGACTCAAAACCATTTCATTTAATTAAATTAAATGTCAAAACAAAAAATTAATATAACTTACATTTTCAACCCCTTTTTAAAACATTTAATTTCATTAACCTCTCACTCATAGTTTTACATCATCATTGTTATTTATTGTTTTTCAATAATAATAACAATTCATCAACTTATTTTATTAACTCATCACCATTATTATTTATAATAACAATAATATTTATGCTCATCGCATTGACTACATTAAACCACCGCGTTGGATATCTGAATGCAACCATGCCACATCAATGTCGCGTAACATCCGTCAATTTAATTATTTATTTCTATTTATTTCTATTTCACACTTATTAAATTGAAACCACTTTTATTAAATTAAAGTCATTCAATTTAATAAACCCAACATATTTTTACACCACCATTTTTATTATTATTTAACATAATAATAATAACGAACTCACCTTTAATTTTATTAACGCACCACCATGCTTCCATTGTGCATCTTCATTTATTTGTTTGCAATAAATATCATAACTCATTTTATTAATTTCTCATTAATATTATGAATAATATTAATAACACAACACTTATTATTATTATTCTAATTTAATTCCAACAATTTCTCAATTAATATTAAACTAAACGCCTTATTTTTTAAATTCTTATTTAGAATTAAAACCCCTTTTTAATTTAATTAATCACGCACTTTATATCACCATCTTTATTATTTAATATAATAAACTGACGAATCATCTTTTAATTTTTTTATAAATTCTTCTTCGTTTTTATCATTAATAATTATCATTGTTACGCACGCCGTGTTGACCACATCGATTTCAACAAAGGAATGGACCGGAGAGGTCCGAGCCATTACACTTTTAAATAATGATTCAATGATGTAATGATGGCAGAAAATAGCCGCCCCCTCCGTACAAGTTAAAAAACATTCTTACCTTAATTTTGTTGAAAAGGTCATAAAGTACCTTGTTTGGAAAACGATGGATAGATTCATTTAAAAAACATATAATGTCAAATAAAAGTATAAATAAATTTAACCCATTTCATATTAATTAGTAAAAATGTTTTGAAATACATTTTAAAGAAACATGGATATGGATGATAAAGAGGTCCATGTAGATACTTTTGTAAAAACTATCCCGGGTAATAAAGAGATTGTGGAAATAACCCATAACATGTACTTTACCTTAGTTGATGGCAAGTTAACCTCTTGTATAATATTTAGAACATTGTTATTAAATTATTCAATAACTATATAGATAAATAAGATATCATATATGATCTTATAATATTTCTTTGTTAATAATTTTTCAGTAGTATCATCGTTTCGGGTGTTAACTAATTCGTTTTACATTATATGATTATTACGTAAGTAATGTTTGTTATGGATAGGAAGTATCTTATTCTCATTCATAATGATATTATGTATTTAAAAATTATTTTTTTAATCATTGAAAGAAAATTATTCTTGAATGGATGCGATTGGGAATGAATCTCATCGCGTTCCGGGAGACGGTAATCCGTACGTACGCACGAGCGACTGTATCATTCTTTTGATATTAAAATAATATATAATTTCATAGTATTTATTATATATAGAATAATTATCATGTTATATTTGTTATTGAAATAATTTATACTCATTATTATACCCATCCAAATAATAATGTGTTTGAATAACAAGCTACACTACGACGTAGAGATGGTAATCCGTACGTACGCACGTATGGTGACTTTGTCATTTATAGGATGGATAGAATAATGAATGTGGTGGTACCCTTTTTATAACCACATCACAGTTTATATAATATTCTAGAGTTATTATTTTTGAATGGAATCAACAATGGAAGAAGTTGTGGACATAGAAAAGAACTTGAAAGAGGTGATGAAATTTTTACCTCTTCTTTAGGTTCTTCATTTCGATTTTATCAAAAGGACTCCTTATGTAAGATTTAAGAATAAATTAAGGCCTCTATGATTAAGGGAGGAAATTTTAGAGGACGTTTGGGCAGGGTTTTGGAGAGGCAAAAGGGTTTTTAAGATGTGAATTTGATATATGGGGAAGTTCTCTTTCACAAGAGAGGGGAGGGTCACTTTTGGAAAAGATTGAAATATTTTTTTATAATAAAATCATTTTTAGTCTCTAATGGCTCCAAAAATATTTATTTCAATGATAATGTAGGCATGTGTCTAAAATACATCAGATAATAGGTTTTAGATAGGTTTGGGTCACTATATTAACCATATCTTTTAGATTTAACTCTTAGTTAAATAGTTTGACAATTACCATGTCTCTTAGTATTTTTATATTATATGGTAAATAAACATACTATAAAATTCCATGCATACCTAAAGTGCTTCATTAATGACATATATAAAAATATTTAGTATCTTTTTCCAAACCACAGATCTTTTAGGAATAGAATATAAATTAATAATATAATATTTGTTTTAAAAATTCAGTATGTCAATTTTGACACTATTTGGTATTTTGTTTTTGTTAAATTTATAATAGCATTATTACATTGAAAAAATTCATTTAATCAACCCTAAAATTTCATATTAACCTATAAAATTAGTGGAATTAATTAAAAGTCTAAAATTAGATTTATTTTTATATTTATAATATCAATTATTATAATCATTATCTAATAAGTTAATTATTACATCATCACTGTGTCATAAATAAATTTAATTATATATTTTATAAAAATTATAAATAAAATAAAATTATGTAGGAAATATTTTTTTCTAATTTACAATTATAGTCTAATTTATATTACGTATATCCCTATATTAAAAATGGTTTAGTTATTAAACATTGATTTTTACTCTTTTTAACTCTTCATTAAATAAAATAATAATAAAGGTCCTAATCTAATTCAAGTAGACCCAAGAAGATTATATTTTATTCCCAAGGTTGTATTTGGTCTAATTATAGTTATCCAATAGAATTAAGACATGTTTTAGGGTAATTATGATATCATTTTACCCTTAATTACCCTATTTACTTTTAATCATGGTAAAAAAATGTCAAAATTTACTATTCAACAAACATTATTTTCATCTTATTAAACCAAATTTTACATACTGATATCAATATTGTCTCTTTGATTTTTTAAACTCAACTCAAAAAAGCGGTAAAAGTAATTTGTATGCGTACTTGAAAATGCTCTTAGGAGGTGGGTAAAAGTCGATAAAAAGTTCGAAATATTTTTATATATCTATGCTTATTATAAAATGATTCACATGAATTAAGTTGAACGTATATAGGTATTATGTATCTATTTTTACCTAAAATAAATTAAATTAAAATAACTAATTATTTAAATATAAACTATGTTTTACCCAATAATGCAGTGTTTTTTCACTATTACTCAAAAATTAAAAGTTTTCGGAAAATTGCCAAAAATTCACCATAAGCTATTTTTGATATTTTGAATCCCAAAATGAAGTCCATTTTGAAATATAAAATTTATAAAATGTAAAAAATTGGGTATGAATATTCATATTGGATATTTTTATTGGTTGTAGTGTGTTAGGATCTCAAAGTTGGGTACAATGAAAGCTATTGCATAATTTAAAGGGAAAAGTACCATGGAAGCTTGGGGTGTTACAGGTATAGATAATTTTACAGTCTCATAATTATCCAAGACTTTTATACATTAATATTTTATTTGTAATCATTATCTTACATATACATATATCTTAAAAATGATTTCCTATAATATTATTACTATTATTCTACAATTTATTAATTTCATTTTTAAACATGTGTGATTTTTTTTAATAAATTGTTTAAAACAGATATGTTTTTTATTTTCCAAATGAAGTACATTGTGAATTTTCTAGAAAAAGTGTGAAAGGAATGTTTCTATTACTTATATAGCATGAATAAATTTTAACGATGTCATAACACCTTAATTAATTGAAGTTTCCCTTATAAAATTATAAGGAAATTTTCTACGAATATGTTTTCTTTTAATATTTAATGGATTTTTAAGGAATAAAATCATTTTCAATGTTTAATATACATTTTCCTCAATAATTATTTTCCAGTGATCTCATAAAATTATTTTCGATTTATAATAACATTATTTGATGTAATTATTATTTATTAGGGATATGTTTCACATATATTATCCCTATTATTTATATAGTTGGTTTTTTATAATGGATTCGTATTTATGAACACTACAACATTTACATGGGTTGTGTAATGATAAAATGATGTTTATGAAAGCCGTTTGATTTTATGGGTGCTGATTTGATGAATAAATCATGTTCTTATGGTACACATAGGTTTCATTTTAATAATAAGATGTGTGGGATATATATCTCACTCTATTTCATTGGGTAATGATTTATATCTCATGAAATATGTAGTACTAGAATGAGGAGTGAAATTAGTTTAGAAATATTGTGCCAGAACGGTGTGTAAACCAGGTCCAATAAAGAAACATTTCCACTATGATAGTCTTGGAAATGAGACATTACTAATATTTAAATGATTTTATATGAATTTTTTTATTCCATAATACTATGTCTTATTTTTTGCTTTCATGTAATATGTTATTTTATTTTATATTAACTTATATGATTTATCACTTGAAATGATGTTAAGATCATTGACATGATGCATATAATTTTCAAATCATTTGTTTATATTCTTATGTATTATGACTATGATATGATTTATATATCCCTTTTTTACACTTATTAAGCATCTGATATAACACTTTCTTATGTTTCATTTCTCTATGATATGAATAATAGTATAATGTATGATGTGTTGAAGGTCTTCTTGTAATGGAGTAATAAGTGGGAGGCAATATCTATGCTTTACAAATTAGTTGTTTATGACTCCTAGTTTTTATGGGAAAAAATTGGAATGGCTCTAGTAGTTTTTATGTTATATAATGAATATTTTTCTACTTATATGTGATATATAAGTATGAATAGTATGTCCTATTATAGTTGGTATTAGATTAAAGATTATTTAGACATTGTAAACTAGGATGAGGAAACCATATTAAGAACCTTAATAATTATTCTTTATATAAGATATAATCCTAGTTTTCTAGTGATGATCAAAAATATCTTATGATAAAACCTATGGTGTGGTAAATTGAAATTTTATGAGTAATTTCCCTTGATTATGTGGTTTTCAAACTATGATGAGTATTCATCCCAGTATGATTTTTGGTTTTATTCAAATGTCATAACACAAAGGAACAATGTTAATGTTGAATATGATTGGAAATGTTCCAATTTTCCTCCCGAGAAATCGAATCTTATTGGACCCTAAATGAAAAATACTATTAATATGGTCAAAAAAATATCTTCATCAAAAAATCATCTAAGAATTTCAAATGAGAAAAAGTGGAAAAAAATTTATTGAGTCCTTTATGAAGAATAATTCACCTTATTTTGGTGGGTATTTTGATCTATAAGTGGATAATGAATGGATCAGTACCACTGAAAATAATTTTCCATTTCTATATTGTTCAAAAAATGTTAATGTAATTTTTTAGTGTATCACATTGAAGGAGAAGTAGATCAATGATGTAACATCATCAAGAATATGATGCAAGAAGATGAAATTTACTTCATGGAATGAAATTATTTTAATTAAATTTTTTAATACGTACTTTTCTCACATTCTACGTTAGTAAATGGAGAAGGTTTTATGTGAGATTAAGAAAAAAGATTATCAATATGTTCATATGAATGAATAAAATTTAATTATAATTTCAATGTATGCTTCTGGAATTATTATATAACCTAAATGTATAGTTGATTGATTCTTGATTATCATAAAATGATGTTTTTGAAAGCCATTAACCATAATTAAATTCAATATACATGATGAAATAAATGTATTTTCACTGATTGTATAAATTGATATTTTAGTAACCCAATAAACTTATGTTTTAAATATGATGATAAAAAGGAAAATCTAAGGAAAATCTAAAAACATTAGTGAAATGAATATGATATTTCATTTATTCTCAATGTGTAGAGACAAAAATGTTGGAATCTATATTAAGGGAACTATTAAATGTTTTAAGTGTGGGAAATAATGTCAACAAATAATTTACAACCAAAGTGATGGGAAAAATATATTTAATGATGAGAATAGAGAAATGTATACACATGATGAACCTCCCTCACATAAATTCATAAAGTAAATGGAAAATGGACATTATTCTAACCAATTACCTCTCCCATTGGATATCAATGATGATCGTCATCATAAACAAATTTAGGGAATGGAAAATGAAAAATCACATATGATCATTATTAACAATTTAGTGTACAACAACGAAGTATGAGTGGTACAATTACCATCCATTGTAATGTA
This sequence comes from Viscum album, assembly GCA_963277665.1. NCBI lineage: Eukaryota > Viridiplantae > Streptophyta > Magnoliopsida > Santalales > Viscaceae > Viscum > Viscum album. The sequence continues at coordinate 287,062,516 of OY728139.1, forward strand.
GTGAATTTTTATATGATTTTGAATGCATAAATTCTTTTATTTCTAATTAATTTTATAAGGGAATCATTTTATTACCTCAATAATTAGATTTTGAGTTAGCTATGAAAACTCCTATTGAAAAATTGGTCACATCGCATGTTTATAATTCTTGTCCAATTGATTTTTGGGGACTTTGTTTCCTAAAAATAAGGTGATACATACACTAGTTAAATTTTATATGATTTTGGGAGATGATAGGATTTATCAATATGTAGCTCGTATAAATTTCCACCGAAGAAAAGTCACATTTAAAATTCTAAATGAATCCATCATCATATATCAATGAAAGGATGAATACAAACTATCAGTGGATATTACATTCATCTTGTTAGATTTTAATTCTATAAATGATGGTTATCTATCTAATACGGTTTGGAATAAACTAACCATTGAGGACAAACCAATATTATGGGATTTTGTTGATGTAGTTTCATATAAATTTCTAGGTCTTCCACCATATCACGAAGTTTAGTTTCCAATAAAACAAATTTTGCGTATTATGCCTAGAAAATAGACTCCTTATATATTTTCCCCAATTGAGTTGAAGGAATTGAAGATGAAAATACATATTAATCTTGAAAAGGGATTTACATTCCCTAGTGTGTCACTTAGTGGTGCACCTATTCTATTAGTTATGAATAAATATTTAACAATGAGACACTTCATTAATTATGAATAACATAACAAGTTCATTATCTTGAAAAAATATATTATCCTGAATTTATAAATAATTTTATCAACTATATGGATCTTAATACTTTTTTAATATGTATATTCGACATATATATCATCAATTTAAGGTCTAGATGGATGATATACCGAAGAAAACTTATCATAAAAGGTATCGATATTGTGAATTTATAGTGATGCCTTTTGATATTACAAATACCCCCACTATCTTTATTGACATACTTAATATATTGTTTATAGAATATATTTATTTTTATGTGGTAGTATATATAGATGTTATTTTTTGTATATTCAAAGAAAAATGATTAATATGTATATCAGATGATTATTTAACTAAATACCCTAATGGTGGACGAAATTTATAAATTTTTTAATATATTTTAAATTTATTTCAAAAAAGATTAATTGTTTGGCCTCATAATCTAATGAGAGGGGATATATGTAGATCTAGAAAATATATAATTTATTGAACTATTTCCTTGAACAATGAATATATGTAAGGACCAAAAATTTCTTGATGTGGCTGGATATTATTCTATACTTGTTATTTTTTCCTGATTACATAATCCTCTCACCAAGTGAACTTGGAAATATGTATTGTATATATGAAAATAAGAATGTGAAAAAAATTTCATGGGGTAATAAATAAGGTTGGAATGTGCACCTATTCTCACACTACCATGTGTTGGAGTGAAGTCTTTGATATATATCGATGCATTAAGTATGGTTTATGGATTATATCTCATGAAAAATGATATATTGATAGTCTATGCCTCCAGAAAATTGGGGATCCATGAAAGAAATTATCCTACGCATTATTTAGATATATAATTGGTAGTTTTTTAATTAATGATATAGAGATATTTTTTTTATGGAGAAATATGTGACAAATATATAGATCATAAATATTTAAAGTATATTTTATGTCAAAATGTTAAAATATGAACCAAATAAGATGGTTGGAGTTGATGAAATATTATTAGTTCTCAATGAATCACCACCACATGAAAAAGATTAAGGTAGAATATTAATTGAGTTGAAAGGACAATGATCTCCTATAAATGATGTGGATCACAAAAGAACCAATAGTTAAAGATTTCAGTGGATGGATATTGAAATTAGAAAGGAAGAGGATAAATATTATTTGTCTCAAATTATTGTTCATCCATATATACAAGAGAAGATTATATGTTTATTTTTATAAAAGTGGTGACATTAATTGGTCACCCAATTCATTCCCCTAGGTAATTTATTAAAAAAAAGTAACAGTATAAACATGATAGAGTATCTCTGGTGGGGTGAAATAAAGAGAGAGAATGCAGATTTTGTTTCATGATGCTTGTTTCTCAACATGTTATGGATGAGAGAAAAATGTATATGGGGATGTTACAACCATTACCCATATCATAGAAGAAATGGGAATATATCACCGTGGATTTTGTCATCATACATCCCAAAAAACGAATTTCATAAGGCATTATGGGTTATAATTGATCACATAAAAAGTTTGGTGAACTTCATTACTATCAGTGAATATTTTTCTCTGGGTCAGCTTGCTAATATATATTTTAAAATGATGTGAGATTTAAGGTAGTAACAATTTTCATTATATCGGGTCAGGATATGGAGTTTACCTAAATGTTATAGGGATGTTTTCAGTATGATATAGATATGTATTTCTGTTTCACCCATACTTATCATCCATAGAAAAATGGAATGTCTAAGAGGGAAATTCAAAATGAAAAAGACATGTTGATATCTTGTGCTATGGATTTCAAAGGTTGTTGGGATCGACACATACTTTTTAAAGAATTCTCATATAATAATAGATTTCACTCTACTATTATGATGGATCCTTACGAATCACTATATTGATGTATGTTCAGAAATACAATATGATGGATTGAAGTTGGGTAAAGAAAGATATTGGGACTAGATACAGATTAAGAAATGATAGGGTAGGTAACATATATTAAATAACACATAATAGAAGTATAAGTTCAAAAAAATGTTGTGAGGACAATTGATGAAAACGATTCGACTCTGAAGAGGTTGAGATGGTGTTTCTATTAATATCTCCATGTTAGAGAGTTAATAGTTTTGGAAATAAGGGAAATCTAATACATTGGTATGTTAGTCCATTTGAAATTTTGTATCGTATTGGGAAGCTATCTTATAGATAGGCTATTCCCCCGAATATATCTAAAGTTCATGATTTGTTCCATATATATCTCTTGAGAATGTACATACTAGATCTTTTACATTTACTAAACCCATAATTCTTAGTGTCTGATAATGATTTTTTGTATGAAGAACAACAAATAATGATTCTGGATCGTAGAGGAAAAATCTACGAAAAAAGAAAACTTTCTTTGTTAATGTTTTATAGTTGACCCCGCCCCCCAAATTTGATAAGGGGACATGCGAACTTGATGAAGAGATGAGATAGAGTTAAAATCATCTTTTTGTAACAATGTGATAAGTTTAGAGTGATGATTTCATTTTATGGGGGTAGAATTTAAGACCATGAATAATTTTTTAAATAGTTCTCTTTAAATAATTTTAATTCTTCATCAAATTATGTTGTATGAAATGATTAGATTAAATGAATCACTAGAAAATAGTAGTCTAAAATTACCATTGTATCCTATAAATTAAATTATAATGGATAAATATGAATAACTAATTTATGAAATAAAAAAAACACTCCATCACAATATAAATTTATGTGTATGTGCTTATAAAATAATCAAGAAATAATTATAATATTTCATTCATAAAAAACATTTATAAATGATATTTTATTGTTTTTATGAATTAATATTGGGGTTTATAAGATCAAAAAAATAGATTTAACAAAATTAATTTCATTTTCCAATTCATAATGTATAAATTAACTAAAATATAATTTTTCTTAATTTTTTTAATGAATAATTATAATAGTTTTTTTATCAAGAATTGTTATTTTATTTTATTTTATTTACAAGGTAAAATCATGTTTTGTAATTGTTTAAAATTTTAAAATTTTCAAAATTATAAAATTGTGGTTTTTGAAATGTATTTTATATATGAATTTATTATAAAAATTATTATGTTTTAAAAATGGAATTTTCTGAAAAAACTGATTTTCGTGGAATTTTACTATTATTTTTAATTAAAATCTGAATCTTTTGTTTTTAAAATTTTAAAAAATGGATACAAATTTTTGATTAATATGGTCCAAATTTAGGGAATATGTGACTTTTATTTTGGCCAATATGAATAATATCCTTGGTAAATTTTTCTATCCAAATAAAGGGTTAATTGAGTAATTTAAGTTAATCATAAAATGATGATGACTATAAATGCCCGTAAAACATGAAAAAAAAATTAGGATGAAAATAATTATACTCGTAACAAATAGATATTAAAATTATGTATTTTAATGGATAATTTTCCTTCATAATCCCATATATAATATTTAAATGATTGAAAGTCACAAAACTTCACATTCTTTGTCATATATATCAATTATGTGTCCACATTAATATAAAGGTATTTCATGAATGAATATAAATGTTATTTTTTAATTTACTAATTATATTGTCACGATATATATTCAATTATGGATTTTTGTGACACTTATATGAGACTATGGTATTTATATTATTTATTTAATTAATATGTAACAATGTCACATTCGTGTTTTAAATACCATATAATTTTTCACATCGCTATAGATAATAGTTATATTTTAATATTAATATTATTCTGAAACTCAAAATATTTAGCTTCGTCATGGTATTTTAGTTTTATTTTTTAGAGAACAAATAATTTTATTAAATAACTACACATTACTAATGTAGTAAATATTTTATTAATGGAAATATCATATTAATGTTTTTTAAAAATATTAAATTGCATATAATTTGAGATACATAACGTGATAACATGATTTTCAATATGACTACAACCTATTAAGGATATAATATATATATATATCTATATATATATTTCAACTTTTAATATTTATATTTTAAAATTTCCATGTATTGAATAGTATCAAAATTGAATATAATGATATTTTATCAAAATTATAATTTATTAAGTTATATAAAAATCTTAAAACACCAAAAAATAGAAACAAAATAATAATATAGTTTAAAATTTTATCAATTGAACATTTATTATTTAATTGATATAATATTTGTAAAATTTAGAACCTTCTAAGATTAAAATGGCGACATATTAATTAAATTTAAAATTTGTTAACTAATGGTTATTCAAAATGACACAACTTAAAATATCACCAAAACGTGTTTATAATAAGTAGGTTTATGTGATTATAACCTTATCTAAGATTAACTTGAATAAATATCCTCTATGATGTTTTTTATTTATATTTAATTTATTTTAAATTATTATTTTTAAAAAGATTAAAAGTTACCCTCATTTCACTTATAAATGGGGACCTCCTCCCCCACTTCTTTACATCACTTTGGGCCTTAATTCTCAACAACCATACAAATTTATATTTTAATATTACCTAGAGACATTCGTGAGGTTTTGTTCTTCTCACAATCAAAACTAATGTCTCTATGAAGAGATCTGAAGGATGTTCATCAAAGAAGTGGTAATCGTCATTTCCGAATAATTCTAGGATATTTCTTATTACAATTTCTCTTCATGTGCTGTGTCCATTGTAAATTAACAAATCTATTATCAACAATATCATGCGATTTTTTAATGATTATTTAATAATAATATTCAACCTTCTATACATCCTATGAAAAACAAAATCATTGTTTGTGCGTACGTACCAGTCACCGCATCCACACCTTTTTGTAATCTATTTTTCATCACAACCTTATTTTGATGGGTATAATGATGTAAATAATATATATATATATATGTTAATTAAAACATTATATTGATTCTGGAAATTATTATACCCTCATCTTCATTACCACTTCATCATTACGGGGAAGATACCATCGCTCATGTGGACATACGACTTACCGTCTCCATGATTCTATGCGATTCATTTTAGATGTTCACAATTAAATTATGGTTATGTAAATGTATATAATGACTGAATAAGATATATATTACCTTAATATAATTTTGGAGAAGAAATAATTACATCCTATTCACAAGAACATTGACATATATGAAAAAACAAGCAGAGGAAATTGAAGCAGTTAACACCTGAGAGAAGGTAATAATGAAATGTTATTAACAAACAGGTTATAATATGATATTAGAGGATCGTATATAATATCATCAATATGAATGTGGTAGTTTTATAAATTTATTAAATTCATCAAACCATTTGAAAAAGGTTTTAGATTTCTGCGGTAGAAATCAGACATAAAGTAAGTGAAAATTTCACAATATCATTATTATTCAAGATGGTTTATATGGTATAATCTAATGGGAATATTTCTATTTTCTATCCATGTTTCTAAAAAATTTCAGAAAATATTTTTAATATACATATTTAATTATTACAATTCATTTTTACCCATGCGTGAATTTTTTAATAATCAGTTTAAATGGAATAATTTTTTTTCATTTTGGAAATGATTTACTTTGCGAATTTTCCAAAAAAATTAATTAAAGCAAAGTATTTTTAACCTATAATGAATAAATTGATTTTTGGGCTTACCAAAATCCATAATTTCATGAATCTTGCGTTAATATTTCACAAGGTTATTTTAAATGAAAATACATTCTATTAAAATCACATGACTTTTTGATAAGTGAAATTATTTTTAAAGAAGAAATGATATATTCCTTAAGCATTATTTACAACTAATCTCCCAAAATGATATTTCATTTACGATAACCTTATCTGATGTTACTTATGCTTTATTAGGGATATTTTTCAATTATTATATCCCTATTCCTTATATGATTTGTTCATGTTTTCAATGGAATGATTTTTTTGAAACCCATTTCTTTTATATGGGTTATGATATGATGGAATAATGTTTATGAAAAAAAAAATCTTTAATGGGATTCTGATATGATGACTGATTTGTGTTCTTATGGGACACATGTGTATGGTTTCCATTATGTGAAGAGTAAGGCATATATCTCCCTATAATTAATTAGATAAATATTTATATCTCATTATATTGACTGCAATGAAAGGTGGTGTGAAATCGGATCTGAAATAATGGTATGAAACAGGGAGTGAACCTGATTTAGAAAAGAACCTCATCTATAATGACAATCTTTGAAATGAGACATTACAAATAAGGAAATGATTTTATATGATAATGTGTACAACAAAATTCCTTGTATTATGTTATTCTCTATTGAAATATGTTACTTGATTCCTTATTAACATTTATTATTTATCTCTTGACATGATATCATGGTCATTAATATTAGTATATAATTTTCAAATGTATTATTATGTTATAATTTCATATTATTATGATATTATTTTCATCTCCCTTGTTTACCCTTTTTGAGCATATAATATCACCCTTTATTTTGTTTCCTTTTCCCAGCATACAAAAAACAGTATTATGTAAGACGTGTCAAAAAATGGTTCTAATAATGACGGAAAAACTATGAGACGGTGTATATGTTTTATGAATCCATTGTTTATGTTTCCAAGTTTCCAAAGTCACTAAACAGATATAGTTATAGCATTGAATTTTTATGTTATGTATTGCCTATTATTCTATGTAGATGTAATATATATATAGTAAACATATTTTCCATTATATTTAGTTTATATTACATAAACAACATAAGTGGGTTGAAAATAAAAAAAAGATGTGTGACATCACACACACCATGTGGCATATGTCTAGTTACCTATCATGTACACCTTGTTATATGGGAATAATCACATACATGAATATGACTACCAAACCAGCTACGTATATAGTCACAACCAGGGAACACGTACACAACTATTCAACATGGGCATTGTTAGGTACTTGGATATGACTAGAAAAATGAGCATGGCTAGTGTACACAGTAATGGACAGAGTACACTAGCATTGGCTAAAAACATGATCCCAAACATAGGTAGGTCAGAACGTTCTAGAAAATGTTGTGTGCTCCATGTACAATGGGTCTACCTTTTCTAGAGTGGGTTCCATCCATATTCTGACTTCTCTTATTTTATCCCTAAGAGGGTATACTGAGATATCCAGCACAGATCATTGGAGGAGGTATCCATTATATAGGTTATTGATGGATAGAATTAGGTTTACCTCAATACATACAATGGTGTGGTCTTCTTTCTTCCACCCATATAATGTTTAATGTATCATATTACCCACTATCATGATGACTTATTCTAATCATATCATGTTAATCTGGATTAGGTAAGGTATCCCCCATAGTCATTGGGTGTGATCTAATATCTGTGTGTCGAGATGTTATATGTTTTATTGTGATCTTATTCATTGATAGTGTCATGACCTATCCCCCAGGGACTGAGCTGTGACTACACCAAGCCTACATTCCATAGGCCAGGGGTTAGTGACTAGCACTGAAAAGGAATATCTCTAAAATGGGAAGGCATTTCATTTTAAACTATACAAACACACTGTCCAAAAAGACAACAAGATGCATTCACAAAGTAAAACTGTAGTTGTAAAAGTGTGTACTGAAATTAAAGAGGCTGGAATACTAGACCAACAGAAAGATACAACTGTAATAGAAAACAGTACTTATCCTGAGATCGTCTCCCAAGGATCCTACCTAATAGGAAGTTAAAAATCGTCTCTACATCTCTCCACATCTAGTGTCACCACTGTCCACTGTCAGGTCCTATCTCCTCGAGTCTCAATAAATGCTTCCTATCTTCTAAAAATGAAACAAAAAGGTGCGGTTGATGCCCGTGCGGGGGGAGTATATCAATACATAGTAGGGACCCCGATACCCCTGATGGTCTCTCAGAATTCCACAAATTAAAACCACAAATAATGATCTCAATCAGAAAGAACAATGAAAAATACACAGTTAAATCTAGCAATAACTTATGTAATGAAGTATAGATGATTGGTCGTAAAGCTAGATCATCTTATTATGTCAAGGGTTCCACTGCTGATCCACATAGGACCACTCGATGATAATCCACACATGATATCTAGTTGATGATCCACACATGATCGCTAGGTGCTGATCCACAAAGGATCCCTAGGTGCTAATCCACACAAGATTTCTAGGTGCTGATCCACACAGGATCGCTTGGTGCTGATCCACAAAGGATCTCTAGATGATGATCCACACTGTATCTCTATTCATTATTTATGTATCATCTAGCCACTGGACACCCGTACATTGTACGCTTGATTCTGGGAGGATCCACTCCCATAGCCATAATTCGTAATTCTAACGGCACGAAGACTGATGAAGAAGTTACCAAATAATCTTTTATGTAATAATGGTCCCAATGCAATAAATGACACATTAATTGGACATCCATTCTCTCAGCTGTAGTAATTTTTGTATAGAGGGCCCGGTTGGATTCAGGTATGATCCACCCCGGCCATACTCCATATTTCTCCAAAACCCAAGTAGAGTATATTAAAATGATATTCTCGTCCAAGGATTCCAATGTTGTAGGTATCTCCTCAAATAGATATCTGGTTTGTAAGATAGGACCTTTTAAGAGTATCTGGGCCGACGAGGGTCCGGGTCCGGGCCGACCCAGTCCGACCGACCTGACCCAACCCAGTCGGACTTAGCCAACCTGCCTATCATGGGCCGACCTGCCCGTCCGGGGCCGACCTGCCTGTCAGGGGGTAGCATGACCCAGTACGGGTCCGACCCGGTCCGGTCCGAACAAGCTGTAACGCAGACCGACCAAGCCAGAACTGGTGGGTCCATGGAGGTCTTAGCCCGCAGGGCTACAAAATATCATAACCTGAACCGACTGTTCTGGGCTGCGGAGGGCTCAGCCCACAGGGCCTTAGTGGGCTCAGCCCACTGGGAATGGACCGGCCTAGCCCCCTGGCTAGGAATAACCCATGCGAGGGGTCGTGTGACCCCTGCTTCTCGAATGGCACAAGGGAATTTAGGCTCATTATACTGCAACACCACTTGGAATCACCTAGCTGTCTGTGGGACCCACAGGGAGCGGGTCCCCCTACGCCATGGCTTAATGCCGTAAACTCCACCTGCAGCGCGTGACGGCATGCCGACCATCTGCCAATGTGGCCGAAAGAGGGTCGACAGACCCTTCAGTCCTCTATAGTGCTATGTAGCACCTCTATTCCACTATGGCCGGTGGTCGTCGACTGCCACCCTAGTCCACCTGCGCTGGTCACCGGTGGCGCATCGATGCTTTTTCCGTAGGACTCTCGCAATGCTCTGGAGCTCCATTTTCAATCCTATCTACACCTATAGGCCTCCTAGAATGTTTTCATCACAGTGCGATCCTCTAATTCTCATTCCCATCAAATTCAAAATTCAACCATGAAGAACATTGAAAAAAATGAAGGGGCATAGATTAGAAGCCTTGTTCATATCCTGTGCCCTCCGCATTAGCATCATATCAAGCGGTTAATAAAAAATTCATCACAAAGGTAAATTTAATCCCATTAAAAACATCTGTGATTCATCATGCATCAACTATGTTTCCACGAAATAATTCTCATGAATTTAGAAATAAACAACCACTACCTCATAATTGGAGGTTACATCGCAGTTGATGAAGAACACGAGTCCTCGCATGATGGAGCCGCCGATGTTCTTCGATCCTGGATCATTGTATTCCAACCACTCGTCCTTTGTCAAAGGATGATTTCGTGGTACATTTCAAGATGTTGCTCATAGCCTTTTCAAAAGCCCCAACCTATGCCTCAATTTAATAGAATGGATAAATTGGTTAACTCAACTAGAGATTAATGATGTTCATTAATTAATTAACCTATTTTTCTCTAAATAGTTGGGTTAAAATCCAAAGATTCAATCCATTAAATTGAATTAAAATCTATCATTCCCACCCCCACCTCTCAATATGAATAATGATAATAAAATAACAATTTTTAGGTTAAATTTTTATTTCATTAAAAGTCTCAAAAACTATATACTTCACCCAACCAACTGTGATCGAAGTTAATCCTCCCATAAGAAAATCCTGGCGATGTGGATTCAATGGTGCCCTCAAATTTTTAATCCGAGTACAGATTTAAAAGATAGAATATACCACCCAAATGTTTACTGAACGTACCTTAAAATGATCAAAAATCCATTGGGGCACACTGGGCCTCATAATCAAGGACTGTCAATTTTTGTAGACTCGTAATAATCCATAATAATTAAAATGAAATTTATATTGAATTTCAGGGTCGTTACATTCTCCCCACCTTAGGGAATTTTATCTAGGAAAGCTATAAAAAACTAAGTAAACAAATCGGGGTACTGGGCACAAATAAGAGCGTCCCGCTCCTAAATAATCTCCGGAAGATTCCTGTGCTACCAAAAAACTTGCACTAGAGGAATCAAACCCCAATGAAGGATCTTCCTTATTCGATCATCTATCTCTACCAGGAACTACACAAACCTCACCCCATTGTCAATGCCCATCTGTCCCCAGTCGATAACGTGCGATGGATCATGTACGTACCTCCTCATTTGCGACACACGGAAAACATTATGTACCATGTTCATCTATGGGGAAGGAGCTGAATGATCTGCCACTTCCCTTACTAGATAGGGGATTTAAAATGGTCTGATGAACCTCGGAGATAACTTTTCACCCCAGCCAAACCTCCATAAACCTCGTTAGGGAGTGACCAATAACATGACATGGTCTCCCTCCTCAAACTCCAAGGGTCTCTGTCTTCTTTCTGCATAAGAATTATGCCCGATCTGTGTATTCTTCATCCACACTTAGATGATCTTCACCATATCTATGGTAAATGGTACCAAATATAAACCCATAAGTGATGAATCCCTAGATTTTTCCAACTGAGTGGTGACCTGTAAGGTGGTCAGTATAGGGCCTCAAACAGAGCAATTCTGATTATGTATTGATAGTTGTTTTTGTATGTGAACTCCACTAGTGGTAGGTGGTCCTCCCAACATTGGAAAAAATCTTGGAAACATGCCCCAGGAATGTCCTCAAGTGTCTATATGGCCTGCTATGTCTGACCATGTGTCTGGGGATGGAAGGTGGTTCTCAAGCATAACTGAGTACTGAATATTTCCTATAATCCCTTCCCTAAATGGGATGTATAACGAGCATCGCTATCAGAGATGATCGTCATCGGAACCCCATGATGTCATACAATATTCTATACTTAGATGTCTCCCATGCCCTATTCTAATCTCTTCTCTCATATCGGTAAGAATTGGGCCAACTTGATGAGTCAGTCAATGATCACCCAGAAGGAATCGTGTATTCTGTACGTACGTGGTATCCCTATCACGATGTCCATGGAGATACAGTCCCTATTACACTAAAGTATCTCAAGTCACTGAGCTAATCCTATAGGTTCCCATTGCTCAAAATTCACATGCTTATATGTGAGGCATCATTATACGAACTTTGTCACTAATTTATACATCCATGCCCACCAGTACTGATGCTGGAGTTCCCTGTAAATCATCGCCAAACCAGGATGTACCGCCAAAGTGGATGTATGAAACTCCCTAAACACCTCCTCTAGAAGCATCACGGGTACCTTGGTTCATCCTCTAAAGATAAAAATGTGCTCCCCACCTTCAGAAAATCCATTAGGATTATGTTCGGAGGATATTTGAGCCCGTCGAGCCTCATAGTCTATGTCCCCAAGTTGTGCCTCCCTAACTCGATGATAATGTGGGGGAGTGATAGCGACAGACTGGAGGTAATATGTTCTATCGCTTTCCAAAAATGATATCTTAAACGTGGCTAGCTGCTCTATCTCCTCACTCAGAAACTATAGAAAGGACCTCCTGATGAGTGCATCTTCTACTACGTTCCCCTTCACAGGAGTGTAGACTATTTCAAATACATAGGCCTTGATGAACTCAAGACTTCATCGTTGTCTCAGGTTCATGTCCTTCTTTGAGAATATATACTTGAGAATGTTGTTATTAGAGAAAATAGTAAATCATTCACCAATCACGTAGTGTCCCCACATCTTCTATGCAAAGGCCACTACTGCGAACTCCTGGTCATGGGGAGCATAGTTATTATTGTGTTGTCTCAGCAGCAGTGATCCATTGGTGATAACATCTTGCTCTTTCATTAGGACACGTCCTAGTCTTGTCACTAATGTGACGCGGTAGACTACAACCTTAACACCCTCTTCCGGTAGCCTCATGATGGGGGAACTCTTCATTCTCTGCCTTAGCTCGTGAAAACTCTACGGACATATCTCCATCCATGCAAAGGGATGTCACTTAATTGTCAAAGTTGAAAATTGTATCAAAACATTGGAATATTCAGGTACGATACTGCAGTAGTATCCAACCAATTCTAAGAAAATACAGGCCTCAGTCACACTTCTGGGCGGCTCCCAAACAAGAACCGCCTCTATCTTCGTCGGATCCACAGCAACTCCAGCCTTGGATATAATGTGGCCCATGAAGTGGACATCCCATATGTATAACTAGAACATCAATATCTTTTCATAAGGCTGATGATATCGGAGTGTATCATAAACTATATGTAGGAATGTGGAATGCCCCTCCTCTAACACTGAGTATATCAAGATGTCATCAATGAAGAACACCACAAATTGGTCAAGGTATGCCTGGATGACCATATTCATGAGCTCCAAGAATACAGCTAGAGTGTTGGTCATGCTGAAGGGAATAACCAAGAACTCATAATAGTCATACTGACATCTTAAGGTTTTCTTCAATACGTCCAAATCTTGAACCCTTAGCTAATGATAACCTGACTTGTGGATTATCTTTGAAAAACACCGTGCTCCCTTTTGCAAGTTAAATAGTTCATCTATCCTCAAAAGAGGATACTTATTCTTCATGGTCACATGGTTCAGTTGATGATAGTCCGCAGAAACCCTCACACTCCCACATGCCTTATGGGAAAACAAAATTGAGGATTCCCATGGTGAATCATTGGGCCTTATGAGCCCCTTCTTCTACAAGTACTCCAACTATACCTGAAACTCATGAAGCTCTATGAGAGACATCTAATAAGCTGCTATAGATATCAGTGTCGTATCAGGGTGCAGTTCGATGTATAAGTATACCTCTCACCGAGGAGGTAGTCTCAGAACATCACCAAGAAATACATCAACATACTAACCCACCACTATAGGATAACTCGGACTCCTCGCATCATCTACTCTAGGGGTATGGAAAGCCAACAGATGAGTGATTGGTTGTAACCTCCCCTATGTATGTCCATCATGTGCTGCAAAGGTTTCCATCTCACTGGTGAAACAAAAGACTTAATTCCATCATTGTGGATCCACCGTACATTTTGCCTAAAATAGTCGATCTGGGAATGTACCGTGGATAACAAGTCCATAACCAAGATGACATTGTATGGCCTCGATGCTGCTAATAGGAGATCCAATTCGAATCTGTCACCTCTTAGAGTGACCTAACACTGCGTGCACTGGTGTGTAAACACTGAAAAATTTTTCGTAGGAGTATCTAATCCTATGGATCGAGCCAAAAGCTCCATCAGAATCTCCGAGCTCCGAAAGAGTGTCATGAAAATAAAAGAGTGACTGGGACCTGTGTCTTTAAAAAATAGAGCTATGGTGGAATGGACATATATTAAACTTATTATCATCTCTATTGTGCCATGGTCATTGGCCTCTGAAGCATGTAGTTGATATCACCCATGTCCACCTACTCCATGTGTTTTGGGTGGACCACCTATGGGTGGTGGAGGTAGAACCTCAATCCTTTGTCCACCACCTGTTGCATAACCTTCACCTCTCCCACGTCTTCCATCTTGCAGAACCCTTCACTCGAACGATATCCACAACCTGAGTGGTCCATCAGTCATCTGATGACCATATATGTAGGGAGTCTGAAATTCATGATCCATGTGTCCCTATCTGCGATAAGAATAACAGGTTATAGTCTTCAGAAGACCTCCTCTGCCTCGTGACCTCGGACCCTACATCCTGGGGTCATCCATCGGAAGGTCTGGACCACTTGGACCATTGTGTGATATACGTACTGTCTGCTACAGATGAATCTACTACCTTTCATCTAGTGGTGGATCTCACCATCAGTTACTACTCATCTAGGAATCCCTCCATAAATAACTTTCACTCAAGAACTCTATCCAATGTTAGGATATTGAGTGATATCATCAACACTATGATGTCCTACCAAAGTCCCTACTCAATGGTTTGGGCAATGAAGAATGGGTCTTGTACCTTGTCAGTGGAGTAGTGTGACAGGTCAGTGTATCGCTCCAAGTACTGGGGCACTAATAGGCTGCCTACTATAGGTGAAAAAGATCCAGGATACACACTAAGTGTATTTTCGTTGGTACAAACTCTGCCTAGAAGAGGGAATCAAATTCCAACTAGGAGAGTGTCGCATCCTCATGCATTTGGAGAGTCAGACTCCACCATCTCCCCGCTATGCCCCAGAAGAGGCTAGAATTTTGGATCATCATCTGATATGATGGGGTCTCAACTAATAGATAAACATATTCCAGAGCCTCTAGAAAGTCCCCAGTGGCCTGGGGATGTGTGTTGCCTCAAAACCTCAGAGGCTTCTATCATTGGAACCCATGCAACATGCTCAGTTGGCATGAATGGTCTACCAGGGGGATAGTGGAAACTACTGCCCTTCGAGTGTTACTGTTGTTAGTACTCCATCTGAAGGTGCCAACAGAGTAAGAGGGCCCTGCACTAATGCCTCGTTGCATTAGTGGTCCATCATCATGTACTCTCTCTAGAATCCAAGCTGGTTGTCTACGTGATGGCATCCTAAAAAAATAGGTTCACCACAATAAATAAGTTATATCTAATGTTCCAACTCAAAATAGATCAAAAGTAAAACATTTCCCAAACACACACAATTACTGATTTCATGCACCTAGTCCGAAATCAGAATATAATGTCCTGGTGTATGGAAACGTCAGTCACCACACCAAAACTGGACTCCATAAACTAAAAACCACACTCAAAACACGTAACAATATTGCTTCATTGGAAAGATCAGAGTTATAGTTTTTTTGGTAGAACCGACTCCTCTGATACCACTTTGTCACGACTGATCCCTCAAGGCATGGGCTATGACTACCTGAAACATACCATCTATAGGATATGGGTTAGGGACTAGCACTATAAAGGCTTATAACTAATATGGGAAGGAATTTCCTTTAATCCTATACAAACACACAGTCCGAAAACACAATAAGATGCAATCACAATGTAAAACTACGGTGGTAAAAGTCTGTATTGAATGTATAGAAGATGGAATACATGCCCAACTGAATGATACAACTACAACAGAATAGAGTACATTCCCTAAGATTTTCCACCAAGGACCCTACATGATGGGTAGGTACTTCTAATCTCTGAAGCTCTTCATGACAACCATCACTACCATCCACCGACAGCTGCTAGCTCCCTGAGTCTCATTCAAGGCTGCCTGTCATCTGCACAAGACACAACAAGGAGCGGGAGAAGCCTGTGATGGGTGAGTTTAATAATACTTAGTAGGCACCCCGAGACCCCTGAAATACTCTCCTAATTCCCCAATGGTAAACCAATTATCCTGATCTCATAAACAAAGAAATAAAGAAAAATACTCAACTAAATATATGTATAACTGAAGTATAGAAGTACAAATCATTAGTCATAAAGCTATATCATCGTATTATTTCAAGGGTTCTGCTACTGATCCACACAAGATCACATGGTGCTGATCCACACAGGATCTCTAGTTGATAATCCACAAATGATATACAGGCGCAGATCCACACATGAACTATAGGTCTTGATCCACATAGGATCTCTAGAATCTGATCCACACAAGATTGCTAGGTGCTGATTCACAAAGGATTACTATTCATTCTTTACGTCTCCACCAGCCACTGGACTCCCGTACATAGTATGTATGATTCTTGGAGGATCATATCCTCAAACCAGCGATCATATATCAAATTGTATAAAGTCCCATGAAAATGAATCCCAGTGATATGTCATGTCGTAAGGGTTTCAATGCAATAGACGACATGTCAATCAGACGCCCAGTCTATGTGTTATAGGCGTTTTATTACTGAGTCCCTGGTTGAATTCGAGTACGATCTATCCTAGACGCACTCCAATATTCTCAAAAATCCATGTGGAGGAACTCAAAAGGACTATATTTCACCAAGATTTACAACACCATAGGCGGCTTGTCAAAAAGATTTCTAGTTTGTAAGATACATATTTTTAATATTATATAGGTCGAAGAGGGTCCGAGTCTGGTCTGACTCGATCGGACCGACCCAACCCACCCATCATGGGGCTGACCCGACCTGGTTCGGATCAACCTGACCTAGTTTGGGTCCGACTCGGACCATCCCGAACCGGCTGGGCCCCGGACCGGCCCGGGCCAAACCGACTGGGCTGGACCACGGTAGGCTCGGCGCACTATGCAGCAGACCGGCCTGGCCTGCCGGCTGTGCTTGACCTGGCCTAGGGGTCGCGCGACTGCTCCTCTCGGAATGGATGAAAGAACCATTTGCGTATTTATGTTGCATTGCCATGTGGGACAACCTTACTATCTTTGGGAACTGCAAGGACAGGGTCCCCCTTCACCCTGATCTCAATTTGATGTCTCCACCTACGGCGCGCAACGACGTGCCAACCATCTGCAGAAACGACTGACTGAGAGTCATCCACCAATTCGGTCCGTGGAAGCACCATATGGAGCTGCTCTTCAACTATGGGTGGCAGTTTACGACCACTTCCCTCGCCAGCCGACGACGTTGCACCGGTGCCGCACATGCGCTTCTTCAACATTTCTCTGGTGACACTCTCGAGCTTCGTTTTCACTCCCGCCTATTCCTACGGGCCTCCCTAAATGTCAACATCTTAATGTGACCATCTGATTTGTGTTTCCATAAAATTAAAAAATCTCCCACAAAGAACATGAAAAAAAAATGATTGTGCGGAGGTTCCGAGACTTGTTCATAGCATGTGCTCTCCACGTTATCATCATATCTAGAGGTTAATAAAAAAATTCATCACAAAGGTTAATTTAATCTCATTCCAAACATCCATGGTTCAACATGCTTCAAGAATGTGGAAAAGAAACAATTCTCATGAATTTAGAAATAAATAACCCCTACCTCGTAATTCTAGGTGACGTTGTAGTTGTGGAAGAAGAAGACTCATCCCTTGATGAAGATATCAACATTCATCGATCCTGGATTGTTTCCATCCAAGATTCCATTTTCCATCGCTGGAATATGTCATGGGGCTTTACCATAGGTTCCACACAGTCATGTAAAAAACCCCAACCCAAGCCTCAGTTAAATAGAGCGGGAAAGGTGGTTGATGCAATGAGATATTAATGAGGTTCATTAATCAATGAATCTCTTAATCACTCAATAGTGTAGTTATAAACCCAAGTGTCAAAAAAATCAAATGTCTTGGAAAAGCATCGGTTCAACAACAGTATCTCAAGAAGAGGTAGGATAATAAAATAACAATTATTGATGTTATTGTATTATTTAATTAAAAGTAAAAAAACTATCTTCTAAACCCGACCAACTACGGTCGAAGATAGGTATCCCTTAACAGAATCATGGTGCTATGCATTCAATGGTGCCCACATATTTTTAATCTAATGACTGTTTCAAAAGATATAAGACATTTCCCACACGTTCACTGAATGTTCCATAAAAAAGGTCAAAAAATATATTCTGAGAACACTGGGCCTCAGAATAAAGCACCGTCAATTTTCACAGGATCATAATAATACAAAATAATATAAAATAATATTATATTGAATTTAAGGGTCATTACAGTGATACCTAGGAGGCATTAACTCTTGGTTTGTCTCTATCTGTTTTATCAATATCTAATGAGTGAGTTATTCCAAATGAGGATTATCTTGAAGCCTCAAGTGGAATCATAGTATGTATGCTTGGTTATGACCATAGATTAAAACATGGTATATATTATGAGTATTTATATGTTATTATTAATATTATATGATATCCCACAAAAAAGAACATATTATTAGTGAGATATATCCCTTTTATTCTTTATTTTTAGGTATTTTGGGATGTCCGACTAGATATGTTTATACTCATGCCAATGTGGGGTCTTCCCTGAAATTTCATGTCATAAATAGATGATAGAATATTCAATGGGGTCCTGAGAGTTGGAGAAGCTGTTTCATAATTTGGATATTTGGAATATAATTAGTTCATAAGTTTAATGTAGATAGAAATTCATTCTTGTAGGTTAGACTCTTTTAATTTTTTTGGTGGACTTTTATTTTTTCCATTCATTTACCATTCGTGTGTCATGATTTTTTGTGGGATTTAGTTATATTAATTAACCGTTGTATCATTTGTTTTTATTTTTTAATTATATTTTTATTTGGAGATTTGTGTGTGTGTATTGGTACATTACACTATAGAGTTCTTACTGGGTAATTTAACTAATCATCATTGGTTTCTAACACCTTCGGTATTGGAAGATTCCATGGATTGTCACACCGACCTACCACTAGCTAGGTGGACCTTTTGGGTCATGACATAGTGGTATTGGATGATGGGTCTATATTGGTACCAAATATTGCAGATAGAATATCTATGAGGTATGGTTTTTGAAATAATGATATTGTGTTATAATATCTCTTGTATAGAACTTAGTCCAGGGAAACTAGTGATGGTGTGATAGTTAGTATATCCATTCATCTTGACTGTGATAATTGATTTGTTGACTAGGAATATTTTTTTTCATTTATTGTATGTAATATATCTACACAGGCATCATATAAAAATGTGATTCGTTTTCCTTTTACATCTTGATTCAACGTCATAGAAATAATATTTGTATTTGGTAAAACATGACTAATTTTTTGGATGTCTCTGTGATGAAAATCAACTAGGATTCTATGGTAGAATAATGATGATGTTCTAACTAGTGATGCGTATACATTTTAGGAGTTTTTACATTAGATTGTTCTTTTTATGGTTTGATCGATCATTCCTCCACCTTTTAGAAACATATTGTCCCAATAGTAATGAAAAATAAAGTGAACACAGTGATTTGTTTTCATTGGTTCAATTGAATATACCCTTCGTGTTTTGGAGAGATCTATCCACCATGAAGTAGATGATTGGATCAAGGTATTTGGGTGACTTTATAACCTTGCTAGGTCCCATATATATCAGATTTTGGTTCTTGGATTGATAGTTCCCTATTTATTTCTTGGATTATTATGGTGTTCAGTTACTAAGATAAATAATGAAGAGAATCTTACTTGTTCATAGATAGAGAGTCTCTTCAGCAGGTACTTTTTCCTATGGAGTCTATGTAAAGTATGTGCCATGGAGCATCTGGAGCATTATTAGTGTTTTGTTTCGGTGAAATGTTATGACTTGAGGTTTAGTAATGTCTCATGATACTCGATGGATATGGTTTGTGACATGGTTTTTCAATTATGAATAATTTATTGTGGCCTTCATTAATTTATCCAAGTTGGAATTTTGTCAATTAATATTTCTACCTACACTAGAATATAAGAGTTCACCATGGATGTAGTTAGATTTTTAGATAAGGAAGAATTGATGGTTCTTTATATGAGTGAGAAACTTAGAATTGATACATCAGGGGATTGTTGAATATGTATGAAACAAGAATCCATGTAGGTGCGGTTTTTATAAAATCCACCTTAATATAGAGGGTATACCATTTAAGGTTCAAAGGATAGTCCAATCATGACGATGTTGATTTATTAGTACTACAATGATGGGAGATGGTATCCTACATGGGATCTTATAGACTAATGAAAAATAATCATGGATATAGTCAATGGACCACATTTATAGAAGCTTCTTCCATGGAAGGGATATCCCTAGTTATTAAAACACGGTAGATGAGTTCGGAGAAAATTATGTAGTGGCCATAATTTGGATCTTTTTCCACTATCACACCCAAGATTTCCAAGATAGACATGAGGAGATTGTGGTTAGTTATGAGGGTAGTTTTGTTATGTGAATGTTATATCCTAGAAAATTATGTAATGTTTCAATGTGTGAAATTTTCCTTCTCTACTTAAGTAAACGTATCATATACATAGGCATGAGACATTATTTTCCTTTCGCATTCATTATATGATATATAGAGATTCTAGTTTAGATTTTATGTTGACCCTTACATTTGGTGAAATTTACAGTTAGAGATTCAATGATATAATAGTTATTTTAGTAGTGTAAGATTATTGTTGGGCAAAATTATTTGAATGATGAGGCCATACAAATTTATTATAGTTATAGAGATGAAATCAGATGTTCATGCAAAAATTTACAACATTAGGATAATTATGTAGTGTTTCCAAGATGATTGGATTTGATTTCCTTCATCTGTGATAAGGGATGTCATAAATAATGGTATATTACCACATATTGGTGGAAACATATGATTATTCAGCAGATAAATTTTATTACCCTCAAGGAATAAGTTGTTATGAGCACTTAGCTTCCTATAGTGGTGGTGGTTTATGAGGACGTTTCCCATAAGCATCAATCAGGATTGCAGCTAAACTAGGATATGTATTTTTTTCATAGACATTTACCCCTCTAATACACCATTTTTTTATTTAATCACATTGATCAAACATATCGTTGATTCTGAAAAGTAAAGTTTTAAGATTCTTAAGGGGCCATCTTTGTCAGATCCTAGGTTCCCTTTTAGAATCCTTGTTGTTGTTCACTAAGGAGGATGGGATCATGATGTTATTTGTGGATTATCATTTCATTAATTATGTGACCAAAAAAATATGTATCCACTCGAAAAAAATCAATGTACTCTTCACCCTAATGAATGGGGGAAAAGGTTATCAATGATTGACAACTGGTTGAGCTATCCATTTCTATGAGTAGAAGATGAGGACATAATGATGATGAAATTCTAGTGGCTCTACGGTCACATAGAATATTTGTTAATTAATTTTGGATTGAATAATTTTTCAAGAGATTTTATGGGAAAAATGATCATAACATTTCACCGTTTATTATATTTGTTCATTGTATCCTCCATCGATGAAATCCATGTTGACTTGGCATTATAAAAAAAATAAGAGTCATGTTAGGGTGGTTCTTGGAATTACTATGAGAGAAAAAATTTTAACGGAATATATAAAATTTTTAATTATAGATTTTAGAGGAACAAATTTGTGAAATTTAATCCCAATAAATGGTTTGGAAGAAGACCCAACAATGGTTGATGTAGTGGTTCCTTGGGAACCACTCAAGAGAGTGACTCAGTACAAAATTTTCTTTTTATGGAAATTAACTATAAAAAGTTCATGATCCATTTTTCTTGGATTTTTATACCCATTACTACATTAACCTTAAAAGGGTAAATATTTGTGGATATTTAAGTGTTAGTATAATTTTATAAAGTTACTATGTTGGTTGAAAGGATCCCCCATATCGAGACTTCCAGTGGAGGGTGTTATGTATTAGTTGTTATATGAATAATCTAGGACTAATATTGGATAAAATGAGATGAAATAGTATGAAATGAACTCCTATGGGGAAAGGAAGCGGAGCCCCCATGAGAAAAATACATGACCGATGATCTAGAGCTGGTAGTTTTGTCTCCATGCAGAAGATGTGGAGACTGGACCTAATGGGTGTTCACTTTACCATTAATTAGGACCACAAAAGTCATAAGTGTATATTTTCATAGAAAGATAACCTCCTATCTATAGTTGTTATCACACCACATATATAGTGTGTTTTTGTGGTTCAACATGGAGATCTAGATTTAAATTCATGGTGTGTCATGATATCCTCTAGAAGTTCTCCTAATGGATTTTTTGAAGGTGGAGAGAATGTTAGTGTTTAACGTTGGAAGATGATGTTACTCTCGAAACTATGAGAGGATTTGTTGAGGGATTTATATACATCCTCATTAACAGTATGTCCAACAGTTTCTAACATGTACTAGTACATTAGGTGTTTGTTATGGTGTCCACAAATATATAGGTGAATCACATGGTATGTATCTCAATGATTCACATATCACTAGGTGAATGATGAACACATTGATTTACTAGGTTTGGATCAGCCAATTCATGACTAAGATTATAAGTGGGATGGTCTTTCCATTAAATCCATGATCAGGCTTTAAAATTGAGCTAGAGGAAATAATGTTATTTGGGTGATCCATGACTAAACAAAAATTAATCCAATTTTTTATCCATATGAGCATTGATTTCAATGAAGATAATATGAATCATTTAAATGTAGTATATATTCCCTCTTCCGAGAGTTCCCTCAAATATTTTTTAGACTATTGTGATCTATCCACATGGTGATTATAGAGAGGATTGTAGGAGGATTTTGATACTTTGATCTATTTGATCAAAACCATCCACTACAAGGTATATGGATAAACTAAGTAGAACCATAAGGTTATGAAGGAAATGTATCATGATTGCTTGTTGGAAAGTGGCTGTATTTTGGAGGATTTACAACCCTTATAAGAGTGTGTGTAAAAGTTCAGATACCACTCCACCATTTGTGTGAATTAAATATGGGCCATATATGGGAGACTATGTAGGTAACTATTGTTGCAGAATAAACTCATATATTCATGAATTATAAGGAAAGAGTTAGTGTGATAGAGAAATAATAAGATTTATATCATCTAAGACAAGATGAGGAAGGCTTCGAGGCATCATATGTATTATGATGACCAATGATAGAGGTCCTTAGAGTTTGAAAAGGGAGACTGTGTTTTTCTAAAGGTCTCACATCGAAAAGGATTGAATAGATTTGTATAAGGTAGAATGTTATCTATGAGATTCATTAAAATTTTCTAGATACTATGTGGTTTTAATGAGATGGTGTGTCACTTAGACATACCATCAAATTTTGACTGGGTACATGATGTTATCCCCTAATCATATTTATGGATTTTTTTTATAACTTTACACACATTATGAGCATAGGTGACCTATAAATTGATGATGGTAATACCATCATAGTGTAACCAATAGATATTGAGTATCACTGGGAGAAGATCATTTTTGGCCAATCGATTCAATTTTTATGTATCTTATGGTAGTATGAGAGTCTTCAGAAGAAATGTTGGGAGTAGAAGAACAAAATTATTGCTCTGTAACCTCTAATATTTTAGTATTATCTTCTCCATTTATGATGACAAGACATGATGTGGGGATAATATAATGAATATATTCTCACCCTATAAAACATTATAATATTTTAAGGAAATTTTTTAAAAATAGTTGTATAATAGGTGTGGGATTACATGTCTCGAGGAGCCTTAGTGTTTGTATAATAATAATAATATTAAATATATTATATCACACACCTACACAATGGTTTTATAAATTAATTAATTAAAAAATTATATTATTTTTATATGATTTTAAATGGAAATAACCATCTAAATATTCTTTTGTTAAAAATAGTGAATATTTCATTTTATTAATTAAAATGAGATTAAAATAGTTTAAAATGTTTTTAGAATAATTTATTTTAATTAATAAATCATGATTATAAGTTTTTCTATATGTAAAACATTTTATGGTAAAAAATATTTCTATCCATGGTTATTCATCGACTAGACATTGGTTGGTCAGCCATGAAGGCCTCCATGAGAACCTACTCTGACTAGCATGTGTTTGTGAGTATATGCAGAATGTAATTGTTGAGTTTGAACAATCATATTGGATGTATGTCCAAGAAATGACGAGAGAAGAATCTCTTTGGTGCTAGGTAGCATCTTTAGTGGTGTGGGTCCTCTAACCCCCTACAACTACACACCAAATAGAAATCCAATACATGAGTAATAAGTGAGAACAGATACCTGTATAACATATAATTTCAGATTTTTTTATGTGGAACTATTCATTTTTCATTTAAACACTGATATTCCTACAAAATGGCTTTGATCCCCCACTAAGATAGTTCAAGACACCACATTATAGACCTCTACCACTAATTTCCTCTTGAATTTGTTTTCACCCCTTATTAACACTAGGAAACTCCTTATCTAATAACCAAATTATCATCAGAAAATGTTATTCCCACTACAAATGTTGATTACAACCATGTATATCCTCAAATGTCTATTTTGACAAACCTATTCCAATTTTCAAAGGGGTTCATTCCATATATAGAAAATAGGCTTCCCTCCCATGAATAGAAACACAAGAGGGCTTGAAGAAGAACTAAACTCCACTACCACTACCACTCATCCATTTCATCATTGCTAACACATGACTACACCATCATGTAAGCCACACATGTAATGTGAAAGTCGATTCTTCCCCAAGATCATGCTACAAATAAAAAAACCCACTATTTATGTAGGAATATTAAATATTTCTATTCAAATTAAAATCATGATTTGATATTAATATTGTGAATAACTAAAGAAGTTAGCCGGGATTTTATGAAAAGGGTGACAAGTATTTCCACCTCTATAAATGGAGGGGGTTTCTAACTCTAAATAGGTGTTTGACATGGGTGAAGGTACCACTGCCCAAGGACCCCATTTTCTTCTATTTTAGGTTTATTTTTTAATTGTTTTTTATCTTATGAAATATTATTTTATTCTTTTCAAAATAAAATGATCATTATGATTCATTCAACTCAAATGTTTCTTTATTTTGTATTCTAATTTTTCTTCTCATCCATTTCTCCATTCAATCGATTGTTTTTTATTTTATTTTATTCATTCTTGTTTTTCTATTTTATCATTATCTCTATTAAATTATATATTACAATTCTTATTTATATTATATTTCCCTTATTACCTTATTCCCACCATTGTGATATCTTACCCTAATTTATGCAGGGATGCCCCAAGGCTAGGCCTAGGGGAGGTTATGTGTTCTTGATTCTATGCATAATTTCATAATATTATGTTTTATTTTATTAGTAGATGTGAGTGATATTTATGGGTGTGGTGCTTTTTATACAATGAATGTAACCAAATTATACTTTTATTATATTATTTTCACCTTGCCAATCTCGTTTATGGGACACAATATCTTCACATTGTGGAGTTGAGCAGTTAAATGGATGTAATGACATACGATGGGGTCATGTCTTGTATGGTTTCACACTCTCTATTGAGGGGTTCTATAAACCATGATTAAAAGAGGTGTTGGAATTTAGATATCATTGGAATTTTAAATTTCACAATCAATAAATAAAAATTAGTAGTTTATGAAATAGATCTCACTATTTATCTGTTAAACTAAACATTTAAAAAATAACAATAATAATGGAACCTAAAATAGAACCTAACTACTAAGTAATTTCATTTTAATTTATTAATAATTTCATTTAATTGTAATTTATAATTCCAATGGGATTAATTATTTTATAAGGTAATACAAAAAATATCATTACATTAATCAAATAATCAAAACTAAAAAACATGTAGTTATTTGGATAATTTGAATAAGTAATTAAAAAAATGTACAATTCTTTTTGTGAGATGACCCTAGTCATCCACTATAATGCACTAGGAAACAAATAGTTTTTTTCACACCTCATTATAGGGTTGTGTCAAAGTACTCAATATTTTAGGGGAGTTAATTATTATTATGTAATTTTTCATATAAAATTTTAAACAATTGTAAATTTTTCAACTACAAAAATATCAAAACCATTCCATGAAGTATTCAATATACTATTAATGCCTATATAATGACTCCCTACAGCTTCCAAAACAATATAAAATTGATATTGAGGATTAAAATAGTGTTGAGGTAAATGTACTTAATGATGAAATAGAATAGATATAAAAACTATAGAAAGGACAACTACACATGTACATGTATCCATAGAGAAACCTGAAACTGAACCATTTGATGTTCATCTAGATTTACCCAATTTCGTTATATACATCCATGAAGTTGAGGCCAATGACATGGAATATCAATAGGAAATCTTTTTGATGTACCAGATCCGTGATAGTCTGCTTGAGCTATACTGGATTAATGATAAGGAAGATATTTCGACTGATTTATGTGATGGTGGTCTACAAAATCAATACAACATCTGAAATAAGTATGTGTTACATTATGATCTCAAAATTCCTAACAAAATTTAATAACTATAACCATTGTATATATATTAATCAATGAAAGAAGACACCAACCATGTGGTAGAATTTGAGAAGAAGTTAGAGGATCTAGACCAGATAACTCTACTTGATTCAATCCATCTTCATGATGAACTTACAATTGAAGAGTATATTAAAGATGAAATAAATCTAAGAGATGATCTTATCATAAAGCACCTTTGATATTATTTTATTCAATCATAATTTATTATTATATCCATTTTTTAATTTTTTCGATTTATCCAGTCCAAATGTTTCCTTAAAGGAATATGATGAATTAATATATGCACCTTCATAGGAATACATCGATCTTACAACACTAATTCAACCTAAATAAAATGATATTCCAATGTAAATCAAATTGTATAAGCCCAAGGAGAATAAAATTGAGTCTACTCAAATTAGAAGGGATAATTATTATTTAAATTTAATATGATAATATTATTTCCAAATCAATACATTATAACAAGAAATTGTAAAATTATATTCGTGCATCCTATATTGGGGAATAAATGGACAAATAAGATGAGGGTTCATAACAAGAAACAAAGGAGTATGATCCGTACATCTTCTTATCCCCATAGTAAAACATATACCTAATTGGTAGGTCGATGGATCTAGTAAAAAATATACATGGATTATTCCTCAATAAAAAAGAAGATGTAGAGGCTAGAAAATTCCACATTTTGGGGATCAAATCCTATTAAATAAAACCACCAACTACTTGGGAATAATATATGGTACTAAAATTATAGATTCAATTAAAATTAAGGTCTCACATGAGTGATTACACAATGAATTATACTTTTATTTTCTTTATAGTAATTTTTATTTTAATTTCAATCATAGGATTAGTCTACCATTCAACCCCTTTCCACTAAATATTTTTTAAAATATATTCATATAATCCCTTTTCATAACTATTTGATTTTATTTTCTAGGAACGTCATGGAATAAGTAAGCCTCAAATAGCCAAGGAGGTGAGTATTCTAAACTTCATAGGACAATATGTTCACCTATATTGTTATAACTTTAAATTAATTTCAATTTTTGGATACTATATCTATTTTGCGCTTGAAATATACATTACATACACATTCATGTGTTAATTCAAAAAATTACCTATCAAGAAGACCAGAGATTCATTTAGATCCTTTTATAGGTTGATTAATGAGTCAATGATAATGATATTGAATGATTAAAATGGTGAATTTAATAATTGCAGTGAATAATGGACAATGAAACAAGGACACACGATTTGAGGAAATTAGTTGATTCATGTAAATGAGATTTAAATAAATCAGGATTTGAATGTTGTAAATTCATGTAAATTTATTTTTTATTTTTACTCATTCCCCATGTGACTATCTTAATTCTCATATCACAATACTGCGAGAATTGTTAGGTGAATTATTTCTAATTTTATCTTAAGAATTTTTCTTCTGTGATGTTGGGACACGCCACCTATAAAAAAAATAAATTAACTGTTTTTAATGTAAATTAATTTTCAATAAAAATTAATATTATTGAAGAATATTATAATAATAACTTATTATTGATACCACATTAAAAATTTTACTTGTTTATCCTGTAGATATAATTAACAACCTTAAAAGAGAGGAGCTACATTTCTTCCAATATTTTTCAATTTTTAACCTCATCATAGTATTTTGATGACATTTTATGTAGATGTGTTGGGGTGAGGAAATTAAAACGGAAAGGGATGAAATTTCTATTAAGGAAAACATATGGGGGTACTAATCATGGGTTTTGAGATAGGATGTTGATTAATTCATTTTTCATTATTTTTTTTATTTCTTGAAAAAATGAAAAAATATGAATGCGATGTGACCTACATGAATAAAAAATCACCATTAATAGAAAGTGTATTTCTATATTATGTGGGATGTGAGGTTTATTACAATAATGAAATTCAAAAGTTTAAAAAATGAAAAAAGATATTTAAAAAAAGAATAAATGTTTAGAAAAATTTAGTGATATCATTCAATGTTATTTCATATTTCATTAAATTTCAATGACTTTATGAAGTAAAAGTTGTTAAAATTTGAATTTTAAAATTTAATAGAACTTTTAATTTTTATATCATGATTTAATCAATTAGATATAAGCCTATCCTTTAGAATTAATTTTTAAAACAAGATTCTTCAAAACATCATGCCCCAGAGTCAATTAAACCACTATTAAATTTCCTAAATATTTAATTTTCCTTTTGTCTTTATAATGTTGATAAAATCAGTTATTTGATATTCATATGGATAAGGATCATGTTCTCATGATAATAACATAAATTAAAACGAATTATATTATGGGTGATGATAGAAAAGATAAAGCAATGGGAAATATTTATTTGTCATAATGAATTATAATAAATTTAGAAACATTATATATCGAAAGAAAATATTGATAAATTTTCAATGGGATAATGTAATATGATTGGATTGATTGATTTTTTTTATAAGTGGAAATAATGCATTGATATTTTATGTAGATTTGTAAAATATTTATATAAAATTGTCAAAGCTTTTATTTTATTACTTTTGAATATTTATATTTTGGTATAATTGGTTATCTATTTAATTCAATGTTGAGATATCATGTTTGAAGAAAATAATAGTTTTAATGTTTGTGGCATTTTGAACACTAAAATTTTGATTCAATTATTATAAAAAATACTATTCCTTTACAATTATTTGAGATATAAGTAAGCATGTAATTATTTATTTATCAAAAATAAGAGAAATTTAAATTAAATGATATAAATGAGTTTAAAAATGATTTAATGTTTTTTAATGTATTATTTATATTAAGAAACTTTTATTTTCATTGTTTAGATTTTTAACATTTTGAGGTAAATAAATTGGGCTACCCTTGAGATAAACCACCACTAGAAAAAGGTCATATGGACAATAAGAGTAGATGGAGATCCTACCTAGGTTAGTAGGTGTGCATGATTCCATTTGGAATAGATGATTATTGTGTCCACAATATTGTGGGTCACAAGTTTATATGATTCTAAGAAGATTGTATCACTGGCATGGGGTGGCACTGATGATATTAGGGGTCCTCTGACCCACATATATCATCACTGCTGATCAAAAGCCACAACTTAGGTAATAAATGAGCACCGAGACTTGTATCACTTCTATTGCTGCATGAGTTATAAAATCTTATTGTTATTTTTTAATTTAAATATCATCATTACAACTCAATGGATGTTCTCCCATCTCCTAGATATTTACTGATCCCATATTTTCGACCATATCTCTTGATTTCCACTTTATTTCACTGCCACCACATGTGCATGCCATGAAATACCATAGATGGTACACTAGAATGATCCAAATCAAGTCATTGGCCACATAAAAAGGATGTTTACCACTATAGATGACCTTGAAATATTTTTTAACCACCATATTTTCATTTTTGAAGGGCCTAACACCATACTTGATAAATTCAGCTTCTTCCTAATACTATAAATGACAAATAGATTACGGAAGAGTTGAACACCACTACCATTTCACCACTATAGTTCCACCACTTCATCCATGTGCCAAAAACACCATACAAGTCATACATTTAATTTGATGGCCCATGATTCCCATGGACAAAAAATCCATTATCTATTGGAGACGTCTGAATATTTTTATTATAAATGAAATCAAATTTTGAACATAATATTTTCCCTAACTCAAGAAGTTAATGAGAATTTTTAAAACCAAGGGATAAGAATTTCACCCTCTATAAATAGATTAGTTTTTGCAATAAAAGTGGTGTTTAAAATGGAAGAAGGAGCCACTTCTATGGGATCTTGACTTCTTCATTTTTATGTTACATTGATTTTTAATTTAAATTATTTAAATTAAATTATTTAATATTATTTTTTTATAATAAGATAATAATTCTCTTTCTTTTAACAATAATTGTTTTCAATACTGTGTGTTCTACTAATACAACTTCATCTTGTTACCATTATACTATTCTCCATGGATTGCATTATTTTTATTTCCTTTTATTTTCACATTTTATTTTATGTTGTTTGTTATTTTTATCTATTCTATTCTCAAATAATCATTTTTTTATTTTATATCTCTTATACCCTTATTCTAATAATTGTGAAATTATACCAAATATTTTGCGGATTTTTCCCGAGGATTGGTCTAGGTGGAGGTTTGGTGTTCTTGAATTATAATCATATGTTATTAATGTTTTATTTTATATTCAGGGTAGATGTCATTGATAAGGATGGGTGTGTCTATTTTCCACAACTACATTAAACCTAATTCCACTTCTATTGTTTTATTTTTTTCCATCCATTATGTTAGACATAATCACATTAAAATGTGGAGTTGAGATGTTAAGTGGATGAAATTACATACAATATTGCATGTACCTGGAGTGTATCATATTATCAAATTATGTGATCCATAAATAATAATTAATGTAGGATTTTTAGTTTATTTTTATTGGAATCTTTTCACAATAATATATATAAGATTATTATTTCATGAATGAGATCTCATGATTGAGCTATCAATCAAATATTTAAATGAATCATGAAATATAATGATGGAAGCGAAAACTGAACCTAAATCCTATGTACTCATTTTCTAATATCATTCAATTTTTAATTTAATGGTAACTTCATATTCTATTTCTTTTCATTATTTTTGAAAATCATCAAAACCCAAAAATATCATTAAAATATTAAAAGAATATAAATAATAAGAAAAATTAGTACTTATGAGACATTGAATTAGTAAGTAGACAGTTGAAAATCTCTTAATGTGATATAAACCTAGAAAGCCACTATGATGTACTAGGAAACAATTATAAATTTCTTTTTTCGTGCCCCATGAAAGGAATGTTCCACACAAGAATTGTTTTTTAATTTATAAAAGAACTAAATATAGTTTCATATATTGTAATTATATGAAATATATTAATTAAGGAATGTATGGTTTATCCCAGGAACAAAATAATCTTTTTCTGTGTCAGGGGTTATGAATAAATGTGGTCACATGGGAAATAAAAAATAAAAACTATATAAATATATATGTTAAACATTTTTTGAATTAATTCCTCTATAATTTAAACAAAGTTATTGAAAAATGGTGGGTTATATATATAAATCTAGGGATTTGAGAGAATCATGGTGATGATCGTTGGAAATTGAAGAAATATGATAGAAAAACTATTGGTAATGAAGAGTTCATCTATTCTAATGATGTTATTATATCTCACCAATGACAATTATAAAAAAATTTGCAACCAAGGATAATTTAAATATCATGTTAGGTCTATTTTTATGTTTTTTAATCCTTGTTTTATTTATCCCAAGTATATCATGAATCAATACTCCCAAAAAATTGATTTTCAAGATGATTATTATTATACATGTATTTTTTGTCTTTATATAATTATGAATATACATGTAATTACTCATTGTTTATTCACATTTAAATTCTTCCACACATAAATTTATTGAGGCCATCCTACTCATTGGATGAGAGTTTGAAATAATATTTTTTTTTGAATTTCCTGCTCATTCTTCAGGAATTCAATGTCACTATTTTTTATGACTGATAGTTTGATAAAAACCTTGAAATTGATGATTTTACAATTTACCTTTGGCGCAATATATCATTTCCATGAGTTATAGTATTGGATTAATGATACAATCAATATGTAATGAAGATAATGGGTTATGAGGTATAAATCAGATGACTTTTTATCATTGATAATTGAAATTCAGATGACACGGTTCTACAAGTGGTAATTATCAAGTGCATAGTGGTCAAAATCTTGCCAGTTTCAATGAATCAAATTTGGTATACCTCATATACATTTTCCATTGTTGTGTTATATAGTGGATCAATAAAAGGAAACAATGAATGTGAAGAACCATCATATTGTTTTTGGATTTCATAAAAAGACTAACATACATAGTTTATTTTATAGAAGAACACACACTAGGTAGAACGTCTTTACATTGAATAAGGTTTACCATCATAGAATAGTACCAAATAATGTGTTGCATGTCACATAATGTGTGACCATAGCCGTTATCCCGACATGTAAAACTAGTTACATGGGTATAGACACATCTTGGTACTTGAGAACATACACAATGATGTACAAAGTCATGTCAAATTTTCACAATCACATGAAGGTTACATGGGAATGGCATGAGTACTCTGTAATGACTAGGTACATGATCACATAATGTGTAAAGAGTATTGAAAATATTACACTGGAATGGGATGAAGAACACAAACATAAACATGGTTAAATATACTTTTATAGGGTCACACATTTTATCTAGATAAGAAACACTAGCTACATGGGTATAGATATTTTCTACTACATGGGAACATACACAATGAGGTACAAAGTCATGTAAAATGTTTATAAGCATATGCAGGTAATATTGGAATGACTTGGGCACTCAGAAATGACTAGGTAAATGATCACATAATGTGTACATAAGAAATAAAAAATTACACTACAATGGGATGAAGAACACAAACATAAACATGGTTATATATACCCATATAGGGTCACATATTGTATTCCATATATATGATGTGTTCCCCTTCAACAGTAGGTTGGAAAAAAGATTCTACATAGTATATAAGAGTATGTGTATTGTTTGTACCCAATTTTCATCATTATAATTGTATAGTGAGGTATCCCATCCTATGTATAGAATGAGTGATCCACTCTATACGTTAATCCATGACAGTTTCATGTATCCCCCCATGTGGACGAGGGTGTGATCCAATATCAATTATCCATAAATTACAAAGGGTATTTTATTATAGACTATAGGGGAATGTGATCCTCATCATTATGGGTTAATATGGATAGTTTTCAGAATTCCCCATAGTCCATGGGTGTAATCCCATACATATTGATCAAGATATTATGACTACCACCATGCACTTCGTCATGGTGAGACCCAAAGAGTGTGACCTCTCTTATAACCACAATCACTGGTAGAATAACTAAATGAGTGAGTTCTACTATGAAATAATTACCTATAATCGTCAAGAGAAATAATTATATGAAATATGTTTTGGGTCATTACTATGATACATGGTGTATATCTTGATTATATGTAACGCCCCGACCCCAGCTGCCCAGAGTCGGTGCATTACTTCGTAACATTGGCATGATCACAAGAAAGATCAAATCTCGAAAGACCGATTGGTTTAGTAGCCTTGGAAACACTAGATATATTCATAAGTTTTACATTACATCATAAAATGAAAAACTACTACAACAAAATAATGTTTCCACAATCCACACTATTAACCCTCATAAAATCCCTGCAGGTCATTCATAACTTACTTCTTCACATCCTGGGAAAAATAAAACATAGAAAAGGGGTGAGCTCAAATGCCCAGTAAGGATAACAATATAGAGGAAACTTTCATAAATAAGAATAAACATTTAAGGCAATGTATAACTAAAACAAAAGCCTTTTAAATATGAACTTTCAACATGGTATGGCATAAATAAACTGAAATAATGTCATTTACTTATTCACATGGATATTCTACTAATCGAATAATCACATGCAAAAATCAATAACCACTTTCATAATGTTGGAATGCATAATGCCAGACTATCATAACCACATAGCCAAGGCCTCGTGCCAAGACTACAAATAAGATTTTGTCAAGGCCTTGTGCCAAGACACTAGTTTGTCTCATGAGACCTACCGATGCATCGAGGAGCTATAGCGGGCTCCACCCGTCACTTACTAAGTCCAATGAATTCCCATATGAAAAGGTTTAAACATAACATAAACATTCGTATTAAAACTAGCATACAAAATGTCAATAATTTCACCATAAACTATGAATGGTATAAAAATAGCACATCCACAGTCAAAAATATCACAAAACCTTCAATACAATATAGAAGTTTTGTATCACAATAGATCAAATTCAAATAAGCATAAAATCCATCAAAGGATGTTGACATAGATGAAATCAAAATTCTTTTTAAAGAAATATCTCCTTTTATTTTGAAATCATTTAAGATCCATATAAAATAAAACATTTTCATTGAAAATATTCTTATAAGCTTGTAAGGAAAGCTTTGAAGATTTTATAACGGCGTAAAATAACCGCACCCGCCGTATAAGTTAAAAAAACATTCTTACCTCAATTCTGTCGAAAAGGTTAAAAAGGACCTTGTTTTGAAAACGACCGAAAGATTCCTTTATAAACCACTTATAAAAGTCAAAAAGGGTATAAATGACTTTAACTCATATTCTAGTAAATCGTAAAAATGTTTTGAAATGCATTTTTAAGAAACATGGATGTGGATGATAAAGAGATCCCAGTAGATTATTACGTATAAACAACCTTGGATAATGAAGAAGTTGTAAAGTAACCCCTTACCTTGTACTTTTCCTTTGTTGGGGTAGGTTAACCTCCTGTATAATGGTGAAATAGTTGTTATTAAATTATACAAGAATCATATATAATAATATGATATCATATATGATCTTTTAACATTGATTTGTTAATAATATCTTAGAATTATCGTCGTTTCGGGAGTTAACTTACTCATTTTCTTTTATATGTTTTGTTACATAAGCCATGGTTGTTGTATATTTTTCATATCCAGAATTATATCTAGTCCTTAAACATCATTTTTAAATCAACAAATGATAATTATACTTGAATGGATACGATGGAGAATGAATCTCATCGCGTTCGTGGAGACGGTAGTCCGTACGTACGCACGAGCGACAATATCAATCTTTTGATATTAAAATAATATATAAATGGATGGTATATCATATATAAAGAATAATTAACATGTTATATTTATTATTTACATGAGTTACACATCATTATTATACCCATCCAAATAATATTATATTGAATAACAATTACACCACGACGTGGAGACGATAGTCCGTACGTACGCACGTATGGTGACATGTTATTCAAAGGGTGGATAGAATACTGAATATGGTTGTACCATATTTATAATAACATCACAGTATATGTGAGATACTGGAGTTATTATTTTAGAATGGTAAGAACAAAGGAAGAATAAGTGGAAGAAGAAATGAACTTGGAGAAGGGTGGTGAAATCATTACCTCTTCTTCGGGTTCTTCCTTTTGATTTGATCAAAAGGGCTCCTTAGGTTGGCTTTCTGATCAATCTAAGGCCTCTAGGATGTAGTGAGGGATGTTGGGAGAGTATTTGGTCCGAGTTTGGCCGAACCAAAAGGCTTGGAAGGTGTGAAGAAATGGGAAGGAGGAGTGCCCTTTTATAAGAGGGGTGAGGGGTACCTTTGGAAAATCTAGAAATATTAATTTATAATAAATTCATATTCGGTTTCCAATGGCTCCAAAGTTGACTATTCAAAGGCTAAGGTGGGGATAGGTCGAAAACCACTCAACCAATAGAATTTAGACAGGTTTGGGTACTTATATTAACCTTATCTTTAAGTATTAACTCTAAGTTAATTAGTTTCACTTTTACAATGTCTCTTTGTATTTTTATATAATATGGTTAATAAACTTACTATATACATCCAAGAGACCCCCAAGTGGTCCATTAATGATGAACCTATCATGATATAAGTCTCTTGGCCGAACCTTAGATTTTTAGGAATTTAATATCAATTAATAATATAATATTTGTTTTAAGAACTCTTTTATGTCAATTTTGACACTATTCAATAGTTGATTTTTGTGAAACTCATAACAGATTGATTACTTAGAAAAAAGTAAATTAAATCAATCCTAATATATCATATTATCCTATAAAATTATTTTAATTCATTAAAAGTTTCATATTATATTTGTTTGGGTATTTATAATATCAATTATTTTAATTGTTCACTATTATAGTAATTACTGCATCATCATTGTGTCATAAATAAAATAAATTATTTAATGTCTAAAAATTATAAATAAAATATCATTATGTAGGAAATCGTTTTAGATTTCTAATGAATATTTATAATCTAAAATCCAACTTATATAACCCTATGTAACAATTGTTTTTCTAAAAGATATATGCTTGTGTCATTTTTGTATTCATTTTGACTTAATTAAAATAAAGTGTCATTATCACTTACAAGTGGATCCATGGGGTCCCAAAATAGACCCAAAGATTCCCATGGTCGACCATTTATCAACCAATAGGGTTAAGACACGTTTTAGGGTAATTTAGTATTATTATAATATTATTTTTTAACCCTTATTTACCGGATTTACCCTTAACCATGGTAAATAAAATATTTACCGCAGTAATTATTCAAAATGTCTAAAAATAAAAGTTACCTATTTACACAATTTGAACATCCTGATTCCAAATATGGAATCCATTTTCCTAAATTCAAAACACATAAGTGGCAGAAATTAATTTAAAATTAATTCCCGCTGTCAAAACAAAAAGCGTGTTTTTAAGAGATAATAACTATCAAAAGATTGACACTCGTTTATGTTCCGTTTAATTGTAAAATTATGTCCAATGACCAAAATTATATTAAATGGTAAAAATATATTCTAAATATACTTTAAAACCACTCAAATTCATAATTTATCACTATTAATTATTTTGATTAAAAAAAGTTGTTTTTAATAAAAACTTAGTAATTTTCACTATTCATCAAAATATGAAAGTTATCCGAAATGTACCAAAATTTCACCTTAGGCTAAATTCGATATTCCGAATCCAAAAATGAAGTCCATTTTCAAATATATAATTTTAAAAAGTATGTATTACTATTCATAACGTCTAGTTTGATTGGTTGTGGTGTGTGTTAAAACTCAAGGTTGCGTACAACACACGCTACTGTATTATTCAAAGAAAGTGTACCGTGGAAGCTTGGGATGTTTCATTTTAAATTTTTGATGTCCCCATTTAGTCAAAAAGTTTAAAATATTGTATTTAAAAAGGGTTCACTATTAAAAGTTGATAAAAGTGCAATACTAAAAATGAATTTGTTCTTGCATTATATCTAAGAAACTCATAATATGGATTCTAAAATTATAAGGATTATATAAAGTTTAAAATTTAGATAATAATATTCATAACCTCTTTTGAATGGATTTTTTTTTGTAATTCATGGTGTGATTGAACTCAGTGTTGCGTGTAGTGCAAGTTATTGAATTATTTTGAAGAAATAACACACTATGAAATCTTGGGGTGTTACATTCTCCCCTCCTTCAATAAATTGCGTCCTCACAATTTGAAATTGTTCTTCAAAAATAAAAGGTTGAAAATAGAAAATATATTTGTGGGAAAACCCACATCGGAAATTGGGTTACTAAAATTTAGTCTTAATATGAGGAAAAGAGAAATGAAAGGGTCACCACCAAATTATGATCTTGATTAGGAGAACATTGGTGGAAATTAGAGACATATAATTGGAGGAAAAACGTAAATATTTATAGGTAGTGATTGAGGTCATCAATCACAAAAAGTATAAAATTGAGGTCCTTAAACTCATCAATCTATGATGATTTGAAGTACCATCGGTTCAACAAAATATAGGGTATTGGGATAACACATTTTTGACGTTTCAAAATATCTTAGTTGAAATCCCACATCGAAAAATGAATTAATGAGGCCTCTATTTAAAAATAAAGAGTGGAAAGTATGAAGATTACCGAAAATAACACATACTAGGGTTCTATGTAGGAAAATATGGATATGGAGGAGAAATATAACCATCAATTATCTGATGGAGAGTGGTAGAGAACATGGCTATGAAAAGGCCAACAATCCCAAAGCCATAAATTAGTGATGATTTAAGGTACCATCTAGGGATACATTTTTGTTCTAAGTTTCTTTTTATTAATGTTGAGGAATTTATTTATGAGATTGGCTAAGATCATAAGGAGATATACTTACTTTATAATCAGAGTTTTATCCATTAATAAGTTTCTACCACCAACTCATCTTTCACTCTAAAAGATAATAGAATGTAATTTTTTATTTATTTATACTATTCGTACAGGGTTCCAAAATAAATGAATTTATAATTTATCTACCAGATCTTTAAAAAAACAACATTATTTAATCCAGGACATCTCATGGGCCAGTGGTAGGTGATACACCCTTGTCACCCTTCAGTTGCGGGTTCAAGTCTCGCAGCCTTGCCGGACGCGACGAGTTACCGCCCACCCTCCGGGTTTTCCTTTTATGGTAATCCAAAATAATCCAAACTAGAACTATCCAAAATACTTCTGTCCAAACTCACAGTCCAACATTTATAAAGAAGGTAAACATAATATAGATCCTTTTTACCCCGCAATAGCATATGAATACCTTCATCTTGTATTCTTTTAATAAACTGAAACATCTTGAATTACCATATTCCTTATTGATTACATTCATGCTCCCCTATTCCATATAGAATGCTGGATATACTTCATTAATCCAAAAATGTTTTAAACCTCAACAATAATGGAATATACAGATCATTAATCAGTTCCAAGGTAGTCAAGAATATCCAATATAATTTATCCAAAACAATCATGTATTATTCCAAAATCACTAGCTCGGTATCAGAACTATATTATGGTTTATCATTCTCTCAACCATATATTTTCCAAAAATTTATCCTGCTGTTGAGTCACTTTTCTTTGTTTCACACAATCTCAAGTCCTTAATGAAATAGTACTGCAGTACAATCCTTATATACTCTATAATTATTATAACAAATACATTGTTGATACAACACTCAATTGACATAATCAACATAAGAACTCTAATCACTCCTCTTCATCTGTGGTAGTATCATAACATGATTATTATCCAATAACATCATTTGCGGCATAGTCTGATGACTGGGACATAGGTTCGCGTAGTGTCCAAACTCCTTGCAAATGAAGCATTGTACATTTGAAACCATTTTCTTACCCTTGCAGTCACGTACTTTGTGCCCTTTTCCTCCACACTTATAACAAACTCCCATTCCTTTCAGGCAAGTTCCAGGGTGTTTCTTTCCACAATTACCACATACGGGAAAATTATTCTTTTCCCTCTTCCCTTTATCCATCTTTCTCTCTTCCATCCTTTTCTTCTCTTGCTTCCCTTCAAAGCCATAGGACTCAGTAAACTCTTTACTTAACTTATCAACACATGATATTATTTCTTCATATGATGATAATACATGGGAGACTATTTCTCTTATAAATTCTAGCTTAAGACCATGAAAGATATGATCCTTCCTTCTCTTTGGATCATGTGCATTTCTGGAGTTCTCATTCCTTCTACTGGGCGCCATTTCTAAACAATGGAATACACTAGATCAGTTCATGAATCAAAATACATAATCCCATACTTATAAAACACTTAACATAAATTGAACTATTTATGGATATAATCCATAATCATAAGAATGTTTTCTTTGAGGAAGTATATACTCATAATCCCTTCAAAATGATTTGTAAAGAAAATGAGAGTTATCCTAAGCATATCCCCCGGGAGTGTCGTAACCAAGAGTGCAGCAAGGCCCGTTGTCGTGCACCAGTTCCCGTTCGAGTCTAGCTCAAAGCGGTGTTTTCGGGTTTTACCCCTAGGTACATCTGTGCCAGAGCCGCCTCTACCTGCTCGTATCCAGACAGGGATGTATTTCTTGGAAAACTCACAAAATCTCTACAATACCAAAATTCTAGGAAGTTCTTCTATACTAATCCTCAAAGTTCATCTTAGGTCTACGTGCTCTAATCAGAGTTTATCTAAATCTAGTTTCCAAGGTTTGTACTAAACTTCCTCTGATACCAACTGTAACGCCCCGACCCCAGCTGCCCAGAGTCGGTGCATTACTTCGTAACATTGGCATGATCACAAGAAAGATCAAATCTCGAAAGACCGATTGGTTTAGTAGCCTTGGAAACACTAGATATATTCATAAGTTTTACATTACATCATAAAATGAAAAACTACTACAACAACATAATGTTTCCACAATCCACACTATTATCCCCTCATAAAATCCCTGCAGGTCATTCATAACTCACTTCTTCACATCCTGGGAAAAATAAAACATAGAAAAGGGGTGAGCTCAAATGCCCAGTAAGGATAACAATATAGCGGAAACTTTCATAAATAAGAATAAACATTTAAGGCAATGTATAACTAAAACAAAAGCCTTTTAAATATGAACTTTCAACATGGTATGGCATAAATAAAATGAAATAATGCCATTTACTTATTCACATGGATATTCTACTAATCGAATAATCACATGTAGAAATCAATAACCACTTTCATAATGTTGGAATGCATAATGCCAGACTATCATAACCACATAGCCAAGGCCTCGTGCCAAGACTACAAATAAGATTTTGTCAAGGCCTTGTGCCAAGACACTAGTTTGTCTCATGAGACCTACCGATGCATCGAGGAGCTATAGCGGGCTCCACCCGTCACTTACTAAGTCCAATGCATTCCCATATGAAAAGGTTTAAACATAACATAAACATTCGTATTAAAACTAGCATACGAAATGTCAATAATTTCACCATAAACTATGAATGGTATAAAAATAGCACATCCACAGTCAAACATATCACAAAACCTTCAATACAATATAGAAGTTTTGTATCACAATAGATCAAATTCAAATAAGCGTAAAATCCATCAAAGGATGTTGACATAGATGAAATCAAAATTCTTTTTAAAGAAATATCTCCTTTTATTTTGAAATCATTTAAGATCCATATAAAATAAAACATTTTCATTGAAAATATTCTTATAAGCTTGTAAGGAAAGCTTTGAAGATTTTATAACGGCGTAAAATAACCGCACCCGCCGTATAAGTTAAAAAAAACATTCTTACCTCAATTCTGTCGAAAAGGTTAAAAAGGACCTTGTTTTGAAAACGACCGAAAGATTCCTTTATAAACCACTTATAAAAGTCAAAAAGGGTATAAATGACTTTAATTCATATTCTAGTAAATAGTAAAAATGTTTTGAAATGCATTTTTAAGAAACATGGATGTAGATGATAAAGAGATCCCAGTAGATTATTACGTATAAACAACCTTGGATAATGAAGAGGTTGTAAAGTAAACCCTTACCTTGTTCTTTTCCTTGGTTGGGGTAGGTTAACCTCCTGTATAATGGTGAAATAGTTGTTATTAAATTATACAAGAATCATATATAATAATATGATATCATATATGATCTTTTAACATTGATTTGTTAATAATATCTTAGAATTATCGTCGTTTCGGGAGTTAACTTACTCATTTTCTTCTATATGTTTTGTTACATAAGCCATGGTTGTTGTATCTTATTCATATCCAGAATGATATCTAGTCCTTAAACATCATTTTTAAATCAACAAATGATAATTATACTTGAATGGATACGATGGAGAATGAATCTCATCGCGTTCGTGGAGACGGTAGTCCGTACGTACGCACGAGCGACAATATCATTCTTTTGATATTAAAATAATATATAAATGGATGGTATATCATATATACAGAATCACTAAAATGTTATATTTATTATTTACATGAGTTACACATCATTATTATACCCATCCAAATAATATTATATTGAATAACAATTACACCACGACGTGGAGACGGTAGTCCGTACGTACGCACGTATGGTGACATGTTATTCAAAGGGTGGATAGAATACTGAATATGGTTGTACCATATTTATAATAACATCACAGTATATGTTAGATACTGGAGTTATTATTTTAGAATGGTAAGAACAAAGGAAGAATAAGTGGAAGAAGAAATGAACTTGGAGAAGGGTGGTGAAATCATTACGTCTTCTTCGGGTTCTTCCTTTTGATTTGATCAAAAGGGCTCCTTAAGTTGGATTTCTGATCAATATAAGGCCTCTAGGATGTAGTGAGGGATGTTGGGAGAGTATT
The DNA here is from genome assembly GCA_963277665.1 of Viscum album. Classification (NCBI taxonomy): domain Eukaryota; kingdom Viridiplantae; phylum Streptophyta; class Magnoliopsida; order Santalales; family Viscaceae; genus Viscum; species Viscum album. The sequence continues at coordinate 287,105,383 of OY728139.1, forward strand.
TGGGCCGAGTTTGGCCGAACCAAAAGGCTTGGAAGGTGTGAAGAAATGGGAAGGAGGAGTGCCCTTTTATAAGAGGGGTGAGGGGTACCTTTGGAAAATCTAGAAATATTAATTTATAATAAATTCATATTCGGTTTCCAATGTCTCCAAAGTTGACTATTAAAAGGATAATGTGGGGATAGGTCGAAAACCACTCAACCAATAGAATTTAGACAGGTTTGGGTACTTATATTAACCTTATCTTTAAGTATTAACTCTAAGTTAATTAGTTTCACTTTTACAATGTCTCTTTGTATTTTTATATAATATGGTTAATAAACTTACTATATACATCCACGCGACCCCCAAGTGGTCCATTAATGATGAACCTATCATGATATAAGTCTCTTGGCCGAACCTTAGATTTTTAGGAATTTAATATCAATTAATAATATAATATTTGTTTTAAGAACTCTTTTATGTCAATTTTGACACTATTCAATAGTTGATTTTTGTGAAACTCATAACAGATTGATTACTTAGAACAAAGTCAATTAAATCAATCCTAATATATCATATTATCCTAGAAAATTAGTTTAATTCATTAAAAGTTTCATATTATATTTTTTTTGGTATTTATAATATCAATTATTTTAATTTTTCACTATTATAGTAATTACTGCACCATAATTGTGTCATAAATAAAATAAATTATTTAATGTCTAAAAATTATAAATAAAATATTATTATGTAGGAAATCTTTTTATCTTTCTAATGAATATTTATAATCTAAAATCCAACTTATATACCCCTATGTAACAATTGTGTTTCTAAAAGATATATGCTTGTGTCATTTTTGTATTCATTTTGACTTAATTAAAATAAAGTGTCATTATCACTTACAAGTGGATCCATGGGGTCCCAAAATAGACCCAAAGATTCCCATCGTCGACCATTTATCAACCAATAGGGTTAAGACACGTTTTAGGGTAATTTAGTATTATTATAATATTATTTTTTAACCCTTATTTACCGGATTTACCCTTAACCATGGTAAATAAAATATTTACCGCAGTAATTATTCAAAATGTCTAAAAATAAAAGTTACCTATTTACACAATTTGAACATCCTGATTCCAAATATGGAATCCATTTTCCTAAATTCAAAACACATAAGTGGCAGAAATTAATTTAAAATTAATTCCCGCTGTCAAAACAAAAAGCGTGTTTTTAAGAGATAATAACTATGAAAAGATTGACACTCGTTTATGTTCAGTTTAATTGTAAAATTATGTCCAATGACCAACATTATATTAAATGGTAAAAATATATTCTAAATATACTTTAAAACCACTCAAATTCATAATTTATCACTATTAATTATTTTGATTAAAAAAAGTTGTTTTTAATTAAAACTTAGTAATTTTCACTATTCATCAAAATATGAAAGTTATCCGAAATGTACCAAAATTTCACCTTAGGCTAAATTCGATATTCCGAATCCAAAAATGAAGTCCATTTTCAAATATATAATTTTAAAAAGTAGGTATTACTATTCATAACGGCTAGTTTGATTGGTTGTGGTGTGTGTTAAAACTCAAGGTTGCGTACAACACACGCTACTGTATTATTCAAAGAAAGTGTACCGTGGAAGCTTGGGATGTTTCATTTTAAATTTTTGATGTCCCCATTTAGTCAAAAAGTTTAAAATATTGTATTTAAAAAGGGTTCACTATTAAAAGTTGATAAAAGTGCAATACTGAAAATGAATTTGTTCTTGAATTATATCTAAGAAACTCATAATATGGATTCTAAAATTATAAGGATTATATAAAGTTTAAAATTTAGATAATACTATTCATAACCTCTTTTGAATGGATTTTTTTTTGTAAGTCATGGTGTGATTGAACTCAGTGTTGCGTGTAGTGCAAGTTATTGAATTATTTTGAAGAAATAACACACTATGAAATCTTGGGGTGTTACATTATATCTGCTCTATTATTTAAATATTTTAAAATTTTGATTTAAAATCCTAAACGATGATGAGATGAAAATTATTTGATAAATTTTTTTGGGTGATTTTATGGTGTCCAATATTGTAGGTTTGTAGTCACCCATGTTTGGTCTCGTCCCTCACACACTATGTCAGATATATACTATTATAATTTTTGGAGTCCTAGAATAATGATTTGGTGGAGTTTATATTGGCTAGAAACACCACTATTAGTTTTAGTATTTTATCCTATATTACATCCCCTATCATTCAGGTAGGTTGAATTATATTATAGTTTTCTATGGGATTTTATTTTGACCTCTTTTTTACCATACTCGTGACAACCATTGATCTAGTATTTATTTGTATTTTTAATTCTTGGTACCTATTGTTTTTCATTTTTTATAATATTAGTATATGGAGATTGGTGTTGGTTTTTATATGTACCACATATAAATGCCTCCAATGTGTCTTTTTCTCAATTCATCCATGGTTTCCAACGCATGACCTATTAGAGTTGGTCTTGGATTTTCACTCATAGCTTACCATCATGTATTTTATTTATTCATGGTATTTTAAAATTGAGTCGAATCCATCTCTTTGAAGAGGTTATGAATAAATTTATACCCCATCCATAAGTGGGATATTTCTATTATATCCCTTATCCATTGTTGATCAGGTTATATTCACCGCCTATTTCATTGTGCATGGAGCATATATTTCCATTAATGAATTTAATCATATATTTTTTGAAATTTAAGGGTTTTAAATGTTTATATTTATATACTTTGATTATATTCATTTAATTAATGAGATGCCAATTTTTTTAACAAAATATTTTCAATGGTGGAAGAAGAATACTATATTTTTGAAAATAAATGTTTGTGTATCTTCCTAAAAAAGTTTTCACATTTTTTGATACATTTAAACGGATGTAGTTGTATCAATGATTCGCCAAGGGTTAATCTCCAAAAAAGGGCTAATTTAGTAGTGATTCAATCATCTTCTTGATATGTGATGATCTTGTCTAATAATTCACACTTATATTGAAAATAATGGGGTAAATGGCTTGGAATATTAATTATCCTTTTATAAAACATCATAGAGGTCTTTTCGTACCACTACATCCAAATCCTAACAATGCATGCTATTTACTCTAAAAACTATATTTCATTGACAACCAACAACACTGTAAGTACCATAACTACTATATTTATTTAATAGGGGTAATCCATGTTACATTGATAATATACACTGCATTCCATCTTGTTTAAGTAATATTCAACTAGACATACACATTATTTAATTAAATAAAGAATTATTATATTTCTTTATCTAGAATTATAATCATTTACATGGCTTATTTGGTAAGTGATTGTATAGGAAAGGTAATGGAAGGTCATAATGACTCTTATGATGAAATTCAAAGACCCTAGTATTTTTTGTATGTCCCTCTTTAAATTTAACATCATTGATTGCTTATGTTGTGTGCAACACCGATACTAAAGGAACCCCTATATTCAATTAAATATTAACAACACAATTAGAATATTGGTGTGACACATATAAATTGTAATATGTATATCAGAAAAAAAAAATCAGCTATGTATTTATAAATACAATTTACATATCTCATCAATTAAAATATTCTATATTAACACCATGGAATAAGAAAATAAATTTTTTGAAAATGATAATTCAATTATTGATGTTTTTTTGGATTCTTAAATGAGTATATTCAACTTAAGAAGAAATATATTGTTTTTAAGAAAAATTATTTTTATAAAATAGATTCAGAAATTAATATTGTTTCATTATAACTATAATATTATTTTATGAGACCATTATTATCTTATTAACGTTTCATATAATCATTTATAATATTAAAAAATGTATTTTGAAAATAAATGTTGATTTTATTTATAAATTAAATTTCTTATACATAGAAAATTATTTCCATAAAATGGAGCCTATTTTTTAAATATAAACATCAACATATTTTTGGGTTAATTTTGGGGATTTTTCTAAAATAGTTGAATTTATTGGGGAATAGTGAAATTTTGTAATGTACAGTATTTAACACTATACGTAAATAAGTTAATTTTTGAGGCATGGTTCAGTCATGAATGATTTATGTGGCCATTATCCCAAAATTAAATTCTCTCATTACTATATTTAGTAGTTAGAATAAATAAAATTCAAATTCATTGGTCAAAATAATAATCTAATGACTAATTATATCAAAAAACACCCCTCCCCTTCAATATAAATACCTCCTATCACCACCCCTTCTCCTCACACCTTATAATCTTTTTATCATTTTTATATTTTATCAAATATATCTCCTAATCCTCCTACCCATGTTTTTGTTGTTATGGTCTCATCAAAAGCAAATTCCTAGTGCTTTATGATGGTTATTAAGTATACTATATATAAGAGGTAAAATACACTTTCATTTTCTTTTAATTTATTTAAATTTAAATTATTTTTTCAACCACTCCCTAACTCATCTATCCAAGAATAAATGACAACTAAATTATTATATATGTAAAAAAATGTATTATGTTTATGTAATATCCATCATAAATCCAATTCTCCACTTATTTTCAATGAAAAAATGGAAACATCATCACAAATGTATCTATTTACTACCAACGTTGATGATTCAATGTCAATTTCCATTACCGCCTTTAAGGATGGTCATAAAACCATTATTATGGTTAAATTATTTTTTTATTAAACATATTATATTTTTTATTTTTTTCTAGAACCCATATATATATATATATATATATATGAGATTAAAAAAAATTATTTCTGTTCGTGATTGTCATAAAAACCTCAAAAAGAAATTAAATCATTTTCATTAGCATTTTTATCAAATTAATCATTCTCATAAAAAAAATGAAAAACGTGATCATTATAAAATATATAAGTTAATTAATAACATATAATTTCAATTTCGGAGAAATATTCCCATTTTACCTAAACATCCATACTTATATACATGTGAACCGATCATGAAAAACCATGAAAATGACCACCCCCAGAACGATAAAATTGACTCTTATTACACATAAAAAGGTCATATATGATCTTAATAAATTTGTTAAAACAAAATTATTTTTTCAATTTTTTAAACATTAATAATAAAATGAATCTATTTTGATTATTTAATTCAATAAGAACAAGTGCATCACAATTTCATACATAAGGTAATGGATTCTCTCTGAACATCCTTTTTTTTCTTTTTGGGTTTTCTTTCTCTCCCTTTACAAAAATTTAAATCTTATTTATTATTTTTTAATAATCCTATATTTTTTGGTATCATACAAAAATTTGGATCTCGAAAAAATCTAATTTCTTTTATGTGGAAATACATGTTTTATAAATACCCATTTTCAATTGCTCCACATAAGAAAGCCTGATTAAAGGGAACATCCCAATTTCTATCCAATTTTCTAGTACACTCCATAATATGTTTTCATTCGACAATATTAATCTAAAATAAATATTTTTATCTTGAAAATATATCTTAGATAATTTTTGGTTTTATGAAAACCATTATTCACTGTTATTCTAAATATAATCTTATATTTTTTCCCATAAACTGCACTAAAGTGGCTTATTTTAAAAGTTTCTTAAACACGTTTTTTACATATTTTCATGATGTTGTATATAAATAATCATTATATAAGAATATATGTAATGATACTCTTGTGCATGACATGGCTATATGGGTTTTTGCACAGGGGATAGGTGTCCTTACATGTATGTGAATGTGCGTATGCTTAGTACGGGTGCAACAACCTTGAGTTAGAATGTTCCCAGAGCCAATGTAGATAGATGGATTCCACTCTGAGGTAGGTCCCCTATGACTATTCCTTTAATTAATATTTCATATTTTTTTCTGGTTTTAAAAATATGTATTACGTTTATGCAATATACACATGCTATGAAATCCAGTTGCGATTTCTAGAAATGATTATTCCTTTGTTTTGGAAATTGAAATTTATTTCTAATGACATTGTTCATGAGTGAATTTTCTTGAAAATTTATTTTCTGTGTGGATTGGAATTGATAATGATTATTTGTAAAGGTGTTTGGCCTTTTGTCCGGTTAGTTATAGAAAGTGTTCCGTTCATGTAATTAAGCCTGTTTGGCACTATAAGAATGTTTAATGAATAAGAAAACCCTCTCTTAAGGCACACGCCCTAGGTTTTAGAAAATTATTTGTATATTGAATCGGTTATTATGGGCCAAATTTAGAGGCTTATGTATTATGTGACATGAAATAGGGTGAATTAACTTAAGGAGGGTGAACGATGGTGATAAGTTGAATGAGTTTTGAATAGATAATGTGTTATGTACATATATGTTTACGTGATAAAGAGAACTCTCCACCAATTAAAATAGAGAACAATGGGAGACCTGGGTATCTAGGTAGGTGAACCAGGACTAGTATGCTAGATGACATGGTAGGGGTTCATCCCGATTTCTTCTAGAAGGATTAAAGAAACAAAACTAACAAAACATATGAATGAATGAGGGTCATGGTTTCTAAGCTACGTTTTCTAAGGGTTGTGGTTTCTAAGACATTCATTTAGAGGGTTATAGTTTTTATGCAACATTTCCCCAAGGTATGTGGTCTCTCGGGTCCCACTTGTCCTTGTTACCTATAGGCATTGCACGTGGTGATTGTTTGCGACATGATTCTTGTGAAGTGATTTTTAATTCAGTTGTTTTATACATTATGCATCATTTGTGAAAAACCATCATTTAATCTAAACTCAATTTTTTTAGTCAATGTATTCTTGGAATCAATTTTGAAAATACTGTGGAATTGAATCGATTTCCTATTAAATGTTAACTTGTGACATGAACTTGAAAAGAAAAAAACATTAATTTATATATCTTATTTTCAAACTGGCATGTTGAATTTCTTATTTACGGTAGGGGCATAAGAGATTGTTATTGTTTGGGCATTCTTACTGAGCATATTGGTTCTCATGCATACTTTACTTTTCAGTTTCATGTTTAAGTCATGGATCGCTCATGGAGAGAGCATGGTTCTATTTTTGGTGGTGACCCATGGGGGCACGTGGAGGAATGTCTAGAAGGTTATAGTTAATTTATATTCCACTGATACTATATACCTTTTTTATCTGGTTTATCTCTAATTTGTTTCTTTTATTTTTTAGGATAAATCAATACCAAATGCTTTTTTTTATGCCCGACACTAGTTTCCTGCCTGCGGGGATCGAGAACGCCCTTCGATCTGTACCACAGACCAGCTCCGGTGACTGGTTCAGGGTTGACCCGGCCTGGTTTGTGACAAAATGGTATTAGAGGGGCAATTATGCTCTCTTGAGTTATGTTGGTTTGAAACAATGTTAGGGTATAAAAATGTTAAGGTTATCGGAACATGATGTCTTGGCTATAAGAAAGGTTCCTATCCAGCACACCTCATGGCAGGACTCGAGTTACCAAAATGAGTTGAGGTTTATATGAGTCAATGGTCCTTGTGATTAATCTGGTTTAGGGGAAATGAAAAGGGAGTAGGTTCAGTTGTCCTAGTGAGATCACAGGGTCTAGAAAGCCATGTGGAGCTAGAAGTGATGTCATAGAATACTCTCGGTGGCGGTGGCGTGATTTGCATATGGCTACCAACCATATGTCCCAGTCAGCCACCGACACTAGTCTCTACTTTCATCATTACTCATCTCATTGTATTGAATTTGTGGAAATATGATTTTTATGTAAAAATGATTTGTTTTTTTAATAACCGGTGATTGTGTGGTGTGAATTTGTATTTTGGAAATGTTGGATGTGTGGCGTTTCGTGTCGAGGATCCCTTTTTGATGGATTTGGGTTTGAGTTTGAATTCTTATTTGTAAGTTAGTCTGAAAGCGTATGGTTAGTGGATTCTTTTGAAAAGGGCTTCAGGTGACCCTTGCAGTGCTTCCCCTTGCATTTATAGTGTTCTCTTGTTGTATGTGTTGGCTATTGGACCAGTTTGATTGTGTACATGGTTTTCTTTCATGATTAGTGTATGCCCAAAAAAGTGTTAATATGCAAGTGAAGTGTGGTGATGGGAAATTTTTCCTGGGACAACCCTCTAGTTGATCAAAGGACTCTCTTCATGATTTCTATAATTGAACCCACGCTTTGTTTTACAACTAAGTGGATCCTCTCGCAGTGGGATGATAGATGCGAGGGGAGTTGAAGGGAGATTTGGTCTCTTTGAGCTTTCTGAATCATTGAGTATGAATTTTGACATTGTTGAGTCTGAAGGTCCCCCAGGAAACTGTTAAAGTAATTCTGGTAGGGATGAGTGAAGCCGGTTTAGAGTTATACATGTTGAATGGTGTCTTGAAGGGTGTTTTAGTACTTTGATCGGCTGCAAGGGTCATGTTTGGTGATGTCTTGAAGTGAGAGTTATCATTAAAGATCAAGTGTTTATTGCAATGGATCCTTCGAGAATCCATGTTTTCATAGGAGTGTGTTCTCTCGAGGAGTTCTAGTTTTTCTGTTCAAAGGGGAGTGTTTTTCATGTGTCTTTCCATCTTATGTTTTTTGGTTAAGGTGAAGAGGTTATACATGTGCATCATCTAAACCCCTATTTCGGTGGATGTGTTGAGAGTGAGTAGTTGGATATCGTGGTGTGTTGTGTTTGTTGTTGTTTTCTTTGTTGTGGTGTGGTTGCATGTAGAACCAAAAAGATAAGCTCCTTTCTGGAGTTTTCAATGCCTGAAAATGAGGCAGGAGATTCTTCAAACATTAGGGCTCCATCCATAGGTCTCGAAGTGAATCTAGGGTGTGGTCAAGAACCCCAGGATTTTATGGGACCCCATCATTATTTTCTCATTGTTATCGAATGTTAAAGCAGTTTAAATATTTTTTTGGTGTTGTTTCATTCTGAAAAACCCATTTGGGTGCGTGAGATTTTGCGTGGCTTTCAACTGGCGTGGTTATCTTATTACATAATTCTTGGGATTCATCCCATTGAATGAAATCGGTTCTAGTGGTCCTTATAGGTTCTACTGGGTAAATCAGTCTCAAATTTGAATACTGATCATCAAGGGACATGGAGATGCTGGTTGGTCAAATCTCCTGGTTTGATGCCCCTGTTGTTGGGCCCCTCCCTCCCTGCCCCTTGTGGTGGGGTGTTTGGTCACCGTCATTTTTATTTCATTGTTTTGTACCTTATTTCAGTTCTAACGGTGGGGAGACCTATGATGGGTCTCGCACAAGTGTCTCTAGAATGAGTCGGTGTTGACTTTTTCATAATGGTGGGGAGTCTTCAGGGGCCGCCTTGTGTTAGTTGTTGTCTTGGTCCTCAGTAAGTTTCTGATGGTGGGGAGCCCCTTCAGGTTTCCCCATGTTGGCATTTGGTTTTGTTACTAAAGATGACTTGGTGGTAATTGATAAGAGTGTTCATTGGATATTATTTGGTCTTGTTTATTCCTTCGAGATAAATAGTGTGCTTCTTGTTCAACGGTTCTTGAGGTGTTTCAGTTTATGAGGTTGGTTTCTATGGGTACGAAAGTTCCTCTCCTTGATTGATCAACTATATGTGTCTTATCTCTTTGGGGTGGGTGACCAATAACAGTATGTATTCTATTTTTGGGTTTCATGGGGTACTCATGTGAGTTACCTTCTCTAAGCACAGTGATTTTTCATTTTTCAATTTTATTTTATAAAAGATTTATATTAATTTAAATAATTTTATATATAAAAGATAAATATAATATTTATGTAATTATTATAATTTTATATCCTATAAAACCACAATGTAGATGCATGTATAATAACCATAGAACAAATACTTTTTAGGAAATGAAATAGTTAACACCAAAATATATATGTTAATGAACAATTTTTAATAAATGTTTAATTTTAATTTGAATTATATATATAAAGATATGTATAATTTTGTTCATGTATTTATTTATAATAGATCAATATTTGTTTTATGGGAGGATTAGATCATGCATGCTTAATGTTTGTACCTGAGGAATCTATTTATATCACGATCTCATTTCTATTAGGGATTTTGCCTTATAAATTTAATTTATTGGGTATTATATTTACATTTCTTTTTTACTAAGTATTTTTTACGATGTTAATATTTGGTTTCATAAGGTACTTTTACCATTCTATAATCTTTGGTACTCCAAATGATCGATAATATTTTTTTAAAAATCCAAATTTATTAAATATTTTTGTTTTTTGAATCGTTATCCTCCATGTAAATGATCATCAAAAAGTTTTATGGATAACATTATCAATAACAAAATATCAAAAAAGGTTATTTTAACTATCATAGACATTATTTTTTAGGTATTTAAAGTAATTTTTCATATACCTTTTTCATAACTCATTTTTTGACTTTTTAGAAATAGGTGTAAAGAATGATCCCTTTTCAGCTATAATGCATGAGACGATTCTCCCACCATCACGTCATCCTTAATTCATGTATAATTATTCATAATATTAAATTATTTTTAAATTAAATTCATATTCCAATTACATATGAAATTTTCTGTTTTAAAATTTAATAGTAAAAAACAAATTTCACCTCAAGGTTTTCAAAAAAAAAATTTAATGATTTATTGAAATATATTTTAAATCTATTTTTACATTATATATGGATTAGTATAGAAAATAAATATTTCTTATTATGAAGCCATCAACTTATTTATTTGGTTGATTTATGATGTTGCCGTTTTAATGATCAAACTATGAAAAACATTACATATCAATGAGATATTTTTGTAACGTGAATATATTTATGAAAAAAGAAATTTACATGTTTCAGGGTATGGTAATTGTCATGTGTGGTATTTTAAATGTGATATGTGGGCCTACAATTTTATTTCTCTCTATTTAATTGCTTTGAGAATAATATCACTTTAGATAATTTGAAAAAATATTTTTAGTTAACCTGTTACATAAATTAAAGGTATTGGGGGAGTGAACCAAAACCATTATTGGACTATTTCTATTATGTGATGATTGAAAAGTTATTGAGCCTCGAATAATAAAATTATTCTTTTTATATTTTATTATTTCACACTCTCCAAGGATAGGTACTAGTGGTTATGATATTCCCTAATATCTCATTATTGATTATTCATGATTCGACAATGTTCTGAAACATGTCATTTGTTTTGAAAAACAATTAATACAAGAATCACAATTTATGGTTTATGATTTGTTGGGTTTTTTTGTAATTTATGACCATATCCTCATAAAATAAAATGTTTTCAAATATCACTTTTTAAATTCGATTGATAGGAGTCATGTTGAACCTTGTTAATCATATAATATCACAATTTAGTTTTATTCCTTTTCCCCATGTAATGATGAAAGGTGTTATGATGGTAATGTATGGAGGGTTATTTGTGAGATCAAATTCCATGGAGATGTTAAAAATATATCTGGATAAAAATTATTTATGTATCTGGTCATCAATGAAAATGATTCTATATGGTTGTTAAGAGGTTATTTTTTGAGATCAATACCATATTAATCAGAAACGATATAATTATTATATATATAATATTTAGGTATAATAATATGATATCAAAATAATGATTAGTAATTTTTAGAGATTATTTTATTGGTAAATTGGGGATAGAGCCTATGAAATACTCTAATCAACTAAAAGAAATATAGGATAGCAAAAATTTCTAGTTTGATAAAAAGAAAGTATAAATTAAGAAATATTGAGGTTTATTTTTATAATAATATTATTTTTCACTCAAATTAATTTTTCATGATGCTCTCTTTAAGATATTTAGAATTTGAAATCAATAATAAATAGTAGGATTCAATTCATCATTCAATTTGAATTTAATCACAATGACTATCACTGTGGGAAAAATTGATGGGGGGGAAATAATAAAAGCATGGTTTTTTAATACCACAAAAAATTATCAACATATTAATTATGATAATATTCCAGATGAAAATAGGAGGATCAATTATGCATTTACTCAATTTTGAGGAAATATACACCTTTTTTAGTGGTCTTCTAACCCATTAATTTCTAAATAGTATAATATTACACCAAAAAAATATATATTAAATTCTACAGTTCTTCAAGAAAGTAATATTTTCGTTTTTTTATAATTTTGAAGGTTATCAATATCAATTGTGAAAATATATTTTCAATACGAGGCATGAAACTATATTCACACTGTTAAATGGGAAGAGTATAATATGTTATTTTTAAATATGTACATTTAATAAATGAAATATTTTCTTTGGGATGATAAGAAAGAAGGAAGATTTCATTGGGATTCTAGGAAATGTATTGATAATCATATTAAATAAGGAGGTGTTGTTATCTGTAACATCCCTCAAAAAATTTATTCTATACAATTTATCCTATCTTAGAAAGTGGTTGTAAGAAAATATTTATGAGACAAATTCATACTACATAGAAATTGGGAAATATGGGAAGAATGGATGGGAATGAGGTTTCTTTCCAAGATTTCCAAATGCATGCTTAATCAATTGGAAGACTTGACGGATGTTTCTCACTGGGTGATTGGCTGATGAGATATCAATTTCTGGAATGAAAATTGGGTGGGTGAGAAGCGTTTTTTACAGGGTTTCCCACATCGAAAATTTATTTTTAGGAGGCTATCAAGAATTAAATTTTCATACAGTTCATCCTTAATGAGAATCAAAAGTTGACTTTTAATTGCATATTCTTGGTTGATGACCATGATATGTGTTCTTTCAAAGGTTCTTCTTCTTCAAGATTCTCTTGTTGTGATAACTGAGTCATGTTTGATGAATAGAACACAATAGATATGTGGGATTAAAATCTATGGATCATGGTTTTTCCTAATAATACGAACTTTCTCTTATGGTGTATTAGAAATCCAGTTGTACCAATCAATGAAAACATGTGGCCCAATGGTGTCCACATGGCCTCTCTATTTTTTGTCATAGATCTCAATGTGAATCCATAGAGAATATGTTTTTTAGAGTGAATGGGAAATGGGTTTATGGAATTTAGTTGGATTTCCCATCATATATGATGGTAATTACCTTAAGGAATTTATTTCATAATGGATGATAAGTGTAATTTTCAATGATTTGAATATTCTGGTGCATCCTCTCTTAGTAGTGTTTGTCATATGTTCCATCTATGAATCACAAAATACTACAAGGATGAGAGGTTGTTGTCTCTCATGGTACCTACAGATCTAATTTATGTAACTCATAGTGGATCTAGGACCACTGATTAATGGAGGGAGGAAGTATGGTCTGCTCCCTAGGTTCTAAACTAGGATTTCAGTGGTAATGTATGCTTCTCATGCGGTGCTAGGCCAATGGGTCTTCCAGACACATCCACATTTGGGTCAGAAGTTTAATGTTGATGGCTACTTCATGGATGGGAAAATTATGGGTGGTATTTTTGTGATAAATAGTTATAGTTTGATTCCTATCAATTTAAATTATATTTATTGTTCCCACATGTCCACGGGTGTGAATGTATGAGTGATGGTCCTTCAATTTTATCATTACGAAATTATTAATATAGTGGTTGATAATATTGTATTGGACAGAGAATTCCTTGATTGGATAATTTAATGGATATCATTTTTCATGTGGGAGTCAAAGAATTATATCAGCTAGTTCATGTTACTTATAAAACATTATATTATTGTTATTCTTGTGTAGAGAGACTGAAATTTTATGGAGGACTGGTTATCTCGAGTAGGTAGAGTGTAAAAGATATAATTATCTATAATGGTGTTGGATCGTTATCTTTTTAATGCTAGAATACTATCAAAGGAGATGCTCTGGGAATTCATCATTTCTGGCCCCTATGACTTGTTTCTCTCTTGTCTGTTTGTTCAATTGTTTGGACTCTTATTGGTTGTTGTTATTGTATCACTTGATGTTTCAAAAAAAAATTTGTTTGAGTCTATGTATTCATGATAATATTCATGAATGAATTTAAATATAGTTCATTGACCTTAATAATAAGGGTGAAGAGTCTATAAAATCGTATGGTGGTAGATTCACAATACATTAATGTGTTCTTCTTGATTTATGAACATACATGAATGAATAGTTGATCGATATTTCCGTGAATTGTAACAGAGACATTGAATAATTTTATCTATTTTTTTCATTAGTAGTAATGATAAAAATATCAGTTTATGTTCAATGAAGGTAGATATGGAGAATGGATTCTATCATCATTCACACGGTTTAGGGGGGGGGGAATAGAATATATTTATTTTTAAGAGATTTAATTAATAAAACTCGTTGAATAAAAAAATTAATCATTAGTTATGTCAAATGATTTTAAGGATGAGTCATGGATATTTAATAAATGGTATTGTAAATGTTTTATCTATAGAAAATAATTCCATTAATATATTTAGTATTTTGTGATGTGAAATGGATAGAAAATTAAATGAATGATGATAATTAACTACATAACGCACCACCCAAACATAGATGATCCCTTATTTTGTTTATATCTCTTTCTTGATTAATGTTTTTGGAAATGGGATTCCAACAAACCGAGTTATCCTCCTACTAGATAATTCTTTTTGATTTTGGGAATGGATTATACCTATTTATATATCCCATATTAATTTCTGATAAAGGGATGTTTCATATGTTATTCCCAATTAGCCTATGACATTTCTATCCTTATGAGGATAAAAATTGACTTCCAATAAAAATTAAATAATTTATATGGTCCATACTACCTTTTTATGAGGGGTTTGTATCTTAAATATTATAAGAGAAATCAATAATATTGATATTTTTATTGTTTGGAAATTTGTAAATATATTTCATGAATTATTTTTCTATTCTTCTACCAAATTGTGAAATAATTGTTTCAATGTAAGTAATAACTAGTACATTACAAATTTTAACGATTCTTTGACGAATTTCCATTATTATGTCGGGGTAATTAATGAATCTACTATAAGATAATCTACAAAGTACATTCACATTCTTGACATTTTCACCAAGTGGTTTATGTATTCAATTTATAATGAATAAATATATCTATGTGAATCATTTCATTGGTTAAAAAAAATTAACAATCTCACATTTAATAAACAATATCCCATTACCTATACTAATGACTTGTTTAATAAACTGCATGGGGCTCATTAATATTCCATAATTTTCCATCATTCTAGACCTCAAAAATTTATGGTCAAGAAGGGGGATTTAAACAAGAAAACCATCCAAAAAATTTATGGTCATTATTAATTAATAATATTTCAATATATATATATAAATTCCCTTTAAATGATTATTTTCCTATTTTATATATTCTTTCCTGACTATCTTAATTAGTCTGTGGGGGATATTATATAATATATTCTAATATATTGATAGTGAAAGGAAGAGAATGATGATTTCTAATGATTTTTGTAAAGACAATAAGCATGGTTAAATGGTTTTCCAAACATATCGTCAATGAATTTGGGGTATATGAATTATCATTCTTGGGACCTCCTGTCACATATAAGGTTATATCTAATGATCCTACAAATATATAAGTATCTAATTAATTTTTGACCATCCATGGTGATAAAAATTCATATTTTTATTAGTTTTGAGGGATACTGAAGATGAATTGTGATATATTCTTAATGAATATCAAATCAAAGAAATATTTTGATGAAGAAGGGAACTATGATTTTTTAGATAGATAAATGTTAATAATCATTCGACAAAATGAATAAAATATTCTTATATCCACCAAAGCTAACAAAACCTTATTGTTTAGAAGGGTTTGTGATATATATTGAGGCATTGAATAAGGGAATGATTTTTTAATATATAATGTCATATTAATAAATAATTCCTCATAATTGTTGAGTATTTACAATAAAAGGTACCCGAGACATGATTTGAAGCAATCATTGGTAAAAAAATGAAAATATTGGTGAATTCGTTATTTGGTAAAATTTACCAATATATATATATATACATAGACCATAAAATCATGAATTATATATTCACATAGGAGGTGTGGAATATAGATAAAGTTTATGGGTGATTTATTTAAATATTAAAACTATTTAATACATTGTAACTCTAGGATATAGAACAAGTAGAATGATATATTAAGTCTGATGTACCATGTATGTTTTTTCTAGAATGAGGATTGAAAGAGATCCAATAATTATTTTCTTATAGAGGATACATTGTAAAATAAAAAAAATTAGAAATACCATCTCCATCATGATTGGATGATTAAAAATATATTTATGTAATATTTAATTAGGTATAGAAGGGGGATGTGGAGCTACAAATGAAAGAGAGGAATGGCCTTGATTTCAATTTTGATAGTAATGGAATGATTAGGTTCAGGAAGAAAGATATAAATTACAAATTCTATAATTGATAAAAGGTATATTGGAAGAATTATATATATATTGATTCATTATTATTCAATAGTGAAAGATATTTAGTAGAGGTATTAAATAGTATTTATGGAAGTTAAATATAAAGAGTGATATGAAGGACCTCAGAACACCCTGAGAGGGGAGGATGAATCAAGGAGTCAAATTTTTCTTCAAAACTCATGTATCTTGTTCCCAAATTAGTAGACACTTGTTAAACCTATCTAATGAGAAAGAGAATAAAACAAAAAATCACATACAAAGTAAAGATACAACAATTTTTCTTGGTTCACAACTAATGGAAACATCCCAGGACCATATTCCATCATGTTATTGGATTTATGAAAATCCACTAATCGTTACTGGTTTTGGGTTACAAATGTTTAGCAGAGTCACTCTTTGATAGGACCACTTCCTTTACAATTTTTAGGGATGGACAACTACTTCCCTCAGATAACTTCTATTGACCCCCCTGCTCTCTGTATTAGAAAGTGTGTGAACTCAGATTATTGACATGAAGGTCACTGCAATGGGTTAGAATTAAATCACGAATCCTCAAATGTATATGGATTCTTTATTGATGTTCTATTTTTACCTATAGAAGAGGTTTATGTTTCATTATACTTATAGATCATGAACTTATCCTCTATGATCTGACCTTCTTCGTCCACATATTACATTGCACTATGCATTGTAGCTGCACTGCATTCCAGCTCTGTATCGTGCATTCATTATGCACCTATGAGATCCATCTTTTCATTCTCCTTACATAAATCACATTCCTTGGATATCCCTTACTCCACCGTACTTCCTCAACATCATCGTACTATTTTTCCTCCACAAAATATCTCCACTCTCTGAATTACTATCTATACTTCCTCTCGGTGTATTAAATGAACCCTAGAGACTGAGTTCTTCCTCCATGTACAGACTCTCATATGGGGACATATCATCCCACAAACCAATTTACTCATTCACCAAATTCGTCTGATTTTTTAAATAGAATCTCCTTCTCATTATTTTCTTCTCATGAACCACTCTAGACTTCATTAAATTCCTTCAATATTTTTAATCTTCCTCAGGAATATAAAATGAAAGGAATTGTTCTATTTATATACGAAAATAATTCTTTATTATCTGGTATTTTAAAATTTACCAAATCGTTGATGTAGAAACACCTTCTCTGCATACTGATTCACTTCTCAAACCACACATCATACGTGGTTCTCATACTATTCATTCATTTTGGCTCACATTTCTCTATTCCTCATACTAAAATTTGTGACTTGTGAACTGCTCTCCGAACATAGTGTGTGATTTATGTCCTATGCTATGTGGTTTCCTTTCTTTTTTGAATTCCTTCTCTATTCCACTTCTAATTCTATCGTACATATAAATCTGTCTTTTTCCAAAAAAAACAATGGATTTGAAGGCCCAAAAAATTGGAATACACTAGGAAACGACTCAATCTTCAATACTAATTTAATCCCCATTCTTAAGATCACATTCCTTCAAAAATTAGTGATCATCCCAATGTGGATTGACCACAAACACAAACCATACACCATTTACAACAATGAACAAACTTTGTTCCAATAATCACCCCTTTTGGGTTTATCGACAATCCATAGATAAATTCATTAAATCACATGGTAAAAACAAAACCGGATATGAGATGTACAAATTGTACTATATTCTATGTCAACGTGAGAAAATATCATTGTAGAAAAAATATGTGAATGAATTCGGTTCTTCAATATTGTAACGCATCATTCTCCAGCAATATAACATGTTATGAATTTATCTTTTCTCTTGCTTTCTACAACCATCTAGAAAACCATTTAATTTTCATTGAATTTTCCCTTTCCACCCCATTGGAAATAAAAACAATGAATCAAATTTTTTACTTTCAAAGCATTAAGAGTTGTCCCCCAAGATTGTAACTCCCCCATAGACCGGCAAAAAAAACTGAAAATAGAATAAAAAAATTAACCCAACTGGGAGAGGGGAATGTGTAACCTCTTCATGCACAATGAGGTGGATAAAAAAATAGGTTCAGCCGATGCTTCTCTATCACATGTGTTGACAATGGCTTGGTCACTATATCAGCCAAATAATCAATAATTCCAACCTGATCAATTTTAATCACTCATTGTTCCACATTTTCATTAATGACTCAATATTGGATTTCAATGTTTTTCGTATTAGAATGATGAAATATATTATTCATAAGATCAATTTAACTCTAATTGTCATAGTGAATCACCATTGGATATTTGACCTCATCCCCAATATTGGTTAATCATTTCATTATCCAAAGTAGATAAGTGAAAGCCTTTGTAGAGAAGATATATTTAACCTTAGCGGTAATAACATAAATTCTTCCCTATTTTTTACTCAACCATCCAACACATATATTTCTAATAAATAATTCTCCACCACTTTTTTTATTTTCTATCCAACACATCTCTATCATAGATAGAAACATAAAATGATAAAAGTTCACTAGCATTTCCGTTAGTAATGTAGAATCCATAATTTTGAGTGCCTAGAATATAACTCATGATTCTTTTTAATGATTCCTATAATACTCTATAATTCCATAATTTTTTAAATTAAATGGGATTATATTGAGATCAGACTCGTAGACAACACATAATTCTAAGTACCGGAGTGGCCAGAATCAACTTTTGATCTATTTTTAGGATTTAATAAGTAAACATGTGAGCATTTTTTTATAAAATTTAAACTTGTAATTGGATGAAAAATCTGTGGGCACTGATGAACTCAGATCATTGGGATTCACCTGAAAATGGCTTAATATTGGGCTTTGCTATCCAATAGTGGAAGTTAGTTTATTTACATAAATAAAATAAATAAGTAATAATTATTTTACTTTCAAATCCTTATAACTCTTAAATTTTAACTCAAATTTGTAATCATAGAGTACCGTTGAGCACATGAGGGCTTATTTCCATTAGTTGGATCTTATCTTTAATCAGTGTGGGTAAAGGGTGAATGATAGTTTTTAAATTTTTTAAGAGAATTAAAATGGGGGGAATTAGTTGTTTGAGAAACATATAAACAGGTTCCCAGATTGAAAATCAAGGGGCACTGTTGCTTTTGTAATGGAAAAATTACCAATGAATTGTCCTTACCTCAAATGGAGTGGGACGAGGGAAAATGTTAATTTTTACACGATTTCTGAAAAATAATATAAATATTAAAAATTTATTTTATTCAATTTTTTTTTGATAAAACGTCGTGATGAGCAAACTATCTCATTCCATAAATGAAATAGTGTAACGAATCTTTAACTGAAGAAAAAAAGAAATGAAATTTTATAAATGATATAGTGTAATGATGCAAAAACTAAGCATAACATAAATGTTGCAACTTGTTTCTCTTTTAATGAGATAACTAGGTTAGAGAAAAAAATCTGGATATGTAATTACCCTACTTAACAACAAAGGAATACTCTACAGTGATGAAATTTAGAAAATCATATAATAGTGATGACATAGCTTGGTGAATGGATTTTGGACTGTAGATTGATGAAATCCAACAACCTCAAATATATCTTGACTCCCCAAGGACGGATCGCCACCTACAACGAGCCTTCACTCCAATCGAACCATCTCTATTTAAGGGTTTAATATTTTACTTTATTTTCCCCGTTCTTCCTTATAAAAAAACTAATGCAGATCAACCCATGAACAGGTTAATCTGTGGCTCTCGTGTTCTAGAAGGATGTTGTTTTATCTTTGGATAATTTCTTCGCTGTAGAGTGTTGATCAAATCATAAAAATCACACATTCACATTTATTCAAACACTAACATGGAGGAATCAGGCCAACACGAACAAGGCCAGGATTCCTATGTCCTTGGGTGTTCATGTTCTCTTCATGGGCGCACCTCTAAATTGACCAAAAAGGTGATTTTCAAGGTTGAAGAAAAGAATATGGATCCCCATGGAGCCCTGTGGAGAATGTGTTTCAGGGATCGGACCACCGGAGTAAACCCGGTGGTTCTCAAAAGGCCCCACTAATGCGCAGGGGTCGGAGAGCTGCGACGGTGGCCATGGGCGGGTGGTGGCTGCGGGGTGGGTAGCGGCCGCTGGTCGGTGAAGGTTACTGACAAATATATGCTTAGGTGGAGCCTGTGACTAGAAGAGGCAGACAAGGCCACCTGGCTACATCGGTGGAGCTTCTTAGACCATGTAGGATGTGGGGTTCTGGAACACGGTCTAGCTGGGACTGTATGCGGGAAAAGGGCCAATCAGCTCCTTTTGGGCCACATACAATTGAACCAGACACCCAATGGGCGTACAAGATGGTAGAGACCAGCCCTCCATGATTTTCGGGGGGGGGTTAATTTGGCGTCTCAGCGGCCAGGGATGAATCTTATGAATGAACGCTTTTGCGGGCTGGGCCGACAAGATAAAACTCGGCCACTGGGCGTCCCAAATTGGAATGAACCGATCCGCCTATTGTGGTCGAGGCTGGATGGAACTGAGTACATAGGTGACACGGTGGGCTGGACCCATATTCGAACAAGGCTAGTTCATGCCGGACCCCAAGGATGGGTTGGTCAGGTTGGTCAGACCATTTAAGTCCAACCTTGGAAAAAACTGGCCCTTATTTTCTAGAATGCCAATATCGTTCAAACCAGGTGTCCTATTGGCGAGATGTTTTCAGTGTTTAATCCCTCACTATGAAATAGTTCTTCTGGAATACTATAAGAAGACATTCATGGAAGTTGAAATATAACAAATGTCTTGAGGAGTGGATTCTCCCAGCAACAAGTGCCCTAATTGTGGGAATCCTATAGCTGGATGAGACCCAATGATTACAGATGTGAGTGTCTATATGAACTCGTAGGTCCAAATGATTAGAGTCCTTGTGTGGACTTTCTATAAGCGACCTTGGGTGGATCAGCTACAAGTGACCCTATGTGGATAAGCTATAAGAAACCCTGTGTGAATTAGCTATAGGTTAACCTATGTAGAATAGCTATTTGCACCTTTATGTGGACCAGCTATGATGGACTATGTGGGAAGTGGCTCTATGTCACCTGATAGGCCAATAGTGGGGAGCAGCTCTATGTAACCCAGCAGACCCATAGTACTCATCCGGGATGAGTACCTCATCAGTCCAAGGTGTTTGGTGTATGAATGATAGTCTTTCATTCCATAGATTAGATTATGCATGTGTGAGTAGACAATACCTTGTGTATACCTTCCTTTGTGGTCATTAACTTTTGTTTTAGGATCCCTACTAATTGTTTTGTTACTCATCTCTTCATGGGATTCACCTGCACATATTGTGTCTAGTGTAGACGAAAAGTGCATTGACAAAGACCATGGTGGCACGGGATCAGGTACTGCATAGTGAGATACGACAAGCATGTCATATATCCATAAAATATCAAATACACTCCTTGCCTACCCTTCATGTTAGGTATTCATTCAACGTCTTATGGAAATCTTTTATACCATCTTTCTTTTAGTTTGACTTTTAGTGGGTTTTTATTCTATCCCATTTAAATAACATGTTGTACATGTACTCATTGTTTGTCTAGTGGAATTCATGTGTTCCTTTATAGCTATTTGGGAATTGGTTGTGTGTTTTCATTCATACAGGTACTTAGGAAAATGCCTCCCACTCAGGCCAAAATAACTTCGGTGCTAGTTTCCACCCCTAGCCTTAGGGAGGTGAGCTTTGAGTAATCACAACACTGGCCCTGAGTGATGGGTTTGGATAATGTGGTATCAGAGGAGGTCCATTCTACATAAAATACATAGAGTACAGGGTTCTGTTTTTTTGTAAAATGGTGTTTAATATTTCAAGTTAGACATTCATGTTTGGGGAGTCCAATGATGGTGTGGCGCTAAAGTATACATAGACCAGGACCTTGAATTATGTTTTGCGACTTGTTACATGAAACCAATACTTTCATGAATTATATGTGAATTGAGTGTTTCCTCATGTTCATCGAGAATCAATATCAGTTCACCATGTATAATTTGGGGACTGTGGTATATCATGATCTGTTTTAGGATGCCTCCACACAAACATCGATCCATGATTTTGAAACGTTGATGTGAGGATATCCCACATAGCGATGAGGCATATGTTTTGGGACCAGTGCTGGAGATGGACCCATTGGGTATGCACCATTGTTACCACTACCCGTTGACATCTAGTTACTATTATTTCTACTATTAGAGGATTCATGTAGGCACAGTTCCATTGTAGGATTTACAATGGTATTGTACTATCATGTTTAGGGTTGAGACTATCCCTCATGTGGCTGAGGATTGCCTTGAGGTGGTTACATGAGTATTTAATCTATTGAGTATTCCTCTCGACTAGATGGTGGTCTTTGATACAATCCATATTCAAGTATTGTAAGAGATATGATAGAGAATTATCATTTAGAATCATGATGTGGTGACCTTCACCTGGATAGACATTCAAGACCACTTTAGGGAGGAGTTATTCCTAGCAACAACTTTTCCTCTGAATGCATACAGGAGCTACTACACCTACAGAAGGGTCTCATGACAGTAGCAGGGTACTCAGGGATATTCCACGAGATTTATTACTACTCTACCATCATAGTGTGGGAACCATTCTTCAATGCTCAAACCATTGACAAAGAACTAAGTAGGGAGATCAAGTAATCCTTATTGTCTCTCAGCATCCCTACTCCAGAAGATGTGATAGAGAGAGCCCTACTTATAATGGGAGCTTCTTGGAAGAGAAGGAGCTGATAGCAGGAGCCACCAGTTGACAGTTGGATACATATTATTTAGTGGAAGGCAGTAGTCAGTAGATGCAGTGATCCATACGGGTTAGGCCTTTCGGGGGATTAACCCAGGTCTTAGGGTTGGTATCGTGGGGCTCCCACAGATATGAGAGTCATGAGGGGTCCAAGCTATGTTTCACAGGATGTGGATTGCGACTCATGGATCTTGATTGCTCGAATCACTGTGCAAATGATCAGAAGACGGTCAAGGGACCATCAAGGATGAGGTACATGTTCAAGCGAGGAGTACTGAATGGTGGTGTATTTGGTAGAGGAGAAGTTTGAGCAGCAGAAGGTGGGAGTGGATTCGAGGTACTACCACAACCACCCACAGGTGGCCCACCACGACCTCATAGATTAGGTGGATAGGTGTGAGCTCAGCCCCAAACGGTAAAGCCCTATGATGACAGTGCTCCAGATATGATTAGAGGTGTAATCTAGGTCTTCTAAACCTTGTCTATAGTTCATATAGACACATGATCCAGTCACACATTCCTTTCCATGGATCTCTTTCGAGGCTCAGAGATTCTGGTGGATCTTTTAGCTCAATCCTTATTATTATAGACTTCTACTAGATGGGATTATATGATTACACAATAGTACTAACAATGTGAGCATACTGTTGGATGTGAGAGCTTCGGCTGGTATCTTCTATTAACAATTGGGTATGGACTGGTTATCCACATTCCAGGCACAAATTAACATTTTTAGGAATAGAGTGTCGTGTATCCATGAGGACGAGACCATGTTTTCTTTTACTGGTGAGAAGGGTTCTCTTGTAGAAAATGATGACCTTTCATAGAGGAAGGCACAGTCGATCAATCACAAGATGGGTATCCTCACCCTCTGTACGGTGGACGAGGGGAGTCCTCACTTTCTAATAGTGTTGGATGAGTATGAAGGTGTCTTTTTGATAGATGTTATGGAACTACCTCCCCATAGGGAGGTATACATCTGCATTGATTTTTACCTAGGGACTCCACAAATATCCAAACCATCATATCCGATGGATCATACACAGCTTCATTAATTGAGGGTATAACTAGAGGACTTGTAGGAGAAGGGCTTCTTAAGACCCAGCGTTTCACTATGGGAAGTGCCAGTTTTTTTTACCAATAAGGAAATAGATTTTTGAGTTTGTGTGTAGAAATTAAGCACCCTAACCATGTGATTAGGAAGAAAAAGTATCCACTTATGAGGTTTGAATACTTCTTTGACCAACTAAAGGGAGAAAGATGGTTCATTAAGATAGAACCTAGATCAGGCTATCACAAGCTTTATGTGCAGGATGATGATATACCATAGTCATCCTTTAAATGCAAGTATTTCAACTATGAGTTCTTGTTCATGCCTTTTTGTGAGACCAATTCCCAGAGAAGTGTTATTGGGCATCATGAACTCGATCTTCCAGCCATACCTCATTCGGTTCATGGTGGTCTCCGTTGATGACTTCCTCATGTACTTGACATTTGAGGAGTATCATGTTACAACCCTACGGATTGTCCTGGATACAATCCAGGAGGACCAGTTTTACGATAATCTCTCAATGTATGAGTTATGGATATAGAAGGTCCAATTTATAAAACATATTAAATAGGTGTTTGTCGTTGCAGTTGATCCAGAAATGTTATAGGTGGTTCTTTATTATGAGCCACCCAGGAGCGTGATTTAGGTTTAATGATTCTTTGGCCTAGCTGTGTACTACCGGCGATTCATGCCTAAAGTTTCTAGGGTAGCATCACCCTCATAAGAAATAACGCAGAAAGTAAATTCATTCGTGTGGATAGATAATTCGAAGAAGAATTTCCATGTGTTGATCTAGAGACTAATGACTACACATATCTTGAGACTACCTAACAAGGGAGTTGGGTATGTAGTTTTCTATGACACATCAGGGATTGAACTGGGTTATTTCATGATATAAGAGCGATCAGAGATTGAATATGGTTCATGGATGTTGATTCAGAATGATCAGAACTACACAATCCATGATCTAGATCTAGTAGTTGTTGTCTTTTCATTAATTATGTGGAAGCACTTCTTGATGAGTGAGTGGTTTACAGTGTATTCCGAACCCAAAATTCACAGGTATATCTTCTACCAGAAGGACCTAAACATGAGGTAGAAGTAATGTCTAGAGTTCCTAAAGTACTATGTAATCAAGAAATTCTATACTCCTAGGAAGGGGAACATGTTGGAAGACATGCTCACTAGGAGGTCCAATTTGAAACTGTTGACTGAGCCGAGATAACAACTATTCACACTGCGGATATCCTTCACGAATGTCGGTGGAGAGGCATACCATCAGTAGATTATTGTCACCCACAATCATATAGTGATTTAAGGAGGCCCATCTTGTGAACATTGATTATGAGGACTGATGTTCTCAGTTATCCTTAGGACATTCTCTTGATGGATTTTATATTATAGGGGATGATGTCATCATTTTTGGAGGATGCATAGTACTACTAGTAGCATTGGGGGGTGGGGGGGATATTTTGAGAGTGTTCCATACCGCCCTATTGGCGGTACATCTGGGAGTGGAACATATGTACTAGGATTTCCAAATATCATATTGGTGTCCATGGATGATGAAAGTGGTTGTTGAGTTCTTTTCATGGTACCTTACATGTCAAAAATTGAATCTTGAGCATCAGGTTCTAGCAGGATTAGCCCAGCCACATGAGGTACTAGAGTGGAAGTGGGATAATATCTCGGAGGACTTCATGATAGGATTAACATGATTGTCCAAGGGTCATGATACTATTGAGGTGATCATTGACTAACTCACCATGTCATCTCACTTCCTACACATCAGGGAGAAGGGATCAGTAGAGAGCTTTGGATGCCTATATGTCTAGGAGATATTGAGACGTAATGGGAAGACATTGATGGTCATCTCATACCATGATGCTCGCTTCACATCCAGGTTATGGATGGAATTTCATGAGACTTTTGGGACTCAGCTACACATGATCATGAAATTCCATCCCCAAACTGTTTGTTAGATAGAGGAGACTATTCAGGTGTTGGAGGACATGCATCATGCTTGTATCATGTATTTTCTCCACAGTTGTGAGGACCAACTACCACTAGTGGATTTTACTTACTACAACAAATATCCCTCCACCATTGACATTGAACCATTAGTGTTACTTTATGTGTGTCCTTGTATATCACCTGTATACTGGATAGACCTATGGGAGTCATGACTCATGAGTCCAAAGTTAGTATAGGCTACCACTAAGAAGGTGTAGATCCGTTTGGAGTAAATGAGGACCACATAATGTAGGTATAAATCGTATTCTAGCAGGAGACGTAGGACATGGGAGTTAGAGTAGGGGGACCATGTGTTCCTTTGGGTCTCACCCTTATGGGGATTATGGAGATCTGGACGATGTGGTAAGTTATCAATGAGATTCATCAGCCCTGTCCAGATTCAGAGTATTGCTGGTGAGGTAGCGTAACTCCTAGCTCATCCCCATATATTTTTTTGTTGCGTGATATTTTTCACATTTCATTGTTGAGTAGGTGTGTACACGATCCATCGCACAAACTCTACTGGGAAGTGATGGGAATTAATGATGGGGCGATGTTTGCGGAGATCCCGGTGGAGATAGAGGTTCAACATGAGAGGGTCCTTTTGGGGCGAGTGATTCCTCTAGAACATGTATGTTGGCATCATGAGAAAACTTATGATAACATGTGGGAGTAGGAGGCTTATATTCTTTCTTAGTACCCCTTTCTAATCGATTACCCCTTATTTTTTAATATAAGGACGTAAAGCCCTAAAATTGGGAGTTATGTAATTCCATCTAATTCCATGATTTTTTTTTAAAAAGTAGATGGGATAATTTCAAGACTAGGATCTCAGATGACATATAATTCAAACAACCTAAGTTGCCAGATTGTATTTTTGAACTATTTTTATGTTTAATTAAAAAATGTGTGAGTGAGATTTGATAACATTTGAACCCATTGCCAGATCAAAAATCTGAAGTCACCGTTGAAGTTAGAGCATCAGGATTAACCAAGAAAGGGGCTAACGTTATCCGACACATTCCAAAAGTGTAAGATAGTATTTGGACATAAATTGTATATTTAAGTATCAATAATTTTATTTTAATATCCTTATTACTCATAAATTGGAACATGTATTGGAAATCCGATAGTAAAGTTGAGCTTGTGAGGGCGATTTTCCCTTAGGGAAAGCTTAACCTCAACCGACACGGGTCAAGGTTGAAAGGCAGTTTTTGATCATTTCTATGAAAATTAAAATGGAACATTTGTGTGGTTTTTGAAACAACTAAATGGATGGACGAGTTGAAAATATAAGTGCACTGTTGCGTACAGAATGGTGACATTCATTAAGAATGGACCTATCTTCAACCAGCGTGGTTCAAGGGAAAATGTTAATTATAAGATATTTTAAGTAAAATAAAACAAACATAATAAGATTATATTATTCAAGAATTATTTGTTATGCAATGAAAAGATGAGACAACTGTTTTATTCAATATACGAAACATTGTAACAACTCTTTAACTAAATGATAATAGAAATGTTGTTTTATAAATGAAACTACATAATTATGTGTCGACTAAGCGTAAGAGAACCGCTGGGACACATTACCATTTTAATGAGATAATGGGGTTGTGTAGAAAAATACAGATATGGAATTCCTCTAATAAAAAATGATTGAATCGTCTCCAATGTCGAACTTTGATGCATTAGAAACTAGCGATGACACCCCATGAAGAACGGATTTTGGACTAGAGATTGATGAATGCCAACAACTTTGAATGGATCATAAATCCCCCTAAACATATTGAAACTAGTATTGATCCACACCACCAATAAAATATTCTCTATGTAGGGGTTTATTTATTGATATTCATTTCATGATGCTTCTTTCCAAAACAACGAGCATGGATCAACCCACAAATAGTTTGATCTACAGGTCACTTGTTCTTGATGGATGGTGTTTTATCTATGGGTTTTTTATTTCACGGTTGATTGTTGATCTAATATTAAATCTACCCCTTACCATGTTTTAAAAACTCTAATGTGGAGGAATTGGGCGGACCCAAAAGAGTCCTTGATTCATCCATCCTTAGGCATTCACGTGTTGGTCGAAGCTGCACCTCTGAATTGAAGGCAATGTGATTTTCAAGGCTGCAGAAGTGCCGTAGTGGTGTAGTAGGGGGCCTCCAGCTAATGGAGGCTTAAACAGACTACACCATGTGGGCAATGACATGTTGGAACGCAGTCAAGTATGGACCCCATGCCGGACAAGGAGTGGATGATTCTTGTCAGCAGCATATTCTCAAACTGAATGCCCAACATTCATCCGGTTTGGAGAAGAACATCCATCCATACAGGTCGAGTCGGAGGGATGGGGTGGGGGGGGGGGACCAAGAATTTTTGTGGCCCAAGCATGGAAAGTATAGGACCGCCTATTTCGGGCAAGGCTGGATGGAACTAGGTCAGTCGGAGACCTGGCGGGATGGACCGACGGCCAAACCGGGTCGGGCCGAACTAGGCCCAATGGGCCAAGCCCAATGGCCTGGATGGATTAGGCCATCCAATAACCAAACCGGGTTGGGTCAGGTTGGTCAAATTGGGCCAGGTCATGGAGGACCCATGGGCCGAGTTGGTTGGGTCGGTCAAACCAGGTCGGATGGGTCCAGGTCACAACCAGCCCCTGTTTACTAAAATTCCAATATCATTTAGACTGGACACCCATTTGGTGAGTTGTTACCAGCATTGGAACCCTTGTGATGAGGTAGTTATTTCAGAACACTCTAATGATACATTCCTTGAAAATTATTTATATCGAATGGATTGAGGAACATATTCTTAGGGAATCAAGTGCACTATGTGCATGAATTATGTGGGTGACTGAGACCTAATGACTACTGATGAGAGACTCTAAAAGGCCCTGCATGCCCAGATTGAAATCGGTCTTGTGTGGAAAGGTTGCATCCAACCCTATATGGATTAGCAATAAGAGACCCTATGTGGATATGATACAAGTGACCTATTTGTAGATCAGATAAAAGTTACCCTGTGTGGATCAGCTACAAGTAACCCACTGTGGAACAGCTATAAAGAGCCCTATGTAGACCAGATATGATGAAAAAAGTGGGAAGAATCTCTATGTGACCTGGCGGTACCATAGTGGGGAGCATCTTTGTTTGAACCACAAGACCAATGATACTCATTAGGGATTTCTACCACATTAGTTGAATGTGTTCAGTGCACGATTGATAGTCTTTCATTCAAACCATAAGATTATACCTAGGTGAGATGAAATTACCTTTTATATACATTCATGTGTGGTATTTCCCATGTGTCTCGGGATCCCTACTGATTTTATTTTCACACCTACACGGGCTTCGTCCGCACGTGTTGTGTTTGCTGCCTATGGCAGACGCTTCGATAAAGACGTCGTTTGACTGAGACTAGGTGGTGGACAATGACATATCACTGACAGGACATACTTCCATAGCTTCTGACATCCACTCCATGCCCACCCTTCAGCTGGGGTCTTTTTTGGACATCATCATTAGATCTTGCGAACCATCATGATTTCAGTTAGTCTTTGGTTGTGTGTATTCTTTCCCATTTGACTTACAACTTGTACCTTTACTCAGTGGTTGATTATTGGAAAGAATTTTTTTCTTTCCAGCTACTTGGGACATGGTTGTGTGTGTGTGTGTGTGTGTGTATGTAATATTACTTTGGTAAATACCTCCCACTAATTGGATAATTCCTTCAGTGCTAGTCATTATCCCTTGGCCATTGGTATGCATTCTTGGGGTAATCACGACACGGCCTCGGGGGATGGGTCCTGAAATTCCATATGTTCTTCTTTTGGATTACATAGAAAGTGGAAAACTAATAATGTTGTAAATACAAAAATGTTAGTGTTGCATTCAACTACAAAAAGCATGCATTATTCTCTTGTACAATGTGGGATATATAGATGCCACATCTTCATGATTTCCTTGTATTGTCCCAACCATAATCAGAGTCATCATTGGTTTGGAATCATACATATTGAATTTCTTTAGCAACTCTCTTGCATGGTTTTATTGAGAAATTAATGTATATTCATTCCGATATATCACCTATAGTCCAAAAAAATTATGTGAGTTCACTAATCATATACATTCCAAATTCTAATTTCATGTGATTGGAAAATTCATCAACTGATCCTTTCCTAATTCGAGCAAATATAATATCATCTACATACACTAGAACTAAGAACCGATCTATTTGATAATTCTTCACATAGAGATTATGATATACTCCTACTATTTTAAATTCAAGCATCTTTATATAAGATTCCATCCAAGATACCATGTGTGTAGTGCATGTTTCAGACCACATAGAGATTACATTAATATTCAAACCGTCATCTCATCATTAACAGGAATAAAGATGACAGGTAGTTCAATATAGAATTCCTCATCAAGGACACAATTTATGAAATCTGTCTTGGCATCCATATGATATATTTTGTATCCAAATTAAATTTCTTTGGAATGGAATAGTCAAATTGACTCCATTGAAGCCACCAGAGAAAATGTTTCATCAACATCAACACCTTCATTTTGTGAATATTCATTACACACCAGTCATTCGTTATTTACGTTCGCATTTCCATTCTTGTAAAATTTATTTTTGAAAATCCACTTATTGAAAATAACATTATGGTCATCATATCTTTTAACTAGATCCCATATTTTGTATATTTCAATATGATGCAATATTTTTGCATGGACTAATCCCATGATCCATCCTCTCCAGTTTCATCAAATGAGAAGGGTTCCACAACATAAATGACTGTGGATTAAGAATTATTCCACATTCTCCTTTTCAACACAAGTGCAGTCTAATCCATAATGATGCTACATCAATCAATTTCTTTTATTCAATTCTTTCACTTTGGGAATCAGAATAATTTTCATCAGTCTTGGTTTCCTCTTCTGATTCTTCTTATGAGTCAACATAATGATGTTATTTTTGTGTTTTTTTCATGCTTTCCTCTTGTTCTCAGTTGGAATTTGTTCCATTTCCACATTCTACGTTATAATATACCACATCAGTATTTGAATTTATTGAGACATTTGGGGTTTTATCTTCAATTATCATTTCATTACTAATTTCCACGAAACTTCTAAGTCATTTACTGAAACATTTTTATGATTTTCAATTCATTTAATAACTAAA
Organism: Viscum album; assembly: GCA_963277665.1. NCBI lineage: Eukaryota > Viridiplantae > Streptophyta > Magnoliopsida > Santalales > Viscaceae > Viscum > Viscum album. The sequence goes on from OY728139.1 coordinate 287,136,811, forward strand.
GAAATATACCTTCATCTACATCATCACCTTACATTACATAAATTCTTTCACTATTTTGGATAACACACTTACTTCCAAAAACATGAAAATGAATCAAAGAGGGCTTCCTTCCATGACATAACTCTTAGGGTGTCACAGTATCCGACATATAAATCCCTATTATATTTTGAATATAAAATTCTCCTTGAACAATCTATTTATAGTAATAGATAGAAATATATAAAACTTTATATTAACATAGTTCTATCCATACTATTAACCTATAGATTTTGGTGTTTAATAATTCCATTTTTCTCTGGAGTTCTCATAGCATCCACCTCATTTTGTATGATATGTTTCTAAATGTAATTTAAAAACTAAATGGATATATACTAAACTCCATTTTCATACTTCAAGAACTTTGATTGTCCATTCAGTATCATTCTTGGCTATTTGGCGATATGTTTTCTTACAATCAAGCACTTTTCAATTCCTGTGTATAATAGTCACACAATCCATTATACTATAATAATCAACATTAATGAAAAAATTTCCTTTATCTATATATTCCAAAAACATTTATCAGACAATATACGCCTATACGAATGAAATCGTGATGATTGGGTGGTCTTTTCTTCTTTAGACGCAATGAACTGCACACCATCTTTCCTCAAATGAATTCATCCCAATTCTTCTCTTTTTCGTTCTTTATAATTGTGATACCTATGAAAATTCTCAGTTTATATATCATTTTGATATCTTGTTGATTGATGTGACCCAAACTATGGTGATAGATGTTTTTTTCTTATTCAACTATCATGAATGAAAATATATCTTTATTATCATCTTGATATAAGTTGCAATTCTTTTCTACATCCCTTCATGAGAAAATTACCTATTCATTATTTTTCAGTGCACCCCTTTTGATTGAATGTCGGAATAATTATTGAGTCACAGAGTAGGATCACACTCAAGATATTGTGAAACTACCCATCCATATAATGAAATTTGATATTCTTAATCTCACTGTTGTACAGTTCATCACTTCAACTTCTTTTTTTCTTCATAGCACTATCATTACAGAATATCACTATTCTATCCAAATTTTCCTTGATAATCATTAATAGGTCTATATATCCCATCATATGGGATGATAATCCACTATCATGAATCCATGTGAAGTAGTTCATGGTATCTTTTATAGATACATCTTCAAGGTTTGACTTTTAAATTTTCTTCTTTTCGTTCTATGAAATATTATATAATGTGAATTATAAAAAGGGACTTTTAAATCCCTCATCCATGTGAGTATATTATTTATCTTCATATTCTTCTTCTAGAAGGGAAATCCTTTTGTAGAAGAAACACCATCTGTTTGGTGAGTATTGACTTGTATCTGAGTTCTGTACTAATTGTTGATGGTATTCATCTTCCTATAATAAACAACATTATTCCCATAGTGAGAACACTGAAAACAATATCCATTGAATATTTTTCTACTATAAGAATTGGGATATGAATTCATTATCCTTTTTTACATCCTTGGTCATCACCATTCGTGTATCTCTATCACTATTCATAATATGGGATGATATGTCCTAGATAGCCACAAAATTTACACTTCACATGTGGGAATGACTTTTCACTTCTATTCCTTATCATGTCAATTACTATTAGAAGGTAGTATTGAGGCGAATGTTCTAGGGATCCCTAAGAATAGTTTTTATTTAACATTTTAGTTTGAATTGTGTTTTTTCTCTTTAGTACATCTGGTGACACTTCAGCCGGTCTAAATTTCAGATTGCCTTTATTTTGACTCATTTTATTTCTAGCATTCGTTGATTTGGATTATTGAAGGATTACACTATTACCCATGCATGCAGTTCTTGTGTTATTCCACACATTTTCAAATCTACCACAACCATGACCAGATCTATCTAGAAACTCAACATCTATGAATTTTCTGAATAGTATTTTCTTCTTTGTTTCTTTTGAGATTGATTCACTTTCGAGTTAACCCCTCAGAGTAACAACTTATTCCACTAGACATTCAATAGTATTGGACTTATCATCCAGTATGACGGTATGTTCATTGTTGAATTTTCCTTTTTATTCACTTATGAGTTTTAGTTCCACAGTATTTTATATGCTCTCAAGGATTGATGACTGTACTTTCAAAAATTCTTCCATCCATTCCATTTCAGCTTCAATATGATCAAAATATTTTAATTATTTTTCCACAATTTTTTAGTATATATTGCACCTCTTATATTTATTATCATTCTTTCAAAGGGAACCCTTATGTTTAGAGTTTGGATTAATATTAGTGGTTACCTGATTATCACCATCTTTATCTTTTGATGGTTCTGTTTTTCCAATTTTAGCCACCATGGAAGTAAGGTTTCCAGACATAAATTATACTTCTTCCTCCTTAATGAATTCATTTTCATCATAATCTTCTTCAAAAAAAAACTCTTTCATTGTTATTTCATTCCAAATGTTATGTTTATCAGTTTGAAAACCCTTTTATGAGGCTTCTGAATGTCTCTAGATTCACTTACTTCATCATTGAACTTTAATGGGCGCCGAGAGACAATTTTCCTAACACTAATATAATGAATACATGCAAGAGGTTACATTCCATGAAATTTTCTTATTCCCTTGTTGAATTTCATGGAATTGTGTGAAAGAACATCATCTTCCTCATTATATTTATCAACAATATCTCCTAAAATTTCTAGTCTTTAAATGGTTTTGAATGTCATTTCCATACTTATATGAGTTATTGAATATTCTGGATTAGCTATCATTTCATAAGCCGCTAGAAAGCTCAAATGATCATCCAATGAAATATTAGAGAGAACCCCTTCATCAAGGGATTCCGCCAGCTATTTTTAAAGAGGTGGAAGTAATATTATGATTTTCATTCCAATATAAATTTCCTTGATTTTATCACCAATTCCTCATATTTCTCAAAAAACATTAGTCATTTGTTAAAAAAATGCATCTTTATTTTCAGATCATCGATCCTGTTGTGAAAAAATAGTGTTTAACATCCTTCAATTTGTTGTCTACTTCATAAATATTCTCTAGTTTTTCCTACACAGAAATTTTTAATATAAATCTCATAACATTGAGATATATTTGTTCAGAAAGAACTATAGTGAGGGTATTCTAGAATTTGTCATCTTCATCAAGATATATCCTATCGGTATCAATCATATACATCCCAGTTGGATTAGTGACATGTATTCCCTATGTAGTATAATTCATGACATAAATTACAAGAGATATTATATGAGATCTCATCTTATTCTTCATTATTTTAATCTTTATTCCATAAAAGAGGTGTACACCCCTAAAATTTATTATATTCTCCATTGAAAAAATGACACGATGATATAAAACTAGCAAACTGACTCTGATACCACTTGATGGACCCTAGAACACCATGAGAAGGGTGGCGTGAATCAAGGTGTAAAATTTTTCTTTTAAACTAAATGATATTTTTGCAAAATTGGTAGTAACCTATTAAATTTATCTAATGAGAAATATGAGAAAATAACAATCATAATAAAAGTGAAGTCCCAGCAATTTTAATTGGTTCACCACTAGGGCTACATCTAAGGAGAATGTGATGGTAGGTTGTCGGTCACATGAAAATACACTAATCATCACATGTTGTGTAGTAAAAATGTTTATCACAATGAATCAATTCTAGGCTCACTACCATTATAAGGTTTATGGATGGAACACTAAATCCATTGGATCACTTTTGTTGAGTCCCCCTTCTCAATGCATTGGGATGAATCTGAATTGATTTTATCATTATGAACGTCACATCAATGGGTTCACATTAAATCATATATCCTCCACTATATATGGATGATCTGTTGAAGTTCCACTTTAACCCACAGATGAAGTTTAATTTTTTTCATATTGATAGTTCAGGAACTGCTCCACAATGAACTAACCTTCATCCTTCACATACTGGAACGTATCGTGTACTGCGTGTTCACCATGTACAAACATCATATCCTACCATCACGACCCATGTTTTCAATATACTTTCATATTATGTATCTATAAATAACCTTATGTGAATAAACCCTACTCCACATACATCCTCAACATTAGAGTACTTTTTTCCATTGATCCCATCTCATGTTAATGAGGTCATACAATTGTATCTTTTCAGTAAGTTCATACCTGATCCATAAAATGTACTAAACTCATAGTTTATACAACTTGGGAATTGTCTTTTTTATGATGAGAATCCATCTAGAAATCTAGATAAATGATAGAATGTGTTGTGGAATAATACCACTCATTTTTTCAAATATTAGTGGTGAAACGATAGTTTTTCAAGATTCAATGTGGGATCCCAATGATTTTATGGGGAAAAGTATCCCCATTTTTTGTATCATACTAATTTAATTTTCAATGGGAATTAATAAAAATGGTGTTGAATGATGAACCCCCTAATATTTCTGAATATATATATTTTTTCATAATTACATTTGATGTTTTTGATAGATTTTATTACATGAGTCACCAAGAATAAATGAACAATAATATAATATTGAAATATATTTTGAAATTTTTTACCCTAAATAAATTAAAATTAAATAATAAATTGATTTTATATTTTCTGAAATTATGATAAAATATTTTGAATGATAAAATATATTTTTAATAAAACTATTTTTTTCAAATGATTTTTTATAATTAAATAATATTTTGATATTTATTAGAATATTATACTAAAATGAATAAATTAGTTTTCTATTTCAAATTAATAACATTCATTAAATTTTTCAATTAATCATTTAATGAGACTAATTTCCTCTTTTACAACAAAAATACATTTCTTCTACAAGAGGGTTTTACCGCATTGTGCAGAGATATTAAATTAATTTTTATAAATTTCAGAAGATTTATTTAATTTTTTTTGAAATTTTAAATTATTTAAAAATTCGAAAGTTATCTTAAAATAATTTATAAGTATTTTTTGGAAAATATATATTACTGAGTGAATACTGAAAATGTCGATTTTTATAAAAAATTCATTAGTTATTATTTTAAAATTATATATTAAATGTCCAATGTCATTTTGTTTTTTATTTAAGGAATCAAAACATATTTTTGATATAATCAAATTAATGTCTTCAAATTCAACAATATATTACATTTTGGAATAAGTTCATTCCGATTATTACAAATTAAACTATAATTTTTTTTTGTTTCTTAAAATTTATAATAAAATTCATTTTTATAACATATAAAAACCTCATATATGTAAAAAAAATTCATATTTGAAATGGCTAGTATTAAATTTTATTAATGAGGAAGATTCCATTCTTGGTTATTGTGAATAGTAACCCTGGAAAAAATGTTGTCACTATGGTAAAAGGGTAAAATATGTTTATCAGGATAGGAAATTGTGAAAATTTAAAAAATAAATTTAATGTTTATTATTTTATATTGTGCCTTGTCACAACAGCTTATATATTGAATTGTTTTAGAGTCACTTTTGAATTAAATAGGAATTTATTTATGTATAATGAATAAATATTTTTCTTCCACTCCCATAACATATTAAATGGATCCTCCTCTTTCCACTTTTATTAAACATATGGTCACTCGAGATATAAATATTTCTAACTAAAATAAATTCTCAACATTTATCCCCACATCCATGTGGCTATAGTCTCTCCCGAGGTCAATCCATGAATTTTTATTGCATAATCTAAATGATGTTTTATAATGTTGCGCCACTCAGTATACAGTTCATTCATTTTATTTCATCTTCTCCCTCCTTTAAAACTATCATAATTATACTTATATAATTACATAAATATTTAAAATTTATTTATATGTTATTATGTTTATGGTATACTCTATTTTCATCATTATATACATCCACTAATAAATGAAATCATTGATCATGTAAACTTATGGACTACCACCATGATGAAGAAATGTGTTTAAGTTTTATCACCCCCTATATATAGTTATATATATTTATTAAATGTATATATATTAATATTACAAAATAATTATGATTCATTAATTATGAAATATTATCAACCTTCTTAGCCAACCATTTTATGAAAAACGACAACATCACACATGCATATGATTATACTGCCACCATTACGAATAGATGTGATTAAATATTCATTTATACATAAAATTGAAGGCCATAAGGATAACGTCAATGAATATATATATATATATATATGGTAAGTATTGTAATATTATTGTTAATATTATCGAATGAGATATCTGTATATACCTTTTATTATTTCAATTCACTAGATGATGAAATCATTACTCATGTAAATATTACATATAAATACTCTTCAAAGTTTTGTCAACCATTTTTAAGAACCACTTTACATGATTTATTATTAATTTTTATATATTCAGTATATTTATGACACATAAGAAATGATTTTGATTATGTAAATAATTAAACTGTGGTCAATGTACAACTAATGGAACCATTGATGCATAAAATCATGTAGAAATAAATATGTAATTCATATATGATGCTTTTATATTTTTTTGCGAAACTAGTAATTAGAAAGGGAATTATATATTGATAGAAAAGTATGACATGATTATTGTACCTATTTATCATGAATACATATTTATTATAAAATATCATTAGAGGGTATATCATGAATTTCATGACATGTGGTAAGGGTTTATGTTATAATATCATTCCATTATTTTAATATCTATATTAAATTCCCATTAAGGATTATTATAATATTATTTTCATTTAAAACTGATAAATTTTCTTTCCATTGAGTTATTTTTATGTATTTAAAGTTTGTTTAATTTCTCTCATCTATTGTATACACAATATTATTAAGAAAATGATTTAATGGAAATGTTACATTATTTCTTCTTTTTGTGTTGGGAATAACACTCCTATATTTAAACTATTTTTGAAATGATTTTTGGTTGTTTTTATCTGAAGTAACTACAAGAGAAAGGGTATTTTTAGAAATTCTGTCTGTTTCTAAAAATTATCATAGAAATTATCTTTAAAATTATTTGTACAAGTCGCTTTAGAAATTTTCAAAAGTGTAAAAATTTTCATCTTTTAATTTATATGGAATGAGAATGTTTTTTAGCTATCTTTTCCATCCTTATCAATGAAACATCCATCAGAATTTTTCTTAGTTTGTCAAAGAAAAATATATTTCTATTATAGTAGGAATTATGATTTATAAATGTTACAAATCTAAGAGTGATTTTTTCTCATGATTTTTAAATAATATTATAAACGATATTATAAAAGAAGGTTTTACTCATTGTAAATATATTTTAATTATTGGTATACTTCTTTGAGGTTATTATTTTATTATATTTTCTATATTATTTGTCATGATTGACTTTTAAAATTATTTTTTAAGGATAAATATATAAAACATATAACATTAAAATGGTTTAATTATGTTTTCATGAAATCATTATGAAAATCCTTTCATTTTATTTAGTTACTCTATGAGTAATATGTTTGTTATGTTATTAAACATTTTTGTATGGTTTTCATTATGTGAAATGTTGGAATAGATTTATATAGTCCTCCAGTAAATTGTGAAATGAATAATATCTCTTGGGAAAATATGAATTATGATAGATAACAAACACATTCCCCGAATGAAATGTTTTTTGGACATTGAAAAAAATCCATTATTTGAGTATCTCCATTTACGAAGACTGCCTTGGAAATGGGCCTCACCTATTATAATTATTATTTATTCATATTGTTAGTAAAACTGTATTATGAAATATTTTTAGAATTTTGATATGATTTAATGGATTATGACTGATTAATTATGATTCAATACTCTTTGGAATCATTTATTTTATTTTCATAAATTGGTACCCCATTACTAATGATTTATGGTCAAGGGTAAGTTTGGTATGTTTTAATTTGTCATTATTATATTATTATACCAAAATCATTATATAATTCTTATATATTATCATGGAGTGAAAATTCCATATTTTCCGTTACTAGGAACCCAACGTCATAATTTTTTATTTTTTTCTTCTTCACTTGTTTTTAGGAATGGTTTTAATTATTGTATGTCTAAGTATGGTACTATGTTGGAATAATTTTTTGATAGATAATGAATATCTATAATGAATTTTGATATTAATTTATCTTGTCATCATGTTTAAAAAACCTCTTAAATTATATGATATTAATATTGTAATATCAATAAATTATTAATCTCAAATGATCTAATATTTATTTATGTAATACATGGTCTCCACAGTACATTGAGTTAAAAAAGTCATTCCAGAGAATTTTCATTGGAATGGCCTATAGGTCCAAGGAAAATACCTATAACTACTTAATGGATATGGCATCTATGTTTTATCCATATAAGGTATCCCTATTATTCCTCCCCAATTATGGTTAATAAATCAGATTGATAGTATATTCCTCCATTTTCAGGTCGCATTGCGGGGTGGCCTCTAGGTTACATTGCATCCGGACACGAAACAAAGGGGTGTTCATAAAAACCTATATTAACCTTTCCATATTTTAAACCCTTGGTTATGAATTATTTTTCACTATAAGGTTTTTTCACTTGAACATTAACACCCTTATTTCGACCACAACCATCCCCAAAGATATTGGGACTATAATTTTTTCCTCCTCACCTCTACTATAATATAGAATTATATGCTATAATATGGTATCCCAACCTCACACATATACAATTGAATGCATAAATATTTAATGGAATATCCCCTCAAGTCTACAAAATTCTCTTAAATATTGATATTTGTGAAAACAACACCCCATGGCTTCACTATAGTGGATGCATGCAATTGAAAATTTCAGCACACTTTCACTATACCCTTCGACACATCTCAACCAAGAACCTAAATAAGTAAACTGACCACAATCGATTTCTAGAAACCTTCATTATAGATAGAAAATAAAATAAAATTTTATACTATTTTTTTTATTTCAATGTTATGATAGATAACATTCATAGAACACTGTAGAAAAGTTTATGAAAAATGTGATATAGTACATAAATTTTATTATTTAAATGTGAACATGATAACCTTCCCATAGAATTGATTATTAGTAATAGTTTTAATTTTAAGTAATATATATATATATATGTTATACTAAATAAAAATTTGATAATTAATTATTATGATTGAATCTCTCTCAATTATGTAATGTCTTTTAATACATCAAAAATATTATTTCAATCAAATATGATTGTTAATCCATATTCTATGTTTAAATTACAATTAGTTTTTAGAAACATTTAGAAAATTAATTTTCTAAAATGAGCATAATTTACGTTATCATCATATTATAGTTTATATATATATATATATATTTTCTTTTAATAAAGTTATTTATAATTTATGAATTATAAAATGCCCTAATGTTTCAAATACTCACATTTTATTTCATTAAATCAAGAAATTTTTATGTCTCATTATATTTTAAATTTTTCCTCCATGTGAATTATGATACATTTTTTACATAAAATAGTTAATTAAAAATAATTTTTCATTATTTAGGATAATGATATAAATTATTTCTTATAAAAAAATAGAATATTTCATAAAATTAGTATTCTATATGTTCTAAAAGTGATTTTTAAATAAATATTTCCACTTATGAATTTTGAAATTGGGAATATTATTTTATAAATTTAATAAAAATTATTAAAATTATTTTATATAAAAATGTTCATTATTATTCAATATTAATAGTAAAAATATGAATCATTGGTCACAATGGTAATAAGATTAATTGGATTGTCATATTTTTAAAACAATGTGATAAGGCCCCAATTTGTTATTTTCATTAATATTTGATGAATTTATTTATACTATTATCAAGTAACGAATGAGACAAAATTGATTAGGATATATGTTTCTAGGAAAATATCCAATATAATATTTTAAATATTGAAAACTAAAAAATAGAAATATTCTATTTTTAATTATATTTTATATGTTCACATGGGGATATATAAAATTTTAGAATGTGTATTAATGGATATTTTTGTATAATAAATTTTTTTTTCAGGTAAATAATATATTTAAATTTATTAGTTATTATAAAATGATCATAAATTATTATTTAACCTCGAAAAAATATATATTCCATTTATAGAAAAATAAAGTAAATAATTGTTAAAATATTAAAATTTACACATTTTGTATGAATATTTCTATTCCAATACATTTTTATGAAAAATATCAACTATTATTTAAAAGTTACACATTTGGTATCCTTTTTTCTATGAGGAGGACATAATTATATTTTAAAACCTAGATAAATTTCACCTATGTCACTCACCTCGTTTTTTAAAGGGAACATACTCCCCTAACATCTTACCACCCATTGAGGCATCTTATTGTCCAATGTCAACTAAAATATCACTAAAATATTTGTATCAAAATATTATATGTGATTTTTTTCTTATATTCCATCCATTGGTCCATCAAAATAGATGTAATAGACGTTTCTCTAAGATAAGGTAATCATTTTTACAACTCTTTCTAGTGTATTTCTTGTTCTACTACCTCTATTTCTATTTTATCTATAAAAATAATAAATAATTTATCATAAATATAATTATATGTTATTACTATTATGTTTCACAAATTTTCTATATATTTTCCAACCCATGAAATGTGACAATAATTTCTCATGTGTACGTATGACATACCATCTCTACATAGTAGTGCAATTTCCTTTTCATCACCACATTACATGGATGATTAAAAATATATAAATATGGAAGATATAAGTTATTTAATAAAAACAATTTATAGTTGAATATTGTTTCAAATATATATAATTACTTTCCAATATATAGTATAATGATAATATTGCTCGATCATTCCATTGGACTACAACCTCCACTGACTAATGTAAAACATTTTTCATCTATGGTCCACATTGGTGGATAAAAGTATATAATTAAAAAATAAATATGAAATATATGTAATATAATTATATTTCTAGAATGTTGAATTATTATTAACAATTATTTCATCTCACCAATGGGAATTTGAAAACAATGTTAATTCATACCGACAATACACTATCACCATTAATGGTGTAATTCATTTTAAAATATCATCCATTAATATGAGATTAAATTATTTATACATTTGATATATAGAATATCTATATCATTATTCACATCCAATAGATGATGGGACCCTGAAAAATATACTTTTTCCAGAACAACCTAACAAAAAATTTCATTATAAATTATTTAACACTAAAGAATGAAGTTTTTTTATAACATTTTATTAAAAAAGGCTATTAAAATGTTATAATTAGATAATATATGATATTATAAGAATTCATATTATTCTGGTGTATATGTATGATATATTTAAATATTTAATACATGGTGATAAATGTACATACTAAGTATGTCGCACCTAATGTAAGGATTCTCTTTCCACTTTTTTGTCTGAAACATATGCCCTTTTTAGTACATGTTTCATTTGTTTGTTATGTGTACTACGATTTTTAAATTTTTTAATGTTGAATATATATTTATATTCATCATATTTAATGTAATGTTTTATATTATATATTTCCCAGAGGTATGATTAAAATGTCATCAATGTGGTAAGGGTTAATTTCACAATCTCATCATTATTCATAACTATTTATATCTATAGCTCCACAAGAGGAATTATTTTATCTTTCTATATTTAATAAAATATAAATTCTTGTAATTTAGTTATTTATTTAAATTCCTTGTTTTATATTAATTTTATTCACTTTCTTAAGTCATGAGTCCAATGGAATATATTTAATTAAAACTGACTTTATTTCTCTCAATGGTTAAGAATCATATTTCTTCAATATCTATGAGTTAAAAAAATGATTTGTAGAAATATATTTATATTGTAAACACTTAGTTTAATAATATTTTTGGACCTAATTTAATTTTTATAATATGGTTTTAAAAGAATATAATTATTTCTTCCCAAATATATAAGATTTGAATTTTCACCAAAAAAGTGAATGGAATTTTAGTTTTCACATATAGGAAATGGATGGAATTTCACACTATCTTGACTGCTCAATGATTTTTAACTTGATTGAACTGTTTCTGATGTACAACAAAACAAAAAAAATCCCATATTATTTTTTAATTTTAGATATTTGAAATAAATAATTTTTACATATAAAAATGGTATTTTCCTCATGAAATTACATTATTATATTTTTAAAGTATTTCAATCAATTTAAGCATTATTTAGTGAACATTATGATTTAAGGGGATATAGTCTTTTCACCACATCCACTATACTACTCTTGGTATATTTTTATCACGTTATATATATTTATTTGTGAAAATGTTAAAATTTCATATTCTATCTTTTCACAATGATTGTTTTTTGATAAAGTATTGAAGTATTATTCAAATATTTAAAAAGATGATTTAATTGGTAATATTAAATAACCAATAGGTCCCATTATAGTCCCTAAATTCATTGGTAATATCCATGAGAGAGGCTATATTGGATATTCAGAATATGCCTTATTTGTTTATATATTTTTTCATTCTATAAGAACATGATGGTAAGAGAATGATGTCCAACATTATGAATTCTATAATAATTAACACAGATATTTTTATCCATGTGATTATTTTTTTATATAACCCATTTATATAATCATTTTTTATTATATTATTTAAAAGGAATATTTTTTTAATATTTTATCTCATCCAAATTATTCAAGAAATATTTATTCTATGATTTCTTATATTTTATACATTAACATACTTAGAGTATATGATCACCCATTCATTATATTTCTTTTAGAATTGATCCCAATAAGTGTATTTTGATTGATATGAAAGGATATTCTAGAAGGATTAGTTATGTTATCTAATAAAATACAATGTTGTATTAAATGTTTACAAATTTAATGTGAGATAATAGTATTCATGTACTGTACTAAGAAAACAAATCTATTGGGTCATATAGTATTTAGTTTCTTTTATCTACTGAAATTTAAATAATGAAACCATTGGATCTGGGATGTTATAGTATGGGTAATTATAGTTTTTATTAGGAAATATATAATTAAAACATTGGTAATTAGAATTATAAAAACATATATTAAGGAACATGTCCTTATTAATAACTTTGAGGACATGTCTAATCGTAGGATAATATCATATGTTTTTATTTAATATAAATAATATGTTAGTTAATTTGTAGTACAACCTAATTTGGATACTAAAAGTGGATTCAGATTTGGAAAAGATACATCTATGGGTAATAACCACAAAAACATTGGTTGAGAATATCTAGACCATAATTCTAGATCATACTGAGTTTTCTATTACTAAATCCATGTTATAAAACTCATAGGTATATTCATGGACTAAATCACATTTTATATGGTAATAATTATGATGAATGACAGAATAGATCATATGGATTCCATTAATATTATATAGTGATATGAAACAAATCTAATGTTTCAGGGTTTCATAATCATATGGTTTATCATATGTTTAAATGAATATATTTCACAATTTTAGGTTTTATGTTATGGGAGTTTAACCTGATTAATGCTATAATGGGAGATATTTTATATAATAAAATCTTTTCATTTAGTAAATTATTATTCAAAAGTTAATTTAATAAATAATTCTTTTTTTATTTTTTGGTCATACATTTATATTTATTGATAACCATTATGGTTAATATGAGAAAGGATGTTTAGGTAGTTAATTTTAATTAGGTTAAAAGAGTTACTATATTTTGTTAATATATCATATAGATTATTGAGTGATTGAAAACTTATTTTGGAGTGGGTGATTAATGTCCCATAGAAAATCTGTGGGATATTATATGATTAAGGTAAAAAAATTCATAAATAGGGGACAAGTTATTTTATTTTAGAATATATCATTTTAAAGTGTCTTTCTATCTATTCAATACATTTATGGAAATTAATACTATATTTTGGGGATTTGTTGACAATATTATATAGGTTTCTTTAGTGTGAGATTATGAGAGATAGATATTATTTATAGATACTAGTTAGGTTGATCATAAAAAAATATGTGTGACCAAATATTTATGATAATTTGGATTTGATTTTTTCCAAATAAATTTTAAAGGAAGATTAAAGTTATGTTGAAATAAAGGTATTGTTGTTACGGTCTTAGGGATTAATTTATTTTTTCATGATATCATGGTCTATTTATTATGGTAATTATGTTGTATTGATCAAAACATTTTGATTGTGGTTATTTTTAATGATATAGGGAATATAATACAATACTCCTTTGGATTATTTGATTTGATAGAAGTTGATTTCAGTTATTTAGGCATGAAAAATTCATATTCAATAAACATTATAGGGTGAAAATGATGGGATTGTGGTGGAAATTGATTAAAGGATGAAATTATACTTATTATGTATGTGGATTTTTTTCGGTTCATTATGTACATGTTAATATAATTCCCTAACAATAGGAAGATTATCCTGAAAAACAAAATGTTATATAATTTCCAACTTGTTTATTAAATTCTTATGCTTTTCACCCCCATTAATTTTTTGTTTTTTGGTCATTAATAGTCTCATTATTATTATTATTCTTGTGATCAATGATATCAATCGCTCTACATCATTATTTTGATGAAACCTTAACAACTTGTAGATATTATATATCCCCATTAATATAAAAAAAATATTGAAACCTAGTTATGTGTCATTATATATGCCCTTCTTATGTCGGATTCCCACTTTTCAAGTAGACGTTATATTTCCCTTCTTATGATGTGATATTTCAACAATTGTATTTACAAATGGATGACACTTGAATACAGATATCATAATAAAATTTGAAGGTAAAAATTTATAAAATGTGTTAATAACGTAACACCATGTTTTTAATGTAATTCTATGCACGATAGCTTTATTAACAGGCTCTACCATTGTTTTAGAGAATTGAGATATACGAAAAAAATATTATTATTTAAATTTCACAGTTGTAACCTAAATAAATAATTCATGGGTATGGGTTGGTTTAATAAAATAATGAAATACATATTCATATCCTATTAATTAAAGATGTATTTTTAAATTGTTAGTTAATAAGAAATCAATTTTTAGTAAAGTCGTTTTATACATCAAATTTTCATTTCTAGAAAAGACCATTTTTATTGAATTATGTGTGCCTAAATTATAATCCTTTATTGTCACCCTTATAAATAGTATTTTATAAAATGGTTATAATTTTAGAAATCATCATTGGAAAAAATATTGTGTGATATATTTTTATTTTTTAGTTAATAGTGAAAAATAATAATTTTCAAATTCTCACATTTATGTTGATTAAATTCAATAATATAAAAATACCATTATATTTTTAATATGGTATTAAATTGAAATATTATCCATTTAAATTTTAGTTATTTTAATTACATTTTAGTGATTATATAATATTATTAAATTCATACACGATATTGAGGAAATATTTATTTAATTATTAGAAAATAAAATTAAATTATTTTTACAATATTTACTATAATAATGTTTGGATGAAATTTTACAAACAAGAAATTAAATAAAAAAATATATAAGATATCATTAATGTTTTGAGGGTTTATATTAAAACTCCATAACTATCATGATGACAATAATGTTAATGTTAGTGAATACATCAAAAATAAAATTAATGACATATTAAAAAATACTAATAAATTAGTTTAAATTCAAAAAAAATCTACTGTTTGGCTATGTGAATGGTTTATTACTTTATATGATATAAATTCTCTTGTTATGGGACACTTCTTATTTTATGGTCAAATTCAAGACTCATCAATAGGAGAGAATATTGATTTTCATATTATTATCATAATGGTTAACTTCTTAACAACTATGATATTTGGGTTAAAATGAACTAAACACTTTTATAAAACTCATTTTTTGATTAATTGTACTTTTAACCTCTTAAAATGTTACCAATAGTCATTTTGAATTTATGTTTCCCAAAAAGAGACATAATTTTAATTTATATATTTTAAAAATGAAAATTTTCACACTCACATAAATTATTAATGTTTGGTTCCTCTCCTCATATATTCTCCCCTATATATCCATATATCATGACCAATATTGACCATAATATTTCCACAACATCTGTAGACACATTCTAGTTCTATTGGTCATCGTAAATATCTATTCAATAGATCTTTAAGAAGAGATCCAAAGGTGGTTTCTCTGATATGTGTTAATAATTTTTACAAGCCTTTCAAATTTATTTAATTTTTATATTCGTATAGATATTTTATAACCATAAAAAATAAATTTTAATAAATATAGTTATATTAAATTCTGATTATGGTAAAATCATTTTCCATCTCTTTTATATCCTACAAAAGTATGGAAACATTTCTCCAACATATGTGGAGCTTATAGTATCCACGTAGCAGTGTAATTCAATTTCCATCAACACATTACAATAATCGTTATAGAGAATGAAATAAAAAAATTTATGATAGATATGAAATAATTATGAATTGTGAATTATATATCATACCTACCTTCTAAAATTCAAATTTTTCGAAAAAAGGTAATGTCTTTAATGCTTATGTGTGGACTACCACTCCTAGAACTATTGTGATTTGATTATCATTTATATTTTTCAATTATGGTAAGGAGGGTACATAAAAATAATATATATGATTTATATAATATATTACATATTATTTAGTGGATAATTAATATTTACCTTTCATTTGTGCCAACCACAAAGAAAAGATAAGACAACATTTATGCTTAGGTAGATCCTACTGTCTTAATCAACAATGCAATTAATTTTTATGTATCACCTTTCAAGGATTATTATAAATATGTATATAATTATTATATATGATATTTATATTAGAAAAACCTGTAATGTTATGGGCCACTCTGGTCCATTACATTGTGAAAATCCAATGTTTGAGGGGTTTGGGGAAGTCATTGTTACGCAATTCAAGAGTTTTAAAAAAATCCAGTTTTCCAATAGTTTCTATTTTGAGGGTGAGTTTTCAACTTGTAGGTGGAGATGGAAGGCTTCATCTATGACAGGTGATGGTGTTTTGGACTGGTGAGTCAGGACTATTATGTAAGGACTGGTGCCTCACGACCAGTATGCCGGGACCGGTTAGTTAGAACAGTGACTCACACTGGTCACTCACAATGGTGAGTCACTAATGGTAGGTTGTGATGGTATATCACACTGGTAGTTCTCTAGTAGTTATTCAACCAATGGTGAATCATCCAATGGTGAATCAACCAATGATGACTTGTCCAACGGTGAGTCATCCAATGGTGACTTGTCTGCTGGGGACTCGTTCAATGGAGAGTCACCAAATGGCCACTCATCCACAAGTATCCTTTTAGTGGTATCTCCCCACAATATACTCGTGATGGTGACTCACCCAATGATGGGTCATTTTCAATTATTTTATAAAATACCATAATTCTCTAGTCTTCAATTTCCCCCCCCCCCTTTCAATTTCCTTTGATGATAAATACGTTAAATGCCATATTTAATAGTTACGGTATCCATTTTGAATTTTATTTTTATTCTATGAACATGAATCATACATTAACCATCCAAACCATGTGGTATTGTTCAGGATCTACCTTTAATAAATTTTAAAAATGGTTTCACTTTTTGATTTAGGATCTGGCCTTTATTAATCTGAGATATCATATTCCATAGGATTTTTTACTTTATCTCAGTGCGCCATGAACCATTCTACCCTGAGGAGTAATGTATTGTGGTGTATCCTTTGGATTCTGTTTTCCCTGGAGGGTATTCCTACTATATGCATGCCCCCAATATTGGGGAAATAATGTAGTTTTGATCTTATATTCTTTGAGTTATTGATTTATTTGTCTCCATTTTAATTGAGTATCATACGGGGTGCATGTATGAATACCTCCTTGGGAAGATATCAAAATACCGAATGAATAAAGATAATTGAATCAGTTTAAATACAACTTGTCGGGACATGGAATTGGGACATATGATTTTATTCATTATCTATTTATATTGTTAACTGTATAAGCTATATTCTGAGTAAAAATCATAGATTTGAGATATTTGTTTTTACTTGGGGAGATCTATTGAATTAATGATGTATGTTCTTGGATGAATGTTTCAACATAAAAACTATTTAACTTGTATTTATAGAAAATAAATTGATGACCTATGGTCAAACTATTTCTAGGAAAACCAATAAATTAACAAGAGGTAATTGAATTTAGAATACCTTGTTAAATATAAATGTGATCATCCTTGATCATTGCGAGAGTGTGTTGGATGTGGGCTTGTTCATACTTGTGTGTTAGTAGGGCTATGGTCTTGGTTGTGGGAGGTTGTGTGGTACAAGTGGAGTAATGAACTATTTGGTTGAAGTATTGATTGATTATGTAATAGATGGGTAGTGATGTGCAGTAGAGATTCCATTAGGTTGTGTTATATTTCTATTAAGGGATGTGATGGTTGGGGTGTTTTTAGGCATCATAACTACCAATTTGGCTGTGATGAGGTGTGTTTTTTAGTGAGGTTTATCTCTATTGATAGGATAATTGGAATAGGATGAGTTTTAGTGATTTTTATTTAAAATTCACCCAGGGTTTCTCCATGATTAGTATCCAAAAAGCTTTACCCCTGTATTGAGATCATTTTTTATAGCTTGAATGGGTGTTAAATGGATTAAAAAATAAAAATTGTGTTATACTCGCAGTCTCTTCACCTTTTTAAATTAATATGGTGTTGTCGAATAATTTCCTATATTTCATGTTTCCATTTTTCATAGTAGTTTCATAGGTATTGATGGAATGAATAAATGAATATTTAATGAAAATTGAAATTTAGTTAATCAAATTTTCTAAGCGGTATGAAGTGAATTTAGGGTTTGTTGAGAAGAGGATTTCATTTATCAACATCTAAAGTGAATATTGCTGATGTTGATTAACACGTGTAATGGTAACATTTTTTTATAAATCACAGAGTATGGGCATGAGTTCATGATAATATATCTATATACGTGTATTTATTTTTTGATTACTATATTTATCCCATACAAGTTGAGATCCATGTTCTGAACACCCCTATTTTCATGGGGGAGTATGTCTTTTCCAAACATCATGAAGTGATGTTAGATAGATGGCCACTCTCTTTTCCCAACTCCCACATCCAATGATTCTTTGAGTTTGTTTTGATTTTTTAGGCACATGTGTGTACGGGGGAGTTTTTTCTCCCTACAGTTTTTGGGATGAGATGTGTTTTCTTTCGAGTTATCTTTGGAATGAAATGTGATGTTTTGTGCTTCCCAGTTTTCTTGTTGATGGTATGTGATTTGGTATGCGGCCTAGGAGACTACAGATAAGACATAATTGTGAGGCCCAGGTGTGTGCGGGTGGGATGTGATGTGATATGTGTCTGATGTGTCTAAGGGTGAGATATAGTTGTGGGGCCCATGTGTGTGTGGGTGGGTAGTGACATGGTTATTTCGGATGTTTTGGGCGATCCAGGACATTTTCCATTATGTTTTTAGAATGAATAATTGATGGGAAGGTGGTACGGGGAAGCCTACTATCAATTTGCATACTATATTACTTTACATGACTTTGTTTACTTAGTGAGCATGCTATGATCAAGTGGCGATGGCTAGAAAACCTTGATAAGTGCTATTAGTTCTTTTGTTTTTTCACTAGAGAATTAGTATGCTAATATCACATGTGAATGAGAGAATTTGGTTTTCCAGATTAGTATGCTTGTATGCTCACCCTATGAAATAATCATGCATTCATTTTTCTAGTAGGACTATGTGTACTGTGATGGGTGTTAATAGATCAGACTTTGGGACTGTTGTAGTGTCACATCATATCCTTACATTTGGTACTTTGGTATTTATTTTTATTTTTATCATTTTTGTTTTAAACATGCATGTATGGTGTTTGATTTCGTTTATATATATGTCTTTGAGTTTTCTAACGTTGACAAATCTTATCCCTCTACCGTGTCTACTTTAAAAATGGTAATGCCTCACATTTTCAAATATTTGTATACCCTTGTTGTTGGTCGCTAACAGAGGGCCTACTGGAGGTGGGACTTGGGTTCATTATCTCTTTTCCTCTATTGAATGCTTTGGAGGGGCATCATTAGAGGGAGGGGGACATGATAGAATGTTATGTAAGGTAGTATGTTGTTTAGATTTATGAATGGTGAAGATTGTATGGGTTGGTAGGACAACAGTGTTCGGTAATCATGGGGCATGAGATTATCCAAGGAAGAGCTTTTTGAATATGGGATTTTAGAGACCCCTAGTTATTTGATGCAAGGACCCGTATCCAAGAAAATAACCCGGTGAGGCTTCATCATTTTCAATGTAGACACTCCATTAAATTTACATGAATCATAATGACTTGATGAAATGTCTGAATTTTGATGTCTTGCCTAATTTTAAATGGATAACAAAATGAGTTAAATTAATTTAAATTAATCTTAAAAAAATTCCCTAATAATCAGTCTTTGTATTTACTTGTTTAACTATTCAGATATGATACCCAACTATCATCCACATTTATCTTTGGGAAGATGTGGCTCAATAAGAAAATATATTTGATTGGAAGATTGTTGATCTGGTGGAGGAGGTTGACCAGTGGGAGAGAACCTTGCATGCCCTATAGTAGCGGGCCTTGGAAAGGTAAGAGGGTAGTGTTTCGGATTTGGATATGGAGTGTTGGATCGAGGATCAAAAGATCACTTTCTATTTGATATAGGCTTTAATGAATTACTGGGTTACATTGGTTGTGAGACAGATATTAGGGGTCATGCATCAGTAGTGGATGATGTACCTGTATGAGAGGATAGAGGATGACATTCTATGGGTATGTTTTAGAGAGGAGTTCCAAGATTAATTTCTTTCCTCAACCCTGAATGATGAAAAGAGGTAAAAGTTTCTCTCCCTTCGGGAAGGGGAGTATTTTTTTTGGGAGATGGGGATTATGATCAGGGATCTCGATCATTCTTTCCCATAATTATTTTCAAAGGAGGAGTCCCATGTGAGATTCCTAGAGGGGGAAATTCATCCTTCTATCCAGAATGTGGTCACCCAAATTACATTGTTGTCACACATGGGGGTTCATAAGAAGGAGAGAGTGATTGAGTGGATGCGCTCATGAATATTTCTACCATGCGAGTGGATCCAGTAGTGTTATTTGAGAGGCTTGTTTACCAGTATTAGTTCTCAGGCACCAGTCCCTTTGAGGTTTCGATCGGTGATGATTAAACCTCAACAATTTCCATTTCTACCATCTGGTACCCATTCCTTTCGTGTGGTCTTGCGGCCGATGTGCTTCACCTGTTGAGTTCATGGGAATATTATGAACCGGTTCCAATTAACCTGTTTGAGCTCAGTTTGGTGGAGGTTGATATATTTCATACCATCCTCAGTGGCAGTTTCTAGCTAGGCCATTTGAACTGCTGGAACAACATGTGCATCCTCTATTGAGGGGAAATAGAGCAGGTAGAGGTCAAACATTGGGTATTCCTCGTGGACCTCAAACCAAGCAAGGCGTTGGAGGAGGTTCTCATCATAGGGTAAGATGAGATGTCCATGGTTTGTTTGATGGCTTAGATTATGTAGTATCTGTATGGCCAGAGATTGTAAGATGTGCGATCAGCTTGTTTATTACCCTTTCTTCTGTTTTTCTTGATTCAGTATTTTTTCACTCCTTTGTTACACCAAATATATATCATTCTATGGAATAGACATATATGGGATTCCCATTAAAATGGTGTTGAGTATTATAGTATGAAGTTAGAACATCTTGTTTGATTTATGTTGGGAAAGTAAAATGGTGATGGGATTACATCAGTCCCGTAAATGTTTTTTTCTTTAGATGCAACCGTATGATGTTCTTATTTACATAAAATGGTTTTATTCTATGAATCATATATCAATTAATTACAGAGAAGAGTTTTTATTTTAGATGTGGATGGTCAGTGTGTGAGTTTAGTTGGAGAGTGGAGGTTTAAGGTGGGAAGTTGGTGTGTGGTGCATCATTATTCCTTGTCGGTAGAGCTATCGTTCGATGTTGTGGACACTGAATTCCCTATGGTTCTTTCGGATTTATTTTATATTTTTCCTCAGTATGTTGTGACTATAACCCCCAATGTGGAGTTATGTTCAAGATAGACATATTGCTCTGTGGTTCTCCAAATTTAATGGTTCTGTATCCGATCGAACCTTCTGAGTTACGAGATTTGAGAATTCAGATAGATGATCTGATGAGGAAGGGATTTATTTGGGCCAGTGTGTCATCATGGGGTGATCCGGTGTTTTTAACAAAGAAGGATGATAGTTTTATAAGGTTTTGAATAGTAATCCATAGCTTAAATCAGTTATCTTTAAAAAATGATTACCCTCTTTCGAGGATAGATGATCTTTTAGACAAGTTGAGATGGGTGAGTTAGTTTCCTAATATCGATCAATGATGTCGATATCACCAGTTTAGGGTGAAGGAGGGTGACATCCTGAATACTTCATAAAAATGCAGGTATGGAACTTTTAGTTTGTAGTCATTCCATTTGGTGTTACAAATTCACTAGCCATGTTCATGGGGTTTATGAAAACCGTATAATGTGAGTTCATATACTGGTTCTTTGTTCTATTCAGTGATGACAACCTAGTCTATTAGAAGACAGAGGAGGAGCATACAATGCATCTCAGAACCATTTTATTGGTCCTTTAAATCCACCATCTCCACATAATTTTTTTCAAGTTCATGATCTTGCCACGAGAGATTCATTTACATGGCCATGTGGTGTCCCATAAAGTTGTATAAGTGGACCTGTAAAAGTATGTGGTAGTTTTTTCTTCGAAACGACCAAATATTTTTGTTGAGATTTAATGTTTTCTTAGTCTAGAGTCCTATAATCTGATATTTTAATCCAAACAATCACGATTTTTAGCTCCTTTGATTGTCATGACAAGTAAGGACCCAACCATTGTGTGGAGTCATCAGTTCTAGACAACATTTAGAAATATGAAGGGGATGTATGTTAGAGCTACAGTGGTATGGTTTCCAGATGAGGGTGTCATGTTCATGGTGTTTTGTGAAGCTTCCTAACATGGTAATGGATATATACTAATGTAGAAGCGATGAGTTATCACTTATGGGTCTAGACAGTTACCTCCTCATGAATATAACTATTCCACCCATGTCCTATTTCTAGCATCATTCATGTTTGTGATGAAGTTGTGGTGACATTACCTCATTTGAGATCACTTTGTAGTCTTCAAAAATCATTATAATTTGAGTTATATCATTTTCCTATGGGATCAGAACATGTGATAGTGGAGGAGGATGGAGTGTCTTCAAGACTATGAATTTGAGATCTCCTACACCCTTGGAAAATGGTATTTAATGGTCAATTATATGAGAAGGAAGTCACAGTAAGAGGTAGTTTGATAATCTACAGATTCTTGGAAGGTAATGGGAGAGTTGGTATCCTTGCACTTAGATGTAGGAATGGACGAAGATAGAGTCTATTTATTTCTGATGACAATGACGTCTTCTCTTTTGCAGTTGGTGTAGGTGTATCGTTGGGGACGTTCAGATGTAGAGGTGTTGCATGATTGTGTTACCCGTGGTGATTCTCTATAGGTATGGTTGCTGGATGGCCAGAATCAGATGATGATTTGTGAAAAGTTGTTTGTTCTGGTAGAGGTGCATGATGATGTCCTCTGTGAGTTTTATAGCTCACCCTTATCGGTACACATACGATTTTCTAAAAATTACAACGGTATGAGGAGTCAATTTTGGTGGTTTGGGATGAATAGAGAAGTGGTATAGATTCTGGATAAGTGCCTGGTATGCTAGATGTTGAAGGCTAACCATTGTATTCTTGTTGGCTTCTTACATACCCTAAATGTCACTATGTTGAAGTGGGATGACATATCAATGGATTTCATAATAGGGTTACACATTTCTTGGGGAGGATATGATTTTATCTAGGTATTAGTGGATCTTTTGAAAATCTCCACTCACATCCGAGCAATTAAGGATTCATTCAAAGTGGATTCATTAGCATGGTGGTATGGTGACATGGTGTTTTGAGATCCATTATCTCTAATTAGGATATACATTTTACCACACAGGTCTGGAAGGTATTTCAGTATCATTTTGGCACTCAATTACACCTCATCACTTCATTCCTCCCTATGGAAGATTGAAAGACATAATAGAATATCTAGATGCTAAAATAAATGTTTCTGGCATGTCCATTGGAAATTGGAGGACCTTGGGTATGAAACATTAATTTGGAAGAGTTTTATTATGTTAATAGCTATCAATCATCCATTATCAGGGCTCTGTTTGAATATTTATAGGGGAGACTGTACCGTTCACCTTAATGAAGCATAGAAAATGATGAGATAGATGTTCTAGGACTTGATTTAGTGTAGAGAATGACTGATATGGTTCATCTTGTTAGTGGCAGTATGAAGGAAGTAGAGGACCTATGGAATTCTTAAACTGATTTGACGAGGATTCCATTAGATTTTGAGGTTGGGGACTGCATATTACTGAAGGATAGACCACAACATTGGTAGTGGTGGATTGGTAGTGGGAGTATGATTTCATGAAGTTTCATCAGACCATTAGAGGTGTTGGGGTGATTTTGTGAGGGGAACACCAGTATTTATTTCCATAATAGATGGAGAGGGTCTACGATGTCTTTCATTTCTCTCCACATTTTTAGTATCTACACGATGACTCCCACATCAACATCTTGGGAGAGTTGGATATCAAGGATGACACAATGTTCATGGAGAAGCTACTGGAGATCCTGGATCATTAGTGGATGTTATTGAATTGTCAGAAAACTCCTTTGGTTCACATATTGTGGATTTATGGTGGCCTGGAGGATAGTACTTGGGAGCGAGGACCACAGATTCATGCCAAGTACCCCGAGTTTTTTTAGTTTTTCATTGTTTTGTTTTTCTTTATAACGTTTTTATTAATCCTTGTGTTTTTGTGATGTTTTCCCCTTATTCTATGATGTTCAATAAATTCATGATGTGTGAACTATGGAAGACCAATATCTTAATCAAGGCACATTAATGGTGATTCCATTAAACATGTGTTGGTGGGTCGGTGTTTCCCAGAGCCAATAGAATCTTGAAATGAAAGATGGCATTTTCTGATTCATGTGTCCAAATAGTCTAATTATTGTTCTTTTGTACTGTATTCATGTTGGTTGGGGAAACGAATTTTAGAGGAGGTGTTCTTGGATGATAAGGTTTCAATACAACTTTTGACCAATGCTAGGTGGTTTATCATGGAACCTTGATGTTTTTTGTTGTTAGTAATGATTTAAATGTAGTGAGAGCTTTGAGATGTATCCCAAATGGTTGTTTTTCAAACCCATTTATTCCGTAAGAGTTTGGTTTGGAATTCTCTAAATTGAGAATCGTTTAATATGTATCTGAGGTATTGTCCCAGACCACTCTAAACAATTACATTATAAAAATCTAGTGTTTGAGGTTTTTGGGCCGTCATGGTGACTCATTTCAATCATTTATGAAAAAACAAGTTTTCCAATGGAAGCTCGTCTAACAAAGATTCGTCCAATAAAAAGGTGGTTATAGTAGGTCACAGATATGACACATTATGTTGAATTAGGACTGGTGATTCAGGACTGGTTATTTAGGAATGGTGAGTCCAGAAAGGTGAGTCATGACTGGTGTGTCAGAATGGAGGCACACACCAGAAACTAGCAACAGTGAGTCACTGATGGTAGGTCGCTAATAGTAGGTTGTTAAGGTAGGTCTCCAATGGTTAGTCACCGAATGGTGACATGACAAATAGTGATTCACCTATGTGTGACTCTTCTAATGGAGAGTAACCAAACCGTGGCTCATCCCAAGGTAACTTTCCAACAGTAGCTCTTCACCAGTGACTCACAACTAGGACTCACCTAACCGTGAGTCATTTTCATTAGTCTTTCAAAATTTCATAATTTTTCAGTTTTTTAGTTTCTGCCTTTTGAAATTTCTATTGACGATAAATGAGTTAAATATCATATTAATTATTTTTTGAGCCATTTTGATTAGTACATATCTTAGAAAAACAGAAATCATCCTTTAAACTTCCAAACCACATGGTCTTGGTCAAGATCATCATTTAATGGATTTTAAAATGGTTCCAACTATTAATTTATGATCATTCCATTCTAAAGATATGAACTCTGGGTCCTTAAGAATTTTACTTTTCTTTTGGTGCACCTTGAACCAATCTTCTCTAAGGATCCTAAAATTGTGTTTTATCCCATGGATTTAATATTCCGTAGATGTTATTTGTATGGAAAGCATGCCCCCTTTATTGTAATAATAGTGGATTTTTTATCATCTGTTATTTGAGGAATGGATTCATTCTTATCTCATTTAATTGGGTATCATGTGGGGTGGTTATATGAATATAAGACATTGAAGATATTAGAATACCAAATAACTAAAAAAATTGAACCAGTTTAAGATCAAAATGTGGGGCTGTTGAAAAGTGACTAATGTTCTACTTTGTTATCAATTTATATTTTGAATTTATGTGCTATATTGCAACTGAAAATCATCATCGTTAGAGGTATTTGTTTTCTCATGGGGTGATCTATGTAATGAATGATGTTTTCTATTGTCTTAATGTTTCATCATGGAAATTTTTATCCACATATAATCGAAAAATAAATGGATACCCCATGTTCAAACCATTTTTTTGATAACCCATGAGTTGACAAGGGAAAATTGAATCAAGGATTTCTTGATAAAATAGAATGTGATCAGCTAGGGCATGTGTGTGGGTGTTCGTAGTGTGGGTTTGTTAAGACTTGTGATGTAGTAGTGTTGCGGGCGTGGATGTGTGAGGTGAGGTGGTATAGGTGATGTAATGAAATATCAGTTTGAGCGATTGATTAATTATGGAATGGATGGGAAATGATGTGCAGAACATATTTCATTAGGTTGTGCAATGTTTTTGTTGCTTGATGTGATGGTATTGGGGTTTTCATGCAGTGGGAATTCCAAGATGGTTGTGATGAGGTGTGTTTCTTAGTGGGTTTTATCTTTGTTGAGACGAATATTTTGGTAGGAGATATTGAACAAGGATAACAATAACTTGTATGGGTAATTTACTTAGGGATTGAACAAGAGTTTTATGCATATATCATTACCCCGTGTCATGATATCAATTTGTTATAGCATGATTGAGTGTTAAACAAAGTATAAATATAATGATTGTTAAACTAGTAGTCTCTTTTTATATTGAAATGACTATGGTGCTATTGAAAATTATTTGGTGTTGCATGTTTCTAGTTATTTTTAGTAGTTTCCCAGGAAGTGATGGGATGAATAAATGAACAGTTAATGAAAATGAGAAATGTTTAGTCAAATTTGATTTGTGTTTGAATTAATTTCGGGGTTTTTTGTGATGTGTCTTCCATTTATAAACATCTGAAAGGACAGTTACTGATGTTGATTAATGTATGTAGAGGTAGAAGTTGTCATGAATCATGTAGGTTGGGCTTGAGTGATTTATAATATATATATATATATACATTTATTTCATTTGTGATTTCGATATACAACCCACACAAGTTGAACACCATGTTCTGAACTCCAACATTCTCATGGGGGCAGTGTCTTTCCCAAACATCATTATTGTAGGATAAATAGATCACCCCCTCTCTTCCCTACTCCCTCTTCCATGTGGTGGTAGTCCATGATTCTTTCGGAAAGTGGTGTCTCATGAGGCCCATGTGTGGAGGTCGAGTTTTGTTTTCCATGAGTCTTTTGGGATGAGATGTGTTGTGCACCCTAGGTGTCTTCAGGATGAGATGAGATGTTTCGTTCTTCCTAGTTATCTTCAGGATGGGATGCGATGTGTTATATGGACCAATTGTGTACGGGTGAGATGTAGTTGTGATGCGAATGTGTGTTTCGGTAGGATTTGATGTGGTATGTGTCCTGGTTGTTTGCGAGTGAGATATAGTTTTGGGACCCATGTATGTGTGGGCGAGTTGTGATGGGGTTCTTCCAAAAGTGTTAGGAGAACCATTACATTTTCCCTTAGGGAATTCGAGTGGGTTATTAGTTTGAAAATCACGTGGGGTACCCTAATATCGATGTGCCTACTATATTATATTATATGACTTCTGTTACTTGGGGAGCATGGATTGTTTCGGTGGAGATGGTTATAATACATTTTTAGGTGTTTTTGGTTCATTTGTTTTCTCACAAGAGCATTATTATGATTCTCCCACTTGTGTACGAGAGACTTTTTTTCACACTAATTATACATGTATTCCCAACCAACATTATAAAAATGCATTCATGTTTTCTAGTGGACTATAAGGACCATGATTGGTGTTATAAGACAGGACCATGGGAAATTTTTTTTGTCATTTCATTGCTATAACTTTTTTACATACATTGTAGTTTACTTTTATTCACAGAAGTTTTTAAAAAAAAATTAAATTGGGATGAATTTTTATATCTTTAATATATATATCTAGGGGTTTCTTTTGAGGTTGATAAATCTTATCTCCTAATCTTATTTACAATAAAAATTTCAATGTCTCTAATTTTGTGAGATTTTTATACCCTTGGTGCAAGTCACCAACCTAGGGCCTATTGGAGGTGGGAATCATGGTTCATTATCTCTCGTATTCCCTTAATAGCTTAGAATGTGCATCTTGGGATGGAGGGATCTATGACACACCTTGTGCCCACACTTTTGGATTTTGTAAAAAACATAACGTTTAATTTTTTTAGAAAAAAACTAAATAATTATATGATACATTACACAAATAAGGTCCTTTTACTACACTAGGTTTTAGAGAATAGACAAACCATAAGTTTTTCTCATATTTTTTAAATATTAGAGAGAAAATACATCAAATATAATTCACGTGAATTATCACTTTAATAAATCTTCCAAACATAGAGCATGAAGGTTACCAATGAAAATAACTTTAAAACATTGGGTGAGTATCAAATTTCACAGTAAACATTTTTAAAATCATTTATAATTGTTTTTAAAGTATTATTTAGAAAATAATTTTGAAAAATAAATTTCATAACAGAATTTGAAAACATTATTTTTAATTACTTATTCTTTAAAAATGTTATATCACTTTAGAATATACCTATTTTCAAAATTTGTTTTAAACAAATTATAGTGCTTTTTAGAAATAAATACACAA
Source organism: Viscum album (assembly GCA_963277665.1). Lineage (NCBI taxonomy): Eukaryota > Viridiplantae > Streptophyta > Magnoliopsida > Santalales > Viscaceae > Viscum > Viscum album. Next base: position 287,166,123 of record OY728139.1, read on the forward strand.
GATTCTAAAAAAAGCACTGAGTGGGGGATACTTGAAAGATTAAATACTGTCTTGGGACTACCCATGTGATGAGGATGGGTTCACCACCCAATTCCATACTATATTCCCAACATTCAAGTGCTACATTTTAAAAAAAAAATTATTTTTTACTTATATATACTTTCACTGGAATATTAAATCTTAATAACATTTTAATTCATAAAAATAAATATGAAAAAATATATTTATATATAATTATATATATATTAATATATTAAATTTCATAGGATATCACTTGCATGTTTTTTTATAACCAAAAAACTTTCCATAAAAATATGCCTGAACTTTCCATGTATTCAAACATTCTTTTGAGATTTCCTGAAATAAATATAAATAAAGTGATAAAAAATTTCATTTATATCTCATTCATAAATTAGAATATCATATAAATATTTAAGTAATTAATTATAATCCTAAAATAAAAACATGCTTGTATAAAACATTCTAATAAATTTGAAATCAATAGTGAATTACTGTTCATTTAAATAGTTGATCTTCTTAAAAGTTTCATAAGAAATAAATAATTATGTTTCACAAATAAAATTATAAAATAAACATTTTAATTAAATCTTTTTAAATATTTATAAAATGAATGTGCTTAATAATTTGGGATGTAAATTTTACAAATAAATTATAGATCAAGAATTTATTATGAATGCAAAGAATGTTGATGTTATGTATAACACATGGTCATGACTAAATTAAAATGTGGCGTCCTTAATTTTAAAATTACATGAATACATGTTATGAACATTATTTTAGATACATGAAAATAATAATTTTAACATGTGAATAAATATTTAATCCTTATGTATATATAACATTGAATTTATAATACTCATAATAAAATAATACATTCATCTTTAAATAATACTTTGATAAATAAAAAAAATCACGTTTAAAAAAGAATTTAAATATAGTTTTGATAAACATAAAAATATCATTTATGTAAGAATATAATTAATCTTAATACACCATTATGTATTAAAACATGTTTTGAAGAATAATTCCATGAAAATAAAGTTGAATATATATATAAATAACCTAAAGTTATATATATATATATATATTTTACAACCATACACAGTGAATCATAGAATGGAATATATATTTTAGCAGATATATCATTAGTTACAACATAATTTTCATAAATCATAAATTTAAATAAATTATTCTATTCCTAACTAATTTGATAATTGAGAATTATATTTTGAACATATATAAATGAATATCGTCAAAAAATATTAAAAAGCATAATAAAATCTATTAAATATGAAATTAAATTTGAAAAAAATAAATATATTTCATTACTAAAATGAAAAAATTCATAATTTTGAAAATATGATTTCATCCTTTTAGAATTTCAAAAAAATCAAGAAAACATATGAAAATTAATTCAATTACACCTCTATATATTAGTAGAGAGACCCCAGACTACTACTTTAGATACTACAAAAATGTATTTTCCAATTTTTCTGTTTCACATAGACGAGGGTCTTTCTAGACTCATATTTTAGATAGTGATATATATAAAAAACAGGAAAAAACCATCAACATTTATGCACCAATTTTACATTCTATCAATCACTAATGTAGGTTCACCCGAACAACATTAATGTTGACAGATTTTCAAACATTGGGTGCAAGCTCAATTAAGAGGTGAAAAATGATGACATAAAAACATAAAATTTCACTCAAATAGATATTTTAATATTAAAATGATAGTATACCAAAAGAAAAACCATCCAAAAGTATACAGGTGAAGAGTAAATCAAAAAATTTGACATCAACAATTTTTTTTATAAAAACATAGTATCCATATCTAAAATGAAAACACCTACATTCCTAGGGTGAAGGAAAAAAATACAAACTGTTGGCTCAGATTGAACCCTAACCTCAAATAGCATTCAGACTTCTTCCTTAAACACAGGTCTAGATTTGGACCACATTCTCATCCTTAATCCATGTGCAATGATAGCCTTTAATTCTACATCTAATATCAACCCCACAAGTTTCCAAACTCCATCACCATATCATCTTCCCTTCAGTGCTGGACCTTGACAAGGACCAATGCTCAAACACTAATCGATTGTGCTCGGACACCATGACTTGAGAAACCCACTTAGTGATGAAAAACAAGAAGACGAACACCTTTGTGTGACGACCTCCATTGATCTCGGCTCACCTCCTACGAACCAAAGCCATCCATGGCTCTAGTGAAACCTAGATCCCTTTTATAACCTATAGTTGATGCGCCTCCCTTATTTCCCTTAACACGATCAAACAATCTGATTGATTTGATTCCATTTTTTTGGTCAATTAATTTTTTTTACACAAATTGAAATTGGATTTTAATTAAACTAAAATTGTAAAATAATTTGTATAAATTTTAAATAATATATTTGTAATTTAATAATTTCATTAAAATAATTATAATAAAATAATTATTTTTTATAATAATAATAATATAATATAATAATAATTTGTAATTCGTAACTAATAATTATAATTTAATATACATAAATATTAATAAATATATATAGCATTTAAAAAAATATAGAAAACAAAATTATATTTATTTAATTATACATTATTTTAGATTTTTTATAAATGATATAAATATTATCATATTTAGTATATTAGAAATATTAAAATATTTAGATATACTAGAAATATTTACTATTTTAAAATAAAAATAATTATAATTGTAAATATATATAGTTATTATTCATTTAAAATAGTTTTATTTATTAATTTGTTGATTAAAAAATGAAATATGTTATTCAAATTCTCTTATTAGTATTATAATAAAAATAATTAATTACATATATTAATGTTATGATATTATATTACAAAAAATAATACTGTAAGATAGTATTTTTTGAAAATTAATTTAAAATTTATTTTAAAATAATAAATTTGATATATAATTTTTTGTAATTAGTACTATTAAATTTAATAATTAAAATTAATATTTTTCATAAAATAAAGTATTTAAAATTATCTGAAATTTCTTTGTGATATTATATTATTCTCCCCTCAACAGAATTGTGACCTCATATTTTGTTCTTCAGACTAACCAAAACTATGTTTTTTTGTATTGATAATAAAGATACACATGGACCATTAAACCCTTAGACTCTATCGCAACATCTAATGTCAAAAAATTTCTAGGTCGTTCCTCTAATAACAAATATAATGCCATAACCAACGCTTCTAAATTCGGTGCTAAGTCATACTGTGTAATATTTGTTGATAAAATGAAACTGAATATCTAAAGAACACATTGCATAAATGATGACCATCTACTAGTCAACGTTTTGGAGAATAAAAAACCTTAAATTTTTACCATAGAATTAAAATGGTAAAGTAGAAAACACATCAAATATAAATTATGTGAATTAACCCTTTATAGAAGCTTCCCATCTTTGGACACCAAGATGACCTCTGAAAATAATTTTAACCCATTTGTTGATCATTTAAATGGTCAGTAGGGGGTTTTAAAATCATTGATCCATCATTTTAAAATATTAATTCCTATAAAATTTTGAAAATAACATTTAGAAAAATCCTTTTAAAATCTTTATTTAAGAATATATATGCCATAAAAATGCTATCTCACTTTATTAAATAATGACATTCAAAAAATTCTATAAACATATTCCAATGACTATTTAAAAACAATACCCATGTTTATGAAAAAAATAAGATGATGGAACTTTAAATAATGAATGTTTTCTTGGGCCAAACCACTTAGCAATGGAGGGGTTCACTCCCCAATTCCCTACCATATCTACAGTGATCAAGTTCCTGATTTTCTAACATCATTTTAATCATTCATTACATATATATTCTTTCTTTAGAGTTTTTAATTTTTTAAAACATTTAAATTTATAGAAATTAACATTAACACTTATATATATATATATATATATATATATATATACTTACATTCATTGCACATCACATGCAAATTTTGTGACAACCAAAACCATTATGATAAGAATTTTCATGAACATTCTTTATAAAAAAACATTCTGTTGACATCTCTTTTAATACATATAAATAAAGTGATAATCGTTGATTGTAACAATTTAAATCCTATATAATAATTTTAAAAACATGTTTTCTTAATTAATTCTATGAATAAAATAACAGCGTTATTGTATTAAACATTAAAATAAATATAAAATCAATATTAAATTTATATTAATATATATAATTGATCGTCATATAATAATCATATGAAATATATAATTATGTTTCAAATTTAAAATTATTCATTAATAATTTTAATTAAATCAATTTAACAATTGAATAAAATCCATGGGATAAATATTTTATGATTTATAAAATTAAATTCATTTCGAGATCATGAATATTTTACGAATTCAATGTATATCGATGTTATTAATAATACGGGGCAATGACTATATGCATATGTGACATCCCTGATTTTAATATAACATGATGACATACTTTACACATTTTTTTAGAAACATGAAATTAAAAATTAAAAAAACTCAATAAACATATCATCCTTATATATATATATATATAGCATGGAATTTATATAACTCATATGGGACGAATAAATTCCTTTAAAAAGATTCAAAAAAAGTCTATATGAAATAAGAAATAAAAGAGAGTTTGGATAACTAAAATTACCATTTCCATAAAAACATAAATAATCTTATTACACCATCACGTATTAAAACATGATTTGAAGAATAATTCGTTAAAAATAAAATTCAAACATATAAATAAATAATCATACATTATATATATATATATATATATATATTACATGAATAAAAAATAAAGCATTGGAAAAAATATATATTGCAGCTAATTTAGACTTAGTTAAAACATAATTTTCATAAAATGTAAATTAAAATAAAAAAATATATTTGTTACTTATTTGATAGTCGATAATGATAATTTGAACATATATTAACAAACTATCATAGAAGTGTGTCAAGAAGCATAAAAAATAAATTATAGAAGAAAATAACTTTGATAAAAATAAACACAATTAATTTCTAATTTATAAATTTAAAACCATAGTTTTTAAAATATAATTTCACCCTTATTGTACTTAATAAAAATAAAGTACCAAAATAGAAAATAAATATAATTACACCCATATAGATTTATAGAATGGTCGTGGACCCTTGTCTAAGATACTAAATAATTGATTTTAGGAATTTTTGTTTGTACACCGACATGAGGATTTTCATATACATATTTTAGTCAGTGATATATATATAAAAAGTAGAGAAAAGAGATGCAGATTCCCAAAAATAAATATATATGAATTTTATATTCAATGAATTGTTAATGTAGGTTCAAAGAAATAGAATAATTATTGACAAATTTTCAGAATTTTTGTGCATGCTCTATGAAGAGGTTAAAATTTATTAAAGAAAAATATAAAATTTCGCACAAGTTGAAATTTTCAGAAAAAAATGAATGATTTATATTCATATTCAATAGTAAAATCAATCCAAAATTGTATAGGTAAACAATGAATACAAATCATTTGACAATAAACAAAAATATGATAAGATTAGAAGATTGAGATCTAAAAATAAATCACCTATGTGCCTTGCTTGAAGTTAAAAATTCAAACCCAGGGCTTAGATTGAACTCAAAAGTCAAATGGCAGTTAAACTCCATCCTCGAACTCAAATATGGATTTGAAACTCTAACTCATCCTTTCTCCTTGCATGGTGATGGGATTTGTTTCTACTTATCAAATCGATCTCACTGGCGGCTAACTCCCTTTCTAGATCGGCTTCCATTCATCACTCGACATTGACAAGGACAACCTTTCGGGCATCGCTCGAAGGATCTCTAACACTGTGGCTTGGGCTCCCTACTCAGAGAGACCCACCCCAAAGATAATCCCATCTGCGTAATGTTCAACATTGCTCTTGGAACACCTCCTCTGAACTGAAGTCCCGCCCAGCTCCTGTGAACCCTAAACCCCATATTAACCCAAGGGTCGATGTGCCTCCCATATTTCCCTTAACCCAATTAAACACCATACTCAATTTTCAGAGATTTTTTATTGTTTAATATTTTAGCATGAATGGATATTGGATTTTAACTAAAATAAATCTCTCATAGAGTAAATAGGTAGAAATTTCAAAATAAAATATCCACATTTTCATATTTTCATTAAAATGGTCCTAATAACATTATTCATAGTTTTATAATAGTAATAAAATAATCTAATCATAATTTATAATTAAAAACTATTAATTATAAATTCATATACATTTATATTCATATATAAATAATATTTTTTAAAAATACAAAATTTATAATAAAATTATATAAATACAATTATTCATTATTTCAATTTATTATAAATTAAATAATTATAATCATATTTAATATATTAGAAATAGTTATATATATATATTCAAGAAAATATATGTATTATAAAATCATAATAATCATGATAGTAATTAAATATATTTATTTTCATTTATAATATTTTATTAAATCAAATTGTGATAAAAAATGATTTTTTATACTCAAATTAATTTTTTAGTATTTCATTAAAAATGAAAAACCACATATATTCATATTATGATATTATTTTTCAAAAAATAATACACTAAAGAAGTATTTTTATCTCTGATAATTAATTTATAATTAATTTTAAAATGATAATCTTTGAAATATAATTATTTTTATGCATTATTATTATAATTATTAATTTAAATTATATTTTTCCTAACATAATGTATTTAAAATTATAAAACAATTATTGGGGTGTTACATAAATCATGAATAAAAGACTCATGATCAATAATTCATGATGAAAATCAAAGAGTAGAATCTAGTAAACTAAAAAGTATTTGGAAAATGAAACAGTAAATACCCTGAAATGATGATCATAATAATGGTTTACTAATAATTTATAAATTATATTTCATGAAGATATAATATATGATATTATAAGTATTTATATGGAACATTAATATATTAAGAGTTAATGTAAATTTATTATATATTAGGGTGAATGTAATTACAGTGCTTATTGGACCAATGGTAAGGGTTTCTCATCTCACTTTTATTTATATATTCCATATTCCATATTAAACAATTATTTTTTATTTGTATATACTTTTCCTTTTGAAATTTTATAAAATTAATATATTTAAATAAATTGTATTTTTTATTTCATTTGGTATTATTTCTTTCATGGGTGTATAATTGGATGTTATCAAATTGGTAACAATTTATTTCATAATCTCATCATTATTCAGAATTTTTTCTGTATAAGTTTTTGTAGGAGGAATGATTTGATCATTTTATACTAAATCCAACATTATTTATTCTAATATGGTTATTTTTTTCAAAATTACAATTTTTCCTCTAATGGTTTTCTATTTATTTACTTATGTTACTGAAATAATATTTTTAATTAAATCTAACTTTATTAATCCCTTCATTGGGAGATACATTATCTTCCTTATCCTTGTTCTATAAAAAATATTTCAAGAATGTTTTTATTTTTCTCATGTTATTGTTTAATGTTATTTTTACCCATGATATATTTCTTACGAAATTTTATAATGGTATTCTTCTTATATTAGTATTTACTAGATTCATTTTTCATTTTTACTAAAATTTGAATGTAATGCTTCTTTTTTACATTAAAACCATGATTTAAATTTATGGGTGTCAGGACACATAAATGAGTTGACGCTTCCATTACATGATCCAAATGTTCTTTTAAATGAAATTATTTACCTGAATATTTTTCAATTTTTTTAGATTTTAATAAATTTTAATTAAAATATCATGGAATATTCCTCAAGAAATATTATTTAGATCATCAAAAAATATTTTTATATATGTCAATATTCATTAGTGAATATTTTGTTTACGTGGTATATAATCATTTCTTATATTACTCTATATTACTTTTAATGAATTACTATCATTTAATATTTATTTGTTAATGAAAATATTAACATTTATTTTATAATGTTTTAAATATGAAATTGTATGCTAATTCTGTATTGAATAGTATTTACCCCATTAATATGATGAATGTATTAGACATAGTATGTGATGGTGAGGGCTTGTAGTATCCCCATGTTGTATTAGTGGGTCACATGCTAAAAACTCCTTTGGTTTTTTGGTATACAACTTACCTCTTTACATATAATTTCATGGAATAATACATTGACGGTATGATTGTGATATACTTCACTATGTACTTTAACATTATGAAACTATTTAATATTTACAATGTTATTATTTATTTTATTATGGTATCTAATGAATTAATCCCCTTTTATGATATTGGTTACATGGAATTTTTTATTTTTATATATCATAAATATTATTCAAGAATTATTTATTCAATGATTGTTTCTATTGTATAAATTCCATTATTAACAATCTGAGATCACTCCTTTCTTATGTTTCCTTTCCTAATCATTCCAAGAATTCTACTATGATGTATATGAAGGGATATTCGAGAGGTAGTGTGGCTGTTTAAAAAAATGTTGTATTTTTCATTTTCACATGTAATGTGACATACATGTATGCATCTAGTTTTCCTAGACTAATTAACTATTCAATCATTTAGGGTGTGGTAATGTTTATCTAGATCTGATGTAATAATGTAAAATTGGCCCCAAGATACTAGGCTCAAGGACACTAAATAAAATCCCAAAATATATATGAGTTGTCAAAATGAACCTCTATCTTTACAATTTTTTTTAATTTCCCTGATTTCACCACCCATTAATTACAATGCTCATTACAATGTCTCCACTATAATGACTACAACCCCCAAAATTAAGAAGTGTCTTTAAGGTCACTATGATCCTCCCCAAGTGCTTTAAAATCATCGATTTGAGTCACTATTGTGTCACATATTATTCCCCTATATTCCTTTGTAAAAAATATCCTTAGTCGTGATTTCAAATCACAATCCTAAATTTATTACATAAAATGAAACTAAAAATATTCATATTCTACCCAACCATTGACAAATAGTTCCACCTTCACTATCAACCAACTAGTCTCATGTTTTCTTCTCACTTTCATCAAAAGGGTTATTCATAACTGATAGATAAGACTCACCCCCAAAGAAGTATACTTATTATCTCCCAAAATTGAAACATGAAACTCTATAGACAACGTTCATTACACTACCAAAAAAAGTACTATATATTTTTAACGAACTTTTTTTCAAGTGGAAATAGATAAATAGTGATCGCACCCTATTTATAGATCTCTGTGAATGAAATCCTCCATACTAAACAATCCACTTATAATGGGGGTCATTCTATCCAATGGAAAATGATTTACTCCTAAAAATATATCTCCAATTTTACAAATCCTTACAAACCAACGTTAATAGGACCACTGTAGGTACAACACATAGGTTCACCCAAGACACAAACAACTCTAAATAGACTTAAATATTGTCAATTCCATCAGTAATAAACCATGATTTCATAATATTTTTTTATTAAATTATATTATTTTAAGATTATTTTTCATATGAAACAACAATCCCAAATAGAAAAGAACCCCTTTTATTAAAATAGATATTAAAAAATGTTTTCTAACAAATGAATAAGATGGTACAAACCATTAGAAATAAATTATATTATAAAAACCCGGTTTAATATTATTTCAAATAGTGTGGTTATGTAACAATTAATTTTTTTTTATTCCTAAAATGAATTTGATATAATTTAATTTTTTCATGAACTATATTATTATGATTATAATTAGTTTTAAAAGATTATTTTATTAATAAAAAAAATATCATATAATTTTTTTTTTGAAAAATATTATTATTATTTTTCCTAGTTAAAATTTTAAATTATAAAGTGTGAAATTTAAAATGTTAAATTAATTCTAATTTTTTCATAAATACTTTAAAATATTATCAATATATTAGATTTTTAAAAGAAATATGATTTTTCGATGAATAGAGAAATGTATAGTTTTTTCTAATGACATTAATTTTATTAAATAATTACTATATAAGTATGAATTTAAAATTTAATAACCGATTTAATATAATGAATATTGTATTTAGTAAGAAGATTTTTAATGTAAAAAATATTTTTTTTTATTTTCTGGTTCCATATTTTATAAATTAGAATATCATATATATTTCCCAGAATGATTATTTAAATATATCATAAATTTGACAATGATAAATTTAAATTTTATTAATTTTTGGAAATTTACAAAAATATTTATTTTAAATTTTAGATCAGTAAGTCCAAATTATTTAATATTTTACAATTTTCTAACATACTCAAAATATATATATTCTAATGTAATAATTTAAAATATTTGATTGCATAATTTACGGGCAACCACAAGTCTAAATGAAAAATGATATATTGTTGTGTTTGTAATCTTGTTGTTAGATTGGTGGGTAAAAACTGGATGAAGCATATTTTGAAATATATATTATAAAATTTCCATTATTAAAATTCATTAATTAATTCTTATTCAATAGGCATTAAATTTTTTCCGAAATAATTTCCCCATTAAAAATATATTACTAAATAAATATATTTTCTATATTTTATAATCCCTAATATTGAAAAATATATTAATCACTTTTTAAATTTTTTTGTTATGATATTTTGTCATGACCCGTCCCCTGGGTCCTATACCACGACTACCCCAGGCCATCCTCCCAAAGGCTAGGGGAATGCTACTAGGGCCAAAGGCATTATCTTACAAATGGGGGGAAATTTCCATGTACATGTACACATGATCACTCACAATCCCAATCCAAAAATTGAAAAATAAAACAGTAATTAAACAATGCATGAAATAAATAAGTAAATCATAACATGAGTACAATAGAAATTAATGTACATGGTGGAAGATCGGGCCAGAATACAAGACCACAAATAGGAAGATATGACAAAAGTATGACCCCATGTCTAGGAAACTCATTCACCGAGAACCATACTAGAAGGGTATGAGGAGGGTAGCTAACTGAAGCCATAGAAGTAAGCCTCATTTTCCTGCTCTCACTGAACAACACCTGGTCCTAGTCCCCCTTGGACTACATCAAAGCATTTGTTGTCTACATAATTCATGAGATGTGTGTGCAGTGACCATGCATGGGTGAGTGAAATAATACTAAGTAGGGGATCCTTAAACCACAATGACAAATCACTTGGGAAACCCTAATATGAAATTCTTAGTCATATCTACTCAGGTATATTCCTATACACATACCATGAAAATCCAGATATACTCGTCTCAGCCACTAAGAAACGTTATGTCACACCCTTATAACCAGCATTAGGATTCTCACCGAAGATATGAATGGTAACACATAAACTAGGAGAACATGATTCATGAGCTTATCCATCACTCATTGAACCACCCGAGAGATACAATTCATCTGGTACAACTCTACCATCTGTAAGGGTATGTTAGAGAGGACATAATCCGTTGAGAAAATTCTAATAGGGTCACCAATAGTGCCCATCACTAGAGGTCATGTCATCACTATATTTCACCCAATGAAAGTCTAATGAAACCCAATTGAAGAGGCCCAATCCTCACCACTTCTCTTAATTGAGGGAGCATTGCTCCAGAGTTTCTTGAGATTCCTCAGTCACTCCTGTAGGAGGTGGCATGCAACTCACCCTGTCGAGGGGGCACATCCTCGTACATAGGTATCGATCACTTCATGTGGAGGAGGTCACCCCTCATAGTTGTTTATATTTAATGGTTCTATAACTCCAAATGAGGTCTCTCTCCATTTCGCTACTCGAAGACGTGGGAGTACTACTCCATTAAAGTTGACTTGCACCCTGGTTCCAACAGGCGAGTACTACTCATGAAGGACATGCACCCTATTACGACCTGATAGTACTAATTTGTATATCGAGGACCCACACCCTACCCTATAGTGGATTACTACGAAATGACTAGAGGACCCACAACATGGTACTAGGGGATTACCAACTATGTTAGGTTATTCAGTCTGGGGGACCCGCATCCTAGTACATTAGGGGAGTACTAACCCGAGGCTAAAGGACCTACTCCATGGCATGACACGGGAGTAACGAATCTGTTGGAACAATACAAAAGGAAGACCAGCACCCTGGAATGGTAGGATAGTAGTGACTCCAATGTTAAGGAACCTACTCCCCTGTCCCATAGGGGAGTATCTACTCTTTTCATGAACATCATTCAGGACCCACACCCTAGTCCTTCTAGGTAGTAACACCCATAAAGGGAACTACATAAAAAAAATCCACACCCAGGACATGGTGAGTCCCATCTCTATCTTATAATAGGGATAATGAGTACTCGTGCACTAATACATCAAGGGAGTAACCGTCCTGGCATCTCTTCCAAAACAATACCTCTAATCTAGTCAAATTCGGCTAGATTCGGGATGAACTACACATTAAATCATTAGGTAGTCCTATAACATATTCAAAACCTCACATAGAGTATCTCATAAGTACCAAATTTTCACAAAGGTCCTAATGCTGCAGACATCTCTTCAAAATTACGCTCCATTTTAATGTTATAGAAATTTTAACAAAACAGGGGCTAGGTGAGTCTGGGTCATGTCTGACCTGGTCAGTCAGACATGACATGACTCTGACTCAACCCATTGTGCCTATACAGGCCCAATGGTTCATAGGTCTGACCCGCTACTAGACCGGCCCGCTTGGATTTGCGTGGCCAGCCAAAACCCGACCAACACACCTTTGAGCTGGTCAGGTCCTCCAGCCCCAATGTGCCAGAGCTGAATCTGTCTCACACTATGCTGCTCCAACTACCACCATCTCATGGTTAACTAGTCCTCTGAAAATGACCGGGTTCGCTGGAACAACCCATGACTTTCTGTGGGTCTAGGTCATGTCGTGACTAGAGTAACGATTGCCACTGCCATCGCCACCACAACACACCGCCCCACCATCTAGCATGTTGTTGCTGTATGAAGAAATGTTTCAGACCACCTGATACACTCCGGTGGTCCGTTCGTCGATCCAGAGTGTTTTCTGGAGCCCTCGGTCCACATTCTCCATCATCTGGGGTTCAAATCACTATTTTGATAACTTCCACCTAAAATCGTTCGATCGATGGTATCTCCTGCACCACCTCAATTAGTCCATCATCAATGTCATCACACCTCCGATGTTATATATCCATTCCAAATATTAGATGTATGATCGTTTATCCATGAATGGTTGTGGAATGTATGACCATCCATCAACCTATTAAAAATGTGATGAACGTTTGTTAAAGGGGAGAGTAAAACCAAAAAATAAATCGAGGAACTAAGCTCGTCCATCATTCAGCATGGCGTCAATCCGCTCCCATTAGAATGATTTTGTAGATCAATTAAACAAGAATTCATTTCTACTAACCACCCCACAATCAAGAACATCCTATAATAACAATTGAAAAAGTGGTCAATCTATTCATGGTTTGATCCACATGCAATGTTTTAATTCCTATAATGGGAAAAGAACAGAATAAAACAACAATCCCTACCATGAGATAATGTTTGATCAAATGATTGATTTCTCCCTGATGGACATCCATCCATAAATGTGATGGATCTGACATCAGTGGTAAGACCTCTCGAATTGAATGGGAATGTGATCAACATCATTGGAGATCGTCTATCATCATTCATCATTTTTCATTCATCAACTCATATCCTCCAGAGATTCAGAGTGTTTCTCTCATTTTAATGATGCACCCCCTAGTGAAAAAATTAAACGAGGGAACACCTTTCTATTACTGATACATCACAATGTAGTTACGTAGATTCATTAATGAGATTAAGTGTCACCTCTTTGATCCATAATTATGATGGCGTGGCACATATTAATAGTGAAGAAAAAAAAATAAAATATCTTTTTCAGTTATTTTAATTTTCTTTCAACAATTTTGAAAACAACCTTTTCTGGTCAACCCTCACTGGCCAATGTTAGGTCTTTGCTATGAGAATCCCTTTGTTTTGAGTTCAACAGTTCCTTGTATTTTATATCTGAGTCCCAATATTAAAATATCTAAATACCCTCTCACGTGTTTATTGAAATAAGAATTAAAATAGTTCGAAAATTTACTTTTCCAATAAACCCACACCTGTAGAGTTAAGTCCTACATGAGGTGAACATCTCATTAAAAACTCAATCGTGGTCTCAGATTTTCAATATGTGTTACGTTTTCTTAGTTTTAAGGATTCCAAAATAAAATAACATTTATTTTAATTACTTTATTTATGGTTACATCCCAAAAACCAACTTCCATAGACGGCTTCTGCTAACTATTGTTAGGATCTGCCTAAGAAGATGATACCATCATGAGATCAATGGTGATCCCAGATTTTCAATTTGAGAAACTGTTCATGATATATAAGGATTTGAAGAATACAATAATTTTATTTAGTTTTTTTTATGGTTGTGTCATTTTTTGGTTTTCTGACTAGAGGCCCGTGATGAAAAAACATTATTTGCAACTTTAGTAAACACACCATCCTGAATTCAACGGTTCCCTCAGATTTCTGATCTTGGAACCCATTTGTGTGATCTTCATATTTTTCATGAAAATCACTCAAACATGCTATATAAAAACATATCATTTATCAATGGACCATTCAAGACACACTAGGCCTCGGAATTGCACTCCATCATAGCACGTAGTCTCAAAATAATCACATATAATTTTCAAAAACAATTCAAGGAACTCAAGGGTATTATATTATCCTTCCTATAGATATTTACATCCCTGTTAGCCAATACGATGACTAATCAAACAAAATAGGGTACTGAGAATAAATCTGAGACTCCCACTCCCATGTTCTCTCTTTGAGATATCTTTACTGCCAATGGACATGCACTAGATAAGATTATTATCCATGAATGATCCTCTCCTGCTGATCTGATATCTCCAATGGGTACTCTGTGAATGTTATCCTGGACAAATCTTAATCACCTATCAGCATAAGACTTATATTAGAACTATGCAGTCTTCATCCACTCTCAGATGACGTGCACCTTCTCTGTGGTACCGTATGCAATCTCTAGAGCCATTAGTGTAGACTAACCTAGTCATGTTTGGCATAACAGTGTCATACATGTTCATCCCTATATTACCTCGAGCTGCGCAATACTGATGACCGCATGCATTTTTACTTTCCCATGTCCTATAGCTCCCGAGGTTATTGTGGACCACATGTTGCTCTTTCGGTTCCTCTGCCTCACATTCCATCTTGCAAAACTCCATGGTCCAAGTGTTGTCTTTTCCATAGTGGCTCGTTAGCCAGCTCTATCTCAGTAGCATGACGGGTCAGACAATCTATATTGAGATTCCCCCGACTATTGCAGACATAACACCACCTCTCCTACGACTGATTTTCCCTCAATGCTTCTCCTGCACCATAGTCCCATGCATCTGAGTTTAGGAATGAGTATGCCTCTTATGTCATGATCCTGTCACCTATCATCTTCCAGCTTCTATAGATGCATCTTCTTCATGACCTCTATTGTGGGTGACATCCATTTTTTCTCATTAAAAAAACTATCGACCACCAAGGCTCACTCTTGCACCCCAACATAGCTGGGAATCTTCTGCGGAACAACTGATGCACAGATCTATAGGTGTAGTCCCTACTCAATGGAAAAATCTCTAAAAATATGGACTTTTACCATGTCTAGGGTGTATCGTGACAAGTCAATAATCCTCGCTAAAAATTCCACCATTGTCATGCTTCCATATCGAAGCTGATGGATCTCCTAAATACGTACTATCCTTAATGTGGTTGGGTAATACTTTTCCCTAAAGTGTTTATCTAACTCCTCCAACATGAGATTTGCCTCATCATAAATCTTTATTACCTATCTCCCCCATCACCTTGTTGAGCTCTAAATAAGTGTTGCAGTTAGGACCACCATTTGATCAAGAGGTTTCCTCACTATGTAGAAAACAAAAGTGATCGAGTCAATCTAGTCATTTTCATCTTGGGGTTTGGGTCACCTTGATATTTTAATGGTCGCTACTACTAGAAGTCATGTAGTGCACTCAGCCTATGTGCATCCTCATCCAAAACAAATAGTAAATCATGAGGCTTTGCGGGTGGTGGCACTATTGGAAGACTACCCAAGGAGACTTCTTAGAATGAGTTCCCTTCACTAAAGACTCGTCATGGGGAAGATTATCATCAAGATCACACTGAATAATCCTATATGGATGTCATTCGAAAGGCATCCTAAAATGGATCTAGATGAACCACAGTTAATAGAGTATATTCGGAGAGATGAATAAATATGGACATGAAAAAACCATTCCTATATGATGCATGTACCATTTATTTCTCGGTGACCATTGTCTTAATGTAATGAGTCAAGAAGTAGTTTATCAATGTCCTAGTGAATGGATATGTCAGACTCCTCACCAACACTAGATCCTTTGTCCTGAGATGCGAACTCTCAATGTCATAACAATTAGTCTATGAAATCTAAAACAATATGACGACACTATGAACCTAAGGTAGAATCGAATGGCTCTGATACCACTCTGTCATGACCCATCCATTGGGGCCCATGTTGTGACTACCCAAGCCCAAATTCTAATGGCTAGGGGCTGGTGACTGGAACCAAAGGAATTATCCTACAAATGGGCTTCATTTTCCATGTACCTGTACACAAACACACACACACACACTCACTCACAACCCGATCCCAAAAGCTGAAATGTAAACACAATGTAAATAATGCATGAAATAACTAAGAAATCAACAACCAGAGTACAATAGAAAGTAAAGTACAAGGTGGAAAACTGGGCTCATATATAATACCACCAAAAGAATGACCAATCACAAGAAACATAAGGTCCTAGCCATATAAATGACATCAATATTCTCACCAATGATTCCATAGTTAACACATAAACTCGGAGAACACGCTCCATTAGATTAGCCATCTCTGATGGTACCGTCTAAGATATACACTCCATCAGGTAAAAATCTACCATTCCTAATGGTATTTCATTGAGAACATGATCCATCAGGTAAACTATACTAGGTTCATATCCAGTTCCCAGCACTAGATGTCCATTAATCATTGTCTTACACCGAATGCAGGACTAAGGAAACCCATGTGAAGAGGCTCACTCTTCACTACTATGCTCATTTGGGGGAGAACTACTCCAGACTAACCTACAATACCTCATTCTCTCCTATAGGAAGTGTCTTTCACCTCTTTCCATCGAGGGAGCACTTGCTCTTACTTAAGTTTCGATCTCTTCATGTAGTGGGGGGATCACTTCATAGATGTGTCCAACAATCGAGGGATCTCTAACTCCTATAAAGGACCCACTCCCCATCACTACTCATAGATGGCGGAGTACCACTCCCTAGTTGAGGACCCACACCCTAGTCCCAACAAGTGAGTACTTCACATGAAGGACCTGCACCCTATTTTGACCTGATAATACCATTTCGTATATCGAGGACATGCACCCTACCCTGAAGCAGAGTTCTACTCATTGTCTAGATAACCCTCACACAAGTACTAAGAGTGTACTGACTCTATTAATTTATTCACTATGGGAGACCTAGACCATAGTATGTTAGGGGAGTAATAACCCCATTCTTTATGACCCTCTCTCTGGCATGACACGGGAGTACCAACTCTACTAGAACCATGTGTATGGAGGACCCAACCCTGGAAAAGTAAGGGAGTAACAACTCCACAAACATCTATGAGGACCCGCACCCTAGTCCTTCAGGGGAGTAACACCCCCAGAGGAAACAACTCGAAGGAAACAAACCCACACCCATGATTTGGGGAGTCTCATATCTACCAAAATAGATGGATAATAAGCACCCACACCTTGAGTCTCCAAGGGAGTAACCATGCTAGGATCTCATCAAGAGAACAACCTCGACTATGCTCAAAGTCTACTTGTATCAAAAGGGACAACTCTTAAAATCATTATTTCATCCTCAAATTTCTTCAAAATAATCACATAGAGTATCTCAAATAGACTGTCTCATCACAAGGTTCCTAAATACATAGACGACTCATCAAACAGATGCTCTTTTTGAATGTTATGTGTGTTTTTGTGAAATGAGGGTCTATTGGGACCGGGTCTGGTCCAACCCAGTTTGACTGACCCATCTTCTATCTGAAAAATCCCATTGGGTTTGGCCCAACCCACAGGACTGGGGTTACAAACCACTTCCATCCCATCTAGCAAGAACTATCTTGACCCACCTTTGATCATGCCAGCTCCTCCATCCTGAACCTAGGAGAGCCGCATCTGCCCCGCACCACATGGTGCCAACTGGGACCCCGTCCTAGTCCACCAGTCTTCTCACATATACTGTTTTTCCTTGAATGAAAAGTACATTTTCATAGGTCTGAGTCATGCTATGGTCGGAGTTTCATCTCATTCAGGCAGGAATCCATGTAGTGTTGTTGCTACCACCACCACCACTACGGCACGCCGCCTCGCCATCTGTCTCGTGGCTGCCACCGTCACGTGTCGCCGCCACATACTACCCCAAGTAGAACCTATGTGGACCACCATATGTGCTCTAGTAGTACATTCCTCAATCCGGAGGGTGTTTTATATCCCTCTGGATGTGTTCTTAATCGTATTGATTTTAAATCTCCATTGCGATCCCTTCTGCTAAAAATGCTCAATCGGTAGTATCTCTCTCACCACCTCAATGAGTCCATCATTGAACCTCCATCAGGCCATATCCAATCCTACTCCTAGATGTTGGATTGTTTCACCATTAATGGTTGTGTAACGTCCATCCATTCGTCAACCCATGAAGTATGCCAAGAATGCGCATTAAAGGGTAGAGGAAAACAAATCAAAAAAATTAGGAATGAACATTCACCACCATTAGTCACAACATCAATCCTCCCCCATTATAATAACATAGAAGATCAATTAAGAAATATTTTTATATACCCAAACCATCACGTAGTCAATAAACCTACAAAATAAAAATCAATCTGTGGGTTATTCAATTCATGGGTCGATCTGCGTTCATTGTTTTAAAACCATAAATGAGGAAGGAACAAAATCAAATAATAACCCCTAACTTAAGATCATATTTGATCGATGGGAGGATTTTCCACGGATGGAGATCTATCCATGATAGTTACTAATCCAACATTGAACTCCAGTCCGATATAATATGAGGGGAAAGTGCTCAACATCATTTGAGATCAACTCACACCGTTCATTGTTCATCATTCATCAACAACGATCCTCTTCTCCCAAATTAATGATGAAACCCATAGTTAAAATATTAATTGATGGAATGCATTCCAGTTACTATTGTGTGGAAATATCATTAAGTTGATTCATTAATTAGGTTAATTAATGAGATTCCGTGTCACCTCATCATCACATTACAATATTTATGTTCCACTACCTAATGGCGAAGAAAACAGATAAAATAACTTTTTATGTGATTCTATTTTTCTTCCAAAAAGTCTGAAAAATAACTTTTATAGTTGTCCGTAATTGTTCAGTGTTGGTTATTTTCTAGTTGAATCCTTACATTCTTTGTTCAATAGTGCCCCCATATTTTTGATCTGAGCATATGTTTGAATTTTATAAAAACATTCTTTCATGTTTATTTAAATGAAGTTTATAAGAGTTTGAAAATTAACCTTCTCCATCAACCTGCAGTGATGAAGGTTATGTCATGGGTATAGAGAAAATTTTATTCATAACTCAACGGTGGTCTTAGATTTTAAATCCGGGTAGCCATTTGTGTGTTATAATGATTCTAAACTAAAATAATTTTTATTTAAATAATTATTTTATATACGATTACGTCCCAAAAAACCAATATCCACAGCCAGCCCAGGGCAGCCAATGTTGTGCTCTACCTAGGGAAATAATACCCTCACGATCTCATTGGTAGTCTCAAATATTCAATCCAATACCCCATTAATGAGTTATAAATATTCAAAAAATAAAATACTTTTATTTAAATAATATATTTATTGTTATTTCATTTTTCGGTTTCCTCACTGGAGACCCGGTCCAACTAAAATTAAGTTCCACCTTGGGTAAAACTGCCTTCTGGAATGCAACAGTGCACTCATTTTTTCTGATACGAGAAACATTTTGACATTTATTCCACTTTTTAAAGGATAACTGCTCATGTATGCTGTTTTGAAACATGGAATTTTTTGACAAACCATTTTGGAAACACCATGCCTTCAAATCGCAATCTGTCATAGTGCCTGGTCTCAGTATAATCCCATTTAATTTTTTCAAAAACATTTCCTAGAATTCTATTTTATTACACATTTATTGATAATTTTTTAATATTACTTCATCCATTTTCTATAAAATGGTTAGTAGTTATGATATAATCATTTGATGTTAAAAGGAGATATTCGTTATGAAACTATCCATATATGTGCACTGTGTTCAAAAAGTAATAAATTCAATAAATCATTTAATATTTATAATGGTAATTCTATTTATAGTCTATATATTTAATAACATATTTGGACACTAATATAATAGTTTCTTATTCATAAGGAAGGAATATAAACCAATTTTTGTTCTTGAAATTTTAATTTTATTATAGAAAAAAATTTCAGGGATAACATATTCTTTTTAATGTAAATTTATAATGCTCATATAAATCGATATTTGGAAAATTGATTTAAAATTTTAATTCATCATTTACACATCATGTAATAATTAGTCTTGAATTTTTTCACTATGAATAGTGAATGTATCCAAACATTGTTACCTCTGTTAGGGTTAAAATGAGTTTATAGGGGGTAAACAAAGAGATAAATGTAAAAAATCCACACATAAATATCTTGTACTTATTGGTTAAAGATATTTATAACTTATAAAATATCTAAATATAATTAATGTCTAATTATTTCCATATTAACATGAAATTGATCTAATTTTTTAAATAAATTATATAATTTCTTATATGTCCCTCCATTCTCTTATAAATTGGCTCCACATCTCCTCAATTATTTACATAGTTTAATCCATTTAGATTATAATATAACTACCTAAAAAATTCAAAGTTTACTTCCATTCATTATTTAACTCTAGGGAATATCCTAAGATCATCATATGAATGATTACTATTGAAGCCAAATGGGTCGCTCAAAGTGGAGGATGTTGCCTTAGTTGTCTCATTCAAATATTATTCCTTTCCTAGTTCATATAAATTATTTCTACCAATCCTAAAATAATATATCTACTATCATCAATAAAATTAAATGATATTATTATTATAATACAACCATTTCCCACACCCCTTCCATCAAATAAAAAATTAACGTCGCATTTCAACGTAGTTGTGGACCACCACCTCCACAAATTGATATGATTATTTTTCGATCACAATAATTCATGGATTATTGTTAATATTTATATAATGGGTATATAAAATATTAAAGATGTAATCTTACTAGTAGAGTATTAATATATTTTCTACCTACATACCTTCTCATCCTTTGGAAAACGATAATGTGGCATGCATGTACATGTGAAATACCACCTCTATGAATTGTTGTGATTCATTTTTCGTCACCACGTTATATAAATGCATATAACAAATTTTAATATGATTGAAAATTATACATATGAAAATATTTAAAAAATTTACTTTATGTAACCATGTTCAATGTGAGTGTACCATAACCACTATGATGATTCATACAAGCAAAAACATAGTTATGCCTGTAATAATAATTATAGTGAAATATTTAAAATTAATGGGTAATAAAATATTATATATAGGACATGTTTAATATTATAAGTATTAAAATGATACTATTATATATATGCTATAAATGTAAAATTATTATTCATGTGGTTAATAACACTTCTGATGCATGCCAGTCCAATAAAATGGGTTTCTCATCACACTTTTTTTATTTGTTTTATACACCATATTCATGAAATATATCATTTTATGTTATATATACTAAAATTAATATCATAAAAATTCCTAAATATCCTTTTAAACTGATATTGGAGACATTATTAACATTTCCTCAAGGGTTTTCCCAATCCCCATTGGTTAGGGACTAGCACCTGATATCAACAAGATGCCAAAGGGGATTGTTTGTCAAAAGAAGAAACAAAAAAAGATATAATAGTATAAGATAAAAAATACACAGTTAGAATGTTTGAAAATCCTCATAGAGAAATTTTACACCATTACATAGATAGTAAACCAAAACAATATATTATCAAAAATAAACAACCCAATGTCTTTCAATAAAATGTCTGACAATCCTTATATAAAAAGACACCGCTATCACTGTAGGGTCACATTAATGATGCAAACCCACCAAAAAAAGTGATTTTATTCTATTCTTATACCTAAAAAAACAAATCTAAAAATTCCTTAAGTAACAATTTAGGTGTGAAAAAAATTCCCCAAAACAATGTAATAAGAATTCCATATGCAATTAAAATATGAATAACCAATTTATGATTTAATTTACATAAATTTATGGCATGGTAAATTATTTTCACATTAATCAGTAAACATTATTTAAAATCAACAATGTTTTCTATATATATATATTGAAAATTTTAATTAATGTCCATTTTACTAAATTATGGAAAAAAATAAGAATATTTATATAATCAATTCCATGTAATAATGAAATAATAACAATAAACCATGGTAAAAATCCATTAGGTCGGTTTGTTCCTGGTTATAGGACCCTCACACAACTGAGTATGTAATCAATGTACAAATTTTGGGAACACATTTCTATGGCACAAAACATTTGGATTAAATAAATTTACACCCCATCAATAGATAATTATACCCAACATGGATCAGTTATCTGTTTCGTCACCAATCCATTTTTTAGGAGGTCTGATTCCAAGATTTATTATTATAGTTAGAAAATAACTTATTTGGTTCAACTATTTTTTAATAAATCATTAAATCAATTATTGAAATATTTCAATATAATTAGTCATTTAATATTAAAATTGTAATCACCTAAACTCCATTAACTGGGAGATGGTTCCTTCTTTTTTTATATTCTTAGATAAACGGGGTCAAATACTAAAAAATCAATATTCATGTCAATTTTAGAGAACCAAATATACACAAGATACCCATTTAATATTCATAATATAATATAAAATATAAAAAATAAGTTTACGAGAATCATTGATACTCATTCAAATGATATATTTTCATAACCTAGGGAAAGGAAACAAAATAAGTGTGTAATCAAATACTTAAAAATGTTTACACACTATGATGGGTATAATGAATCAATCATTATCAATTAATATGGATATGTAAACAAACAAAAATGAAATTTAATCAATAACATGTATATCATAAATGGATAGGGCCTAATAAATATAAAAAGGTAAATAAATGATCACAAATCCCATTTAATTCAACAACAGAAAATAAAATGAATCTAGAGATAATATCATAGTGAAAATATCATGGATAGTAACAATATATGAAATCTAAATAATGTAAATTTTTATTAATTGTTATTTATGAACTTATTTAATAGGAAAACCTCTATTGTCATGTTCTTAAAAAAGATATTTCAAAACTTTTGGGCGAAACCCTAATTTGATTTGGCCAACTAATTTGTCTCATGAGAACTATCAATACCTCAAGGGGATATCAACAAATTCGTCCCACAAAAATTTTATAATACAAATAATTAATCTCAAATAAAATAATGAATATATTTCATTATACAATATTCCTTATCATAAAATATCTTTATTGAGTAAAATATTCACATGTATCAATATTTTCCCAATTAAAATTTTTTTAAGGTAAACACTATATTTAAAAATTGAATATAAGAATATTAATATTTAATATACATGTGATTTTTTATTAACAATGATAGAGGGGGAGTGATTTTTCAAATATAATGTTTATATTCACAACATAGTAAGGGATTGTACAATACATTTTACATCTTGGTAATTTTCAAGAAAAATCCCAAAGGATAAAAAAATTTAAATTGAAAATTAAATTACCATATATTTTTTGGAATCATGCTACTACTTTTTTTAAGGTTTGTATATATACCATATAAAAAATTACATGCATAAAATTACAATATACCATAGTGAAGGGAAATTAATACGAAGCCCATTACGTCACACTTCATTTTTGTAGAACATGATTTAGCCACCTATATAATGGTTTTATGTTTTTTATTTAATTATTCAAACTAGATATACAAATTTATAATTTTATATACGATCCACTAATCATATTTTAACACAAATTTGTTAACAATATTTTTTTAATTTCAATCATACGAAGATTAATTACCTTCTTTTCTAAAAACTGTTTTGCCTTGATTATTCTGGTTATTGCACATATTATATAGGAACATCAATTAAATAGTCATATTAATATTATAAATAAAAAATTGAATCCCTATATAAATGTTTATGATATTTATTTAAAATTTATCATGGAGGATGAATCACATTAATTAATGGATATGATTCCAATTTATACACGAGATACATTATCATTCACTTAACTATTTTAATGGTATGGAAGTGTGCTATATAATTATGTATTATAATAAATATCATATAATATATATCACATATATTAAATAAATTTTAAATTAATTCTCCCCATGTAAATAGTTTATCAAAAATGAATCACAATGCATTGTGAGGTGATAATCTGCCATAAACAAAGGTGAAGTTATCGTATTTTAAATGACATAGAAAGTATGAATTTATATGTTATATTATAATTTAAAAATTATAATAATATCATATATATAATTTAATTTTATTAATTACATCACTATATTCATTCTTCAATGGTGGTCAAGGAAGACTAATTTCATCAGTTTTTGGAATGATAGTCCACCCAACACGTGATCAAAGGATTAGTTTCCCATTTCATTAAAGGGGATATAGGTATTTTCTATTACATCATCATAATAAAATGCAATTATAATATAGATACTTTAGATATTATATTATTAGGATTAATTAATATTTTTTATGTTGAAGAAGATATAATATGATAATGCTCCTTTAAGAACCTGACCTCCTAATCACGGAACATATTTTTATTTACACCAAAATAATTCCATGTATAAGTATATTTTTAGTTGAATGGATTTATGATGTGTTATGGGCTTAAATAAGTGATTTTTCATGTTATACATTAAAATAAATGGATTTTGATATCTAAATATGGGAGGAGTTGAGGGTTACTTGTACAAGTTGTTGAGACGACACATATGAATTTTTTTTAAAAAAATAATTTACACCTAGGTTTTTATTATGTTGTAAGCCTTACAATGGGTCATTATAGAACCTAATAGGTTATATAGTCATAAAATGGCCATAAAATTGTTTTTTTATTGTTTTTAGGCCATTTATAACCCTTACCTTCTAAATTTAACACCTTGGAAATTAAAGTTTTTATATTAACGTGGATATTTAATTTTTTACTGTTTTTAAAGATTAATTTTACAAAAAAAATTATTGAACATATTAGATAACATAAAACATAGTAGTCAAAATAATAATACATTTTACGGAATTCAATTTACACAATTGACATAATCAAATTAAAAATGGAACCCATCATAACGATGAAAAAAGAGACTTTCAATGATAAAATTCTCCAAATTATTAAAGCTTTTAATTTCAAAATAAAATATGAAATTGATTATAATGACCTAAACTAGTTAAATTTTAATATAATTTTAACTCATTCTACTTCAAAAAAATTATAATTAATATGATCCTTGTAATTCCTTAAATATATAGACAGGTTGCAATAAAAATCACAATTTGTTACAATTGAGAGAAAAATGAAACATTTCAAAAATATATATAAAACATCGTAATAACATTATTTTTATATTTTGATTTTAGAAAGGTAACGTAAAATTATAAATAAAAATTCCTTATTATGATAAATGTTAATATTATATTATGTGTGAATAGCATGACTAAATCACCTTCTAGAAAACATGTGGGTTTTTCAGATAACATAGATTTTTATTCCAAATGTATCTCAATTGAATTAAAATTAATTGTTCAACAGTATTATTCATAATTTAATTGTTTATTTAAATAAATTTCAACATAATAGTTATTTAATAATGATATACTATATTAATTTTCAATTAGTCTCGGGGTTTTCTTTTCTACAAACTATCAAAGTGATTAAATTTAAAAAATATTTTTCATTGTATGTTTATGATTGTTGTTTAATGTCACGTATTCTATCGAATACAATGTTCATATTTTAGTTTTTTAGGTTGATATATCATCCCCATCATTTTAAAAAATTTCCCTCATAGTCTTATCTTTATATCATAAATCAATTCATTGATATTTGAAAATTCTGGGGTTGAAAACCCACATCACAAAAAAGATTAGTAAAACCACCTCATAATCTGGTAGAAAGGTAATATTAAAGTTTATTATAAATACAACATAATTAGGATTCTATGTTGCATAAAATTGTTATATATTGAATATATAGACATTGTAGATAATCATAAATAATTATATAGAGTGATAGAGGTCATTGTTCATAGTTAATTGAATGATCAATGAAATGTTAAGGACCTCAAATGCTTAAATCCAGGATTATTTATAAGAAAATTTATTCATCCAATATGACTATAATAGGATAATCCTTTTTCTTGATGATACTCCTCCTAATATTGAGGAATTGTTTTTCAATATAAAACTATAAATAAATATACTTGATATATTTATAATTTATATTCAAATTTCATCCTTCAGTTGTACATTGATCTATATCCAATTCATCACTTACTCTAAGAAATGAATATCGAAAAAATAAATTTGTAATAAAAAATTACTAAATCAACATTTAATTGATTTTAATATCCATAAATATGTGAGATGTAATTATTATATCTCTAACTATTTTTCCAAATCAAATATATTTAACCCAAGTTATCCTATAAAAAATTTAATTTATAATCCTCTACTAAAACAACGCTGGTTGATAATTTATATTTATTAATAAAAATAATTAAACATGAATCAATGACATATTAATTAAAAAATTATTTATTGTTTTGGTATAAATAAAACCTTTATTATGCTTTGATTTTAGCTTCAAGCCCCATGGACATTCCTGTGGATATGGGTTTTCACCTTTTATGTACATTTCCCTTTTTCAAAAACTAAATTAAAAAAAGTTCTATAACATTCCCCAAAATTTAGTTTCCTATAATTATATCAACATAAAATATAAGGTAATCCCTAAATGATTCTTATACATTTAAAATTGACCATAAAAATATTAAGGGAATTCTGTTTTAAATAAATCATTTACAAAAAGATAAAGTAAAACATTATGTCGTATTTTTGTAAATGTCTCCCAAAATATACATTATCTTGGTATAATACCTTCCAATAAAACATAAGAAATTGGTATTTTAGAAATTTAACATAAAATCAATTTTAAAATAATATACCCATGAGTGTATCCCCAAATCATAAAATAATGAATTCATTTATTCTTATGAATGTTTAAAAAATCCTAGTATGATTCATAATTCACATAAACAAATTAACATTGGTAAAATAACATCAAATACATAATTCATTTATAACAATAAATAAATATGTCTTTTTTTAATCATAATATGTCCTTCTAAGGTCTAGTGTTTTACCTTTAAAATAAGGCACTGACTCAGATTTTTTCATGTTTCCACATATTTAAGAAAATAAACTGTAAATGTATACAAGATTTGATATTTATATTCTTCTATCATACTCTTTGATTTTCCTTAAGAAGTCCATTTGTTATTAACATATTTTCCCTTGATAAATAATTTCAACTTTACATTGAGACTGTTGATGCTCCTTTCATTCAAAGAGACTAAAAAATGAAAAAGGGGAATACCTTAAGCACAAAGAGATTCATCCTTTTAAGAAACATCAAAAATTGACAAAGGCATTTACAAGAAAACTCTTTAAGCATGGGTCGCACATGTTTTATTATGGTCACGCAAGTATACATGTGTGCCACATATGGGTCGTGCATGTCATGTGCGAGCCCTATTAATTTTTCGTCCATGGTCCTCAATGGCCTATAAATACCCCCTGCCCCCCCCCCATTTCGAGGACGAAAAAATCAAGAATCACATATTCAAGCTCTAGTCACCCAAGTCTCCGTCTGAAGTCTTCCGAACACTTCTAAGGTAATCCCATACCTAGAATAAATCTTCCGCAGTGGAAGAATAATGCTTATTTGTTGAAATTCATCAATACTTGTGCTCCTAAGTGTCTAACCCTTATAGGAAATGAAGATATTTGCGCGCCACCTTTACCTCTCAAGGACACTTCCGCGACCAGGACTTGCATTCCAGACCAATACTTGCTCGCCTCCTTCTGATTCACTTATTTTCCTCAAATACACCTTTTCTCTTCATGGACGAGCTTAAAAACCTTCTTCAAAGCCATTTATGGCATGGATCCTTTGTTAGAATCCTTATCTGAAAAGAATTTTGTGGAACATCTCTTAAAAACTCACGATTTACAAATCTTTATATCACTATGGTTAGATATTTCATTCATTCAACCAAATTCATTAATATGAGAAGTTCCATAATCTGGGCATCCTCCTTAAGAGTATGCCCCAAGTTCCCTAATCTGGGCATCCTCCTTAGGATTAAGCCCCAGTCATAATTCCCCTTAACCTGGGCTTCCTTTATAGGAGTAAGCCCCAATATAAAATCCTCTTAACTTGGGCCTCCTTCTCAGGAGTAAGCCCGAAGTCTCAAGTCCCATTAACCTAGGGCTCCTTCTTAGGAAGAAGCCCCAGTAATAATTTCATTCAACTAGTCATAATTTCTTTTAATCTGAGCATCCTATTTAGGAGTAAGCCCCAAGTTCCCTAATCTGGGCATCCTCCTTAAGAGTAATCCCCAATCATAATTTTCCTTATCATGGGCCACCTTCTTTGGAGTAAGCCCCAGTTCTCAATTCCCATTAACCTGAGCCTCCTTCTTATGAGTAAGCCCCAATATTAATTTCTTTTGATTTGGGCTTCCTTCTCAGGAATAGAACCCAATGATAAGTACCCTCTAATTTGGGAATCCTTCTTCGGATTATGTCCTATGTTATGTATCGAAATCTCCATAAAGAACATATACCATTATGGACCTTATTCCTGGGTTTCTTCTCAGATTTAAATACCAATCCTCATCTATCTTGGGAAGTCATACAATGTAGTCCCCACATCATTTCTTATGATTGCATCTTTCGTGGCACAATCGTCAGGTTTTGTTGATACCTCTTGTTTCTCACACCGAGCATGACTCATGTGACTTTAGAGCATAAAATTAATTTTGATATCTTTCTTTGGCCCATCAATCATGCATAAAATCCATACTTCTACACTCGAACTACGTGGGTTCTGATTCCTTTTCTAAACAAGGATATGTATGTAGCCCATCTGTGGGTACCATCCCAACTGTAAAATACTCCATGTCCTTCTGAATGACAATAAACTTCACGTGCCCCACTGAGTGGATTTAAAACTGGTATGGTTATCTTCATGACCAAGAGATTTCTATATAATGTGTTTAAGGATACCATTGACAATGAATCTATGATAAATACGGATGATTCTCTATCAATGAAGAACCTCAAATACATATAAAAGATTCTCTAAATCTCATACATATCAATCAGTGATTGTTAGATCTAAAGGAATGCTCATTTTTATAGTTGGTTAATTAATAAGGATTCAAGAACATAACTCAAATCTATAAGAGAGTCCCATAGTAGACAATAATTCCCCCCAAAAAGGTTTGATGAGTCTGACCTCCCATCCTTTCGACCAATGCAAATTATTAAGCCTCATCATTCCACAACTAATGAGCACCAACCTTTGGAAAGTAGGTCCAAATGTATATAGAATCATTGTATGTTTCCAGTTCAACAAATAAACCTGTTAAAACCCAATTGGATTGTTTGAACCTTAAACAAAAAAGGTCATCACCATTTTCAGAAGAAAATAAATGGTGAACCCAACGTAAATCCTTAACCTTGTTAAATGATGTTTTACTTATTTGTTAGGCCCTTATTTAATTCAATTTATGGCCAAGAAAGAAATAAATAAAATATGTTCTCATCCAAAATATGTAGTGGCCGGACTTATCTTGACAATGAATATTATATCAAACAAGCACTAGTTTCCAAGATCACTCTGTGTTACAGAAATGGATTCTCTAAAGTTCACACCTGTGAATGCATCTCCCGCTACTCTTGCTGGATCCTCATCTGCTTTGAGGATGACATCACCTACTCAACATCTTCAATGCTGGGTCTCAAATGCACTTGTTAAGGAATACAGCCAACATGGTACCATTCCAACTCTGGAGGCCACTCGATAATCCTTCCAAGTCAACAATTCACCCTTGTTGTCTGGACAACGATGACCAGTGATCAAGAAGATGGTGGTTCCATCCACCGTATCCATCTGTTTCGGGTAGTTATCCCAAGAAAGCAATCACTAGTACCTCCCATATTATGTGTAGGTGAATGAGAAGGTCAATCAAGGCCTTAATTCAAGGAGACAGAAGTGCCTCCTGAGGGCACCCATCAATAATTTCCGCCAGAATCATGCGGCAGTGTGCCCTCAACATGATGAGTGTACCACCTTTAGGGGTTCGGCTCAGGTTCCTCAGACCCAAGCATGCAAGACGAACCAACATAGGCGAAATACGGTCAACAAAGAACAGGTTCTTAATTATTCTCCCTCCGGAGAAGTCCATCAAGCCAACTTGAAGACAAAAAATGAGCGGGAATATACACCCATCTCTCTTGATATTACTTCCCATCAGAATCATCTAGCAGTAACACGCCAATCCTGCCAGTCAATTTCAGAAGAGTATTATAGGAAGGCATATACACTTGTTCATAATTCATCAACCAGTCAGCAGGCTCATCTGACTGCTGCAAAAGAATCTCTCCAATCTAATATGTTGGCAATTGATAAGCAGGGACATACACCTGTTTACAATGAACAATTATATCAGCAGTCTCATCTACTAGTATTGAATGAAATTTTTCAACCATGCTTGAAGAAGAATACACAACAGGCATATACACCTTCTATTCTTCATCAAGCCTTCCAACAGTCTCGTTTGGTAGCACCCGGAGAAGTCAGTGGGAAAGCTCCGACGACAAATTTGGGGTTGACTCAACTCTCTGCCCCCACACATGAGTACTGTCAGAATTCATTGATAGGAAAAGGAGGACAGGTGCAGGAATACGCACCTACTCCAAGCACGGAATGGACGTATATTCCCATTCCAAGAGCTGAAGTCACCAAGCACATTCTGGCAATGGTGGAAGAGGAGAAGCAAATTCCTGATCATATTATGGATATCTATCCAAATATTATAACAACTTCAGTAGCATCACATGGAAGGATATACAAATCTATCCCAATCAGTGGAGTGACTCATCAACATGTCATTATAGAATAGATACAAACCTCTATTCCAGTTCAAGAGGGTTGTGGGGCATACTCCCCCATGTCATATGGACAATCAAGTTAGGAACATGCACCCGATTTGAGTGGAGACAATCAGCCTAACCTGAACATTTCTCCTGAGCAGGCACATAAACCTTCCCATAATAACCACTTTCATTAACAAGTGGTTTCCAAAGTGATTAATAAGGCTTCTATGATAATGACCCGTCCAACATAATCAAGAAATCAAGATCCAATCTGTAATAAGGCCTTGCTCGATGCTGCAGTTATTGATACACTCAGACAATTATCTGTTGCAACTCATGATTCTACTCTATCAATTCCCAATAGTGGGGAAAATAATTCTTAAGGTCTTCATCGAACACGTCCTCATAAAGGCTTGCTTCATGACAGTTTGGTCGATCTTGAAGTATCATCTTCACATGAGAGCCATGATAACCCTCTTCGTGTCCAGAAGATCAAGGAGAAAAATGGTTCATCTTTTGTTGTAACCCATCATGGTGGTCCTCCCCATCATGGTGAATATAGCTGTGAACATCCTCTCCATAGTAGTAATTTTCATTTCCTGGAAAATTCGTCAAAGGAAAATGTAATGATGATAAAGCCCTCTTATTTGAGGAACTTTAAAATGTGAAACCAGTCATTTCTAATGCTTTACCACTATCAGGTGAAATACATTTCAACTAAAATATAGCCTAGGGTGTATGTCATTCTCTGAACCACCACAAGGTCATCCATCTTATTGTTTGATAAATAAATTCTCTACCAATCTTGTTAAATCTGATGAAGCAACAAAGAAGCACCAGCTTTTGTACAATTAGGTAGAAGAATCCTCATTGAATGATAAAGAGGAAGTGCTTAATATGAGAAAACAATTGGCTAAAGGTGATGTACCAGTCATGTTTTGGCCTTTGGCTGACTCTCAGTATGATATTCCAGAAATGTTGACAGAAGATTATATTCATGATATTCATCTCCACATATAGAAAACACATTGACACTTGAAAAGGAAAATATTATCTTATGATGAATATGAAAATCAATTCAAGATAATAGAAGGGTTACCATGCAAAATTGATTTGGCATCTCTCTCAGTTTCCCGATCCGTAAAGGTTGAAAAGCAGCAGAGAGCCCTTTAGAGTTCATGCCTTGACGGACTAAAAATATTGTTCCAGTTAATTGTCAATGCCCCGTCTGATATTCATATTATGGGTTAGGGTGTTTATGGAGCACTACATTTTGTTGTACTCTCTAGTCAACAAAGCCCACCAAATCAGGTCTCATGCAATGTTATTTCCCAGGGATGGCCACATTTAGCTAGGTTAGTGTATAATCAAAGGCTTTCCCAAGAACATGCCTCTATTAGTTCTTCTCAAATTTAGGCATATAAAGAACAAGTTGTAGAATTACTATTTCATCAAGAAAATGATAATATAGAACATTCTTCTCATTTATAGCATGCACATAATCAGGTGACTGAAGTGTCAGAAATCATCTAAAGGTCATTTGAACCAGGTGATTTTAGTGGATGTAGGTTAATGCATCCCGCCAATTTCTGGAATAAATTCCGCAATATCAGGAGAGATTTTAAGAAATTATCAGATGAATTAGCTCAGGAGCCACCTCATCTTACTAGACTGTGGACTCTTTTAGCTCAAACCTTGGAATAAACAAATAAAATTCGAGGAGTTGAGCAGGAACAACCCCAGTCCACCAGACTGAGGACATTTTCAAATCCTCAAAATTTTCCTCAGTAAAAGTCAGTCTTTTCTTGATTAGGGAAGAAGCCACAAGAGGAATGTAGATCCAAATTATTTGGAGACTCCCTCCAAATTATAGTTCATCAAAAATTCCTGAAGGGTCAACTCAACAAAAGGATGTGTCTCATCAAGGACATGGGAGAAGACAATATCGCAGAAATGTCGATAGAAGGGATGCAATGTGTTATGCATCAATAAATGTCATCAATGCCATTTTTCATGATCCTCCAGAACATGAGGCTCACTCAGAAGGATTACATGAAGAAATTTCTTGCTCAAGAGGTTGTTCACACTAAAATAAATGAATAAGGTGTGCGTACACGAAATCAAGGGCTTATCCAAAATCTAGGTATTCCTTCAAATAACCAACTTCCCCCTCTCCGAAAGGTGTCCAACAAGGGGAAAGGAAAAAAGTCAGGTTAAAATCCACCCTTCCTCTAGAGAAGGCCAATCACTCTCACTAGAGTAAATATTTTCACATCATGAAGAAGAAATGAAGGAGTTAAGGAGGTTGAATGCAGAACTACTTCAAGGTAGTCTTCATCCTAAGCTTGCTGCTGTCAGTCAATCAAGGGAATTTTTTGAAGCCATTAGGATGGATCAAGAATATATTCCTTTACCAGTACACCCTCATAGGTCTAATCCTATGGGTCATGCACAATAATAACCGGTAGTTCTACCATCAGTTGCAGCACCAGTCACCACACCCATCCAAACTCCAGTTATTTCACCTGATCAGGTTCAAGCTGAACTAGATGTTTATCAAAAGTAAATAACTACCATTGAGTCATTAACAGCATGGTTGTAATCTATATAGGAAAAACATGTACAAATTAAACCTTAAAATAGAGCTTACCCTGAATGGGTTGATGCAATTCTTCCTCCATCAAATTTTTCAAGTACCACATTCCCGATTTTTAATGGTTCGAGAGATCCCGAACAATACTTAACACACTTTGTTTCTCATTGTGAACCTATTATGGGAATATCTCAACAACAAGAAGTAGTTAATCTCAGGTGTTTTGTGCAGTCATTACAAGGGTTTTCTTTTGACTGGTATTCAAGCTTGCTATCTCAGTCAATTACCGGGTGGGGGGATCTTTGTCAAAGATTCCTTCTTTAATTTAGCTCAACATTCCCAATGACAAAAATTTTTTATATTACAAATTGTAATCAATGGGAGAATGAAATAGTTTTTCATTTAATTTATCTTTGAAGTTATTAACATATTATTTTAGCTTAGCACTCCCTCAAGAAGAATTGTTGCCAATCTGTGTGGAAAATTTGTCTGATGAATTATGCACATGGTTCATCCCTGTAAAATACATAGGAGGGTTTCGAGACCTTACCTCAATCGGTCAACAGATTGAAGACTCTCTAACAAAGAAGAAGGATAAAAATCATGTAATTCCATAAGTTCTGGGAAGGAGAATGGGTAGAGTAGAGACAACTAATGTTACACATAAACAAGCATTTGTACCTGCTTATACTTCAAAGCCATCATCTTACCGAAGGGCTCCACCTCCTGAGCTTCAACAACAATGGTCGTTTTGTCATGATGATCAAATATATCAAATACGGAAACATTTTGAGGAGTTGAAGATCAACGTTTATTCTTTACAAAATGAACACGTTCCTAGTTACTTCATTTCGGTTCTGGAAAATAATTTGGTTAAGTTTTCAAGGCCTAAAAGTCCAAACAAGGAAGGAGATGAAGACCTTCACAACTATTTCCCATTTCATCAGATGTTGGGGCATCCCATTTAGGAGTGTTTTTTCTTCAAAGGCATCTTGAAAAAAATGGTGGACATGGGACAAGTCAAACTGAAAGGCTGTTCAGCCCAGGTAGCATGTGTTACAACTACAGATCCAGAGGAAGAAGGTGAGTGGCATGAAGTCAAAAGAAAAAATTCGTAGAAATATAATGATTGGATGGTCTGGAAAATGATCAACCGAACTCATGCCATTTTATGAACGCAATTGAATAATCCAATTGTGTCTTCTGCTATGAATGCCATAGAAAAACCCTCTTCATCAGAAGGAAAATCTTCAAAGAAGCGGAATAATTCAAAGAAAGAAGAGCAGTCAAAAGAAGATGAGCTCATGTCAAATCCCAATATGTCTTTGACTCTGGCATATTTTATTCCATCTACTTCAAAAGAACGGGCACCACCCCAAAAACGGTATGGCATAAACTGGCTAATCAGGTAGAATCTTCATCAGATGAAGAGTTGATCTTTGGTTCTGTTAACATGATTCACTGAACAGATCCTTATGCCAGTCATAGTTTTGATCTTGATGAGCCTAAGTTCCATGTATCAAATAGATGAATTAGAGGGAGTTCTATAGGTCTAGGATACAGAGGAAGATGTGGATATTTCAGAACCCACTATTCCAATTCTACCACTGCTATAATTGTTTATGCAGCAGAAACTCGTGGAAAAGCCCTTCAACGGGCTCAACAGGAACAAGAAAGTTCATCCACCGATGGACGATTCAGTCCTAGTACAATTATTCAGGAGGATCAGGTTGAGGCTACACCTTCTTCCTCTCAGCTAATAAAAAGATCTAATCGGTCTAATCTGCTAAAGCCAGGAGTATTTCCCACTCCTACCCTGATACATGATGCATCCACTTCCAAAGAATCAACTTCTAAGGGACCTGCAAAACCACATGTTCCTGTTGGGAAACACAGACCTTTGGACCAAAAGTATGATGTTTTGAAAAATTTATCCCATGTACCGGCCAAGTTATCAAAATTGGATGTCTTAAATCTATCAAAGGATCTTTAGGAGACCCTCATTGAGGATTTGTCACGTCCTTAGGAATTCAAAACTGAAATTGATACAGCTGAAGTCTACCATGTAGACAATGATCCTGCAGAATTCCATGTAGTGATATCATTCAAAGATGAAGATGAAGAATATGTTGTGCGTGGACATATTAGATCTTTTATTTTCTCTAGCAAGGTCAATGATGTAGAGGTCTGAAGATCATTCATTGATAATGGTTTAGGTGTCAACGTCATCCATATTTATACATTTCGTCGATTGGGCCTCACTGAATCTGATTTATCTCCTTCTACTTTGATATTGCAAGGATATGATAAAAATGAACAAGAACCTCTCGGAGAGATCACAATCAGATCTCAGTTTTGGGACCTCGTCTCCAATTCATATTTCATGGTTGTTCATCATGACACATCCTTCAACATTTTTCATGGAAGACATTCGCTACAACAACATGTGGCTATACCTTCATCATACCTTCAATGTCTCAAATATTGTTTCAACGGTCAAATTGGGTCATTTTATGATGGTAATGCCCCATTAAAAACATGTGAATCTCAATACATTGATGCAAAATTATATCACATGGAGGGAAATGAGGTATCTAAGAAAAACGAGGTTACCAAAATTAATGCTTCATATGGGTTGGAAAATATTCTAGTAATCCCATTCATACATGTGAGTGCAGATTATGTGTTGCCTATCAGTCAAATTGATAGAATAGACCCAAATCCCAATACTCTTATGAAAACATCCATAATGTCAACTACGACAACCAATCCATACAGCATGGGATAAATTGTTGATTCGCCAAGCAATGATGAAAGCTCAAATGGAGATGTCTTCATTTCATCCGCTGAAATCCAGCAATTATATACTTTATCAACCAGGACAGAAGAATTTATAGCAATGTCAAAGATGAACGACGATGTCGATTCTGGATCCATCATCTCCTCTTTATTTCCCAAGGACAACCCTTCATCACCAATAGGGTCAGAAATGGTATCATCTTCTTAAAGATGTCCAAATTTTAACATCTCTCTTGATAAAGGATGTTCTACTTCATCATCTACTATGAAAGTAGAAACAGAAGAAATAACATGCGTTGAAGAAGAAGAGGAATATATCAGGGATTCTTCTCCAGCATTTGAAGAGGGTATCTCTACTACTGTGGATGAACTCAAAGAAATAAATCTGGGTACAAAAGAAGATCCACGCCCCACATTAATTAGTGTGGCCATGACTTTTGAAGAGAAAGAAATGAATATTTAATTGTTAAATAAAAATAAAGATATATTTTCTTGAAACTATACAGAAACTCTAGGGCTTGATCCTGATGTTGCTACTCATCGTTTGTGTTTGCCAAAAGAACATCGAGGATTTAAGAAAGCCGCAAGAAGAACACACCCGACTTATGCTTCCAAAATAGAAGATGAAGTGGATAATATTATCAAAGATAACTTCATCAGATAAGTTAAATATCCCAAATGGTTGGATAATATTGTCCCTCTGAAAAAGAAGAATGGACAAATTAGAGTATACATTCATTTCAGAGATCTTAATCGGCATTGTCCCAAGGATGATTTTCTAGTTTCGATCATAGAATTATTAATTGATGCAAAAGGTGGATAAGAAGAAATTTACTTCATGGATGGATATTCTAGTTATATTCAGTTCTGAATGGTTCCAGAAGATGAAGAATCCAAAGCCTTCAGAGCCCCTCAGGCTGTGTTTTTCTATCGGGCAATGCCCTTTGGCCTAAAAAATGCAGGTGCAGCATATGAAGGTGCCATGCACAGTATCTTCAAACCCTTTTAAGGGAAGTTTGTTGAATGTTATGTGGATGATTTGGTGGTTATATCTAGGAACCATTCTAATCACTTGGCTTATTTGGAAATCATATTCCTCAATATTCAATAACACAATTTGAATATGAACCCCTTGAAATGTTCTTTCGGGGTAACCTCAGGAAAATTTATCATCTTTGTTATACGCCACCCTAGTATCAAAGTCGATCATGAGAAGACAATATAAATCCCTGCTATGTAACCACCATGAAATTTGAAAAAAATTTATAGGAATTCAAGGACACTTGGCCAATATTAGTAGTTTCATTGCCAATTTGGTCAGCAAGTGTTTACCTTTCCCCAAATTAATGAAGAAGGGAGTAACCTACCAATGGACCGAATATTGGGAAGAGGAATTTGATATCATCAGGAAATATCTCTTGATTCCACCAGTATTAATGCCACCTACTGAAGTAATAACACTTATTCTTTATGTGACAACTTTAGAGCAGTCATTGGCTGCCTTCCTTGCCCAAAAGAATGATGCAGGGATTGAAAACAACCTTTACTATCTCAGTCGGACTATGCTTGTAGAAGAAACTCGATATTCAAGTATCGAAAAGTGCATCCTAGAATTAATCTTTGTAGTTCAGAAATTGAGACACTACTTGAAACATCATGAGGTCCAATTTTTATCTCGCAATAACCTGCTCAAATTCATCCTTAGTTGTCCAATGCTTACAGGACATCTGGCAAGGTGGGAAGTTATTTTTCATCAATTTGATATCCAGTATGTGTCACAAAAGGCAATAAAGGTCCATGATTTGGATAATTTCCATACATAACACCCCTCAGTAGAAGATACATCTTTATATATTTAACTTCTTGATGAGGAAGTCTTCTCTATTCTAGATAGTTTTCGAACATGGGAAATGTACATTGATGGTGCGTCCAGAAGTCCAACAAAGAAGAAAATGGAATATCCTAAATTCAAAAAAGTTGGTTTGGGAATTGTGCACATTTCTCTAGAAAAGGTAGTGTTACCATATTCATTATTATTGTTGGAAGTTGGTATAAATAATGACACAGAATATCAAGATCTCATCGTAGGATTGGAGTTAGTGCTTCACGAACAGGTGAATCAGATAATGGTGAAAGGTGATTCAGACCTGGTAATCAAAAAAATCAATGGGGATTATTCCATTAGAAAAGAAGATTTAATCCCTGTGTATGATTACATCATAGAGTTAATGGATGAATTTCCTTTGGAACTGACATTTTCTTATGTACCACGATTAGAAAATGCTTATGATGATGCACTGGCTAATATAGCCCCAGATCTAGAAGGTCCAAATCTAGATGAGAAAATCATCAGTATTGCCCACCATCATACAATTTCACCTTATGGTCAAATCAGAACAATGGAAATCAATGAAAATGGTCCCATTTCTGAACCATATGGTCATACTACATGATGGATGACACCTATCAGGGAATTCCTTCAAAATGGAACACTTCCACCTGATAGAGCCGGGAAAGAATAAGTCTGGAAACAAGTGGTCAATTTTACTCTTTATGATAGCCCAGATCACCTAGAAAAAATTCTCTAAAAGAGAGGTTTTGAAGGAATTATCTTTAGATTTATTGATGGTGAAGAGACAATGGATTTCATGAAATAAGTATATGAAGGAGTCTATGGTTCCCACCAGTCTGGACATAGACTGTCTGATCAAATTTGAATGCATTGATACTTTTGGCCTTAAATGATTTAAGATTGTGACGATTTCACTAAGAATTTTCATTATTTCAATGAATTTGCCAACTTCATTCATCAACCCCTAGAGTTTCTTTATATAGGTAAATACTCATGGCTATTTTCCACATGGGGAATGGATGTAGTAGGACATTACCCTTCCGCTACATCAAATCAATTTATGTATATTCTTACTACTAACAACTTATTTTCCAAATGGGAAGAGGAAATACCTCTCAAAGAAGTTAGTTCTAAAATCATTGTTAGCTTCATCAAGTCTAACATCACTACCATATTTGGTGTCCCTCATGCCATATTGACGGACAATGGCACCAACTTCTGTTCATTCGAGGTAAGGAAGTTGTATCAAGAATACAACATCAAATCCAACCATTCATCTTGGTATCATGCATCTGTCAATGGCCATATAGAAGCCATCAATAAGACTCATTCAAACATACTGCAAAATATGGTGGATATAGATATGAAATCATGGTCTGATAAACATTTTTATTCTTTATGGGCTTATCAGCCCACCACCTGCACTGCTACGTGGTCAACTCCATATACATTGGTACATGGAACAGAAGAATTATATCCCATTGAGGTTCAATTACCCTTACCCAGAGTATCCATTTGTGATCAGTCATCTACAGATGAACAATCTCAAAAGCGATTGGATGAATTGGAACGATTAGATGAAAAACGATTGTGCACCTTGTACCACTTTAAAGTCTATCATAATCAAATAGCAGAAGAATTCAACAAAAAATCTCGTCTTCATTCATTCATTCGGGTAAAATTAGTATTGGTTCTCAGATCTTCAATGATTCAAGGAAGGAACCCTCAACAGCTTGAGCTAAAGTGGGAAGGAACTTATTCAATACATAAGGTCTACTCCAATGGAGCTTATTCATTAATTTCAATGGATGGAGAACTCATCACGGCTCCAACGAATGCCATATTTCTAAAGAAGTATTTTGTGTAACACAAATACACTGTTGTCCAACATGATGTTAAATTTTCATCCAACATGACTTTAAATTGTGTTTTCCTAGCTACATGACACTAAACTATGCAGCATTAGTCCATACATATGCCCTTAAACTATCTATAGTCATTACCACAAGAATTTAAACAACATAGTCCCCTATAGTACTTACTGCAAGACAATAAACTACATAGTCCCTCTTTCATCCAACATGGATTTAAACTATGTCCAGTCCCTTATTTTCCAGGATCACATTAAACCGTGCATCGTTAAGGTTGTTGCTACCTCTTGTTTCTCACACTGAGTATGAATCACGCTAGATTAGAGTAAAATTCAACCATAAAACCCTCTCTGGGATGCTAATCCTGCGTAAGTCACAACACCATTTTTATGTGGTTGTCCTCAAGAACAAATTGATCACTAATTAATTCTTCAATCGAACTATGCAGACTTTGATCCTTGCCTTCTAGGCTGGCTATGTAGGCATCCTCCTGAGGTTCAATCCCAAAACCAATATCTTCACATAGGTTCACCTCCATCTCATATAATATTTATTTGTGAAGCCGCCCCTGAACCAATATTTTCACATCAGTTCACCATCGTCCTTGCTATTTGACGTTAAAATATTCACACGTTTTTCCTATAAGACTATAAAATACAACATTCTTTGACACCCTCACATAAGAGGGAATCATTAATTACATTGATCTCTAATCATGTTATATTCCAAAGGCTACGTGCATAAATGGCAATGCCCGAACCCTTCATCATGAGTCAGACCATCTTTTCACTAAATTACCCTTTCACACTTCACTTGTACGAACAAAATCTGTACAGAGGGTATTTCAAGAACTACGTATTTCTTGATTCCCATATTTATGGGATACGTAGGAACATTCGAGCATCCCTCGAATCCTGCCCCATGTCTTTGGGCCCATCACCAGATTCCACTTTCAGTCCCTTGACTTAAAATTCCCCCTATGAAAACAAGAATGTGGTATGAAAACTCTGGTCTTCATTCACATCAGGTTTATAAAACACACAATGTCTATTCCTCATTATGGTCTGATCTCTATGACCCTAATCTAAGATCTCTTACACTCTCATCCCACATGACGTTAAAGTGTATTTCTAGAACTATGTATGGAATGATTCCCATTCTTATGGGATACGTATTGAAGTCCAGTACCTCAATTCACGACCCACCCACAATATGATTATGATTAGTATTGGTCTATGTATCTCCTTCATGAATTGGACAATACTCATTTTCATTTGTCATACTCCTAAACTTAAATAATTCCAGATATCAATAACCCTTTCCCCGACATCTGGTCACAAAAAGTCTGATACTCAAGTGTTCTTTTGCCTGAGTATGCAGCATGTGCCCTTATGAGACCTTGCATAAGTAGTCTACATAATGGACCTGTTATCCAAAAGATGCTATTATTTGAATATGCATCCAATTCCCTTAAGTGGAACTGCATAATTCAACACCCTAACAGGTTTTTTAAATAGTGGAAATTTAATTCTTTGGAGGAAAAACTCTTTTTTTCTTATTGGTCATAACAAAAATATGTAGAGAACCGAGAAAAAAATATCATTCCTTAACATATTTTTCCCATACACTTTTTCATGATCTAAAAGTATTTAAGTCTATGGTTTATATTTCCCTTCCCTACGTTTGGGTTAGACCTTCGCAGGAGTGACATTCATCCAATTCTTTGACAATCATGATTGTGAATATCTTCTCCATATTCAAGTACCTCTCCTCATATAGAAAACACAATGTTTGGAAAATTTTAATATCTATAATCATTCACTGGATTTTTAGCAGTAGAAAAGTAAAATTTTATATAGTGGTTTTTCATTAATATGTATCACGTTCCCCTAGGTGGCCTTGGATAAGTAGTCTATATAACGGACCTGTCATCCAAAAGATGCTATTATTTGACTATGCATCCAATGGACTTAAGTGGCCCAACAAAATTCAACCTCGTAAAGGGTTTGTTAAATAGTGGTCACTTCACTCATAGAAAATACTTCTTCTAATGACTTGTAGCCATTTTTTCTTATCATTCCCCAGATTCAAAATTTCATAGGTCATAGATTACATATTTCCCCCATACATGAATGTGGTAATATGTTTTCTGATAAATTATCAAGTAATTGAGTCAATTTTAATCCATTTGGTCAAAGCTATTCGACCTTAAACATTATCATTTTTATGTCCGATGTGCATGAATTTAAACTAACCACAAAAGACAAGGGAACTCTAAACAGAAGTGAGTTCCCAGCTCACTAAACATACATTTTGTATGATTTAGGTAATATTGAGCAATAAAAAGATTCAATGTTTGTACGGTTATTTTTATAATCCTACCAAAAATAATACTATTCATACTAGGCCCATTGGCTTTGGTAAAAATTTAAAGTAGGTAGAAAGATAATGCTGGCACAAAAGATTGAAGATGAAAGTGTTTTTCATTGATTGAGAAAGGGTTAGAAGGACATCCATAGATTGGATTCTCTTCTATTTCCCAAGAATTACAAGAGGCTTTCAACATAACTCTTAATTTGATTTATGGAATCCCAAGCTTAATCAGCAACCACATGAAGTTCATGCACTCGACCGACATCACCATTTTCATCTTGATGGAGTGCTTTCTTGGCATCTGTGATGGCTTTCATACCATTTTTTTAAACTCCTTCTAGTGAATTGTTAAGCTGGTCAAGTTCACCAGTAACAACATCTAGCTGTTGCTGAAGGTTCATATGTTTGAAAACATTCTCCTTGGTCTTATCCTTCAGCTCCTTGAACATGGCAGCATGATCAGCCGAAACTCAGGACACTGAAACTTCAAATTCGCCGATATTAGTCGAAAGCCTCACCCTTGTCAAGTTTTTACGGTACCTTTGCTCCGGATCCCTCCTTAAAATTACTTGTTTCACCACGGCATGGATCTCTTGATATCCAAAACCTCCAAGTCCCAACAAGACAAATAGGGATGATATTGGTGGGATCTTTGAAGACAACAATTCAAGACGCACTTTAGATATGATCTTCCATGCCTTGCGACGCGAAAATTGGAGCACATTTTTTATCTTCTAGTCTGATTAAGCATCACTCCCATAGGGGGGAATATAGTCCGGGATTAATGCACATAGATAAGTGCCCTATTCTGCTCCTTCCCCCTAACCCTTGTTACGTCACTTTTTATTCCGGTCGGGGCAGAGGCTGAGGCTTCACCTCCAGATCTAGCCACTGAAATTGACATCCCTGCATAGTCAATTGAAAGTTTTGGTTAGTTTCGAAGGATAAAAAAATATGATTAAGTTGCATTTCAAATTAAGTGTAGCCACAAATAATATTATCTATTACCCAATGGTTGATCAACAATATGAGAAAGATCCTCCTCATCTTTCCTAGCTTAAACATGATTTTCATGATGGTTTTCAGGAAGCTCTATCGGGTTAAGCTCCACTTGAGATAGTGTCTCTACAATAGTAGGGTCCTCTATACCCACTTGAGGAATTGGCAGTTCAGTATCTTTCTCAGATGGAACTGCCCATTTTAACCAATCATGGTCAGATATGTAATAAGAAATTTTTTAAGAAGATGAAGGATAACACTCACGTCAAAAATATTTTGAATTACATGGATAATTAACATGATCGAAACTGTCTTCAAAAGATGTTCCAAGTTTCAATATTTCATCCAGTGATATCTCAGATTCTTGGTTAGTCTCACCAGTGGGAGCATTCGATGTGTCTTCTTGGAGCCCCTCATCCTGCAGCCGCTGACCACATACACTTTCATCAGAGAAAATTACAGCATCAGTTGCAGTGGCCACCAAATGTTCTGGTGCAAGTTTTGAACCTAAAGTATCAATGAATGGAATTCATTTGATTTTTTTATTCAAAATTTTATGAGGCATTTTTAATTTACCACAATCAGGCTCTTCCCTCTTTGTAGAAGCAACAGGAGCAGTACTAAGAACAGACACTGGCTCTTCTACAGGAGAAGCCAAGTCAGCATGAATTTTTTACTGTTCACTAGCACCCTCCTTCGTCCTCAGAGGAGGGTCATTTCTCTCTCTCAAAGGGGCAATTGAAGAATCCCCTGAAATCCTAAGAATTATGAGCAATCTTTTCAGGGGATAAGTTTCATGACTATCCGATGGACTCACCACTACTAATGAAG
Organism: Viscum album; assembly: GCA_963277665.1. Classification (NCBI taxonomy): domain Eukaryota; kingdom Viridiplantae; phylum Streptophyta; class Magnoliopsida; order Santalales; family Viscaceae; genus Viscum; species Viscum album. The sequence goes on from OY728139.1 coordinate 287,211,007, forward strand.
CGTTTAGTTGTGGAATTCTTCCTTCAGTGTCTTTTCTTCTTTGGGATTTTGGGAGTGTTGACATCATCATCTCCAAATATAGGAATTGGAGAATGAAAAGACATGTCTAACTCCTCATCCATGGCTTGCCACCCTGAGATACCTTTCCCTAATCAGGAGGAGATTCAGTAGCTCCGGTAGCGGTGCCACCAGGGTTATACTGTGGTGAAGGAACTTCAGCAGTTTCTTTATTTAAAAGTTGTAGAATAAATAAGGTAATTTCCTTTAGTTGCAAATATTTAACTGGAATCAAGTTGTAAAGAAAAAAAGGAATGAGACTTACATCTTCAGGGTCCATGTAATCATGTCACTCCTCATATCCCGAAGCACCAATCCCCTCAGTGGTGACACGATCCATCATTTCCTTCACCTGCTCGGTGATAGGAATGGAATAATCAAAGGCATATATGAGAATCTCTAGCTCTCTGATGTAGGCATGCACTTCATCGGATTTATCCATGAAACTGATATCAGTAGAAGCCCGAAGATTCTCTACTCCAGGGATGTGTAGTCCTATGTGTAGGTCCGTCAAGTATGTTTCAGCATTGCAATATAAACTCTGCCATGTATGGACATCCTCTGGTCATAGATATGCAGTATGTGTACCAAAAGGCTAGGAGGAGGGTCCTACAATCGAATACATCATCTTCTTCCCAGCTCCTACAATCACAGATATTGTATAAGAAAATAAAATTTGTTGCTCTATAAAATAATGGAAATTAAATTGCCTCAATGATGTAACTCACCAGGAGTCGATGGAGTAGGTTTCTTAATTCTGGTAGGGGGACTATATCTGGCACAAGGCCGCTTTAACACATGTCGTGCCTCATCATCCCCTTCCTGAGAATTTGGCGAGTCAGCCCTGGGTGAGGAACCTGGTGAATCAGCTCCGGGTGCAGAAGAGTCACCTTCAAGATGAAGGGTTTCTTTCTCGACAGTTCTCTTCTTTTTCTCCACATGGGGAATTGGATGATTCTATACCCCTTCAGGGTATGATGCCACCCAGTTCTTGCCATACCATGTATTCAAGTGACTCGCCGCTCCAGCAACTGGTACATCAAACACTACCCCAGTCTTCTCCATAGCTGTCAGCAACTAATGTTTTCAGGCAACCAATGGATGATGTTCTGACCTGACATGCATAGGAGGGGATAGATAAATCTTCTGCAGACACTTGAATTGGCGTGGGAATCTATATGAAGCATAGGCCTCACATATAATCACTCCATCAATATTGGTGGCCAATACACCATCTCTGCAAGATATAATGTATGACCTAAATTCTAGGCCGGTTGTTCCATCATCAACAAACCACCCAGTTGGTGGGTTTCCATAAGCAATGAAGTGGAATTCCTTGAAAATTCTCAGCCTTACCTTCATATCATAGGAGTTGAGGGATAACAGAGAAATACCAGAAAATGCTTACACTGATGGCATGAAAGAACATCCAGGAACCTGTACTCCACTCTGTACAGCATATGTCCTGAAATGGGGGGTGATCCATCCCCAAAAAACTTGGAATGGTCCCACTATTCTCAAAGGATACATACCCATAAAAACATGGAGTGTGCTCTTCTAAATATTTACCAAAATGGGGTTATCCAAAACTACCATTTTCCTCTCTGCCAACTTGGTTTCAACAACAAAGGTACCTGTCCTAACGCCTCCCATCGAATCCCTAACTTGAAAAAGATAAACCCTGAGCCACAAGGCTAATAAGGCTGCCAGACGAGTCTTTTCTAGGATTCTCTGATCTACTTCATACCCTCACTTTTCAAATTCTCTTGCATCCAAGGTCAGCCGGAATTTTCCAAAAGCACCCATGTTCTCTATTCTAGGGAAGGTAATAGGACTAGTACAGGTGGGCCTCTTCTCCTTCTTCTTGGTAACAAACACATCCATCCAATCCTCTAGATGAATATCTTTTCTAGAATGTGTTTTGGAGTGAGTTCTTGATCATGTATAAAATTTTCAATAATTCCAATGCCAAACCCAGTGCCTTTTTCTAAAAAATTCCAAGTCGCTTTGGGAGGGATGAATTCATCATACATATCACCTAAAATTGGATCCCCCGAGATCTTGTTGACATCCCATAAACATATTCATACTTCTCCATGAGTCAGATGGATTGAATTGGTTTCTGGGATCTAGCGACTGATTTTCTCTGGCACAATGTCATCATTCCTGTAGACATATGTCTGACCAGCCCAGACGACAACATATATTACAGCTCCCTTAATATCATTAACAAACTCTGCATAGGTTTGTCACACAAAATATGCCCACATCCAAGTTGGCTTCACACCTCCTCCAGGACAGAAGTCCCAACTCTTTTTCCATCCTTTGGATTGATCTATCTGAGAGTTTCAGAAGATTGAGGGATAGAAATGTGGCTGCAGCACCGGATTTTGAGGTTTAAAATATTAAGAACATGGGCTATGATGCATCATAAATGCCTTCTCCACTGTTCCAGCATTTACAAATGATCTGCAACTGAGAAATATGATGAAGAAAATTTTGTGTAAGTCTGAAACAAAGAATGCGGGAGATATTTCTTTGGCTCTGGAATGTTGACTTCTTGCAGATGACCATGGACATACAGAGGTAGGTAGATGCTCTGTGGGAAATTAAGATGATACTTATTATTTTTCCTCACCAAATCTAGGAGAGTTCTATCGCATATATTATAATAGTAATGTCCAATAATGTTCATAATATCATAAATTCTTATGCTAGCCAGTTCATCAGCCGTTCCAATTCTTCTAGGAGCCATTGAATCTGCACAAGGATCAAATAATTATCTTTTAAGTGATTTTATTTTTCATAAAATTTGTGATGAAATTAGAAAAAAATTGCTAAGGAATTATGGCGTGCAAGTCCCAGGATGGAGCACAAGTCTAATTTGGTGGTGTAAGTATGGGTGCCCAGATGTCACCGTGCAAGTCCAAATACCTCTGGAGAAGCACGACACAATTTAAAATAAGCAATGAACCATGGAGACATAACCTGTGCGATGAGAGATACTTGCGCACTGAGAGCTCATAAGCATCTGAAATCAAGTGCTTTGCGCAAAGTGGTTCCATATATTTATAGGCAAGGTCGTACCCCTACGCACCGTACTCTGTGCGGATTTCACCTATGCACCGCTACTTGCATGCTAAAAACGTGCGTGCCGTAAATTCCTTGGTTTTATCCTTTACCTCAGAGTCAAATCCTCTTTCCTTTTTCGGATCCAACTCTGAGGGGGGACTTTTGTTGATGCCCCTTTCCATCATAGATACTAACGAATGAAAAGGGGGAATACATTAAGGACAAAGAGATTCATCCTTTAAAAAAACATCAAAATTTGACAAAGGCATGAACAAGAAAACTCATTATGCATGGGTCGCGCATGTTTTGTTATGGTCATGCAATTATACTTGCACGACACTTATGGGATGCGCAAGTAACTTGCACACCCTATTAATTTTTCTCCCAAGGTCCTCAATGGCCTATAAATACCCCATGTGGGCCCCCAATTTCGGGGATGAAAAAATCCGAAACTCAAATTCAAGCTATGGTCGCCCAAGTCTCCATCTAAATTCTTCCGAACACTTCTAAGGTAATTATTTACCTATAATAGAAGTTTTAAAGAGGGAGAATAAGGAATATGTTTTGAAACTCATCAATACTTGCATGCCTAAGTGTCTTACCCTTAAGGGAAATGAAGAGACTTGCGGTCCGCCTTTCCCTCTCAAGGAAACTTGTGCGCCACCTATCTGAGAGCCTCTAGGAATGATACTAAGTGCTCCAATTCAATATCGCACAAGTATCACTTCACAGGTTCTTCGTCGCCCAAGTGAACTCATGTTGTGCAAGTATACTTGCTTGACCAGGACTTGCGTGCTAGACCAATACTTGCATGCCTCCTTCTAATTCAATATTTTCCTCAAATCCACCTTTCCTCTTCAAGGATAGCCTTCAAAAACATTCTTCAAAGCCAATTATGGCATGGTTTCTTTGTTGGATTCCTTATCTGAAAGGAAATATATAGAAAATCTCTCAAAACCTCTTGATGTACATATCATTTGGTCACTAAGGTTAGAGATTTTATTCATTCAACCTCATCCTCTAAGATTAGAAGATCCTCAATCTGGGCATCCTCCTTAGGAGTAAGCCCTAAGTTCCCTAATCTGGGCATTCACATTAGGAGTATTCCCCAGTTATAATTCCCCTTAACCTGGGATTCCCTTTTAGGAGTATGCCCATATATCAAATCCCTTTAACTTGGGCCTCCTTCTCAGGAGTAAGCCCCAAGTCTCAAATCCATTTAACCTGGGCCTCCTTCTCAGGAATAATCCCCAGTCATAATTTCTTTTAACCAGTCATAATTTCTTTTAATCAGGGCATCATCCTTAGGAGTAAGCCCCGAGTTACCTAATCTGGGCATCCTCCTTTGGAGTAAGCCCCAATCATAAGTTTCCTTCACTTGGGCCTCCTTCTTAGGAGTAATCCCAAATTCTCAAGTCCCCTTAACCTGAGCCTCCTTCTTAGGAGTAAGACCTAGTCTTAATTTCTTATGATTTGGGCTTCCTTATCAAGAATAAAACCAATCATAAGTATCCTCTAATTTTGGCATCCTTCTCAGGATTAAGTCCTAAGTTAAGTATCCAAATCTTCATAAAGCACATATACATTTACGGACCTTATTCTCGGGTTTCTTACCTGAAGTAAATCCCAATCCACATCTATCTTGGGTAGTCCTACATACGTAAGCCCCCCATCATTTCTTATGAATGCATCTTTCATGGCACAATTTTCAGGTTTTTCTGATACCTCTTGTTTCTCACACTGAGCATGACTCACGTGAGCTTAGAGCGTAAAAGTATTTATGACATCTTTCTTTGGGCCATCAATCATGCATAAACTCCATACTTATACACTCGAACTACATGGGTTCTGATTCCTTTTCTAAAAAAGGATAAGTAGGTTGCCCATCTACGAGTATGATTCCAACTCTAAAATAATCCATGTCCTTCTGAACGACAATAACCTTCATGTTCCCCACTGAGTGGCTTTAAACCCAGTATGGTTATTATAATGACCAAGATATTTCTATATAATGTGTTGAAAGATACCATTGACTAAGAATCTCTAATAAATACAGATGATTCTCTATCAACGAAGAACCTCAAATACATATAAAATATTCTCTAAATCTCATATATATCAATCATTGATTGTTAGATCTAAAGGCAAGAACATTTTCATACATGGAAAATTAATAAGGATTCATGAACATAACTCAAATCTATAAGAGAGTCTCTGAGTAGACAATAATTACCCCCAAAAAGGTGTGATGAGTCCGAACTCCAATCCTCTTGACCAATGCAAATTCTTAAGCCTCATAATTCCACAAGTAATGAACACCTGGCTTTGGAATGTAGGTCCAAATTAATATAGAATCATCGGATGTTTCCAGTTCTATGAATAAACCTGTTAGAAACTGATTGGAATGTATGAATCATACAAAAACAAGGTCATCCCCATTTCCAGAAGAAATATAGACATATTCATGGGTGTCTCTTTCCACATTTCGCACATGATAGAAATTGATCATTTATTTCTCTATGGTCTCCACAACTTCATCACATAGAAAACTGCATCCTTTTATTATTTAGGGAGATCTAGAGTTGGTTGTGGTATAATGTTTTATTCTTATTTCAGGTTAAAAAATTATTCATAGTCACGATTTCTTTTATTGGGGTCATCATCCCATTTGGTTGATTATAGTAACTATATTTTCCTTCATTATCAATGTTTGCATAATTTTTTTGGGATTGATCCATTGACTAGAACCAAAAATCATAGATTGCAGAACAATAATAAAATTGAGAAAATTGTATAATCATTTATAGTATTTATAGATAATGAAAATTAAGTTTCAACACAAGACACCATATTTTTAACCTATATAATTCATTTTCATTATATATTCAAATAAATCTAAATGTATTGTAATTAAAATGTGAATTATTGAAAGAATATACCCTCGGAGTGTGAAAACATCTTCGTAGTAAGGCCCTTTGATAATAATTAATTGATGATCATAAAAACCCTAATGTTCCATTTGTAGAGTTAATATCACTAGGTATAATTATGCCAAAACCAAACCTACATGTAGTATCTATATAGTAAAGTATTCCTAGAAAAAACATTTAATATATTCTATAAAAAAATTTAAGTAGTTATTATATTCATATCTAATTTTATATTAGAGGGTTATGAAGTCTACTCTATGTTTTCCAAAATAAAGTAATTATGGTATTTAATAAACAACAGTAAATACCAACTGAAGTTACCATGATTCAATTAACATGGACATGGTGCCTATGTTATTCAATAGTCATAGATACAATTCGTGAAATCATGATAAACATATCAGTTTAGTAGTTCTAGAGAACTATATAAATACACGACAGTAATTTTATATTGGTAATATAAAATATAACTTAAAAAATTTCTCATCATTCTTGGAACTCATTCCAACAATTCATCTTCATAACATGGAAAGGGGAAACCAAATAATGGTGAAATTTAATGATTTGTAAGGGATATATATAGTGGAATATATTGTGAAATAATAATTAATAATTAATATTGATAAATAATATATGAATAAAAATCATTAAATCAATAACATGAAAATCATAATCCTATAATCCATAATCAATATAGAAAGGTAGATAATTTCCCACACATTCCATTTAATAATTAAACTAACAATGGTATGCATTTATAGATAATATCATAGTGAAAATCTCTTGGATAATGAAAATAAATAAATTCTAAATGATGTAAATCTATAATTATTGAATATGATGATTTCAAGAATCATTAAAACATCTACTATCAAGGCCTTCCCAAATAAATATTAAAACTGTTAGGTAAAAACCATATGGTTCTTACAACTGATTTGTCCCATGAGACCAGCCAATCCATTAGGTAGAAATCTATAACATGGAACCAACCAAATATAAATATCCAAATAATTCCTCATATATTGAATAATTGATTTAATTAAATATCAAATATTTCATATCAATAAATACATATGGGGTAATTGATATGGATATATTAATATCATTACAGTTCATCAAATAACATTCAATGTAAAAACTATATGTATAAATAGAATAAGGAATACAAAATAATCATATAAAACATATAATGAAAATAATTTTTAATTGTATTGTAATTTACTATGGAAAATTATCACATGAGTGAGCGTATTTCAAGAGAATTTTTACAACCATAAATGAATGTGAGATTGCATAATAACTTTTGGACATTGTAATATTCATGTCGAATTCCCTTGGATGAAATAATTAATTCTGAAATGTTAAATAACAAGAATTACTAATTATGAAAAAAATTATATTTCAAAGGGGATTTAAATAAATCAGATGAATGAAATTAGCTTCATGCCCTTACAATATTCCTTGATGAAGATAAATTAAGAAAAATTCCTTTACATCAAACATGTTTTTGGTTGAACATGACTTATCATATTCGTTGATGGTTTTAAGAATGTAATTAACTTATTCAATAATTTAATTTATTTATAAATATTTATATATGATGACCATATAACATTATACCACCATTTACTTAATAATATTACATTATTTTCATTGTTTTGGGTATTAATTAATTTTTTCTCTCAACTGTTTTTTTCATGAATGCTGTGGTTCTTACACATATTATATTCTAAAATAGTATAAATAATTATATATTTTTTGAAAATATCATATTGAATAATTATATATATTATTAAGATAATTCTTTAAATATGAACTTGGAAAATGGATAAAATTACCGTGTTGATATGGTATGACGTATGTACACATGAGTGACGTTATCATTTCCTTAACAAGTGAGACGATATGGAATTTAGTGATATGTTAACCCTAAATAATATATATAATCCCATATATATCACGTATATTCATTTATGTTATCCATATAAACTTCTGTTTAATGAATTAGTCAAAACCAGATCATATCGCTTCACGAGGTGGTAGTCTTCCACACACACAAATGAAGTTATATTATTTTATGTGGAATGGATAGAAATAAGGTCTATCTGATATTATTAATATATTAGTATAATAATTTTTTAAAAACTAGATGCATTAAATCCAACATTATATTCATCTTTGAAACGTGGTAATGGAAAACGAATTATATCGGTTTGTAAGGCGACAGTCCTCCTTACATAGGATTGGTAGTATAATTTATAATTTGATTAAATGGGAGATGGATCGTTGTTATTTTAAAAAAATTATTACATATAAATACATGGATAATAAATTTGTCATTATATTATCATTATAAAATAATATTTTTTGGTGGTGTAGGAATATGTGAAATAAAAACAATCATTTAAGATTGTTAACTCTTATCTGTAGTGTTAAGGTTTCCTCTTTTGGTGTCAAAGGTGGTTTTAGTTTTTTGTATTATTAATAAAAAATTATGGTTAGAATCTTATGGTAACCCTAAGTATCGTATAACATCTTATGTATTGTTAAATAAAATATTGTGGGTTTTCATGATTACATATCAATATCTATATGCAGGAAAATTGATACTTCTATAGAACATATACTCTAAGGGGTTCCAACTCTCCAAGTGGTATATTTTTTACTAACTTGACCATCCCCAATTCTTTATGAGTGATTTAATGACAGAAGAACTAGATAGAAGCTCTTAGGGGACGTGAATTAATGTATTCACTTTTTCATTATTAACCTTTTGGATTAATTTATAAATATAATCACCATTTATTTCCTATGTTAAGACTAATGAGTCATTAACATGAAAGAAGGTTTCATGATTAATTAATCGTATAAATTATTTTAAAGATTATATGATTAACCAATTGGATTAATGATTATTAATTTCTGTGATTTTTTTTATTTTTTCAAGGTATTAGTGATAGAACAATTATATGTGGGTGGTGATAGGTACACACAAGTAATTATGTGTCATATTTGACAATTTTCAGAACAATTAAATTATATAAAAATGTTTATATGAATATTAAATCATATCATCGATGAATGGATGTTGTTTAATAGTGAAAATAATGGAATTATTGTAAAACCTTGTGATTTTGTTAGAAATTTTTTCATGTCTTATGTTATATGAAACACCAATGGAATCTTTCACAGCACACAATACGGACTTGGCTTGCATTACACGCAATGGCGACCTTCCTCGATAGCATGTGTAGTACGCAATGCCGAGTTTCACTAAACCACGATATATTATTATGAACTAGCCGTTATGAATATTATTAACTAATTTTATAATTTTATTATTCATCTTACACATTTTCTAGAACATGGTAAGAGAACAAAATAAATATTTCGAGTAAAATAAGTATTTTTAAAAAAATTCAGTTTTGCGGCCTTTTGATGGCGCACCCACATTAAATCTAGTTTTTGACATCATTATAAGTTCAATTTTACAAAATAAAATTCTTCTTTTGAATCAAGGTATAAAAATTTACTTTGGATACATTTTTGATATTTTTCTGATAATTTCATATTTTGATGAATAGTAAAAATACGATAATTTTTAATTAAAAACAACTTTTTTCATTGAGATAATTTATATTGTTAAATTATAATATTGAATTTTTTTAAATAATAAATAGAATATAATTTTACTGTTTAATATAATGTATGTCATTAGCATTAATTTCACATTGAATTCATAGGTAAAAACATTTCAATCATTGGCAATGTTTTAACTTCTAAAACCCCTTTTCTTAACAACATGATTTATTTTAAATTAATTACTAAAACTTATATGTTTGGAATTTTGAAAAATGGATTCCATCTTTGGAATCATTGGGTCCAAATTATGTTAATAAGCAACTTTTTTATTTTTGGAGATTATGAATAGTAACTACGGAAAATTTTATTTACCATAGTTAAAGGTAAATCAGGTAAATAAGGGTAAAAATAAGATTATAAAATTACCCTAACACCTGCCAAAATCCCATTGGATGATTAAAAGTCGACCCATATCATTTAAGGGTCGGATTAGATTCATTTAATGGACATTTTTCCATGAAAATAATTTAATCATTATTAAATCAAAGAATGTGACAACATGTCACTTTCTTAAATATTATAAGTATAATAATTTTAATTTAGTGATAAACATAATGAAACATCAAACATGAATAGTATCCAGAAATATAATACAATTATCTACATCATCAGAATTTATTTATAATTTTTAGGGATTAAATAATTATCATTAATTATGACACAATAGTGATGTTGAAGTTATTTTATTAATTAAAATATCAAATAAATTGTTTTAAAAATATTGAAATAAATATTATATGAACTATTTAATTTTATCCAATAATTTTATAGATACATATGACATTATATAAATCTATTAAAGATTTTAGTTCAAACATATCATCTGTATATATTTTATTTAAATTCAAATAAATGAATAGTGTCAAAATTGACAATATTGTTATTTTATAAAAATAACATATTATAAAATTGATTAAAAATCACAAAAATATTAAAAAATTATAAATTAAACTTTATATGGTCTAAAATGTCATAAAGTGTCAAATTATGGAAAATTCACTACACATATGTAATTATTTATAATAATTTAAAATTTAGAGTATTATTACCACAAATAAAATTAAATTGATAAATAAAGATAAATCAAGTTGATAATGTATAAAATAAATTCCTAACATGTCTAAATTTTATTTTTTGATGAGATTACAACCCAATATCATCTAATCTATGGATATGAGTTATTTTAGAAGTTTTTATGTGGGGTTGGGATTTAATATAAACTAATATTTCTTATATTTCCAAAGGTGCCCCTCTACTCCCTTATAAAAGGGCACCTCCTCCCTCTCCTCCTCACACCAATTTTAGCCTTCAATCTCGGCCAATACCTGCCCATTGCACTTCCCCACTTCTCTAGAAACATCCTAGAGGTCCTGGTCTTCTTCAATGAACAATTGTAGTACCCTAAGAGGAGGTCTCAAAGAGGCGTTTCAAAAAAGAGGTAATGTCCGTTACCGATTCTTTCAACTTTATTTCTTCTTCCACTTATTCTTATTTAGTTGTCTCATTATAAATTAATAACATCTGTATCAGTCATATACTGATATGGTATTATAAGTATGAAACAATCCTATTTCACCATCTATCCATCCTACTGAAAATGAAATCACCGCGCGTGCCTATGTAATGAATACCGTCTCCACGTTGTGGTGTAATCTATTTTCCATCACCACCTTACTAGGATGGGAATAATGGTGCAAATAAATAACTATATATGATTATAGTAAAGTTGTATTGATTCTGAAATAGTATACATACAGTCCAATACAATTCCACGATCATGGGAATGATATCATCGCTCGTGCAGATTGCTCCATCAAATATCCCAAGGGGCTACTTGAGGGTGTGATGGTAAAGGTATGAAGGTTAATTCTCCCTACCAAATTCCTCATTCTTGACACATTGGAAGACCCAAATGCACCATTTATTATGGGAAGGTCATTCTTGGACACTGTTAAGTCATTGATCGATTTCCACAAAGGAGAACTGATCTTTCGAGTAGGTGATGAAATGGTCTCTTATAACATCCTCAAGTATACCAATTAAGAATCACTTCTAGAACATGAGTTCTATTATGCGGTAATAGAAAAATATGAGAACTTCATCTTCAAGAAGGATGGCCTGATATGTTATTTTATCATCAATGATCCAATATTCATTGAAATCCAGGATTCACCCAAGGAGTTTCAATTTATCGAATGCCAGGGAAATCATTATTGGCAACAGATGGTTTTTCCAGACATTTTTGAGTGAGTAGACATGAAACCAATAATGTCGTCGATCTTGAAGGCACAACAACATGAGATAAAACATCTCCATTAATATCTAAAATATGGATACCTGGGTGACAGTAACACTCTTTCAGTAGTCCTCAATGCTTCACTCACAAAAGATCCAGAAGAGGCACTCCTACGAGTTCTGCAAAGATGACCAAAATCCATTGGGTGGACAATTTCTGACCAAATGGGAATCAGCCACACAATTTTCACTGATATGGTTCTCATGGAAGAAGGATGAAAACCCTCTTGGAAAGTAATGCGATGGATAAATACTCTAATAAAAGAAGTTTTTCAAGATATAGATGATCAAATTATTGGATTTAGGAATCATATAACTTATTTAAGACAGTCTATGGTAGAGTCCACTACAAGTGGTACCCAAAAAGGGGGGTATCACTGTGGTCTACAACGATAAACCTGAACTCATCCATACATGGATAATCATGGGTGGGAGAGTGTGTGTAGACTACTATAAGATGAACAATGAAATGTGGAAGGATCACTTCTCGATTCCCTTTATGGACCAGATACTAGAATGACTAGTGGGAACATGTTTTATTGCTTCCTCGATGGTTATTCTGTATATAACCAAATCTCCATTACCCCAAAAGAACCATGAAATTGAACCTTCACATTTCCCTATGGTACGTTTTATTATCGAATGATGTCTTTTTTGATGTGCAACGCTCCTTCCACCTTCCAACGATGGATGTTTTAAATCATCCATGATATGGAAGAACAAGTCCTATAGGTTTTATGGATGGTTTTTTCATCTATGAAAAATCCTTCAACAATTATTTTAGGAATCTAGAGCTGGTTTTGGAATGTTGTGTGCACACTATCCTAGTTTTAAACTCTGAAAAATTACATTTATGGTGGAAAGTAGTATCATCTTAGGCCAAAAGATCTTTATGAAAGGAACAGAAGTTGATCTTACAAATGATATAAGTCATTTCAAATCTACCCAACACAACTTCTTTTAGATCTATCCAATTTTTTCTGGGGAATTCTAGTTTATAAATATTTTTTTCTATAATTTTTAACGATTCCCCTTCCACTCACATATCATCTCTCCAAGGATTCCATCTTCGAGTATGATGAGACATGTTCCATATATTTTCATCATCTAAAGCAAAGACTGGTGGAAGCTCCAGTGATGATTACTCCAAATTGGGAGGTACAATTTGAATCCATGTTTGATGTAACTAATTATGTGGGAGGCTCAATACTGGGGTAATGGTTTAATTTTATCTTCTTTCTCATTAACATTTATATGATAAAATTGAATGAAACATAGGTGAACTCCACTACCACGGAAAAATAAATTCTTGTAATGGTATTTTCATTTGACATGTTTAATTTTTAGTTGGTGTTTTCCAATGTTATTGTATATACTGAACATTCATCACTCAAGTATCTGCTAAACAAATTTTTAAAATCCTCAACTCATCCGTTAGGCACTTCTCCTCCATGATATTGACTTAGCGATTCACGACAAGGAGGGATGTCAGAACATTACTGCTGATCACCTCTCCCACATGTAACTGCCTCATTTGGAGAAAGAGGATGACAAAGACATTAGGGAAGACTTCCCTGATGAGAAACTTTTTTTGAATGAGGGACCACCTCGACCATGGAATGTAGACATTGAAAATTATTTTGTAACAAGATCACTTCACCACGATTTCACTTATCAGTAAAAGAGGTGGTTTTTATCTAATGCCAAGAGGTACTTCTGGAAAGAACCACTACTCTTTAGATCATGGGGAGATATGTTAATTTTTAGGTGCATCTCAGAGAATGATTTTTAAGAAGTTATAGAGTTCTGTCACTCCTCACAAGATGGTGGACATCATGGTTTAGACCATACGATAGAGATAATCCTACACCATGGATTTTTCAGGCCTACCTTGAACTGGGATTCTCGTTACTTTGTTACCAAGTGTGATCTATGTCAAAGAATAGGTAATATGGATTAACGAGCCAAGATGCCTCAACACCCAATCCTAGAGGTCAAAATATTTGATGTTTGTTGAATTGAACTCATGGGGCCATTTTCCCCACTATATGGGATCAATGAAATACTCGTTTGTGTGGACTATTTCTCCATGATGGTGAAATCCACGGCTACATCCCTTGACATAGCCAAGGTATTTGTGGCATTATGGATGAAAATAATATTCATCATATTTTGTGTTCCTCATATGTTGATCAGTGATAGGGGAACACATTTGGATAATATCTTAATGAATAATGTGTAACTTAAGTATTGGGTGAAGAATGAAATGGGAACACTATATCATCCCCAATAAAGTGGACAGGTGGAATTATCAAATCATGAACCAAAACAGATCCTGGAGAAAACAGTGGGATTATCAAGGAAGGATTGGTCAAAAAAGCCATATGATACCTCATGGGCATGTAGGACCACTTTCAAGACACCTCTCGGGATTTCCATTATATGCCTTGTCCACCGGAAGCCATGCGACCTACCAGTGGAGTTGGACCATAATGCCCACTAGTCCTTCAAGGCTGTCAATTTTGAGTTGAAGGCTTCAAAAGAAAAGAACAAGTTCCAAATGAAGGAGCTTGATGAGAACCAAAGGAAGGAGAATGAGAATACCAGACTTTACAAGGAAAAGACACGAGCAATCCATGACATAATGATTTTCTGAAAAACCTTCCAACAAGATTATCAGGGTTTTTATCTTTATCCGATGACTATGATTGTTTCTAGGAATGTTGAATACATGATGTTCATGACCATTTCATGTGCTAAATGTGTTCCACCATGATGTGGTGGAAATTACTAGTCAAGACGGACAACCTATCAAGGTGATTGGACAACGCCAAAATATTTATCATCACATGGAGGATTTGGTGTGTACAATATCTACCATTCAATTTAGGTAATTAGAGGTATGTAGGTCAACCCAACGGGCTAAGACAAAGGCTCTTCCCAGGAGGAAACCGATAGGTAACCCACTGTGTACCACCTATACACATAGTGTGTACTAATCTTTTTAGTTTTTATTCCTAATATTAAAAGTGTATATATTAACTTACCTAATAAATTGGGATGATGCCGGTGTTGATGGTTAAGTCAATGGAGTTTATCTGAGCTGTTGCTGATTCGAATCCCTCCATCCATACCTTCAGCATGGGGTTTGTTATTTTGATACTTATGTGAACATACACATCATGTGTAGTATTTTTCAAAATAATATATAAATTTTGTTAAAAAATAAAACTCATGATGGGGATGGACCATATGGTCAGGTTCAGAAATCAGTTTCCACAGGACCCGGGATAGAATCCTGACCACCGGTCCATTTCCATAATTTTTCATATTAATATAACCAAACGACATGCATTTAAATATACATCATGTGTGACATGTTTTCCATTATATAATTCTTTTTGAAATACTATCATTCATGCAGGTGAAGTGGGTAGATTGGAAGAGTCTCAGCCCAAGATCCAAAAGACCTAGGTTCGAACATGGTTAATCACCCTGCTTCATCCTTTTTATTATAATTAAAAACCACAAGTAGTTATTTTAGTACATCCTATATAGTATTGTCCTTATAAATAATATATATATAATTCATAAACATGAGAAGTGGTACAACCTTTGCTCCAGTGGCTGAGGGCTTGCGTTTGGATCAGCCAAACGCTAGTTCGAAAATCTCCCCAAGCACCAGACCAATGGTTTTACTTCTCTTTTCCAATTTTAGAACACACGACATCTTTTTCACGATACATTACATGTATAACTATATTATTAGTAAATAATATATATATATATATATATATATATATATTTATTTTTATTATTAATATTAATTGATATATAGATTACTATAATATTTATATTATATTTTATTTATTATTCATTTTGTACTCATAAAAATCAAAGTAATATATTCAATATGGGCCCTATTACATGACGTGTACCATGGTTATATAGGTCATGCCCCACCCTGGCTTAGCTCAAGTCCCATGACACCCCCCCATTTTCTTCTCACGCACGCCTGATGGCCACCCGAAATCAAATCCAACATTTTCCTGTGCATTAGGTCTAGATGTATTTTTCATTACGTTCCTCTATTCAAGTTCATCATTCTCCTCTTTTAATTTCATTATTTCACAGGACTTTAGGTTGATTTTGGGATCTGCTGATAGGGCTTATAATTTACACATTTTTTTAATGCATTTCTATTGTTTTAAACATCCCAAGATAACGTTTTGAGCTTATATGTTACAATTTTGGATTTAAGAATTATTTTAAGTTTAAATGCAAAAATGACCAAATTCTGCATTTTGGACAGATTTTCACTACAGGGGTATTTTGGTCATTTACAAAAAAAATATAAATATAAATTTTATGATTATAATTTCTTTAGAATCCTAATTTAATTTTCTTCAACTTTGTCTTCTGGACTAGGATCGGATTCGACCATCTTGAGGTCCAAACAATTCAATGAAGTTGAAGATTATTCAGGAACACCAAGGAAGCTTCCTAGAAATTTCATCCAGAAAAAAGAATGTTCAGTGAAATATCCATAAATAGCTCAAAACGACTTTAATGGAGCTGATATTTTTTGGATAGACGGATAAGAAGATGTGAAACAAGTTTCATTAAGGAGGCCACGCCTTAAATGGCCGTGTTCAGGGACATTAATTCAGTACAAAATGGTGTTTTTCGGTTTGATGATTCTGACTGGACAGAATAAATTGTCAGAGGAAATTGGCCATAACTCTCAGAATACATGTCCAAAGCCACTGCGATTTTGAGGGGACACGTACAAGACAATTGTGCACAACATTCTTTAAGGGATGAACGCGTGAAGAGGTCATTAATGGGGGATAAAGCGCTCCATCTTTCGGGGGTCGAATTCTGCCTATAAAAGGAGGAGAGCTCCTCCCCCTCAATACATCCCATTCTCCACCTCATTCCTTCTGGGGCACCAAGGAGAAGAACTTCTCAGATTTTTCTTTTATTTATTTTGTTTTAAAATGTCTCTCCTCTCTCGAATTATCTCGCTTACCCCATCCATGGAGGGGTAGTTTCATTTTAGTGATCGGAAAGAGGGGAGGCTGGACCTATGTGTTGTGCTTGAGTTTTGTGCTTGAAATGAATAAAATTTGTTTTTCTTTCTTCTTCCGGTTCCAATTCATAATTCAGTATTAAATTCCGAATGCGGTTGTGTTAAGGTTTTTATTGTGAAATTATAAATTGCTTTGGTCGATGATCACATCTCCCTCCACCCAATTCTAATCTGTATACGGTGGAACATGATTAGGGTTGGGTGGTGATTGCTCGAAGGTTGTCAAGAACGTGTGTAGGATTGTATGTCGAAATATTGGTTTATTAGGGAACAAAAATTCCAGGTCTGGGATTGCTCTAATTAATCAAGAGACCATATACAACCCTAAACACATTGGAAGGAGGATAGACCAATCTAAGGTTTTAGAAAGGAAAATTCTCATCACATTTATCTGACTAAGGGAGAGAGAGGACTCGGTAGATAAATCTCTCTCTTACCAGTTTAAGGAAAAAGAAGAGATAAAATTTGGAAACCATGATGGCACAACACTAAGTCTAGCCGAACCCAATCCGATCACCATCTTTATAATTTGTTAAAATCAATCAATTTCTATTGTTTTTTTCTCTCATAGTCATTCAAATTTGTTAAAACCAATCTTTTTAAGAAAACCAACAAAAAGTGACAACCTTGTTTTGTGTGCACTCTTCTTCGGGAGACTACCTAGGATCAACTGCTATACTATACTTAGGTAAATAAAATATTGTTTTGCCACGCCCCACGACAGGCGTGCGTCATCTGCTGACCATTAGGATTCCCGCACAGCACACGGGGTGCATGGAAAACACACGTTGTTTACAGATTGCACACGGACACACATGGAACATTATTACACTTCTGTCGGTACCATGAGTGTACATTTGGTACACACCGTGAATTGTGCCTCCTCTGGCCTTCAATCTTGGGCCATGTCTGTTCGTGACATTGAGCATTCCAATGTACCTATACACGGCGTGCCTGTTAGGGACACTCCATATCCACAAACCATATGGGGTCACCGTGTGGAAAGATATACACACCTCACAATCCATGTTTAAAAACAAGGCATGTACACCTTTCCCCATGGTGTATATTCCACATTTACCTTGTCTCTTTGAGCCATGTCCGGATTCTTACATGGTCATCACACCATGTTGTAGTACACAACATGTACACTCGGATACAGACCTTGTTATTCTATTTTCCTGACACAGGCCCTCACGACGTGTCTATCCAGGGTACACAGATTCTTACACAATCCTATTACATGTCGTGTATCTGGATATACATGTTGTGTTCTTCTACTATTATAGTTTTCTCACATTTTCTTCTTTTCCTTTTACTTTTTATTTGTATTTCTTTTGTTTTGTTTTCATTTTTAGGTATGGATGAAATAGATTATGGGTCTGGGAAGTGGCCTGATTCTGCTACTAAGAGAGAACGACCTCCTCGTATTCAGATTCTTCTTTGAAAGACCATGCTTCCAGCTTTGGATTCTGCATTTTTCCAGCCCCCAGCATTGGACGCTTTACCGCCTCTTCTGATACTGCCTATCTTTAGGAAATCTACCTGTCAGGTGGTTCTTGGTGATTCTTCTACTACGTATCCTCTAGCAGCGTCCACCTTCCCATAAACCGAGGTTGCGTGCTCCTTTTCCACTGCTCCATCTTCAAACTCCACTCCCTCTGAGCCATCAGCCGCACCCATAGTGGACCAGACCAAGCCAACCCTTCCATGCTCCACTAGGAAATGTTTTGAGCCTAATCTGGTATTCACTACTCCACATCCTACCATTGCAGTCGAACAATATGCTTCAACCCATGTTTTTCCACCACTACTAGCACTACCTACTACACTCTATTCTCCACATCCATATCCAGTTTTTTCTGATGATCATTTTGCAGCCAAGCGATTGTGGAATTTTTCCTTCCGAAATATCGTGTTAATCAGCTGCATCCATGATCTTAGAATGCATAAACACCTCGGCATATTAGGGGAGTGTGATGGAATTATGGGCCATACTCACCTAATAGATACAGTATAGGTCAGTAACCCTATGTTACATGTTTTATTTGTGGAGTTTATGGCCAACTTAGAGTACTACGGGCCCACGTACCAGAAGACTCCCCTAGATATAGCTCGACTAGTTCATTTCCATCTTGGAGGATGGCCATTTTCACTTATTATTGTCATTTTTGGCTGAGGGTGTGGCTTCTATCAACATCCTACAACTCACCTCATTTCATGACTTTTAACCACCATGACTGCTCTGACCTTGTTGGAATGTTGCAGGAGCCTGTCGGCCCTGACCACAGGTAGATCCCAACCTCATAGAATAGAATGCTCATCTGTAACGCCCCAACCCCAGTTACCCAATGTGGGTTCATTATTACATAACATTGGAATGATCAGAAGAAGGATAAAATCTCTAATGACTGATTAGTTTTGTAGCCTTGTAATAACTAGATACATTCACAACGTTTACATTACATTATAAATTGAAAAGTACAACAGCATCTTGTCTCCACACTCATATCCCATTATACTATCCCTACAGGTCATTCATAAAATAGTTATTCACATCCTGGGAAAAATAAAAAATTGAAAGTGGTGAGCTCAGATGATCAGTAAGGATAACAATATAACGGAAACATTCATAAATAAGCATAAACATTTAAGGAAATGTATAACAAAAACAGAAGCCTTTTAAACTTGAACTTCAGAATCATATGGAAAATATAAAATGAAATAATTCCATTTACTTATTCACACGGATATTCTACTACTAGAATAACCACATGCAATATCAATAACCACTTTAATAATGATGGAATTCATAATGCCAGACTATCATAACCACATAGTCAAGGCCTCATGCCAAGACTAAAAATAAGATTTTGTCAAGGCCTTGTGCCAAAACACTAGTTTTTCTCATGAGATCTACCGATGCATCACGGAGATATAGCATCCTCCACCCATCATATATTAAGTATAATGCATTCCTCATATGAACAGGTTTAAACATAACATAATCATTCGTATTAAAACTAGCATAAAAAATGTCAATACTTTCTACATAAACCATGAATGGTATAAAAATAACACATCCATTGTCAAACATATCAAAAAACCTTCAATACAATATCGATGTTTTGTATCCTAATAAATAAACATCAAATATGGTTAAAATCCATCAAAGGATGTTGACATAGCTGAAATCAAAACTATTTGAGAGAAATATCTCTTTTTTTAAATCATTTCAAAGTCACATAATTATAAAAGAAAATATTTACTTTGAAAATATTATTATAAGATTTTAAGGGTAACTTCAAAGATTTTATAACGGAAAAAAATAGTCGCACCTTCCGTATAAGTTAAAACATCATTCATACCTTAATTTTGTCAAAAAGGATAAAAATGGCCATGTTTAGAAAATGACGGAAAGATTGCATTATAAACTTCTTATCAAAAGTCAAACAAGGGAATAAGTTTATTTAACCCATATTATGGAAAATAGTAAAAATGTTTTGCATTTTTTTAAGAAACATGGATGTGGATGATAAAGAGGTCCCAATAGATAATTATGTATAAACAACCTCTGATAATGAAGACATTGTGAAATAAACCCTTAACTTGTACTTTTCCTTAGTTGAGGGTTGTTTAAACTCTTGTATAATGCTTAAATAATTTTTATTAAATTACACAATAATCATATACATTAATATGATATCATATATGATCATTTAACATATATTTGTTAATAATATCATAGTATTATCATCGTTTCAGGTGTCAACTTACTCATTTTCTTTTATATGTTTTGTTACAAAAGAAATTTTTTTATGGATAGGTGTTATATTATTAATATCCAAAATTATATCAAGTCCTAAAACATTATTTTTAATAATAAAATGATAATTATACGTGAATTGATACAATGGGGGATGAATCTCATCGCGTTCGTGGAGACGGTAGTCCGTACGTACGCACGAGCGACAAAATCATTTTTCTAATATTAAAATAATATATAGTTGGATAGTATATCATATATACAGAATCAATATCATGTTATATTTATTATTTACATTAATAAAACATCATTATTATACCCATCCAAATAATAATGTTTTGAATAACAATTACACCACGCCGTGGAGACGGTAAGTCGTACACACGCACGTATGGTGACATGTCATTCAAAGGATGGATAGAAGTATGAATATGGTTGTACCATAATTATAATAATATAAAAATATATATAAGATACTAGATTTATTATTCTATAATTTCAATAACAAAAAAATAAGAAGTTGAAGAAGAAAAGAACTTGAAAGAGAGTGGTGAAAACATTACCTCTTAATCTGGTTATTCCTTATGATTTGATCAAAAGGGCTCCTTAGGTTGGATTTTTTATCAAAATAAGGCCTCTATGACTAATTTATAGAAGTTAAGAGAATATTTGGGTAGGGGTTTGCCGTGAAAAAAGGCTCTGATGGTGTGTAGAATTGGTTAGAAGTGGTGTCCTTTTATAAGGGGTAGGAGGGGCACTTTAGGAAAAAACATAATGTATTAATTTATAATAAATTCATATTCAGTTTATAAAGGCTCCAAAGTGGATTATTAAAATACTAAGGTGGGGATGGGTCTAAATAATTTCATACAACAGATGTTAGACTGGTTTGGGTCACTATATTAACCTTAAGTTTTAGTTTTAACTCTTAGTTAATTAGTTTGACATTTACCATGTCACTTTGTATTTTTATATTATATAGTTAATAAACATACTATATACATCCAAGAGACCCCCAAGTGGACCATTAATGATAGAAATATCATGATATATGTTCTTTGGTGGAAACATATATTTTTAAGAATTTAATATCAATTAATAATATAATTTATTAAAAAAACTCTTCTATGTCAATTTTAACACTATTTGGTATTTTATTTTTGGGAAAATCATAACAACATGATTACTTCAAAAAGACATAATTAAATCAATATTAACATGTCATACATAGCAATAAAATTCGTGTAATTCATTAAAAGTCTCAAATTATATTTATTTGGGTATTTAAAATATCAATTATTTTAATATTTCACTAGTTAGGTAATTACTGCATCACCATTGTGTCATAAATAAATTAGAATATATGATGTCTAAAAATTATAAATAAAACACCATTATGTATGTAATATATTTATCTTTCTAATGAATATTTACAATCGAATTTATCTTATGTATAATAGTATATTAAAAATGTTTTGGTAATTAAAATCTGATTTTAACTCTTTTAACACTTCTTTGAATTAAATAATAATAAATGTACTAATCTAATCCAAGTGGACCTAAATGATAATATTTTATCCCTAAGGTTTTTTTTTCTGATATACACTTTTCCAATAGAATTAGGACATGTGTTATGGTAATATTTTTATAATTGTTACCCTCAATTACACTATTTACTTTTAATCGTGGTAAATAAATGTACAAAGTTACTATTCACCAAAAATTATTTTAATCGCATTGAACCACATTTTACTCCTTGATATTAACCGTGTCTCTAAAATTTTCGAAATTCCACTAACAAAACTGGTAAAATTATGTTTTATGTGAATTTCAAAATTCTCCTAGGAGGTGGGTAAAAGTCGGTGAAAAGTTCAATAAACTTTTTAAATATCTGAAATTATTCTAAACTGACTCCAATGAATTACATTGAACTTATATAGGTATTATTTATCTATTTTGACCTTAATTAAATTTAAATAAAATAATATATTATTTAAATAAAAAATTTGGTTTAAAACTAAAACTTAGTGTTTTTTCACTATTCATCATAAATTGAAGGTTTTCAGAAAAATACCAGAAATTAACCCTAAGCTAATTTCGATATTCTGAATCCAAAAATGAAGTCAATTTTGAAAATAAAATTTATAAAATTTGAAAAAGTGGGTATTACTATTCATAACGACTAGTTTGATTGGTTGTGGTGTGTGTTAGAACTTGAAGTTGCATACAACACACGCTACTGTATTATTCAAAGGGAAGCATACCGTGGAAGCTTGGGGTGTTACATTCTCCCCTCGATCAAATAATTTCAACCTCAATATTTCAAGAATACTACCACATGAAATGACTCGAGTGGTTCTTTATCATAAGTTCATCGGGTTCCCACATTGCCTCTTCTATCTTATGGTTTCTCCATTGAACTTTTACCAGACGAGTCGTTCGGTTTCTCAGCACTTATTCTCTCATATCAATAATTGTGAGGGGCTCATAGCAATAAGGAAGATCGGGTTCCAGTTCTAATTCCTCGTATGTAAGTACATTCATTAGTTCAGGCATGTATTTTATCAACAGTGATACGTGGAACACATCGTGAACTTTGGAGAGATTTGACGGCATTGCCAAACGGTAAGCTACTGCCCCAATTCGTTCTAGAATTTTGAATGGTCCGATGTACCTGGGACTTAGTTTACCTTTCTTAATGAAACGTATAACTCCCTTACATAGAGATACATTCAAGAAAACCTGATCTCCTACCTGAAATTCCAAATCCTTCATTCGGTTATCAACATAGCTCTTCTACCTACTTTGAGCTTCTTTGATGTGGTTATGGATTACCATCACCTTCTCCATCATTTCCTCCAATAGTTCTAGGACTATAAGTTTTCTTTCACCAACGTCATCCAAACAGTTTGGTGTGAGACATCTCTTTCTGTATGACGCTTCATATGGTTCAATCTGAAAACTCAAATGGAATCTATTGTTATAGGAAAATTCTATCAGAGGTAAATACTGATCCCACATACCCTGAAAGTCATGTGAGGAAGATCTCAACATGTATTTTAAGGTTTGAATAGTCCGTTCTGATTTTCCATCTATTTTTGGGTGGTAAGCAGTGCTAAATCGAAGTTCAGTATCGCTGGCTTTCTAAAGAAATTTCCAGAATCTTGAAGTAAAATGGGGATCACGATCATCAACAATCGATAGGGGTACTCCATTAATTTTTACAACTTCATTAGTATATAGTAATTCTAGATGTTCAAGTGGATGATCTTCTCTTATATCATGAAAATGTGTTGATTTGGTAAGACGATCAACAATGACCGATATTTCATCGTTCCATCTAGGAGTCTTTGGTAGTCCCATGACAAAGTCCATTGTGATATTATCCCATTTCCACTCAGGTATGGGATGTGGTTGGCTGAATCCTCCAGGATGTTGCATTCTAGCTTTCACTTGTTGAAAAATCATACATCTTGACACAAAATCAGCAATCTCCCACTTCATGTTGTCCCACTAAAAATGTTCCCTCAAATCCCTATACTTTTTTTTGCTCCCAGGGTGTATAGATAAATTGAAACTATGATCATCGTCCAACAATTCCCTTTTTAGATCAGGTATATTGGGAACAAAATGTCCCTTCCAAAATTTCAAAATTCAATCTTCATACACAATGTCATTCAATCTCCCATCATTCACAGATTTAATCTTCTTTTGAAACTCCTCATCATCGGGTTCAGAACTTTTTATCCTTTCTATTAAAGATGATTTGGCAAACATTTGAAAAATCACTGATGGTTCACCTTCCATGGTTATTCCCATATCAATCTTTACTATATCAATTAAAATTGGATCCCTCTCAAATATCATCTTGTTCAAAAATCCATGATATTTTCGACTCAAATCATCTGCCAACTTATTTTCCTTCCCCGGGTGGTAGTGAATCGTGCAATCATAATACCTGAGTAGTTCAACCCATCTCCTTTTCCTCCTGTTGAGTTCTTTTTGTGAGAAAATATACTTCAAAATAATGTGATTATTATAAATCTCACATTTCCCCCCATAGAGATAGTGTCTCCATATCTTCAAAGCAAATATGACAACAGCTAACTCAAGATCATGAGTAGGATAGTTTTTCTTGTGAATTTTCAGATGTCATGACACATAGGCAATAACTCTATCATTCTGTAGAAGGACACAACCAAGTTCTTTCTTCGATTCATCACTATAAATAACAAACCCATAATTCCCGGATGATAGAGTCAGTATAGAATCATTGACTAATATTTTCTTCAGTTCTTTGAAACATTATTCACACTCTTTTGTCCAAACAAATTTAACCCCATTATGTGTGAACATCATTAATGGGTTAGCTAAACGGGCAAAATTCTGGACAAAATTTTGATAATAACCTACAAAACCAATAAAACTACATACCTCAGTTATACTCGTTGGTGCTGGAGATTCTTGTATTGCCTTGGTCCTAGAAGGATCAATAGATATTCCATCATTGGAGAAAATATGGCCATGAAAATAAATCTCCTATAGCCATAATTCACTCTTGATAAGCTTCCCATATAATTAATGTCTTCTAAGAGTCTTCAGGATAATGAGCAAGTGATTTTCATGATCTTAGTAAATTTTGGAATATACCAAGATATCATCAATAAATACCACCACAAAGTCATCAAGATATTCCTTTAAAACTCTGTTCATTAGATCCATGAAAATAGAGGGTGCATTAGTCCGCCCAAAAGGCATTACTGTAAACTCGTAATGCCCGTACCTAGTTCAAAATGCTATCTTCGGAATGTCTTCCTCCTTCACACACAACTGATGATATCCATATCAAAGGTCAATCTTTAAAAATTATTGATCTATATGTAGTTGTTCAAATAAATAATGAATGCGAGGTAGGGGATACTAGTTCTTTATTTTTATAGCATTGATTTCCATGTAGGCGATTCATAACCTCATAGATCCATCTTTCTTCATAACAAAAAGGACAGGGGCTCCCCATGGAGAAACACTAGGGAGAATAAATCCCTTATTACTCAATTCCTCTAGTTGTTTCTTTAGTTCAACTAATTCCACAGTGGCCATTCTATAAGCGGGCTTTGATATGGGCCTTGAACCAGGAATTAAATCAATGGAAAACTCAACTTCTCGTTCTGGAGGATGTGTAGGAAAATCTTCGGGAAACACATCAAAATATTCTCTCATAATAGGTAAATCCTCTATTTGAACATTCGTTTCCTCACCCACATTTATTTCATTCTCTTATTCCCCAAAAATTGAATTTAGTTTAGCTACTGGGGGTTTGTCTAGATAAGAATCATGTGGTGAAGGTTCTGCTCTAAAGACAAGGTGTTCCATATCATCATCATAAAAAATCATAACCTCCTTCTTACAACAAATCTTCACATCATGGTCCGAATTCCAATCCATACGAATGATTATATCAAATTCATTCATGGGTATGATGATGAGAGCAGTAGATAAAGAACATTTATATGCTCTAATGGGGACTGATTCAGAAAGCATTTTTGCAATGATACATTCCTTAAGAGTTATACCTGACAACTCTCTTGTTAAATCAAACTGGAAATATCTAATTTTCATAGAAAACTGGGAAGATATGAAACAATGTGATGATAAAGAATCAAATAAAGCATTTTCTAAACTTGAGGAAACCATTAAATTACCTGCCACTACGTCTTTCGGAGCTTCTACCTCAGTAGTAGTAATAGCATAAGCTTGGCCTTGATCCCTTGGACTTTTCGGAGGTAAGTTCCACTGACACTTAGGAAATTCATTTTCATAATGTAACATCTCCCTGCAATTATAGCATGAAACATCAGTAGCATCTTTCTTCCCTTTGAAATCACGAGCATGGGGGCCTTTTTCACCACACTTGTAACAGACACCCATTTCCTTCAAGCAAGTATTGGGGTGTTTCTTCCCTCATTTACTACAGGATGGATATTCAACTTTTCCCTTCTTCCCCTTATTTCCATTCCTAGATTGAGCAGCATATCTCTTCTTATTTTGCTTTGCTTTAAAGTCGTAAGACATAGAGAATTATTTTTCTGTCCTGATAGCAGTTGAAATAATATCTTCGTATGACGAGAAGGATTGTGAGACTAATTCTCAACGAAGAAATGGTTTTAGCCCTTCAAAGAAATGATCAATATTCCTTCTTGTGTTATGTATATAATCTCTAGAATACCTTGCTAACCTTGTAAAGTTAGCCTCATACTTTGCAACATTGTCATCCTCCTTTTTCCTCAGTCTCAGAAATTGCCTTTCCATATCTGCTCTATGGTGATTAGGAAAGTATTTTTCTATGAAAATCTCTTTGAACTCTCTACATTCCATATTTGATACTTCATCATCTTCCTCTGTGTTTTGAATCCATGAACACCATTGATCATCATCTATAGTGAGCTGATAAACTACCATGATAACTTTTTCCTTTTCCCTACTCCCCAAGCCTGAAATATTTTCTCTAGGGAACTTATCCATTTCTCAGCTACTAAGGGATTTTTACTCCCATTGAATGTTGGTGGATTTTTTCCACATGAAGCAATCTAAAATTCATCCTTCATGATGTGGATCCAGGTGCTCCATACAGTTATGGTTATTATTTATAACCTGAAGGAGTTGTCCTAGTATGGTGATTAGCTGATCAGCACCAGTTGCATCACCAGCTCCACTATAATTATCTTGACCAGGAGGGAAATCCCTACATGGAGTGTGTGCATTGATATGTTTTCCATTCCTTCCACTAGGGTCCATTTCTAAACAATGCCATAAACTAGATCAGTTTATGAATCAAAATACATAATTCTATACATGTAAAATACTTAACATAAATTAAACTATTTATGGATATAATCCAAAATCATAAAAATATTTTCTTTGAGGAAGTATATACTCATAAAACCATCAAAATGGTTTGTAATGAAAATTAGAATTATACTAAGCATATCCCCTGAGAGTGTCATAACAAAGAGTGCAGCAAGGCCCATTTTCATGCACCTGTTCCCGTTCGAGTCTAGCTCAATGCGGTGTTTTTGGGTTCTACGCCTAGGTACATCTGTGTCAGAGTCGCCTCTACCTGCTCGTATCCGGATAGGGATGTATTTCTTGGAAAACTAACAAAATCTCTATAATACCAAAATTCTAGGAAAATCTTCAATACTAATCCTAAAAATCCATCTTAGGTCTATGTTCTCTAATCAGAGTTTATCTAAATCTAGCTTCCATGGTTTGTACTAAACTTTCTCTGATACCAACTGTAACGCCCTGACCCAAGTTACCCAGAGTCGGTGCATTATTAAATAACATTGGCATGATCACAAGAATGATCAAATCTTGAAAGACCGTTTAGTTTAATAGCCTTGGAATAACTAGATACATTCATAATGTTTACATTACATCATAATGTGAAAACTACAAAAACATCTTGTCTCCACACTCATATCCCATTATACTATCCCTACAGGTCATTCATAAAATACTTCTTCACATCCTGGGAAAAATAAAACATTGAAATGGGTGAGCTCAGATTCTCAATAAGGATAACAATATAGCAGAAACATTCATAAATAAGCATAATCGTTTAAGGCAATGAATAACTAAAACAGAATCCTTTTAAACATGAACGTATGCATAATATGGAAAAGATAAAATGAAATAATTATATTTAATTATTCAAATGGATATTCTACTTGTCGAATAACCACATGCAATATCAATAATAACTTTCATAAAGATTAAATGCACAATGCCAGACTATCATAACCACATAGTAAAGACCTCGTTCCAAGACAACAAATAAGATTTTGTCAAGGCCTTGTGCCAAGACACTAGTTTGTCTCATGAGACCTACCGACGCATCAAGGAGATCTAGCGGGCTCTACCCGTCACATATTAAGTCTAATTCATTCCTCATATGAACATATTTAAACATAACATAAACATTTGTATTAAAACTAGCATACGAAATGTTAATATCTTCTCCATAAACCATGAATGGTAGAAAAATAACACATCCACCATCAAACATATCACAAATCCTTCAATAAAATACAGATGTTTTGTATCATAAAAAATAAACTTCAAATAAGCTTAAAATCCATCAAAGGAAGTTGACATATATGAAATCAAAACTATTTGAGGGAAATATATTTTTTTTGGAAATCATATAAAAGTCAAATAATTATAAAAGAAAACACTTACTTAGAAAATATTCTTATAAGCTTGTAATGGAAGCTTCAAATATTTTATAACGGCGGAAAATAGCCGCACCTGCTGTATAAGTTAAAAAAAACATTCTTACCTTAATTTTGTTGAAAATGTTAAAAAGGACTTTGATTGAAAAATGACAGAATGATTTCTTTATAAAATTATTATAAGAAGTCAAACTAGGGTATAAATGACATTAACCCATATTCTGTAAAATTTTAAAATTGTTTTGAAAAACATTTTTAAGAATCATGGATGTGGATGATAAAGAGGTCCCAGTATATAATTACGTATAAACAACCTCATGTAATAAAGTGATTGTGAAATAAACCCTTACCTTGTAATTTTCCTTCATTGAGGGTAGGTTAACCTCCTGTATAATGGTGAAATAATTTTTATTAAATTAAAAAAGAATTATAAACATTAATATGATATCATATATGATCTTTTAACATTTATTTGTTAATAATATCTTAGTATTATCATCATTTCGGGTGTTAACTTACTCATTTTCTTTTATATGTTTTGTTACATAAGACATGTTTGTTATTGATTTGTTGTATATTATTCAAATACAGAATGATATCAAGTCCTTCAACATTATTTTTAATCATCAAATGAGAATTAGACTTGAATGGATATGATCGGGAATGAATCTCATTGCGTTCGTAGAGACGGTAGTCCGTACGTACGGACGAACGACAATATCATTATTTTTATATTAAAATAATATATAATTGGATAGTATATCATATATACAGAATAAATATCATGATATATTTATTATTTACATGAATAACACATCATTATTATACCAATCCAAATAATAATGTTTTTCATAACAATTACACCACGACGTGGAGATGGTAAGCCGTACATACGCACGTATGGTGATATTTCATTCAAAGGATAGATAGAATACTGAATAAGGTTGTACCTTATTAATAATAACATCAGAATATATAGAAGATACTGGAGTTATTATTTGATAATGGTAATAACAATGAATGAATAAGTTGAATAAGAAACGAACTTGAAAGAGGGTGAAAACATTACCTCTTAATCGGGTTCATCCTTTTGATTTGATCAAAAGGGATCCTTAGGTTGGCATTATGATAAAACTAAGTCCTCAAGATCGATGTGAGGGAAGTTTAGAGAATATTTGGTCAGGGTTTGGTTGAGCCAAAAGGCTTTGATGGTGTGAAGTATTGGTTAGAAGTTGTGTCCTTTTATAAGGTCGGGGAAGGGCTCTTTTGGAAAAACTTAAAGTATTAATTTATAATAAATTAATATTAGGTTTCTAAAGGATCCAATGTGGATTATTCAAAGTATAAGGTTGGAATGGGTCTAAATACTTTCAAACTACATATTTTAGATAGGTTTTGGTCACTATATTAACCTTATCTCTTAGTTTTAACTCTTAGTTAATTAGTTTGACATTTACCATGTCACTTTTTATTTTTTATATTATGTAGTTAATAAACATACTATATACATCAAAGAGACCCCCAATATGTACATTAATTCTAAAACAATCATTATATAAGTCCTTTGGTTGATCCTTAGATTTTTAGGAATTTAATATAAATTCATAATATAATATTTGTTTTAAAAAATCTTTTATGTCAATTTTGACACTATATGGTATTTGATTTTTTTGAAAATCATAACAGCATTATTACTTCAAAAAAAATAATCAAATCGATACTAACAAGTCATAATAAGTTATAAAATTATTTTAATTCATTAAAAGTCTCAAATTATATTTATTTTGGTATTTATAATATAAATTATTTTAATATTTCACTAACTAGGTAATTACTTCATCCCCATTGTGTCATAAATACATTAAATTATATAATGTCTAAAAATTATAAATAAAATACCATTACGTAGGAAATATTTTTATCATTATAATGAATATTTACAATCGAATTTATCTTATGTATAACCCTATATTAAAATTTTTTAGTAATTAAACATTGATTTTAACTCTTTTAATTATTCTTTGAATTAAATAATAATAAATGTCCTAATCTAATCCAAGTTTACCTAAATAATAATATTTTATACCTAAGGTTTTTTTGGTCGAGATACACTTGTCCAGTACAATTAGGACATGTGTTATGGTAATATTAATATAATTTTTAACCTTAATTACCATATTTACTTTTAACCGTGTTAAATAAATGTAAAATGTTACTATTCACAAAAAATTATTTTCATCTCATTGAACCACATTTTACTCCTTGATATTAATCTTTTCACTCCAATTTTTGAAATTCCACTCACAGAAGCGGTAAAATTATGTTTTATGTGAATTTCCAAATTCTCATAGGAGGTGGGTAAAAGACTGTGAAAAGTTTAATAAACTTTTTATATATCTAAAATTATTCTAAACTAACTCCAATGAATAAAATTGATCATATATAGGTATTATTTATCTATTTTGAACATAATTAAATTTAAATAAAATAAAAAATTATTTAAATAAAGAATTCGGTTTTAAACTACAACTCAGTGTTTTTCACTATTCATCAAAAATTGAAAGTTTTCAGAAAAATACCACAAACTCACCCTAAGCTAATTTCGATATTCAGAATCCAAAAATGAAGTCCATTTTGAAATATAACATTTATAAAATTTCAAAAATTTGGTATTACTATTCATAATGGCTAGTTTGATTGGTTGTGGCGTGTGTTAGAACTCGAAATTGCGTACAACACACGCTACTGTGTTATTCAAAGGGAAGCATACCGTGGAAGCTTGGGGTGTTAAATTCTCCCCTCCTTCAAATAATTTTAACCTCAAAATTTCCAAAATACTAACGCATGAAAAGACTCGGGTGGTTCTTCATCATAAGTTCATCAGGATCCCACGTTGACTCCTATATCTTATGGTATTTCAATAGAACTTTTACCAGATGAGTCATCCGGTTTCTCAGCATTTGTTCTCTCATATCAAGAATCATGAAAAGATCTTCATAATAAGACAGATCGGGTTCCAGTTCTAATTCCTCGTAAGTATGTACATGCGTTGGGTCATTCATGTATTTTCTCAATAGTGATACGTGGAACACATCATGAACATTGGAGAGATTTGGTGGCATTTCAAAACACTAAGCTATATCCCCAATTCATTCTAGAATTTCAAATGTTCTGATGTACCTTGGAATCAGTTGACCTTTCTTACCAAAATGTATAACTCCCTTCAATGGAGATACCTTCAAGAAAACATGATCTCCTACCTGAAATTCCAAATCCTTCTTTCAGTTGTTAGCAAAGCTCTTCTGCCTACTTTGAGCTATTTTGATGTGGTTTTGTATTACCTTCACCTTCTCTATAATTTCCTCCACCAGTTCCGGGCCTACAAGTTTTCTTTCACCAACATCATCCTAACATGTTGGTGTGAGACATCTCTTTCCGTATAACGCTTCATATGGTGCCATATGAATACTCGAATGGAAGCTATTGTTATAGGAAAATTATACGAGAGGTAAATATTGATCCCACATACCCTGAAAGTCAAGTGAGAAAGATCTCAATATGTATTCTAAGGTTTGAATAGTCCGTTCTGATTAACCATTTGTTTGAGGGTGGTATGCAGTACTCAAAATAAGTTCAGTATGCAGGGATTTCTAAAGACATTTCCAGAATTTTGAAGTAAAATGGGGATCACAATTAGAAACAATCGATAGGGGTACTCCATGAAGTCTCACAGCTTCATTAATATATTGCCTTGTTAGACGTTCAAGTGGTAGATCTTCTCTTATAGCATGAAAATATTCTGATTTTGTAAGACAATCATCAATGACCCATATTGAATCATTCCTTCTAGGAGTATTTGGTAGTCCCATGACAAAGTCCATTGTGATATTATTCCATTTCCACTCAGTTATGGGAAGTGGTTGCATGACTCCTCCAGGTTGTTGCCTTCTATCATTCACATGTTGACAAACCATACATCTTGACACAAAATCGGCAATCTCCATCTTCATGTTGTCCCACAAAAAATTTTCCTTCAAATCCCTATACAATTTGGTGCTCCCATGGTGTATACGGAAAATGGAACTATGATCATCGTCCAACAATTCCGTTTTTAGATCAGGTATATTTGAAACACAATGTCTCTTCCCAAATTTCAAAATTCGATCTTCATACACAAAGTCATTCAATCTCCCATCATTCACAGCATTAATCTTCTTTTGAAACACCTTATCATCGGTTTGAGAACTCTTTATCCTTTCTAGTAATGATGGTTTGGAAACCATTATAAAAATCATTGATGTTTCACCTTCCATGGTAATTCCCATATCCAACATTACTAGATCCATGAAAATAGGACCTCTATCAATTCTAATCTTGTTCAAAACTCCATGATGTTTTCTACTCAAATCATCTGCCACCTTATTTTCCTTCCCCGGGTGGTATTGTATCGTGCAATCATAATCCTTTAGTAGTTCAATCCATCTCCTTTGACTCATGTTGATTTATTTCTGTGATAAAATATACTTCAAACTCTAGTGATAAGTATAAATCTCACATTTTTCACCATAGAGATTGTGTCTCCATATCTTCAAAGAAAAGATTACAGTATCTAACTCTAGATCATTAGTAGGATAGTTTTGATCATGAATTTTCAGATGTCTTGACACATAGGCAATAACTCTATCATTCTGCATAAGGACACAACCAAGTCCTTTCTTTGATGCATGACTATAAATAACGAACCCATCATTCCCCGATGGTAGATTCAATATATGAGCATTGACTAATCTTTTCTTTAGTTCTTCGAAACATTTTTCACACTCTTTTGTCCAAACAAATTTAACCCCGTTACGTGTGAGCTTCGTTAATGGGTTAGCCAATCGGGAAAAATCCTGGAAGAAATGTCAAAAATAACCTGCTAATCCAATAAAACTACATACCTCAGTTATACTCATCGATGTTGGCCATTCATGGATTTCCTTGGTCTTAGAAGGATCAACATAGATTCCATCATTGGAGAAAATATGGCAAAGAAAAGAAATCTCTTGAAGCCAGAATTCACAATTGCTAAACATCCCATATAATTCATGTCTTCTTAGAGTCTTCAGGATAATGCGCAAGTGATTTTCATGATCTTCGTAGCTTTTGAAATATACCAAGATATAATCTATAAATACCACCACAATGTCATCAAGATATTCCATGAAAACTCTGTTCATTAGATCCATGAAAATAGAGGGTGCATTAGTGAGCCCAAAAGGCATTACTGTAAACTCGTAATGCTCGTACCTATTTAAAAATTCTTCCTTCGAAATGTCTTCCTTCATCACACACAACTGATGATAACCAGATCGAAGGACAATCTTTGAAAAGTATTGATCTCCATTTAGTTGGTAAAATAAATCATCAATGTGAGGTAGGGGATACTTGTTCTTTATTATTATAGCATTGATTTCAATGCAGTTGATACATAACCTCATAGATCCATCTTTCTTCTTAACAAAAAGGACAGGGGCTCCCATTGGAGAAAGACTAGGGAGAATAAATCCCATATTACACAATTCATCTAGTTGTGTCTTTAGTTCAACTAATTCCACAGTGGCCATTCTATAAGGGGTTTTCGATATGGGCCTTGAACCAGGAATTAAATCAATGGAAAACTCAACTTCTCGTTCTAGAGGATATCCAGGTAAATCATCTAGAAACACATAAACATATTTTCTCACAATAGGTACATTTTCTATTATAACATTCCTTTCCTCACCCACAGTTATTTCATTCTCTTCTTCCCTGATAATTGAATTTATTTTAGCTACTGGGGGTTGATCTAGATAAGAATCAGGTGGTGAGGGTTATGCTCTCAAGATAAGGTGTTACTTATCATCATCATCAAAAATCATATCCTCCTTCTTCTTACAATAGATTTTCTTATCATGGTCCGAAATCCAATCCATACCGAGTATTATAACAAATTCAGTCATGTGTATGATGAGGAGATCAGCAGATAAAGAACATTTATGTGCTCTAATGGGGATTGATTCACAAAAATTTGTTGCAATGATACTACCCTTAGGAGTTCTAACTCACAACTTTCTTGTTAAATCAAATTGGAAATATATAATTTTCATAGAAAATTGGGAAGATATGAAACAATGTGATGATACAGAATCAAATAAATCATTTTCTAAACTTGATGAAACCAATAAATTACATACCACCACGTCTTTCGGAGATTCTACCTCGGATGTAGTAATAGCATAAGCTTGGCCTTGATCCCTTGGCCTTTTTTGAGATAAGTTCCCCTGACGCTTAGGACATTCATATACATAATTTCCTATATCCCTGCAATTATAGCACTGACCATCGGTAGCTTCTTTATTCCCTTTGCAATCACGATCTTGGTGGCCTTTTTTACCACACATGTAACAGACAACCATTCCATTCAAGAACGTACTGGGGTGTTTCGTCCCACATTTACTACAGGATGGGTATTCAAATTTTCCATTATTCCCCTTATTTATATTCCCATATTGATCAGAAGATCTCTTCTTCTCTTTCTTTGCTTTAAAGTCGTAAGACTTAGAGAATTCATTTTCTATCTTGATAGCACATGAGACAATATCTTCATACGACCTGAAGGATTGTGAGACTAATTCTCGACAAAGAAATATTTTTAACCCATCAAATAAATGATAAATCTTACTTCTTGGGTTATGTATATAATCCTCAGCATACCTTTCTAGCTTTGTAAAGTTAGCCTCATACTTTGTGACATTCCCATCTTCCCTTTGCCTCAGACTCAGGAATAACCTTTCCATATCATCTCAATGGTCACGAGCAAAGTATTTTTCAAAGAAAAGCTCTCTGAACTCCCTCCATTCCATATTTGATAATTCTTCAACTTACTTTGTGTTTTTAATCAATGACCACCATTGATCAGCATCTCCAGTGAGGCAATAAACTTCCATGATAACGTTTTCCCTTTCACTACTCCTCAAAGCATGAAATATTTTCTCTAGGGAACTTATCCATTGCTTATCTACTAAGGGATTTGTACTCTCATTGAATGTTGGTGGTTGTTGCCTCATTAAGCGATCTAACATTGATCCTCCATGTTGTGGATCAGGGTGTTCCATACGGGTAAGGTTATTATTCATAATCTGAGTGATTTGTCCCAATATGGTGATTAGCTGATTAGCACCAGTTGCATCACCAGCTCCACTACAATTATCTTGAGTAGGAGGGAAATCCATAAATGGAGTGTGTTCATTTATATGGTTTCCATTCCTTCCACTAGTTTCCATTTCTAAACAATGGCATAAACTAGATCAGTTTATGAATCAAAAAACATAATTCCATACTTGGAAAATACTTAACATAAATTGAACTATTTGTGTATATAATCCATAATCATAAAAATGTTTTCATTGAGGATGTATATACTCATAAAACCTTCATAATGGTTTGTAAAGAAATGATAATTATCTTAAGCATATCCTCCAGGAGTGTCGTAACCAAGAGTGCAGCAAATCCCGTTATCGTGCACCAGTTCCCGTTCGAGTCTACCTCAAAGCGGTGTTTTCAGGTTTTACCCCTAGGTATATCTGTGCCAGATCCACCTCTACCGGCTCGTATCCAGATAGGGAATTATTGCTCAGAAAACTCACAAAATCTCTACAATACCAAAATTCTATGAAATTCTTCAATACTAATCTTCAAAGTCCATCTTAGGTCTATGTGCTCTAATCAGAGTTTATCTAAATCTAGCTTCCAGGTTTTGTACTATTCTTCCTCTGATACCAACTGTAACGCCCCGAACCCAGTTACCCAGAGTCAGTGCATTATTACATAACATTGTCATGATCAAAATAATGATCAAATCTCGAAATAACGATTAGTTTAGTAGCCTTGGAATAACTAGATACATTCATAAAGTTTACATTACATCATAAAGTGAAAACTACAACAACATCTTGTCTCCACACTCATATCCCCTTATACTACCCCTTATGTTTATTCATAAAATACTTCTTCACATCCTGGGAAAAATTAAGCATTGAAAGAGGTGAGCTCAGATGCTCAGTAAGGATAACAATATAGTGGAAACTTTCATAAAGAAGAATAAACATTTAGGACAATATATAACTAAAACAGAAGATTTTTTAACATGAACATTAGAATAATATGGGGAAGATAAAATGAAATAATTCCATTTACATAATCACATGGATATTCTACTTGTCGAATAAAAACATGCAATACCAATAACCACTTTCATAATGATGGAATGCATAATTCCAGACTATCATAACCACATTTTCAAGGCCTTGTGCCAATACTACAAATAATATTTTGTCAAGGCCTTGCGCCAAGACACATGTTTGTCTCATGAGACCTACCGATGCATCGAAAAGCTATAGTGGGCTCCACCCGTCACATATTAAGTTTAATTCATTCCTCATATGAACATGTTTAAACATAACATAAACATTCGTTTTAAAACTAGCATACGAAATGTCAATACTTTCTCCATAAATAATGAATGGTATTAAAATAACACATCCACAGTAAAAAATGTAACAAAACCTTCAATACAATATGTATGTTTTGTAACATAATAAATAAAGTTCAAATAAGCTTACAATCTATCAAAGGATGTTGACATAGATGAAATCAAAACTATTTGAGAGAAACATCACTCATTTTTTATATAATTTAAAAGTCACATAATTATAAAAGAAATCATTTACTTTGAAAGTATTCTAATAAGATAGTAAGGTTAGCTTCAAAGATGTTATAATGGCGTAAAATAGCCGCACCCACCGTATTTGTTAAAAAAACATTCTAAACTAATTTGTGTGTAAAATGTTAAAAAGGACCATGTTTGGAATACGAGAGAACGATTCATTTATAAACTTCTTATAAACAGTCAAACAAAGGTATAAATGACATTAACCCATATTGTTTAAAATAGTAAAATTGTTTTGAAAAAAAAAATTATGAAACAAAGATGTGGATGATAAATAGGTCCCAGTAGATAATTACGTATAAACAACCTCGGATAATGAATAGATTGTGAAATAAACCATTACCTTGTACTTTTCCTTGGTTGAGGGTAGGTTAACCTCCTGTATAATGGTAAAATATTTGTTATTAAATTATACAAGAATCATATACATTAATATGATATCATATATGATCTTTTAAAATTGATTTGTTAATAATATCTTAGTATTATCATCGTTTCGGGTGTTAACTTACTCGTTTTCTTTTATATGTTTTGTTACGTAATCCATGTTTGTTATGGATAGATTGCATATTATTCATATCCAAAATTATATCAAGTCCATAAACATTATTTTCAATCATCAAATGAGAATTATACTTGAATGGATACGATGTGGAATGAATTTCATCTCGTTCATGGAGACAGTAGTCCGTACGTACGGAGGAGCGACAATATCATTCTTTTGATATTAAAATAATATATAATTGGATAGAGTATCATATATAAATAATAAATATCATTTTATATTTATTATTTACATGAATAACACATCATTATTAAACCCATCCAAATAATAATGTTTTGAATAACAATTACACCACGACATGGAAACGGTATGTCGTACTTACGCACGTATGGTGAAATTTCATTTAAAGGATGGATAGAATAATGAAAATGGTTGTACCATATTTATAATGACATAAAAATATATATAAGATACTAGATTAATTTTTCTGTAATGGGAATAACAATGAAATAAGAAGTTGAATAAGAAAGGAACTTGAAAGAGGGTGGTGAAACATTACCTCTTAATCGATTTCTTCCTTTTGATTTGGTCAAAAAGGGCTCCATAGGTTGGCTTTATGATCAAACTAAGGCCTCTAGGTAGAAGTGTGGGAAGTTGAGAGAATATTTGGGCAGGGGTTGGCCGAGCCAAAAGGCTTTGAAGGTGTTAATAATTGGTTATAAGTGGTGTCAATTTATAAGGGGGAGGCGAGGCTCTTTATGAAAAATTTAAGTATTACTTTATAATAAATTTATATTCTATTTATAAAGGCTCAAAAGTACATTATTAAAGGTCTAAGATGGGGATGGGTCTAAACCTTTTCAACCAATAGATTTTAGACAGGTTTGGGTCACTATATTAACCATATTATTTAGTTTTAACTCTTAGTTAATTCGTTTTACATTTACCATGTCACTTCGTATTTTTATATTATATAGTTAATAAACTTACTATATACATCCAAGATATCCCCAAGGGGTCCATTAATGATACACCGACCATGATATAAGTCCTTTTTCTGAACCTTAGATTTTTATGGATTTAATATCAATTAATTATATAATATTTGTTTTAAAAACTCTTTATGTCAATTTTGACACTATTTAGTATTTGATTTTTGTGAAAATCATAAAAGAATTATTACTTCAAAAAAAATATTTAAATAATTACTAACATGTCATACTAAGCTATAAAATTCGTCGAATTCATTTAAAGTATTAAATTATATTTATTTGTGTATTTATAATATCAATTATTTAAATATTTAACTAATTAGGTAATTACTCCATAACCATTGTGTCATAATTAAATTAAATTATATAATCTCTAAAAATTATAAATAAAATATCATTATGTATGAAATCCGTTTATCTTTATAATTAATATTTACAATCTAATTTAACTTATGTATAACTTTATATTAAAAAAGTTTTAGTAATTAAACTTTGATTTTAACTCTTTTAACTCTTCTTTGAATTAAATAATAATAAATGTCCTAATCAAATCCAAGTGGACCTAAATGAAAATATTTTATTCCTAAGGTTGTTTTCGGTCGAGATACACTTGTCCAATAGAATTAGGACATGTTTTATGGTAATATTAATATCATTTTTACCATTAATTACCCTATTCACCTTTAACCATGGTAAATAAAAGTAAAAAACTACTATTGACCAAAAATTATTTTCATCTCATTGAACCACATTTTACTCTTTTATATTAACTGTATCTCTCATATTTTTGAAATTCCACTCACAGAAGTGGTTAGATTATGTTTTATGGGAATTCCCAAATTCTCCTAAGAGGTGGGTAAAAGACGGTGAAAAGTTCAATAAACTTTTTATATGTCTAAAATTATTCTAAAATAACTCCACTGAATTACATTGAACTTATATATGAATTATTTATATATTTTGACCTTAATTAAATTTAAATAAAATAAATAATTATTTAAAAAAAATTCAGTTTTAAACTATAACTCAGTGTTTTTTCACTGTTCACCAAAAATTGAACAGTTTCAGAAAAATACCAAAAATTAACCCTAAGATAATTTTGATATTTCGAATCCAAAAATGAAGTACATTTTGAATGTTAAAATTATTAAAATTCAAAAAGTGTGTACTACTATTCATAACGGATAGTTTGTTTGGTTGTGGCGTGTGCTAGAACTCAAAGTTGCGAACAACACACGTTACTGTATTATTCAAAGGGAAGCGTACCGTGGAAGCTTGGTGTGTTGCATCATCCTTGACCCTAAACTCTTTTTTCTTAACTATTACTTTGTTTATATTATATTTCCACTCCACTAGGATATGGTCATTGTGTCTAGGTGAGGCACGGAGCTCTTGGAATGTATAGTCTGAGATGACTGCCCGAACCTCCTTTGTATAGATGCCTCCTATTTCCAATTCATGATCCATGGCTGCCTAGGCAACCTGAATGGTGGTTTCTATGCCCCCCATTTGGAACACTATTAGGGGGTTTTTGATCCATTTCTCCCTCATGACCACTTGCGTTCTCCTCAGCATTTGGACTTCCTCATGCTTATCCTCTTGAGGTTCGTCAAGCATCATGGAGAGCACTTTGTTCTTATGTCGGATTCCCTTTCTCCTGCAGGGGTGAGGGACGACCCACCTACTCCCATTAGTGTTGATTCTTAAGATCTAACACATCCACCAGTGGATGTCCCTTCCCACCCCACACCAAATCTTTTGTCCTTCTTTCTTCTTATCTTCCTTCTTATTTGGTTCCTTCTACCAACCCACCTCCCTCTTCACCCTAGGTTGATCTCCCCATTACGCATTACCTATACACAGTGGAGAAGCCCCAATATTGTCTGAATCTTCATCTGGATCGGCTTGAGAATATGTTGGGACTACTTATTCAACATCATGGAATTATACTACCCCCAACATCTATTCCTACCTCTGCTCCAGGTCCTTCTTCAGTTGCTCCAATGTCGCTTACAGTGGTAGCCACAGATTCAGTTCTCCTCTCCACCAATGGCCCCACTGCTACCACTCCTACTGATGTCCCAGAAATCAATACAGAGACACCCACTTCATGTTACACTCTTGAGGCTGTAGCTGCTATGACTCTTCTTCAGTGAATGGCTCTCAAGACTATAGCCTCCTCTGCAATAGTCACACCTTCCCTTCTATATCCTTGTATTATAGATGATTCCCCTTTTAAGGAAAACCCATGACAGGTTATTAGCACATTTAGTTTCATTGTATATATCTATTGTTTTATGTTCTGGATGAGCTATTGTATATTTATATGATTTTTATTTTTCCATTACCACGATAGTCACAGGTGCATTAGAGCGACATGTGAATATCTATTTATGAGGAGAGTATTTCTCAATTTTCTTTTTTCCTTTCCATTTTGGTTTTACATATTCCACTACTTCCCCTCGTCTTTCCCCTTATTTCCCAATATTCCCTCCTCCTCCTTGGTATTTCACTTGGGGGACCACATGCTATATAAAGTGTGAGGGAAGGCCTCTAATTATACTCTTCATTGCCTTCAAGTAATATATGAGACATCATTAATATATGAAATGTTTTTTATTGTTTAATGTTTTGGATTAATTATAATTCTAAATATTTAAAGCATAATAGGTAATTTTAAAAAAGTTACATGATTATTTATTTTTCAAATAAATATTTAATGATTTTTGATATAGTTTGATTTTTTATTTTAATCCATAAAACATTACATTTATTTGACTTATCATTTGGTATTCATATAATGACCTGATTGACCACTATAATTTTCCCATTCCTGAGAGGTATTCATAACCTTTTTGAGATATTCTTTCTTATACCCTATTTCTTAAGATATTCTTAGGTTATGTATAACTACAATAATTTTATATTTTTTTCTATTCAATAATTGATGATTTTTGAATAACATTAAAATTATTTAGGCATTTGATTGGTCTTCAGAACCTTTCTCCATGAGACCTACCGTTCATCTTATCATTTTAAACCCTTCGAATCCAAGAACTACCTTGATTTGAAGCCACATTACAAGCCTATTTTTCCTTCCTACCCTAATTCTTTTATAGTTTTTCATGATTATTCATGTGATTTTTAGAGTGTGATTATTGTTTTGTCATGGTACATTTTGGTGAGAAACCATGAACATAAGTATGGGGGTCTTTGTCAGTTGTTCATTTGGGAAAAGGGTCCCAAAACCTATTATCCATTATATTTATAGTGGTCCACCATTCTCATATAAAAAAAGGAAAAATAAAAAAAAAGATGGACTAGACTCTTAATTACATATTACTGGTTGATATGCCAATATTGGAAAATTAATAGCATGGTAATGTAACCTTTGAGAGATCTTGATTGGGGTAGAATTTTCAATATATTATATTTTTAATATCATGCATTATTGTTTTAGAATTCAACATCCTTTTCAAGCCTCTGAGATTAATTTTATCATTACCTTCCAACCCTTAGCCTCAAAAATATTTGAACCATATTAAAATACCTCATGATTTTTGTGATATGACTTCTAAAGTGGAGAATGAGAACACTTACAAGCCTATGGATAGAGTGTATATACTTAATATTGAGCATAACCTTGATTAAATAAATCTTGAGCAATGAGTGAGGTATCTTTTTGTGAGGTAAATCATAATGTGTCATGTTTATTAATTAAAGGTTAATCAATGTGAATGAAA
The DNA here is from genome assembly GCA_963277665.1 of Viscum album. Classification (NCBI taxonomy): domain Eukaryota; kingdom Viridiplantae; phylum Streptophyta; class Magnoliopsida; order Santalales; family Viscaceae; genus Viscum; species Viscum album. Next base: position 287,254,084 of record OY728139.1, read on the forward strand.
GGGGATGTAAATATCCAATGGGATCATATAGGAGGCATGATTAGAATATCTTTGGAAATGAAATTTGATTTCTACTTTTTAAAAATATTCTTCTATCATATTAGTATTTATTTTTACTATTATTTAAATAATTCCCTTTTAGAGTAGGAGTTCTATTTATTAGATGTTTAGATCTTTTTTGAGGACAAGCAAACTATGAAGTGTGGGGGAGTTTGATGTACCCGATTTGTGTATACTTTTCCATGTTTTTAATGTGCATAAAAACACGTTTTTCACCAAATTTCATTCATTTTTTGGATCAAATTATTTTTTTGGTGATCAAGAATATTTTCAGAAGTTTCCATGGCGAAGACATAAATTAGGGGAAGTTTATCAAAAATTTCAAACTACACAACATGTATTTAGGAAACATGTCTTGTATCATCACCAAGATACAGATTGACCAGTCCATGTACATTCCCAAGTATCCCAAAAACATTACATGTCGAGTGAGTCCTAGTATACATTGTGTACCCCCATCAAGAAGCACTGGGTGGATAAGATCATGTACACACCCATGTAGTCGGCTAAGGACTACACACCGTGTATGGCCCTTACACACACCGTATGGACCTTCTAGAAGTGTTTGGTGGCCGATAAACCAAATTACACGGCATTTGGGGTGGTTATACATGTATGGTACATCCAACTACCAGGAAAGAACCATGTTCAAATTCAAATATAGTGTTTTAGATCACATATTGCTGTAAAAAGGTTATCCAAAATGAATTTACTATTAGTACACATCGTGTACTTTCTGTTACACGTTGTGTACTCAATAAAACTATTAATAGGAGGTAGACCCTCAATGTTTGGAATCATTCATTCATTCATTATTCATCTATTCTATGATATTCGAATGGAGAGTACTCCAAAAATGGACAAGAAGAGAATAATAGAGAGAAATAAGAGGAGAAAAGAGAAGAGAGAAGGTGCTTATGTGCTACCTTCACGACAACCTTCACTCCAATGCTTTCTATATGATGTATTTTGGTACAAAAATTTCATTAATTACTAGCTACTCTTTGAGTAGCTAAATCCCTATGTGTTGGGGCTGTGGAAAATTTTGAGTTGTAATTTTTCATTTGTGATGTTGTAACTATGTTGTTTATACTCCATCCTCATAATTACTTATTAATTATCTCATAATATCACAATAAATCACATATCAGATCTGGAACAAGATTTTTAGGGATCCTTTAATGAATTGGAATTTAAATCATCCTTGAAGATTGGGTGTTTTAATCATCTCAAAAGGGTATACAATAAATAAAATTAAGGGAAATCAATTTGCAGAAAAAAGTAACTGGTTTCATGTTTAAAAAAAAACTGGCAAGACCAAGGGGGTTATATTATAATATTAACCCATAGATGTGAATTATTATTAACAACACTAACTCATATGAAAATTGATTCAATAGTAATCTTTGATATCCACAACCCAAAATCATTTATTTCCAAATTCTCATCAGATCCAAATTCTTGGGTTTTATAATTTTTTTACATTATCGATGAAGAAATTTATTAAGAAATTAAAATCCAATAAATTTTTATCAAAACACTAAACAAAATCGATTCTAAATTGCATAAAACAACACTAAATCAGTTACAAATTTTATAATCAAAACAATGATAACTCGCTTTCATTGTAGATCAATCCCTTACTAGAACTATACTTGTTAGAGTAATATAGTTTGGATTTCTAGAAATAACATTTTTTAAGAAATGATAACCACCAAGCCCAATCGTAGCTTCAACACATTAAGCTTCAATGGTACCACCTACATGATAAGATAAAGTTGATAGAGATTACCAACCGTGCAATATTATCTGAGTCACCCCAAGAGTATTTCACCATTGCACACTGTACCCTTAGGTCATATGCAGGTGTTAAAATGGTTTTTGTAATAAAACACTAGAAATATGATTATTTTCGTTATATTTTTTTATAATAAAAATATACATTGAGTTTATTATTGTTTCATTGTAAATATTTTTTTTAACCACAAATAGTATTTTTAGTTAATATTCAATTAAGAAATATATTTTTATGAATTAATGTATTTTTTAAAATAAATAATATTTTAATTAATTATTATTAGTAAATTAATTTTTGTTAAATGTAAATGATTGTATAATTTTTAAGAATACTATTGTAATTTTTATTAAGGATTGAAAGTGGTTTTTTGAAAACCCATGAATTTTCGATAAAAGTCATTTTTAATTTTAAAACATAAAAATTCACATATTTTGGAATTTATTTAGATGAAATGAATATTATTTTTGTAATCCGAAGATCAAAATTATTAACCGTGAAATTTTCATAATTTTTTGAGATAGTCGAATTTTTTGGTAAAAATAAATACCATTTAAATATATAATGTGTTTTATGACATCGTAATGACCCAATATTAATGTAATAGAATTATATAAGAGGTATTTTATGCTAGTATATGTTTTACCAATAAAATAATGTTTTTAAGATTTTTTTTATTTATTTTACAAAGCCTTAGTGGACCCTCATAGACTTATAAAACATTTTTACATTTTAAAATGATTTCCTTAAGAGTGTGAGTCACTTCTACATAAGCATGTCTAATATTTTAATAATATCATCCATTTTCCTTATAAAATAATCTTTTTCACTCCCATTTGGAAAAACCCATTGGAAATAACCATGGTATAGTTTGTGGATTTGATTAGTTTAGTGTGTTGTGTCCAAAACCTAAAAATAAAGAAATCCATCTCTTTTCCATTATAAACCAACTCAATCTCTTATTCTTATTCACTCATACCATTTGAAGCATGAAAAAACCCTAATATAACCTATATTGAATAATCACAAGGCATCCAATGTTCCCAAGAGGCCTCTATCTATCCTCTCTCAAGCCTTTGAGATCACACTTCCAAATAAGGGATTTATCCCATTCCCATTTTTGTCCCAATTTCAATATGTTACTATACCATTTTGTTTTCAATTAATAATGATGGGGTATGATTTTTAACCTCCTACATACATTAATACATATGTTTTAATGATGTTATTCCTCTTTATGTCTCATTAATACCTCTCATGTACACTCATTACTTTGCCTAAATTCTGTAAGGAATTTGTCTCTTCTCATTTACATTCAAGAAATTATTTTATATTATGCATATAAATTCCATTAAATATTTTGGGACATATATATATAAAACCCACTTATAGTACATCTCGTGACCATATGAAGATATACCCCATTCTATCTGATCAACTATTTTTAGGAATTCTTATGTCACGTCACTGTGCTGACGAAATTGCTTTGCGATTCATCAAGCCAAAGTCATTGTGTAGTGAATACCATTTCCATTTCTCGATCAGGGGTATTCACATTTATGAAAATTTAATTATAAATTATTTAGTTTCATTTATTAATTCCACATTACATTATCATGGAATAAATGATTATGTTTAATGGATAAATGTTGTAGGATCTACGTGGCACACTTGTGCATGAAATGAAATGATTGAGAAGGGTGTGCCCTGATAGTGCTCTAATGAATTAGGTAAAGATTAGTATCATTATACATCATGTTCAATGTGGGTTTAGTCATAATAATTAAATATCTATTCGTGCTTACTCATGATCCCTGTTCAATGATCCTTGGTCATGGAAATATCATGTTAAATGTTGTTTCCACATTTCCATGCTAATATATGCATGCTATATCATGACATTATGTTCATGTTTCTCTTGTGCTACATTATTATGCCTATTTTCTAACATGTACAATATTCTTCATTTTATTCCTTTTTTACTACCATACTGGTCTTTATAGATCCCCCTTTTCTTATTCGTGTCCACGTATTTTCGCAAGCAATTCTATGTACGAAGGAAGTATGTGGTCAAGTAAAAGAAGTTTTAAATAAAGACATTGGGTTTTATGTTCAATGTTGTTATGCAATGTTCCTAATTTCTCAAGTATATATACTTCTCAATATTTAGAGATCACTTATGTGGTATTTTATGTAATAAATTATGTTATAATTTGTAATAAAGTACATTGTTTTCATATTCTGTATTAGAGGATAGGTTTAGTTATTTTTTGGATTAGGATTAGGAAACCATAGTGAAATCCTTGGGGATAAGATTAAGAATAATAAAAAAATCTATAAATTTTGTGATTATAAAGTAAGCGGTTGATCATGAAAAATAAATCCTACTTTGGATATGAACTAGTAGAGGCAGATCTATCAAAGATGTATCAAGTTGTAAAACCCAAAAACACCACTTTGAGCTAGACTCAAATGGGAATAGGAGCACGACAATGGGTCTCGCTGCACTCTTGGTTAAGAAACTCTCTAGATTTATTCATTGGTAAATTCATAAGCATAGTATTAACCATTATAAAGGGAATAAAAATATCTTATGAATAAATGTTTGGAATTAGATACTGGGTAACTCAGATTGAATCCTATAAATTCATAAGTTAAGGAAATAAATGTAATTTATATGTTACACATTTTTAAAATTAGATTCCCCTTTATGTGTTAAAACTTTATGATAATCATCCCTATATATAAATCAGATATAGTAGGACCATAATCAAAAATTTAAAGGTTGGTTTATCTTCCTTAGTTATATGCATTCATTTATATCCTTGATGTTTAGTAGAATAATCCCAACCCCACAAAAAATCATGGTAGTATAGATTTTTGTGAGAATGCGAAATGGGGAAATCATGTCATCCATTGAAAATTACTCCTCCCCTATCATATTTTTTGGATTGAACATCCCTATGAACCTCGTCATACTTCCTCTAGAGAAATTTTATGAAATTCTAAGCATGGATTATCTATACATATATAGAGCCAACCAAAATTGACATGAGAGGGAAATCACCCTTCATATAGAGAATCGACCCCTGATTCAGTACAATTACATGGAGGATGATTATTTTCCTTTAGCACAAGCATCTCAAGCATGGATATTACTAACCCTTGAGAAGTAATATTTTTCTCAGATGATTGAGTATAAGGAAGAAACCATCATTGAGGACATTTCTATTGTGAGGGAATTCACTGAAGTGTTTCCTAGGTAATTACGTATTCTTCCACATAGAAGAGATGTAGAATTATCAATTGATCTTATACCTCAGGTGTTTCTGGTATCCAAGACTCTATATAGAATATCTATTTTTGAGCTTGAGGATATGTAGAAACAACTATAGGAGAATCTGGATAAATCGATTATATGTCCAAGTGCTTCACCAAAGGGTGCACCAGTCCTTTTGTAAAGAATAAGTATGGTTCAATGCGACTTTTCATTGAAAATTTCAAGCTCAAAAAAATCACAATAATGAACAAGTATCCTCTGTCCCAAATTTATGACTTATTTGATAAGCTATATGGAGAATTATACATCTCCATGGTGGATGTTGGGTCCAGATATTACCACGTAGGGGTGAAGATGGAGGATATCCCCAAGAATGCTTTTCGTACATAGTACAAGATTTATAAATTCATAGTAAATCCTTTCAGACTCACTAATTATATAACAATAAGTGTCGAATAGATGAATAGATTCATTAAGGGTTACCCTTAAAATTGTTTTTTAGTATTTATAGATGATATTATTCTATACTCCAAAACCAAGGAGGAGCATGACTAGTATCTTAGCACAGTACTAGAGACGTCGTGAAAGAAGAATCTCTTTGAAAAGTATACCAAGTGTGTTTTCTGGTTGTAGGGGGTCACATTCGTGGTTCTTATCATCCCATGTAATGGGATATATATGGATCTATACATGTTAACTACAATTGAGGGATTCTTGAGGCCATCATCCATGATGGATATCCATATCTTCATTGGGTTAGATAGATATTATCACCGATTTGTGAGTAATTTCTTATGATTGTCAGACTCTCTTACAAATCTAACTCGGAAGGGAGTCACATTTTCATGGAGTGATGAATGCAGAGACAAATTTAAAGAGTTGAAAGGGAGGCTTATCACTATGCTTGTGCTCACACTACCCACAAGTGGAGAACTTTTTGTGAAATTTAGCGATTTTTCAAAGAAGTGCATGGGTTGTGTGTTGATGCAAAATGAAAAGGTCGTTACCTTTGCCTCTAGGCAATTGAAAGGTCATGCGAAAAATTATAACATCCCAAGTAAATTGACAAATATGAAATTATCATATTATTTAATATATGTGAATTAAATATTTATTTTACTTTAAAGGTGATTTTATGTTCTATGGTGTACCCGATACTCAACAACGGGTTTATTTGAAATCTTATGTTGTACACAAACAATATAATATTATTATTTTAAATAGTAGTTAACGCCTAGCCGTATTATTGGTGGGAATGAATAGAACTAACTACAAAATTATTATACATTTTTATTAAATGTTTTTACATTTAGCCAATAAGAGTTAGAGGCTTAAAATGTGATTGAATATAATTTTAAGCATAATTTAATTTAAAAGGTTGATTTACCACCTTTTAATGGATAACTCTCATTAAATATAGTTTTACTCACTCTTTTATGTTATATTTGACAATATAAATTCTTATTTATAATCGAGACATCAAAATTTACTGGAATTAAATTTTAGGAATTTTTCTGTTAAAATTCATTTTTAATGAATAGTGACAAATAGTACATTTTAAATCAAAACAACCTTTTCATCTAATTTATATATATGGTTATTTACTATGTTTAATTATTTTAAGAGTCTAATTAGATTATATTTTTACCATTTAATCCAATGCAGATCATTGGAATTAATTTCACTTTGAAATTTGACATAAACAAGTGTTAATCTTTTGAAAGATATTGTTTCTTAAAAAATGCTATTTGTTTTGACAACGGGAATTAATATTAAATTAATTTATCCATTTTTTATGTTTTTAATTTTGTAAAATAAACATCATTTTGGAATTTGGAATATCAAATATAGCTTAGGCTGAATTTTTGGTATATTTCTGAAAAACATCAATTTTTGATGAATAGTGAACTAAGTTGTATTAAAAAAATTCCTTTTTCATTTAATTAAATTTTACCAATTATATGAATTGAATTTTAAAAATAAGACATAAATGGTTGTTATTAGTATGTAAATATGTTTCAATAAGATGAAAATAATTTTTAGTTAATAGTAACTTCTAACTTTTATTAAACGCGGTTAAAGGTAAATAGGGTAATTCAAGGTAAAAAATATATTATAATAATATAAAATTATGATAACACTTGTCCCTAACATTATTTTATTAGTCATGTACAACAATGGGACTCCTTGGGTCTATATTGGGACCCCATGTAGCCACTTGGTAGTGATAATGACACTCTAGATTGATTAATTTAGTGTAAATACAAAAATGACATAAACAAATATCTTTTAGTAAATATATTTTTATATAGGGTTATGTATGTTATCTTTTCAACAAAAAATATTCATTGGAATTATAAAAATATTTCCTACATCTTGGTAGATTTTTATAATTTTATACATCAAATAAATTAAATTATTTATGTCACAATAATGATTTAGTGTTTAACTAACTAATAAATGATTTAAATAAATAAGACTATATTGATTAAACTAATATCCATAACATGTACAATTAATATTGTATGATTTTATTTCTACCATGACTCAAATTATATTCTTCTATAATTAGTTTTTTACATTTAGAAACCAAAAATAATTATATAAAAAAATAATATTTTCACACTTTCTTAAAGAGCCCCTCCTCCCCCTTATAAAAAGCACTCACCTCTAACCCATTCCTCACACCTCTAAAGAACATTGGATCATCCAACCTCTGCCCAATTAAGCTCCCTAAATCTATCCCCTCCTTCTATAAGCCTTATCTTTGGCATAAGACACTTACAAAAACCCTTTTGTATCAAACCAATGGGAGTTACCTGATTTAAATGTAACGTCTTCTCTTATGTTCTTTTTTTTCAATTTACTTATCCAACCCCCTAAACGCTTTTTATTCCATTATTTTATAAAAAATATGTATATTAAATATACTATAATGTTTTTATGAGTAGGATTCTAACTACACTTACACACACCTCGGTCTAATGTGTAATGAACATAATGTTTTTGTGGATGGCGAACTACTACCTCACGAAATAACGATTGTTCAAATATCTCCAGCCACCTCTCATGGTGGACATTATGATGGAAAAATATTTATATATTTATATATGAATATATGATATTTGTACTTTTTATATGATTCTGTGGTTTTTATTTATAGAATACCTTTATGGTTTCCATAGTGGGTAAATACGATAATCCCATTTGAGGTAGTGCAGACTACCACCCCCTCAAAGTGATATGACTCATTCATTCCTTATGTGGAGTGTATAAAGGGTATAGATAATGAAACAATATATGATATTATAATTGATTTATAATATACTTATGTATCATTATGTTTTCATTCCATTACAATACTAAATAGAAATGGAAGTAGCGTTCATGCGTACGTATGGCTTACCATCTCCATGAATGGTGCATTTCATTTCTTATATCCAAATGTTATGTACTATTATAAATACTTGTATATAATGGATATATATGATATAAATGATATCTAAATCATGAATATTATTAATTATATAATTAATTCTTGACCACATGAATAACTTCTAATTATAAGAAGTCCATTTTTGACTGAAGTACCAAATATCGACAAAATGACCATTATGAACTTAACTGAATAAATAATGTTTATAACATGGTAATAATTGATATAAAAGGAATAATAAACCTGAAAAAGGTTCTTAAGGAAGTATAAATTATCTTTAGTTTATTATTTAGCTGATTAATGAATGAACGGGTCAAGACGGACACGAAGTAAGGGACATTTTCTCAATCCCCTTTCATTGAGGCATATTTTGTTTTAATACATGACATTATTTTATAAGCTGAATATATACCTTTGCATTTTCATTTCATTCAAAGGGAATATTTTTATATCAATTGTTTTATTAAATGACAAAACAGAATGTTTCTTTTAATGCAATAGGTGAAAATGACCTTTCTGCCACTGCGAGTATTATTTTCTCTTTGGCATCCTTGACAATTAGCAATATTCTTAAAAGGAAATTAAATACAATATAATATGTTATGTATTTTGGTATTTAAAATGGTTTTGATAATGGATTTGTTATGTCAATGTATTTAAGTTATATATTTTTAGTGGAATGTGGAAATGTATTCATTCATTTATATTTGTTGTATGTGTTATGAATTTACAATGGTAATTGGACAATTGACGGGTGGTTATGTGATAAAACAAATGACGGGTGGGGCCGTGATAAACTAGGATAGGTTGTTATGTTATAACCTCCAATGTATTGGGTGTGGAAGTTAGCTGTATGGCTATTCCATTTAGTGATATGAGTTGTAGTCGACCATACGGTTATTCCATTTGAGTATGTTTATGTTCTAACCTACCTTTATATATTATGTGTTCTTTATATGGGTTTTATGGTAATCTATTGGTTACAAAAGGGTAAGCAATGATATTTTATTCAATTAAGATTATTTAATACTTCATAAATTTAAAAATTATTACTTATGATAATGTATTAATGGTCAAATTTTTGTATTAAAGAACTAACAGTTTTCCTTTATTGTTTATCCCTTGCTGATATTTTTATTCTCATCCCATGATTTTGAAATGTTTTTCATAGGACATAAGGAGGAATTGGGTCAGGGAAGGGATCTAGGAAAAGTCATGATATCTAAAACATGGAACTATACATGGTTCTTTTTTTCAAAAATTTTTATTTTGTGAAAAAATGGAAACTAGGTAGATGTGTCTACATGTAATATTCAAGTTGCTATTTATATGTTCTGACATAATTCTCTAAATCACTAAACCTAAAAAGAACCTGAATGTGAATTATTAACTTAATTCAGGAATATGAAATGTTTAAGGTTGGGTCCTTATAGTTGGTATCAGAGGTCGTTTTAGACAACTTTATTTGATAGGATATTTTTAAATTAACATCCATAAATTATTTTTTGTTTTAGTTATGATTGAAATGATATAGAATTTACAGATTACCATGTTGCTTCGCCTAATATATTTCTATGTTCAGAATGGTTTTATGAAGTGGAAATAGAGCAACTATGATGGGACGAAATTAGGGGGAAGACAACCTTCCAAATCAGAAACCTAAGATGGTTGGAATCGGAATTGAGAATATTGTTGTAATGGTGGTTTACATAACTTAGGTGATAAATGGTGGCTTTGTATATAGATTATATTTTGGATTATTACAAAATTAAATAGGAACATTAATTCCATTTAAGACTTTTCTTGCAAACCATAAAAGAAAGAAACTATTTGGGAAATACATAAAGTGTGAGTTTTGGTTACAAAAAGTTTCTTTACATGGTCATATTGTTTCAAATAATGGAATAACTATTGATCATGATAAAACAATAGTTGTTGAAGAATGGCCAAGACCCACAAATATAATCGAGATATATAGTTTTCTTGGTATGTAATGTTATTTACTAGAGGTTTGTTGAAATATTTTCATAGTTATCTAGTCCAATTAATAAGTTACCTAGAAAAGGTGTAAAGTTAATTTAGACAAAAGAATGTGATGATTTTTTTCAGAAATTGAAATGAATATTGGTGAATACTCTTGTTTAGGAATTTCCTTCTAGAAATTGTTAGTTTTTTATCTATAGAGATGCATCTTTAAAAGGAATTGGGTGTGTACTTATGTATATTGATCGAGAAATTGCTTATGCTTCATGTCTGTTGATACTCCTTGAGTTAAATTACTCTAAAAATGATTTTGAATTATCATCTATTGTATTTTTCATAAAAAATTTAAAGGCAACATTTGTGTGGAATAAATGTGAAATATATACTGAGCACAATAGTTTATGTAAATATTCACTAAAAAGAATTAAACATGACACAAAATATATGGTTGGAATTAATCGAGGATTATGATTACACAATCCTTTACCATCCTGGAAAAGAAAATAAAGTGGCTGATTCTTTGAGTCCAAAAAGTAGTGCGTCATTAAACAGGATATTTTTTTGAACGAGATCCTTTGGTTTTTGATTTGATGAACTTTGGATTAGATGTTTTTGGTGCAGGAGATTCCTATATTTTGTTTTAGGTATTAGTGAGATCATCCCTATCAGACAGAATTATGCAAACACAGAAGGGAGATAGTGATTTGTAGAAAAAGGTAGAGTTTTTTCATAAGGGTAAGTTTCCAGATTTCAATTTTGATAGTGATTGTGTTCTGAGGTTTGGGAATAGATTGTGTTGCTTGTGATTCGTAGTTAAGGAATGAGTTGTTATGTGAAGCTCATAGTTCCATGTTTTATGTTCATCCTAGAAATACTAAGATGTATAGAGATCTTCGGGAGTATTACTGGTGGGATGGAATGAAAAGAGACATTGTAGATTTTACTGTGATGTGTTTGACTTGTCATTATGTTAAAGAAGAGAGTAAGTTACCTAAAGGGATGCTTAAGTCTTTAACAGTGACAGAGTGGAAATGGGAAAATATATCCAGGGACTTCATTTTGGGATTGCCAAAGACATCTTGAGGTAATAATGCAATCTAGGTTATTGTAGATCGGTTGATGAAATCAGTTCATTTCCTTCCTATTCAAGATACTTTGTCTCTAGATCAACGTTATCAGTTGTATGTTAAAAAGATAGTCAGGATACACAGTGTTCCCCTCTACATTTTATCTAATCATGATCCCACTTTTACTTCTAACATTTTCCAATTCCTTCAGAAGTCGTTGGGTACTGAATTAAATTTTAGTATATCTTTTAATCCATAATCAGATGGGTAGTCAGAATGAAAAATTTGGACCTTAAAGGATATGATAGGATCTTATTCACTAGATTACCAAGGATGTTTGTACCAACATATTTCTTTGTTTGAATTTTCTTATAATAATAGTTTTCATTCTAGTATACAAACGGCTCCTTTTGAGGAATTATATGGGATTCGATGTCGAACTCCGCCTTTTTAGGATGATGTAGGTGAAGGAAAACTGATTGGACTAGAATTTTTAGAAGATATTGAAGAAAATGTTTAGTTGATTTAGATGCACTTGATAACATCTCAGAGTTTGAAGAAAATTTATACTGATAACCGGAGGAAGAATATTTCTTTTGAGGAAGGTGACCATGTATTTATAAATGTTTCTCCATGGAAAAGTGTGATGTGTTTTGGTAAGAAGGGAAAGTCGAGACTGTGGTTCATTAGACCTTATGAAATCTTAGAGAAAGTTGGATCAGTTGTGTATAGAGTGGATTTACCTCCATTTTTTATCACAGGTACACAATTTTTTTCATGTTTCAATGTTGAGAATGTATATGCCAAATCCATCACATGTTTTATGTCTAGAGGTAGTTCATTTTGAAGAGAATATCTATTATGAGGAAAAACCACTCCAGATTCTTGAATGTAGAGAGCTAGTGCTATGGAATAAGGTAATTCACCAACTAAAGGGTTTGTGTAAAACCCAAATGGTTGAAGATGCAACCTATGAATCTATAAATGCTATGAGGAATAAATACCCCCATTTATTTGTTATGTGAATAAAATTACGAGGACACAATTTCCAAAGGGGGGGAGGATGCAACATCTCTAGTAAATAAAGAAATATGACATTTCCATATTTATTAATATTTGTGAGTTAAATATTAATTTTACTTTAAGGGGATTCTATGATTGATGGTGTACCCAATATGCAACAATGGGTTTCATTGAAATCTTACTTTTCATGCTAAAAATTTAATATTATTATTTTAAATGGTAGTTAATAGCTATTTGTTGTGTTGGTGGGAATGAACAATACTATATACAATATTATTATACAATTTTGTTAAATGTTTTTACATTTTTTAAATAAAAGTTAGAAGATTAAAATTAAAATGACTCTAATTTTAAGAATAATTTACTTTCAATGGTTTATTTACCACCTTTTATTGGAGAACTCTATTTAAATCTATTTTTGGTCACTTTTATATGTTCTATTTGATAAAATAAAATTATTATTTATAATCGGGACATCAAAATTTACTTTGGATAATTTTGTGGTATTATTCTGATAAAATTCAATTTTAATGAATAGTTTAAAATAATGTATTTTAATTCAAAAACTATATTTTAATCTAATTTATCTATATAGTGATATTATCTTTTTAATTGGTTATAAAGTGTAATTATATTATATTTCTACCATTTAATCCAATGGTCTTCAAATTAAATTCACTTTGAAATTGGACAAAATCATGTGTCAATATTTTGATAGATATTGTTTCTTAAAAACAAGGTATTTGTTTTGGCAAAGGAAATTAATTTTAAAATAATTAATCCAACTTATATGATATGAATTTGGTAAAAAAGACATCATTTATGAATTCTAAATATCAAATATATCTTGGGTTTAATTTATGGTAATATTCTAATGAACTTCATTTTTTGATTAATGGTGACACCACAAAGTAGTAGTTAATAAAATAGCTTTTTTATTTAAATGAAATTTTACCACTTATATGAATTGAATTTCTACAATATGACATACATTGTTATTAATACGATGTAAAATGTGGTTCAATAAGATGAAATTCATTTTTTTCGAATAGTTACATTTGATTTTTGTTTATCACGGTTAAAGGTAAATAGGGTAATTTATGGTAAAATGAATATTATAATAATACAAAATTTCCATAACACTTGTCCTAACCTATTAGGATGAGTCATGACCGACCATATGAATCCTTGGGTAGATTTTGGGACATCATGGAGACACTTGGGAGTGATAATGACACCATAGATTAATAAATTTAAAATTAAAGTAAAAAATGACAAAAAAATTATCTTTTAGAAAATTAATTTTTACATAGGGTAATGTAAGTTATCATTTCAACTATAAATATTTATTGGAAATATAATAATACTTCATACAACATAGTATTTGTTTTATAATTTTTAGACATTAAATTAATTAAATTATTTATGATACAATAGTGATGCAATGTTTACCTCATTAATAATTGATTTAAATAAATAGGATTATAAAGATTAATATAATATGAAAAACTTGTCCAGTTCATATTGGATGATTTTATTTCAACCATGAGTCATTTTAAAGTCATCTATAATTAGTTAGGGACATTTATAAATCAAAAATAATTTTATAATAAAATAATAATTGCACACTTTCCTAAAGAACCCCTCTGTCCCCTTATAAAAATACCTTACCTATATCCCAATGCTCAGGTCTCTCAAGCCTCCGGGCTCATTCAACCACAACCCAATTATTATCGCTAAATCTATATACTCCTCCTAGAATCATTAACTTAGGCATAAATCACTTCAACAATCCCTTTTACTTCAATCCAAAGGGAGTTACCCGATTTAAAGGTAATGTCCTCTCTTAAGTTCTTTAGTTTTATTTTACTTCTCCATCCCCATAAACATTTTTATTACTTTCTTTTATAAGAACACAAGTATCCTGAATATAAAAGTATGTTTTTATGAGATGTATTTGAACTAAACTTACACACACCTCTGTCAAATGGGTATAGAACATTTTGTTTCTATGGATGGTGAACTCTTGCCTCATGAAACGATGATAGTTCAAATATCTCTAACCGCCTCTCATGGATTCCATTTTGATAGACCTATATTTATATATGATATATATTATATTTATATTTTTTATATAGTTCTGTATTTTTCATTTATAGAATACCTTTATGGTTTCCATAGTGGGTAAATACAATAATCTCATTTGAGGAAGTGCGGACTACCCGCCACTAAAGGTGATAAGAATCGTTCATGCCCTATGTGAAATGTATAAATTTTAGAGTTAATGAAATTATATATGATATTATACTTTAATTAAAATAAACTTATGTGTCATTAATTTTTCATTCCATTACAATACAAAATAGAAATGGAAGTAGCGTTCATGCATACGTACGACTTACCGTCTCCAAGAACGATGCATTTCAATTCTTATATCCAAATGTTATTTAATATTATAATTACATATACATCCTAGATAAATATTATATATAAGATATCTAAATAATGAATATCATTATGGATATAAGGATATTTGTTTCACATGAACAACTTGTAATTATTAGAATTCTATTTTTGACTCAAGTACCAAATATCGATAAAATGACCATTATAAACATTAATAATTACATAATGTTTATAAAATGGTAATAATTGATATAAAATGAATAATAAATTTTAAAATTGTTCTTAATAATGTAGAAATGAAGTATAGTTTATTATTCTGGAGATTAGAGAACGAACAGGTCATGTTGGACACGAGGTAAGGGACTTCGTCTCAATCTCCTTCCATTGAGACATATTTTGTTTTAATACACGAATATATTTTATATGATGTATAAAAACCTATGACTTTTCATTTCATTCAAAGGGAATATTTTTCTATGATGTGTTTTACTAATTGACAAAAAGGAATGTTTCTTTTAACATAAGTGGTGAAAATGTCCTTTCCGCCACCGCGAGTATTATTTTCTCTTTGGCTTCCTTAACAAGATGTAATGTTTTTTAAAGGAAAATAAATACTATATAATATTTTATGTATTTTGGTATTGAAAACGGGCTTGATAATAGATTTTTTATGTCAATATATTTAAGTGATATATATTGATTGAAATGTAGAAATTGTTTCTTTCCTTTAGATTTTTTGTATATATTATGATTTTATAACAGTACATGGACATTTGACAGGCGGTAATGTGATAAAACAAATTAAGGGTTGTGTTGTGATAAACTAGATTGGGTGGTTACGTTATAAACTCCAATGCATTGGGTAGGGAAGTCGACCATATGGCTATTCCATTTAGTGATATGTGTGTAAGTTGACCATAAGGTTATTCCATTTAAGTAGGTTCATGTCCCAAGTTACCTTTATATGTTATTTGTTCTTTATATGGGTTTTATGGTATAATTTTGGTTACAAAAGGGTAAGAAATTAAATTTTATTCAGTGATGAGTATTTACTACTTCATAAAGTTGAAAAGTATAACTTACGATAAACTATTTGTGGTTTAATTGTTGTTCTAAAAAACAAACAGTTGTTATTTCTTTGTGTATCCCTTATAGATCTATTTATGCTCATCCCATGTTTTTGAAATGCGTTTCACAGGACATAAAGTGGAATAGGATCAAGGATGAGATCAAGAACAAGTCATGATGTATAAAACATGGAACTAGATGCGACATTTTTTCATTGAAAGACCCAAGGATTCCATCATTTAGGACAATTACCTCTTTGGAGAGAAGTACGAAATTTACATGGTTCACAAAATCCTATGGGACATATTCACATATAAATGGCTAAACATGAACCATATAATATGGTTAGGGAAGATAAAAGTCTATGACTTCTCAATCCATTACCACACTAGGAAAACGAACAAGGTGACAGGTGCTCTTAGTTGAAAAGACCCAACGATTCCGTCATTTATGATAATTAATAAGGATCCAATATTATTAGATTTGACGAAGGTAGAAATGGGAATCATAAGGAAGGGAAAATAATAAATCCATTCACAAATGATTGCTCAACTATCTCTTTTGTAAATGATTAAGGATGCTCAAAAGGATCATGTGGGGATTTAGAAGAAAGTGGAAACTATTAGAAAAGAGAAATCATCAAAGATAAATTTTAGTGAATACGGAATTGTGAGATATGGGACAAGGCTATGTGTTTCATCAAATACAGAGTTAAAGAATAAATATTACAATGATTCACATAGTTTGAATTTATCTGTTCACCTAGAAATCAAACGGATGTATCGAGATCCCTAAGAGAATTATTTGTTGGATAACATGAAAAAGAAGATTGCTGAGTATGAATCAATGTGCCTAGTATGTTAGCAACTGAAGTCAGATATGCAGAAGACTAATGGGATCAAGAAACCATTACACATACCAACATGGAAATGGGAGAAAATCACCATGGACGTTTTCACCATACTTCTGAATACATACAAAGGAAACAATGCTATCTGGGTTGTTGTGTATCATCTTACAAAGACTGCATACTTCCTTAAAATTCAATAGGATTTTTCATTGGATAAACTGGAATAGATATATATCAGATAAGTGGTAATGATTCATGGAGTACCAGTATCTATTGTATCTGATTGGTATCCAAAATTCACCTATTTGTTCTGGAAGATTCTTCAACATGATCTGAATACTGAGAGGAATTTCAATATGACATATCATCACCAAACTAATGGCCTATCTGAGTAGAATATCCAAACACTTGAGGTCATGTAGAGAGCATGATCAATGGACATCAATGGACGATGGGATGAAAATATTCTGCAGGCTGAGTTCTCTTACAATAAGACTTTTCACTCAAGCGTCCAATTAGATCCTTAGAAAGACCTTTGTGGGAAGAGGTGCAGAACACCGGCATGTTGGGATGATGCTGGGGAGTGAAAACTCCTATGTCTAGAAATGGATATTGAAATGGTGGAGAAGGCTAAGATCCTCCTGTAACACATTAATGCTACTCAGAGTTGACAAACTAACTATCATTATAATCGTCTAAGAGAACTAGTGTTTTATATTGGAGACATGTTATTCTATGAATATCATTGTGGAAAAGAGTTATGATATTTGGGAAGAAGGGAAAGGTTATTACAATGTGCATCGACCCTTTTGATATACTTGATCACATTGGAGAAGTGGATTATTTACTAACACTCACACAAAATCTATCTCAAGTACATGATGTATTACAAGTATCACTCTTTGATTAGTACATTCATGACCCATTGAATGTACTCAATCAAGTGGTGGTACCATTGGAAAATGTCCATTCCAATGAAGAGAAGTCGGTGATAATCTTAGATTATATAGATAATGTTCTACGAAATAACACAATTCCCCTCATCAAGGTGTTGTTGCGAAACAATAGGTTTGAAGAAGTATCATGGGAATCAATGGAAGTGAAGAATAAGAGTTACCCTCATCTGTTTTAGTGTACACAAAAAATTTCAAGGGTGAAATATTTTAAGGAGGGAAGAATTTAACAACCCAAACTGTTACTAATAAAAATTCTGAGTGATCTGATTAAATGTATTATTACATAAAATTTTTATATAAAAAATATTAATTTATTTGGTTTTATGTTTTTTTATTTTAAAATACTATTATGAATTGTTATTATTGCAAATGTAGTCATTGAATAGTGACACATGATTATTATAAATATAGGGCTTTAACAAATCCCATTTTCCTAGACAAAGGATGTGATTGCCTCATCTTATAGAATTTCTCCATATGAAGACCATTTGTTTGTGCTCGCAAAGGAGGTGGCATCATTGGGCTTCGCTCTTGACCAATCCCAAGTAGAGATTCAATGCGTTATGCTTGAATAGAACCAAATATAGGATAAGTGGAAGTTGATAGAGATTACCACCTGAGCAATATTATCAGATCCACTTCAAGAGTCAGTCATCATCGCACACCTTACCCTTAGTTCATATGTGGGGGTCATAATGGGCTATGTAACAAGACCATTTAACTATGATTATGTGACTTATTTTTTTATAGAATAAATAATATACATTCATTTTATTATTGTTACTTTGTAAATAGTTTTTAATGCACAAATAGTATTTTTAGTTAATATTCAATTAAGAAAACTATTTTGATGATTTAATAGATTTTTTAAATTAAATAATATTTTTATAAAATATTATTTCTAAATTTATTTTTATTAAATAAAAATGAACTTATGATTTTTATGAATACAATTTTTATTTTTATTAAGGTTTGAAAGATATTTTTGTCAAAAACCATGAGATTTCTATAATTAACA
Organism: Viscum album; assembly: GCA_963277665.1. Taxonomy (NCBI): domain Eukaryota; kingdom Viridiplantae; phylum Streptophyta; class Magnoliopsida; order Santalales; family Viscaceae; genus Viscum; species Viscum album. Next base: position 287,273,026 of record OY728139.1, read on the forward strand.
GTTTTTATATGAAAAGTATAATTTAATATATTTATAAAATTTTTTAGATGAAATGAATATTATTTTTGGAATTAAGACATTACAATTATCGAATGGATAATTTTTCATAATATTTTTAGACAGTCGATTTTTTTGTAAAAATTAAATACTATTTAAATATATAAAGTGTTTCATGACATAATAAATACCAAATATTGGTATAATAAAGTTATATAATAATTATGTTTGGCCAATATATGTCTTACCTTTAAAATAATGTGATTTTACATTTTTTGATTTATTTTACAAAGCCTTAGTGGACCCTCCAAAACATATAAAACATTTTAACATTTTAAAATGATTTCCTTGAGAGTGTGACTAATATACACATAATAAATTCTAATGTTTTAATAAGTTATTCAATTTTCCATATAAAATAATTTTTCTTAATCTCCATTGGAAAAACTATGGGCCAAACCCATTGGATGTTTTGTGGTTTTGATTACTTTATTGTGTAGTGTCCAAAACCAAAATTATTTAGAATTCAATCTCTTTTCCTATATAAACTATGTCAATATTCCATTCCTATTCTCTCAAACCATTTGGAGATTGACCAAATCCTACCCTAATATCTCTATAATCTTTCCAAGGTGCCCCAATCCCCAATAAAGCCTCTCTTGCGCCTTTGGGATCACACTTCCATGTAAGGGATTTCTCCCATTCTCATTTATCTCCAAATTTGAATATTTTTTTATTCCATTTTGTTTTCCATTAAAAATGTAGAGGTATGATTTAACACCTCCAAAATATTTCATTCCTCAGGTTTTAATGATGATATAACTCTTTCTCTTTCATTAATTCCTCCCATGTACACCCATTATCGTTCCAATATTCCGTAAAAAATTTCTCTCTTCTCATTTACATTCAATTAATTCCTTTATATTATGAAAATAAATTCCATTACATATGTTGGGACATGTATCTATATGACCCCCTTAATTTACATATTATGTACGTATGATGAGAACCCCTTTTCTCTCATCATCTATTTATATGAATTCTTTTGTCACGCTATTATGCTTTCAAAATTGCACCACGATTTTCCAACCCAATGTTATTGTGTAGTGAATAGAATTTAGATTTATCCATCAAGGGTATTCAACTATATTCAAATTTACATATTGATTAAATATTTTCATGTATTAAATCCATATTCTTTTATCATGGAATAAATGAGGATGTTTAATGAATCCATGTTGTACGATCTATGTGGCACACTTATGCATGAACTGAAATGATTAAGAAGGGTGCGCACTGATATCGCTCAAATGTGTTGGGTAATGATTAGTATCTTAATATATCAAGTGAAATGAGGGTTTACTAATTATAATTCATATTAAATGAGGTTTTAATCATGCTCCACGTGCAATGATCTTTGGGTCATGATAATATAATGTTCAATGTTGTAGCCACCTTTCCATGCCAAGATAATCATGTTATATAATGCCTTTATATTCATGTTTCTCATGTTCAAAATTGATATACATATCGCCAAAAAAGTATTATATTCTACATTTTATTCCATGTTTACTCACATACTAGGCTTTATAGATCTCCATTTTCTTATTCATGTCCTATGGTTGTCCCATGCAATGATATGTTCGAAGCACTGTTGTGGTCATGTAAAAGAAGTTTTCAATAAAGATGTTGGGTATTATGTTCAATGTTGTTATGTAATGTTCCTAATTACAAAAGACACTGGAACTTTAGATCCTTTGAGTTTCATTATCTATGTGTTTAATTAATAAATAATTTATAAGTTTGTAATAAATAGCAGGGTTGTTATATGTAGATATTATGATGATAGTGGTAATTGTTTCTTGGGAATCTCCAAAGACAGTGGAAGAGGTGCATTATATTCATGGTCTTCCAAAATAATAAAGTATTTTTATAAATGATTTATCTTGATTTGTAGAGCCTCTAACTTCCTTGACCCAGAAGTACCATGATTTCATTAGAACTAACTACTGTCAATCAGAATTATGGCATCTAAAGGAGAAGTTGGCCAGTGCTCCATTCCTTTGTTTTCCACTAGAGGGATAATAGTTTGAGTTTTTCTATGACTCGCTTTATCATTTACTAGGTTATTTTCTAATGTAATGTAAATCAGTGATTTTTATGGGTAATCGTAGTTATATTCCCATGAGGTTAATTATTCTATACAAGATCTTGGTCTTCCAATGGTTTGTTTATCATTAATGTTTTGGGGAATATATCTCATAGGTGATTGTTTTTTAATTTTAACTAACTATAGGATCACGATTTATGTCTTCTCCTGTCATCACAAAAACATGATTTAGTCTTGGTTGATAAAATTATTTTAGTATTTGGACCTTCTGGATATCATATATGTCAAGAACAGGTAATTTTGTAGCCAATGAGCTGATCAACATGCCGCATACTGATTTCGTTCTGGATTTTGGAGGTTCGTATAGACTAATGGATGAATTATTAGTGACGCATATGTTTATGGGATAGGATCGAGTCATAGGATTTATTTTCCAAATAATATTGAATTTATCATTGGTATAGATGGTCGAGGATTACCAACTAGGTTATTCCAACATATAGATATGGAGATATATAATTGTTTTTGATGATTCCCATGATCAATAGTCTATGGATTGACATAAGCAGGTTTTATTCTAGGGAAGTCTTCTCCTTATATCAGTGTAGATTAAGATGGTTCCCTATGAGTTACATAGCTAAACATTGGTAGTACATCCTTATGTGAAAAATATGTACAATGATATGGCAGGGTAGGTTTCGGAGACTTAATTGAGACACATAGTCAAAGATTTTGTTCTTTGATGTTTGTTCTTCCCGAAGGTAATGTATGAATACCCTATTCCTAGTGGGTCTCTACATCTATTAAAATAATCCAAGTGGAATTGAAAGTATATATCGATGTACTTCACTACAAATATACCATGTTTTCGTGAATATATTGTGTTATGTGGGTGAAAGTGGATCTCTTTATAAAATTAGCCAACATTATATCGATCAGGGAGTTGATCTCATTGGAGGGATATTCAAGGAAGTATCTAGAGAAGGTGGGTTCACTAAATGGGGTCTTAAAAATGATCATATCTAATAAACATATTATTTAACCGCTAGGGTGTGGATAGTTATCCATCATGCATCATTTATCCCTTAAAACTACATTTTATCTATAGATAGAGGTTCATAATGATTGGACCATCTAGACTCTTACAACATGTTGTGCAATTGTGTCATGGATTTTGGAGGTTCTTGGATTAGAAACCTACCCATGTTTGCATTCTCATAAAATAATATATTTGACTCCTCCATTGTTATGGCGTTACATGAAGATTTGTATGGACAATATTTGTTTCTCCATTATGAAGCAATGGGGATTGAAAGAGAGGAATATAGTGGCTAAAACTAATATTGAACAGGGAAGATATGGTTCAAGTAATTCATGAGATGATGAAGGAAGTGATATATCATCCGCAATCCAATGATGACCATAGGAGGAGACCATTAGAGTTCTATTTTGGAGGTCACATGTTCTTGAATGTTAGTCCTCGTCCTCAGTAATGATTTTTTAGTCTTAAAAGTATGATTTTCCCCGATTGTTAGGCCTTTCATTGAGTTGGATAATGTTGAAGTCCTAGTGTATAAGATAGAACATCCCTCAAGGATGAGCCATATACATGATTGTTTTCACATTTATTATCAATGATGTTATCTTCATCATGATTCTAATTTAATATATTGGGTTGAGATTGATTTTAATCGTTATGTGACTATTGGGGAGTGGTATATAGAGATCCATGGCCTAATGGATAAGGTTTTTTGTTGGAATTCAATTCACATGGTTCATTTCTTATTTTGGAATAGTGTGTGGAGGATAGTTCTTAGGAAAATTAGTCATATATTATCACTCAGGACCCTGTTATATTTTTTCTTTATCTATTCTGTTGTAAGATTGATCTCTTTTGGATGTTGTCATTTTTTATTATGGTATGGTTTAATTTAGTTTCTTAGTATGTATTGACTCTTATTTGAGATGTATCTCCCCAAATAGAGTATTTTGGAGGTGTGTTTTCCACCTAATTTTTTATTCATATTTTCTTTGAGTAAGTTGGTTGATACGTTGTGATGATGAGATCCTTGAGAGGTATTTTAATGGGTGGTTATTCTGATAACCCCTTTTAGTCTACTCTCTATGTTTGGTTTCAGATTCTTAATGATGATAATTATTTGATGTGTACATAATATATGTGTTAGAATCCATGAATTTTAACCACATACATGTTTCCAAACCTCTTGGTTCTCATAGGAGTCCTGTTATGGGTTTGTAGGAGTTGGGATGGTAACTGTTGTGAACAAAGAGAATACAAGATGTGTAATGGTATCATGTTGTGAAATCATAGTTGATGGCTTGTGTGGGAAGCTACTTATAGCCTAAAATCTATTCACATATTCTTTTATTCTAGTTCATGGTTTTATAAACAACATGTAGTAATTTGGGATTAATTTCTTTCAGGAGAAAATTATATCAGCAACATCTAATTCTTGAAATTGGCCAAATATTAAAGTGTTTCACGAAATGAAAATACTCTAAAAATTGTGTTTAAATGGTGCAGTGCCTAATGTTTTATAAAAAACCTATGTGAACCATAAATTTCTAGGTGGCCCCTAAACAATGCTTTCAGATTCTTGGATTCCTTGAAACATGGATAAATTCTTAGCTCCCCATCGTTGAGATGTGGTGATCAAAGTTGCACTGTGGTGTCTATGGAATGTTATGGAATATTACATGATAGGTGATTAGGATACACTATATTGGTCTTCTCTCATATGATATATTTTTTTGTACCCCAACCCCTTTATCCACATTAATAGTGTTGCTGCCCGACAACCACTATGACATAACCAACCCTCCCGATATACAAAATTTTGACTACTACTAGAGAGGGTGTGTAGGAGAGATTGTGGGGATACTATATTCTCTATTAGTGGTAAAAATAATTCTCTATATATATAATTAATTTTAAAATAGGGAGACCACTTGACACTAGCCACATAACCTGCCTATGGTGGAAGCATGAAAATAGCATACAAAATTGGAAACATTTGAAATTAAAGTGGCAGAATTAATAAACTAGCCAATATAAAATTTTTAGATACTAAAATATAACATTCTTGCATAAAAAATCATACAATTCTATCAGCAAAAGGGTATTCAGTTTCTAACCACGGTACATATATATAATAACATAGTAATGCAGAAGAATTAAAACCCAAAATTCTAGGTAAGGAAAGTACCAATGGTCCCTTTCCTTCCATCTCCTGAAAACTCAACCACTATGTTGCAGAATTGAAGCCTGATCCTTTACCTACATTCAAATCTATAATATATGACTGCATCTCAAAGTAACCTTGTAGGGTGTAAAAAATAATCTCAGTAAACCACCACTGATGTGTTCTTATGCTACAATAGTGGATAAGTTTGTTTGTCTAAATAATAAATATAATTGCACACCACATATTCATAATAAAAACTCACTCCCCTTATGCTCCGCAACCATAAGGGAGAGATCACATTCTTTTTTTAACATTAGAATACCAGAGTGCAGAGGATCCCTATCCTCATCGCAATCCAACCCCTGTTTGAAATCAATCAAGGTGAACCCTTTGGTTCCTTCAATAGTAAAATCACCTGGAACCTCATGCCAAATAATTCCTCATGTCCAACAATATCTGACATTCCGAATGCACACCATAATATTAAACTACCTGGTTCCTCGTACGTCAGATCATATGAAACCCTATTGACTCAAATAATGACATCCTTGAAAAAAAATATTTCCTCTATATAATAACACCATTGTGTCAAGAGATGATGAACCAAGGAATGATGATGTATTCCCTAAAAAATAATTCATGGCCTAATGGACACAATTATAGAGAGCCTCATCCCCCATCAGACAATCTCAACATAGTCAATTGATTTCTCCTCACCATCCTGTTGTATTTATATAGTATCCCCTCGAATAAAATTCCTAATACACAACTAACAAAATCCTATACCCTCACGGGTGGTCAATACCAACTCATAGTCTATGTACTACTATATGAACATGACTCCTAGTGGAACATTTGAAAACACAGGTGAGCAAAGATGGAAAAAAAATGTTCATAAGCAACACCATATGGCACCTCATTCCCAGGAAACTATGTCACTCAACTAGATGGTTATCACCATCCTATATCACATGAGAATATCCCATAGCTTGATGACTATGTCGCCTTAATTGTTAACTGTGTCATCTAGCCAGTGACAGGCATCACTAGGAATATATAAAAATATCAGAACATTCCCATTGTAAAAAATCACATTGTCTAAATCAAATATCCATAGTTATATAAATCATTATGATGAGGTCGTCATTTTCCCATGTAACTCCATCATTCAATATAAATTAATTATAAAAATAAATTCAAATATAACATCTCCCGAGTCTAATATTCCAAAAGTACAATGTCTCCACTAATATTAAACCATTTACTTCCATTGAATATAGTGTCCATAAGCATATCCTATTGGTTAAATTAATTAATTAATGGAACCGATTAAATTATTAATGTCTCACTCACACTACCAAATGGAATTCTCAAAAACGCATCCTCGAAATAATCATGAAATCACACTGAAATTTGAGCACCATGTACCTCATCTTAGTAGATGATAAAACATAAAATATTTTCCTATAACTCAATCTGATTTGGAATAAATGGTAATTTTTGATGAACACTCTGAAAATTAGTTAAAATAGATTGCATTGATTTATAGCTCCATAAAGTGATAGAAAATAAGAAATGATGAAACTGGATTGATGATCTTACATATGTGGTTCCAACACACCCAAATAATTACGAAGTGAAGTATGGATGGGAGGTATTGCTCAAGACATAGTGGTGGAGGAGAAATAGAACTACCCTAAACTGTTTCTACAGTAGAGAAGAAGAATTTGTTGAATAATTAATAAGACAAGCTGCTGAATTTTAAAATTTTCTCACTTTTATTGAACATAACGGTTAGCTTTCACAATTTGGAGAACATTGTGATAAACATTTAGTTCCCACTCCCCTTGTTCCAGGGCCACAGGGTTCATGTACATTGTTTTCTAAACTGTGTGTAAATAGTGTGTGTTCCCTCTATAAAAAAATTCATACACGGCTACACGACCATGAACCCCCACCTACCCAATTATTCAAATCATGTCCAGTAGACCTAGGTGGCTTCATGATTACTTCATATAGGCTGAAATTTTTTTTACAGGTAATGATCCTTAGTCTTCACATACAACAAAATTGGGTTTTAAACCTCTAAAATACCTCAAAACCCAACCAACACAGCGATACAATTGCTGAGAATGAACACTCATCAAATACAAGGACTTTGTTTAATAAAAATCATTGAATGAAGTTCCATGAAATGAGAAAATAGTTGGTTTACCCACTAAAATATGAAAATTTAAAACACGTGGGGAATTCTTCTAGCTTATAGAAAATCAAGGATGTTGTAATCTCCCCAGCCTAACATATCACTTCCCCAAGAATTCAAAGAATAACCAAATATTGTACCAAACATTCCTATCTCATAAAAAGTATCCCAGACTACCCTGGAAAAAATGGCATAGGTATAGTCACTGAGGGAGATCTCCACCATAAGAGTTACCTATCCATGTCGCTTACTAACCAACAAAAAAACCGATGGTCCTTCAATCATCCCCAGACTTGATGGTCCTCCCATGATGCATCATCACTCATTAACCTCATTAGGTTCCCTAGTTTCATATCCAAAACCCATCATGTCACATATATAATTGATTCCCACCACTTTTCGTTGTCACACATGATATATTTGAGGTCCTCCATCTCATCAGATGATCAAAGTCAATCACGGTTCCTCAAACCATCAACAATTTATGTGTTACACTGATTCTCATATGCCTATTCACCTCACATTATCTGACATTGCAACAATTCTTGGATGTCTATGCCCCTCTTACAAACCATGCATCCATTGGGGGCAACATATAAAACATGGTGTCATAAAACTCATTTATATATATAGTATATCATAAACAATTCCATCCATCGAACTAGTAGTTGGTTAGACCATATATAAATCAGGTGCACCACTTGTGCCCAAAAAATACTTGACTCTAAAATGGACATGCAAAATGAAATGGAAAATAATAATGTGATTGCTCATGGATAACCTCTAACCATAACCAGATCTCCATTCATCTCATCACCTAGAATCTTCACTAGATGCATCTAGATAGAGGATCTACTACATGAGGCATGGATTTTTGGTTATACTACACCATCCACCATCCTCTAACACCACATGTGTGAAAATTTGCCTCTTCCATGACCCCCACTTGATGTAGAATCCCAACTAACAACACTTCATACCACTCCTGATTTGATATCATAATTCTATATCTTCCCTAGTATTGGACCACCATCTTCCCATGATGTCCTCCTATAGAACCTCTTATGATATTTGACCTACCCACATGATTTCCAATCCTTTATGCTTGATTTCACTATATCATCACATGACCTGACTTCTTGTGCTAGATGAAAACAATCAAATACCAACTCTTCAATGGTCATCATAAGTCTCTAGCCTGAATACAATAAATTAATTCATCTTTTCCTTGCTAACAAGAATCTAAATCATCACCACTAAATCTAAAGAATCTATCACATTGTTCTAGAACAACCTATCTTTCATGTTTCCCTCAACAAAGAGTTTTTGATTCACCACCTCTGATATTGAGTCCAATATAATGCTGTCTGTTTAAACACAAATGGAAAGTCTTAAACCATACTCAAAATGACTCACCATTGAGGTGTCCTTATCCACCATACCATGTGTGAAAAAATAAAACTGAGTTAATTTAATCTCATAGTCAATGAAAGACATGTATCTCTACTATAGGCTCAATAAATCTAGATCTCTCTCTACCCTCAACATCTCTATGAAGACTTTCTCTAAGAACCTAGACTCAATGTACTTTCCGGCTAGTCCCCTTAACATACTTCCTAAAACTACATGTACCACTAGTGTTTATTTGGTCATATGAGTATATATGTTGCTAGCATCACTCTTTTCCCTAGGGTTTCCCAATCTTTTCTAAGTTCATTAGCATAGACTGAATCATGTACTCAATAACATATGGTCTGTCCTCACCCCGAAATAGTGGTGGGTGATGAAACTGGATCTCTTAGGTCAGCTATTATATATATGGATCTACTCCTTGAGCTCCCATATCAATCCTCTAGATGACACATACAAGGATAGCCATGAAATTATTGTTATGCCGCAACCCAAAAGATATATACTATGGATCCTCACTCGCCTATACTAGATCTTGTGAATGAGCCTATGCATGTGACTCTTGTGCTTAATTTCCACGAGGGGCCTCATCATATAACATAAGGGTATCAAAATTTTCATGAACCTATGGAACCAAAGCATTGTCCTCTGGACACTCTATTGGTGATCGTCTTGGTCGCATCCCACTGAATACCAATACCATGGTTAGACATCCCAAATAACACATATACAATTTAGATATTGAATGAAGTATTAGGAATTGATAACTATTTGCCCTTACCCTCCCTCATCTCTACCATATCTTATTACATCTGGCCTCTCAGCACCATACCTATCTATATCTGATCCATTTTTTACATTTTCACTAGGCGACATCCTTCCTCATCAACAATGTATCCTCAATCCGATGACCTTGTCACCCAACCTGGTGGTCAACATCACACCATATAGTCATCCATTCCTACTCCTATAATAGTTATCCTCTTATATATAATAGTATTTCATATTAAAATAAATTTTTTTATTTTATCCCGCATTTTTAATTATTGATCTTTTCCTTACATCTTACAAGAAGTTGATCTTTAAAGAATACAAAAAACATGAAAAAATATAACATTATTTTAATCCTATGGAAATTATTCATTAAAATTTCCTCCTATGTAAAATTATATCATCTCATAACCTAGAAACAAAATACTAAGGAACATGTGCGCAAAAGGCCCAGTAAGGGAAAATAGGGAAAACAGTTTACAGGTGAACTTGATAGAATAAAATAAGAACTTGAGGAAATATTATAAAGGCATGAGAAAAAACATATATTATATAATAATAAATTAAATAATATTTTGAAATTTTTTCTAAAACATTTAGTTTAGACATTGATAAGCATATCACCATGGTCCATCCCCAAAGTGTCGTAAAAATTACCATGGTCATTCACAAAGGTATCAAAAAACATGTCATCTCTAGAGATTAGTTTCTTTACCCAATGCATTCGAGTGATATTGGGGTAAACCATTAACATGTTTTCATATTCATTTTATCTACATATATTATAATAAAAAATTTCAAAAATAACACAAATAGAATAAAATAATTGGGTTTCATATCAATATCGTGACGCTATAAAAAGGGATTAAAAAAATTATCATTATGTCATTCATAACCCAGGGAAAGAGAATGTGGGTTTTATATAAGAATATTAAAGAATAAAATATATCATTTTTAATATTTATGAATACCCCTAAAAATTAAATAGGGTTGGGTATTCACATAATGAAAACAAAATAATTTCTTCTGAAAAATATAGATATTTTTAGTTGAAAATTCTATTGTATTACTATGAAACATAGTTTAAGAAAACATTAAAAAGGGGGGAAACAAGGGTCTCCCATCCATATGTGAATAATAATACAGTATAAGGATAAAATAAAATTGAAATAGGAACATGGTATTGAAAATTGAAAGACATACCACATAAATGATAACTTCAAAGGAATAGAGAAGTTGAAAATTCCCTTGCCTTGAAGAGTAACATCTAAAAAACAAGCATCATGGCCTGGAGAGATTGGGGAAACTTTTTTTGGAAACCTTGAAAAGTAATGTTAACATATTTTTTAGGGTAATTAATTCATAATGAATGAAGAAGAGGTAATTTCTCGATATCTATTATAAAATAAAGGGATTTTTTTATTAATTTTCAAGGAAACCACATCCGTGGTATTTGCAAAACCGTGGTCTGGCCCAAGGTATTTTCAAAATGTTTTAGAGACTTTGGAAACATCATAAAATATTTTAATTCAAATAATACAACAAGAATTTTAAATTATATATTACGTCAATATTATGTCATAAAATACATTGAAAACACAAAACAGTATTTTTACTACACAAAGCAAAACTAATACTTTTATAAAAATATCATAAATTCTCCATAACTTAATACTATTATTATTAATTCAAAAATGAACTCGATTTTATGAATATAATTTTATTAATTTGAGAAATTTATTTTTTTATGTAAAATTACTATTTACATGAAAAAATACTAATACTTAGCTAATAATTTCTATAAAAGTTATTTTCATATACAATTATATAACATTAACATTCAATATTCCTAAATTATATCAATACATACTTATGTGAGGTTACTATTCTATTGGACATATTACTATTCTTAAGGGAATATTACTATTCATAATTTACTATTCACCACAAAATAATTTGATCCAATCATACTATAAATTTCTCAGTGATCAAAATATTATGTGTCTATTTTTTGAAAATCATTTCAAATTATTAATTATTTAAATTAAAAAAATATTTTAAAATACTATTTTTTCAATAATCATCAATAATATGAAACCTCTAAATAACTAAAAAATAGTTCAATATTTATTTTTAAATTGGAATTTTTTTTAAAAAAACTAATGGTTATTTTACCATAATGAAAAATAATAATTTTATTTTTACAAAATGATTACACAATGTAACTAATGAATCATTAAATAACCCCTTATAACACCTGAATATTACAAAAGTTTATGGTGTACAATGGTGATAGAATCATGGGTTTCTCGGACAATGTTCTATGAGTGGTGATTTCTATCAACTTGAATCTCTACCATGGGTGATTACGTTCAAGATTAATATGTTGAAGATAAACATGGGCATGGTCCAGAGAAAATCCTAATAATGCTACCTCCTTCCCCAGTTCCAACAGATTGGCTTCTTACAGCCCGAATATACTAGATGAGTCCATCAACTCCTCTTTCTACATTAATTATACATAATTATTTATATTTTAAATAACAATTAAAAAATTATAAATTATTATTGTTCCCAATGGTCCTATTAACCAATGATCATATAGTTGTCAAAACCCAATGATCACATCTCAATTATAATTATATATTTTTTATTCATTATGACATAGTAAGAAAAAAAAATTAGGAAAAAAATATAATTTAAATGTTCATGTCAATAAATTATTTCCCCCAATAGAAATTTTTTTTCCAGAAATTTCAACCCGTACCCTCAGAAGAGAAAATATGAGGGTACTTCTTCCTTATAGACTCCTACTATTCCCACATTAAATCTTCATATTTTTGGTTCCTCTAGAACACATTAACGAGGTCGGTAGTCTTGTTATTTAGAACCTTGTCTCTATGATCCAAGACCTCCACTGCCTACTCCTCATAAGAGATGTCATGTTCAAGTTGTTCCACCTTTGTATTTAGTACATGTGAAGGGTTAGGAATGTAGTTCCTCGCGAGGGATAACGGGAAGACATTATGAACTTGTGCTATATTTGGATGAAATGTTAGATAATATGCCACTACTCTTACGAGATCAATGATTTTATAGGGGCCAATGTATCTAGGGATTATATTGATTTTTTCTCTAACCTCATGACTCCCTTCCCAGGTGAAATTATAAGAAATGATGTGTCACCAAATAAAAGTATATGTCCCTTCGATGTTTGTCAGAAGAGCTCCTTTTCAAACTATGAGGATCCATATTATGTTGTTGGATGGTGTGAACATTTTCCATCATCTCTTTCACAAGATTATGCCCAATAATCTTTCTCTTTCCAGCATCATCCCAAAAAGTAGGATATTTACATCATTTCGAATATAGTTCTTAATAGGGTGAAATTTTAATGTTATAACGGAAACTATTTTCTTAAGAGAACTCAACTAATGAGAGATGTTGATCCCATCCACCTTTAAATTCCATTTTGAATGTTTTCATCATGTCATCAACTTTTTGAATAGTCCTCTCAGATTGGACATCATTTTGAGGGGATAGTCCATACAAAAATTCAATTCAGTACACAGATAAATTTGAAGACATGTATAGAATTTCGATGTGAACCTTAGAGCACAATAATATATGATATATGGTGGGACTCCATGATGCCTTACCACTTCCTTCATGTAAATACTATCATGTTTATGAAGAGATAAATATCCCCAAATAGAGATAAAATAGGTAATATTGTTGAGTCGGTCCCCTATAACCGATATTGAATTGGTTCATTTGAATGTTCTCTAGAGACCAATGAAGAATTCCATAGTGATATTGTTATACTTCTTTGCCTGAATGGGTAGTGGCCAAAATACCTCTTTATAAAGTTTTATCTCTTCTAAACCTTGTTGGCATACTAGGCACCTTATAGTACATTAAGCAATACACATTTTCATATTCTCACAAAAATATTTAAAACGAATATCCCTTTATATTTTCTTGCTTCTTGGATTTATTTAGAATTTAGTGCTATGAGCATCATCCATCAGCTCATTCTTTATTTCTAGAATAGATTAAATAGATAGTTTGGTAAAAAAAATTAGTACCCTTTCTTGATCAATTTTGAACCCATGAAACTTCCCATCATTCCAAATATCAATCTTTTTCTGTACCCAAAGATCTTTTTTGTATGCTTTTTTATTATTATCTAGTAATGACGGTGTAGAAATCATTTTGGATAGAGTTGATGATGTCCCTACCCAAACAATTTCCATGTCCTCTTTCCATATATCTTTCATCAAAGGGATCGCCTTAGATCCTCATCATGAATAAAACCACAAGGTCTTTCCTACATAATGCCTCAACGAGTTTGTTTTCTCTTCTAGGATTGTAATGAATTGATCAGTAATATAATTTATGAAGTTCCAACCACCTCCTCTATCTCATATTCTAATCCTTTTGTGTGAAACTATAAATCAAAATTTCTTGGTCTGTAGATATATCACACTTATCCTAAAAAAGATAGTGCCTCTATATCTTCATAAAATGCAACTTTTACTAGCTTGAGATTATGCGTAGGATAGTTCTGCTCATGAGTCTTCAACTGTAGAGATGTGTAAGCAATCATCTCGTCATTTTTAATTAATATTCACCCATGTCCTTTAAGATATGCATCTCTAAAAATAATGAATCCTTCTCTAGTTGTGGTTGGAGTTGACATGTGTGCAGTAGGAAATATCTTTTTAGCTCTTACAAACATTACTCACACTCCTTCGCCTAAATGAACATAACCCCTTTTCTAGTTAACATTATTATTGGATTAGAATGTCCTAAAATGTTTTTCACAAACCCCCTATAATATCCCTAAATTCCAATGAAACCACGAATCTTAGTTATTGTTATAGACTAAGACCCCACCTCTACAACATTTTTCTTTGTAGAGTCAACTATGATTCCTTCATTGGATACAATGTTCCCCAAGAACAAAAATTTTTTGTATCCAAAACACGCATTGGATGAACCTTCCAAAAACCATATTCTTATGTAGAGTCTTGGAAATAAACCTTATATGATCCTTTTGCTCGTCATGAAATTTAGAATATATCAGAATATCATCAATAAAAACCACATAAAAATTATCATGGTATTCCTTAATGAATTTATTCATCAAATCCAAAAAATAATGGTGTGTTAGTCAGTCAAAAGTGTATAACAAAAAACTCATAATGACCATATCTTGATTGGAATATGGATTTTAGAATATCTTCTTTCTTTACCATCAATAGCTGATAACCAGATTAAATATCAATTTTGGAGAATAATTGAGCCCCTTCATGTTGGTTAGATAAGCCATCAATTCTTGGAAGAGGTTATTTGTTTTTTACTATGATACCAATCAGATCTCTATAATCAACGCATTTCCACATTGACCCATCCTACTTCTTCACAAAGTTAATAAGTTCTCCCCTTGGAGACACACATGGTTGGATAAACCCCTTATCCAAAAGATCATTGAGTTTCATCTTTAAATCCTTCTTCTACCAATTTTCCGTCCTATACAGGTTCATGGATATCAGAGGATATCCAAGTACAAGTTTAATAGAGAACTCAACCACGTTTTCGGGGTGGGGGGTCTGAGTAACTCTATAGGAAATAAGTCAATGTATTCTTGGACTGTGGGGACATTTTCAATAATTATACTCTAAGTTTCTTCTTCTTATTCACCGATCAAATTCATATAGAAGGTTATAAGAGGTGCCACTAGAAAAAGATCATGTTTATATATCTCTCCTTGGAAGATATTTGTAAGTATTGTATTCATGATTACTGATATTTACTTACTTATGCATTTGATCTTAGCATTATACCTTGAGACCAGTCCATCCATAGTATAATGTTGAATTAAAACATGGGAATTAATGCTAGATTAGTGATAATACTATGCTAACTAATGTAAATACTAGCATTTCTAAACATTAATAATGATTCGATAATCCCACTCAGTGTCTTCAGAGATAACTTTACTTCTAGAAATTCAAGGGTTTATTCTATATTCATTGCACATTTTGAGGAAATAAATGAATGCATAAAACTAGAATCAACCAAAGTACATTTAGTTTTGTGAAAAAAACAAGAGTATATACCACTACATCATTTGGAGAATCAACATCTACTATCATGATATAAAAAGAATGACCTTTCTCCCTTGGCCTTTGTTGAGGGTGATTGTGATTTCCCTCCATTTCCATCAGATTTCCAAAATGATTTGAAAAGTACCCAAGATGTCCACAATTGAAGAATTTGAATTTACGTATGTAATGAACCATATTCAATATTTATTTAGTGTTTGGAAGTTGATACATCACCGTACTATGACAATTCTTCATGATATGGCCATCTCTTCAACACTTGTAGCACTTCTATCTCTCAATATGTTAGTTCCCTCAATGATTTTCCCACACTTCTTACACATGGGATGTTTCACTTTCTTTCCTCCTCTTCCCTGATCAATTCTACTCTTTATGTTTGGCCCTATTTCTCTCTTCCTGATATTTGATTTATGAGAACACTACAACTCACCAATCTCCAAGTTGACATTTATAGAACTCCCCACGATCTCGTCATAGATATCGTAGTCTCAGTTGGATAGATTATTCCATAGATGAAATCTTATTCCACCAAATAATTTATAATCCTTCCCATTAGGATCCATGATGAAGCTTTAGGTGTAATGGAAAATTTTTGTGATGTTTATCTCATAAGATCCAACCGATTCATTCCCTTTTTGCATTCAACTCAAGTGACACCTTCTCCATTTTTTTCTAATTGAATGAGGGAAATACTTTTTGATGAAGATCTCTATGATCTCTACCGACATTATATCTTCAAATTCCTATCATTTTTTCATGTTATTAATTAGTTCCCACTATTGATTATATTTTCCCTCTAACCGTTAAAAATCTAGGGCGAACTTATCTAATTGTGAATATCAGAGACCAAAAAAGTTAGTTTTGATTAAGCTGATCCATTGTTAAACAATCAATGCATCGGTAGATCCACTGATGGTTACTGGTATTAGGAACATATAAGAATCAACAGAATGTTGTTATCTTCTTGGTAAAATTGGTCTCTTAAATTGATTCAAGTTATTTCACATAACTTGAGTCAGTTGATTCATTATTCTCATGAATGTTTCTATTATGGCTTCCATCAGAGTGTTCTCATTGCATGGTCCACTGTGATCATCATTTTCACAGTTCCTACTATTTATCACAGTTTTCAAAAATAATATAACCATAGTGAGGAAATTCTTTATTTTTGAATCTTTTATCTATAATGAATTTTTTGTCTTAAAGATTCATTCTTTAACATAGTATTCTTGTAAAACAATTACATTTCTCTATAAATCCATCATAATTATTTAGAAAAATCTTGTGATTAACAAAAGACATCCCTAGGAAATGTCATACTAGGAGTGCAGCATGGCCTATTTTTGTTCACCAATTCCCATTTGATTCTATCTTAACGAAGGTTTTTTGGGGTTTACCGCTAGATACATCTATACCAGAGCCACATCCATTGTACAAATCCTGATAGGGATTTATTTGTTTGTAACCCACTTAATTAATATTTCACCAAAATAGCAGGATGATTTCCTTTATTTAAATGTTTTTATAGGGTTCGTTCAGATTATTTTTATAAACTATTTTCACAAATAACTAAACTATCCTCTGATACCAACTGTTACATCCCTCTTTTTTAATAACATAACTTCTCAATACATCTTACAAATAGATGATCTTTGAAGTCTAGTCTCTTGGGAAAAAATTACATAATAAATGAAAATATATAAATATATTTTAATATTCTTGAAAGGATACCTAAAATGTTAATCCGATGGAAAATTACTATATCTCATAACATTGGAACACGCATAAAAGGAAAGGGTGATCATAAGGCCTGGTAAGGGAAAATAATGAAAACAATTTACGTGTGAAATTAAAGGAATATAATAAGAAAATGATGAAATATCATAATGGAATGAGAAGATACATAAAATAACAATAAGAACATTAATAATATCTTGAAAATGTGGATAAAAATTTTCATTTAGTCTTTCATAATAATATCACCAAGGTCCATCCCCAAGGTGTCATAAAAATTACCCAGGTTATTCACCAATGTATCATAAAACTGGTCATCTGTAGAGATTAATTTCATTACCTAATGAATTTGAGTGCTATCAGGGTTCACTCTTAATATTTATTTACATCAACGTGGTCCACGTAGATCATAATCAAACATTTTATAAATAACATTAATATAATAAAAGAAATGGGTTTCATATAAAAAATGAGATATTTTAAGAAGTGACTAAAAACTTGATCATTATGTCATTAAAAACACAAGGAAAGGGAATGAGGGTTTTATATAGGTCAATTAATGAATCAAATATATAATTATTATGTCTTAATGAAAAGAAATTGGAATTATATAGACATGGGTATTCCTATAAAGAAACTAAATTATTTTTTTTTTGAAAAAAAATAGATATTTTGAAATGAGTATTCTCCAGCATATCTTCTAGGAAACATGGTTTTAGAAAACATTGGAAGGAGAAGGTAAAAGGGTATCCCATCAATAAATGACTCATAATACATTATAGCAACATAAATGAATGGAAATAAGAACATTTCATAGAAATTTAAAGGCATTCTACATAAAAGAGAACATGAAAGGAAAAGAAAATTGGAGAATTCCCTGACAAGGAAGAGTAACTTCTAAAACTATATGATTGGGACTTTTAGGGCATGGGGACACATTGTGAGTACTCCTGGGGATGTAAAACTATTTGTTATTAATGATTAATGAATTTCGAATGAAATTAAAAGATGGAATGGATTTGTATTTCTAGTAAAAGAGAGGGTGTTTTTTATTAATTTTCAAGGACACCCCAAAAGTGGTATTCACAAAACGATGGGCTTGCTCATGGTTTTGGACACATGGTACACCTCATATAATATTATAATAAAAATGAGTCTACCATCATTTTAAATGAAATATTACATCACTATGATGTCATAAAATACACTGGAACTCAAAAATTGTATTTTTACTATTAACCATATAACAAAACATTTTATAAATGTCTCATCAATTAACCCTAACCTAATATTAATGTTATGAATAAAAAAATAGACTCCATTTTATTAAAATAATTTTCAGAATATGAGAAATTTCATTTTTAGGTAAAATCACTACTTACCTGAATAAATACAAATACTTAACTAATAATTAATAAAACAATTATTTACTTATACTGTTATATCACATTACCATTCAAGATTCCTAAATTATATTTATACCTAAAAAAGTGAGGTAACTATTCCATTTTTCATATTACTATTCATTAGGGTATTATTACTATTCGTAATTTACTATTCACCATAAAATAAATTGATCTTATCAGACTCTAAATTTCATAGATTTCATAATCGAATATGTTTGTTTTTTGAAAAGCATTTCACATATTTAATTATTTAAGGTATAAAAAATATTTTAAGATACAATTTTCCTTATTATTCATAAATAATATGAAACATCTTAAAAGAGCTAAAATTTCATCATATATTTATTTTGACATTTGAAATTCAAGAAAAAATAAGGTTATTTTACCATAATAAGAAATATAAATTTATTTATACATATTTATTACACAACGTAACTAAGGATTCCATACATCTACCCTTATAACAACTACATAGAACTTAAGAGTAAGGTGGGAAATTGTGAAAGAATCTTAGGGATAATAAAAAACATTGCTAATGTGGTGATTTCTATCTACTTAATTTTCTCCTGTATGTGATTACATTTAAGCTTAACATGTTGAAGCTTGGCTTGGTCTTGGTCCAGTGGAAAGCCTAGTGAAACTTTATTCCTTCCTCTACTCTGACAGATGGGCTTTGTACGGACCGAGTCTATCGGATGAGGCCATCGACTCTTCTTTATGAATTAATTATCAATTATTATATATATTTTAAACAACAATTTCAACGATTGAAATTAGTATTATTTCTAACATCTATATTGACTAATTTGCATATAATGGTCAAAACCCAATGGTCAAATTTCATCAATACTTATATATTTTTTATTGATTATGACCTAGTAATACACAAATTTTTTGAAAAAAAAATATTATTCAAATGTTTGGGTTGTTACATTGATCATAGGAATAGTTGCATATATATATATATATTAAAGAATAATACGTGAAAAACAAGAAATCCTAAAAAAACTCCCCTTATTATATCGAGGCAGTGGTAATAAGATCCTCCCATACCATAACAATTTAAGGGTATCATATAAAAGTTGGTAATAATAACATCCATGATATCCACTCTAGGTGAAAAAAATATACTCATAAATTATAAAAATAAACCATTAATTCCTACCCCTATGAAATTTATTTGTGCCCCTTGCATGATCGTTGATGAAACAAAGAACAATATATAAACCTTGTTCTCAAAAAATTCTAATCTATACTCTACCATATCCCAAATACTAAGACCATGAAATAGCTAATAGAAACACCTCTTATACCATTTGTAGCACCCTAACTCATTTAGACACCTGAACAGTGCTACAGTCTGGGACCCACTATGCCATAATCACACCTCCCTATAATCAAAATGATGTTGACTAATAGATAGGCAATAAAGAGTGATAGTGGGGAGACTATACCATATAGTAGTGATTATAATAATGATATATATATTATTTTTCAAAATAAAATAATGATCATCACAAATTGGACTTGTAACCCATCCTTGCCAAAAGCACATCAATAGAATACAGTAGTGAAAACATAAGGAACATAAAAAGAATAATAAATATACAAGACAACATCCCATTTATAGATAATAAAATAGATCATACATACATTTCAAGTCAAACTATAAAATAAGAAAAATATTCTCCACTAGCATACCTCTGAACATATATATAATAACATGATAATAAAAAGGAAAACAAAAAATTAAACGCAAAATGAAAATAACCCATGGTCTCGTGCCTTCTATCCTATTCTCACTCAGCTACTATGATCTAGATCCTAATCTAAGGCCATTAGCAAACCACAAATCCATTAAGACTTCATGTGTCTTTATGGGACCATGTAGGGTGTGAGAAATAATCCCAGTAAGCCACCACCAATGTGGGATTATCCTATAACTGTATTAAGAATTTGTGTCTAAATAATTAATATAATAGCATGTCACACATTCCAAATAATAACCCACTCCCATTGTTCATTGAATCCATAAGGGGGTGATTACATGCTTCAGAAAACACTAGAATACCATATTGAAGATGATCCTGTGCCTCAACCCAATTAAATAATTGATTCGAATAATTTCTTGTGACCCTTAGGTTCTACTACTAATAAAATAACATGAAAAGTTATCAAACCAATAAAATATCTCCCAAAATATCTAACATCATGAAATAAATACCCAATAATCATTTACCTTCTCTCATTAACCACATCTCATATAAAACCCCCTAGGCTCAATGTGTTCTAGTTGAGGAATATTTATTTTAATAACCCTGGTCTTTATTACACACATAAAAATGATTTATTATATAAACATGCACTTAATACAACCTAGTAGATCAGGAGGTCTAATTTCATTGGTGAATAGGAACATTACATGAAAACTTAAGACATAAAATACAAAAAAAAAGTATTGAAAAAGTATTTAATTTGACCATAGCATTCTTTCGAACTAAGCATTGAATGGGATAACCTGAGGATATACATAAGAAAAGGGTGATCTATAAACCCTAGAAAGGTAGTAAACAAGACATAACATGAAGAATAAAATAAATTTTAGGAAATAAAAATATTAATGGAACACAAGAGAAACAATGACTTAATGATATTATATATCAAGATTATCATAACATGTAAATGTGGAAACATCATACAACATGATATTAGCATGAGGCAAGGCTCCTTGCACATGGATTAAATTGAGTAAACCCTCGTTGCACATGAATTAGAATGAGTAAACCAATATTTCACATAAATTATCATGAGTAAAACCTTATTGAACATGATGTATCATGGTACTAGTCATTACCCAATGCATTGGAACACTATTAGGGAACACCCTTCATAAACATTTCAATGGAATGCTTAAGTCTGCTACATTGATCAAGTAACATGGATTTAATCAACATCATGATTTATTCCAGGATAAAGGAAAGATGCGTACATAAATTTATTTAACACCCCAAGCTTCCATGGTACGCTACCCTTTGAATAATACAGTAGCATGTGTTGTACGCAACTTCGAGTTCTAACACATGGCACGACCAATCAAACTAGCTGTTATGAATATTAATACCCACTTTTTGAAATTTTATAAATTTTACCTTTTAAAATGGACTTCATTTTATGATTCGGAAAATCGAAATTAGCTTAGGGTGATTTTTTGGTATTTTTATGAAAACATTCAATTTTTGATGAATAGTGAAATAACACTGAGATTTAGTTTAAAACCGAATATTTTATTTAAATAATTATTTATTTTAATTAAATTTAATTAAGGTAAAAATATATACATAATAAAAATATAATTTCAATGTAATTCATTGGAGTTATTTTAGAATAATTTTAGATATATAAAATTTTTATTGAACTTTTCACCGACTTTTACCCACCTCCTAGGAGAATTTCGAAATTCACATAAAACATAATTTTACCACTTCTGTGAGTGGAATTTCCAAAATTCGAGATACACGGTTAATATAAAAGAGTAAAATGTGGTTCAGTGAGATGAAAATAATATTTGGTGAATAGTAACGTTTTTACTTTTATTTACCACGGTTAAAAGTAAATTGGGTAATTAAGGGTAAAAATGATATTAATATTATTCTAACAAAAGTCCTAATTCTATTGGACAAGTGTAACTCAACCAAAAACAACCTTAGGAATAAAATATTATCATTTAGGTCCACTTGGATTAGATTTGGACATTTATTATTATTTAATTCAAAGAAGAATTAAAAGCGTTAAAATCAAAGTTTAATTACTAAAAAATATTCAATATACGGTTATACATAAGATAAATTCTATTGTAAATATTCATTAGAAAGATAAAAATATTTCATAAAAAATTTTATATTATTTATAATTTTTAGACATTTTATAATTTAATTTATTTATGACAAAATGGTGATGCAGTAATTTCTTAATTGGTGAAATATTAAAATAATTGATATTATAAATACATAAATATATAAAATTTGAGACTTTTAATGAATTACACCGATTTTATAGCTTCATATGAGATGTTATTATTGAGTTATTTATATATTTTAGAAGTAATCATGTAGTTATAATTTTCACAAAAATCAAATACCAAATAGTGTCAAAGTTGACATAATAGAGTTTTAGAAAGAATATTATATTATTAATTGATATTAAATTCCTAAAAATCTAAGGTTCAGCCAGAGTACATATATCATGATAGGTGTATCATTAATGGACTACTTGGGGGATTCTTAGATGTATATAGTAAGTTTATTAACTATATAATATAAAAATACAAAGTGACATGGTAAATGTCAAACTAATTAACTAAGAGTTAAAACTAAATGATAATGTTAATATATTGACCCAAACCTCTCTAAAATATATTGGTTGAATGTATTTAAACCCATCCCCAACTTATACTTTGAATAATTCACTTTGGAGCCTTTCGAAACCGAATATAAATTTATTATAAATTAATACTTTAAGTTTTTTCTAAAGAGCCCCTCCCCCCCCCCTTATAAAAGAACACCAATTATTTCAAATTCATCACACATTAAAAGCCTTTTGGTTAGGCCAAACCCGGAAACAATATTCTCTAAACTTACCTCACTTTGACCTAGAGGCCTTAGTTTGATCAAAAATCCAACCTATGGAGCCCTTTTGATCAAATCAAAAGGAAGAACCCGATTAAGAGGTAATGTTTTCACCACCCTCTTTCAAGTTCCTTTCTTCATAAACTTCTTCTTTAATTGTTATTTCCATTATAAAATAATAACTGATGTATATTCTATATACTATTATGTTATTATAAATATGGTACAACCATATTTAGTATTTTATCCATCCTTTTACTGACATGTCACCATACGTGTGTACGTACGGCTTACTGTCTCCACGTCTTGATGAAATTGTTATTCAAAACATTATTATTTGGATGGGTATAATAATCATGTGTAATTCATGTAAATAATAAATATAACATGATATTGATTCATTATATATGATATAATATCCAATTATATATTATTTTAATATCAAAATAATGATATTGTCACTCGTACATACGTACGGACTACCATCTCCACGAATGTGATGGGATTCATTCCCCGTCGTATCCATTCATATATAATTGTCATTTGATAATTAAAAATAATGTTTAAGGACTTTATATCATTCTGGATATAAATAATATACAACCTATCCATAACAAACATGGATTATGTAACAAAACATATAAAAGAAAACGAGTAAGTTAACACCTGAAATGATGACAATACTAAGATATTATTAACAAATCAATGTTAAAAGATCATATATGATATCATATTAATGTATATGATTATTTTATAATTTAATAACAATTATTTCACCATTATACAGGAGTTTAACCTACCCTAAACCAAGGAAAAGTACAAGGTAAGGGTTTATTTCACAATCTCTTCATTATCCGAGGTTGATTATATGTAATTATCTATTGGGACCTCTTTCTCATCCACATCCATGTTTCATAAAAATGTATTTCAAATCATTCTTACTATTTACAGACCTTGGGTTAAAATCATTTATCCCCTTTTTTACTTTTTATAAGAAGTTTATAAAGGAATCTTTCCATCATTTTCCAAACAAGGTCCTTTTTAACCTTTTGGACATAATTAAGGTAAGAATGTTTTTTTAACTTATACAGCGGGTGTGACTATTTTCCACCATTATAAAATCATCGAAGCATCCCTTACAAGATTATAATAATATTTTCAAATTAAATGATTTCTTTTATAACTATGTGACTTTTAAATGATCTCAAAAAAAGAGATATTTCTGTCAAATAGTTTTGATTTCATCTATGTCAACATCCTTTAATGGATTTTAAGCTTATTTGAAGTTTATTTATTATTATACAAAATTTCCATATATTATTGAAGGTTTTTTGATATGTTTGACTGTGGATGTTTTATTTTTATACCATTCATGGTTTATGGAGAAACTATTGACATTTCGTATGCTAGTTTTAATTCGAATGATTATTTTATGTTTAAACCTTTTCACATGAGGAATGGATTGGACTTAATATGTGATGGGTGGAGCCCGCTATAGCTCCCCGATGCATCGGTATGTCTCATGAGACAAACTAGTGTCTTGGAACAAGGCCTTGAAAAAATATTATTTGTAGTCTTGGCACGAGGCCTTGACTATGTGGTTATGATAGTTTGGCATTATGCATTCCATCATTATGAAAGTGGTTATTGATATTGCATGGGGTTATTCGACTAGTAGAATATCCATGTGAATAAGTAAATGGCATTATTTCATTTTATCATTTCCACATTATGTTGAAGTTCAAGTTTAAATGGATTTTTTTAGTTATAAATTGCCTTAAAGGTTTATGCTTATTTATAAATGTTTCCGCTATATTGTTATCCTTCCTGAGCATCTGAGCTCACCCCATTCAATGTTTTATTTTTTCAGGATGTGAAGAAATAATTTATGAATGAACTGCAGGGATTGTATGAAGGGATATTAATACAATATGTTATTGTATTAGTTTTCACTTTATGATGTAATGTAAACTTTATGAATGTATCTAGTGATTCCAATGCTAGTAAACTAATCGGTCTGTCGAGACTTGATCTTTTGTGATCATGCCAATGTTATATAATAATGCACAGACTCTGGGTAACTAGGGTCGGGGTGTTATAGTTGGTATCAGAATAAGTTTAGTACAAACCATGGAAGCTAGATTTAGATAAACTCTTATTAGAGAGCAAAGATCTAAGATGGACATTGAGGATTAGTATTGAATAATTTCCTAGAATTTTGGTATTGTAAAGATTTTGTGAGTTTTCTGAGAAATATATCCATGTCTAGATACGAGCGGGTAGAGGAAGATCTGGCACAGATGTACCTAGGGGTAAAACCTGAAAACACCGCTTTGAGCTAGACTTGAGCGGGAACTAGTGCACGACAATGGGCATTGCTGCACTCTTGGTTACGACACTCCCGGGGGATATGCTTAGGATAATTCTCATTTTACTAACAAAAAATTATGAAGTGTTTATGATTATATACTTCCTCAAAGAAAACATTTTTATTATTATGGATTATATCCATAAATAGTTCAATTTATGTTAAGTATTTTACATAAATGGTATTATGTATTTTGATTCATAAACTGATCTAGTTTATGACATTGTTTTGAAATGGCACCTAGTGGAAGGAATGAGAACTATATCAATGCACACACTACATGTAGGGATTTCCCTCCTACTCAAGATAATTATAGTGGAGCTGTTGATGCAACTGGTGCGGATCCGCTAATCACCATACTTGGACAACTCACTCAGGTTATGAATAAAAACCTTACCCATATGGAGCACCCTGATTTGCAGCGTGGAGGATCAATGTTAGACGGATTTATGAGGCAAAAACCACCAACATACAATGGGATTACAAATCCCATAGTAACAGAGCAATGGATAAGTATCCTAGAGAAAATA
The DNA here is from genome assembly GCA_963277665.1 of Viscum album. Lineage (NCBI taxonomy): Eukaryota > Viridiplantae > Streptophyta > Magnoliopsida > Santalales > Viscaceae > Viscum > Viscum album. The sequence goes on from OY728139.1 coordinate 287,299,517, forward strand.
TTTCAGGCTTTTGGGAGTAGTGAAAGGGATAAAGTTAGCATGGAAGTTTATCGCCTCACTGGAGATACTGATCAATGGTGGTAATTGATTCAAAACAGAAAGGAAGATGATGAAGTATAAAATATGGAATGGAGGGAGTTAAAAGATCTTTTATATGAAAAATAAATTTCTCGTGACCATCGAGCAGAGATGGAAAGGCAATTTCCGAGTCTCACGCAAAAGGAGGATGAGAATGTCATAAATAATGAGGCTAACATTACAAGGTTGGTAAGGTATGATGGAGATTATATATGTAACCCATTAAGTAAGATTGATCATTTCATTGATGGGTTAAAACCATTTCTTCTTCGAGGATTAGTCTCATAATCTTCTCATCGTACGAAGATATTGTCTCATGTGCTATCAAGATAGAAAAATAATTCTCTATGTCTTACGACATTAATGCAAATAAAGAGAAGAAGATATCTTATGATCAATATGGAAATAGAAATAAGGGGAAGAAGGGAAAAACTGAATATCCATGTTGTAGTAAATGTGGGAAGAAACACCCTGGTACTTGCTTGAAGGGAATGGATGTATGTTACAAGTGTGGTGAAAAAGGCCACCAATCTCCTGATTGAAAAGGGAAGAATGAAGCTAATGATGTTCAGTGCTTTAATTTTAGGGAGATGGGAAATTATGAAAATTAATTTCTTAAGAGTCAGGGGAACTTACCTCGGAAAAGTCCAAGGGATCAAGGCTATGATTATGCTATTACTACTACTGTGGTAGAAGATCTGAAAGACATGGTGGCAGGTAATTTAATGGTTTCCTGATGTTTAGAAAACGCTTTATTTGATTTTGGATCATCACATTGTTTCATATCTTCCCTGTTTTCTAAGAAAATTAGATATTTCCAATTTGAATTAACAAGAGAGCTGTCAGTTAAAACTCCTAAGGGAAGTATCATTGCAACAATGTTTTGTGAATCAGTCCCCATTAGAGCACATGAATGTTCATTATCTGCTGATCTCACCGTCATACCAATGATTGAGTTTGATATAATCCTTTGTATGGATTGGATTTTGGACCATGATGTGAATATTTATTGTAAGAAGAAGGAGGTTACAATTTTTTATGATGATGATAAAGAACACCTTATCTTTAGAGAAGAATCGTCACCACCTGATTCTTACCTAGATCCAACCCCAGTAGCTCTACTAAATTCAATTATTAGGGAGGAAGAAAATGAAATAACTATGGGTAATGAAAGGAATGTTCAAATAGAGGATGTTCCTATTGTGAGAGAATATGTTGATGTGTTTTCAGAAGATTTACCTAGACATCATCCAGAACGATAAATTGAGTTTTCCATTGATTTAATTTCTGGTTCAAGGCCTATATCGACGACCCCTTATAGATTGACCACTGTGGAATTAGATGAACTAAATAAACAGCTAGAAAAATTGAGTATTAAGGGATTTATTTTCACTAGTGTTTTTTTATGGGGAGCCCATGTCCTTTTTGTTAAGAAGAAGGATGTTTCTATGAGGTTATGTATCGACTACAGGGAGTTCAATGCTATAACAATAAAGAACAAGTATCTCCTACCACACATTGATGATTTATTTGACCAACTGCATGGATCTCAATAATTTACAAAGATTGAACTTTGATCTAGATACCATCAGTTGTGTGTGAAGAAGGAAGACATTCCGAAGAAAACATTCCAAACTGGGTACGGGTATTACGAGTTTACAGTAATGCCTTTTGGGTTGACTAATGCACCCTCTGTATTCATGGATCTAATGAATAGATTTTTCAAGGAATACCTCGATGATTTTGTAGTGGTATATGTTGATGATATCTTGGAATACTCCAAAAGCTACGAAGATCATGAAAAGCACTTGCACATTATCCTGAAGACTCTTAGAAGACATGAATTATATGGGATGTTTAGGAAGTGTGAATTCTGGTTTCATGAGATTTCCTTTCTTGGCCAAATTATCTCCAAAGATGGAATTTCTATTGATCCTTCTAAGACAAGATCAATCCAAGAATGGCCAGCACCAATGAAAATAACATAGGTATGCAGTTTTATTGTCTTAGCAGGTTATTATCGACGTTTCGTCCAGAATTTTGCCCGATTGGCTAACCCATTAATGAAGCTCACACGTAAAGGGGTTAAATTTGTTTGGATAAAAGAGTGTGAAGAATTTTTCGAAGAACTGAAGAAAAGATTAGAAAAATCTCTTATATTGACTCTACTATCAGGGAATGATGGGTTCATTATTTATAGTAATGCATCAAAGAAAGGACATGGTTGTGTCCTTATGCAGAATGATAGAGTTATATAATATGCATCTCGACAGCTAAAAATTCATGAGGAAAAAAATCATACTCATGATCTTGGCTTAGCTACTATAATCTTTGCTTTGAAAATACAAAGACACTATCTCTATGGTGAAAAATGTGAGATTTATACTGATCACAAGAGTATGAAGTATATTTTCTCAAAAAAAGAACTCAACATGAGGTAAAGGAGATGGCTTGAAATACTCAAGGATTATGATTTCACGATACACTACCACCCGGGGAAGGCAAATAAGGTGGAAAATGATTTGAGTAGAAAATATCATCTAGTTTTGAACAAGATGATAATTAAGAGGGATCCAATTTTCATGAATCTAGTAAAGTTGGGTATGGGAATAACCATGGAAGGTGAAACATCAATGATTTTTCAATTGGTTGCCAAATCATCTTTACTATAAAGGATAAAGGCTTCTCAAACTGATGATGAAGAGTTTCAAAAGAATATTAAAGATATGAATGATGGGAGATTGAATGAATTTTTGTATAAAGATGGAATTTTGAAATTTGGGAAGAGACTTTGTGTTCCCAATATACCTGATTTAAAAAGGGAATTGTTGGATGATGCTCATAGTTCCAATTTCTCTATACACCCTGGGAGAACCAAAATGTATAAAGATTTCATGGAACGTTTTTGGTGGGACAACATGAAGAGGGAGATTGCTGATTTTGTGTCAAGATGTATGGTTTGTCAACAAGTGAAATCTAGACGGAAACACCTTGGAGGAGTCATGAAACCTCTTCCAATAACTGAGGGGAAATGGGATAATATCACAATGGACTTTGTCATGGGACTACCAAAGACTCCTAAAAGGAACGATGCAATATGGGTCATTGTTGATCATCATACCAAATTAGCACATTTTCTTGCTATAACATAAGATCTACCACTTTATTGTCTAGAAAGTCTATATATTAATGATGTTCTGAGACTTCATGGAGTACCTCTATCGATTCTTTCTGATCGTGATCCCCATTTTACATTAAGATTCTAGAAGAATCTTCAAAAGACCTTTGATACTGAACTTCGTTTGAGCACTGCCAACCACCCTCAAACAGATGGAAAATCAGAACGGACTATTCAAACATTAAAAGACATGTTGATATCTTTCTCACATGACTTTCAGGATATTTGGGATCAATATTTACCTCTAGTAGAATTTTCATATAACAATAGCTTCCATTATAGTATTCGAATGGCACCATATGAAGAGTTATACGGAAAGAGATGTCGCACACCAAACTGTTGGGATGACGTTGGTGAAAGAAAACTTGTAGTCCCAGAACTAGTAAAGGAAATGATGAAAAAGGTAAAGGTAATTCAAAAGCACATCAAAGCAGCTTAAAATAGGCAGAAGATCTATGCTGATAACCAAAGGAAGGATTATGAATTTTATGTAGGATATCATGTTTTTATGAAGGTATCTCCATGGGAGGGAGTTATAAGTTTCAGTAAGAAAGGTAAACTGAGTCCTAGTTACATCATACCATTCAAAATTCTAGAACGAATTGCGGTTGTAGCTTACTATTTCGAAATTCCTCCAAATCTCCCCAAAGTTTACGATGTGTTCCATGTATCACTGTTGAGAAAATACATGCCGGACCCAAAGCATGTACTTACTTATGAGGAATTAGAACTAGAACCCAATCTGTCTTATTGCGAAGAGCCCGTCAGGAATATTGATACGAGAGAACAATTGCTGAGAAACCGGACGACTTTTCTGGTAAAAGTTATATGGAGGAACTATAAGATGGAAGACGCAACGTGGGAACCTGAGGAACTTATGATAAAGAACCACCTGAGTCTTTTCAGGGGGTAGTATTCTATAAATTTTGAGGACGAAATTATTTGAAGGATGAAAAAATGTAAAACCCCAAGCTTCCACGATACGCTTCCCTTTGAATAATACAATAGTGTGTGTTGTACGCAACTTCGAGTTCTAACACACGCCACAACCAATCAAACTAACTGTTATAAATAGTAATACCCCCCTTGTTGAAATTTTATAAATTTTATCTTTCAAAATGGACTTCATTTTTTGATTCTAAATATCAAAATTATATTAGGGTGAATTTTTGTTATTTTTCTGAAAACATTCAAATTTTGATGAATAGTGAAAAAACACTAAGTTATAGTTTAAAACCGAATTTTTCATTTAAATAATTATTTATTTTATTTAAATTTAATTAATTTCAAAATAGATATATAATACCTATATAAATTAAATGTAATTCATTGGAGTTAGTTTAGAATAATTTTAGATATATAAAAATTTTATTGAACTTTTCACCAACTTTTACCGGCCTCCTATGAGAATTTGGAAATTCACATAAACCATAATTTTACCTCTTATGTGAGTGAAATTTTGAAAATCCGAGAGACACGGTTAATATCACGGAGTAAAATGTGGTTCAATGAGATGAAAATAATTTTTGTAAATAGTAACATTTTACTTTTATTTACCACGGTTAAATTTAAATTATGTAATTAAGGGTAAGAATGATATTAATATTACCCTAAAAAATGTCCTAATTCTATTGGACTTGTGTATCTCGACCTAAAACAACCCTAGGAATAAAATATTATCATTTATGTCCACTTGTATTAGATTAGGACATTTATTATGATTTAATTCAAAGAAGAGTTAAAAGAGTTAAAATCAATGATTAATTACTAATTTTTTTTATTATAGGGTTATACATAAGATAAATTCAATTGTAAATATTAATTATAAAGATAAAAAACTTTACTACATAATGGTATTTTATTTATAATTTTTAGACATTATATAATTTAATTTATTTATGACACAATGGTGATACAGTAATTACCTAATTAGTGAAATATTAAAATAACTCATATTATTAATACACAAATAAATATAATTTGAGACCTTTAATGAATTCCACGAATTTTATAGCTTAATACGACATGTTAGTATTGATTTAGTTATTTTTTTTGAAGTAATCATGCTGTTATGATTTTCACAAAAATCAAATACCAAATAGTGTCAAAATTGACATAAAAGAGTTTTTAAAACAAATATTATATTATTAATTGATATTAAATTCCTAAAAATATATGGTTCTGCCAAAGGACTTATATCATGATATATGTATCCTTAATGGACCAGTTGGGGGTCTCATGGATGTATATAGTATGTTTATTAACTATATAATATAAAAATACAAAGTGACATGGTAATTGTCAAACTAATTAACTAATAGTTAAAACTAAAAGATAAGGTCAATATAGTAACCCAAACCTATCTAAAATCTATTGGTTGAAATTATTTCGACCCATACCCACTTTATAATTCGAATAATCCACTTTTGATCCTTTATACACCGAATATGAATTTATTAAAAATTAATACTTTAAGTTTTTCCAAAAGAGCCCCTCCTCCCCTTATAAAAGGACACCACTTCTAACCAAGTATTCACACCTTCAATGCCTTTTAGTTCGGCCACACCCTACCAAAATATTCTTTAACCTTCCCTAACTTCGACCTAGGGTCCTTATTTTGATCAGAAAGCCACCCTATGGAGTCTTTTTGATCAAATCAAAAGGAAGAACCCGATTAAGAGTTAATGTTTTCACCACCCTCTTTGAAGTTCCTTTCTTCTTCAACTAATTATTTCTTTTTTATTTCCATTCTAAAATACTAAATCTAGTATATTCTATATACTGTGATTTTATTATAAATATGGTACAACCATATTCAGTATTTTATCCATCCTTTGAATGACATGTCACCATACGTGCGTACGTACGACTTACTGTCTCCACGCCATGGTGTAATTGTTTTTCAAATCATTATTATTTAGATGGGTATAATAATGATGTGTTATTCATTTAAATAATAAATATATCATGACATTTATTGTATATATATGATATAATATCCAATTATATATTATTTTAATATCATAACAAAGATATTGTCACCTGTGCATACGTACGGACTACCGTCTCCATGAACGTGATGAGATTTATTCCCCACCATATCCATTGAAGCATAAATGTTAGTAGATGATTAGAAATAATTTTTAAGCAGTTGATATCATTTTGGATATGAATAATATAAAACATATCCATAATAAAAATTTCTTATATAACAAAAAATATAAAAGAAAATGAGTAAGTTAACACCCGAAATGATGATAATACTAATATATTATTAACAAATCCATGTTAAAAGATCATATATGATATCATATTAATGTATATGATTCTTGTATAATTTAATAACAATTATTTCTCCATTATATAGGATTTTAACCTACCCTTAACCAAGTAAAAGTACAAGGTAAGGGTTTATTTTACAATCTCTTCATTATTCGATGTTGTTTATATGTAATTATCTATTAGGACCTCTTTATCGTCCACATCCAAGTTTCTTAAAATAGTATTTCAAATAATTAATAATATTTTAAAGACCATGGATTAAAGTAATTTATACCATTTTTTACTTTTTATAATATTTTTATAAAGGAATTTTTCTGTCATTTTTGAAACAAGGTCCTTTTAACCTTTTTGACAGAATTAAGGTAGGAATGTTTATTTTAACTTATACGGCGGGTGCGACTGTTACCCGCCATTCTAAAATTTTTGAAGCTTCCCTTACAAGATTATAAGAATATTTTCAAAGTAAATATTTTCTTTTATAATTATGTTACTTTTAAATGATTTCAAAAAAGATATATTTCTCTCAAATAGTTTTGATTTCATCTATGTCAACATCCATTGATGGATTTTATGCTTATTTTAAGTTTTTTGTTATGATAAAAAACATCCATATTTTATTGATGTTTTGGTGATATGTTTGATTGTGGATGTGTTATTTTTATACCATTCATGGTTTATGGAGAATGTATTGACATTTTTTATGCTTGTTTTAATAATAATGTTTATGTTATGTTTAAACCTGTTCATATGAGGAATACATTGGACTTAATATGTGACGGGTGGAGCCTGCTATAGATCCTCGATTCATCGGTAGGTCTCATGAGACAAACTAGTGTCTTGGCACAAGTCCTTGACAAAATATTATTTGTATTCTTGGAACGAGGCCTTGACTATGTGGTTATGATAGTCTGATATTATGCATTCCATCATTATGAAAGTGGTTATTGATATTTCATGTGGTTATTCGATTAGTAGAATATCTATGTGAATAAGTAAATGTAATTATTTCATTTTATCTTTTCCATATTATGATTAGTTTCAAGTTTAAAAGGCTTTTGTTTTAGTTATATGTTGTCTTAACTGTTTATGCTTATTTATTATTGTTTCCGCTATATTTTTATCCTTACTGAGCATCTGAGATCACCCCTTTAAAACTTTTATTTTTCCCAAAATGTGAAGAAGTAATTTATTAATGAAATGTTAGGATTGTATGAGGGGATATGAAGAAAATATTTTGTTGTATTAGTTTTAACTTTATGATTTAATGTAAACTTTATGAATGTATCTAGTGATTCCAAGGATACTAAACTAATCAGCCATTCGAGACTTGATCTTTTGTGATCATGCTAATGTTATGTAATAATGCACAGAATCTAGGTAACTTGGGTCGGGGCGTTACATGTATGGCCCCAATCAATTAGTATTTGTGAATAATGGTGAATATCCTTGATAGAAAAATTGTTATGCTATTCACTACATGATGATTTTGGCATGGAAATAATAGTGCAATTTTGGAAGCAAAATGGCATCATGTTGAAATTCATAAAATTGGTTGATGAGATAGAAAGGGTTCTCTCATAATTCATACATGAAAAGAGTATTAAATGGGAAATATATGGACATTAACTAACATATATAATTTTATATATATGGCGTAACTTAATAAGTATTCTTTAAGTTAGAGGAGAAATAAAAAGAACACTTACGAAATTTCAACATGGTACTTGGTGTACATAAAGGATAATAGGAGGGATAAATGAGAGTTTAAGTGAATATAATCATTTATAAATATAATGGAATGTACTGGATACATTTAATAACATATCTCAACATAGGGAAAAATTAAATTAAATGATGTACATGAATGAAATTATTGATATAAGGTGAGGGTGGAAGACCCCTTACAGAATTTCGTTATAGAAACAAATTTTCATAAAGGATCATAGAGGGGTTGATGATAGTGAAAAAAATATATCATAATATATACATAAATTGGATAGTATGGGGGTCATAGAACATCATTACCCAACATATTAATATGGTACATAAGAATCATGATGTAAAAGAGTACCATGAATGGAAATGAGAAGAGTGCAATCCCTTACTGAATTTTGGCATAGTAACGGCTTAGGTAGGGGTCCAAATGGGAGATTATAAATGATACCTCTTTGAAAAAAATAAAATTTATAGTACATAATTTATTATAAATGGATGAAAATATAATTAATTGAAATTATGAAGACTAATTTCAATGAAGGTACATGAAATGTAATGAAGAGAGGAATGATATGATCCCTTACAAGGATTAGGCATGGTAACATGAGTACATAAGGATTAATAAGAGGGATAAATACAATTGAAAGAGGATATTATTATTTATACATCAAGTGGGATTTATTTATGATATTTTATAACATATCCCAAAATATTAATAAAAGAAATTGAAAGACCTAACATGGAAAGAATTCTTGATAAAAGAATAGGGTGTAAGATCTGTTACTTGGATGTGTGTGATCCCAATGGTTTGGGAGATGATTCCTATGAGCTTGTTGTGACTTGGGAGGAATATAGGGAGAATGGCGACAGAGGTGTGTTGAGCACTTAATTTTTTGAGTGAAGAGTTGTGGGAGATTGGATGAGTTTATATAGAAAAGGTGGGGGAATTGTTCATCATTTTGGTTTTGGACCATACACAATACAATATTCAAAACTAAAAACCATACAATGATTATTACCATGGTTTAAAAAATGTGGAGTGGTATACATTATTTTAAAAGTCTATGGGCCAAAGATATTACAATATTTAACCTTTTTATGTGGATTTGAGTCACACTTTCAAGTAAATGAATTTAATATTGTAATATCTTTTGCCCATTGTTGGATGATGCTCATTGTTCCAATTTTTCTATACACCCTGGGAGCACCAAAATGTATAGAGATTTGAAGGAAGATTTTTGGTGGGACATCATGAAGAGGGAGATTGCTGATTTTGTGTCATGATGTATGGTTTTTCAACAAGTGAAAGCTGGAAGGCAACAGCCTGGAGGAGTCATGCAACCTCTTCCCATACCGGAGTGGAAATGTGACAATATTACGATGGACTTTGTCATGGGACTAACAAAGACACATAGAAGGAATGCTGCAATATGGGTTATTTTTTATCATCTTACCAAGTCAGCACATTTTCTTAATATAAGAGAAGATCTTCCCCTGGAAGTTCTACCAAGACTATATATTAATGAAGTTGTGAAACTTTATGGAGTACCTCTATCGATTGTTTCTGATCGTGATCCCCGTTTTACTTCAAGATTCTAGAAAAGTCTTCAGAAATCCCTGGATACTAAACTTCATTTGAGCACTGCTTACCACCCTCAGACAGACGGCCAATCACAACGGACTATTCAAACCTTAGAAGACATGTTCAGATCTTCCTCACTTGACTTTCAGGGTATGTGGGATCAATATTTACCTCTGGTAGAAGTTTCCTATAACAATAGCTTCCATTCGAGTATTCAGATGGCACCTAATGAAGCGTTATACGGAAAGAGATGTTGCACACAAACCTGTTGGGATGACATTGGTGAAAGAAAACTTGTAGGTCCAGAAATGGTGGAGGAAACGATGAAAAAGGTGAAGGTAATCCAAAATCACATCAAAATAGCTCAAAGTAGGCAGAAGTGCTATGCCGATAATCGAAGGAAGGATTTGGAATTTCAAGTTGGTGATCATGTGTTCCTGAAGGTATCTCCATGGAAGGGAGTCATATGTTTTGGTAAGAAAGGTAAATTGAGTCCTAGTTACATCATACCTTTCGAAATTCTACAACGAATTGGGGATGTAGCTTACCGATTGGCAATGCCACCAAGTCTCTCCAAAGTTCATGATGTCTTCCACTTATCTCTTTTGAGGAAATACATTCCTGACCCAACGCATGTACTCACCTATGAGGAGTTAGAACTGGAACCCGATATGTCTTATTGTGAATAGCCCATCAGGATTCTTGATACGAGAAAACAATTACTGAGAAACTGGAAGACTCGTCTGGTAAAAGTTTAGTGGAGAAACTATAAGATGGAAGAGGCAACGTGGGAACCCGAGGAACTTATGATGAAAAACCACCCAAGTCTTTTCATGTGATAAGTATTCTAGAAATTTTGAGGATGAAATTATTTGAAGGAGGGGATAATGTAACAACTCAAGCTTCCACGGTACGCTTCTCTTTGAATAATGTGATTGCGTGTGTTGTACGCAACACCGAGTTCTAACACACCATAACCAATCAAACTAGCTGTTATAAATAGTAATACCTAATTTTTGAAATTATATATATTTTATTTTTTAAAATGGACATAATTTTTGGATTCGGAATATAGAATTTACCCAAAGGTGAAATTTTGGCACTTTTCGGATAACTTTAATATTTTGATGAATAGTGAAAATTACTAAATTTTAATTAAAAACAACTTTTTTAATCAAAATAATTAATAGTGATGAACTATGAATTTGAGAGATTTTAATGTATAAATATAATATATTTTTACCATTTAATAAAATTTTGGTCATTGGACATAATTTTACAATTAAACCAGACATAAACTAGTGTAAATCTTTTGATAGTTATTATCTCTTAAAAACACGCTTATTTGTTTTAACAACGGGAACTAATTTTAAATTAATTTCTGCCGCATAATTGTTTTTAATTTGGAAAAATGGGTTCCATATTTGGAATCAGGATGTTCAAATTATTCAAATAGGTAACTTTTATTTTTAGACATTTTGAATAATTACTGCGATAAATATTTTATTTACCATGGTTAAGGGTAAATCCGGTAAATAAGGGTTAACAAATAATATTATAATAATTCCAAATTACCCTAAAACGTGTCCTAGCCTTATTGGTTGATACATGTTCGACCATAGGCATCTTTGGGTCTATTTTTGGACTCCATGAAGCCACTTGTAGGTGATAGGGACACTTAATTTTAATTAAGTTAAAATAAGTACAAAAATGACAAAAGCATATATCTTATAGAAAAACATTTTTTACATAGGGTTATATATGTTGGATTTTCGACTACAAATATTATTTAGAAAGATAAAACGATTTCCTACATAATTATATTTTATTTATAGTTTTTAGACTTTAAATAATTTAATTTATTTATGACACAATGATGATGTAGTAATTACCATAATAGTAAAAAATTAAAATAATTGATATTATAAATACACAAATAAATATAATATGAGCCTTTTTATGAATTAAACTAATTTTATAAGTTAATATGTCATTTTAGGAATTATTTAATTAACTTCGGTGGAAGTAATCATTCTGTTATGAGTTTCACAAAAATCAACTATTGAATACTGTCAAAATTGACATAAAAGAGTTTTTAAAAACAATATTATATTATTAATTGATATTAAATTCCTAAAAATCTAAGGTTCGTCCAAGAGACTTATATCATGATATTTCTATCAGTAGTGGACCACTTGGGGTTCTTTTGGATGTATATGGTAAGTTTATTAACCATATAATAGAAAAATACAAAGAGACATTGTAAAAGTGAAACTAATTAACTTAGAGTTAATACTTAAAGATAAGGTTAATATAGTAACCCAAACCTGTCTAAATTATATTGGTTGAATATATTTAGACCTATCCCAACCTTAACCTTTGAATAATAAACTTTGGAGCCATTAGAAACCGAATTTTAATTTATTATAAATTAATATTTCTAGCTTTTCCAAAGGTGCCCCTCACCTCTCTTATAAAAGGGCACTCCTCCTTCTCATTTCTTCACACCTTCAAAGCCTTTTGGATCAGCCAAACTCTTCCCAAATACTCTCCCAACTTCTCTCAATACAACTGAGAGGCCTTAGTTAGATCATAAATCCAACCTATGGAGCCCATTTGATCAAATCAAAAGGAAGAACCCAAAGAAGAGGTAATGATTTCACCACCCTTTTCCAAGTTCCTTTCTTCTTCCACTTCTTCTTTCTTTTTTATTACCATTATAATATAATAACTCCAGTATCATATATATATTTCGATGTTATTATAAATATGGTACAACCATATTCATTATTCTATCCACCCTTTGAATAACATGTCACCATATGTGTGTACGTACGACTTATCGTCTCCACGTCGTGGTGAAATTGTTATTCAATATATTATTACTTGGATGGGTATAATAATGATGTGTAACTCATGTAAATAATAAATATAACATGATAATGATTCTGTATATATGATATACTATCAAATTATATATTATTTTAATATCAAAATAATGATATTGTCGCTCGTGTGTGTGTACGGACTACCGTCTCCACGAACGCGATGAGATTCATTATCCTTCTTATCCATTCAAGTATAATTATCATTAGCTGATTTAAAAATGATGTTTAAGGAATTGATATCATTCTAGATATGAATAATATACAACCTATCCATTACAAACATGGCTTACGTAACAAAATATATAAAATAAAATGAGTAAGTTAACACCCGAAAGAACGATAATACTATGATATTATTAACAAAGCAATGTTAAAAGAACATATATGATATAATTTGAATGAATATGATTCTTGTATAATTTAATAACAATTATTTCACTATTATACAGGAGGTTAACCTACCCCAACCAAGGAAAAGTAAAAGGTAAGGGTTATTTCACAATCTCTTCATTATGCAAGGTTGTTTATACGTAATAATCTACTGGGATCTCTTTATCATCCACATCCATGTTTCATACAAATGTATTTCAAAACATTTGTACTATTTAAAAGAATATGGGTTAAAGTCATGTATACCCTTGTTTGACTTTTTATAAGAATTTTATAATGTAATCATTCCGTCGTTTTCCAAACAAGGTGCTTTTAACCTTTTTGACAGAATTTAGGTAAGAATGTTTTTTTTAACTTATACGGTGGGTGTGGATAATTTCGGCTGTTATAAAATCATCGAAGCCTCCCTTACATGCTTATAAGAATACTTTCAAAGAAATTGTTTCATTTTATATGAATCTTAAATTATTTCAAAATAAAAAGAGATATTTCTCTAAAAAGAGTTTTGATATCATATATGACAACATCCTTTGATGGATTTTGAGCTTATTTGTAGATGATTTATTATGAAACAAAACTTCCATAGTGTATTGAAGGTTTTGTGATATGTTTGACTATGGATATGTTATTTTAATGGTTTATGGATGAATTATTTACATTTCGTATGCTAGTTTTAATACGAATGTTTATGTTATGTTTAAACCTTTTCATATGTAAATGCATTGGACTTAATATGTGATGGGTGGAGCCCGCTATAGCTCCTCGATGCATCGGTAGGTCTCATGAGACAAACTAGTGACTTGGCACAAGGCCTTGGCAAAATATTATTTCTAGTCTTGGCACAAGGCCTTGGATATGTGGTTATGATAGTCTGGAATTATGCATTCCGTCATTATGAATGTGGTTATTGATATTGCATGTGATTATTCGATTAGTAGAATATCCATGTTAATAAGTAAATGGCATTATTTAATTTTACTTTTGCCATACCATGTTGAAGTTCAAGTTTAAAATTCTTTTGTTTTAGTTATAAATTTCCTTAAATGTTTATGCTTATTTTTGAATGATTCCGCTTTATTTTTATCCTTACTGGGCATTTGAGCTCACCCCTTTTCTATGTTTTTTTTTCAGGATCTGAAGAAGTAAGTTATGAATGATCTGTAGGGATAGTATATGGGGATATGAGTGTGGAATATGGAGACTATGTTGTTGTAGTTGTTTTTTACTTTATGATTTAATGTAAAACATTATGAATATATCTAGTGTTTCCAAGGCTACTAAACCAATCGGTCTTTCGAGATTTGATCTTTCTTTTGATCATGCCAATGTTATGTAATAATGCACAGAATCTGAGTAACTGGGGTCGGGGCGTTACATTGCTAAACCATAAGTCAATAGAAATGTAAAGAAACCCCTCACATACATCTTTGTAACAACCCCAAATCTGGATCCACTCAACTGGTTCCTCGTACCCGGTTCGCCACATGACCGCAAGCACATTTACCCAAATGTCAGAGGCTGTCGACTACTAGCGAGGGCCTTGGTGGGTCATTGGGGAAACTATTCCCTTATTTAGTAATGTATACAAGGACAAGGAAATAAGAGTCAAAAGTAGAAGCAGTAAACAATGTAGAATAACTGAAACTAAACAGTAGAAGCAAATAATATATAGTAATGATGATACTAATGTAGTAGGTACAAATATCTTAGGAAATAATAAAACACAACAATGTGTTGAAATACGACTAAGAATCTAAGTACTAAAATTATTCAACAACTCCAGCAACAGCGCAAGCCTAAGCTCGGTTCTATGCTCTCCATCTCCAAACATCAATCATGTACCAGAAGTAGAAGGGTCACAATCCCTATCCACACCTGCAACCATATAACCCGTTGGAGCCGAAACGCAGAACCCAAATAGGGTGTGACACTAATCCCAGTCGGCAACCACCACAAGATCTGTTCCCTAATGTCAGTGAGCAATATAAAAAAAGTAATGGAAATAAATTCATCAGAGAAATAGAAGTACAATAAAGTAAACAATCCTACAAATATCTATTCACATTTATTTATTAATTTAATTCAATGATTTAATTATCGACCAAGGAATCAAGAAAAAAACTCTATATTCTCAAGGGATAGCACGTAACACAACAGGTATCTCAGCATAATACCAAAACAACAAGCATTACAAAACCCAAACTTGTTCTTTGGCTTGGTGGACTCGTCACAAACAACCAAAAAATATTCACACTAACTCTCTGGGTGTCTCATACGGGCAGACCCCTCTAGTCAAGTAATCATACAAAGGAACATAAACTCTGGGAAGTTCTCACCATCAATTCACATGTGGTCATGCAATGATATCTATAGACTCTCTTAGGTAGAACTTAAGTCTAATTCCCCCCGGTAGTCTCCATATATAACTAAGGAAACTCTGAGGAAGCACAAAGTCCAACTCCCGTAGGTACAGCAAATGATACTAATTTATAACAGAATCTATAGGGAATCCCTTAATCATAAATTCCCTATTTAGTCTACCACACCAGGTTCACACAGCCCTGAGAAGTCCAATTGTGCGTAATCGACCATCAACAGCCCTAACTATGTTCTAAAAACTACTTGGTTAGTATCTAAAATGCTTCAAAAGCATATAAATAGTAGGCAACACATGCAATCAACTATATCAAGGCAGGCAATCAATGCAACATGGTCTGCCTCACAGGAAACCTATGCCAAACAGTGATAAGCATCCAAAATAAGGGAAACACCCTTGGGGTGATCCTAAAATATGCAAACAATCATATATTATTATGAATTAACCTTAAGCTAACAAGAATTATAGAGAAATTAAACAACAGGATCGAAATCCCTAACCCAGGATTCCCGAAATAGGGAATCTTACACTTTTGCACAAAAACTCAAAGATATTAAACGTAAGGCAACAAACCACCTACCATGATCATAGGAGATCAATATACTTGAACCATGGCTCGTGAATCGGTCTAGAATGGAGTAGATCTGAGAAAATTTCTTAAAGGTTCAACCTAACATTGCTCTTATAAGAGAAATAATCAGGAAATGTGGCCAAAGATGAACCAAGAACTCACCGCTGCGATCCTATTGAAACTGACATCGTTCGATTCAAATAACTAGTGACTGATCCGAGGTTCGAAGAAGATCTACGGCCATACCCTCTCTCTCGATCGAAGAAGCTGGAAAATAAGACATTTTTGGGGTTAATATGGGACCCAGATCTGTTTAATGAAAAAACAGGAAAGTACACGGCGTGTACATTTGGAGTACACGGCATGTACTAGGCTTTTCCGTACTCTGCATTAATCGGACTCCACATCACCCCTACATGGACGTGTGTGTGGCCCTGACATGGCCAGCACACATCCTCGAGCGACATCAAAGTACATGACATGTACTTATAAAGTACACGAAATGTACTTCAGAAATTTCCATAAACTCTTCTTTTATCAAAAACTCCAGAAAAAGGAAAAACATACCTGAAACGAAGGTCCGGCTTATTACAGGGACTCAATGATCATTGAAAACCTGAAAGATATACAAAATAATTGGAAAACATTATGACATACACTAATTTTATGTAGTGGTTACACGTAATTCATTCACCGTTATCTATATTAGAATTGGAAATTTTGTGCTCCCTTTATCAATGAGATTGTTGATGCTCATCATGATTCTAAGCCATTACAATAGGTCATTTTCTTGTATAATGGTTGATTACTCCATATTTATGAAATTGAACTATGTATGATGCTATAGATAGAACTTTGTTTCCATCCATCACATTATCCATTACTTCATTGAAATTGGATTCTTTGTTCTATTCATTTGTACAGATAAATCAAATCATAGTTCCTTTGGGACATTTCCCTTGGTGACTCTTTCCACACTTGTTTCACAAAGTAAATTGGTTCTTCATTCCCTTATCACCTTTATCAGATGGACCCTCTTGTGATGTTATCTTTCTCTTCCATGATTACCATGGGAATTTAAAAAAGTACCAATTGTTAATTCTGAATTTCTATAGCTGGTTTAGAATAACCATGTTATGTCCTACTTGATATCCCATTTGACTGTGATTCTAATCAGTACATTCATCATTTTTCCTTTCAAATAATTTTTTAGACCAATTTCTCATTTTATAGGCCATTGGATTGAATAAAATTAAAATTAGTTATTAGTATCTTAAATAGTGTAACCCATAAAGTGGAATCCCTTGATAAAAACAGATAACATAAAATTATATTTATCTCATTGACACATTTATTTTTTACACATCGATCTATGTTATCCATGATGTAATTCCAAACATATATTCTTATGGTATTTTTTCTCTTTCTCCCTTGATAATTGTTCATATTAAGAATATGAATTTACTGAAGAATATTCATTGGGTGTGTCGAACCAAGAGTGTAGCAAGGCCTATTTTCGTGCACCAGTTACAGTTCGAGTCTAGCTCAAAGTAGTGTTTTTGGGTTTTACCTCTGGATACATCTAAACTATATCCACCTATACTTGTTTGTATCTAGATAGGGAAGTATTTTCTTGATAAATGACTTAAACTGTACTCACCAAAATTTAGGTATTCTTTTCATATACTTCATCTTAACCATAATTCTTTCACAAGGGTTTTCTAATCCTAATACCAGAATAATCTAAACCTATACTATGATACCAACTATAATAACTTGGGTCTTTATTACACACATAAACATGATTTATTACATAATCATGTAATTAACACAAACCATAAGATCAAGAGATCTAGTGTCTTTGGGGAATAAGAACATTACATAACTACATAAAATTTAAAATATTGTATCTTTATTAAAAACATCTTTTACATTACAACAAAATTCATTCATACATTTCATTTCATTGGATTACCTGAGGATATACATAAGAGAAGGGTGATCTATAAAGCCTAGTAAGGGAGTAAACAAGGCATAATGTGAAGAATACAATAAAAGTTAGGCAGTAGGAATATCATTTGAAAAAAAGAGAATCATTAACATAAATCCATGATGCAGCATGATTATCATAATGATGAAATGTTGCAATAAACTATAAGATGATATTTTCATGAGCCATGGATCATCGCACGTTGATTAGCATGAGTAAACCCTCATTTCACATGAATTTTCATGATTCAACCATCATTTAACATAAATTAGAATGAGTAAACCCTCATTTCACATGGCGTATCATGATACTAAACATTAACCAATGCATTGAAGAACTATTCAGGTGAACACTTCATGACCATTCACTACTGGAAAACTATCCTATACCAATGGTATGGAACCGTTGGTATAAGACTCCAAACCATTGGTATAGCCTATACCAATGGTTTAGAGAACCGTAGGCAAGTAAGTAGTTGGGATAGGTCTGTACCAATTATTTTTTAAACACCGTTGGTGTAAACCTATACCAACAGTTTTGAAATCCATTGGTATAAGTAATATGAAAATCTCTACCAACGGTTCTATAAAATCGTTGGTATGTGTACTTTAAAAAATAATTCGGTGGGATTTGATCCCAGGACCTCTAGTTTATCATTCAATGACCTAACCACTAACCTAACATGACTTTTGTGATCATAATTTGGAGCAACATAGGTATGTGGGGGACCTTTCCCAACTGTTTGGCCAAACCATTAGGATAGGTACCCACCCCTTCCCAACGGTTTTTCCAAACTGTTGGGAAGGTGGCCACAAAGTGGACTTTTCCCAACGGTTTTTCCAAACTGTTAGGAAGGCAATTACATTTCCCAACGTTTTGGCCAAACCATCGGGAAAATGGACCTATACCAACAGTTATTACAAACCGTTGGTATAGAAGCACTGGGAAAGGTCATATTTCCAGTAGCGATTTCAATCTCACGCTTATGTGTGCCACATAGATCATATAACATGGATTCATTCAACAACATGATTTATTATATTCTAAAGGAATTTGGATTACATATATTTAATTCCCCAATCAATGAGTATATGGGAATAAATGTTAATATGAATGATAGAGAAATGGGTAAGGTTTTCACTGCCTGATGATTTTTCCATGTAAATCATCGTGCAATTTTGGAAGAATAATTGTGTCATATTAAAATTATTAAACCAGGATGATTAGATAGGAAGAGGTATATCATCATTTAGACATGAAATGTAATGTAAAAGAGACATAAAAGGATGTTCCCTGACATAAGTAATTGAATTTATAAGGCGTATCAAAATAAAGAGTCTGGATGAGTATGAAAAACAGAAAAAACCCTTACGAAATTTCCGCAAGGTAACTATTGTACATAAAGGATCATGGGAGGGACAAATGAGAGTGTAATGGGATCTCATAATTTATACATATATTGGAATTTAAGTGAGACATTTAATGAAATATACCAAAATATGAAAAAAGAAATTAAAATGCGTAACATTAATGAAATTCTTCATAGAAGAAGAGAGTGGATGACCCCTTATGGAATTTCGGCATAGTAACAGGTGTGATTAAATGATAATAGGGGGAATTTATGAGAGTTAAAGGAAGATATAATCATCTATTCATCAAATGGATTGTGTGGGGGATGTGGAAGTTCCTAACCCGACATATAAAATTTGAACTTAATAATCATAATGTAAAAGAGTAGCTTGAATGGAAATGAGAAGAGTAAAATCTCTTATAGAATTTCATCATAGAATTGGCATAGGTGTGATTCCAAATTGTGGAATCTAAATGATACCTCATTGAAATAACATGATACGGAATGTAGTAAATTTACTTTAAAAGGATGAAAAATTAATTAATTGAAATTAAAGAGACTAATTTCAAATAGGGTTCCTTAATTGAAAGGAATAGAGGAAGGAGAGGATCCTTTACCAAAATCATGCATAGTAACAGGAGTGCATAACTGTTCATAAGAGGGATAAATTATATTTAAAGTGTATATCATGATTTATAAATCAAAAGGCAATTAATGAATATATTTAATAAATAAATATAAAATAAATTTAATGACATAACATGAAAAATTGATTGATAAAAGTGGATGGAGAAATATTCTTTAACTAGATGTGTGTGATCACAAATGCTTGGGACTGGCTTCTTAGGACCTTGGGGGCGCCTTGGTAGTACTTTAGTGATTTTAGGGAAAAGTTTTGTTGACCTTCAAAGGGTTTGAGTGAATTTTAATGATGGATTGGTTGGATATATATATGAATGATGGGGGAATGCATTATTATTTTTTGGACACTTCACAATAAAGTATTCAAAACCACGAACCATCCCATGATTTATGCCCAAAGTTTATAGCTAAGAGTAGTGGGATAAAATATTTTAAATGTATAAGGGCCTATGATATTAAAATATTTCACTTTATTATGTAGAGGTGAGTCATACATTTAAAGAAATAAATATTATATGATAAAATATTTTCTAAATATTGGAGGGTCCCATAAGTTATTATAAAATATATCAACCAAATCTAAAAACATATTATTTTAATGGTAAGACATATATTTTCTGACGATACCATTTTATAGCATTTATGACTTAAATATTAGTTCATTATAGAATCATAAAACACAATATATAAATATATATATTGTTTAATTTTTACTAAAAAATTCGACTGTCATCGAAAATTTAGAAAAATTCCAAATTGGATAAATTTGACATCCTGATTCCAAAAAAATATATTCATTTTATCTAAATAATTTCCTAAATGTTTAAATGTCCACTTTTAAAACAAAAAACCAATAATTATTGTAAAATTATAGGTTTTGACAAAAAACTCTTTTCAAACATTAATAAAAATTAATTTTTACTTCATAAAAATTATATGATCATTTATATTTGGTAAAATTAATTAAATAAAAACATTTGTAAAAAATATTATTTATTTAAATAATTCATGATTTTATCAAAATATATTTCTTAATTTAATTTGAATATTATCCAAAAATACTATTTATTATTTAAAAATTATTTTCAATGTACCAATTATAAAATGAAAGTATATTGATTATTCTATACAAAAAATGCACATAATCATATTGATAAGATCTTATTAAATATACCAATATTAAAAAGTATACTCCCTATGAGTAAGGTGTCTGATGGTGAGACATTCTTGGGGCTGTTCAGTGAACATGGTCTGGTTCATGATGTCAATAAGCTCAAAATTCTAACATAAACAGTTCCACTCATGCTTATGTTGTTGGATCTCGACTTGGCCTTGGTCAAGGGAAAATCCTAGAAATGCAATCTGCCTCAAAATACCCAATAAACGGGCTTCAAATGGAATGATCCTACAGGTTGAAGCCATCACTCCCTTTACCTTTGTCAAAATGATTTGTTAAAAACCAGTATTTATACTAGTCTTGTGATCATTATTCAATAGATATATTATCCAAAGTAATGATACCTAAAGGTCATTTAGACCAATTATTAAGAAAAAAGAGTGCATGTAATTTCAATGTTTATAATACATTAAAAGATAGGGAATTTTATTAATAAATGATCGGTTCGTTATAGTATTGTCTATCATTGATATAATTTAATCGAAGGTTAAATAGCTACTATCTTGTAGAATGGAAATATAGATCCTCCCAAATAATTCATTTCCCTACATCCTCATGTACAGAGATCCCCACCCCCCAATTGACAGTCTCATCACTACCAACCATTAGGTCTTTAACATTGACATCGATTTTGATGAAAATACCTCAAAAGATCATCCTATTATTCAATAAAAATTTTCCTCTACCAACAAGAACTGTTAATACCACATCATCATGTGATCCATACTTTGTGAACACCACTCCAAATTGAACATTGAACGAAAGTGGTGAGGGTCAATAACCAAATAAATTCCTTATACAAAACATCTGGAACCTCATCCCCATGTGATCATGGTTCTCAACCTGATGGGAAACACCATATTATATCACACGATCATTTCCCATATCCTAATGAACTTATCACTTTAATTGATGACTCTATCACCCAATCAGTGATAAAAATCACTAAGAATTTATATCAGGCCTCAATTATCATAAATATCACATCACTTGAAATCTGATAACCAATGATATCACAATCCTTGGGGTAATCTCATATTGTTCCCATGGAACTCTTAAATTCTATATAAATAAATTAAATAATGAAAACAAAAGAAAAATTTTCCTTAAACAAATATTTACATGGCCTTAATCCTTTTACTAAGACAAAAAAAATTAAGACCTACTAGATCATGGTCATAGGTTCCCCCATGGGATCAAATAATTAATTAATGGTAATCAATAAATTATCACTATCTCTCTCTGAATACCAAATGGAATTCTCAAAGATACACCTATGAAAAAAACACCAAAATAACAATGAAATATGATCACCATCAACTTCATGTTGGTAGAAACAAACAAATTAGAACATAGACTCTAGCTGAAGATGATCTGGAAGAAATCATTGTTTTTATGAACACTGTGAAAAAGGGGTAAAAGAGATCAAATATATTTATCCCTCTATATAGAGATTAAAAATATTAAATGGACCAATACGATTGAATATCTTACTGACGTTTCTTCCACCCACCTAAAAGTTTAGGAAATCTGGTCTGGATGAGAGTTGTCGCCCAACCCCTATAAGAGGATGGGTAATGGAGCTCCCCTAGGTTGTAAATGCGGTGGAGAAGAATAAAATTATGTTTAAAGAATAAAATGGGTAAATGGAATGTTATAAATTTCGCACTATTAATGGGTAGTAAGATTAGATCACATTGTTTTGTAAATTGTGCTCAAACCCTTTAATTCTGAGTCCCTATGCTTGAGAGTCATACAGTTTATCAAACTGTGTAGAAAATCAACATAATACCTCTATAAACAATTGTTGACATGATTGCTGGGAAGTGATCCCCCACTTATACATTTTTTCAATACATTTCCATTGGAACTATAGGGTGTCATGGATACTCATTGGAGGTGACACCTTATATACAACCAGTTCAACTCATTCTTCACACCCCAGAAACATGGGTTTTCATCCTCCGACGAACCCAAAACCCAACAGAAACACAAATTCAGTTTCCCAATTTTATGACTCATCTAAAAAATGGTTTTGGGTCAATTATGATCTCAGAATTATGTTCCATTAAGAGAAATAGTTTTTCTCTATCCAAAAAACACTGAAAATGTAAAATGGATGAAGAATTTGACCCACCACTAAATGACCCAAGATGTTACAAATATTAACACCTTTCATGTAGGGAATTTTTTCTTATCCTACTTATTTATATGCAATAATAAATTTACATTGGTTTATCTTGTTAGATTTAAATGTAATTATCCTAATAATTTATGATTCCTATTAATAATGAATTTTTTATAGCGATCACATGTTGATTTTTTATAACATTATCACCAGTCACCTTTTCTATAGAATGATTGATATACATTATATTATTAATTTATTTTCTTTTGATATTTATTATAATTGTATTCTTAAGGGAAATTTATAAATAATGTAAATCCAAAATTAATTTTTTAATTTTCTTGAGAATTAAAGAGGATTCATTATTTAATTTAGGACTTCTTTTGATTTGATAATGACCAAATTGATGCATTGTGCATGCTTAATAGTAAATTATATTACATGTGATTAGTTGAATTTATAATGAATTTGAATAATTAAAGTTATTGTGGATGATTTTTATTTAAAATTTCATGTTATTGATAATTATAATTCTCTATGTTTGTATAAAATCATTTTTATACCGGGAGCTTGATTCACTTTTGAATGGTTGTTATTGAATGATGACTAATATTTTTTTTACATGGAACGTATGATTAAAGAATATGTTAATTCAAGATGGAATAAAAAATGTGTGGTTGATAAATATAATTTCAACAAAATGAGATTCAAATTTTCTTGTGTAGGTCCAGTGTCTTGAGAATGATTCCATGTGATCTTGTTTTTCTGTTAAGCTCGGATGCCTCATTTTAGTGTATAGATTTCCCTATTGAATTTTATTTATTTTTTCCAACTTTTTTTTAATGTTATTCAATTTTGAACATCTTTTTGTGATATTATTTGGGTTGGTGAGGCCTAGATGATGTTGATAGAGGGATGTCTGGACCTTGAATGAATCATTTAATATGTGGGTGGGGAGTCCCAAAGAATGTGGAATTAGATGACTATTATGTTGGATAGATTCATTGGGATAAAAATTTGGGTGTTATGGATGGAACTGAAGATGATATAATTGGTTTAATCTGGGCATTCCATTTTTACGATGTAGAGATTTAGTATTATTTCATATAAATTGGCATAATGGTCGATGATCTTGTTTATTGTTTTATATGCACTCTTTTCCACACTCCTTGAAGAAGATGGGAGGGGTTGGTTGCATGTTTCTTATTGGTTGTATCATAGGATGGGTTTTTTAGAGTACCTGTTTTAATGACTATTTCTATAATTATTAAATAATTCTTAACAAATGAAATTTGGGATGCAAAAAGGAAAAAAGAGATGTTACTCTTGAGAGACATAGACTCAATCTAGATTATTCATAGATGGAATAGATTTCAAAAGGGTCTTTATTGAATGTATATAGAAATAATT
The DNA here is from genome assembly GCA_963277665.1 of Viscum album. NCBI lineage: Eukaryota > Viridiplantae > Streptophyta > Magnoliopsida > Santalales > Viscaceae > Viscum > Viscum album. Next base: position 287,324,277 of record OY728139.1, read on the forward strand.
TTAATGGTTAATTAATGGTTAACAATTTGATTAATATAATTAAATGATAAGAAATATAATAATATTATATAGATCATGAAATGCTTATTTACATATAGGATATATTGTATGTGGTAGTGGAAGTTAGTTTTCTAGGTGACAACACCTCCAGTTGAGATTAGGACATGGTTTTTCATGTAGTTATATATATATATATATATATATATATATATTATTCTTGATAATAATATATTCTATATGCTACCCCACCCAAGTAGTCTAGGGATACTGACACCCAGTGGACTCTTTGAAGTTGTTTTACCCAACATTCTAGGGGGAGGATTGATGGTTTCTTACCCCATATAGCCCCACTATCATCCCCTTGTAGTTACTTATATTTGTATGCATGGAAGTTAGTTTCCCCATATATTTGTGTAGAAGTATGTCGTGGTTTGTGGTTATTCATACACATGTACCTCGAGATATAGTGTCCAGAGGATTATTACAGGTATGATTTTTATAGTCTACGATGGAATGGGGTACATACATGGTGTATGAGCCGTAATGACATGAGGTATAATAATTTAAGTGAGATAAACATCATACTAGATGTGATTTCAAATGAAAAAAAATTGGTTACTACATATGGATATTGGATATGATTATTAAATGATGTGATGATGTGATACATGATGTTCATTTTATGATGCCTTTCATATGTGCCTTCAAGGATTACTTATTATGTAGAGAGATGGACCAAGACATGGGATGTTGGGGAAGAGAAGAAAAATAGTGCGGAAGTAGGAGAAATATACCATTGATGTATCATTTTTATACTATATTATCTTTTCTACATGATACAGGGTGATAGTTATCTAAGGTGATTCTTGGAACATAGTTTACTATTTTATGTGATGATTTAGTTTCACCGTTGTTCACTACATATAAGTAAGATTTTATTATCATTTTCAGGAGATGATCCAAGAACTATCCTTCTATGTATACTTTTATTCTAAACCTACAAATATAGTATGTGATTTTCATGATAGTATGAGTAGTTTGGAGATCCTATTAGATATTACTCGCTCATTGTTTTGAGGGAGATGTTTCAGATTCATGCTCACTGTTGTCATTACCTATGATAGTTATAGTTTTCAATTTAGTTGTTATAATAAATTGTGGGATTTCATATGTTCAATAGGGATATATATTTTTCTATTCATGTATTGGTTACAATAAACTTATTTTATCTATCACCCACATGATATCATAGAGGTTAAGTCCTCCCATATGTATGTTTATTATACACTCTTTTCTAGTCACAAACCCTTGGCCAAGTAGTGGCTGGAATCATTAAGTCACAATATCCCTTCTCTCATTTCCATACTAGGAGGGGGACGATCTGGGGGAGTGGGTCATGAAATAATCAATCTGAGGTCTATAACAATCCTTGATCAATTTTAAGTCAACATGTATGCCAACCCCAAAATATTTAGAAATGAACATGGATTTATTTGAACCTTTTTTGACAAATAGTCATGGTCAACATTATATATTACCTAATATGGGATTATTTAATTCTTTATTCATTCCCCTTTAAAAACTAGAGGAAACTAACTACTATAAATATTAGATAGTGATTCCCTGGGGAGCCTATATGCACTTATAAAAGATCAATAAAAGATGATAATAAATAAACTCATTCACATACATAAAGACCGATAAAGTAAAAATAACGAAAAAATGATTCATCATTGAATGATGGAATGGTGAAAAATGATTCATAGTCATTTTTTACAAAAAAAAAATAACCTTCTAGACCAAACACAAATATATAATCAAATAAATAATAAATAATTTATAAATGCTTCACTTTCATCCTTGTGTAATGCCTTAAATTCAGTATTTATCATCATATTGAGCTACTATATCCCTATCCTCATACACCACCTAAGTGATTATATTGGATAATGAAACATATATAATAATATCAATCATCTTTGAATCATTTTTTCAATGAGTAATAAGAAATAAGGTTCTTCACATGCAACAATGTTCATACATAGGGGTGAAAAATAAATTCACACCAGGCCGCACACATCAATATTCCTTTATTTAATTATGATCAATAATTGTATACACATGTGACTTACCCAACCTAAGAATACAATAACATGAAAAAAAATTAAATAACTAAAAAATTGAAATAAACAATATTTCCATGAATTTGGTTTCAAGGTCTCACCAGATAACAGTCTACCCAGCTCTCAAAAAACTCAACACCCATGTCCCACCATGCCAAATCACTCCCAATATGTCCAGAAAATCCAAGAAGAAGCTTCTAGAATCTAATATTAAAACTACCTTAATATCTAGACCATATTAAAGATATAAAGAAATAAAAAACAATAACAATAATTATTATTTGATTACATGAAATTAATAGTAATATCTAAACTATTCACTCGAACTATAGTACGATAATAAACAACCAGACAACATCCTCATAGTCATGTAGAATTAGTTAAGATGTATGATTTACCATTTGGCGTCCCATGATAATAAAAAACAAAATCCATCATGGAACACTCATTATTCATTTAAATATTATATTACATAGTGTATAACATTAACTACTCCTTTGTAACATCCATTAGCTCCCATGAACCTCCAAAAACCAAATAACATGGGATATAATCCAAAAACATTGGACTTAAACAACATCCAATCACATCTAAAAAAATATCTCATATATTAAATAACCCCATGGAATAACCTATATAATTCATATTATATTCCATAAAATAAGGGTCAATCAATGATATCACCCATTATAACAAATGTTAAATTTTAAGTGTCATAACTCTTTTTTTTACAACATGAGGTGTCATCAATGCATAAAAAAATGGGGAACCCTTTGGAGTACCTTAATCGATAGAAAAAATAGGAAGAAAAATAGGTCTCCTCTATATTATCTCAATCCTATGGATAATCCTGAAAAAGGAAACCTTATCCCGAATCTATAACACACACATCTTCACCTCAACATCTCATCACCCACATTGGTAACCTCAATCATCACCATGAACTCATATAAATCCTCAAAATTCCATCATAACAATCCTAATATATTATATATGATACCCATACATTCAAGAATACTTAGGGTTTCATGACAATCCAATTTATCATACTCTAGTGAACCTCCTGTTACATTTCCTTTTATTCTACGACTAACAAAATATACTCAATGATGTCATCAATGAATATTGATATAAAAATGAAGGTAAAACATTCCCTACATAAATTTTCAAATAACTTAATATTCCTCATCTATATCCAAAACAACATATCAAAAATTAGTAATCTTAAATAAAAGGCCTCAAGGTAATCCTCTTATCAATTTTATAAATAACCAAAAAACATATCCAATGACTTTTAATTACCCCAATGTCCTCCCCAATATGTCCTGTATTGAGAAACATTTACAATGGACTAAAAATAAGACTAATTTCTCCTCTTGGGTGATATAATAGGAAACACAAAACCCATGAAACGTAACGGGTATATTCACATCACATCAATCTCCAACAAAACATATTGTCGAAGGACACATGGTATGTATCCTTGATTTCCAAATCAGGAATTTGGTTTTTTCAAAAAATAACCCACTACAGACCACCCAATAATTATAATCTCTATAGAATAACCAAAAATATCCCCAATAGGCTCTTGAAAAAATAGAAAACATATTTAATCATAAAAAATACAAATTTATAAGTAATTAAAAAATAAAACAGCAAACATGGAATACCTCATTGAGAATTATCATATCATTAAAATAAAATTTGAACTCCTCCAACCTCTTGGGAAACTATATAATTCCACATGACATTAATTATGAATTTTAAACATTTAAGAGCTATTATTCAATTCATTCATAATAAAAAAACACTAAATTCTTACTATCCAAACTCTATATATAGAAAATACTCCCAATGTTATGTTATCATCATATCATTATGTCCTTTAACCTTTCCATGGAAAATCCACATAATTATGTTGATATTACACTATGTTAATGCATTATCAGTATAATTACATAATCCAAAACTATACTAAAATAGTAGGGATATAATGAGGGTGAGGAATAAAAGGTATAGTTTATTAAATCGCATGAGATCATAGTTAGATAAACCCAAATCCTCCAAAAAATGTGGAATGTTCATGGAAGAAAATAGGATGATAGGTTCTTTTTAATGAAAAAATATTGTGATCCCATGAACCATAAAATTCAAGGGTATCAACAGTTAAATTTATAGTATATCCCCTAGTTAATTAATCTCGGAAGAGAATTTTTTCCCGGATTTTCCCATAGATCCATGGTGTAGTCCCCAAAAATTTTGGTGGGGTAGGTAGACATGTTTATCCCTCCTTGGGTAACCTATGGAGGAAAAAAACAGGTGGTAAAACCCATGTGTTTACTTTGTAGTCATCACCAACACCTTTTATAGAATTGTTACCACCTATTTTCAGCATAGATAGACCACAGAAGTTATTGTTAACCTACAAACCTTTTAAGCCTTCTACAAAGTTAGGTCTACGTTAAGGAATTCCAAAATTTGGATGGGTCCATGATATAGAGTAGCCCCTCATCTATTGTACTACTGAAACACATGAAATATATATTATAGAACATGAAAAATATACAGGAAATCATATTATGATCAATATATTTCATGACCCAAAACGTTTAGTAGTAAATATATTAAAAATATAAAATATAACAATTATTATTTAAATGTTATCATTGAAACATATTCATTGAATTTATTGTATCAATGAAAATAAAAACATTATAAAAAATAACTATAATTTTTTTATACAATGAAAATTTATTTTTTATGTCATTATATTTGTTAACATAATTTTTAGAAAATACATTTTATGTTTCAAAAATATATTCTCTTGAAATATAGTTTTCATTGAATTATTTATTAAGACATTGTAAATAAATTATATCCTTTTTTTAAATTTTATTGTATGGAATGAATAAAATATATCATATCATCATGTCATTGTTAGACATGGGTTAAATTCTTATATTTCACAAAAAATAGTTATTTTTCATTGAATAGTAAAAAATATATGTTTTTGTAAAACTATCATTATTTTATTTTAAAAAATTAAAAAGGATTATTATATTTCATATTTGGTATTGAAGAAATACAAGATCCATTCTATCAAACATAATCTAAATAATTTTAAATGAATCGAAATATTATTATATTTTGGTATAATTATTTATCATACATGAAAACTCATTTATAAAAAAAAGACATTGGGTTTTACACATTAAAAGTTAAATTGATTTCATCCAATTATTGAAACAAATTTATAAAAAATTGATTTCATATTTCTATTCCTAAGGTTATAAATATGTAAATCAACTGCTTTTATTTTTTTAATTATGAATAGTAATTGTGGAAATTTTTCATCTCGATAAGGATAAACAGGGTTAAAATCATTGTATAAGCACTAGAAATATCCCTCACACTTTTCCTATTTCTATCGGATTACTACAGATCAACCTTCCTCATTTATTCATCTTTTAAATAGTAACATGGTTCAATTTTTATGATAATGACATATAAATTATTTTATGTAACAAATAAATCAATAAAATGTTGTTTTTTATTACTCGTAAATTATATTCACAGGGAAAAGAAGAAGATATTTTAGGCTATAAAAATTTATTTTTTTATTACTAATTATTTTTTTATTTTTACTGATGTTATAATTACCATGAACCCTTATGCAATGTTGATATAGTGCATCTGAAAGCATTATAAAATTAATATTTTTGGATTTAAAAAAATAAATGTAAGGAATATTTGAGGAATTTTATAATGTGCTTAATTTCATAGGTAATTAATTTTTTAAGATACTATAAATGTGAATATATTCCATTTAAATGTCATTATTTTTTTATTTAAATTCAAATAATTTAATAATCTTAAAATGAAATTAATGGTATTTTATGAAAATTAATATTTAATATAAATATTTAAAAATCATACAAATTTAATAATTTCTATATTCAATGGTATGCGGAATAAATTTCATCCATCGACTAGTCTTTAGCCACAAATCAAAATAGGAGTAATGTTTTGACCCTCCCTGTTTAAAAAACTATTACCCCTTTTAAGGTAAACTAAGTTATCTATGAGGTCAAATAAAAATATAATGTTTAAAATAAAACATAAAAATGTTGAAATTTTAATTTGGGGATGTATGTAGACTACAAAAACTCGTAACATTGAAATTATATTATTTTGGTTCCACTTTACATGATTATGGCATATATTAATTTAAAAAAATTTAAGTAATTAAAAGTGTTTCGTTTCCCTCAATAATAAAATCAAAACTCATATTATCATTTATTCATAATGTTTGAGTATACTAGAAAAGAAAATAAAAATAATAATACCTTTTTATTTTCAATCATATTTATCAAGAGCATTGTATATTCCACATAGACTATACTATTAAATGATAGTGTGGAACCCAGAAAGAGGCCTCTCAATGGGGTGTTAATCATCATACCAGAATCATTCAATGTTTATTTTCTCAAAATCTTTTAAATATTTTTCATATATACTTAAATTTTAATTTTAATATCATTTATATACTAAATTGTTTTTCTGAATATGGGAAATAAATTTTTCTCCTCATTTAAATCAAATGAATATTAATGTATGGCTTGTTTGTAAGTGTGGACTACTGCATCAATATAAAGATAGTATTCATTATCTTTACTATTATTCATCATTGGTAATGTGATGGATTTAATGTTCTTATATGATATTAATTTTATAATTATCTTTTAGAGTTTTAGGATCTTTTCTACATTCTTACATTGAGGCTTACATGGATAATATAATGTTGCGGATATGAATGTGAGGACTACCACTTCCATGTACTGAAGGGATTTGATTTTTATTTTTTATTACAAGGATTCTAATAATGTAATATTTAATGATTATATATGTAATAAAATAATTTATTTAATTTTTAATTATTTTTTACATATATTTCATTCTATCAAATGATTATTGAAAACATAACTTGTGTGCGTACGGACTATGGTCCCCATTAAGTGATGTAATTAATATTTAAACAAATATTTTTATGAATGAAAAAATAGTTGTACATAATTAATCAACACAATACATATTCCCTTATTATGTATCAATATATGATGAAACCATGACGAAGGTGTAATTTCTTGAACTATTTATCTATAAAATGAATGAAAAATAATATAGGTATCACTTTAAAAAGTGACTTTAATAAAAAAAATCATAAATTGGTGATAAAATGTTATATAAAATTTTTATATAGTATGATATTAATGAATATAGTTCTACATTTTGTTTATTATAAATATATACTTATTATACTAGAGGTTTTAACTCATAAATTCAATGTGATACATGTGGAATGGGATTCTTATTTCGTATTTATTTTGGTGTTGCATAAGCCTTATTCACCACATGATTTTTTATTATGGTATATTTGTTTTACATGAATATATTTTATGATTATATTGATTAAAATTATGGGTATATCTATATATATACAAGGTTATTTCATTTTTTCAATATTTATTCAGAGATTACCATTTCTATATATGCTTTATATAAAAATATCATTTCATTTTTGTAAGGTTTAGAAAAAATTTCCATTGATGTAAACTATATTATCCATACCATTTGAAAACTATTTATTTTATTATCTGTTGGTTACTATATTTTTTCAATTTTTAGTTCCATTTTACTCTCTTTTGTTGTTAGAATTTTTGAGAAAATGTTTTGAATAAAAAATGACCTTATTTCTTCTTTAATCGATGATTATTTCCTTTTATGTTGATGTTTATTAAAACGTTTTCAATAATGATATATAATGAGATAATATAATTGAATAATATGATATTTAACTATAGGTCAATATTTTTTTAGATGATTAAAACAAGATTTTTATAATTTTTATAATTCATTATTTATGAAATTTTACATCAAGTATGAAAAGAATGGTCCACTTTAACATATACGGTATAAAAATATTTTCCCACCATCATGATCATAAATTTATTTGAAAATTTAATTACATTTTACTCTAGTTATTTTTTTATAAATATAATATTTCAATATAATAATAATTTTTTGTTAAACGTTTTCCGCAATAATGTTATATGTTCCTCGTGTCTTCAAATAATGGATAAAATGATCTTTTAATGGTATCGTTTGTCTGTAACATCATACTTTTGGTGATTTTTATTCTTAATTGGGGATTTCGTCATATGATTTCATTTTTTTTATTTATCTGGATTTTGTATTAAGATTATTCAGTGAAACCCCATACTTTTACATGTTTTAATTAATATATGGTCAAATAAATATGAATGTCATTTATTTTCCACAACTAATACTATCTTGAAATTATATATTTTTATGAAAACTATTTCTTTAGAATGATTTATGTGAAGAAGAATTAATGGTTGTTTTTATGATCGGGTGGTAGAAATTTGATTAATTTACTTTATGCAATGGAAGGGTTTGTTCAATCCTTCCAATTTATTGCAAAATTTGATATAGATATATATTTAGATTACGGTGATTATCATTGAAATGATTGAGAATATATATGATCACATTTTTATGTATAAGTATGATTTAATTAATATATAGTAACATGAATTATTTTTCTTCATGTTTTTTAATATATATGCTCATATTTTGATGTATGATTATGATTGAATCTACCTATGCTCACATAATTATTTGTGGACATGATTGTGAATGCCTATGTTGATAATACTTTTATTTTCAATTTGTAAAATCTCATAAGACAATTTTATTAGTCCAATTTAATAATATTATTTCTTTGAAATTATTATAAATATTATTTTTTGATATGAAATTATTTTTATAATTATTATCTATAATTTTATTTGTCTTAATCTTTTTCATTATGAACAAGGAAATGATTTTTTTTACCATACACATAGGATCAATTTATTCCCACATATGATTTATATCACACATTTATACCCTTACTAGGAATATGAGTATACCCTTTCCTATGTTTTCCTTACCTGGAGATATAATGAAGGGATCATTGAATGAATCAATGGATATACAATGATAAATTCTAGTAAGACCATATAGTATAATATATATCATTTTGGGTTACTAAAGTATATGATCCATCATGATGATATCTCTTCTATCATGGGCCAATATAGTATAATATATATCATTTTGGGTTACTAATGACCTTTTTTTATGTTTATATCAATGACAGTTTAGTAAGACCATACAAGAATAAATTTTTTAAAACACACATTTGGTAACATAACACTGTTGTAAATTCTAGGGATATGTGTATGTATAATTTTAAATCATAAAGATTTATTAAAGTAGTGATTTTATTTGTTTGTTGAGAAAACACATCAATTTCTTGATGCTGGAAGGTTGATGTGGTTGTGGAAACGATGAACCTTGGGGTAAAAACTCAAAAAGTGATATACTAGGTACTAAATCATCACTACTACACAATGAGTGGTCCTATGACTATAGACATGGCTAGACATTCCATGTTTATTTTTGAAGTATTAATCATAATTTTTTATGCACAATGATGATGAATAATCTAATTGAAACTATAAAAACCTATATATTTCCTAGTGATATGTGAGAAATCTATATTGTGATGGGATGAAAAGTATAATATTGATAATTAGATTAAAGGCATATATACCCCGATTCTAGTTTTATATAATGAGTTTATAAGATGAAAAAGGATTTTTAGGAGATAATTATGTGAATAAAACCATTTCTATTAATATGTGTTTATGTGAAACTGTTATTTTAGAAAATATTATTTTATATATTTTGGGAAAAAATTTAAAGGTATTGATAGACATAATAATTATTATGATCTTCAATGTTAATAATGTTAATTCGGATAAATTAGTTATCATATTTTCAAAAATATGTTTCATAGATAACCATGGGATGATAAATTATTTGGTGATAATGTGATTATGGTTATTTTTTAATAATTACACTAAATACATAATGTCATATGATTATGGTAAACTAAATTGTGGAAAGAATAATGAGTTATTTAGTAGAAAAAAATGTAATTTTGTTTGTTTTCATGGTGTTACAGGTTATTAAAGGAATTTATTACCATATCCTTATAGAATATGTGACTATAGAATTCATGGGTTTGGACTGCGACATTATGAGATTCATAATATCGATTAAGGGTAAATATTCATGTTAATATTTGTAAAATGTTTAAATCATCCATATTTTTTTCAGTATTCTATTTGGATAGGAATGTTATAGAGGATTCATGTTGGTAAATATTTTTTGAATAGTTTTTCTTGAACTTTGGTTGTTATTGTAAGTATTTTAGTTATTAAAATATGATTCCACTATATGATGATTTATAAATAATGGATAAGAATAGTTTCCATTTCTATTTCAGTTAATAAATTAAGACATAATGAATATATTTTAATTAGTTTTTGGATCTTATAATCCCTTAAATTTAATTTTCAGTCTTCTATGCATGAAAAGTTCATTTTGATTATTCATTTTGGGATGTATGTTATTAATGGAAATTGATCGAAAGAAAACAAAGAAATGAAACTTTTCTAATGAAATTGAATGACATAACGTTATTATACAATCTCATGTTAACTATTTGGTTAGAAAAATATTCCCTCATATTTTTTAAAAAGATCATAATATAAAAAAATTATCTTTTTAGCTTAATTTCTAATGAATTGAGGGTATACATTATCGATAATTAATTTATGGGATTTTATAAATAATATATATAATGATCATAATCCAAATAAATCCCTATTATTCCAATAATGTTCTATTTCTCCACCATATTAGTATTTTAACTTCGCACTGGTGTACTACTTATCTGGAAACCATAGTAATTGTTATTTTTGTTAAAAATTATGTTCCCCACATCTCCTTTTTATTGGATGTTATATTACGCATTTTTTGGAGTGGGTTGTAAATAAAAGAATTTTTAAATATTGATCCATTCATTTTGATCATAAAAATTATGATGACATATTTTATTAAAGGGGAGGTTTGATAATAATGAAATGTTTTTTTAACAAAATTATATTTTCAATATCTAGATCAAACAGTAACATTGTAATTTAAGTGAACCATGATAAAATAAAATAATTTTATTTTTTGAATGTGGTAACTCTAACCTATTAATTTAATTGCCATTATAAATTAATATATCTGTATTAGGAGAAATATTTATAGTCTTTTCATAAAATTAAATCCTATCAACTCATTCATAATAAATGTGAACTAAATTATTTCTAAACCCTTTTTATTATTTAAAAATATGATTTCTAAAAAAGGATTGAATTTATGAGTTTAAATTAAAATTCATACATATAAATTTATGAAATTTAATTTGAGGTAATTAACATCATATTTGAAATTATAATTTCTTTATTAAAATATTGTTATTTTTTTAATTTTTTTAAATAATAATTATTCAATGAATAAGGGAAATAGTTATTTCTAAGAAACTCTCCTTCATTTTCATTAATTAATGTAATTTAAATTTACAATTATATTTCACATTTTTTAAAGTAATATAACTTCCATTTTATTAAACATAAACTTAATTATTCCATAGGAATCAAAATGATATTAGATTTTGCTGTTAGTTCTTTTTTAAGCATCAATAAAAAATTATCTAAAAATTGGTTTTCATTGCATTTCAATAATTTATATTACAATTGATTTTTTATATATATAGAAATTGAATCTTGAATTATGTATTTAAAATTGAGAATCTGTTGGATAATATTTGGTAAATAATTCTCATTTATTCGTAGTAATTATGAATACAAATAATGGTAAATATTATTCACTTTGGTGACGGTAAAGTAATATTACAACTGTTTAATAAGTTCCCAAAATGTCCATAACACATGTATTAATTATATTCGATGAATTTATTATTTTCATAATTATACATGGTTTTTTGTTAAAGAATATTATTGTAATTTTTTTATTGGAACATTATTATTATTTTATTTAATGAATATATTAAAAATATCACATTCATTATTTTAATAACTCAAATACATTTTTATTGGGATAAAATGTTGTGTGTTAGATTCCAAATTGTTATTATTAATTTGAATAAAATGTTTTTATTTTTTTAATTTAATTTTCATTATTAATGATGATATAATTTATGTTAACTTGTATACAATGCTAATATAGAGATTATTGAATGAGTATAAAGATCAAAGTAAATTATTTAAAAAAATATTAAAAGTATAATATTTTTTATTAATTTCGTTTTCTAATGAATTAATTATTTAAATATAGAGTAATATACTTAGTTAATGTTTGTATATTCCAGTTTCATTATAATCAAGAGGACATTAAATTCAAAATAAACTAATAGTCTCAAAAATAAAATTAATGATATTTTAAGATAAACAATATTTTACAAAATGACATAAAATTTCATAATTATTGAATTTTTAGAAGTGGGTGGGGGTAATAACTATCATATTTAAACCATTTTTATAATGTTTTAACCATTGATTTAAATTGATGACACATAATGGTGAATTTGTTTTATCATGGTTATGTTTAAATAGGGTTAAGAATGTGGTTAGACTCAATGATATGGTCTAATGTGACATATATATGTACAAATTTTATTTCATGAAACTAGTTATTCATTTCATGTACTACCATGAAATACTGTCTATTTTATTCGAAATGAAATGTTTTATTATATATTACATTACTCCATATGTTTCATTTACCACCATTATAAAAGGGAAACTCATATTCTCCATTATTCTCAATGTTTGAGAAATATATAAAAACAAATAACTTCAGTAATACCTTCATAGATTAAATACATTCACCCAAAATATTCTATTCATATCTTATACAATCCTATGAATACTAAAGTTATAACCTGAAGAAGGCCTCTCAGAGAAGAAGTAATTGAATTATTATACTCATTCAATGTTTATTTCATATTCTACATCCTATAAATCTATTTTACCCATATAAAGATGACGATTCCAATATCATAATTATACTGATATGTTGTTACGATAATATAAAACCCTTTTTTCAACCCATTTTCATCAAATGGAAAGTGAGAGTACCACATGTTCATGTGTGTGGGATACCATCTATAGATAATGATTTGTTTTATTTTACTTATCCATCATTCAAGGTTAGTTATTTTGATATATTTACTTCTTATATATTATAAATATATTATTAATATTATTATTATGTAATTATATATTTTTAATTATCTTCAATTATTTAATTCTATTGGATATGAAAACATCTCGCATCCATACATGTGGACTAAAATCTCCATAAATCATTGGGATTAAATTTTCATTTCTACATTACATGGTAGGTAATAATGGTGTATTCATTTAATATTTATGATATTTATCATATATAATAATTCTAAAAAGGTTTGATTTTTATTTAGCATTATTTTATTCATTCACTGAAAATTCAAAACCCCGCTCCTGTGATTGTATGAACATTCATCTTTATGAAATAATGTAAATCATTTTTCAAAACCAATTTATTAAAATGGTTGTAAAAATGTTGACATTGAATCAATATTATTATTTCATCATTATAATTGTTTATAATATTAGAGATCCATGAACAAGTTTCAATGAATAGTTCTTTTGAACCATAGCATGAATGAAAAATGTACTAGTTATCACCTAGAATATCATTTTATTAAAAAAATAATAAATTGGTTATTCAATTTTGTAAGTAAATATTATGTGGTGTGAAATGGCTAAATAATGGTCTGTATTACATGTAAATAATATTTTTATTTAATGTACAATATTTTTCAACCAATGTGATGAAATACAAGACTTAAGGAATTAGTTATTTGATTGGATTTTATTTCTATGACAGATATTCTAAATTTACCAATTATTTTTCATTTATAGTGTATATAGTTAATATGATTTTTTATGATTATATTGATGAAATTTAGGGTTTTTTATATAGTGATATTTTGTTTTCTCATTTTGATACTTTTATAAAGAGAGTACCAAAGCTATATGCGATTTATGATAAAATCACATTTCCTTACAAGACTATTCATGTTAAATTTAAACTAAGTGAAATTATAATAACCCAATCCTTTAAAACCGATATATTTTCTTATCCATTTTTTATTCTAAAAATTTTTATGTGTAATTTAAATTTTCCTCTATTTGGTACTTAAAATAGTGATGAATTTTTTTATGGAAAACATAAGATATTTGATATTTGGTGGATATACATTTTTATCCATGTCCATGTTCATTAATATGTTCTCTTGAATGATAAATTTTACGGTCCAATAAATTTTTCCAATAATTTTCATTAATATTGGAATTTATTTTATGTTTCATTAGGGGAATGTTTAATTTATTTCCTGGAATAATAATTTATGAATTTTAATGAGAATTGTGAAAAAAATGATGCCATTTAATTTTAATAGACATAACAAATGTTCCCATAATTATGGAATTTAATTTAATTGAGGTATAAATTACATGTATTAATGGTTATTAAAAATGGAGTTTTTTCCACAATTTTTTAGGAAGTCATAGTTAATATTTTATTATAAGAGAAAGATATTTTATTGATGTTTTCTATGAATGTTTTAAATGATATTTAAATAATATTTATCACAAATGTGATAATATTTTATCTATTATTATACTTCATCTGGGAAATGATCATATGAGAAAATTAATTATTATTCATTACAAAAATTATGATTATGTTGATATAAGGATCATTCATAAAACTAATTTCCCTTACATGGTTTAATTATGATATATGGATTATTTATGAATCCATTTTCATATCTATGATCTTAATTAACTTTTAATGGAAAATCAAATTTTAGTAAAATAAGATTGGAAAGAAAAAAAATAAAATTGATAGGACCATATAAAAATATATTCTTCCATTCCGTGAAGATAACAAAAAAATAAAACAGTAAAGAACATCATAAAACACATATAAAGGGTTATAATAATTATTACAGTTTAGCTAAAATTAAAAATACCCCTGAAACCTTGTTTCCATGGTTGGATTAAAATAAGAGTATCCCTTCATATGAATTTATTTCTGAGGGATGATTTTGAAAGAAGTTAAATCCAAGGATACTTTTTACAAGAAATGGTTTATATTTTGTTTTTTTATTTTCAATCCTCATTGGAAGATCCAGTTGTTTTCAAGGATAGGGATTATACAATTCAAGAAAGAAAAAGTATTTAAAGTGGCGTCATTTCTGAGTGTTTTCCAAATTTTTTGTCAAATAATTCTAAAATGGGGAAATCTGTTTTGGGAAAATGGGGTTGTGCACAAGATTGAAGAGGTTTGTCCAATTTCATGAAATTCTTGTTTTAGAGTAATTGAATCGAATTTGGGTAGAGGAAAAAATTGTGCACAGGATTTAAATGTTCGCAGAAGATGAGGTTGCACAGAATACACCCCATGTGAAATAAAAAGTGGTTTTTGTGGATGAAAAGAATATTATTTCCACTAATGAGGATGAATTAGAAACATTAACATCAGGTCATAGTGTCCTATAAATAGGTGTCTACCCCCATGGGAGACTTATAACATTTCAACGAAGATCAGGTTCCTCTTCCATGTGAAAGGCTTGTGCATGGAAGTGAAAGAGAGATCGAATCATGCGCACAAAGGGATCTTTTGGTCTAAAAAACCATGTGATACCTGTGGTGTGGCTATGAAAAAGATAAATAGTACTTGGAAAATAAGGGTTTCACGAAATCCAACTTGAATTAAAATCCTAAATCATGCATGCAAGGGCTAGAGGTGCGCGTAAGAGATAGTTTGTTATTTAACTATGCTTTGAACATCCGGTTTGTTGGATTAGTTTATTCAACTGCATCAAATTTGGCCTTTGAAGCAAGAAGAGTCTTATAATAGGCAGAGACAATGACTTTAATTAAAATATATTGACAAGACCTTCAAGTCATCAAACTGATTAAGATTTCACCAATGGTAGTGAGTTAGGGGGAGTCGACGGAAGTGTTCTGAAGGACATAGTGAGCTATACCTAAAGCCTCATAATGGTTGTATTCATGGAACATAGTGACTATAGACAATAAAATTACACATTTATTGATGAATATTGTATTTAGATATGACTGACACATTGTCGGTGTTTGCTCCTTGGACTGGCCCTTAGTGGTGATACCAGTATAATTGATGTGTTGTCTCTATATATGTGAATGTTTGATTGTCGATCGAATCTATCATACATGTTTAATGATTTCCTACCAATGTTTGAACATGGTCTATCATATTAATAGAAAAAGTTTACACCTTGTTTCAACCATCCCGTCTCATGGTGTTTCTGGGTCATATAAGATATATCATATTTAGGTTCACATATATTGGAAGCTCTACAGAAAATATATTTTTCTTTTGATGATTTTTGTTTTATTTCATATGTTAATAATGAAGTTTAGTTTTAGTGAAGATCTAGTTATCTCTAAGAATATTTCTATATCCAATAAGACCATTAAGAATAGTAAAATAAACTATAAGAGACTATTGAAGAAGTCCCTCTTATCTAATGGAGAGGTTTTATCTTGTTATCCATTCCTTTTTGACAATGAATATAAATTAGGCTTGGAATGTATAGAGAAGGACGATCATGTTCCCTATAATGAAAAGGACAACAATTTTACCTCATGTGAATAAAAATTTTCATGTGCCAGTAGTTATGTGTAAGAACCTTTAAAATATTTCCTCAAAATAATGATCCTGGTAAATGTGGGGATGTTGATCAATCTAAAATCTCATATTAGTTTGTAATTAAGAGATTAAGAATGTATCTTCAGGATATTCTCAAATAATGAGATACTTTTTTTGTTGAATCATTCAATGTATGTTGGAAAAAATCACCCAGTAGTGAAATGAATATGATTCCATAGAAGAAGGCTTGAAATGAAAATTTATTGAATATTTAAAGCTCTCTAGACATGCTTAACCTATTAAGATGTTAATAGGTAACTTGAAATATGTTCATCAAAATACCTCAATGTTTTTCTAGAGATAGGGGGAGTAAAACATCTCTTGAGTACAATATCTTATTAATTGAAGAGAAATTGAAAAAATAGAACTGATGTAAAGGATATTGATTTTGAAGAAACATCCCAGAAGACTGTGGATCATGAAACCTTGATTTAGATAAAAAGTTAAAATGAATATTCAAGAAATTGTTAGAATGATGAAGTATTTTGAAGAAAATATGATTACAATTAAAGATCCAAAAATAATCCTAAATATGAAACGTCTTGATTTGTAATCTCAATTTTTAAATATTAAGAAAACTATTTTGAGACTTCAAAAAATTATGAGAAATTCCTTATATATACTCAATGATCACTGGAGGATTCTAATGAAAACATACCTCCAACATGTGATAATAAGATCATGAATTCTTTTGATGATGTATCTCAGGTAGCTGAGAAGAAATAGGTACCATTGAAATGAACTTTTCATAATGCCTCTAAACCTATTATACTGAATATTTTAGGATATAAGACAAATATTGGCCAATAATGGATAAAAAATGAGACAATAAACCAACAACCATGACTTGGGTGGATTGGAAAAATAGTATGGAATCATATTTCCCATAGAGAGCACAATAAGTCATGATAAAGATCCCAAAACCTTTTACAATAGATATAAGTAAATGAGTATTTGAGGGTCAATTTTGGTGTTGCAATAGAACTCAGAATTCTGCATTAAATTGTTGGTACAATCCTCAAAATATTGAAACACAAAAGAATACTATCTCTTGGGGGAATAAAGAGATGATGAAACAATATCCACAAGTTGATAAGAATATGATTGCTGCAAACAGATTTTTAATACTTGATAACATTTATTTTGTATGAAAGTAATGTGGTCATAATGTTTGTACATGATCATATCAACCAACATTCATTGTTGATAAGAATAGAAGACCACAAATTTTCGAAAAGTATGACGAAGCTACCTTTAAAAAGAACTAAGATGAATATTGTGAACACAAATTCCTCAAAGAAGATATACAATAAGGATGATGACAAGGCCTTGTATTTTGAATCCATGAAGTAGAATGGTAGTTCGTCCAAAATCACTACTAAGAGGGATGACACTCAGATGAACCCATGTATAAGATCCAAACAAGATGCAGCAGTTCATAATAACATTTTGGTTATTTGGAAAGTTGATTTAGAAAGTATAAGGAAAAATGAATACACACATGATAAGGATAGTGTGAAAGGCAAAGAAAAGTCCCCACATGATGATGAAAATGGTCAAGAGTGTTTGATAATAAAATTAAAATATCCTGTAAAAGATGTACTATGTGGGAGATTCATGAAATCTGGCCACACTAAAAAAGGGTGTTTAACCATAATACTAGAGAAAGATATATTCTTTAAAATGAATAAGAATTTATCTTCTATGACATCTATTAAGAAGAACAATTCTCTACACAATGAAGAAGAGAATGACCAGAGATCCAATCCATGGGAACATAAATCTGAAAAAATGTTCATAAGTGAAATGATGATGTCCTGATCAAATGGACCAATGTGGTTGAGATGATAATCTTATCTTTATAGTTCATATTGATGAAGAAAGGGGGATCCACCTTATTCCCCCAATATTTTGTGTCTTTTCCTAGTTTATATAATGCATAGAATTGAAGGTAAAATGAGTTATAATGGGGGGACCTAAGAACCAGGTCAAGATGAAAATTCATGCTAGACAGGATGAATAAATTATCTTTTTTGTATGATTCCACTGTTTGGTAGGGAAAAAACATGATAGAGGATCATTTTTTGTTGAATCTGAAGATTCTCAACATTGGATAACTAGGATATATAAGGTATCATCTTTTCCTGATCTTCTTTCTAGGATCATTAAGAAAAATTCTCAATAATTTTATCCTTGGTGAAATTAAAAAATTAATCGAATGATGAAAATCACATGTTGAAGAACCATTCTTGTGTTTTATCTATACTAAAACTTCTTGAAATCCATTCTTTATGAGATTCACCATTATGAAGATACTGAGAATTATTTCCCCTACGTATGAGGCACATTTACAACGATGAAGAAGTTGCAATTCTAAGGAGTAGGTGTCGATCGTAATCATTGTATGATGAATTCATGGGTAGATAAATTTAGATTACTTGTATACATGGATGATATTTTACTTAGAGGTAGTAGAAAGGGATTAGTGGAAGAATTTTCCAATATCATGAAATCAAATTTTAAAATGTTTATGATTTTTGATGTCACATACTTCGTTGGGATGAATGTAATTAAGAGGAAAGACAACAACTTTATTTCACATGATAAGTATTCTAGATAGTTACTAAAGAAATTCAACAGGAATTACTCCAAAGAAATTCCCACAACGATTATGGTTGGGACAAAACTGGGTAAACATAAGGGTGGGACTTCTATGAATCCCACCACGTAAAAGAGAATAATCAAAATCCTATTATATGTGACTGAAACATGGACTGATAATGTCTTTGTAACATGAAAACTGAATCTCTTTCAAAGTAGTCCAAAAGAAGAACATATGTAGGAAATCAAAATAACCATGAGGTATATTAAACATACTCACAATTATGGATTATAATTTGTTTTCATAAGATATAACTAACTATCACTATTTTTAATGATGACTGGGATAGAGATGTTGTTGATAGAAAGTGCAGATTTGGTAAAGCCTTAATTTTTTGGAAAGAAATTTGTGGGATGGTTGAGTAAGAAATATTAATGTACTTATCATAGTATTGCGGATGTATAGTATATCTCAGATACATAGTCTAGCTTATAGCTACTTTGGATGAACCATCAAATGACTAAAATTGGTGATGAAGTGAAATAGAAAATGGTGATTCATTGTAATAACAAGAGTGAAATTAATCACATAAATAATCTTATTCAGCATTCTCATATGAAATATATTGAAATCAGATGTTGCTTTATCAAGGAAAAGGTTGAATAAGGAATGGTTAAAATAGATCATGTAGGAATTGATGATCAAGTGGATAATATTCGGACCATGCCAATGGAAGCAACTATTTCTGAGAAACATCGTTTGATCTTAATTTTTCAAACACATCCCGGTGCATGAGGAGGTTACGAGTGCTACCCTCTTCCGATTTATTTTAATTCATTTTAATCTATTTTTGGATGTGATATAGGTTAATGGGGAAATACGATATCAGGGGAGTGTGTTTTGGTCTCTTTGATGTACAAAGACATGTCTTTGGGTTTATTTTTAGTGGCAGAGAAAGAATAAATTCAATGGTACAAAGGTGGAGGGTGATTTTGTTTCTTGTGTTTGTAGGATGAAGAATGGATATTGATGAAAATTTAGTTTTATAAGAAAATATTATAAGACATGTAATTCTTCTATGTCAGGATGAGAATTCTGTATTAGGAGGAAACTATCTAGGGTGTATAATGCATAGAGAATAGCATGTAAATATTTAAGCATTCCAAAACATGAGAACCCAATTATAGTGTCCCATCTTATTATCTACAGAGAGCATTTCTCACAAAGACTTAGAGTGTTGGACAAGTTGTTTCTTGTGTATCATGTATTTATTGTGGATGGTCCTCTATTGAATTTATCTTCCAATTTCCAACAAATCCAAAGGGGTATATTGTTGGAACCAGGGTAATTCTTTTAGGTAAATGGTGTATGATTTTTGTATTTATTCAATCCTCAATATAATATTAAGATTTTTTCATATAATTGGAGCATACATCTCAAGAAGACAAAAATATTTAATGTGGCGTAGTTTCCTAGTGTTTTGAAAATTGTTTGGTAAAATAATTGGAAAACAAAGAAAAGTGTTTTTGGAAAAAGGAGTAGCGTGGAAAATTCAAGTTGGTTTGGAATCTTGTTCAAAATTATTTTTTTGTGATCATTGTATCAAATTTCAGATTAGTAAATATTTGCGTGCATGATTTAAACGTATGTTGAAAGATGGCCTTGCGTAGAAGAATCATACACACCCAATGCAAAATCAATAGGGTAATTTCATGCAAAGAAATAATATTACTCACACTAATGAAGAGGAATTAGAAACATTAATGCACAGTCATCAAAGCCTAGAAATATGTGGTTACCCCCATGGAAGACTCATAACATTTCAACAATGATCAGGTTTTTGTGCCATGAAAACTACTTTCATATAGAATAGAGGTAGAGATCCAACCATGCACCCAACGTATTCCTTTAGACTACAACACCATGTGATCCATGTTTTGATTATGTTTGAATGATAGTTGGTGTGTGAAAAAATTTTGTTGAACAAAATCCATATTGCACGAAAAATCCCCAATCTTGCACACAAGGGCATGTGATGTGTGAAAGTGCCGCTATGTGCTTAGATTGAGCATTGAACATATGGTTTGTTTGATAAGTGATTTCAAGTTCTTCAATTCAGGACATCAATGAAAGAAGTGTCTTGTGATGTGCAATGAAAAATACTTCAATGAAAATATATTGAAGAGGCCTTTAATTCCATAAATTGTGTATTTCTTCACCCAATATAGTGAGCTTGTGGAGTCAACAGAAGTGTTTCGAGGGACACAGAAAGTTATCCCTAAAACCGTTTAAATGTTGTGTGTCTAGAAAATAGAGATTGTAGGAAATATTTTTTATTCCATATCTAGTGAAGAAAAATTGATTTAGGTATAACTGACACACAATCATCATATGCTCATTGGAATTTCCATTAGTGGTGAACCAAGTAAAATTGATGTGTTGTTTCTCTTCATGTGATTTTTTGATTGTTTATTGAATCCACCATACTAATTTAATGAGTTCAAACCAAGGTTGGAATAAGATCAATCATATTTAAATAAAAATTTGAGACTGTGATTCACCCATCCCCTCTTAGGGTGTTCTAAAGACCTACGAAACCATCATCATCACCAATAACCTTTTCCAATTAGACAATGCATGAATAAATGATGGAATTTTGGTAATCATCCTCTATATGACTCCAATATCAACCTTGACCATAGTACCCCATATATGATGCATGTTCATTACATACTCATTGATACGTGTAATCAAATCCCAAAGTACCGATCAATTTAGCAATTCTGGAGATCCAGAGACTTTCATGATACATATTTTAAATTTTTAATAGAAAATAGAACACAATACATTTCAAAATAAAATGAATTGAATCACCAAAAAAATTTAGTGTATTCATCTTCATAACATGGGGAAAGAAAAAAATAAGGGTGAGGTAAAATTGAAAAAAAAGGGTTAATAAGAGAATAAAATTTCATAAATCATTTATGGATAATCAATATGGTGATAAAATGACTAAAAAATATTTCATTTGATCAATATACCAATAATAAAACGCATCTATAGAAAATATCATTGTAAAAATATCATAGATAATATTAAATGAACTTAGGGAAACAAATTCCCAATTATTGGACACAATGATGTCACGATTCATGATACCTCTACTATCAAGAACATTTACAATACATTTCAAATACTAAAAGAATAAACCAGTTTAATTTAGATAATATAATATGTCTGAGGAATTAATATGACTTAACATTAAATATCCATATTGTGAAAGTCATACATATTTATCAATATTTTCATCATTAGTCAAATAAATTTCAATGTAAACATTGTATGTAAAAATGGAATGTGGTTTGGAAAATAATCATACATGAATATGGATACTTATGATAAATTTAATATATTATGAAATATTTTAAATACAAAATTATTTTTTTCAATAGAAATTCTTCAATCACAAAGGAATGTGAGATCGTACAATAACAATAGCCACTCTGTAATTTTCATGTAAAGTAAATTTATATTAAATGTTTCAAATTGATTTTTATAATACCATTATATATGAATTAATACTGATATTTCATGTGAATGGTTCCTTAAAAACACCACATAAAATGAAATTGGTCTATAATAAGACATAATTCTAAATTCAATTTAAATTTAAAGAAAACATCCTAACTTGTTATTCCTCTTTGTTGAACTTATTTTAAACTATTGTATATTGGTTTTAAAAAATTTACTAACTTATAAAATAAAAATATTACTGTTTTTAATATCATATATTATCATATTATAATATCTTATCAGCCATTCAGTAATACTCTTTCATTATTTTAATTGTTTTTGGAGTTTTTTCCTTATTTTCTCATGCATGTTTCGCCATGAACGATTTGACTGTTGTGATTGCTTTATAGTTATATCATATGAAAAATAATAAAAATGATATAATGATTATATTTTTATATCATTTTATCTTTCAAAACTTATCAAGAGTTACAATTAAAAAAAATGATGCACGTTACGATCATTGAGTGGATAAGTTGAATGTATGCATGTGAAACATTTCAATTTTTCAATGATTGTTATGGAAAGGAAGTCAGTAATATTTTAACATTAAATAATTATAATAATATTATATATAAAACATTATATACTTAAATATGTCATCTATGTGGTGTGTGGATGAAAAGAGCATCACGTCACTTCATGAAGGTTGTAGTCCACACATTCTAGAATGACTATATCATCTTTATATGGGGGAAAGAAAAGAAAGAAAATTAAAAATAATATTTTTTCAGGATGATAAATAAGTCATTAAAATAATTATTACTTCATATAAAAATCATATAATACCTAACATTATCTTTATATCCATCCATGTGTAGCATTTACGAAATAAGAATTACATCGCTTCGTAAGGCGATAGTCCACCAAAATCACGGGTGACATTATTGTATCCCCAAAGGAATAGAAGGTGATAATATATATATTGTATAATGAATGAAAGGGTATAAATATATTATAAATATTATATATATACCTTATATCCATTAGCGTAACCATCCTTGAGTGGTAGAAATGGAATGATAAATGACATTGCTTGGCAGGGTGGTAGTCTATTGTACACACGAATGATGATTTAACACCCATATCATTAAAGTGTATATGATTTTTCAAAATTAAAGTATTTTTAAAACAACACATTATGTGTAATATTAGGGGTTTTTTATATCCCTATTTTTTATAAAAATTGTAAGTAGGTGTATCACTATGTAAAATGAATATGCTTTTTGAATAACATAACCTATTATTAAGGTATACTCCATATGTATGGACTAAAGACGTCCAAGGATAGATTTGTGAATAAAATAAGGAATCTAGAATGTGGGTAGGCATTTTAGGAAGATAGTTTTGTAGTTATTGTCCAAAAAAAGGTTTGGATGTGTGAGGAAGGGATGAGAGTGTGTTCCCTTTTATAGTTGAGTAGAAGTAAAATTATTGTAAATAATCAATGTATTCACTATTAAATATACATTTTTCTCTAGTTGGTCCAATGTTGATAATTAATTTGGTGTAGAGATGATATGGTCATCCACACCACCAAAACACAATAGAAATTTTGTTTTGAATAATATTATCTTTTACATATATGATTCCTTATTTTTACCATTTTGGTTATTCATTATGGTAACTAGTTTTAGAACCTATGTAATTTATCATTTCAGACTAAATTACAGTGGGAATACATATATATTTTGGATCCATAGATTTAAAATTTATAAACCAATTAATGAAATATAAATCCTATTTTTTTATTTATTTTAATAGAAAAACATATGTGTGATAAAACATTATTTTGACCATAACTGTGCTAACAAGGATTTTTAACTATTTATGGGTAAATATGTTAATTATATAAAAAACATGGGAACTTAATTTGATATATTTTATATTAATTGATATTTTTAAACAAATATGTAGAACATAAATTTTTTAGTAATTCAAATATTTTAATAAAATAATATATATTACAAAATAACATTAATGTAAATTTGGGCACTATTCAATTAATTGTTATTTACTAATAACATTAAAATGATAGAATTGTGATCAAACATCATCAAAAAAATAAAAAATGATATATTTATCTAAAAAATTATTGAAAGACACTAATTCATTCAATTTTTTTCATTTTTAATATTTTCATTCTCTTTTATTTTTTTAATTAATAAATAAAATAATTCATGTGTTGTCGTTTCTTAATCTTTTAAAGTAATTATTTTAACTCAAAAAATTAAATTAAATTTTCATGGTAATTTAATGTAATTTATGGTTAAATATATTATCTATAAACTAAAATATGTTGTTTTTTCCATTATCAAAACTCAATATAGTCATCAAAAGCATGAAGGGATAAATTTGGATTTTAAATAACATAAAATATTATATAGGTCACTTTTATGAAATAGTGTCTCAAAAACTAATAACACCCATTCCTATTGTCATAAGGGACTAAATATGGAAATTATATGGGTGTTGAAAAAATTGATTTGTCATTTAAACCTTTATTATCTTAGTTAAACCCTAGTTAAAATCATTTATACTATAACCATGACCAATAATTTTAACATATTTCTCTATTAATTTTTATCAATAATTATGCTGAAATTAAGTGAAATAATAAATTATTATTATTACATAAATTTAATCCTTATTTAAATATGTAATTAAAATGTTGGAAATTTTTTAATTAAATATAATTCTCAGAGACGTGATAAGAAAGATGGTTCTTAAAAAGAAAATGTTCAAAATAATTAAATCATTATATATCGAAATTCTAAATGGAATTGATCCAAATGACAACAATTGGATTATTGGATATAAAATTTAACTAATATTAAGTTAAAATCAATTTATACTACAATTTATCAATATAAATTATTTAAAGGAAAATAATTTTTTAATTAAACAAATATATTTTTCACTATTCGTCAAAATTGAAACATTTCATAAAAATCACTAAAATTTACCCAAATATTATTTTGGTTATTTAATTTCAAATATCAATTGTATTTTTTCTAATAATGTTTCTAAAATAGGTTAAAAATATGTTTAAATTATGTGTTCTAATCAAGACTAATCCTATTTTTAGAAAGAAATATAGTTTTTTTTTAAACTATTATTTTATTACTAAAAATAGTCAACTAAAAAATCTATAAACTAAATGTTTTCATAATTTATCTAATTCTATTCATTCCCTCCATTTCAATGGATAGGCTATAGCTATAATATTTAATAATATTATTAACAGTAATTTGTGGTTCTCTAAAACTCGGTGTTAGGTGTGATGCGGTTTATAAAAGATACTCATTGTTATGTGTATCAAATGATATAAAAAAATTGATTTTATTTTAAAAGAAATATATTTTCAATTAATTGTGATTTAAATTCTTTTTTATGTTAGTTATTTCATGTCATATATTCTATTAAAAATTTTGTTAATCTTTAAGAATATCATGGTCTTGAATTCTTCTCACAATGAAAAAATGATTTCATTGAAATTTAAACATCATCTCAGGAATCTAGGGTTAGATAATTGATAATTAAATTATAGAAAAATCATTTTATAATAGGTTTAAGTAAATATTTCTCTTAATGGTAGAGAAAAGGGAACTAAGATGGATAGTTGGACTAACACATACCTACATTTCCATATATGATGACATATATGGGAACTAAAAACCTACTAATAGATTAAATAATTAAATAACTATAGGTAGTAATTGATTTCATTTATCATAATCAAATTTTTGATCATCAGAAATTTATAGGGCCCAATATGATAAATATTTCGTGATTTAAAACACATGTGATTCATCCAATATTTAAATAACATGATATAATTTTTATTTCTATATCCTTTCCATAAAGTTGTGGATATATTTTACTGTCTATGAATATAAAGATATATACTTACTTGTTAAGCTTATAATTCATAAGAAAAATTTAATCACCTTGTTGTTCTATGGTCAATTTCTATTATTACCATTCATCATGAATTTAATATCCAAAAATTATTTTTTTTATGTTTGATGAACTAAAATTCACTTTTAGGATATATTAAGAACCATAAAATAGTGACAACTCATTCCACCTATATGAAACCATATTCCAAACAAATTTGGGATAGTAAATTTTATTCAATATGTATAAGACATTATATGGTGAAGTAATACATTAATATTTAAAACCACAACAAAATTTCAACTACTATAATTTCATAAATGGAAAACTTTATGACCCATCCCTAATATTAATATTCAAACCATTAGGAAAATGTCACTAAATTTAAAAAATTAATGAACCAATAATCTCTGAAACAACATGAATTTTCTCTTAACTATCAAATTCCAAAAATGTGAATACCTTCATCATGTATTCTTTTGAATCATGGTAAAAATATGAATTAATATAAACCCTTATTTAAAACATGCATGATTGCTTATTCTTTATGTAAAAAACTTATTATTGTATGTATTATTTAAATAAAATGATTTTTAGACACCATTGATGATGGAATAGAATAATTTATTGACACGTCATGAATTAGTTCATAGGTAGTATGTACTATTCAATTTAATTTATCTAATTTAGTATTCTCTTTATTCCAACATCATTTTATCAACATTAGGAATATATTAAGGGTAAAATTTTCCCTAATAATTCCTTCCAAGAAGATCAATATGAAACTGAATCATTATTCTTTATCCTAAACATTTTTCATTATACACTTTCATATCCATCAAGAAAATGTAGTGCACTACAGTCTATATACGTTTTATAATTATTATAACCAAGATATAATTCATAATATAGTCAAATTAAATAATTAACAGAGGTAAAAACCATCACATTAATCATTACTCATAGTATGTCTTAACAACATATACTTTACAATGATCAATTAGATTATTTTGATGTATATTCATTTGATGGTTCAGGAATTTGTTTGTGGAGTGCCCCGTTTCATTACAATTGAATCATTGATCATTGGAATCCTTTTTCATTCCTTATAAATCATTTTAATGGTGTAATTTTTCTCCACTCTATGTTAAACATCCTTTTCCTTTTTAAATATACTATGGTGATTTCATCCAAATTTTTCAAAAATTTTAATATATTTCTTTCTCTTCTTCCTTTCACCCATAATTTTCTCTAGCATCACTATTTTCTCATTCATTTCATTAAATCTATAATTCAAATAAAATTATTTATCTATATTTTCATCATATAATACTCTATCCTGATATGATGAAATTTTTTTAGGGACATGTTCCCAGTGAATGATTGACATATCCTATAAATTAAATGATAATTATTTCTCATAGGATCATAGGAATTGATGTGGTTATCATTCCTACTATTATGTTCCATTTCTAACAGATGAGATAAAATTGATTAAATAGATTAAATTTAATAATTATGAAACATAATATCTACTCCCAAACTAGGGAAATACATAACATAAATAAAAATATTTATGCATAGAAAATCTGATAAAAATAAACATAGTTTCTTCACGTATATCCTTATTTTCTAATCCATCACAATGGTTTGTAAATGAAATGTGAACAATACCCTGCATATCCCCTGGGAGTGTAATCACATCCGCATAGAAATTCTTATTCTAGGTAAAATGTATCGCTCCAGTCAAGTATGGCATGCCTTTTTTAGAGTTATTACCCCTAAGAAACTCGGTTTTGGATCCACACCCAACTATAGTATCCAAACTAATATGTATTTCTGGAGAGAACCAAATAATAACATCTATTGAAAAACATTAATATGTATTATCATTACTAAAATCAATGTCTAGGTTAGGGATATGTTCCCAAATCACAGTTTTTCTAAATTTTGTTCCAAATGTTTCAAATTAACCTTATTTGATATTAACAATGGCGACCCACACCCCAATATTCTGGTGTTGTTTCTCAATTTATTAAATTTTCATAGATATAAGGAATAAAATCACAAATCAATAATCATTTTAGTAGATTTTTATATCTAGATTTATACATGATACCCATTTTACAAGGGGAGCATAAAATAAACCTTATTTTATGATAAAATAATATGACTGATATCCTTGATAACTAATTTGAAGGATTCATCTTCATAACCAAAGAAAAGGAGATAAAATAATTATTATATCAATTGACTGGTAATCGTTATTTAAAGAATTATTCCTCATAAATAATTAATGTATAATCATTACAGAAAGGGAATGAATTGAATCTCAATTCAATTAATCAATAAATAATGAAATAATTTCATCCATAGTTAATATCATTTTTAAAAACTAAAAGATAATAATAAATGAAATATTAATGAATTTAATGTATAATTAATGGATTCTATGATCTCATTCATCATGATACATTTACTTTATAGCCCTTTAAGAAGATATTTTAAATAAAACAAGTTGAAACATATTTAATTTTTCTAACTTAATTTGTTTCATGAGACCAATCAATGCATCTAGGGGATAAATAATATAGATTCCAATCCATCACTACAGGTGAAAATAATTTCACATATATCCAATAGTTGAATAAAATCATGAGTAAATATTCCATAAAATTAGATTTCCTTTCGATATAAAGGATATAGCATTATCAATATTTCCCTAGTTATTCTAATAACATTAAATTTATATAAATTACGTAACAATGGTATATATTTTTGGTAAAAATAATCTCTATAATTATAAGAATATTTATATTCAAAATAAATAAAATTGTTAATGAAAAATTATAAAAAGGGATTTTTTCATGAGAAAGATTACAATCACAAGTGAAAGTGATATTGTATAAAATCATTTACCACTAGATAATTTCCAATTCAAAATCACTTTAATTAAAGTATTCAAATTGAATAATAATATTCCATTATTTTGTAAAGAATCAAGATAATTCATTTAATATAGGTATTACATAACCCATATAAAATAAAATTTGTACATTATAATAGTAATGTATCAACAAAATGTATATTGAGCCAAAATCACATACATCATGCTTCAGTTTGGATTAAAAAGTATTAATATACAGAATAGTGGTTTAGAACATGCTATTAACTAACAAAAGAACCATATAAATATTTATAATATCCTATATAATCCTCTTCTAACATCTTATCACCCATTCATTGATAATATTTCATACTTTTCATTGTTTTGGGTGCTAATTTCCTTATTTTCTCATGCGTGTTTTATCATGAATGATATATTAATTATTAATATAATTGTTTATTATAAAATATATAGTAGTAATAATAACATAATTAACATATTTTTTCATAACGTTTATTTTTAAAACAATTTTTGAATGATGGTTATGAAAAATTAAGTATTTTAGTATCATAGAGACGGTAGGACAAACGTATAAATGAGTAATGTTTCCATTCTACAATGATCATTATGGAATTGTGGTATGTAAAAATTTAGCCTTATATAATTATGATATTAATATATATTCCATATAATATACTTATATATATATCATCTATGTTTTGTGGGGATAAAAAAGAGCCACATCGCTTCGTGAAGGCGGTAGTACACAAGTACATGAATCATGTTATCATCTTTACATGACTGACAATGAAAGAAATTAAATGATATGAATTATCTTCCTAGAATGAAATATATTTCATTAATATAAATATTTGGATACTTATATCACATATAATCTTTATTTGCTACTTTATAACCTTATATGTGAAGAATTACTGAGTGAAGAATAGCATTGCTTCAGGCGGCGATAATCCTATATATAGAAAAGAAAAATTATCTCAACCGTTATGGAATAAAATGTAAAATTATATATATATATATAATAGTAAAAAATAGGTATAAATATGTTATAAATATCATATATATTCTTTGTATCCAACATCAAACCCATCCATGATTGGGTGAAATAGGAAAATGAATGACATTAGTTTCTGAGGTGGTAGTCCACCATACACACTAACGATGTCTTTGAATCCCATTTGATGAATGTGGAGGCTGTTTTAAGTCATTACCATATTATAACAACTCTCTAGTATATTTAATATACTTACTCTACTATATCATCATGTTTTCAAAAAAATTAAATTTTATGGAGATTGATATAAAATAAATACAATCATTAAAGAACATTAACTCTTCTTCATGTATAGTCCTTAGGTATGAAATTAATCCTTAAAAAATGTATTTCATAGAAAAAGATATTATAGTAATATGGTGTATTGGGATGTTATTTGGGATGTTTTTGGATGATCCAAAGTGGGTTTATGGTGTGAATAAGAGAGGAGAGTGAGTTCCCTTTTAATGTTGCGGAAGAGTGGCATTCTTGTAAATACCCAAAGTATTCAAAATTTAGAGGCAAAAATTACCTAAATTGGATAAAATATTGATAATTAATGGTATTAATGGATGACATTGTCATGAAACACCTACAACACATACTAATGCACAAATTTTTCATTTTTTTAATAACTTTTATGTTTCCATATTTTTACCATTTTGGTTTTTCACTATGGTAACTAGTTTTCTAAACAAGGTAATTTACACTTTAGGTATAAATTTAGTTATGAAATATTATATAATTTGGAACCAATGATTCCAAATTTTAACCCCAATTTATCCAATAAACATGCTATGTGTTTTTGGAAATTTTTTTAAACACAAGCACGTGGACATGCAAACACACTATTTTGACCTTAGTAGTGCTAAAAGTTTTTTTTTGATTGAGGTTTTAGTATAGTAGTGATAAAAGAAAAATTTTACCTTTAATGGAACATATTTTATATTTATTTACATTTATATGTTACTAGGAATAATTTTGGATTTTTAGTTTTTTAAATCATTTCATAGAGTATCATTTTTTATAAAACAATTAATTTCAATTTTATAATTATTCATTTAATTCGAATTTAAAAATATCAATTCATTATGAAAATTAAATTGAATTGTGTTGACTCTAGTGTAACAAGGTATTTTAATCTAAAAAATTAATGTAATACCACAATTCATTCAATTCACTTCACTTATAATATTTTTAGTTTCGTTTATTTTACTTAAGGAATAATAAAATAATTCAAAAGTTTGTTTTTCATGTAACACCCCAAGAATTCATAGTACTTTATTTCTTCAAAGTAATTCAATAACTTACACTACATGCAACATCAAGTTCAAGAGAACCACGACTAACCAAACTAGCCATTCAAAGGTTTTAATGAATATTATTAACTGAATTATGAACTATATATAATCCTTCTAATTTTAGAAACCATTTTATGAGTTTCTTAGACATAATGTAAGAACTAATTCATTTTTTTCAGTTAAAAGTAGTATTTTTCAAAAAAAATAAACTTTTACCACCATTTAATGGTAAAACATTTTTAAATAAAATAATTTAAACTTTTATATATTCAATTTAAAAAAATTCTTCTTTAGAATCAGGACATAAGAATTTAGTTTCAATAAATTTTTGGTGTTTTCTGATAACTATCATATTAGGGAGAATAGTGAAAAATAATATATTTTAGCTCAAAAAATCTTTTTTAATTAAAATATTTTATAGTGTTAAATTATACATTTTAATTTTTTGGAAGTATAAATAGATTTTATTTTTACCATTTAATCCAATGCTGGTCATTGTAAGTAATTTCAAATTGAAATTGGATATAAACAAGTGTCAAACTTTTGATAGTTATTATTTCTTAAAAATATGCCTTTTGGATTTGACAGAAAGAATTAATTTTAAATTAATAAATTTGACTTCTTTGTTTTCAATTTGTTAAAATAGACTTAATTGTTGAATTCGGAATATGAAAATTAGCTTAGGGTAAAATTTTGGTTTTTTTCTGAATGATTTTAATTTTTGATGAATAGTGAAAAACACTATGTTATAGTTTAAAACCGAATTTTTATTTAAATAAATATCTATTTTATTTAAATTTATTTTGCATCAAGATAGATACATAATACCTATATAAGTTCAATTTAATTCATTGGAGTCAGATTATAAAAAATTTAGATATATAAAAAATTTACTGAACTTTCACCATCTTTTACCCACCTCCTAGGAGAATTTGTAAATTTAGATAAAACATAATTTTACCAATTCTGTGAGTTTAATTTCGAAAATCTAAGAGACACCATTAATATAAATGAGGAAAATTTGGTTCAATAAGATAAAAACAATTTTTGGTGAATGGTAACTTTTTACTTTTATTTACCACGGTTAAAAGTAAATAGGGTAATTAAGGGTAAAAGAGATATTATTATTACCCTAACACATGTCATAATTCTATTGGATAAGTGTAATTCGCCCAAAAACTACCTTACGAATAAAATATGACCCATTAGGTCCACTTGGATTAGAATAAGACATTTATTATTATTTAATTTAAAGAAGAGTTAGAAGAGTTAAAATCAAAGTTTAATAATTATTTCATTTTTAATATAGGGTTATACATAAGATAAATTAAACTATAAAACTTCATTAAAGATCCTAAAAATATTTACAACATAATGGTATTTTATTTATAATTTTTAGAGATTAAATAATTAAATTTATTAATGACATAATGATGATGCAGTAATTACCTTATTAAGGATAGAATTAACTAAATTGTATTACAATTATTAAAATAGATATATTTTCAAAGTTTTTATGAAATCCACGGATTTTATAGGTGAATATGACCGGTTTTAGATGATTCAATGTATCATTTTAGAAGTAATTAAGTTGTGATGACTTTCATAAAAACAAAATACCAAATAGTGTCATAATTGACATAAATTTATATTTAAAACAAATACTATATTATTGGATGATATAATATTCCTAAAAATGTAATTTTCGGCCAAAGATATTAAATAATATTATATATTTCATTAATGAGCCACTTGAGGTTCTCTTCGATGTTTTGAGTATTTTTATTAACCATATAGAGTAAGAATACAAGAAGACAAGGTAAAAGTTAAACTATTTAACTAAGAGTTAAATCTAAATGATAAGGTAAAAATGGTAACCTAAACTTGTCTAAAACCTATTGGTTGAGAGTATTTAGACCCATAATCACCTAAGGCTAGAAATATATTCATTTTTAACCATTATAAATGGAATATGATTGTATAATAAATTAATAATTTAATATTCTCCTAAAGTGACCATCACCCCTCTTATAAAAGGACACTTCACCTTCTCTCAAATTCACACCTCCAAAGCCATTTGGCTTGGCAAAAACCAGCCCCAATATCCTCCAAACATCCCTCACTTAAACATAGAGGCATTATTTTGTTAATAAAGCCAACATATGGAGCTCTTTTGATGAAAAAAATGGAAGAACCCGAAGAAGAGGTAATTATTTCACCACCATCTTTCAAGTTCATTTCTTCTTCCACTTATTTATTCTTTGTTATTTCCATTCTAAAAAAATATCTCCCATATATTCTATATAATTTGATGTAATTATAATTATTTCACATCAATATTTATTATTCTATCCATCATATGATTGCTAATGTCACCATGCGTACATACGTACGGCTTACCGTCTCCACGCCGTGGTGTAATTTGTTCTTCAACACTATGAAATTTGGATGGGAATAATGATGAGTAATATATATATGAATAATAAAAATAACATGATAATGTCTCTGTAAAATTAATATACCATCCAATTTCACACCTTTAAGGAAATGCTATTGCCGCTCGTGCGTACGTACGGATTACCGCCTCCACGACGCGATGATATTCATTTCCACATTCACCATTCATCGATAATTATAAAAATATATATTACTAATATGTTTTTAATATATGAAATAATAATTCCACTGGAGATATATATATATATATATATATGTACTTAAATATAATTTATTCACATTGTTCTGTTCAACACGTTATGAAAATGGAAACAGTGTTTATGTGGACGTACGGACTACCGTCTCCATAAATGGTGTTTTCCATTACATATATATATCTATTATACATATTTATATTCTAAATATATATGATATATAAATCATGTTTTATATTCTATAAGTATTTATATCATGATCGAAGTGATACAATCAAGAGTAAAAAAGTTAAAACACGTACGATAATGAAAGCGATTATTACCCAAAATGTTAATTTAACATGGAAATTATTATTAAATTGGTAGTATAAAGTAATAAATGAATAATTTATGATATCATAAATATTAATATGGATCTGGTATAATTTAATAACATACTAAAGTCTTCATACAGAATGTTAAATGTACCGTCGACTAAATGAGAGTGCAAGGTAAATGGTTTTCACTTCACTTCTTATTCCCATGAGATTCGTGCCATATTGCCACCGTTAGCTTTTGTGGGGTGTATGTGCTGAAAAAAATTGTATTATTTGTAAAATATACTTTAATTAATATGTATATACATATTCAATGTATGATACCTCTTTCTTTTGGTGTATTTTTCGTATGTTACTAAATTGGTAAGGGTTAATTTCACAAACTCTTTATTATCCGAGGTTGTTTTAATGTAAGTATCTACTAGGACATATTTATTATCCATGTCCATGTTTCATAAAATAGTTTTAAAATAGATTATTTTAAGTAACATGTTACTAAAACATCATTTTTAATTTTTTAACTATTTATTCTTATAAACCATTCTCATTAATGTCCATGTTTTGAAAAGTGTTTTAAGGATTTATTTAAATGGACATGAATGTTTTAAAATGATAATTACATTCAAAAGTTTCAAATTGGTATGGGACACTTTGATTCAAAAATGTATTTAAAAGTCTTCCTTTCTAAATTTTGTGACTTTAAATGTTTTCATGAAAAATGGATATTTCTCTCAAAGAGTTTTACAAATCATTTTCATCTATGTCAAAGTCCTTTAATAGATTTTAAACTTGTTGAAGTTGATTTGTTATGATACAAATCATCCATATTGTTTTGTAGGTTTTGTGATATGTTTGACTGTGGATGTGTTATTTTTATACCAATCATGGTTTATGGGTAAATTATTGACATTTTGTATGCCAGTTTTAATACGAATGTTTATGGTATGTTTAAACCTTTTCATATGAGGAATGCATTGGACTTAGTAAGTGACTGGTGGAGCCCAATATAGCTTCTCAATGCATCGGTAGGTCTCATGAGACAAACTATTGTCTTGGCACAAGGCCTTGAAAAAATCTTATTTGTAGTCTTGGAACAAGGCCTTGACTATGTTGTTATGATAGTCTGGAATTATGCATTCCATAATTATTAAAATAGTTAGTGATATTGCATATGATTATTCTACTACTAGAATATCAATGTGAAGAAGTAAATGTCATTACATAATTTTAATTTTTTCCATATTATGCTGAAGTTATAGTTTAAAAGGCTTTTGTTTTAGTTATACATTGCCTTAAATGTTTATGATTATTTATAAAAGTTTCTATTGTATTGTTATCCTTACTGAGCATCTTTGCTCACCCCTTTCTATGTTTTATTTTTCCCAGGATTGCAAGAAGTGTATTGTGATTGATATGCAGGGTTAATCCAAGGGAATAATGGGGTTCATAAAGGATTATTTATGTTGTTTTTATGTTATAAAATGTAATGTAACATTCATGTATATAATCTATTTTCCAAGACTACTAAACTGATCATTCCTTCGGGACTTGATTCCTTGTAATCATGCCAATGTATTAAAATATTTCACTGACTCTGCGAAACAAGGGTCAGGGCGTTAAAGTTTGTATCATAGAAAGTTTTGCAATAACATTGGAAACTAGATTTAGATAAACTCTGATTAGAGCACATTACCCCAAGAGAGACTTTAAGGATTAGTATAGAAGAACTTCATATAATTTTGGTAATTTAAAGATTCTGTGACTTTTCCAAGAAACTACATCCCTGTCTAGATACGAGAAGGTAGAGGTGGCTCATGAACAGATGTACCTAGGGGTAAAACACAAAAACACTACTTTGAGCTAGACTCAAACGGGAAATGGTGCACGACAAAGGGTCTTGCTTCACTCTTGGTTATGACACTCTCATGAGATATGCTTAGGATAATTCTCATTTTCTTTACAAATCATTATGAAGGATATACTAGTATATAACTGCTTAAAGAAAATATTTTTATGGATTATATCCATAATCTGTTCAAATTATGTCAGGTATTTTACAAGTTTGGAATTATTCATTGAAGTTCATAAACTGAACTAGTGTATGCCATTGTATAGAAATGGAACCTAGTAGAAGGAATGTGAACTCCAGTTATATGTATGATCCAAAGAGTAAGAAGGATCATATCTTTCACTGTATTAAGCCAACATTAAGAAGGGAAATAGTTACCCATGTATTCTCAACATAATAAGAAATAGTATCATGTGTTAATAATATAAGTAAAGAATTATATGAGTCATATGGATTTTAAGGGAAGCAAGAGAAGAAAAATATGGAAGAGATAAAGATGGATAAATGGAAGAGGGAAAATAAGAATTTTCCCATATGTGATAACTGTGGGAAGAAACAACCTGGAACTTTCCTGAATAGAATGGGAGATTGTTATAAGTGTGGAGAAAAAGGACACCATGTACGTGAATACAAGGGTAAGAAAAAGGTTTCAAATTTACAATGCTTCATCTGCAAGGAGTTGGGACACTACGCGAACCAATGTCCAAATCATAAGAGTATACTGTAAATGATGTTATTGGATTATAATCAAGTTATGATACTTCCT
Organism: Viscum album; assembly: GCA_963277665.1. NCBI lineage: Eukaryota > Viridiplantae > Streptophyta > Magnoliopsida > Santalales > Viscaceae > Viscum > Viscum album. Next base: position 287,362,087 of record OY728139.1, read on the forward strand.
CAGATTAAATGGAATGTTTAGTGCTCTTATGTTGTTATTTCATATGAGTTTTGTATCAGTAGTATACTTGTTACATGAATCGTGGAGATAAATAAGGATTTTATTGTAGTAATATTTTATTCAGGATTTGATATTATACGGTTCTATGAAATGTGACATAATAGTAAGCTACACTTTTTGGAAAATACATGATTGAAGGAAAGGTAATCCATAATATGGACCTGATAATGAGGTAGTGTTTTTGGAATAAGAGATTGTTGATTTTGGTATTTCAGGATGTTGCGATATTGTAAAAGAATAAACTATGAAGGCATTCACATGTTATTACCTATCAAAAAGGATCCTCATTATGTTTAGCTTCCTTATAAATTTTGGACTGAGAGTTTGGATATAAGTATTTCTGATAATTCAAATGGATGGAATGTATTAAGTTTGAAATTAGATAATATTGTTAAGGTTGTTTTTTTATTCCCATAAAAAGGACAACCCGGAGGTCGGGCGGCATCCCATCACGTCTGGCAAGGCTGTGAGACTTGACCACCCAACCAGAGGGTGACAAGGGTGTATCACCAACCACTAGCCCACGTGATGTCATGGATTGAATAATGTAGTCTTTTTTTAAAAATTCGTGTAGATGAATTATAAATTCATTTTTTTAACCCTACATGAATAGAATAAATAGAATATTATTTTTAAGTTCTATTATCTTTTAGAGTGAAAGATGAGTTTGTGGTAGAAATTAGTTAAAGGAAGGGGCTCTACTTTTTAAGTATACATTTTTCTTCTTCTCTTATTCTATGAAGAAATTAAATATTATACTTTAGTGAAGGCATCTAAAGACCAAAAATGTGTTATCCTAATACCATATGTTTTGTTGAACCGATGGTATTTTAAATCATCCTAGATTGATGAATTTATGGCCCTAAATTTTACACTTTTTTGCAATTGATGTCCTCAATCACTACCTAAAATATTTATGTTTTCCTTCTAATTACATGTTTCTAATTTCCAATAATGTTCTCCTAATCGAGATCATAACTTAGTGGTGACCCATTCATTTCCCTTTTCCTATTATTAAGACTAAATTTTGTTAACCAAATTTCTAATGTGGGTATTCCCAATGGTATTTTCTATTTTCAACATTTTATTTTCGAAAAATAATTTCAAATTATGAGGACTCAATTTATTGAAGGAGGGAAGAATGTACCACTCCAAGATTTCATAGTACGTTATTTCATCAAAGTAATTCAATATCTTACTTCACACGCAACATTGAGTTCAAGCGCACCACGACTTACCAAACTAGCCATTCAAAAGATGTTATGAATAGTGTTAACTGAATTTTGAACTATATATAATCCTTATAATTTTAGAATCCATATTATGAGTTTCTTAGACACAATGTAAGAACTAATTCATTTTTTTCAGATAAAAGAATTATTTTTCAAAAAATATACATTTACTACCTTTTAATGGTGAACCCTTTTTAAATCCAATATTTGAAACTTTTATATATATCCAATTTTAGAAATTAAAATTATACTTTATAATCGGGGCATAAGAATTTAGTTTCAATAAATTTTTGGTGTTTTCTAATAACTTTCATATTTGGGTGAATAGTGAAAATACTATATTTTAGCTGAAAAAACATTTTTAATAAAAATAATTTATAATGTTAAATTAAACATTTTAATGGTATGGAAGTATAAATAGATTATATTTTTACCATTTAATCCAATGCTGGTAATTTTAATTAATTTCAATTTGAAATTGGAAATAAAAAAGTGTCAAACTTTTCATAGTTATTAATTCTTAAAAGTACGCCTTCAGGTTTTGAGAGAAGGAATTAATTTTAAATTAATAAATTCAACTTCTATGTTTTAAAATTGGTAAAATAGTCTTCATTATTGAATTCAGAATATCAAAATTATCATAGGGTGAATTTTTGGTATTTTTCTGAAAACTTTTAATTTTTGATAAATAGTGAAAAACAATGAGTTATAATATTAAACAGAATTTTTATTTAAATAATTTTCTATTTGATTTAAATTTATTTTAGGTCAAAATAGATACATAATACCTATATAATTTAAATGTAATTCATTGGAGCAAGTTTATAATAATTATATATATATAAAAATTTATTGAACTTTTCACCGTCTTTTACCCACCTCCTAGGAGAATTTGTAAATTCACATAAAACATAATTTTACCGCTTATGTGAGTTGAATTTAGAAAATATAAGAGACATGGTTAATATCAAGGATTAAAATGTGGTTCAATAAGATAAAAATAATTTTTTTTGAATAGTAATTTTTTACTTTTATTTTCCACGGTTTAAAGTTAATAGGGTAATTAAGAGGAAAAATGATATTATAATTACACTAAAAATTGTCTTAATTTTATTAGATAAGCGTAATTCGACAAAAAAACTTATGAATAAAATATGAACCTTTAGGTCCACTTGGATTAGATTAAGACATTTATAATTATTTAATATAAAGAAGAGTTAAAAGAGTTAAAATCAAAGTTTAATAGCTAAACAATTTTTAATATAGGGTTATACATAAGATAAATTCTACTATAAATAATCATTAGAAAGATAAAAGTATTTCCTACATAATGGTAGTTTATTTATAATTTTTAGAGATTAAATAATTAAATTTATTAATTACATAATGATGATGAATTAATTACCTTATTAATGAAAGAATCAAATAAATGGTATTATAAATCTTAAAATAAATATATAATAAACGTTTTTATGAAATACATGATTATTATAGATTAATATGACATGTTAGGGATGATTAAATATATCTTTTTTGAATTAATCAAGTTGTGATGACTTTCATAAAAAAAAATACCAAATAGCGTCAAAATTGACATAAATATATATTTAAAACAAATACTATATTATTGGTTGATATAATATTTCTAAAAATGTATGTTTCATAAAAGGGATTAAATAATATTATATATGTCATTAACTAGATACTTGAGGTTATCTTGTATTTTTAGAGTATAATTATTAACTATATAGAGAAAGAATACAAGAAAACTCGGTAAAAGATAACTATTTAACTAAGAGAAAAATCTAAAAGATAATGTTTAAATGGAAACCTAAACTTTTTTAAAACCTATTGGTTGAGAGGATTTCGACCCATATCCACCTAAGTCTAGAAATAAATTCATTTAGAACCATTATAAACTGAATATGATTGTATAATAAATTAATACTTTAATCTTTTCCTAAAGTGACCCTCACCCATCTTATAAAAGAGAACTTCCCCTTCTCTCAAATTCACAACTCCAAAGCCATTTGGCTCAGCCAAACTGGACCAAATATCCACCCAACATATCTCACTTCAACCTAGAGGCCTTATATTGATCATAAATCCAACCTTATGATCTCTTTTGATGAAATCCAAAGGAAGAACCCGAAGAAGAGGTAATGATTTCACCACCCTCTTTCAAGTTCCTTTCTTCTTACACTTCTTCTTTCTTTGTTATTTCCATTATAAAATAATAACTCCAGTATATTCTATATATTGTGATGTTATTATAAATATTTCACAATAATATTCATTATTCTATATATGTTATGCATGATAATGGCACTATGCGTACGTACGTACGGATTACCGTCTCCACGCCGTGGTGTAATTTGTTATTCAACACTATATTATTTTGATGCATATAATTATGAGTAATATGTATATAAATAAAAAAATTAACATGATAATGTCTCTATAAACATAATATACCATTAAATTCCATACCTTAAAAGAAATGATATTATCGCTCGTGCGTACATACAGATTACCATCTTCACGACGCGATGAGATTCATTTCCACATTCACCATTCATCGACGATTATATAAATATATATTACTAATATTTTTTCATAATATGACATAATAATGATACTGGAGATATATATATATATATCTACTTACATATATTTTATTCACTTTGTTCTGTTCAATACGTTATGAAAATGGAAACAACATTTATGCGTACGTACGGACAACCGTCTCCGTAAACGGTGTTTTCCATTTCATATATATGTCTATTATTCATATTTATAATCTAAATATATATGATATATAAATCGATTTTTATATTCTGAAGTATTTAAATCATGATCTATGTGATACAATCAAGAGTAACAAGTTAAAAAACGTACAATAAAGATAGTGATTATTACCCGAAATGTTAATTTAATATGGAATTTATTATTCAATGGGTAGTATAAAGTCATAAATGAATAATGTATGATATCATAAATATTAATATGGTTCTTGTATAATTTAATAACATAATACGGTATTCATATAGGAGGGTAAACGTACCCTTGACTAAAGGAATGTGCAAGGTAAGGGGCTTTCATCTCACTCCTTATTCCCATGAGATTCGTTCCATATTGCCACCATTTCCTTTTGTGTGGTGTATGAACTACCCATAATAGTATTATTTGTGTAATACACTTAAATTTATGCGTATTTACATATTAATTGTATGATACCTCTTTCATGTGGTGTATTTTTCGTATGTTACTAAATTGGTAAGGGTTAATTTCAAAAACACTTTATTATCCGAGGATGTTTGTATGTAAGTATCTACTAGGACATATTTATTATCCAAGCCCATGTTTCATAAAATAGTTTTCCAAGGGATTATTTTAAGGGACTTTTTACTAATACATCAATTTAAATGTATTAAAGATTTATTCTTCTAAACCATTCTTTTTAATGTCCATGTTTTCAAAATGGTTTTAAAGATTTATTTAAATTGACATGAATGTTTTAAAATGGTAATTACATTCAAAAGTCTCAAGGTGGTATGGGACACTTTTACTCAAAAATGTATTTAAATGTCTTTCTTTCAAAATTTAGTGATATTTAAATTTTTTCATTAAAAAGGTATATTTATCTCAAAGATTTTTACAAATCATTTTGATCTATGTCAAAGTCCTTTAATGGATTTTAAACTACTTGAAGAGGATTTATTATGATACAAATCTTCCATATTGTGTTGAAGTTTTTGTGATATGTTTGACTGTGGATGTGTTTTTTTATACCATTCATGGTTTATGGGTAAATTATTGACATTTCGTATGCTAGTTTTAATATGAATGTTTATGTTATGTTTAAACCTTTTCATATGAGGATTTATTTGGAATTAGTGTGTGACGGGTGGAGCCCGCTATAGCTCCTTGATGCATCAGTAGGTCTCAAGACACAAACTAGTGTCTTGGCACAAGGCCTTGACAAAATCATATATGTATTATTAGCACAAGGCCTTGAATATGTGGTTACGATAGTTTGGCATTATGCATTACATCATTATGAAAGTGCTTAGTGATATTGAATGAGATTATTCGACTTGTAGAATATCCATGTGAATAAGTAAATGGAATTACTTCATTTTAATTTTTTCCATATTATGCTGACGTTTAATTTTTAATGGCTTTTGTTTTAGTTATACATTTCCTTAAATGTTTATGCTTATTTATGAAAGTATCTTCTATATTTTTTATCCCTATTGAGCATATGAGATCACCCCTTTCTATGTATTATTTTTCCTAGGATTCAAAGAAGTATATTGTGATTGATATGCAGTGTTAAGACAAGGGAATAATGGTGTTCATAAAGGATTATTTATGTTATTTGTATGTTATGAAGTGTAATGTAACATTCATGTATGTAATCTATTTTCCAAGACTGCTAAACTGATCGGTCCTTTGGGACTTGATTCCTTGTAATCATGCAAATGTATTGAAATAATGCACCAACTCTGGGTAACTGGGGTCGGGGTATTACATTTCAAGTGAATATAAATAATTATTTCATATCCAAAAAAGGAAAATAAATTTTCATGAAAAAAATACAGTTAATGTTTTTTAAAATATCTATAACTGAGCATTTTTAGTTTTTCTCTCTATCCTAAAGGTTTTTACATATTAAAACAAAGAATGTTTTTATTTTGTCATTTTCGTTACATAATTTATTATATGGGTAACTTTTACGGAAAAGTGTCTAGAAAAAACTTATTTAAATATATATAGATGTTTTTAGGGTCAAATTATGACTATAAAATTGGTTTCTAACAAATGTTTTGGTTATTTTTATCCTTATTGTCTTTTTTAACCCCTATTAAACCAATATTCACTTTAACCATGATAAATAATTTTATTATGACTACAATAATTCTTTTTCAATAATTATGTTGACCTTTCTTAAATTTTAAATAATCTATATTCAAAATATGGAATCTATTTTAGCAAATAAATTTCATAGAATTGAAAAAATTCAACTTAATATTAACCGTCAGATGCAACGACAAAGTTGTTTCATAAAGTGAAAATATTCAAATGATTGATATTTTTTTCATATCTAAATTAAAGATTTAATTGAAACTAATGAAAAACTTAGATTAAGGGTAGTAAATTTGATCTATGTTTTCTACAAAAAATTAAAAATATAACTTAACATTTTATATTATTCCAATTAAAATTTAGTTTTCAATTATAATTCAGTATTTTTTACTACACATAAAAATGAAACATTTCAAGATAATCAAAAAACAACATCCTAGGATAAATATCATATTCCAATTTCAAAAATCAATTTTCTTTTTTGAAATTATTTTTATAACTATTTTAGTAATTAATTTTAATTTTTTTGTTCAAAGCGCAACTAATCGGTCCATTAGAAAAAAACAATTTAAAAAAATATTTTCATTTTTAATGATACATATTATATTAAAAATAAAAAGATAAATAATGAAAATTTTTAAATACATGTTTTCATAAGTTAGTTCATCCTTTTAATAACCACCATTATAATGTCTAGGTGGCAAACATCACAATAAGTGATAATATTAATAGTATATTTTTGTTTGGAAAAATTCAGTTTTTGGTATAATGGAAGCTATCGACGAAAATCAATATTTTGTGTACCATAATATATCGAATAAATTAAATCTATTCTAAGAGAAATATATTTTGATTTATTTAATTGAAATATATTCTTTTATGTTAGTTATTGTGTGTCACATATGCTATTGAATAAAATGTTATTATTTTAGAATTTCTTAATGGTATAATATGATTTTCTATGGATTCACAATATTTAACACATTTTATTGATTTTTTCATGGATATTTCTGTATTTATCACTATCACATATATTTTAATTAACCTCACATGCTTGATCAGTGTCCTATATATATTTATCCATTCCCAAATTTTCTCTTAGTTTTATGATTCCCTCTACTTTCTAGTCCTCTCTTTAATCTAGCACCAATTTCAGAGTCATCTCTATGTTGGATGAAATCTATGTAGACCTATATTTCACTTTTTTTGTCATTAACTATTATTTGTCATAATGATCATACTGTATCACTTTTGATTTATGATAATAATCCTAATCTAATCATGATGAAATGACACTAACAATCTCTTGGTCACTTTCAAGATGAGATTATTTTCCTTGAATAAAATCAATATTATTCTTTAATATATGCCTCCTCATTTTCATCCGAGAAGATTCATCAGATATTTATTTAAATTTAAAACAATAAAAAACCACATTTTTACAACAGTTTTCCTTGACATTGATGATATTTTAAAAATGTGTTCATTAATATGGTATTCATTTATATTCATGTTCTAGAGATATATAATAATTCATTGATGAAATATATATATAATTAATAAATAGAGAGACTATATCTACACCCCAATAAGACCCCGGAATATTGAAATAATTGGGATTGTATAGTGGGACAATCAATTTTGATCAGAATTTCCATTCTATAGGATATATACAATAAAATATTTTGATTATATAAGATCTAGATAACACAAATTATTTTGGTCTAGATATGATCCCTATTATTTTTTATAGTATATGGGATTAATCAGATATCCCATTATATAAATAAAACTATACCTATCTATAATGAAATTGATTTGATCCCCTAAGCCCTTTACTTCAAATCACCTAATGGTAAAATGATTTCAATGAATACCCAATGCATGAGTATTAATCTACAATCGTAATAACCTAATAAAGAAGTTAACTGCTAAAAAATATCATTATTTTTTCAAAATTTGACTCCATGATGTAAAACTAGCCTTCCATTGATGGAGAGCTCCTAAATAATGAATCTATCATGAATATCATCATTTGTAGAAATAAAACATGTAGTTTCATCCTTTTTCCCAATTATATATATAAAATTAACCTTCATATATATATAATTCTATATATTTGTGTCCCCATTAGTTTCATCTATAGTGGAAATGGAACATATCCCAGTTTTCCTACTGCAAGGTTTCTTCACCTCATTAGAGATATCATATCGACCTTTTTGATTCCTCATCCACTTCCATAACCTCAAATTGATGATTCTTTGCAACATTATCCTCAATGGAAACCATATATTGATGATGGTTCTCCTCATATTCATTAATCCCCACATTATAGATAGATCTATTTAGTTCATTCACCACCCCTATAGTCTGATTGGAATCATTCACCTTGTTCTCCCCTAATGATATTTGGAACATAACACATATATATTCTTCCACTATAAAAGATCAATATGTTCTAAAATCCTCAATATCCATTCTCAAATTCTTTCATGATCCACTCATATCATATAACACAATAATCATTGGTTGGTTAGATTTGATCATCTCAACATCCCATTCCCCCCTAAAGCTAGTTCTGTGAGTTCTACAAGTGGATGCCTCAACCCCATTATCAACACCATCAGTATCCTAAAATCCATATTGAATTATAAATATAAAATTTTTATTGATCTCCATATGTTATGGATGTTAAAATATGAGGATACCAGAAACCCCATCTACATGGAGCTCCCCAACCATATCAAATCATTTTTGTTTTTTATATATTTTATGTTTAAATTATTAACCATTAGAAAAACCAATTTCTTTATAATATGATTCGGAATGATGATTGATGAATGTTTTTAAGATACAATGACACACATATGTGTATTTTTCATTATTTTATGGGTGTAATTTTTAGAGACATTTAATGCATTGGGTATTGTGATATAGATATCTCATGATATTAGGAGAACAATTGGGAACGTGATTTTGAATAACTATTCCAATATTTCAAATAATTACTATTATATATTCTTGGATTTATCTCCAGAATTATTTTTTAATATGATTGTAAAATTTTTTATGACATATTCATGCATAGTTATGATTTCTTTTAGTTATTCCCAACACAATAGGTGTCAAAATTACTCTAAGTAGCTATTTCCATTGGATTATGATTTCATATGATTAAATATATATAACAATGTTATTACTATTGAATGATGATTACCAATTTCACAGCATTATTAATCATTTTTATTGATATGATATGACTTTGGAAATTAATATCTATCGTTTTAGGGGAATGATTATATTATATTTAAAATAGGAAATTTATTATTTCTCATTACATTATGATAATATTATTCTCTAAAGAGATCGATATCTCTCATTTTTACCCTTATTGGGAATCTAACCTCATCGATTCGTCTAATTTCCATCCATTATAAAGGGTTTATGAGCATATAATTCCTCAATGAAGACATTTTTATGATTATGGATTGTATCGATAAACTTTTTAATTCATGTTATGTGTTTTACAAGTTTGGGAATAGGTATTTCTATTCACAAACTAATCTAGTGTGTGCAATTGTTTAGAAATGGTTCCCAGTAGAAGGAATGATAACTTCAGCAATATGCATGATCCAAAGTGTAAGGAATATCTTATCTTTCATGGTCATAAGACATAATTTAGAAGGGAAATAGTCTCCCACGTATTATCATCATGTGAAGAAATAGTATCATGTGTTGATAAAATAATTATAGAATTCTCAGAGTCCTATGGATTTGAAGGGAAGCCAGATAAAGAAAAGATGGTGAGTGAAGGACAAATAAAGGGAATAAGGTAATGAAGTATTTTCTCATATGTGATAACTGTGGAATGAATTTCCTTGGAAAATTCTTAAAGGGAATGGGAGTATGTTATAAGTGTGGAGAAAAAGGACACCAAGTACGTGACTGCAAGGGTAATAAAATGGTTTAAAATGTACAATGATTCATCTGTAAAAAGTTTGGACTCTACGTGAACCAATGTTCCAGTCATCAAACATTGCCATAAATGATGATATTAGATAATAATCATGTATTGATACTACCACAGATGAAGAGGAATTACTAGTGTTATTGTGTTGTTATTTTGGAATTATTTCACTGAAGTGGTGTATCAATGATGTACTGGAAATAAATAAGGATTGTACTCGAGTACTATTTCATTGAGGATTTGATATTTTATGGTACTAAGAAAAGTGACTCAACAACGAGTTAAACTTTTTTCAAATTACATGGTTGAAGGAAAGATAAACCATAATATGGTCCTAATATTGAGGTACTTATTTTGTAATAAGATATGGTTGATTTGGGTAAATTATATAGGATATTCTTGACTCCCATGAAACTGATTAAAGATTTGTATAGTCCATTATTGTTGGAGTTTACAAAATTTTCGGATGGATGAAGTATATCCAGTATTTGATAAGAAATAAGGGAAAATGAATGTAATCAATAAGGATTTATGGTAATTTAGGATGTTTCAGTGTTTTAAAAGAATGCATGATGAAGGTATTCACATGATATTACGGGGTAAAAAGGTTCTACATTATGTTTACCTTTCATATAAATTTTGGGCTGAGTTTACAGAATTATTTTGGATAAGTGAAAGGGTTGGAAGGGATTGAGTTTGAAATATTATTTTTGGATTTTTATAAAAGGACAACAGGCAGACCTTGTGACGACCCGTCGCGTTGTACAATGCTGCGGGAATCAAACCCACAACCATAGTGCAATTGGGATTTATCACCTACCACTAGACTACGTGATGTTCCTGGATGGTATAAAGTAGTTGTTTTTAAAGGGTATGATATGTGAATTATAAATTCATTATATTTGGAACCCTATACGAATAGGATAAATATAGTATTTTTTGAGTTGTATTATGATTTGGGGTGAAAGATGTGTTTGTGGTAGAAATTTATTAATGGATAAAAAATTAATTATAATGTAAGTATATCTCTTTATGATCTTAGACAATCTCATAAATAAATTCCTCAATATTAATAAAATGAACTTAGAACAAAAAATTTTCCCTAGATGGTAGCTTAGATCATCATAAATTTATGGCTTTGGGATTGTTGGTCTTTTCATAGCCATGTTCTCTACCACTCTCCATCAGATATTGATCGATAGATTTCTCTTCCATATCCATATTTTCCTACTTGGAACCCTAGTATGTGTTATTTTCGGTAACCTTCATACTTACCACTCTTTATTTTAAATTTAGGCAGCATTAATCAATTTTTCGATGTGGGATTTCAACTAAGATATTTTGAAATGTCAACCCCATGTTTCCAATACCGATAATAAATTGTGAGGATGCAATTTATTGAAGGAGGGGAAAATGTAACACCCCAAACTTCCATGGTACACTTCTCTTTGAATAATACAGTAGTGTGTGTTGTACACAACTTCGATTTCTAACACACACCACAACCAATCAAACTAGCCGTTAGGAATAGTAATACCCAATTTTTGAAATTTTATAAACTTTATATTTCAAAATGGACTTCATTTTTGGATTTTGAATATCGAAATTATCTTAGAGTAAATTTCTGGTATTTTACTGAAAACTTTTAATTTATGATGATTAGTGAAAAACACTGTGTTATAGTTTAAAAAATAATTTTTATTTATTTTATATAAATTATTTTATGTAAAAATAGATACATAATACCTATATAAGTTCAATTTAATTCATTAGAGTCAGTTTATAATAATTTTATATATATAAAAATTTTATTGAACTTTTCACCGTCTTTTACCCACCACCTAGGAGAATTTGAAAATTCACATAAATCATAATTTTACCGCTTCTTTGATTGGAATTCAGAAAATCCAAGAGACACGGTTAATATCAAGGAGTAAAATGTGGTTCAATAAGATAAAAATAATTTTTTGATGAATAGTAACTTTTTACTTTTATTTACCACGGTAAAAAGTAAATAGGGTAATTAAGGGTAAAAATGATATTATTATTACCCTAACACATGTCCTAATTCTACTAGATAAGTATAACTCGACGAAAAACAACCTTAGGAATAAAATATGAACCTTTTTGGTCCACATGGATTATATTAAGAAATTTATTATTATTTAATTCGAAGAATAGTTAAAAGAGTTAAAATCAAAGTTTAATAACTAAATCATTTTTAATATAGGGTTATACATAAGATAAATTTGATTAAAAATATTCATTAGAAATAGAAAACGATTTCCTAGATGATTTTATTTTATTTATAATTTTTATACATTAAATAAGTTAATTTATTTATGTCACAATGATGATGCAGTAATTAACATATTAGTGAAATATTAAAATAAATAATATTATAAATACCCAAATAAATATAATTTGACACTTTTAATGAATTCCAAGAATTTTATTGGTTAATATGAAATGTTTGTATTGATTAAATGAATTTTATTTGAATGAATAATGTTATTAAAACTTTAACAAAAATCAATTATTAAATAGTGTCAAAATTAACATTAATGAGTTTTTAAAACAAATATTATATTATTAATTGATATAATATTCCTAAAAATGTAAGGTTATGATAAATAACATAAATGATGATTGGTATGTCATTAATGAACCACTTGGGGTTCTCTTCATAGTTTATTGTATGTTTATTAACCATATAATATAAAAATAAAAAGAGACATGGTAAATGTCAAACTATTTAACTAAGAGATAAATCTAAAAGACAAGGGTTTGATAGTGACCCAAACTTGTCTAAAACCTATTTATTGAGTGGATATAGACCAATCCTGACCTTATACTTTAAATAATTCAGTTTGGAGACATTATGAACCGAATATTAATTTATTATGAAATAATACTTTATGTTTTTTCTAAAGAGCCCCTCCTCCCCTTATAAATGGACACCACTTATAACAAATTCCTCACACCTCTCAAGCCTTTAAGATCGACCAAAATCTGCCCAATTATGCTCCCTAAATAATTGTCTTTTTTAGAAACCTTACCTTAGAATGAAGTCACTTCAGGAGTCCATTTTTGTTCAAACCAAAGGGAGTTACCCAAATTAAAGGTAACGATTTCTTTTATCTTCTTTCCTTTTATTTTACTTATCCAACCCCCAAATGATTTTTATTACTTTATTTTTTAACAAAAACAGTATGATAAATACAATAGAATATTGTTATTAGAATTATTCAAACTAAACTTACACACACCTCCATCTAATAGGTGAAGAACATAATGTTTCTGTGGATGGCAACCAAACGCCTCACGAAACGATGATTGTTCAATTATCTCCTTCCACCTCTCATGGTGGCCATTATGATGAAACTATAATTAAATATGATATTAATTATATTGATTTTATATATAATCTTATTTAATTCCTTTTATATCATACCATTATTCATTTCATGTTGTATATATATATGATAATTTCATTTGAGGAAGTACGGACTACCTCCCCCTCATAGTGATATGACTCATTCATACCATACATGGAGTGTATAAAGGATGGTGTTAATGAAATTAAGTAAGACATATAATTTATTATATTATACTCTAATAATAATATACCTATGTATCATTTCGTTTTTATTCCTTTTAAAATGAAAAATGAAATGGAAGTAGTGTTCATGTGTACATACGGATTACCCTCTCCACGAACGCGATGAGATTCATTTCCCCATCATATCCATTCAAGACTAATTATAGTTTGATGATTAAATGTAATTTTTATGGACTTGATATCATTCTGGATATGAATAAAATACAACCTATCCATAACAAAAACGAACTACGTAACGAAGCGTATAACGGAAAACGAATCAGTTAAAAAAAGAAATGACGATAATACTAAAATATTATTAACAAATAAATATTAAAAGATCATATATGATATAATATTTATGTATATGATTCTGGTATAATTTAATAAAAATGATTTAACTATTATACAGTAGTTTTACTTACACTCTATCAAGGAAAAGTACAAGGTAAGTGGTTTTCATCTCACTCTTTATTCCAGTGGGACTCATGCCATATTTCCACTATTACATTTTGTGTGGTGTATGTACTTCCCATAACTGTATTCTTTGGGTAATAATATTTAATTTATGTGTATTTACATATTAATTGTATGATACCTCTTTCATGGGGTGTATGTTTCATAAGTTACCAAATTGGTAAGGTTTAATTCCTCAATCTCTTTATTATCTGAGATTGTTTATGTGTAATTATTTACTGGGACATTTTTATCATCCGTGTCCATTTTTCATAAAAATGATTTCAAAATGAATATTTCAAGGATTTGTGAAAGGTACTCTTAATCAAGTTCATAATTTTAAATGTTTTAAATATTTATCATTCTAAATATTTTTCATTAATTTCCATATTTTTAAAATGATTTTATGGATTTATTTATATGGACATGAATGTTTTGAAATGATAATTATTTTCAAAAGTTTCAAAGTGGTATGGGACACTTTGATTTTAAAATATCTTTTAATTTAATTCCATTATAAATGTGTGACTTTTCAATGATTTCAAAAAAAGATATATTTCTGTCAAATAGTTTTCATTTCGTCTATGTCAATATCATTTGATGGATTTTAAACTTGTTTTGAAGTGGATTTATCATGATACAAATCTTCCATATTATGTTGCAGGTTTTGTGATATTTTTTTACTCTGGATGTGTTATTTTTATACCATTCATGGTTTATGGGTAAAGTATTGACATTTCTTATGCTAGTTTTAGTACGAATGCATATGTCATGTTTAGAACTTTTCATATGAGGAATGCATTGGACATAGTAAGTGACGGGTAGAGCCCGCTATAGCTCCTCGATGCATCAGTAGGTCTCATGAGACAAACTAGTGTCTTGGAATGAGGCCTTGACAAACTCTTATTTGTAGTCTTGGCACGAGGCCTTGGCTACGTGGTTATGATAGTCTAGCATTATGCATTCCATCACTATGAAAGTGGTTATTGATATTGCATGTGATTATTCGATTAGTAGAATATCCATGTGAATAAGTAAAGGGAATTATTTTATTTTATTTCTACCACATTATGTTGAAGTTCAAGTTTAAAAGGCTTTTGTTTTAGTTATACATTTCCTTAAATGTTTATTCTTATTTATGAATGTTTCCGCAATATTATTATCCTTACTGAGCATCTGAGCTCACCCCTTTCTATGTATTTTTATTGCCAATATTCCAAGATGTGTATTATGATTGATATGCAGGGTTATTCCAAGGGAATAATGGCATTCATAATTGATTATTTATGTTGTTTTTTGTTATAAAGTGTAATGTAACATTCATGTAGGTAATATATTTCCCAAGACTGGTGAACGGATCGGTCCATTGGGAAATGATTCCTTGTAATCATGCCAATGTATTTAAATAATTCACCGACTTTGGGTAACCGGGGCCGAGACATTACAAGATGGCTGATCACTGCAATTGTACTCACATTACCGAAGAGTGGTGAATTTTTTATGATATACAATGATGCTTCAATGAAAGTCTTGGGTTGTGTACTCATGAAAAATGATAATGTGATAGCCAATGCCTCAATGAAATTAATGATTCATGAGCAGAACTACCAGAATCATGATCTAGATCTACCAGCCATGATTTTTTCCTTGAAAATATGGAGTCACAACCATTGTGGTGAGAATATTGACATATACACTGACCACAAGAGCCTAAATGTATATATTCACAAAAAATGAGATCAACATTATTCTAAAGAGATGGTCAGAGATAATCAAAGATTACGATTAGTCTATTCACTATCATCCGAGAAAGGCGAACATGGTAATTGATGCACTAAGTAGAACAGAACTTTATAATCTATCCATGTTATGGATTGAGAAAGACCTTATCTTCTTGGATATGCGAGGGATGGATTATGGAAATCATAAGGATAGAGGATTCATCTTACCTTTCCCAAATAAGTGTGCATCCACCTATCCAAGAGAATATTAAAGATGCAACAAGGGATGATCTGGAGTTACAAAAGAGGGTGAATGCAGTAAAGGAATGGAATCTTTATGAGTTCCATAATGATGATGATGGTGTGATTCACTTTGGGATGCAGCTTTGTGTGCCATCATCACTCGGGATAAATAAGGATCTATTTCAAAATGCACATTGCTCAAAATTCCCTATAAATCCTGGGAGTACCAAGATGTACTGTGAACTTTGAGAACACTTCTGGTGGGATAACATGAAATAGGAGATCAAGAAATACCTATAAATGTGCTTGGTAAGTCAGAAAGATAAAGAAGAGTGACTAATGTCCAAAGGGATGATGTAAACAATGCCTATACGCTTGTGGAAATTGGATAATATTACTATGGAATTTGTCATGGGTCTCCCAAAGACGTCAAAGAGAAGTAATTCGATATGGGTTGTGGTTTACTGACCAACCTATAGTGCCCATTTTATCGCTATTTGGGAAGATATATCACTTGAACAAGTTGAAAGGATATATGTGAAGGATGTGGTGAGACTGCATGTTGTTCCTCTCTCTATTGTCTCTAACTGTGATACAAAGTTCACATCTAAATTCTAGAGGATCCTTTAACAATATTTGAGTACTGAATTAAATTTCAGCATGGCCAATCACCCCCAAACTGATTTCCAATCTGATAGTACAATTCAAATGCAAGAACATTTGCTAAGGGAATGATCTATAGAATTAAAATGTGGTCAGTATCATCATCTCCCACTGGTTGAGTTATCATACAACAATAGCTTCCACTCAAGTATTTAGATGGATCCATATGATGCTCTATATGGAAAGCGATGTAGAACTCCAACCTATTGGGATAAAGTTTGAGAAATAAAGCTACTTGGACCCGATCATGTGTATTAGATGACAGAAAAGGTTCAAGTCATCCAGAAACACAACAAAGCTTCACAGAGTCGGTAAAAGAGCTATGCCGACAACCGTCGAGGGGACATTGAGTTCAGTGTTGGAGATAAAGTCTTCCTTCAAATATAACCTTGGAAGAGAGTCATGCGGTTAGTAAAGATGGGGAAGTTAATCCCAAGGTACATTGGACCCTTTGAGACCCTTCATCGCATATGAGCAATGGCCTATCGGTTTTCACTTCCAAAAAATATTGCTCAAGATCATGATGTGTTTCATGTATCACTCTTGAGGAAGTACATACCAAACCCCTCACATGTACTTAACTCAGAGGTGGTACGGCTGGAAGATGATCTCTCCTATGAGGAGAAGCCAGTAGTGATTTTGGACTGAAGAGATACGGATTTATGAAACATGACATCCAACCCTTTCAAAGTGTTATGGAGGAACCTTATGTTTGAAGAAGGAACTTCGGATCTATAGTAGGAGATGAAGGATAAGTACCCTTACCTGTTTGTTGAAAATGAAATTTTGAGGGCTAAATTTCATAAGGGGGGAAATTTTTTACGACATAATGTTTTATCAATGGAATTTACTTTTATTCCTTATAGTATAATCACATTAGTAATCAATAAAATATCATGATACTATGTTATCACTAATCATAATTTTCCCACTTCTATGTTTTGAATTTCGAAAATTGGTTATCCAGATTTGTGTTCAGTAAGTTATTTGGAGACTGATGAAATAAATATGTTTTTTAGTGAATAGTAAAATACCCTTATGAATACTAATATTAAAAGTAATATTAACCTAATTATAGTAAATTTTATTATTATTTTATTTTATTAAGTATTTAATAAGATAACATCTTGATAAATTTTTCAATGTAATATAAAAGCAGTTCCAGTTTTAAAATTGTTATTTTTTTAATTAAGATTGATTTTATATAAATATTAAATTATTCATATTTAAAAAATTATTTCTAAAAGATGGAATTTACATTGAAAAACATATAGGGTAATTATTTTGGATTTTTCAAAAATAATTGAATTTTTTTGAATAGTAAAACACATTAATTTACTGTATAAATACATTATAATTTAAACCCACTATTCCAGAAATCATATGTTATTTAAGCACCCAAATCTTGAAATCACTTTCCCTATTTACTATAATTGGTCATGGAATTATCACTATTTATTTTCTTAGGGGAAATTAATAATTTAATGAATATTATATTAAGAAAACCCCTATCCCCTCCACTATAAATACCACTCGTCGCACCCTCATTTCCTTAAACCTCTCAAGCTTCAATCCTTGTTTAAAATCTTCCCAAGAATAATGCCTAACACCTCCCCCCCACTTGTAATAGCTTCTGGTATCATCAAAAGTCCAATCCTATCTTCTTTAAGGATGATCTCAAGATGGGAATTCATGAGGTAATTACTCTCTCTCTCTCTCTCTCTCTCTTTTCTTTCATTTTTCCTTTCGAATTTATTTTCATTACTTCACTTATCCGCAGATTGTGTTATCCAAATTTAAAGATTACTCCAGTATGCTTGATATAATGTAATTATATCATGTTAATGGATGACTATTCATTTTACTCCTACCCCCATTTCATTGTTAAAAAATGAAATTGATTCCCATGAGGTGTAGATTTACCTAAATAATGGGTGATGCACTTCATTTTTCCTTCAAATACTTCAAGAAATCCAATAAAATCGTATTTTATTTGAAAAAAGATTTCAAATTTAATGTTTTATCCCCTTTTATGTTTGAAAACTAAATTATATACTTGACACTAAGTGGTGAAATAAAAGAATTTCACTATGATTAAAAAACCACCCAAAATAACCAAAAATGATCATCGTCAAATTTCGTCTAATGAGTCATCCTCATGGTACATAACCAAATTAATGATAGGATAATTTAAAATCCTGTAATATCAATAATAACATTTAATGTAAGTTCTATATGTTTACACATGTTCTACACAAACTCCCATTGATGAATACAAGTGAAACATTCAAGAAAACGATGAAAATTAGCATGGCAAAACAATGAAATTAAGCTCAAGGACTCATACAAAGGCCCACAAAATAACTTAATGAAACCATAATGAACGATATTCATTAATAAAAGGTTTTTTAATTGTTAATTAATGAATATAATGTTTTTATTTAGGAAATTACTACATAGAAAGCGTTCGGATACAATGTAAGGAGACATTCTTGAACCCAACTTCCTTTCTTCAGGTTCTCCCTCTTCACATAATATGTGGTATGGTTACTCTTTAAAATCATTTATTAATCTTTATCATTACTATTATGGGATATAAATTTTCTCTAATTGATTTTTTTGAAAAAAAAATGGTTTCCAAAAGAACTCTTATTTCAAGAACACACCTTTTACTTATCGCTCAAAGTTGAGGGTTCTAGTATCATGTATGTTAATTCCATTAATTTTGGGAAAAAATGTTTTTGAATTTATTATATGAAACCTATTTCATTACATGGGTTCTTTTATCTTCAATTTTCAATTATTTTTAATGTGGTATGCATGATAATGTTAATATTATGATTTTACAGTTGCACATGGAATTATATAGTGCAATATAAATGTTTGAATGTGACGGGTGTGCCTGAAATTATATAGAGCTCCAATGCACTGGTTAAGTGATGAATCTCATTCGTAAAATTGAAATTATGTGTCAACATGAATCTAAAATTGTTCACAACTATGTGTGGTAGTTAACCACTAAGACATTATGTTTCAATTTTTAATGCATTGCCACATTTGATGTCTTTTATTAAGGATTCATCTCATAATTTTGATGAGGATGTTGTGATTATTGTCACCCCATTATATATTCTTATAATCTACCAACATAATGGGATTTTAGATCACCACTTGTTTATGTATATCATTACTTGACTACATGTACTTAGGAGAGATCAAGTGCCAACAAGAAGTTTGAGAAGAAGTAATTAAATAAATGTTTAAGCATGATGTTTTAGATGTAATGTATGGTCCTAATATTCCCAATAATCTGAACTTCTAGATCCTCATGGTGTAATACTATTATGTTGTTTATCATTATAATGATGTAATATTAATGTAAGAAATTGCTGGGTCTCTATATATAAGGATCACTAATACATACATTATTATCACAATAATTGATTCATTCTTATTAATAACATCAATTGTTTCTACCCACTCACTATGTGTAGAGACCTGAAGCCTGACGTACATGGAATTTACATTACTTTTTCAGAATACTTAGTATATAACAAAAACACACACACAAGGACCGTAATAGTTTAGTGTCTTCGGAAACTCGGAATATAATCTTCTAATCATGGTGAAAGATCTTCAACATCTCCCATAAAGATCTTTCTTTTTTATGCCTAAAACCTTTTTTATATCCTGGGGAAAAGAAAACATAAAAGGGTGAGCTCAAATGCTCAGTAAGGGTAAACAAAAGAAATATCAATCACATCATATTCATAAGAACATAACATTTTGGAAATCTTAACCTGCAAAAGGGATCATAATATCATAACATGGGATAAATCATAGTAGTGAAATGTAATACCAATAATCATAACATAAAACATGAAACTTTGTGTCATACACACATAATCATAGAGAATAATTTCTTATTAGTCAAGACTCATTGCCAAGACTATCTTAGTGGACAAAGTCCCTTTCTGAGCTGAGTTCACTCCTCGTTTCAGTCCTGTTTCACTGAACCGGTATAACCTACCATTCCAGCCATGTCTATCTCATGAGATATAAAATCTTTACCCAATGCATTGGAGGTAGATATAGGTCCCACCCATATCATAATGATACCATTATTATGTGTGAAAAAAAATCAGAAACCATACATCATTGCATACCCATGTAATAAAAATGGGAATCTTAAACATCGTGACATCATAAAACAATTCATATAAGATAAAGGAATTCATAAATATAATTCCATCCCAACATAATCAAATCAATGTAATAATAGGGATCGAAACATAACCCTTTATTATTTTATATGGAAAATAATTATGATAAAACACTTGAACTCCGTTCTTGAGGAAAATATCCTTTCAATTTCAAAAACACTTTTCCTTTCTTAACAAGTCATAAAATTCTAACTAAAAGAAGTTGATTAAAAATAAACTTGAAAACTTGTAAGTGAAAATTCCTGGAAATAATGTTTTAAAAATCTATTCATGCCGTATAAGTTAAAAGAAAACATTCTTCTCATACTTTTGTCAAAAAAGTCAAAAAGTACCTTATATTGTAACCAAAGGAAAGATTTCATTCATACAATGTGGTAAAAAGTCAATAAAGGGTAAAAATGACTTTAAACATACATGTATGAATGTAAACATTTTATGAAATCATTTTTAGAAAACATGGTCATGGATGATAAACGTAACCCCAGTAAATACTTACGTGTAAGCAATCTCAGATAAAAATGAGATTGATAATTTCTCCCTTACCTTAGGTCCGATTTGCTTCGTATGTGTCCGAACCTCTGGTATAATGATTTAAATAAGTTCATTGACATATTCTAGAATCATACTCATTGTTATGATATCATATATGGTTCACTTATGGCTTTATATTACCCGTTCTTTGGTAAATTCCATTTTAAAGAGCGTTTTGGGTAAAATTGTTTCATTTGTCGCCCGTGTTTTGACTTGTAATTATTCATATGATTACTTAGATCATTATTACATAATTCCAGAATATAAAACATGATTTATATATAATCTATATTCAGAATATATATATATAATAGATCAGTAAATGGAAAGAAATACACCATTCATGGAGACGGTAGACCGTACGTACGCATGAACGATGTTTTCTTTTCCTTATTGAGTTGAATGGAATTAAGTAGATGACATACATATATATAGAACTAAATCCAGAATAATTATTATGTCATATATTTCATTCTTAATTATTATATATAATTTATAATCATTCATGAATGGTTAACGTGGAGAATGAATCTCATCGCGTCGTGGAGACGGTAGTCCGTACGTACGCACGAGCGATGATATCATTATCATGATCATGGAATTGTATTGGAGTGTATGTATACTATTTCATAATCAATATCACTTTAAAATAATCATATATTGTCATTATGTACACCATTATACCCATCCAAGTAAGGTGGTGGTGGAAAATAGATTACACCACGGCGTGGAGACGGTATTTCGTACGTACGCACGCGCGGTTATTTCTTTTTCCGTAGGTTGGATAGATGGTGAAATAAGGTTGTTTCATAATTATAATAACATATCAGTATATAAGTGATACTAATGTTATTAATTCATAATGAAACAACCTAATAATAAGTAGTGGAAGAAGAAATAAAGATGAAAGAATCGGTAACAGACATTACCTCTTCTTTGAAGTGCTTCTTTGAGACCTCCTTTTAGGGTACTAAAATAGGTCTTTCAAGAAGACCAGAACCTCTAGGATGTTTCTAGGGAAGTGGAGAGGAGAAATTGGCAGGGTTTGTCCGAGCTTGAAGGTTCAAAGTTGTGTGAGGAAGAGGGAGGAGGAGGTGCCCTTTTATAAGTGAGGAGAGGGGCACCTTTGGAATAACTAAAACAATTATTTTATTATAAAGTAAAATTCGGTTTTAAATAGCTCCAAATTGATTCATTTATAAGATAAGGAGGGTATGGGTATAAATCCTCTCATCCAATAGAATTTAGACAAGTTTAGGTTCCTATTATAACCTTATCATTTAGATTTAACATTAAGTAAAATAATTTTACTTTTACCGTGTCTTCTTGTGTTCTTATACTATAAGGTTAATAAACATACTATAAGAAGCCAAACGAACCCCAAGTTGTTTATTAATAATATATATAACCTTATATAAGTCCTTTGGCCGAACCTTAGATTTTTAGGAATAAAATAACAATTAATAATATAATATTTTTTTAAAAAACTATTTTATGTAAATTTTGACACTATTTAGTAATTGATTATTGGGAAAATCATAACAGAATGATTAGTTCAAAACAAGTTACTTAAATAAATACTAACATGTCATTTTAACCTATAAAATAAGTGTAATTCATATAAAGTCTCAAATTACATTTATTTGGGTATTTATAACATCAATTATGTCAATATTTCATTAATAAGATAATTACTGCATCATCGTTGTGTCATATATAAATTAAATTATTTAATGTCTAAAATTTACAAATAAAATACCATTGTGTAGGAAATCTTTTTATCTTTCTAATTAATATTTATATTCGAATTTATATTATGTATAAGCCCATATTAAAAATGAGTTACTTATTAAACTTTGATTTTAGCTATTTTAACCCTTCTTTAAATAAATTAATAATAAAGGTCCTAATCTAATTCAAGTGGGCCTAAATGGTCATATTTTATTCCTAATGTTGTTTTTGGTCGAATTACACTTGTCCAATAGAATTAGGACATGTGTTAGGGTAATAATAATATCATTTCTACCCTTAATTACCCTATTTACTTTTAATCGTGGTAAAAAAAAGTAAAAAGATACTATTCACCAAAAAATTATTTTCATCTCATTAACCACATTTTACTTACTGACATCAACCGTGTCTCTCGGATTTTCAAAATTCAATTCACAGAAGCGTTAAAATTAAGTTTTATGAAAAAATCATTTTTTTTAACTACCACTTAGTGGTTTCACTATTCATCAAAAAAATGAAAGTTTCCAGAAAAATACCAAACATTAGGCCTAAGATATATTTGATATTATGAATTCAAAAATTATGTCTATTTTACCAAATTCAAAACATATCAGTTTCATTAATTAATTTAAAAATTTATTCTCGTCGCCAAAACAAATAGCGTGTTCTTAAGAGATAATAACTATCAAAAGATTGATAGTTGTTTATGTCTGGTTTAAATGTGAAATTACATTCAATAACCAACATTGTATTAAATTGTAAATATATATTCTAAATATACTTTAAAACCAATAAAATTAATAGTTTATCACTACTAATTATTTCTATTAAAAAGGTTGTTTTTAATTAAAATATAGTAATTTTCACTATTCATCAAAAAATGAAAATTATCCGAAATGTACCTAAATTTCACCCTAAGCTAATTTCGATATTAAGAATCCAGAAATGAAGTCCATTTTAAAAAATAAAATATACAAAATTTCAAAAAGTGGTTATTACTATTCATTACGGCTAGTTTTAATAATATTTTAATAGCATATCGTTGTTTAGTGAAACTCGTTATTGCGTACTACACACGCTATCGAGGAAGGTCGTGATTGCGTGTAATGGAAGGAAAGTCAAGGATGCGTGTTTTGCAAGCTCCTTTTAGTGTAGCGGACAACACAAGACATTAATAAAATTAAAAAGAATATTTTTCATAAGATCTCGGGCTGTTACATTCTACCCCCCTTAAAATGAATTTCGCCCTCAAAATTCGTCGGGGTTATAAATGATTTACTATTCGAAAGTTTCTTTAATATAAACCCACATTGTAAAAAGGAATACCAAAACCAATCTTTAAAAACAAAAGAATGAAACGTAACAGTTACCCAAATAAACTAATCACTGGGTTTCCACATAGGTGAAAATATGGATATGGAAGAGAAATCTAAGTATCATGTTCTGATGGAGAGTGGTAGAGAACATGGCTATAGAAAATACAGCAATCAAAAAGCCATAAATTTGTGACGATCTAAGGTACCATCTGATTCATCAGATATAAGATCAATAGGACAACATTTTTGGTTTTCAAGGTCATTTCCCTAAAGTTAATGAAATTGGAATTAGAAGAAATACTTTCGTGATTTTGGTATAGTCTCATCGTTTTTCGTTCTTTGGACAATTTCCATTTCATCTCTTAAATAAATGAAGTTGAATTTGTCATTCATGATGTGTTAGCAGATCATGTGATAGAATGATGGGTCATTCCATCTATCTCAAACAAAAGGTTAGAAAAGTTATCCAAAAATACATAAGTCCATCTATAGTGAGATTAATCATATATAGTTCCTAAAATTGACTTATACTTCATATATCATACTGCTTAATATAATAAAACTAGTTTCTACTAAATAGGGACTTCCTGTAAGCCAGTGGTAGGCGATAAAGGCCAGTCGCACTTCGGTTGTGGGTTCGATTCCCACAGCCTTGTCCGACGCGATGGGCTGTCACCCGTCCTGCAGGTTGTCCTTTTTCTAAAACTAAATTACTATAACATGCCATCAACAATATCGGAAAAAAAACTTCTCTCTTTAAACAATACTAACTTATGTACAACATAATCCATTCCAATCTTTAGGATAATCCATAATACTGCAGTCCATTCTCATAATATAGTGAAAACGATTACTAGAGATTTAATACCATCGTTGATCCCCATATATCATAAGATATGTCTTGTTGGTCACATTCCAAACATTCAAAGGCCTTAATCATGTATTCTCTTGAATACCCATTGAACCTTAGTGAAAACATGAATGTAGTTAAAAGTTAACACTTTACACATACCAAAATCCTCAAAATTCTATATACTCAAACCATGATATCACTTAGTCCTTATATCAATCATAAGCTCATGACTACTATCAAACATATTAGATTCTCATTATCCCTTCATTATGTGCATATCATATGCTTTCCAAAAATATTTCCATCACTTTTCAGGGTAACCGATGCCATAAAATTATTGAAAACCACAATAGACCAAAACATAAATATTCCAATATTCCACGATACTATATACAACATTATTCTGGAATCCCATTACATAAACACATAATCATTTCACCACATCGTTGTCATATTCAACATCGCCAATGGTGATCGCATGTGACTTCCCTTTGTCCTTTGCCTTAAGTGGTTGCTCACGTCGATCATCACTAACCCTTCGATTAGGGCATTTATTAGCATAATGCCCCATTTCCTTGCACTTGAAGCATTGAAGTGTTGTTGGTGTGTTCTCTACATTCTTTCCTTTATTCACATCATTAGAAATATTTTTTCCATTACTTCGACACTCATCTACTCGATGACCTTCTTTTCCACACTTAAAACATTTTCTAGTCCCTTTAATACAATCTCCACCATGCTTCTTTCCACACTTTGAGCATAAGGAAACATTCATCTTCTTTTCACCATTATTCTGAGATTTCTCCTTGAACTCCATCTTTCGTTTCTTGTCAAAACTATGAGATGGATAGGTAACACCAACTTCCATTTCTACCTTGATAGCACAACGCACAATTTCTTCATAGCTACTGAAGTCTCTTATAGATAATTCCCTTCGAAGATTTGGTTTTAAGCCACTGAAGAATCGATCAACATTACTTTCAGGTTGGATGATAAATCCAGATGCATACCTTGCAAGCCGTGTAAAATTCGCATCGTATATACCAACAGATTCATCATCCTTTTTCTTTAGTTTAAGAAACTCCTTCTCCATCTTTGTTCGAAGAATACGAGGGAAGTACTTATTGAAAAATAAGTTCTTGAACTCGTCCCATTCCATAGACTCAATTTCATCTCTTTGCCTCGTATTCTTGATAAGATTCCACCATTGATCAGCTTCACCTTCCAAACGATATACTACTAAGATGACTTTATCATGTTCAGAACATTGATGAACTGAAAATATCTTATCAGTGGTACTGATCCATTTTTCAGCAACAAGTGGATCAGAAGACCCACTGAAAGAAGGTGGACTTTGCCTCATGAAGTACTCAATAGAATATTGTTTGCTTCTCTGTTCATTTGGAAGTCCAGAATGATTCATAGCTTGTGTAAGTATAGCAATAAGATTTTGCACTCCATCTCCCATAACATTTGTTTTTTCAGGAGGACAATCATTACATTGTCCATTTCATTGATCAACACGGTTCCTTTGGGTTCCATCTATCGTCTAAAACCCAAAAAGAATAGTGTGAGAGGCAAAAATCATGATAGGAAAAACAACATAATAAAGGGTTAGTACCTTCAATATCTAACATCTTAGGTTTAATTCTATGATCGTTAGCATAATTCTAGTACTATAACCTATACATATACTTAAACTTAGGGACTTCCCTAGACATACCTTAGAAATATCTCTGGGGATCTCACTAATGTTTTCGCATCCTAGTTTCCAAAGGTTGACTAAACCTTTCCTCTGATACCAACTGTATAGACCTGAATCCTGACGTACATGGACATTACATTACTTTTGTGGAATACATAGTACATAACAAAAACACACACACAAGGACCGTAATAGTTTAGTGTCCTTGGAAACTCATAATATAATCTTCTAATCATGGTGAAAGATCTTCAACATCTCCAATAAAGATCTTCCTTTTTATATACCTAAAACCTTTCTTTATATCCTGGGGAAAAGAAAACATAAAAGGGTGAGCTCAAATGCTCAGTAAGGGAAAACAAAAGAAATATCAATCACATCATATTCATAAGAACATAACATTTTGGAAATCTTAACCTGCAAAAGAGATCATAATATCATAACATGGGATAAATCATAGTAGTGAAATGTAATCCCAATAATCATAACTTAAAACATGAAACTTTGTGGCATACACACATAATCATAGAGAATAATTTCTTATTAGTCAAGACTCATTTCCAAGACTATCCTAGTGGACAAAGTCCCTTTCTGAGCCGAGTTCACTCCTCGTTTCAGTCCTGTTTCACTGAACCGGTATAACCTACCGTTCCAACCATGTCTATCTCATGAGATATAAAATCATTACCCAATGCATTGGAGGGACATATAGGTCCCACACATCTCAGAATGATACAATTCTTATGTGTGCCACAAAATCAGAAACCATACATCATTGCATACCCATGTAATAAAAATGGGAATCTTAAACATCGTGACATCATAAAACAATTCATATAAGATAAAGGAATTCATAAATATAATTCCATCACAACATAATCAAATCAATGTAATAATAAGGATAGAAACATAACCCTTTATTATCTTATATGGAACAAAATTTTGATAAAACACTTGAACACCATTCTTGACGAAAATATACTTTCAATTTCAAAAACACTTTTCCTTTCTTAACATGTCATAAAATTCAATCTAAAAGACGTTTATTAAAAATAAACTTGAAAACTTATAAGGTAAAATTCTTGGAAATTATGTTTTAAAAATCCATTCATGCCGTATAAGTTTAAAGAAAACATTCTTCTGATACTTTTTTTGGAAAAGTCAAAAAGTAC
Source organism: Viscum album (assembly GCA_963277665.1). NCBI lineage: Eukaryota > Viridiplantae > Streptophyta > Magnoliopsida > Santalales > Viscaceae > Viscum > Viscum album. Next base: position 287,390,427 of record OY728139.1, read on the forward strand.
CTTATATGTAACCAAAGGAAAGATTCCATTCATACAATGTGGTAAAAAGTCAATAAAGGGTAAAAATGACTTTAAAAATACATGGAAGAATTGTAATCATTTTATGAAATCATTTTTAGAAAAAATGGTCATGGATGATAAACGTAACCCCAGTAAATACTTACGTATAAGTAATCTCGGATAAAAATGAGTTTGAAAATTTATCCCTTAACTTAGGTCTGATTTGCTTTGTATGTGTCCGAACCTCCTGTATAATGACTTAAATAATTCCATTGACTTATTCCAGAATCATACTCATTGTTATGATATCATATATGGTTCACTTATGGCTTTATATTACCCGTTCTTTTGTAAATTCCATGTTAAAGAGCGTTTTGGGTAAAATCATTTCATTTTTCATCCGTGTTTTGACTTGTAATTATTCATATGATTACTTAGATCATGATTACTTAATTCCAGAATATAAAACATGATTTATATATAATATATATTCAGAATATATATATATAATAGATCAGTAAATGGAAAGAAATACACTGTTCATGGAGATGGTAGACCGTACGTACGCATCAACGTTGTTTTCTTTTCCTTATTGAGATGAATGGAATTAAGTAGATGACATACATATATATACACATAAATACAGAATCATTATTATGTCATATATTTCATTATTAATTATTATATATACTTTATAATCATTCATGAATGGTTAACATGGAGAATGAATCTCATCGCATCGTGGAGACGGTAGTCCGTACGTACGCACGAGCGATGATATCGTTCTCATGATCGTGGAATTGTATTGGAGTGTATGTATACTATTTAATAATCAATATCACTTTAAAATAATCATATATAGATATTATTTACACCATTATACCCATCCACGTAAGGTGGTGGTGGAAAATAGATTACACCACGGCGTGGAGATGGTATTCCGTACGTACGCACGCGCGGTGATTTCGTTTTCCATAGGATGGATAGATGGTGAAATAAGGTTGTTTCATAACTATAATAACATATAAGTATATAATTGATACTGATGTTATTACTTAATAATTAAACAACCTAAGAAGAAGAAGTGGAAGGAGAAATAAAGATGAAAGAATCGGTAACGGACATTACCTCTTCTTTGAAGTGCTTTTTTGAGACCACCTTTTAGGGTACTAAAATAAGTCTTTGAAGAAGAAAAGAACCTCTAGGATGTTTCTAGGGAAGTGGAGAGGATTAATTGGCAGGGGTTGGCCGAGCTTGAAGGCTCAATGTGGTGTGAGGAGGAGGGAGGAGGAGGTGCCCTTTTATAAGGGAGGAGAGGGGATCCTTTGGAATAACTAATACTATTATTTTATTATAAAGTCAAATTCGGTTTAAAATAGCTCCAAATTAATTCATTTAGAAGATAAGGTGGGTATGGGTCTACATACTCTCATCAAATAGAATTTATACAAGTTTAGGTTCCTATTTTAACCTTATCATTTAGAATTAACATTAAGTAAAATAATTTTACTTTTACCCTGTCTTCTTGTGTTCTTATACTATAAGGTTAATAAACTTACTATAAGAAGCCAAAAGAACCCCAAGTTGTTAATTATTAATATATATATCCTTATATAAGTCATTTGGCCGATCCATATATTTTTAGGAATAAAATAAAAATTAATTATATTATATTTGTTTTAAAAACAATTTTATGTCAATTTTGACACTATTTAGTAATTGATTTTTTTGAAAATCATAATAGAATGATTAGTTCAAATACATTTACTTAAATCAATAATAACATGTCCTATTAACCTAGTAAATTATTTTAATTCATAAAAAGTCTCAAATTACATTTATTTGGGTATTTATAACATCAATTATGTCAATATTTCATTAATAAGATAATTACTGCATCATCGTTGTGTCATAAATAAATTAAATTATTTAATGTCTAAAAATTACAAATAAAATACCATTATGTAGGAAATCGTTTTATCTGTATAATGAATATTTATAGTCGAATTTATCTTATGTATAAACCCATATTAAAAATTATTTACTTATTAAACTTTGATTTTAACTATTTTAACCCTTCTTTAAATAAATAAATAATAAATGTCCTAATCTAATCCAAGTGGGCCTAAATGGTCATATTTTAGTCCTAAGGTTGTTTTAGGTCTAATTACACTTGTCCAATAGAATTAGGACATGTGTTAGGGTAATAATAAAATCATTTTTACCCTTAATTACCCTATTTACTTTAAACCGTGGTAAAAAAAGTAAAAAGTTACTATTCACCACAAAATTATTTTCATCTCATTGAACCACATTTTACTTACTAACATCAACCGTGTCTCCCGGATTTTCAAAATTCCATTCACAGAAGCGGTAAAATTATGTTTTATGAAAAATTCATTTTTTTAACTACCACTTAGTGGTTTCAGTATTCATAAAAAATATGAAAGTTTCCAGAAAAATACCAAAAATTAGGCCTAAGCTATATTTGATATTATGAATTCAAAAATGATGTCTACTTTAACAAATTCAAAAAATATCAGTTGCATTAATTAATTTAAAAATTAATTCCCGTCGTCAAAACAAATAGCGTGTTCTTAAGAGATAATAACTATCAAAAGATTGAAAGTTGTTTATGTCTGGTTTAAATGTGAAATTACATTCAATAACCAACATTGTATTAAATTGTAATAATATATTCTAAATATACTTTAAAACCAATCAAATAAAAAATATATCACTATTAATTATTTCTATTCAAAATGTTTTTTTTAATTAAAATTTAGTAATTTTCACTATTCATCAGAAAATGAAAGTTATCCGAAAAGTACCAAAATTTCACCCTAAGTTAATTTCAATATTCCGAATCCAAAAATGAAGTCCATTTTGAAAAATAAAATTTAAAAAATTTCAAAAAGTTGTTATTACTATTCATAATGGCTAGTTTTAATAATATTTTAATAGCATATCGTTGTTTAGTAAAACTTGTTATTGCTTACTACACACGCTATCGAGGAAGGTCGCGATTGCGTGTACTGCAAGGCAAGTCAAGGATGCGTGTTGTGAAAGCTCCTTTTAGTGTAGCGTACAACACAATACATTAATGAAATTAAAAAGAATATTTTTCCTAAAATCTCGGGTTGTTACACTCTGCATAGTGGGATGGGTAATTACATTATACAATGACGTATATATATTCACTTTCGTGAAAACATTTATATTTAAATCATATAACAACATGGGGAAATGAAAAATTAAAAATCTATTTTGTGAATAATATTATGGGTTTTTATTAGAGGAGTAATCAATAAGATATAATAAAGGGTCTATGAATTCACCATATTGTTCTTGGATTGATCATCAAGAATATTAGTATCTTGGAATCAATATTTAGACTAATAAATAAAAAGGTAAGGTTTTATTTTTCCTCAAATGTTTTATAATGTAGTTTTGAAGGAGGGATGTTGAGTTGATGCATAGGTTGGAAATTATTAACAATGATAGACAACAAAATTAAATTAATCTTTTCTAATTCATTTATAATATATTTTTAGAATTTAAAATGGAATGATCAATCATTGAAAATGATATGTATTCTACGTTCGTTAATTAATTTAATGGGTTGATGATTGGTTATCACAAAAATAATCATCTAAGATAAAATATACACTAACATATATGAAATATTTACCCACTATGAGAAAAGATAATCAATCTCGCATTGACATAATGATCCACTAATAATTATCTAATTCCAATCATTTATAAATTCAACACTACAATTAAATTTCAACTCAATAACTTATGAAACATTAATGAAATCCCATATCATACTATATATGTTAATAATATGGGGTATTTTTAAAATTTAATATTCTATATCTCATTCAAAACATGGATATCATTGTTTTTCAATTTTTAATTGATATCCCTAAAGAAGATGGTATATTATACTTTTCCACATAGGTTTTGAAAATTGTGAATGAAAATGATTTCAATATCTTAAAGGGGGGTTTTAACTTTCTCTAGATCATAAATTTAGATATTAAAAGGTTAGTAATTTAGAAGCATTTGTAATTATAGAATAAGTCTCATTAATGTTTATTAATATATTTTAATCATTATAAATATATTAAGTTAATTTTTAAACAAATCTGAAATTGATTTAATTAAACACATTTAATATATGGTTTTATTTACATGGTAAATAAATAAATATCATAAATTTTATTTTAAAATATTAATATCAATTTTTAAATGATCGTATAAAAATTTAATTATGCTGAATTTTTGTAATTTTTCAGAACATTTTTTATTTTATGTTAATAGTTAAGATACAAAATTTTGAAAAAAAAATTCTATTTCAATGAATTAAGTAAATTGAAAGTATTATTATTTTTTGAATATTATTTCATTTTACATAATTTTTAATTAATTATATTCCATCCACATAATTACATTTCACTGAACATTATATTTGATTTTACTATATGATTGTTTTTAGGTTTTAGAATGATATTATTATGAAAAAATTTATTATTTGGATATTTTTTCTCCATTGTAATAATTTAGATAATAAAAAATAATTAATTTTTTAATTTTAATTATTATTTTATATAGAAATAAATATTAACTGTTTTTCATAAAATACTAATTTATAATAATAATGTAAAAATAATAAACAATTTATTCAAAAAATACACTTCTTGAAAACATGATTTTTCATCGTATCCGTTGTTTTAATTTTAAATTTAAATTTTATAATTAAATTAATTTAAATATATATAATGGATTAGAAATTTTTAATCAACATATTTTAAATTTTCTATTAAATATAAATTTATTTTCTACTGTAATGAATTGTAAAAATAGTAAAAAATAATTACCGTTGTTAAGATTCAACTGAATTTATCATGGGTTAATCTAAAAATTTATATGTTACAATGATAGGAAAACATATTTTAAATAGTTTTATGACAATATTTATACCTTACTATGTCTATGTCTCTATAATGGTCCATATTGGATACTTTTTCATGTGATAAATGTTGGTACGACTTTTGATTTTCAAAAATTACTTGTGTTCCACTCATCTCACATATAGAAGGGAAACCCGCTGACATATCCTCCTCACACTTTAAAATACATTGCTATTAGAAAAAAATATCTCATATACCTTTATAACTTCCATTCTCATTAAAAATTACCATTTAATTTTAACATAAATCTATTCTATGATGGGTTTTTGTCCATACCTATGGTTGATGTCCGAATGATTGGTTTTTTGATTAATTTAGAGTTATATTTTATTTCTTCATTAAAAATCATCAAAAAATCATAACTTTTATTATATAGTAATAGAAGTATCTATAATATAAATAGATTTTATTATGATAATTTCATATCAATCTTTTATTTCTTATTTTAAAAAAACCGATACAAAATCACAATTACTGTGTTCGAAGGACCGCCACTTCTCCAACTAATTTCATTCATTTTATATCATCAAATTTGATACCTTGTTATGATAATGGATTTAAATTTTATATATGAAATTATATAGGTATTTATAAATCTTAATTTATGATATATCATATTACGTCTTATTTTCAATTATTTTGGGGATACATGAATGTGTCACATCTGTATGCCAAACTACCACCTAAAGAAATGATGTGATTGTGTTTTCACTAAATTTTTATATAGAAGATAATAAGGATACATTTAATGAATATATGTAGTATAAATGAAATATTTATGTTAATAATGAGATATTTTTAATTCATAAATAATAATATATCATTTTTTTCTTACACTTAAAAATGATAACGTTGTTCATGCCTATGTGTTGACAACCTCATGCACGAAGTGAATTAAACCTTTTTTAATTAGTAAATAACTTGAAACATATATATGTGTGTGTGTGTGTGTGTGTGTGTGTGTTTGTGTTTTTTTTGTGTTTGTGTTTTTATTTAAGGAAATGATAATTTATTTATGATATGTTATATATCATTATAAATAATTAAATATATTCCCTCCTTACATAATGATCATTGTAAAATTGAAAGATTACTAATTCATACGTAGAACATAGCATCTCCATCACTATAAAGAAGTTTATTTATCACAAACATATTTCATGATTGGTTTTAAAATTATAATTTATGTATGATGAATATAATTATATCATGATTAAAATTATTTAAATTTTTAAATAATGAACAGTTTTACCAATAGTCAACCTACCGATGTAATTTTAGACACATATGTCAAATATCATCAAAATACATGACATAAAAATAATTTATTACAAAAATGAATTGAAAATAAAATAAGTAAAATAATAGTTATAATAAACTTGGAAAACAATATTAGTAATGTAAATAATTTATAAAATTTTATTATTTTGGATCATAAATAATGAATGTGACATATCAAACTCTTAATAAGGATCTTTATCTCAATTTATTTTCATTGAGGCTTCTTCTTATGTTTTCAACCTATATTCTAATACGTGGTGTTTATAAATAAAACTTTCCTTGTTTTATCATGAATTTCAATACTGACATGTTATTTAAGGTTTTTTTAATTTTTTCTTTCAGGGGGATCATGAATTAAAATTTTCCAAACTGATAAGGGACCTTTCTTTTAAAAAATCCCTTTTGATTTTTTACTCATCCTACACTACCCTTTGAGAACCCATCTGTCCTTAATGGTATAGGTGATAGGATCAGTTGTTTTTTCTAGATTGATGATGAAACACTTTTCATTGAGCAGCTCAGCTTTTCTCACCCATGTGTTGAGATAGACTTCTTAGTGCCTCTTCCAAATCATCATTGTCTCTATGTGGAAGGTGTGTCAGGTATTTGGAAATATATTCATTATGAAGAGACCACTAGTTTTTTTATTTTTTGTCACTAAGTCCACTATCATTATTTATACTCTTTACATGGGAGGTGAGGTCCCAAGGGATCGACAGCTCTGCCTAATGACACCCTTTCTCCCACAGTCCATTAGGTTTCAATTGGAATGCCTCATTCTTTTGACATATTGATTCCATGTAATCTGTTCGGTGGTCATCACTCACCTTCAGGAGTCAAATAGGCTTCAGTCACATCAAGTCATGGAAACCCCTCCTCATATGCTTCTAGTCTACATGGTTCTTCTACTCATGAAATTTCTTTTATTCCAAAGGTGCTTGATATAGGGGAGACAAGAAAGGTAAGGTCATCACTGTTGTGGTTTCTTGGAGTGATGGCCCATCATATGCCAATGTTTTTCATGGTGTTGTGGATGAGCCTGATGGGAAATTATTTTAATTCCATATTTATTTGGTTTTAAAACTGTTACAAGAGAAATAAATCATATCAATTATTTTACAAAATCCCATGAGCCTTCAAAATTTTCAAACCACATAGTTTTTTTCAGATCCATATTTAATGTAAATTAAAATATGTTTCATATTTCATCAGTCTCATGTCTAATTTATCTAAGCCATGATCCTTCCATTTATTAATCTTTCAACGTTTTTCTTGATACCAGAACTCCCAAATCCCTCTTCCCAGAGGATTCATATATCCTAATTTTTTTTCTTGGATTGTTTTTCCCTAAAGATTCTAATGTTGTATGTGCACCCCTCATTTTTTTGTAATAAGGATATATCAATAATCTTCCTTATAACTAGCTTTTTTCTTTCATTTCTCTTTATATTTATCATGAGGTATGGGTTTATTATCATCACCTACTTCGAACAATGTTTCATCTGAATTGCTATAGATATTTGAGTTGGTTTAAAATAGTATAAAGTGGATGATGAATGTGATGTATTATACAACATTTATATTTTTATTTGGAAAAATGTTTTAAATTATATTCCCTAAAAACCACTTAAAATCGTGGTCATTCAGGGCCCTTGTTTGTGCATTAATTTAATTCTTGTGGAATACATGCATGTTATGTGGTTATTGATGCCACTTATTATATAATTGGTTAACCACATAAATTCAGTTAAAATAAATGGATTCCCTAGGATTATATTATTTCTATGATAACACCCTAAATTATGTGCTTTTGAATAAGGGAACCACTAAAAAATCTAAAAGTGTGTTTTTCTATTTTATTTGTTGTAACATAATTATATACATGATTGTGTGTTTTGGGATGTATCTGGTGATATTATGGTTGGAATTTGACTGTTTTGTTTGTTTTGGGGATGTGGATGTGATGTTTTATGTAACAAGGATATGAATCTAGATGTGTCTATGAAGTGATGTGGATGTGGAAATTGGTATATGGTTTTGTTCTTATGATGTGTTCCTGGTCCTATTATATCTACCCATGTATTACATGGAATCATAATGAATGTTAATATTTTCAAATGGGAAAATTTAAGGAGGAAATTGATGATGGGTTGTGTTGATTAAATGGTTAATTTTTATATGCATATGAACATATGTGTTGTAAATAAAAAATAAGATGTATTTATAAGATGAAATGGGTTACCTAAGGAATATTGATTACACAAATAAAAGTGGCTGAAATAGATGAAATTATTGATAAAAATAGAGTCCTTATAATATGGATTAATGATTGAAAATCAATTATGGCCTATGTTTTGTTTATGTTCTTTTATACATTTAAAGGTTGTAGTGATTTTTAGGGTTATCTGAGGTTGATAGTTATTAATATAAACCAATATGATAGGATTTTGTATTGTAACACTCTATTTATATATAGTGTACATTGTCTTGATTTATATATGCACACACCCTTATTGAGCATTATGTTATGAACACCCCCATTTTCACTTAGGAGGGTGTCTTTCCCAAACATCCTGGTGAGAGGATGGATGGTTGGACACCCACTCTTCCCTACTTCCACTTCTAGGGGAGGAAGGTATTGTGCATTCCATGGTGGCCAGAAGTTTATTAGTGCATTAGATGGATGTTGTGATGGACTAGGTTTATTCAGGTGAGTTTTTATGTGTGGTATCCTAGGTCTCTTCTAAATTAGTGGTGATGTGGTATCCTAGATGTATTTGGGATGAGTTATGATGTGGTATCCTAGATGTCTATGAGATGATTTGTGATGTGCTTTCCCAAGTGTCTTCCAGATGAGATGTGATTAGATGAGATGTGATGTGTTCTATTATATGGCCCATGTGTGGGGGGAAATGATGTGTGGTGAGTCCCAGGTGTGTTTTGGTGGGATGTGTTGTGCGGCACAGGTGTGTGCAGGTGGGATGTGTTGTGGTATATTTGGAAGAGGTGGGTGAAACTAGATATTCTTCATTGGGGTGTGGTAGAGGATAATTAGTTTTAAATTGGTGTAGGGTAACTTATCATCAATATTCCTTATATTATATTATATTACTTGGTTTTAATTATTTTTTTGTGTGTGGCTTGGTCAGTTTGGGATGGTTAGTATACATTTTTAGGTGTTTTTTGGTTCTGTTGTTTTCTCACGGGTGCATTTGTATTCACCTTTCACATGTGCATGAAGGAAATTGGGTTTTCATAATGAGTATACTTGTATGCTGAACCTACTTATATAAAAAATATTTTCTGGTTTCAAGGAGGACTTTTTGGATTGTGATGTAAATTTATAGTTCATACCTTTAGAGATAGTGATATGACTTTTCCTTAGCTTTTATTCTTTTTGTCATTCGTTTGGAGACTTTTATATGTAACAATTTATCTTCATAAATGAATACTTGGATTATTTGGATTTATATTATAATATGTCATGTTGTCAATTTTGTTTTAAACTCCATATATCCTGATCTTCGTTCTTTATAAATGGTAATGCCTCCCATATTGTACAATTTGTAGACAATTGGTGCTAGTCACCAAGTTGAGGCCTACTAGGGGCGGGACGCATGGGTCATTATCTATATTTCATCATTTCCATATTAGTAGGGGTATCATTGAATGGAGGGGCTCTTGACTAAATGTTATCATATGTAACACTTCAGAGATAGGGTGTAGTTCAGAGTTAGTCATAATGAGGAATGCATGGGTGGGTATGGAAACAACATCAGTTGACCTTGGTGCATGACATAATCTCAGGATACTATCTATGAAAAGGGATTTTAAGGCCCCCAATGATTTTATGCATGCAGTCAAAGCCCATCAAATGACCAAGTGAGGTTGCAATGAATTCAGGACAGAGACTGGGATAGGTAGATGCATAATGATGACTTATGTACATATTATAATTAGTTTACTACTTGATGTTAAATTGAATTAAATGAATAATGAAATTTCATATTTGTTTCAGCGGATTTTGAATGATTTTATTTCTAGTAATGTTCATTATTTTTTCTAAATTACTCATATACCATAAAAATTAATGAGTAATATGATAGTTTACATGATTGACCTTTTTATTTAAAACCTTCATGATTTTTGAATGCGTTCATTCATTTCTTATTATATAATGATTATAAATTAGTTAGGTTTTTGTCCATTTTTTATAAATGTATATCATTCGAACCAGTTTTTATATTCTTTTAAATTGTTAGTGAAGCATTCATAATGTATTCTATTATGATCTACTACGTTCTTTTGAATACCCAAATGAAGCACATAACCTTGATGTAGATATCAAACTGGCATGATAAAATAAATTATTTTGAAACCATTCATAGATATATTCTAGGTTCTATATGAGATAATATATCTTGTGTTCCTTTCATATTGTAAATTTTTATGAGAATGGTTTATAAAACTATTGTAAATCATAGCTTTAAAATGTAAATTCTGAAATTTTCATAAAATTATTATCTTGATATTTATAATTTTTTGAATTTGGATTCCATGAATAAAAAAATGTTCTACTTAGTTTTTTTGGATTTCATTTATACCACATTGATATAACCATATCTTGTGAGGACATGTGTGGGTAGAAAACCATCAGACATTTATTTTTATATTTAGGAAAATGATGAGCATGTTTTGTTGTATCTTTTTGAGATGTAGAACTGTATAAGTGATTAAAAAATTTATTTTATAGCAGCTAATAATTTAAATATTTTGAAATAAAAAATCCTCACATGTTATGTCATGAGTAGTTTGTAATGGGAATCATGCCTCATGTTGAAATCTTTAGTGTGGTAACTCGGGAAATTTAATAATGAGAGACATGTGTATGTAGAAATTTTAATATGATACATTTAAAAATTTATGTAGAATCATGTTATCCTTAATTCTGTATATAAGATTTTTTCAATAAATATGAAATGATTAAGTATTTATTTTTGTATGACTGATAAGGCATAAAAAATAACAATATGACATGTGAAGTTATGGATTTAATGATTAATAATGCATGTTTTATTTCATAGAATATATAAGAATGTTGTGTTTTTAATAGTGTAATTGAGCATGATAAAGTAGAAAATACAATAATACAACATGTGTAGTTTTAATTTGTTTTTTAGAAATCATATTTTCCTAAGAAGTGAAATGAGTATAGAATGTTTACTTTGACATTGATAAATTGTGAGACATAGTAATATATCATGAATAGTTTTAATTTCATTTTTAAAAATCATGTTTTTCTTTATTGACTATGAAAAAATGTTGTAATGTAGTATTTTAATTGAACACAGGAACATTTCAAATATAATTTTAAAAATTTTTTTGTATGTGTATTTACATTATAATAGTATGAACCCAAAATGACTTCTTCACCCCTTTTAAACATGGCGTGTGATATAACATGTGTGATGTTTTGTCTTTAACATAGATTTGTGTTACGACTATATAAATGGAGGACATGTTTATTCACTATAAATAACATTGACATATTGATTTTTATTTGTGGTTGAATTGTTATCATTCCATTTATGTGTATTTATTTCTATCTGAAAATATTGTTTGTTGGAATCCGTGTTTGTGTTTTAATTGTTGTAGATAATGAGATCCTTGGCATGTCTTCTGTATCAAACTCACTATTTATTAAAATTAAGATAAATTATATAAGGATAATTAACTAATTCCCCGAGAAAAAATTTAAAACTTTTTGAATGTACCCATGTGGTACAATAATAAGGAATAATATAGTCTTCTAAATTGTTTTTGAAGATGCTAGTTGTTTCTGCTATTTGTGATTATTCTTGGTGGGATTCCCTGTGTGGCATGTGATTTAAAACCATATTTTTGTAAATAGAGGGGAACCTGATAATTAATTGATATTTGTTATAATTTGATTTTATTGAAACCATATGAGTGAGTCAGTTCCTTCTCATGTTGATAATATCTCAATATAGGAAATCAAATTCCTTGATTTGTGTGTTTGGCGTACTGTTCATTATGATAATTGTAATAGTTTATTAAGGAAGTGTGGAGGCTGAGTTAGAGAAGTTGGATATGTGAAAATGTATTTTCCTATGGATGTTAATTTTGTGTGGAGATGTGGTTTCATGATACTTCTTGTGGATGTTTTCATCGGTTGGTATGTTTGGCCAATGGTGGCGTTTTTAGTGATAGAGATGTGTGGTTGTTATGGTGGGATTACATGTGTTGTGTTTTTTTGTGATATTTTTTTATTCATATAATCCCTCACCACTCATGATAATGTTATTCACATAAATGTGTGTTTCGCGCGGAATCCGGGGATGACCTCCTGGACGGGAGATTCAAACGTTCCGATCGGTTTCTAACGGGTTTGTTCGTAGAACCGGAAACATCCAATGATTCCACATCCGTTTGGACCTACTTTCCAAAGGCAGGCGCTCATTAGCTTGTGGGCTAATGAGGCTTAGGAATTTGCATTGGTCGAGAGGATGGGAGGTCGGACTCATCACACCTTTTTGAGGGGAATTATTGTCTACTCCGGGACTCTCTTTATAGATTTAAGTTAAGTTCGTGAATCCTTATTACATTACCAAGTATAAAATGAGCTTTCCTTTAGTTTTAACAATCAATGATTAAATATGCAAGAAATTTAGAGAATCTTTTATATGTATTCGAGGTTCTTCATCAATATAGAATCATCTATATTTGTTTAGAGATTCTTGGTCAATGGTATCCTTCAAAACATTTATATAAAAGTCTCTTGGTCATTTTGATGACCAGGCTGGTTTTAAAGCCACTCAGTGGGGCACTTGAAGTTTATCGTCATTCAGAAGGACAGAGATTATTTCAATGTTGGGATCGAACCCATAAATGGGCTACCTACGTATCCTTTGTTTTGAAAAAGGAATCAGAACCCACGTAGTTCGAGGAATGGGATATGATGTTTTATGATTGATGGCTCAAAGATGAATGTCATAATTACTTTTACACTCTAAGCTCACGTGAGTCATGCTCGGTGTGAGAAACAAGAGGTATTGGTAAAATTCAGACAATTGTGCCATAAAAGATGCAATCATAAGAATTTGTTTTGGGGCTTATGTATAGATGACTGCCCAGATAGACGAAAGTTTAGGATTTACTTTTAGGGAGAAAATCCAAGAACAGGGTCCACAAAGTTATATGTGCTTCATGGAGATTTGAATACTCTAATCTTGGGGCTTACTCCTAAGGAGGATGCCCAAGTTAGGAGGGGACTTATGATTGGGTTTTATTCCTGAAAAGGAAACCCAAATCAAAGGTAATTTATGACTAGTTAAGAGAAATTTTAAGAGACTTGGGGCTTACTCCTAAGAAGGATGCCCAAGATTTATGACTAGGATTTATTCCTGAGAAGGAAGCCTAGGTTAGGGGACTTGGGGCTTACTCCTGAAAAGGAAGCCCAAGGTTATGACTGAGTCTTATTCCTGAAAAGGAGACCCAGGTTAGGGATTAAGGTTTGGGGCCTACTCCTGAGGAGGATGCCCAAGATTAAAGGACTTGATTGGGGCTTATTCTTAAGAAAGATGCCCAAGTTAGGTTTTTTATAACTGGGGATTTATTCCTGAAAAGGAGACCCAGGTTAGGATTCTCTCATCTTAAAGGATGAGGTTGAAATGAATGAACTCTCAATCTTTGGTGATATAAAGATGTTTAAATCACTAGGTTTTGAGAGATATTTCACAGAATTCCTTTCAGATAAGGATTTCAAATCAAGAAATCATGCCATAAATGGATTTGAAGAGTATCTTGAAGACTGAATCTTGAATAGGAAGGGTGAAATGGCTTAAGAGGGGTAAAAATGGGCAAGATGGGCACCCAAAAAGATAGGGGCGCGCATGTCCTGAAAGGCGCGCAAGTCCTGCGGCGGCGCGCAAGTATTGGTTGCACAAGTATACTTGCACGACATTAGGGGTACTTGCGCGATTTTCAACCAGAGTTGAAATACTTGAGCAACTCTTTATTAAACCCTTTACCATTCTCTTGAGGTTCTTCCAGAAGAGGGACGCGCAAGTTATATTGGAGGAATTAAGTCGGCGCGCAAGTGTTTGATAAGTTTCAACACTTAGGCCTTCCTTTTTCTCTTTAGATCTTCCGTTCTAGGTAAGAAATTACCTTAGAAGTGTTCCGGAAGCTTTGAGAAGAGACTTGGGCGTCGGGAGCTTCAATCCGTGTTTCTGGAAAAAGATCCTCTTCAATGGGGGGCCCACAGGGTCTATTTATAGGCAAAAGAAGACCCCGGGCGGTTACTAGGTGGTTACCAGGCGGTTACCACATATGTCGTGCAAGTCCCTTGCACGAACATGAGGAGTCGCGCAAGTATTGAGGCGGCGCGCAAGTGTACTTGCGCGACGAAGAGGGAACTTGCGCGATACATGGGCAATGTTCTCCTTTTTTATCCCTTTGTCGATTTTTGATGTTTCTTCAAAGGATTAATCACTTTGAGCTCAGATATTCCCTTTTCCGAACATTAGATTCTGTGACGAAAGGAGCGTCAACAAAAGTCCCCCCTCAGAGTTGGATCCGGAGAGAAAATGAGGATTTGACTCTGAGGAAATCAAATCCCTCTAAAGGAAAAAGGGCGGCGTGCAAGTCTTCAATGCACAGAAGTCGGCGCGCAAGTAGGCTTCCTAGCCTATAAATACACGACCTCATCTCCGTACAAGTATCCGGATTTCCGGACTTCATACCTTCTCGAGCTCTCTCCGCGCAGGTCACCTAAGCCGCGCAAGTCTGCTCTGTTTTCCTTGATGTCGCGCTCCTGTAAAGGTATTCGTACTTGCGCGGTTTATACTTGCGCGGCGAAAACTAGCGCGGCACGTGAATACTTGCGCGCCATTTTGTAGACTTGCACGCCTTAATGCCTTAGCCATTTTTTCAAATTTCTTCACAAAATTTAAAAAATAAACCCATTTAAGAGTTAGTTTATTCATCTTTTGTGCAGATTCAGTGGTTCCCAAGGGAATTGGAACGACTTATGAACTGGCTAGCAAGCAGATAGATGATATGATGAATATCATTGGCCCTGATTACTATACTGTCAAAAACAGCACTCTTCCAGATTTGGCTAAGTATTTGAAGAAATATCATCACGACTTTCCTCACTGCACTTACCTACCTTTGTATGGTCATGGTCATCTGCAAGAAGTCATTATTCCAGAAGTACAGAATTATCTTCCATTTTCTTGGTTTCAGAATTATACCAATTTTGCTTCAGCAAATATCTCAGGTGGAGGAACATTTCAAACTGCTGGAACAGTGGAGAAGGCTTATGTGATGCATCATAGCCCTTGCACACTAGATCTGAAAAAACATACACCTGAGCTTCAACCACATTGTCATCCTTCAATCTTCCGAAATGCTCAGATGGATCAATCCAAAGGCTGGAAGAAAAGTTGGGATTTCCGTCCTGGGGGAGGTGTGAAACCAACTTGGATGTGGGTATACTGGGTGCGACAGACTTGCGCAGAGTTTATTGAGGATCTGAAGAGAGCTGCAATATATGAGGCTGTTTGGGTTGGGCAAACATATATTTACAGACATGATATCTTCGTGCCAGAGATACTCAGCCATTGGAGTCCAGCGACTAATTCTTTCCACATGACTCATGGAGAAGTAGGTATCAGTTTGTGGGATGTCCACAAGATTTCAGGAGCTCCAATCTTGGGCGATATGTATGATGAATTCATTCCTCCCAAGGTGACTTGGAATGATCCAGAGAAGACTCCTGCTTTGGCTTGAGAATTATTCAAAATCTTTCACAAGCTCAAGAGTTCAGAGACCTCATTAACTCATTTCAGAAAAGATATCCATCCGAAAGAATGGATGAATGTGTTTCTTACTGAGAAGAAAGGGATGGAGCCAAAGGAAAAAGGATCCAAGAAAAAGAAATCCAAGGATACCCATCCCATACGTCCTACCACATGTCCAAAACCTGAGAAGAGAGGAGCTCCTGGCACATTCTGGCCAACTCTAGAAGTAGGAGAGTTTGAAAAATGGGGCTATGAAGTGAATCAAATAATTCCAAAGAAAACTCGTCTGGCGGGTTTCTTGGCAATGTGGCTCAGTATCTATCTCTTGCCGGTCAGGGATTCGAAGGGAGGCGTTAGGCCAGGGACCTTCGTCATTGCGGCCAAGTTGGCTGAGGGAAAAATGGTTGGGTTAGCTACCCCCATTTTAGCAAAGATCCACAGGAGTTTACTTCACGTCTTCCAGGGTAAATCTCCTTTAAGAATAGTGGGACCATTCCAGGTTTTGTGGGGATGGATCGCCACTCACTTCAGGACTTACAATGTACAGAATGGATTACAAATTCCTGGAAGCTCTTTCAGACCGTCAGTGCAAGCATTCTCTGGAATTGCTCCATTAGATGTCAATGGTTATGACATAAAAGTAAGACTAAGCATGTATAAGGAATTCAACTTCTTTCCTTATGTAAGTCCGCCATCTGGGCGGTTTGTTGATGATGGGAAAGCCCCTTTGGATTTGAGGGCATACATGCTAGCTTGCAGGGATGGCGTGTTAGTAGCCAGGATTGATGGAGAAATCATATGCGAGGCCTATGCTCCATATAGATTTGCACGCCAATTCAAATGTTTGCAACAGATTGTTGTATCCCCTCCAGTACATGTCAGGTTAGAGAAACATCTGATGGTTGCTCGACAACTATGGTTGCTGACATCAAGAGAGAAGACTGGGGCAGTATTTGATCTACCAGTTGAAAAAGCGGCACATTATCTGACTACATTTTATGCCGAACACTGGATAGCATCATACCCCAAAGGGATATTGAATCATCCTGTATATCAAGTGGGAAAGAGGAAGAGGACTGTAGAGAAAGAAACTCTTCCTCATGAAGGTGATGCTTCTCCTCCTGAAATAGGTTCAACAGACTCCTCCTCTAGAACTGATTCCTCGGATTATCATGATGGGGATGATGAGGCACAACCGGCAGCAAAGCGGTTTCGTGCCCGATATAATCCTCCGGCCAGAGTTAAAAGACCCACTCCATCAGCTCCTGGTGAGTTATTTGATTGTAATAACTTCAATCACTGCTACTTTATAAAGTAATAAGTCTCACTTTCTTATTCTCTATCTGTAGTTGCAGGAATCGGGAAGAAATTAAAATCAAAAATTGTAGGACCTTCCTCACAGCCTTTATATCTAAGACCAGAGGTTGTTCAGCTATGGCAGAGCTTATACTGTGATACTGAGACCGCCTGGCTGGATTTGTGTGAGGGCCTACAACTTCCTGAGATAGGATATCTTCTAGCTTCAAAAGACCTTCAATACGGAGATAACCCCAATGAAGTGCGAGCTTATATCAGAGAGCTGGAAATGCTCATATATGCCACTGATAATTCGGTTCCTATCACCAGGTGGGTGAAGGAAATGATTGATCGTGGAACCACTAAGGGGGCTGGTGGTTCTGGAGATGAGGAGTGGCAAGAGTACGTGGCTCCTGAAGATGTAAGTTTTCTTTCCTTATTTTCTTTGCAACTTGATTTCAGTTGAAGCTTTGTTACTTAAGGAAGTTATTTTCTTCATCTTGCAGCTTGCAAAGAAAGGGACCGGGGTTCCTTCGCCACAATATAGCCCTGGTGGTACTGCTGTTGGGGCTGCTGCTGATTCTCCTCGCGAACCAGGCGAGATATCTCTAGGCCAGCAGGCCATGAATGAGGCACTGGACATAGCCTTTCATTCGCCAATCCAAGTGCCAATAAAGGAGACAACTGAAACTCCAAAAAAAACAAAAGAAGCCAAGGCAACGAAGGAGGAAATCCTTAGCTAAATGTTTCATTAGAAGTGGTAAGTCCTTCGAACAATCATGAGTTTATACCCATAATCATATGGTTACTCATATTTCTGAGGATTGCAGGGGCTTCTTCAATTTCCCCCTTGAGGGAAGGGACTGATCCTTCTTCAAAGGTCGTGGAGGGTGCTGTAGAACAACCACAGACTCAAGCTAACTTGGTTGCTCCTAGAGAAGAGCTACCATCCATTCCCAGTATCCCTCCCACTACTGAAGATGTTGTCCAGTGTCAGGGGTTGCAGGACATAAGTCAGCAAGAAGACGTAGCAAATTCTCCCACTGGTGAGACTAACCAAGATTCTGAAGTATCATTAGATGAAATGATGAATCAAGGAATGACTTTTGAAGAATTTTATGATCATGCTAGATTCTCATGTGATTTAGAAGACCTTGGGCGTGAGTGTTACCCTTCGCCCAAATTTTTCTTTTAAAAAAAACATATTTCTAATCATGATGTAAAATAATATGCAGTTTCTTCCGTAGAAGCTGCGGAACTGCCAATGCCCGAAGAGAGTGTGGACACTGATGTCAACCCTATTATTGCAGAAACATTAGCTCAAGTAGAGCTAAATCCAATAAACTCTCCTGAGACCCATCTTGAAAATCCTGTTGAAACCGGGAAAGATGGGGAGAAGTCTTCTCATGTTGTTGAACCACCATTGGGTAAGGGATAACAATATTTGTGATTGTACTTTATTTGCAAGACAATCCATTCTTTTGTTATCCTTTAAGATTCAACTAAAATCTTTCAATTGATCATGTAGGGCCATCAACTGTAATGGCTAGATCTGGAGATGAGGCTTCAGCCTCTGCCCCAACGGGAATTGAAAGTGAAGAAGCCCAAGTCAGAGGGGAAAGAGCAGGACGAGGCACTTCCTTAAGCATGTTAATTCCAGATTACATACCCCCTTCTGACGAAGATGTTGAATCAGATCCAGAGATGCTCAAAGCGTTCAGCTTTTCACGACGTAAGGCATGGAACAACATATAGAACATCATATCGGGGGTGCCTTTAGAAGAGCTACCATCAAAAATTTCCCGATTGTCATCCCAATTTGTTATAATGGGACTTGGTGGTTTTGGGTATGAAAAGATCCATGCTGCGGTGAAACAGATTATTTTCAGGAGGGAGCAAATGCAGACAAGTCGCGAAGATTTGACCAGAGTGAAATTGTCAGTCAACATAGGCGAATTTGAGGCTGCAATATCCCAGGCTGAAGCTGATTATGCTGTCAAGATGAAGGATCTGAAGCAAAAAATCAAAGAAAAGGTCGTCCAGCAGGTGCAGCTCCAGCAACAGTTAGATGCTGTTACTAGGGAACTTGATCAGCTTAATAAATCATTGGATGAAACTCATATGAATGGCATGAAAGCCATTGCAGATGCTAAGAAGGCACTTCAGCAAGCTGAGAAGAGTGAAGCTGGTCAAGTGCACGAGCTTCAAGTAACTGTTGATAAGGCTCAGGATGCTATACGTCAAATGAAGACTTATGTTGACAATCTTCTGTAATTCTTGAAAAAGAGAAGAGATTCCAGTCTGTGGATGTCCTTCTAACTCTTGTGTATCAATGAAAAACACTTTTGTCTTCAATCATTTGTACTTGCATTCTTCCATTACCTGCTTCAAATTTACATAAGCCAATGGGCTTAGTAAGCATAGTTTGATTTTTACTAGGATTATTACAAAAAACCCTACAAACTTTGAACCTTTTAACTGCTCAATATTACCTAAATCATACAAAAAATGTATATTTAGTGAGCTGGAACTTGACTTTTATTCAGAGTTCCTTTGTCTTTTGTGTGGGCAGTTTAAAGTCATACAAGCCGGACATAAAGGGGCTAATGTTTAAGGTCGAAATAGCTTTGACCGAAAATTAAAAAAAATGGATTCAATTCCTTGACAATTTATCTGAAAACATATTACCATACTCAAGTATGAGGCAAAAAATGTAAACTATGGCTTAAGAATATTTGAATCTGAGGAATGACATGAAAAAGAGCTAAAAGGCATTAGAAGAAGTAGTTTCCAAGAATGAAGTTACTATTATTTAACAAAACCCGTTAGGGGGTTGAAATATGCAGGGCCACCTATGGGCATTGGCTGCATAGTCAAATAAAATAGCATCTTTTGGCTGACAAGTCTGTTATGTGGACTGTTTATGCAAGGCCACCTATGGGCACGTGCTGCATAGTCAGGCAAAAGAACTCCCAGAAATTTTACTTTCCTAGTGCTAAAAGCTAGTGAAAGTTTATGGAGATTCAAATTTTCTAAAGCATAGAGTTTGTTGTATGGAAAAAGGTACTTGAATATGGAGAAGATATTTACAAACAAGAATATCAAAGAACTGGATGAATATCACTCCTACGAAGGTCTGACCCAAACGTAGGGAAGAAGAATAAACCATATACTTGAATACTTTTAGATCATGAAAAAGGATATGGGACAAATACGTTAAGGATGGCTATTTTTGCGGATCCCTACATACTGTCGTTTAAGACAAATAAGGACAAAAGAGGCATTCTTCCCAAGAATGAAGTTACTATTATTTAACAAACCCGTTAGGGGGTTGAAAACATGCAGGGCCACCTATGGGCATTAGTTGCATGGTCAAATAAATAGCATCTCTTGGCTGACAAGTCTGTTATGTGGACTGTTTATGCAAGGCCACCTATGGGCACGTGCTGCATAGTCAGGCAAAAGAATTCTCAGAAGTTTGACATTTTTGTGAATATAAGTCATGAAAAGGGTTATGAAGATATGAAAATATTTAAGGTTAGGATTATAATACATAAAGATGGGTATTTTCCAATGTATATAGAGATACATAGGTCAATGAAAACCATAATCATGTTGTGGCTGGGTCCTGAATTGAAACTTGGACTTCACTACGTATCTCATAAGAATGAGAATCAAGCCATACGTAGTTCTTGAAATGCAGTTTAACGTCGTGCAGGACGAAAGTATGAGTGATCTTAGTTTAGGGTCATAGAATTCGGACCATAATAACGAATACACAGTGTGTGTTTTCATGAAGACTTTTCAGCCAAGGGACTGAAAGTGAAATTTGGGGTTAGGCCCAAAAGACTTGGGACTGGATTCGAGGGACACTCGAATGTTCCTACGTATCCCATAAGGATGGGAATCAAGTCCACGTAGTTCTAGATCTACCCTTTGTACAAATTTGGTTCGTACATGTGAAGGGTGAAAAGGGGACTTTAGTGCAATGATGGTTTTAACCTAAGATAAAAAGTTTAGGCATTACCATGTATGTACGTAGTCTTTTGAAAAAATGAAAACCATGATTGAAAGAAGAATCAATGTTAATAATGGTTCCTTCTCAAATGAGGAAATCAAAGAATATTGTAGTTTATTGTCGTACCGGACAAAAGTGTTGTATAGTTTAACGTCATATAACAAGGACGAAAGTGAATCAATGTAAAGATATTGATTCCAGGGGTGGTTTCACAAATCATCATCATATGAGATGGTGGTGAACCAATGTGAAGAGATTGTTTTTGGGCTTGAACCTTTGGGAGTTTGCCTACATACCCAGCCTGGAGGGCAAGGATCAAAGTCCGTGTAGTTCAATTAAAGAATGAATTAATGATCAAGTTGTTCTTGTGGACAATGATCTAAAAAATGTTGTTGGGACTTACACATGGTTAGTGGCCCAAAGGGAGTGTTATGGTTGATGTTTGCTCTAAGCTCACGTGAGTCATACTCGGTGTGAGAAACAAGAGGTAATAACAACCTTAACGATGCACAGTTTAATGTCATGTAGGACATATCAAGGACTTTCTGTACAGTTTAGCGTCATGTAGTTAGGACGATGGGGACAATACAGTTTAACGTCATATTGGACGAAAGGGGGATTGTGCAGTTTTAATGTCATGATGGACTTTTGATGATTATATAGTTGAACGTCTTTCCGGACGTGAGGGACTTTTATACAGTTTAGCGTCATGTAGTTAGGACGTCACAGTTTAACGTCTTGCTGGACATATTTGCAAATAGTTTATGGTCGTATACATGGACCAGGAATGATGCAGTTTAAGGTCATACGGGACCATTGTTGTATAGTTTAACGTCATATAGCAAGGACGAACTGGTGTTGTACAGTTTAAAGTCATGTAGCTAGGACTAAGGTGAACCAATATGAGGATATCAGTTCTGGGGATTTTTTACAGTTTAATGTCATGCTGGACGATGAAAGCGCCACACAGTTTTAATGTCATGTTGCTAGGACAAAATATAGTTTAATGTCATCTCGGACATATACAGTTTAGTGTCATGTAGGACATATTAATAACCAATGTGACATTTTAACGTCATGTTGGGCGATAAGGGAACTGACACAGTTTAACGTCATGTTGGACGATGAAAGTGCCACACAGTTTAATGTCATGTTGCTAGGACACAATATAGTTTAATGTCATCTCGGACAAAATATAGGAACTTCTATACAGTTTATTGTCATGTAAGACAAAATCAGGGACTATTCAGTTTAAAGTCTTGTAGTTAGGACTATTGGTGCTGCACAGTTTAGTGTCATGTTGCAGGGACATAAGTGCGAATAGTTTAAGGTCATATGCATGGACCGTACAGTTTATCGTCATGCTGGACGTATTATAGTTTAATGTCATCTCGGACATATTATGTGACACAGTTTAATGTCATGTTGGACGAAGTTGTAGTTTAAGGTCATACTGGACCATGGTGTAGTTTAAGGTCATACCGGACCTTTTCTGTATGAACCAATTGTAAGTCTTGGTTCTGGGAACAATATTTTGTGTTTATAAAAAATACTTCTTCAGAAATCTGGCATTAGTTGGAGTCGTGATGTGTTCTCCATCCATTGAAATCAGAGAATACGCTCCATTGGAGTAGACCTTAGGTACTGAATAAGGTCCTTCCCATTTTGGTTCAAGCTTGGGAGGCTTCTTTCCTGGTATCATTGGTGTTCTGAGAACCAATACCAATTCTCCCTGAATGAATGAACGAAGACGAACTTTTTTGTTAAAAGCTCGTGCTATTCGATTCTGATAGATTTCCAAGTGGTGAAAAGTGCACAATCTTTTCTCATCTAACTGTTCCAATTCATTCAACCGCTTTTGGGATTGCTCATCTGTTGATAACTGATCACAAATGGCTATTCTGAGTGAGGGAAATTGAACTTCAATTGGCAAGACTGCTTTTGTTCCATATACCAATGAATATGGAGTAGACCGCGTTGCATTGCGAGTGGTAGTCCGATAAGCCCATAAAGCATGATAGAGTTTATCAGGCCATGACCTCTTATCTTTATCCACCATCTTTTGCAGTATATTTGAAAGAGTCTTGTTGAAGGCCTCTATCTGTCCATTAGCCGCTGCATGATATCGAGATGAATGGTTGGACTTAATGTTGTATTCTTGATACAATCTCTTTACCTCAGAAGACCAGAAGTTGGTGCCGTTGTCTGTCAATATGGTATGAGGGACACCAAATCTAGTAATGATGTTAGACTTGATGAAGCTAACAATGCATTTAGAACTGACTTCTTTGAGAGGTACTGCCTCTGCCCATTTGGAAAAGAAATCAGTAGCAGTAAGAATGTACTTAAACTGCTTGGCCGTAGCTGAAGGGTAAGGTCCTACCACATCCATTCCCCATGTGGAAAATGGCCATGAGTATTTAGCTGTATGAAGCAACTCTGGAGGTTGATGAATGAAATTGGCATATACTTGGCATGAATGACACTTCTTTGTGAAATTAACACAATCTTGTATCATTGAAGGCCAGAAGTATCCAAGTCTTCGAATTTTATCAGACAATCTATGTCCAGACTGGTGGGCACCACAGACTCCTGCATGCACTTCTTTTATGACAGCCATTGTCTCTTCACCATCAATACATCTGAAGAGAACTCCATCAAAACCACGTTTGTAGAGAATTTTCTCGAGGTGGTTTGGACCATCATAAAGAGTAAAATTGACCACACGTCGCCGAATTTGATCTCTCTCGGCTCTATCAGGTGGAAGTGTTCCATTTTGAAGGTATTCCCTGATAGGTGACATCCATCCTGTAGTATGACCATATGGTTCAGGAATGGGACTAATTTCATTAATTTCCTCTGTTCTGACTTGAACATAAGGTGAAATTGCACGACGGTGGGCAATACCGATGGTTGTCTCGTCCCGATTTGGATCTGCTAAAGCTGTGGCTATATTAGCCAGTGCATCAGCTTGAGCATTTTGTGATCTTGGGACATAAGAAAATGTCGGTTCTGAAGGGAATTCCGACATTAACTCTCTAACGTAATCATACAAAGGGATTAATTCTTCTTTTCTGATGGCATAATCCCCATTGACTTGTTTGATTACCAGGTCTGAATCACCTTTCACCTTTAAGTGATTCACTTGTGCTTGAAGCGCTAACTCCAAGCCTGCAATGAGAGCTCGGTATTCAGCTTCATTATTGGTACCACCTTCCCACAACAAAAAGGAATAAGGTAACACTGCCTTATCTGGAGAAATGAGCACAATTCCTAAACCAACTTTGTTGAATTTAGGATTTTCCATTTTCTTCCCTGTTGGACTTCTAGAAGCACCATCAAAATACATTTCCCATGTTTGAGGATTCTCTTGAATAGAAAAAACTTCCTCATCAGGGAGTTTGATATCTGAATACGTGTCTTCCACTGAAGGGTGTTCAGCCAGGAAATCAGCCAGAGCTTGGCCCTTAATTGCCTTTTGAGACACATACTGAATGTTGAACTGCTGTAGAATAACCGCCCACCTTGCCAGACGTCCTGTAAGCATTGGACGACTAAGGATGAATTTGAGTGGATTATTACGAGATACCAATTGGACCTCGTGATGTTGTAGGTAGTTTCTCAGTTTCTGAACTGCAAAGATTAATGCTAGGAAGCACTTTTCAATACTCGAATACCGGGTTTCTGCTTCAAGCATAGTTCTACTGAGATAGTAGAGACTATTTTCATTCCCAGCATCATTCTTTTGAGCGAGAAAGGCACCCAATGATCGCTCTAAAGCTGTCACATAGAGGATAAGAGGTCTACCCTCAACAGGTGGCATGAGTACTGGTGGACTTAAGAGGTATTTCTTGAGAACATCAAATGCTTCTTGACATTCTTTAGTCCACTGGTAAGTGACTCCTTTCTTCAATAATTTGGTAAAAGGTAAACTTTTGCCTGCCAAATTGGCAATGAAACGCCGAATATAGGCTAAGTGTCCTTGAAGTCCTCTTAATTCTTTCAAATTCTAAGGAGGTGACATACCAAGGATTGATTTGGTCTTCTCAGGATCGACTTCAATACCACGATGGCGTACAACAAAGCCGAGGAATTTTCCTGAGGTTACCCCAAAAGCACATTTTAAGGGGTTCATCTTCAAATTATGTTGTCGAAGCTTGGGGAATATGATTTCCAAATCAGCCAAGTGATCAAAACGTTGTTTGGATTTAACCACCAAATCATCTACATAGCATTCAACAAATTTCCCTAGAAAAGGTTTGAAGATACGATGCATGGCGCGTTGATATGTTGCACCTGCATTCTTTAAACCAAAGGGCATCACCCGGTAACAAAACACACCTTGAGGAGCTCTGAAGGCTGTATATTCCTCATCTTCTGGGGCCATTCGGATCTGATTATATCCAGAATATCCATCCATGAAAGAAAGTACTTCATAGCCAGCCGTCGCATCAATTAAGAGTTCTGTAATCGGAACTGGAAAATCATCTTTGGGACAATACCGATTAAGATCTCTGAAATCGATGCAAACCCTAATTTGTCCGTTCTTTTTCTTTACTGGGACAATATTAGCCAACCACTTGGGATATTGAACTTCTCTGACGAAGTTAGCTTTGATAAGCTTATCCACTTCAGCCTCGATTTTGGAAGCATAGGTTGGGTGTGTTCTTCTCGCGGCTTGCTTGAATCCTCGATGTTCTTTTGGCAAACCCAAATGATGGGTGGCAACATCAGGATCAAGGCCAGGCATCTCTGTGTAATTCCAAGAAAAAATATCTTTATTTTGCTTTAGAAAAGAAATATACATCTCTTGTTCTTCAAGGGTCATGGCCGCACTAATTAAAGTGGGGCGTGGATCTTTCTCTGTACCCAGATTTACTTCTCTGAGTTCATCCACAGTGGTAGAGATACCCTCTTCAAGTGCTGGAGGAGCATCTCTAAGATCTTCCTCTTCCTCTTCATCATGTGTTATATCTTCCGTTTATACTTGCAAAGTAGATGAAAAAACGAAATTCTCATGATCATAAGAGATGTCAAAATTTTCACATTTTGAAGAAGAAGCTTCCATTTCCGAACCTATTGATGAAAAAGGGTCTTCTTTGGGAAATAAAGAGGAGATGATGGATTGAGAATCGACATCAACATTCACCTCTGGTGTTGCTATAACTTCTTCTGGCCTGATTAGCGAAGTATAGACTTGTTGGATTTCAGCAGACGAAATGAAAACGTCACCACTTATGCTTTCATCACTGCTTGGTAAGTTACCAATTTCTCCCATGTTGTCTGGCTCGATTGCCATAATTGACATTATGGATCTTTCGATAAGAGTATTTTGATTTGGGCCTATTTTTTCAATTTGACTGATAGGTAACACATAATCTGTACTCACATGTGAAAATGGATTTATTGGAATTTTTTCCAAACCATATGGAGCATTAACTTTGATAATTTCCTTCATTGTAGATTTTTCTCTTCCCTTCATGTGATAAAATTCCGCCTCAATGTATTGAGACTCACATGTTTTGAACGGGGCCTTATCACCATACAATGTTCCAACTTGACCATCGAAACAGTATTTGAGACATTGATGGTATGATGACGGAATAGCTGCATGCTGATGTAACCAGGGTCTTCCAAGCAAGATATTGAAAGCTGAGTCTTGATCAACAATCATGAAATCTGAATTGGAAACAAGATCTCCAAACTGAGTTCTGAGCGTAACTTCTCCCAGTGGTTCTTGTTCATTTTTATCATATCCTTGCAACATCATGGTAGAAGGAGATAAATCAGATTCCGTGAGGCCCAATCGACGAAGTGTGCGAATGGGCATGAGGTTGACTCTTGAACCATTGTCAATAAAAGCTCTTCGAACATCTATACCATTGACTTTTCCAGATAGGTACAAAGGTTTTATGTGCCCATGCACAACATCATCTTCATCTTTATCAGTAAAAGATATCACTGCATGGCATTCTGCAGGATTATTCTCTATGTGATAAATTTCAGCTGCAGCAATTTCAGCTTCAAACTCCGGAGGACTTGACAAAGCTTCGATGAGTGCTTCCCGAAGATCTTTTGATAGATTCAAAGCATCCAAAATTGATAATTTGGCTGGTACTTGGGCCAAGTGTTTCAATATATCATACTTTTGATCTAGAGGCCTGCGTTTCCCAATAGGAATATGCGGTTTAGCAGGTATCTTGGAAGCAGATGCTTTGGAAGCTGATGCCTCTTGTATTGAAGTTGGCAACATCTTTGGTTTTGGAAAATTAGACTGATTAGATCCATTTACTTGCTGAGATAAAGAAGATGGAACATTTAATCGGTCTTCCAAAATAACTGTGCCGAAGCTGAGTTGGCCATTGGCAGAAGAACTTGCTTGTTCATTTTGAGCTCGCTGAAGGGCTCTACCACGAGTTTCTGCTGCATATACAGTGCTAGCAGGGGTAGAATTAGAGTAGTGGCTTCGGAAAGATCCACGTCTTCCCCT
This sequence comes from Viscum album, assembly GCA_963277665.1. Lineage (NCBI taxonomy): Eukaryota > Viridiplantae > Streptophyta > Magnoliopsida > Santalales > Viscaceae > Viscum > Viscum album. The sequence goes on from OY728139.1 coordinate 287,418,318, forward strand.
ATATCCTGAACCTCTAGAACTTCCTCGGGTTCCTTTATTTGATACAGGGAATTCAGGCTCATCAAGACTGGAATATGAATCTGTTAATTGAATCATATTAACAGAACCAAAGATCAATTCTTCGTCTGATAAAGACTCTGCCAAGTTAGCCTGTTTAGGTTGTGCCGTTTGGTGGGACGGTGCCCGTGGCTTTGAAGTAGATGGCATGAAATCTGCCAGAGTCAAAGACAATTTAGGCTTTGATACATACTCATCTTCTCCTGATTCCTATTTCTTCTTTGAATTGCGCTGCCCTTTTGAGGATTTGTCCTTTGATGGAGGCTTTACTGCAGCTTTTGTAGGAGACAGAATTGACATCTTCAATTGTGTTCGCAAAATGGAATGGGTCCGATTGATTGTCTTTCTGACCATCCAATCATCATATTTTTTCGCAGTTTTGCTTTTGACTTCCTGCCACTCGCCTCCTTCCTCTGGATCTGTAGCGGTAATACACGCTACATGAGCTGAATAACCCTTCAATTTGACTTGTCCCAAGTCGACCATTTTTTGTAGGAGGTCTTTAAAGACAAAACACTCCTGGATGGGATGTCCCAACATTTGATGAAAGGGACAATAATTGGGACGGTCTTCATCTCCTTCCTTGTTTGGTCTCTTCGGCACTGGTAATTGAACCAAATTATTTTCCAGAGCTGAAATGAAGTAACCAGGAACTTGCTCACTTCGGAAAGAGTATGTTTTACTCTTCATATCCTCAAATTGTTTTCGTCGTTGATCTTTTTGATCATTTGGACGAAACAGCCTTTGTTGTTGGCGTTCAGGAGGTGGAGCCCTTCGAGAAGATAAAGGTTTTGAAGTAGAAATAGGTACAGGTGCCTGTTTAAGCATAACTGTAGCAGTTTCTGCTTTACCCATTCTTCTTCCTGGAGCTGATGGAATTACACGAGATTTAACCTTAGCCTTCATAAGGGAATCTTCAATCTGTTGAGCGATTGAAGTAAGGTCTCGAAACCCTCCTGTGTATTTCACAGGGATCAATGGCGTGCGTAATTCGTCACGCAAATTTGCCACACAGATTGGCAACAATTCCTCCTGAGGGAGTGATAAACTCAAGGAATACGTTAATCCCTTCCAACGAGCAATGAAATCAGAGACTCTTTCATTCTCCCTTTGCTTGCAGTTTGTAAGATTGAAAACTGTCGTTTTTGGCAAAGTTGAGCTGAACTGAAGAAGGAATTTTTGACGAAGATCCTCCCATCCGATGACTGACCGGGATTTCAAGCTTGTATACCAGACAAAAGCTGGTCCTTGCAAGGTTCGCACGAAGCATCTGAGTTTCACTGCTTCTTGTTGCTCTGGAGTTCCCATCATAGGATCACAACAAGACACGTAATGCGTCAAATGTTGTTTAGGGTCACCTGATCCATTAAAAGTAGGGAAAATAGGGTTTCCAAAACTGGATGGAGGAGAAATTGAATCTACCCATTCAGGGTAAACTTTCTTTTCAGGTTGAACTTGCGCCCGTTTCCCTTCCATAGTTTCTAACCGAGCTGTTAATGACTCAATAGTAGTTATTAACTTTTGAGAAACGTCAGGTTGAACTTGGTTTTGGGTAGGTGCAATGAATGGAGCTTGGACAGCCGTGGAGGTTGGTGCTGCAACTAATGGTAGTGCTGCCAACCGTTGTTGCGTTTGACCCGTAGGATTAGACCTCTGTGGGTGTACTGATAAAGGAGGATATTCCTGATCCCGCTCAGTAGTTACAACAAATTCCTTCGGCTGTCGGACTTCAGCATTCTTAAGAAGAAGACTACTCTGAAGTAGTTCTGCATTCAACCTTCTTAATTCTTTCATTTCTTCCTCCTGTTGTGCAAACCTTTGCTCTAATGAGAGCGATTGACCTCCTTCAGAGGAAGGGTGATAAGTAACCTGATTCTTTCCTTTCCCCTTATTGGATCCTTTTCGGAGAGGGGGAAGTGGGTTACTTGAAGGAATACCCAGATTTTGGGTAAGCCTTTGATTACGTGTGCGCACACCTTCTTCATTTAGGTCTGTTTGCGCAACTTCTTGAGCAGGAACCTCTTCATCTGATCCCTCTGATTGAGCCTCATCTGGTGAATCAGCAGCAACGGCAGTGATGACATTAATGGATGCATATTTCATGGAATCCTTTCTATCAGCATTTCTGTGATATTGTCTCCTTTTATGTCCATGATAAGGCATGGCATTCCGTTGACTTGATCCCTCAGGAATTTCTTGGAGAACCGTCACTTGGAGAGAATCTCCTGACATCTTGGCTCTTCGTTCCTCTTGAGGCTTATTCCCTAATCGAGAGAATACTGACTTTCTCTGAGGGAGGGATTGAAGATTTGAAAAAGTCCCCAGTCCGGTGGACTGGGGGTGTTCCTGTTGCTTCCGCTCAACTCCTCGAATCCCATTCGTTGATTCTGAGGGTTGGGTTAGAGAAGTCCTCAGTCTGGCAAGCTGGGGTGTCTCTTGACATGCTATGTCTGAGATCTTTTTAAAATCTCTCTTGATCTTGCGAATCCTAGTTCAGAAATTAGCTGGATGCATTAACCTGTATCCACTTTTATCACCTGGTTCAACAGACCGTTGGATGATTTCCGAAACTTCTGTCATTTGATGACGTGTTTGCTCCAGACGAGAGGCTTGCGCAATATTCTCGCCTGCTTGATGTAGGAGCAATTCAACAACCTGTTCTCTATATACTTGATTTTGAGAGGAACTAGTTGAAGCTTGATCTCGAGCAAGATTTTGATTATGAACAAAGCCCATTGACTGTGGCCGGCCATGGGCAATAACATTGCATGAGACCATTTTCGGCGGGCTTTGCTGACCGGAAAGCACTGTGAAATGTAGTGCTCCGTGAGTACCCCATCCTCTGATATGAACATTAGATGGAGCATTGGAAATTAACTGACGTAATCTTCTTAGTGCGCCAAGGCATGAACGTTGAAGGGTTCTCTGTTGCTTTTCAGCCTTCGGATACCGAGAGACTGATAGAGATGCCAAATCAATCTGGCGTTGTAACCCTTCTATTATCTTAAGATGATTTTCATATTCATCGTAAGATAATACCTTATTCTTTAATTGACAAAGAGTTTTCCATATGTTAAGACGAATATCATGGATTCCATCATCCGTCAACATCTTTGGAATGTCATACTGTGAATCAGCCAAAGGCCAAAACATGACTGGTACTTCACCTTTTGCCAGTTTTTTCCTCATGTTCAGCATTTCCTCTTTATCATTAAATGAAGATTCTTCTACCTGTTTGGACCAGAGTTGGTGTTTCCTTGTTGCTTCATCGGATTCAACAAGATTGGTAGAGGAATCACTATTCATGCTGGAAGATGAATGACCCAGGGGAGGTTCGGAGAATAACCTGAACCCCAAGCTATCTTCTGATGGAGAAAGAGTTTCACCTGCCGATAGTAAAACTTTAGACATGACTGGTTTTATGTTTTCAAGTGCCTCGAGATAGGAGGGCTTTCTCGTCACTACATTGCCTTCTGAAGAATTTTCGAGACAATGTGAATCACTACTGCGGAGAGGACTTTCGCAGCGAAGTTCATCACCATGAGGAGGACCTTCATGATGGGTTACAGCAAAAGATGAGATCTCTTGCTCTTTGGTCTTCTGACCACACAGAGGGTTCCTGTGGTTCTCATCTGAAGAAGAAACTTCAAGATTGACCGAATTTTCATGAAGCAAGTCTTCATGAGGAAGTGTCTGTTGAAGACCTTCGGGATTAATGTTCCTGTTATTGGGAACTGAGGGAGTAGAATCTTGAATTCCGATAGATAAATGTCTGAGGGCTTCAAGAACTCCAGCATCGAGCAAGGCCTTGTTGCAGATTGGCCTTTGATCTCCTGACTGTGCTGGGAGGATCTTTTTCTTAGATGCCTTCTTACTCGCTTTAGAAATCACTTGATGACAAAAGTGATTGCTCTGAGCAGGTGTATGTGCCTGATCAGGAAAGATGGTCAGGTTAGGCTGACGATCATCGCTCAAATCAGGTGTATGTGCCTGACTTGGTTGTCCATATGATATGGGGGAGTAGGCCCCACAACCCTCTTGGACTGGAACAGATGTGTGTGTCTGTTCCGGAGTGAATTGTTGATGTGTCACTCCACTGCTAGGGATAGATTTATGTGTCTGTCCCTGAGATGATGCTGAAGCTGTTATGATATCCTGGCAAGTATCCAGAATATGAGCAGGAATTTGCTTCTGCTCTTTCACCATTGACAAAATATGTTTGGTGACTTCAGCCGCCGGAACAGGGATATACGTCCATTCCGAGCTTGGAGTAGGTGTATGTGCCTGCTCCTGTCCTCCTTTTCCTGTCAGTGAATCCTGACAGTACTCAAGTGTGGAGGCAGAGAGTTTAGTCTGTCTCCTGTTTGTCGTCAGGGCTTTCCGACTGACTTCTCCGTGCGCTACCAAACGAGACTATTGGTAGGCTTGATTAGTATTAGCAGGTGTATGTGCCTGCTGATTACACTTCGCCAAACGCGGTTGACGAGATCCACCATATGTAGTCAGACGAGCCTGCTGACTAACTGCTGATGTATAAGCAGGTGTATGCTCCTGCCTATGGTACTCCGCCGGAATTGCCTAGCGGGATCGGCTTGATGCTGCCAGACGAGTCTGCTGGACAGTGGGATTAAAACGGGCAGGTGTGTATGCCTGCTCGTTGTTTGCCACCAAGTTAGGTTGGTGGACTTCTCCGGAGATGGCAGGGATGACAACCTGCCTATTGTTAACCGAATTCCATCTCTGGAGATTCATCTTGCCTGCTCGGGTTCGAGGAACCTGAGCTGAACGCCTGGAGTCGGTACCCTCATCATGTTGAGGGCGCACTACCGCACGAGTCTGGCGGCGATTGTTGATGGGAGCCCTTGAGAAGGACTCCTGTCTTTTTGAATTAAGGTCCTGCGGGACCTGCTCATTCACTTCCTCGGAGTAAGGGAGTGAATGGAAATTGTGTTCCGGGGATAACGACCCGAAACGGTTGGAGACGGTAGTCAGCACCGTCTGCTTCTTGATTGCTGGTCGCCGTTGTCCAGACGACCAGGTAGAATTGTTAACTTGGAGGGCTTGACGAGCGGCCTCCAGAGATGGGATAGTACCGTTGCGACGGTACTCCTTAACCAGTGCATTAGAAACACAGCGTTGAAGACGCTGAGTTGGTGATGTCATCCTCAGAGCGGATGACGTTCCAGCAGGAGTAGCAGTATTGGTTTTCACGGCAGTAGACCTCACAGTAGAGGTGTTCCCAGCAGCAGTATTCACAGGGGTGAATTTAAGGAAAGCCATTTTTTGTAGAAGATCTTGAAAAAAGAGTGCCTGTTCCATGTAACAGACATAATCAAGATAAATCCGGCTACTGCATCTTTTGGATGATCATATGTCAATGATTGCCTTGTTGGCCCAAAGGGCCTAACAGATAAGAAAAACATCACTTTAACTTGGTTAAGGATTCACGTCGGGTTCACCATTTTTGTTTCGCGCGGAATCCGGGGATGACCTCCTGGACGGGAGATTCAAACGTTCCGATCGGTTTCTAACGGGTTTGTTCGTAGAACCGGAAACATCCAATGATTCCACATCCGTTTGGACCTACTTTCCAAAGGCAGGCGCTCATTAGCTTGTGGGCTAATGAGGCTTAGGAATTTGCATTGGTCGAGAGGATGGGAGGTCGGACTCATCACACCTTTTTGAGGGGAATTATTGTCTACTCCGGGACTCTCTTTAAAGATTTAAGTTAAGTTCGTGAATCCTTATTACATTACCAAGTATAAAATGAGCTTTCCTTTAGTTTTAACAATCAATGATTAAATATGCAAGAAATTTAGAGAATCTTTTATATGTATTCGAGGTTCTTCATCAATATAGAATCATCTATATTTTTTTAGAGATTCTTGGTCAATGGTATCCTTCAAAACATTTATATAAAAGTCTCTTGGTCATTTTGATGACCAGGCTGGTTTTAAAGCCACTCAGGGGGGCACTTGAAGTTTATCGTCATTCAGAAGGACATAGATTATTTCAATGTTGGGATCGAACCCATAAATGGGCTACCTACGTATCCTTTGTTTTGAAAAAGGAATCAGAACCCACGTAGTTCGAGGAATGGGATATGATGTTTTATGATTGATGGCTCAAAGATGAATGTCATAATTACTTTTACACTCTAAGCTCACGTGAGTCATGCTCGGTGTGAGAAACAAGAGGTATTGGTAAAATTCAGACAATTGTGCCATAAAAGATGCAATCATAATAATTTGTTTTGGGGCTTATGTATAGATGACTGCCCAGATAGACGAAAGTTTAGGATTTACTTTTAGGGAGAAAATCCAAGAACAGGGTCCACAAAGTTATATGTGCTTCATGGAGATTTGAATACTCTAATCTTGGGGCTTACTCCTAAGGAGGATGCCCAAGTTAGGAGGGGACTTATGATTGGGTTTTATTCCTGAAAAGGAAACCCAAATCAAAGGTAATTTATGACTGGTTAAGAGAAATTTTAAGAGACTTGGGGCTTACTCCTAAGAAGGATGCCCAAGATTTATGACTAGGATTTATTCCTGAGAAGGAAGCCTAGGTTAGGGGACTTGGGGCTTACTCCTGAAAAGGAAGCCCAAGGTTATGACTGAGTCTTATTCCTGAAAAGGAGACCCAGGTTAGGGATTAAGGTTTGGGGCCTACTCCTAAGGAGGATGCCCAAGATTAAAGGACTTGATTGGGGCTTATTCTTAAGAAAGATGCCCAAGTTAGGTTTTTTATAACTGGGGATTTATTCCTGAAAAGGAGACCCAGGTTAGGATTCTCTCATCTTAAAGGATGAGGTTGAAATGAATGAACTCTCAATATTTGGTGATATAAAGATGTTTAAATCACTAGGTTTTGAGAGATATTTCACAGAATTCCTTTCAGATAAGGATGTCAAATCAAGAAATCATGCCATAAATGGCTTTGAAGAGTATCTTGAAGACTGAATCTTGAATAGGAAGGGTGAAATGGCTTAAGAGGTGTAAAAATGGGCAAGATGGGCACCCAAAAAGATAGGGGCGCGCAAGTCCTGAAAGGCGCGCAAGTCCTGCGGCGGCGCGCAAGTATTGGTCGCGCAAGTATACTTGCGCGACATTAGGGGTACTTGCGCGATTTTCAACCAGAGTTGAAATACTTGAGCGACTCTTTATTAAACCCTTTACCATTCTCTTGAGGTTCTTCAAGAAGAGGGACGCGCAAGTTATATTGGAGGAATTAAGTCGGCGCGCAAGTGTTTGATAAGTCTCAACACTTAGGCCTTCCTTTTTCTCTTTAGATCTTCCGTTCTAGGTAAGAAATTACCTTAGAAGTGTTCCGGAAGCTTTGAGAAGAGACTTGGGCGTCGGGAGCTTCAATCCGTGTTTCTGGAAAAAGATCCTCTTCAATGGGGGGCCCACAGGGTCTATTTATAGGCAAAAGAAGACCCCGGGCGGTTACTAGGCGGTTACCAGGCGGTTACCACATATGTCGCGCAAGTCCCTTGCACGAACATGAGGAGTCGCGCAAGTATTGAGGCGGCGCGCAAGTGTACTTGCGCGACCAAGAGGGAACTTGCGCGATACATGGGCAATGTTCTCCTTTTTTATCCCTTTGTCGATTTTTGATGTTTCTTCAAAGGATTAATCACTTTGAGCTCAGATATTCCCTTTTCCGAACTTTAGATTCCGTGACGAAAGGAGCGTCAACAATGTGGTAATAAAATATACCTGTTATTTTGGAAATTATAAAATTATCTAAGATGTTCTTTCCTTTCATTCATAGATATTTTAATAAATTAATTGATATTAATATTTGAATACTATCTAGTTTTTTTGAATTTTTTTTATTGATTTTATGTTAATGAAATTTGTTATGACCTCAAACATATCAATTAAGGGAAATCTGTTTCCTGGATCCTCACATGTTATATTATGACACGTTTCCAATCTGTGTGGGTGAGTCAGTGTTTCCCAAATCGGATAATAACACAGTGTATTATATGAGTTCCATTGATTTGTATGATTTTTTGAAATCAACCAATATTAATATAAGTTTTAATTTTTTTTAGATTAATTCTATTTAAATTTATTACAAGTTATGTTATTCACCTCTGAAAAATATAAATTTTAATGTTAATCCCTTTACTATTTCCGTATAAGTATTTTCTTGGTAATTAATGTTTTCATGGAAAACAATGAAAATTTTTAAACATAGATTAGATGGTACGTTTAAAACTCATGCCATATTTGTGATTCATGCCATTTTTTAATTCATCTATTATAAATTTAATGTGAAATTGTAAAAAATATTATCTTTGTAATGATAGTGATAGATTTATATTTCTATAGCCAAATAAATGTTTTGAATTCATAAACCCTTTCAATTTAAGTAAGTTACCTTCAAAAACATGTTTCAGAAATGTTTTTTTAAGAAATTTGTTGAAATAGTTTTCACAAAGAGTATTTTCATAAATACCATGCTCTAAAAAGGATTCAAATGTGGTTATTGACCCAAACTAGTTCTCATAGCCTACTTAATATGTTTTGTAAGCAATATTTTTCATGGAACGGAATTTAATAAACTTGCTTTCAAACATAATAGTCTTCAAAACAAAATTTTGAGATTCATGTCTACGAATTACTATATCATTTGAAAAAAATGCTTAGCTTTATACTCCTTCAACAATATGAATTAATGTAATGTAGAAAATAACATATCTATGTTTGTTAAAAAAATTACCCAATAAGGATAATTTTTTTTCTTTTTGATATATTTATCATGATATGTTTCAAATGTTTTGAATTAAAATTTTATCATCTAGAAAATTGAATAATTAATGTGTACATATTCATATAATGGCATGTATAATTTAATTCTTTTAATTAAAATTTATAACTATGTTTTATCCTATCTAAAATCTATTCCTTCTATTTAAAATAATAGGGAATAAATTGTTATTGAATATGTTATCTTTCGTGGTGTTATTATTGTTGTTTGATTGTTATGTATTTTTTACTAGGTTTTCTATACATATCTGTGTGAATGTGTTATCAATTGAGAGGTATCTCCACTATTATATTGTTTATAATTTATTATGTATATTTGAACATCTTTTCATTGTGGTTATTTTGATCCAAATATATTGAGAAATTTGAGAGGCCCAGATGAGGATTCAGAGAAAATAATAAAAACTATTACAGTCGAGCTGACCAGATTTGAAGAATGAGAGAGCATGACAACTGCGATTGGGACCAAGAATCGTGTATCTCTACATGGGGCAATGCTAGCTGATCATCCATGTGAGGTGAGGAGTTAGGTTCTATCAAGATGCAGATGTTGGGGAGGAGTTGTTTCAACTATCTTAGGTCTTTTCCTTTTAAGGCCATCTATTGGGTCATGTTTGTCCCATATTCAATCGGCATACAGGTCGTGTAAGGGTTTCCATTCCATCCTTAAAAAGATATTATCCAAAATTAAATAAAAAATAAGGATTTTAGACCACTCAGGGTGTTGGAAATATGAAATTAAATTCCTTTAGAAGACAAAAAGTGTTTTCTATCGAATATTGATTACACAAATCAAAGTGGCTGACAAAGTGGAAATTATTGATAAAAACAGAGACTCTAAAATATGGATTAATGATTCAAAATTAATTTTAGATTGTGTTTTATATATATTATTCTATGCATTTAGAGGTGTTAATTGTTGTCCAAATTCTATTTCATGGTTATTTCTTGATATAAACCAATGGCATGGGCTTTTATACTATAAATCTATATGAATATATACTGTACATTTTCTTCATTTCCATATAAACTCCACCCTTATTGATAAGTATCTGTTGAACACACCCATCATCGTGAGGGAGGGTTTTATAACATAGAATCCTGATGGGATGACAGATGGTTTCCCACCATCTTTTCCCTTCTCCATCTTCTAGGCAACGTAGGTGTTGTACAGGTTTTGATGGATGAAGGCCAATTAGTGCATTGGATATTGGTTTTTCATGGACTATGTGGATTCAAGAGGGTATTTATGTGTTATATCCATGGAGTCTTTGGGATGAGTGGTTATGTGGTGCCCCATGTGCCTTTTGATGATTTTGGATGTGGTCTCCCACGTGTCTTTAGGATGAGTTATGATGCACTTACCCTTATGTCTTTAGGATGAGATGTGATGATATTTGATGTGATGTGCGATGTTGTGAGGCTCATGTTTGTGTGAGCAGGATGTGTGGTGAGGACCATGTGTGCGTGGGAAGTATGTTTTGTGAGGTCGTGTTTTGTGGGTGGTATGTGATGTGGTATATTCAGTAGAGGTGTGTGTGCCAGGATGTCTTCCACTAGGATGTGAGAGTAGCTGATTAGTGGTAAAGTTGTCCAGTATACCCTATCATTGGTGTTATTTATATTATATTATATTACATAGTTTTTGATATTTAGTGATCATTCCTTAGTGTGGTTGGGATGCTTAGTATACCTTTATAGGGGTTGTTTGGATCTGTCTTTTTCTCACAGGTGCATTAGTAATCTCCTTTGACATTTTCATTAGAGACAATTGTTTTTCCTATTAAGTATATCTGTATGATCACCCTTCATATATTAAATCTTTTTCATGTTTCTATGAGGATGTTTCGGACCGTGTTATACATTTCTAGTTTGTTCCTTTGGAGTTATTGTTCAGTCACTACCTTAGTTAATATTCATTTGGGATTTCATGTGAAGACATTTATATGTTTTGGTTTTTATTTATACCTTCATTTTGGGATGGTTTGGATTTATTTTATATTATGTCATGGTGTTGATATGTGTTTATACATTGTATCTCCTGACCGTGTATCCTTATAAAGGGTAATTCATTCCATATTGTGAGGATTGTATACACTTGGATATAGTTGCCTACTCAGGGCCTACTAGGGGCTGGAATTGGCAGTCATTATCTCTATTTCATCATTGAAATCCTAGGTGGGGTGTCTTTGGAGGGTGGTGGTCATGATAATTCACCACCCATATATCAGTTTCATCTAGATAGAGGACTTTTAGAACTCCTCTTCAAAAAGGAGACATCTCACACATGCTATGGATCAATACACAACCACCTTCAACATGGGTTTTAATCAAACACTATGGGTGTCATTCCACACCCCCAACATGCCACTATATTCGTATCCCGAACAAATAGAGGCTAGAAGATCAAAAGTATTACCAAACACCATCTCAATCTAACCTCGATTCCAAAAACCATTATATCACTCCATGTTTAATTCCCGAGGATACTATGTTCCTATATTAACAACCCCAAAACTAGTAACATAGAGTAGGGGTATAATTTATTTTAATAGTATAAGACTCAATTGATCTCCTCCTTATGGACCGATTAGTTTTGTTTTCTTAAACTACAATATTTTAACATGCTTTCTATTTTACATTGAAAATAAAATATAAAACATAGTGAAATTTAATATTATTCATCCTCAAACATATTAAAAATATTATTTCTCCATATCATGGGGAAAGGGAAAAAAAGGTCAAATGAACATCTTATTAAGGGTTATAAACTATTGGAGCTATCCTTGGTTAATAAATCATAATCAATATGGAATATTAAAAAATGAAAATATTTTCCTTCTAATTAATAACTTGAGGATGAAATGCATCCATGGATAATATCAATAAAAAATATAAAGGTTAGTAATAGTTAAAATATCAATATAGAAAATTTATAATATTGTACATCATGATATCATACAACATTATATCTATACTAAAATGTCCTTTTACCAGTACAACACATGCAATGGGTAAATATAAATAAAAAAGCATTCAATAAGACTTTCCAACTAGTTTATGTCAAGTGACCTTTCAATGAATTAGGGGATATATAATTCCTAAACCCACCTATGACGTATTATCTAATTATTTAATCATATATTGAATGGACGATTTTATTTATAAACAATACAACATATCAATAAATATCCATAATGATTAAAGAATAAATAATATCAGGATTTTCCTCATTCAATCAAATAACCTTCATATGAAAACAACATTTGTAGAAATGGATAAAATGTTTAATAGTATGGATATTCATGTATAAAGAGTATTTATATTTAAGATAAATATAATGAACCATGGATGATTATTATATGAAATTTATTGATTTAATATAAAGGATATGACCATAAAAATAATCAATTGGTGATAGATATACATTTATTCAATAAAAAAATATCTTTTAGAGTAAAATAATTTCATTATAAAACAATAAGAAAAGTGAAGAAAAATAAATAAAAAATGTTCTCATAAAAACATTAATTATAATACAATTTAAATCATTTATAAGAATTATAATATAGGGAAATAGTTATGTATATCTGAATGTCTATCAATTACCTCAATTATAAAATAGAAAACATTTCATTGGAATTTATATAAGAAATTCCTAAATAAAACTTCTAGAAAACATTAGAAATATTCCACTACAACCGAGTAAAAACTCATTGTTAAATTAAGAATTCCATAATAAATATTTAATGTAAATAAAAATGAATATTTTAAAACACGTTTAAAAAATTAGTTAAATTAATGGAAATTATACCAAAACAAAAAGATAAATTTTATTAGATTTTATTTTTAATATTTTATTGAATGATTCACACAAAAAAGAGATGAATATTTAGAATCACATATTAAAAGTCAATAAATTTATTTATTTTAGAAAAATAATTTATTTTTTTGTTGATGGATTATATAATCCCATTAATGAAAAATATGATCAATCCCAAACAAATAAGATAGTAAAATGAATTCTTACAACTTTGGTGTCATTTTAATTATAAACTTTTGAATGTGTAAATATTAATTCAAGCATTAGTCACCATAAATAAATAAATATTGATTTTAAATACATCATAGTGTTTTTATATACACAAAATTAAATAAAATAGGTTCTTATTGTTTTATATGTCTCCTTGGGGTTAACATTGAAAAGAAATCTCATTACTCATGCTTCATCTTAGTTGAACATTCATTAATAGATTATATAAAAACAATATATTTATAATTACATTATAATAGATCAATTTACATATTTACAGTATCATATATGATCCATTTAAATTAATTCATCATTTTTATTAATAATACCTTTTTAAAATTATCATTTTGGGTGTTAATTATTACATTATTCAGGAGAATGTTATTTTGGTTGTTATAGTACCTTTAAATAGTTTATGGTTAGAAAACATATATACTTTTAATATTGATATAAATATAATTGATATTTAGTATATATATTTATTAATATTTATCCATAAAATATAGATATTAAGAAATCCATTACACCAATCATTGAGACATTACACAGTATGTATGTGGCAACAATGTTTTCACTTTTTGATTGTTGGAAAAAAGAAAAAAGGTAAATAATATTTAAATTTAAATAACATAAATATATTGTATATGTTATATATATTTATTAAATATATTCCTATTACCCTTCATGTAAAGAAGAAATGAAAAATTAATCACATTAGTCCATGGAGATGGTAGTCCACACACACTTTCGAGTGACGTTATCATTTTCCAAAAATATCATTATCTAAGAAGTTAGATATGCTATTATAATTATTGAATCATAATTATTTTAATTTTATTATATATATTCATTAGCACCATAATTTTGACTAACCATGTAAGGTTGTTATGGGTAACATTATATAGGATTAGGAGATGATAGCCCACCATTAACATGAGTGATGGTTTTGCTTCCCATTTAAGAGAGTGGGAGATGGATATATATTATTAATTAAATTTTAAAAAACTTTAGTATAGTTTTATTATTGTTTTATTATATTTTAAATATTATAAAATATTCAACGGTGGTAAAAGAAGAAGTAGTATAGGAAGGGTTTGGTGTAGATGATTACCTTCTCTTGGAGAATACTCTTTTAGATAACTACTTAATGATCCATAGTTCATCTGGGAAGAGAATAACATCTATAAATTATCTAACAATGTTGGAGCATATTTTTTCATGGTTTTTGAAGATATATATCCCAAGTAGTGTAAAAAAATGACGGGATGATGTGTGCTTTTATAATTGATGTTATTCGCTGAATTATTATTTTTCAATTTCTTTAAATATTAATTAGTCAACTTCATGTAAAATGATTCTAAAATTACAAACATTAAATGTCGATAAGATTATGGTCTAACAACAAAAAATAAATGAGGTTTAACAATGTTTTTTCCTCATTCTAACCCTTATTGTTTAGTATAACCCCATTTTAACTATTTTTATCATAACCAAGGTAACTAATTTTTTAAACATAACATGTTATAGTTTAACATATGAATTTTAAATTGGATCTTAAAAACTCAAGGGAAGAAATTTTAGACCATTTAAAATCATAATTTTCATTTTCATATATTCTTAGTATTTTTTAATATTTTAATGGAAAATTATTTTTTATTAATAATAATTAATTTAAAACATGACACTATTTATTTTATTTGAATTTAAAAACAATACGATAACTAAATAATTAGAATATAAACTATTTAAAAATAACTTATACCTTAATTTTGACAATAAAATTCATGTGAAATCCTAACTCATACCAAAACATTTACATCTATTGTTTTTTAAATCATTTACATTGATTTTTGTACTCCTTCAAAAAGAATTTTACCCGTGTCTTGTAAGCCTTTTAGGTAATTATGAAATTAAAAAAAACCAATAAATAAAATTTTATTAAAAAAATAATCTTGTAAAAAAGTAACTTTATGCTTCATTTATAAAATATTCATATCATCATTTGAAAATATAATAGTACTTAAAAACAAGAGAGTGAACATTTTTTATTTTCATTATATAAAATATTATATGTTTCTTTATCAAGGGGAAACTCAACCAACATTAAGATATCATAATTTTTCTCTATTTGATCTAATATATCCCGTAAATGTATTTAACATAATGTGTAGTGTTGATATTGAGGACTTGTGTCATAGTTTTACCATTGTTTTTAAAAATTTATCCTTAGAGGGTTTAATGAAAAATCACCACAATCAATATTCATAATGACAAAAAATGAAAAGGAAACATTTAAAAACAATTATAGGTCCCCATGATTTTATGGTATGCCTCTTCTAAAATTTAACTCTTTTGATAGTTTACACTTCAAAAAATAGTGAATTTAAAACCCTAATATACTATTAAATATGATTTTCAGAATAGTAATGTGACCATTGGGAATACCAATATAACTAATTGAATAGTAACTTCTCCTATAAAAGTATAAATTAAACATTTTTAAATTATAAATGAATATATAGAATATTTATATCATGGAATAAGTAAATAATTGTTTTCATGATGATAAATTAAGAGTTGTTATATATATATAATGAGTAATTTTTTATTTACAGTTTTATAATTAATTTAATGTTTAAAAATATAATCTATTTTCATAATATAGATTCCTAAATAAATGTTTTACTCTCTTATGATTATAAGATACTTTTGTGAGACCTTAATTAATTTTTCCAACTTTTATAATATTAGTTATAATTTTACGATCAGTATTCTTTAAAGAAATGGAGGTTGTAATGAAAGATTAAAATATTCATTTTTAAAAAATTATTTTCATAAAATGGATTTCATTTTTTTATTCCAAATGTTAAAAATGGTTCGGGTGTCTTTTTTGGATTTTTCTAATATAGTTGGTTTTTTTGGTGAATTGTAAAATACAGCAATTTTTTGTATTTAATAAATACATGAATTATTGACTCATAGATGATTTATAGACTTTTTAATATCATAATATCAAACTATTATTTATAATTTTTATATATTTAGTCATTATTATAAAAGTATTTATTTCTAGAGCCAACATAATAATAAAATGAATAAAATATTCAAAAAACACCAATCTCCTCCACTATAAATACAAACCCTCACCACTCATTATCCTCGCCACTAAAAAGCCTTGAATCATTATCATATTATACCCCTTTCCTATCTCAATTGTCTCCCCCATATTTTATTATTTCGGTTCTCATCCAAAATTCCATTTCAAAGTCTATCATGTAGGTTCTCAAGGAGTGGAATTCAAGAGGTAAAATCCCCTTTTATTCTTTTAATATTCTTTCAACTTCATTTATTTTGTTATCCTTTCTTCACCTCCTCTACCAAAAAGTGACATGATAACTACATTATATTTTATATTATGGAATATTATTATGTTAATGTAAAACAATCCATCATTTATCTTTTCCAATTCCATTTATTTTAAAGTTTGAAACATCTTCAATGAGTTGTCGATTTAAGGCCTTCGTGGACGACATGTTTTAGTTTTTGAATTACTCCTTCTAGGAAGGTCATAAAAAAATTCATTGTTAAAAGATATTATTATATATATATTGCATCTTATTTAATGTAATATAATTATTATATATAGATAATATTAATTAAACAAAACTAATTTTTTATGATCAAAAAACAGCCTAATAATCTAAATAATAATCACTACTGTATTATCTAGTTATTCATCCTCACTCAAAATACCCAAATGACTTGTATTACATTTTAATTATTTATAAAATAATTAATAACAAATAATATAAATTTTGGAAGACTATTTTTATTTTATATTATCTTCCATATGCATACAAATGTAAACCGGTCATGGAATCTAAGGAAAAAACACTCCCGAACGATGATATTTAATCCTATAAACCATGAAAAAACAATAAATTAACTTAATAAATTTACATTAATTCAAATAAATGTTTAATATTTTATAAAATTCATTATCAATGAGTCTAATTTTCATTATCCATGACATTACCCATGCAGTACACTTTCAGATATAAGGTTAGGATTTTCCCATCTCAATCTTATTTCCCTAATGTATTCTTTATTCTCAAATATTTCTTTTGTGTAGTGTATTTATACATCTAATTGATGTATAATATCCTGAATATATGTATCTTTATGGTATTAAATGTCTTATTTCATTATCATTAATTTTATGGTGCATATGGTACGATTATTTGTAAAGTGGTAAGGGACTCTTCCCAAACCTCCATTTACCATTTCAGTTATTCTTTCTCTATCATTAACCAAATTTATTTCATAAATTTTTTATATATTTATTTTAAATAAGATTTATATATTCCAACGTCATGTATCCAGGTCGTTTCATATGTCTTTTATAGTAAATTCACATTTTACATGGCTCCCCTCTCCATTATTCCAAATAAGAAAACCTGATTGAAGGGAAATTCTCAATATCATACTCATTTTCAAGTACCACCCCTAATTTTTTATGAATCCATTTTTTTTATAAAACCACTAATGTATTCTAGAAAAAACTATATTTTTTCATTTATGGTTTCTAAAAAACAATTATGAAAAATAAAAATTATTTTTCACAAAAGAACACTTCTTTTCAAATTGAAAAGGTGTATTTCTCTCAATAATTCCTAAATGGTTTCATTTGAGTGTTTTAATATATTAAAACTAAACTATTGAATCTTTTTATTTTTCTGAGATTTATAATTTCTGATTATAATTTAAGATATTTTATCAAAAAATGTATGATATGTTTGATTGTGTATGTCGTATAATTATACCATTCGCCATACTTCTCAAAAAGGTAAGAGATTATGTTTATTGATTGGGGGAAGTTATTTACATTTTATATGTATATGTTATTTACATTTCATCCCAATCATATAAATACTAAATTGGATTTAATATGTGATGAGTGAGGATGGATATAACCCCTTGATGCGTCAGTTGGTCTCGTGAGACAAAAAAGATATGGACAAGGCCAAGGACGACCCATTTATTTTCAGATATTGATTTGGATGAGGCCTTAACTTTTTATTTTAAACTGTCTTTTAAGAGGCCTTGATGGTATTTTTTAGATGTCCATAATAACTCTTTCACTTATAATAACATTAGTAATTGATAATTCATATGATTATTCGATATTTAGAATATCATGGTTTGGTTTATTTCTCTTGTGATTATGGAATTATTTAATCATATTTTAT
Source organism: Viscum album (assembly GCA_963277665.1). NCBI lineage: Eukaryota > Viridiplantae > Streptophyta > Magnoliopsida > Santalales > Viscaceae > Viscum > Viscum album. The sequence goes on from OY728139.1 coordinate 287,436,437, forward strand.
TCATATAATATTATTCTATAGGAAATTTTTTAGTTTAATGTTTTTTAATTTATTAATTTGTCCTTCTTAGTCAAGAATATATTATCTTCCCCTAGTTTATTTACCTTTACTAAGAATATGAGGTCACTCATTTCTTATGTTTTCTTCCAAGATGTAATGATGTATGTTATGAATGAATTTTAGGAATAATATATATGTTTATGGATGTTTTCAATAGAGTTTCTATGTTTTTTCCATTCATGTTTAATGTAAAACATTTGTATGTATCTGGATTTCAAAAAATACAAAACTATGTGGTATATTAGGTTGTGAACAATTGTTCTTATTACCAATGTAAGTATGTAAGGAATCGGCTTTGGGATACTGGTGTTGGGGTATTTATAGTTGGTGTGAGATTATGTTTAGCAAAAACCATGAAACTATATTTATAAAACAAACTTTATAAAACATAATCCTATGATTTAATTTTAGGATAAGCATATAAAAACATGTAATAATATTCGTTTAGTAGAGATTACATTGTTCTACCTAGTAACCAATCCCTATTTGTATACTATAACTAAATATGGTTTTCACATAGATGTACCTAGGGGTTCCATCTCTGACAAGGTTTGTTGGGCTAGACTCAGAATAAACTCACATTCGAAAATTTCAATTACTACACACCAGGTTTGAAACTCCTAGAGGATATGCTTTGGATAATTCACATTTTTGTTACAAACTATTATGAAGGATTTAAAAGTAAATATTTCCCAAAAGAAACCATGTCTATGATTATGAGATTAGCTATGCATTAATTTCCTATTTTTACTAATATTTTTTAGTTCAAAATTATGCATTGTGACAAATGTTCAAAAATGGCGCCTAGTAGAAGGAATTAAAATAGTATCAATGCCCATATCCCATGTAGGGATTTCACTACAATGAAAGATAATGATGTCATAAATTTTGTTAAAACTACATATTAAAAACTTATTACTACATTATTACAACTGACATAGGATATGATAAATAAAATTACTCACATGGAGTACCAAATCCACCATGTGGTGTTATAAGGTAAGACTTTTTTATGCAATATAAAACTCAAACATTCAATGGGACTACAAGCCAATTTGTATCTCAGATGTGGATTAGTTCTTTATAAAATATTTTTCTTACTTTTAGAATTAAAAAAAATGATATGGTTATCATAGTTTTTTATCATCTCTCACGAGATTCTGGTCTAATATGGTCATTCATTCAAAACACATAAGAGGTGGAATATATTTATTATATGTAATGTATGGATTTTAACTGGATTTTCGGGGAGAAATATCTCAGTTGTGGACACTGAGAATACATGGATACGAAATTATTGAGTCTTATAAAGAAAGATAATGAAAACATTTCTATGTATGAAGCCAACCATGCAATGTTAGAAGTACATTATGCGAACTACATATGTAATACAAGGATCATAAATGATTTATTCGTTGATGGTTTAAAAAAAATTATATGATGGGTACTAGTCACCCAAACATTATTTTCATAAGATGATATAGTCTCATGTTCTATCAAGATAGATAAATAATTTACTAGGTCTTATGACCTTACGGTAAAATAAGAGAAGAAGAGAGTGGTGGAAAGAAAAATGGATCCAAGGAATATTAATAAGGGAATTTTATAATGTGTGATACATTTGGAATGAAACATATTTGTTCCTAAATAGTATGGAAAATGGGTTTTCTTCAACTATGGTGGAAAGTTCCATCATGCTCATGATTGCAAGGGAAGGAAAGAAGCTAAAAATATTCAATGCTACAAAAATAGGAAGATATGACCCTTTAAAAATGAATTTATAAAAAATCAAGCAAACAATCCTCAAAAAATGTCATGGGATGAAGGATAATATTATGTGATATAAAAAGCTAAGGTTGATGTTCCTAATGATGTGGTGATAGGTACATTAATCATCCCCTCAAATTTAGCTATAGATTAATTTGATTCTGGATCATAGTATTCCTTTATATCTTTCTTGTTTTCTTTAAAAATTAGATATTTCCAATTCATCATAATAAGGGAGATAACAATAAATACTCCTAGTGGAAACATTATTAAAACCATAATGTGTCATGTAGTCCCTATTTTGACATATAAATGTGCTCTAATATCTGACTTTATCATCATATATATGATTTATCTTGATATAATCTTTCGTATGTATTTGATTTATAAATATAATGAAACAAATTATAGTAAAGAGAAGGAAATTATTAATCTTGATGATGTTATGAAATTTATATTCATTAGAGAGGATAGTTCATCATCTAAGTAATATCTGGAACAACCTCTATTATCTCTTCTAAATGAAATTCTTTCAGAAGAATAAAAAATATCATCTATGGATGAGGAAATAAATCATCAAATTTTGGATTTACATGTTCTTCATGATTACATTGATTTATTTCTAGAGGATTTACTATGACATCCTCCAAAAAAATAATTTCAGATATTCATTGATTTAATTCGTGGTGAAATACCTATATCAAATACTCCAAATAGAATGGTGACTATAGATTTAGTGTAGCTGGAGAAACAACAAGAGGAATTGAGTGATAAGAAAAATATTCTCCAAAGTGTTTCACCATGGGGATAAACCCTTCCCTTTTTCAATAAGAATGAGGGATCCATGCGGTTGTGTATTGACTATATAGTAATCAATTATATTACAAATAATGCATAGGTATCCTCTACCATTCATTGATGATATATTTGAACAACTTCATGGATATCAATATTTTTTATAATTGACCTAATATATGGATATCATAAATCGCATGGGAGGAATGAATATATTCTAAAGATGACATTTTAAAATACCTATGGACATTAGAAGTTTACATAAAATCCAATTGGAATGACTAAAAAATGCCATTATTTTTTTTGATCTAATGAACATAGTGTTCAAGGAATGTATTGTTGATTTGTTGTGGTATCTATTAATGATAATTAATATAACCCAAAATTTATGAGGACCATGAGAACAACATATAGGTTGTTCTAGGGAATCTTATATAAAAGAATTTACATGGTATTTTTATAAAGTGAGAATTATATCTTCAAAAAATCTTCTTTTAGGTTCATATTGTCTCTATGATTGGAATCTTATTGGATCCTATGAAGAGAAATGAATTCCAGGAATGACCCCCACTAATGATTGAAGCCAAGGTATGTAATTTCACTATTTTAGCAGGTTACTATCAGCCATTCATTCATAATTTTTCCTGACTAGCTAACCTGTTAAAAAACGTACTCTTAAGGGGTTCAGTTTGTATGGGAAAAATAATGTGTAGAATTGTTTCAATAATTGAATATGAGATTAGTGAATTATCCAATATTGACTATGAAATATTGAAATTATGGATTTGTGATTTTTATTTCTGTATCAATGAAAGTACTTGGATGTGTCCTTATACTAAATGATATAGTTATTTCATATAAATTAAGATAGTTAAAATCTCATGAAAAAGAACTATTCATCTCATTATCTTGTGTTAGCAGCCATAATGTTTTCTTCAAAAATATGTTGATTCTATCTTTATGGTGAAATATATGATATATATATTGACCGCATAAGCTTGAAATATATCATCTCACAAAATGAACTAATCATATCGAAAAGGTAATGGAATCAGATACTCACCTATTATAATTGTTGAATACACTACCACTTTGGGAAGGTGCATGAGCTAAATGATGCATTGATATGGAAGGATCATGTAGTTTTGAAAAAAATAAGGATTTACAAAGATCACATGTACATGGATCTAGAAAAGATGGATTTTGGAATAATCAAAGAATGTGAATCATCATTAAATTTTCAATTTGTTTCTCATTCATCTTTATTAGAATGGACTAAAATTAATTTATCTGATGATGGGAAGTTAAAAAAAGTTTAACACATTGAATAATGGGATGTTGGAATACTTTGTGTATGAAGATTTAATTTTGAAATTTGGGATGAGGCATTGTGTTCCCTCCATACCCTAGTAGTAAATGGAGTAATTTAATGATTTTCATAGATCTTATTTCACTACACACACTAGCTATACTAAGATGAATGAATATTTCAAGGAACATTTATGGTGGGATAATATGAAGCATGAAACTATGTACTATGTATCAAGATGTTTAGTCTTCCAAAATGTAATTGCTGAATGAAAAGATCCTAGAGGATTCATGGAACCTCTTCCAATTCATACATGGAAATGGGATGACATTACTATGGATTTTTCCCTCAATTACCAATAAATCATAAAATAAATAAAACAATATGGGTACTTATTGATCGACTTAACAAATCATCCCATTTACTCATTATACGGGAGGATTTTACACTATTTCACCTTGAATGAAACTGATTTAATGACGTTAGAAGACATTATGGAGCACCCCATTCTATTTTATCTGATCATAATCCATGGTTTCCATAAAAAATTTGGAAAAATATTCAAATATCATTAGATACTGAGCTTCATTTGAGTAATTCTTATCACCCACAAATTGATGGGTAGTCAAAATAATGATCCAAATATTAGAAGAAATGTTGAGATCATGCTCAATTGACATTCAAGGTATATATGATTATTATATAGCTTTGGTAGAGTTTTTCCAAAGAAGTATTTTTAATTCATGTATTAAAATATCACCATATGAAAATTTGTATTTAAAGAGATAGCGTACACCAAATTATTTGGATGTTGTTTGTGAAAATATGATTTTTGGATCAGATCTTGTGGATGAAATAGTGAAAAAGGTAATTATTAATCAAACACATATCAAAGAAGCACAATGTAGCAAAAATACATATTCTAATATTTAGAGGAATTATTTGGTGTTTCAATTGGGAGATCATATCTTATTAAATATATCTTTATGGAAAATTGTTATAAGATTTCGAAAGGAAGGGAAAATGATCTCTAGTTGTAATGTAAATTTTGAAATCATGTAGAGAGTTGGAGTTGTAGACTGTCATTTTTCGATTCCATACTTCCTTTATAAAGATAAAAATGTCTTCCACATGTCGCTTTTAGGAAGTAAATGCAAGATCAAATGATTTTCCTTGCATCTGATGGAATAGAATTTAAACCAGATTTATCTTACTCCGAAGAACCTATACAGATTCTGGACACTTGAGAGCTGGTATAGAGGATTCGACAACTCGGCTGGTTAATGGTCTTCAGAAAAATAAAAAATTCGTAGAAGTGGCCTAGAATCTAGAGGAACTTATGATTAATAACTCCAACATATTTCATTGAGGTTTCATTATTGTAATTTTTAGTGAAAATATTTTAAAAGGTAGGAGAATGTAACACCCCAATATTTTATGTTAAGCCTTGTTTAAAATTTAACATCGTTGATAGTTTATTCTTCACAGAACCCTGAATTTATAACTATAACACACAGTTAAATTTAAATGTTGGAATAATAATGTGACAATTAATAATACTACCGTGACCTATACAACAGTAAATTCACATATGAAAGAATAAATAAAACTTTTGTAACATATAAATGAAAATATCATATATTTATATCATATAATAAGTAAATAACTTTTCCTAAAATGATTAATGAACTGTATGTATTTTTGTAAAGAGTAATCATATATTTACATATTTATAACTAATTTAATGTATAAAAAAATTATTTCCATTCAATAAAATCTGAAATTGAAATTTTATTGTATTATGATTATAAGATAATTTTATGAGATCTTAATTAATTTTCCATAGTGTTATAAATGTAGTTATAATTATCAAATTAGTATTATTCAAATAAATGGGGATTATAATGAAAAATTATAATCTTCATATTTAGACTATTATTTTCATATAATGGAGTTAATTTTTGAATTTTACATATCTAAAAATGGTTAGGGAATTTTTTTTGGATTTTTCATAAATAGTTGAATTTTTTGGGAATAGTGAAATATTGCAATTTACTGTATTTAATAAATACTTGTATAATGGAATAATACATAATTTATGATTGATTTAATCTCATAATATATTTAAATAATTCATTATTTTAATTTATTTAGTTATAATTCTAATACTAATCATAGTCTTGAGCCAATATAATAAACAAATGAATAAAATATTCAACAAATACCAATCTCTTCCACTATGGATTCAACCCCCACAACCCCTTATCCACACACCTCCATGCTTCTAAAATTTATTGTATTATTCCCATTTCCACTCCCAAACCTCTCCCTCCATGTTATTGTCTTTCTGATCTCTCCAAAAAACAATTTCAAAGTTCATTAAGGAGGTTCTCAATGAGAAGAATTCCAGAGGTAAAATCCCATTTCATTCTTTTAATTTACATTTATTTTTTTCATCACATATCCTTCCCTCGCATCCCCTATCTAAAGTGTCATTAAAACACAATTATATTTTTTTATATTGTAATTTTATTATTTCATAGTAAAAATCTTCCATAAACCTCTTCTATGTTTCAATTTATTTTAATAATGAACACATCGACAGTCAGGTTATGATTTACAGGCTTCGTGGATGACATGTTTTCGTTTTTCAATTACACCATCAAGGATTGACATAAATCAATTTTATGGATAAAAAAATATATTATATGTATAAAATAAAATTGAATGTTCTGTAAATATTATATATGCATAATAATAATGAAATAAAACAAGTTAGTCATGATCGAAAAGCCGCCAAAATAATCTAAATGACTTTCACTAACATCTATCTAGTTATTAATCCTCACCCCAAACAAAAAAAAAACTTATGTAACCATTTAAACTTCATTAATATAATTAATAAAAAACCTATCCAAATCTAGAAAACTACTTTCCTTTTACATGATCTTCTCTATGTGTTTATAAGTTAACTAATCATGAAAATCCATAATAAGAACTCCATAGAATGATCAAATTTAATCAGTTGAATCCTAAAAAAGACTATAAATATACTTAATAAAATTATAATAAATAAAATAAATGTTTTTTAGGATCTAAATTAAATTATTAATGACTATTATTTCATTATCTAGGATATTAAGTCCAATCCTAGAACACTTTTAGACAAAAGATTAGGGTTTTCTATGGTCACTCTTATTTGAATGAAATATGTTTTATTTAACACTAGTTATTATGTGTGTTGTATGTATGAAGACCATTTATGTATAATATCATTTATATATTTATATTATTTTTAGTAAAGGTATTTTATGATGATCAAAAAATTTATGGGGCATATGATTCAACTATTATTAAAGTGGTAAGGGTTTCCTTCCCAGCCACCATTTTCCATTCAGGTTTTTCTGTCTCTCTCTCTCTCCTTAGCCTTGTTTAATTCTTCATTATTTTTATATAAATCATATAAATTTTGTGTATATGTTAAAAATTATGTATCCAAAACATTTCATTTTTTTATGGGAAATTCATTTTTTATAAGGTTCCCTTGTCAATTCCTTCGGATAAGTAAACCTGATTGAAGGGAACTTCCTAATATTTTATACATTTTCAAGTACCATCCATTATCAATTATAATAAAAAATTATTTTTATAAAATCATTAATTTTTTCATAATAATTATATTTATTCATTTCTGGTTTTATACAATCACTTATGAAAAGTAATAATGATTTTTTTCCAAAACAAATCTACAGTGAAAAGTAAAAAACCTTAATTTCTCTCAATAATTTCATGGTGGTTTTATTAGAGTAAATTGATCTATTTCAAGAACTATATAGATTCATGTGTGTTTTTTAGATTAATCAATTATAATTATCTTTAAAAATGTTTTATTAAAATTTTTATTTTTTGTTTAACTATGTGTATTCAATCTTTGTAGAATTCACCATACTACTCAGATTGGTAAGTAATTATTTTTACAGAATGAGGAAGGTTATTTAAAAATCTTTTGTATAGTTTGAATATGTGTCACCAAAATTATATGTTGAATTAGTTGTAATTATTAAGTGATATTTGTGGCCTGTTATATCACCTAAATTCCTTGATATGTATCATGAGATAAAATAAATGGTGACATGGGTGACGACTTGCCATTTTATTTGTAGATATGGATTTGGATTAATCCTTTACTATTTAATATCAAATTTCTTGGATGAGACCTTGGTGATATGTTTTAGATGTCCAAAATTATGAATTCCCACAATATGATATTGTTAATTGATAGTCCTTGTGTTTATTCGACTATTAGAATATCAATGGTTAAGTTTCATTCTCATGAGATTATGGAATTATTTAATCACCTTTTATTCATTCTATGTTACGATAAAGATTATCTTTTAATGGAATGACTTTTTGGTTATTCACCTTACCTAAGTTTTCATGTATATATTATCTTCCACTATATTATTTACCCTAAATGTGAATCTTATCTCACCCTTTTGTTATGTATTATTTTTCCAAGGATGTGAAGATGTGTATTATGAATGACATAGACAGATAATCTAGGATATTAGGGATATATCCAAAGGAGTTTTGATGTTTTTTATCCCATCATGTATTAATTTAATTCTTAATTATGTATCTAGTTTTCAAATTCTACTAAACATTTTTTTCCATTGGAATATGAACACTTCTTTTTTGTACCAATGAAATTATATAAGCCACTAGATCTGGGCTACTAGTATCGAGGTCTTTAAAAATTTTAACCTCTTGATTCCAAATATTGTATCCCTTTTTTATGATTCAATATCTATAATTTTAATAATTAAATTTTCATAAATATGAATAATTTCGAATAAGAATATTTTTTTGAGAAAAAAATTATTTATAAACATGAAAAGTAACTAATATCAAAATATGGAATACTGATGAATAAAATAGAAGTAATTATATTATTATAAATAAAATCCATCATATTTAACATTGTTAACAAATAAACAATATAGTGGGACTTTTAAAATATTAACTGTTTGGATGAATATATATCTGATTATTTTAATAAATGATAATTTTCACTATTCACTAGTAAATCAATCAATTTAGAAAAACCCATAAATATAATCCTAATAGGATTTTCAAATAATATTTTTAATATAATGTTAATTTTATAAAATATCCTTCTTAAAATTTGTAGAAATATATTATATTTTACTCAAACGTAATTCAATGACATCATTTTTGAATAATTTACATTTTCTATGTATAATAGGACATCACAAATATTTTTATTGTAATTGATGATTTATTAATAAATATATGTTCATAGAGTATTAAAATTAAAAATATATTTCATAATGTTGTTACGAATATTCAAACCTTCAAATTCAATGACTATGTTATATAAAAATAATAATAATTTAAAATATGTCTATATTTATTCAATTCTTGGTGTTGTGTGTAAAGAAAAATATCGAACTTATTATTATATTAAAATAATTTTTCGGGGTGTTACGTTATCCCCCCTAAAATAAATGTATCCCTCTTAATTTTATTTCATTCATCAAAGGTTCAACAATTAAAAACACGTTTATTAAAAACCTAGAACGTATAGAGGGAAGTTAAAAAAATTTAAATGGGTGTGGGATAGAAAAATTATAAGTAAAATAAAACATCATCAGGTTTTCAGATAAGTATGAAATTATTGTGAAGATAAATTATAAAAAAATAAAGAAAACAACCTTTTAATGACAAATAATGAGTTCCAAAGAATATTGTTTTGAGAAACATTCCTACAAAAAACTCTAAATCAGTGAGGGGTAAAAAGACCATAAAATCATTAGAAATAATTATAAAATGATAAAATTATTATTTCATGATGTTTTTTCAAATGATGAAGTATTAATTTACAATAAACATAGTAAATATGATGAAAGATATGTATATTATTTTTTTATTACATAATAATAGTTTTCTCCATTGGTTCAGATTCTATGATTTTCCAAATCATCCATTAATAAAAAAAATTAGTGTTCATAATTTATTTTTCATACATGAAGCATTATAATTATCATTTAATAGATAATAATATCAAAAAAAGTGTTACGTGATAATATTTCTATCATAGAATATTTAAAAAATTGTATAGGTTATCTCATGTTATCCAATATGGATAAATATAACACATTGATATCTAAACACACAATAGTATCTTCCAATGCTAAACATAATCCATTAACAAAAAAGATAACCTTATGTATCCTCCCAAATATGACTATCCAGATTCGAAATCCAAAAATATAAATAATTTTTAAAAAAATTTATCCAAGAAAACAATAATTAGATTGTAATGTCACATACCAAATCCATGAATACCAAGATCGTATATTCTTATACAATTTTTTAATATCTTAAATCCCAAAAAAGCCTCTATGAAAACATATAGGCTTCAGAAATTAACATAATTCATATTCCTAAAATAAATTCAAAGCCTATTTAATTGATACCATTAATCATCAATTAAAATAAAAATCATCAAATAGGACCTTAATCACTTTTTCATCAAATCAATAAACAATTTCAATGATATCAATACTATCAAATTTATTGGATCCATTTCATTTGTCTATTTATCACAAATAATCATTATTTACTCTACATCAGGAACATATTAAGGAATATATTTCCTTTAATCTTGTCAACAATAAAAGAATCTCTATACTACTAAATCACTTTTAATGGTTATTAGAACAATTTAGTATTTGTTTTTAATTATTTAAATAAAAAAATGTCACACAATCCATAGATATTTCAGGATTCTTAAAACAATAATATATGTCGTATAAAACATCTACCACATAATTAATTAACACTAGTACATGATAATTTCAATCCTTTAACTTTATAAATTTGTATCTCATTACTCCTTTTTATAGGATTTACCTTTTAGAATAAGGCATTGACATAAGAAATTATCTTGTTCTTCAAAAAGAATACAATTAACTATAAAAGGTACCTTAGTATGAATTTCATATCAAAACGTAGAACTATTAATTTTCTATAGAAATTAATCTCTCAATTCCCATATATTCCACACATGAACCTTGTTTTAATTTTTCTCAGACATTTCCTAGAGTGCTTACTAAGACATACGTGAAATAGAGGGAATTAATTATTTTTCACTCCATGATCTTGAAGAAAATAAACATTTCTCTTACTAGGTTCCATATGAAACTCATCCATGTTGAAATTATTACCCATATAATGAGACAGATGATTACGAAAAAAATATGGTCTTTAATTTCATCCCATATTTCATTTATTTTCTCAAATGTAAAACCATTTCATTTTCATAACAAAAATTCCTTCTTATTCCACCCTTTAATGAAAGTCAGAACGAAAATTTGAGGAACAACAGTCAAACTAGTAAGCCACATGACTATTAAACTCATTTATATGATTTTTAAATTATGAAAACATAATTTCAATATAATTCCCATTTGGTTTAAAATACCTCATTCATGGTCATATTCTATTCAATACCTTCATAATTGTGCATAATATAAATTTGAAAACCCCCATGTATGAATTCATCAGTGTCAAACCTTTTTTCCGTAAAGGAACAATCACTGTGTAACAAAACAATCTCCATGATATATTCACCCAACGCTTTATCGACCATTTACAACATGGTGAAAAAGTTCCTAAACCAAATCCACGTGTATTATATTATTCCTCCAATGAAAAATATAAGCAATACCAAATAACTAGGAATGTAAAATAAATTATTACCCCTCTTATAACTTTTAAATTGTGGAATCTGAATGAGTAAATGATAATTGAATCTGTATTCCCAGTTAATAAATATATATTAAAATTAAATATATATATGGGTATTTATATATTCCACATGTAATAAAATATATGTATAATAATAATTATGCATCAATGGAGTGAAAATTAAGATGAAATCCCTTAGCTCACGGGTCTATAAAGTTGATAATTATTAAAACACCCATATAAAAAAATTTAATATATTATAATATATATATTATTCAGGTACATACTTATAATATAATATATTTTCTATTTAAATAATTTCAATACTATTTTATTATTAATTCCTTATTATAATCATCATACATGGGTATTAACTGTTACGTTTTTTCAAGGGAATTTTGGTTTAGTACGACTATTCCCTGAATATGGATTATGGTTCCATCACCTATATAATGATAATTAGTATATAAATATAAAATATAATCAATATATTTTTATATATTTTATTTATATTCATCAATATAATTCATATATAGAAAACCTTACTACACCAATTAAGTAGACGTTAGAATGCATGAACTCTATTTTCTATATTTAGCCCTTAGAACAAAAAAATTGAGAAATAATTCAACTTTTTAGAATCATTATTATATCATATATTTCATATAAATTCATTAATTCTATCCTTATTAGCATCCATGTAAATTTTAAATGCCAATTGGATCACATCGCTTCATGGATGTGATAATCCCGACTTACATATTAAAAAATTATCATGTTCAAACAGATACAAAGGTAAGAATGTAAATATGATACTATAACTAAAAAATAGTTTTTATTTCATATTTTTTATGTATTTTAATTGGTTCCATAATTATTACTATCCATGTTGGGTAGTGATGGAAAAAAATTACATCGACTCGAATGGCAGTAGTTTGTGAAACAAAAAAGTGATTGTTTTGTTTCCCATTTTATAGAGTAAGAGAATGATTAATAATATTTTAAAAAAATTACATAATAAAATTCATTGTCTGATAATGTATTCATTATATTTTAATTTTTAGTAAAAAAATTATTATGGAAAAAAATACGTAAAAAGACAGAGCTTGGTAAGGATAATCACCTTCTCTGAGAGTCTCCTCCACTAGATTTCTTATTAAGGGTCCTTGGGATGGAATTTTGGGGATTCAAAAACCTCTAAAACTAATATATTTTTTGAGATATTAAGGATGTTATTTTTATTTAAATTTCTCAATTTTTTTCATAAATTGAGTGGAGGAGGTTCCCTTTTATAATTGAGGTGAGTGACACACTTTTAATTTTTCAAATGATTAATTTATAACTATGCAACTATTTTGGAATAATGGTTCCAAAATGAATCATATTAGACTATGATATGGTTAATGATTATGTGGATCAGAAAATTTGTTGAGGAAAAGAACTTAGTGATTTAAATTACTAACTTTGGGCTTCAGAAATTTCATGGACCATTTTTATCCATAACCACAGTAACATCCTTTTGAGTCTGAAACTGGTATTATTTTATATATATGGTTACTACTGCATCATAAATTTCATAAAGATTGTTTTTAGACCATTAATAATTCTATTGGTCCACATGAAATATATAATTTTTTTTTAATAATACAATAATATATTATTCACGATAAAATATCATTAATACCATTTTTGACACTATTCATTTCATTTGATTGTTAAGACATCAATTTAACATATTAATTACAATATAAAAACATTATCCATTTATAATAAATTATTATTAAAACTAAAATTCATGTTACTTCAATTTTAATATGAAAAATATTTAATTATATGTTTTTAGTATCATTTACATGGACTTTTATGCGGTATATAAATGAAATGTGTCGACATCGTTCGATGTTTTTGATAATTATTCAATTAATAAAATAAATAAATTTAGATCATATAAATAAATTAAAATATTTCAATAAAAAAATTTATATTAATTCATTATATATTCTTAACCAAACATGAGAATATAAAATTAGTTAAAAATAATAGTGTGAAATTTTGAAATTTTCATTGCATAAAATAACATAAATTTCACTATAAAGATAAAATTGATCCAAAATTTCATATATTCTAAATTAAAATGGATATGAGAAAATTTATCCCATAAAATGAAATAATAGAATTTTTGTGTCGGTTTTCAGACATTATCTCATAGTTCTAACAATGTTTTACTAATTTCACCATTATCGAGGTGATAAATATTTAGCATATTGGCTTTTTAAAAGGACCACACATAAAAGGGACCTATTTTCTAAATTTCATCATTAAAATTGAAAATGTGGTATGAATTTTAAATTTTTTGTTATCTATAAATTTATGAAAAATACTTTAATAAAAATTTATAATCGCATTAAAAAAGAGATTTAAAAAAACAATTTTTATTAATAATATTATAATATATCAAATATAGAAATATTGCTGATTAAAATAGAATTTATTTTATTATTTATAAAATTTATAACATATTAATTTAAGATAATATATAAAATATAATGTAGAATTTAAATTATTTTAAATAATTAAATTAAATGAGAGTATTTGAAATATATGTATTTTTACAGTATTCACTGAAAAATAAATCACCTAAAAAAACCAAAAATACATCCTATAAAAATTTATATGATAATTTAGAATGTAATGTTAATATTTTAAAATAATATTTTAAAAAATATATATACATTCAATAATTTCCATGAGAAAATTCATTAAAATCTATTTTGAAAAATAATTTTTTTTGCATAACATGACTTGATTAAAAAGTCAGTGCCTCTTTACTAATAATAAATCTATTAATTTTTATTGATTATATTAGTTATATATATATTGAATAATTAATTTTAACATATTAATACCCAGTAATTCAATGGACAGGTCGCATTTAGATTACAATTTTTTATAGTATATCTAAATTTAGATATATCTGGATATTTTATGATACAATCAATATCAATATTATTATTCATTTAATATAAATTTTTATCTTTTTATACCTTTAAATAAAAACCACTCAAGGAAACCATGAATAAAGTGAATATAGATCCTAATCCAATCGTATATTACACACCCTATACCTAATTGACCCATCAATATGGAATCAAAATCCCACACCTACCCAAAAGTATCACCATGAATCCCACCTAAAAAAGGACATGTTTTCCATCAATACATATCATCTACCCATTCAATACAAATTGAATGTCATCATAGGATGGTATATTTTCTTTATATGTGAAAAACTACCATCAATACGCAATATGGGAAGCATCTATATAGATTTTTTCTTATTCTTTTGACAACTAAATCTCCACCGATGGTGAAACCAATCACAAAAAAACATGCCATGTGGATCCCTTGTGACTAATATGATTCATGTAAACTAGACCCTTTTAAATGACATACAATGAAAACCCATAAATCATATATCAAAATTGATATCTGTCAACCATTTTGAAATCATAAAACTATAAACAGAAAATACTAGATCAAAAATCACACAACCCAAGTAACCTAGAAATCCCACCATGTTTGTGTTTTGGATTCACCAGTTTATACTTTACACAAACACTAACACATTCCTAAAAAACTATTATACAATATAACAAATTATAATATAGTAAATGAAATTCCTCTTATATAATTATATAATTAACTCATATACATCTACCTAATATGTAACATAATCTATCTTAGTACACATCCTTAAACACACCTCCCCATACAACAAAATCAATTTAATAGTAGTGAAAGTCAATTTATATATCATTGGTACCTTATAATGTCAAATAAGTGTGAAGTATTAGTTTAAAATAAAAATAATCATATATATCCATAAACATCAGAGTAAATGAAATACATTAAATTGAGGAATGGTATAATAAATGGAATATTGCATATAGAGTCACATTCAAACAATTATAAATCAATTGATCCTCCACCAGGATGACCACAAATATAGAATAAATAAAACAAATAAACTTATTTAAAACTTCCACCACCATCCCTAATAAAATACTCAAACATAATCACCATCATTTTTTAAGATCAACACAATCCAAAGAATCTAAAATAGTGGGAATTATAAATTATTCCACACTAAAACTATTCAAAAATCTTTATGAAACCAATTCTCAACCCAATATAATACATCAGGGTATTCATTTAAACAAATTCTATTTAACAACAGGAGATAAAAAATTCTAAATAGTACACACAAAATGGTGTATATAAAATATTTTATTAAAAAGGAGTACATGAATGTGTAATATGTAAAATGTAGTAAAGTAAAACCACGATGAAAATATTGAAATAAAATTAATGAAAACAATAACACCTCTAGGAATCGTTTTTTATAGTTCCACTCTGAGAACTTATACTACACTCTATCTAGAGCTAGAAGAAACATTTTCAATTACTAAATAAGGTACATCACTTTAGAAATATCCTCTATATCATAGGGGAATAAAAAAAAACTATGATACCAAATGGAAAAAAATATGGATGATAGGTGTAAAGACCCCAATCCTAGTATCTCAGAGATGATTCCATTCATTATTGCAATGACCTGATTACAAGGAATCACATCCCAAATGATTGATTAGTTTAAGATTTTTAAATATATATATGAATCCCATTTTATATTTGGAAATTAAAATAAAACATAATACATAACAAAAGATAATAATCGTCATCCTTGAAAACTCATTCAAATATCCACCCTTCATAACCTTGGGAATGAAAATAAAAAAGGGTGGGCTCAAATTCTCAGCATGGTTCATGTATAGTGGAATCAATCCTGAATTAATATTAATAATCAACATGGGAAGGTAAATAACTAATAACACAAGCCATTAATCAGTATCTTCCACATAATATATAAATAAGAAATGATGGTAAAACAATTCCATATAAATAATAACATGATATCAGAACATGACCATGGATGTTATAACTAAATGGTTTATCACATGGTATGACAATAATGATTAAATTCATAATTTTTAATATCTAAAATATCATTATATATCCTAAAGATAGTAAATATGAAGATTTATCAACAATACAGTTTAATTCTACATGTAGAAAGTCATCTGATTTGGCCTACATTTTTATCTCATTACACTAAAGATGCATTAAGGGGATATCATTAACTAATTACCAAACTAGATCATTTATGTAAAAAAAATTAATCATATATATAATAATAAATTTAATTCAAAAAAAAATCAACCCTCAAATATCATCATTGAGTAGAAGATTCAAATTTAATAGTATTTCTCCAGTTATTTAAAAAACATTCTAAGTAAGCACTATAATTAAATATAATATATGGTTAGGAAACAAGAAAATAAATCAATTGTGTGTATCTGATATTAATCCAAAAAAACTAGGGTAAAAAACATATAATAATAAAAATTAATTTCACACATAATATTCACATAAAAAATAACTGAAGTAGAATTTTTGACAAATTATTAGAAATTGAGTTAAGAAATCTCTTACCATTCTGTAATCATTCAAATCATATCCTGCTTAAAAGTAATAATAATCCAATGAAACATTGAATACCATGAAGTTAATTATAATCTTGATATGATATATTAAAGGGAATTACATAAATAATAAAAAATAAATTATTGGAAATAATGAATATATCTCAAAGAAGTAAAAAGTTTGATGAGAAACAATTACCTCTAACTTCCCTTTACTGGTGCAATGTTGAAACTCCTCTTACTCAATGTAATTATTTAACTCACTTTTTGTGGACACAAATGTTTGTCATTTGGAAGGTCCTAAACCTCAATAACTTAAATAAGGATGGTGATTAGAAAAATGGTCATGGTTTGGTCAAACAATAAGGCTCAAAAGGGTGTGAAGAAGTGAGGGATGATTTTCCTTTTACAATTTTGGTGAGGGGGACTTTAGAATATATCAAAAAATTAAAATATAATAAGTTTACTAAAGATAAAAATACATCCAAATGGATTATAAAATAATTGGGGTTGAAATTCATACTGGCTTTGATTTTTTGTGTATTATTTTTAAATATTACATTGATTAATTTTGATACAAGACGCTGAGACATGGTATCCTTATGAGGCCCAATTTTACCAAAATAAATGTTTGAAATATATTGAATAGAATACATGCACGATTTTATAGAAAAAGAGGAATAAAATCTAAATGGGTTTGTGGATCAGAAACCTAAGGACACTGTTTGATTCAAAACATTGGACTTACTGTAGACACATCCTAACATTGGTCAGAATGGGACATTTTTGGAATGTTTTCACATAAGTTTAAAATTATTAAATAATTTTTTGAAAAAATAATTTCATTTCTTTCGTTGATGTAGAGACATAGTGAAAAGTATTTTTATTTAAATGCATCATTATATCTAAATTATAGGGTGAGTGACATGGACCTATAAACCTCTGCAGACATTACATAGAGAATTCTATCAAATTCGCTTGATCACGTGATGACAGAACATGGAATTTGAAATGGATGAATATCGATCTTGACAGATCACTCCAACAATAATTACTTGGAAACCATTATTTGTCAGTGAAAAAAAAATTGATGTAGTATGCATTATTTCAATTAGTTTTTCCCATTCCTAACTCATTTAATGAATGTGGCCTAATCTGAAAAGAGATTTTCCCAAAGATCGATTGTGCTTGTGGGGTTGTTTTATTCTTGTGGGGTTTGACATGTGATAAATATAGTGAAGATTTTTTTTATATTCCTTTCTTATAAAAATTATTTGGGTTCGTAATGAACAACTGATGTGGTTTGTTCCTCGAGGTTGTTCTTTGTGGTTTTTCCCACATTTATCATTCATGTAGGTTGACCCTCAGGTCTGCGGTTTGACACATGACTTATGGATAGATCATTTCATGTGTGTTTCTTGGCACAACGATCCGAGATTTTAGATCTAGACTTGGTACGATGCAATATAGTTGTGTTAGTGATGGATGCAGATTCATCAATGCAGTTCGAAAACCCCCATTCTTCCATTAAGGTGAGTGGAAATGAACAGAATTAAATTTTCAACCTGGTTGAAGGTCCAAAACTCATCGATTCGATGTTACAATGGTGTAAATACCCATGATCTGATGTTTTTAGGTGAATGAACCACCAGAACACGATTGGGATAATTGGTCATGGCATGTAGACAAAGAATATGGGTTTCTAGAAGACCTTATACACGTAGTTTCAATTTCAGACTACACAGACTGTGTCCTATAGTTTGACGACTAAGCATGTATATGGGAGGTATACGGACACGGGTTGGAGTACACAGGTTTCCTACATGTCATGTACTCCAACAAATAGTTTGTCCTGGATCAGTAACATGGACTACCTTGTGTATTGGTACATGGGTAGAGACACATGTGTTGAAACCATGTACGGGAACATGGACGGAGTACACAGGTAGACCTTGGATGCTTGGACAAGGCATATGATCCATTTTACACACAGTTTACCCTCCTTATACATGGAATGATTTGGAATGACATTGGTTGTTGAACACGGGAAATAATCGAGGACATTGGCTATGGTATGTGACCCTACTACATGTCGTGTACCCCATCTCACATGGATTAAGCTTCTTATACTTAGTATCATGGATAGATTCATCAGGTTTTATTCCCTTTATAGTCTCCTTAAAGGTTTGAAAAAATCATTTCCAACTCCTAGGACTATGATCTATTTAGGTGGACTTCCTGGATAGAGTTGTTGAAATCCCCAAATATGCCCATAGATGGATCATCAATACATTCTTCATGACCTAGGTCAAGTTCATGGTATCGAAATGACCAACATTAAATGGGAACCAATCTTTTATTTAGAGGATTAATTCAGATGGAGTTTTTGGTATTACCACATATCCCTGGTTGTGATCCTAAACTGTTGTATTGTATTTTATTTGGACTATCAGCATATCTTTCACATTGGAAGAACCAACGAGATTTACCTCTCTAACAGATTTCATCTGTGTTATCGAACTATGGAGTGTGTTATCCCATAAGAGTGCTTTATAGAATCTTCTAGATGAATTTATGTATTTGTTATACCGTGGATGTGAAATACCGTTAGACTATGTTAAATGGATTTAGTATATATATATATATATTCTTGTTATATGTGTTGTAGAAATATAATTGTGTATAGATGATTGTACATTACTTTTTTATATTTACTTGTGGTTTTTGGGTGTCCAATTGAGTATTATTATACTCACCCCTACATGATCTTTCCTCACACTTGTCATATATTTTGTAGATGATTGACCATATGATATAGTTCTAGGTGGACCAAGACCGAATGGTTCTTAATTAGACGGAACAGACGGATGTGTGTTCTTGCAGCCTTCAGATAGTATTCCCACTACCTTTTACAAACACGATGGACATGTTTTATAGACTCTTTGTGGAGGGCAAGTATTTGGCCATTATTTACTTTACATTACTTCATTTTGTACTCTAGTTGTGTGATATAGTTATATGATTGAATTTGGATCTTTACTGGTTTTTACAATTCATCATTTTGTGAGCTTGGAGATGTTTTTTTTTTCGTTCAAGTATATATGAAATGCCTCCCAAGTTAGTGATATGCTTACTTGATTCAATTCATGATCCCCATTCCAATTGGATGTAATCTTGCGGAGTCACTGTATGAGCCCAACTAGGAGGATTCGTGATAGAGTGGTATCATAGGGATCAGTTCTACTTTAGGATTATGAGTCTATGAGATTGGTTTGGGGAAATAATGTTAAGTTTTTCATGTTCTTCTATCATTTCAGGGACTCTATGTTAGTGTGGCGGTGGATGTATCCATACACCAAGACTGTGATAATCTTCTTTTCAAATTGCTATATGATAAAACAATTTGCAGGGAAAATGGTGGTACATGCATAATATAGGATTGGGTTGTGGTTTCCATTTCCTTCTTGATTTATCTCTCCAAAAAAACTTATTGAATGTGGTATATATTGTTTTCAATGATGTAATACTCGGTGATGCATACCATCTACTATTCAAAAACGTTATCATGAGTATGACCCCCTCTATGAAAAGGCTTCGATATAGGGATCAGTTCCCCATATGTTACATCTAAGTGGTGCACTAGCCATACCTCCACCAGTAGTGTAGCACATGGTACCTTCAGTACCAGCAGATGATTAGTGCAGGTTAAGCATGATTCATGAGTTTTAAAAATAGGGTACCCTCATGTTTTGAGGCTAGAAAACCCCTCATGTGGATGAGGATTGGATTCAGGTGGAGACCTGAGTTTTTCATCTAGTTAGTACACCATTAGATCAGATGTTGGTCCTAGTAGTGATCCTTCTGCATGGCTCACCAGGACAATGGTGGAGTTTATCTATTCAAACATACGACGAGTTGACTCTTTCATGGATAGATTTTGAATGCCTCTTCAGAGTAGAATTATAAATCTGTTTCCCAATGAACTATGCGTATTCTGGAGCTTCTTTACCACCAGCATGGTAGCATTAAAGTGGATGATTACGCATCAATGTTCACCCACCATTACAGATACATGATAAATATGGTTCAAGAATAGTACATAAGATCCCATACCTTCTAGAAAGGTTAGGGTAGAGACACCCAAGAATCTTTTATCCCTATTGTAATTCATACTTATGTTTGGGTGCTTCAGTGGTATTTTGTGGTCGATTACTTCATTGTTTAGTAGATACAGATAGTGATAGTGCGCAATGGGAAGGCCAGAGTAGATACATCATCAGTAAAGATTCAGCATCATTCTAAATGATGTGGATATGGGAGACATTTTATGGGTAGGTCCCAAGAGAGGGGACCTATAGCTCAGTGCTCAATGGGTGGGTTGAGTCAGCCTAGAGAGATATGGTGTTATTTATGTGACAGTGGGGGACATCGTGGACGATATTTCCCAACCTTCAGTACTACTAATAGGGAGATAGTTTATGGACCACTGAGGTAGAGATAATGGACGGATTAGGTAGATCTATATGATGTTAGGCATGGAAGATGATCTGAGAGAGCAGTAGGAGGTGGTTTACTTTCTGACTTTTTACCACCACCACCACTAGCGGTCCCCGCCAGGATTATGGAGAAAGGGAAAAGGGCGGGTAAATCTACATGCAGTCGAGGCTTTTAACATAGGGTATCCAAGAATGATTTGAGGTTCTATCTATGTTTTTTTCTTTAGAATCTATATTGATAGACATAGGTGTTGGTCAATAATTTCTCTCCAAAAATCATGTAGGAGACTTAGAGATTCTGGTTGAACTTTTGACTCAACCATTATGAATGTATTCACCAACTAGACAGGATTTAGTGATCGTACACCTTTTCTTATTGTGTGACCTTACCAAATAAGGTGAGATTTTTTGGTTGCAACCTCTTGGTAGTGGAATAGAGGCCTTGCAATGTCAATATTGTCATGAATTGGTTATCTACATTCCATTCCTAGAATGACTATTTTTTTGTGAATAGTGCATTGTGTGAATTGTAATAGAATAATGTTTACATTTTTTTGAGAAAAGGAAGCTGAAGCCATGAAATATGTACTCTTGAATAAGAGGGTACTGCCGATTTCAAATTAGTTAGCTAGACTAACCCTTAGTGAAGTGGATGTTTTGAGATTCCAGTTTCCTACAATAGTGTAAGAGTATGTGGATGTATTTCATAAATATGTTCGATATTAAAATCCACACTAAGAGATAAAATTATACTTGATTTAAACCATAGAATGGCCCTGATATATGAACCTACATATTTGATGGCTCCTATAGAGCTATGTGAGATGAGGGTGCATTCAGAGGTCTTGTAGAGGAAGGGCTTCCTGAGACCCGGTGGTTAACCTTTGATAGCACCAATTTTGTTTTGAAAAAAGGAATACGGGAGCTTCATGTTGTGTGTGGATTACAAGATCTTTAAACATGTGACCATGAACAACAAATACCCACTACATTCGATAAATGAACTCTTTGATCATTTGATAGGGGTATGATCGCTCTCTAAGGTTGACCTGCAATCAGGCTATCACCAGTTGCAAGTATGGGATGAGGATATACTGAATATGGTCATCATATGTCATTATATCTATTATGAGTTCTTGATGATTCCGTTTGGTGTGATGAATTACCTCAGTGTGTTCTTGGGACTCATGAACCAAATATTCCAGCTTTACATAGACCGATTCATAGTGGTCTTCATTTATTATATCATTCTGTACTCAGTTTCTGAGGAGGAGAACGTGATACCCTTATGTTAAGTTCTACATGTACTCTAGGAGAACTATATTTGGGAAAATATATCAATTTTATAGTTCTAGATTCCGGGAGTCCACTTTTTGGGACACATTATCTTAGCAGATAGAGTGGCAGTGAATCTATCCAAGGTCAAGGTAGTGTTATCATACGATCCACCTAAGAGGATTACAGAGGTGAAAGGCTTCCATGAGTTGTCAGGCTATTATCAGATATTTATATATGATTTCTCTAGGGTATCTTCACCTATGAGATTATTGATTCAAAATGGTAATTCATTCATATGGAAAGATAAGTTCCAGTAGGCATCTCTGTAACGGATGTAGAGTTTAATGAGTGCTTTTATCTTGATATTGCGGGTGAGGGTGTTGAGTATGTTGTATTCTATGATTCATCAGGAACATGGTTGGGTAATGATATTATGAAGAGGCCAAAAATGATTTCTTATGGTTTATTTAAGTACAGACCACAGGAGCATAACTATGTGACCCATGATTTTGTGTTAGTAGTGATAGTATTCACTTTGAAGATATGGTGACACAACCTGATGGTTGAGGAGTTTATCATCTACTGTGACCATAAGACTCCCAATTATATCTTCTATAATAATAATCATAACATGATACAGAGGTGATATCTAGTTAGAGTCTAGGACCTTGACTTTGATATTGTCTATACTATTAGAAAGGGTAACATGGTAATGATGCTCTCAGTAGAAGATCTAGATCACAGTTTCTAGATGAGGCATCAGAGAAGTTTGCATCTTTATAGTTATGCTTTGTGAATGGATATAGAGAAACATACCTATAGTTGATGTTTATAACCCCTCCATTCCTATAGTTATTATTTGAAGGATATCATGGGGATACCAACTATGAGACTATACAAGACCACATGTCAACATGGGATGATCCTAATGGATATTCAATAGGTTGGGAGAACGTCATTATTTTAATAGAAGGCATAGTTGTACTAGTGGCATTGTGGGGGATGGTTCTAAGTAACATTCATATTTCCTCATGGACGATGTATCCAGGTGTGTAAAAGATGTATCAGGATCTCCGATGTCAGTTTTGGTTTCTATGTATGAAGAAAGGATTTGCAGAGTTTGTTTCTTGATTCCTTATCAGCATGTGAAGGATGAGAACTAGGTTCTAGTGGGTTCAAATCAACCCCTTGAGGTTCTATAATGGATGTATGATGTAAGATCAAATGAATTCATGATGGGAATACCACATATATATAGGGGGCATGATTCCATCAGGGTGATCATCGATCGACACAATAATTCAACCCACTTCCTATCTAATAGTGAGCAGAGTTCAGTAGGGAGATTCAGACAAATCTATGTTCCAGATATAGTTAAACATCATGGTGTCCAATATATAGTAGTTTCAAATAATGATTCTATATTTACATCCTAGTTGTGTAAGGGGTTGAATGTGGCATTTGGGATCCATGTGCGCTTGAGCACATCATTTCACAAATAAAATGATTACCTGGTAGATATGACCATTTAGGTTCTTAAGGAAATGTTGTGATCTTGAATGTTATACATTGTCTTTACATGGTAGTAACACCTAACACTATCTAATTTTTTTTACAAAAACATTTTACATTTCACCATTTGTATGGAACCATTCGAGGATTTGTACAACTGACCCTACAAGTCACCACTTTGCTGGACTCACCAATTAGAGTCATCACACATCGGCCCAAAGTTGGTGCAAGCTAATATACAAAAGGTGTAAATCCCCTTGGACTAGATAAATACTAATCATATCCATTATAAATCTTACACTGATAGATAATGGAGGCCTTTTGAGTTCCAGGAAGGAGATCTTGTGTTCTTATGGGTTTTACCTTGATGGTGATTATGGATATTTGGCTAGGGTACAAGCTATATATGAGGTTCATCAGCCCTTTTCAGATACTACATAGATTTGATGAGGTGTCATACCACATAGCTATACCCCCATCGTTAAACTGGGTAAATGGAGTCTTCTACGTTTTCTAGATAAGGAGGTCTGTGCATGACCCATCAAGCGTCATCGATCAGGGAAAGCTGGAAATCATGGATGGAGAAACATTTACTAAATACTCAGTGGAGAACTAGGATTGACAGAAGAGTATCCTTTGGGTCCAATCAATTCCCTTGGTGAGTGTCCCCTGGAAGCTTGGGAATCTCCATGAGAAAACATGGAAGTGGGAGGCTCAGATTCATTCTCAGTATCCTCGTCATTCTGAGAATCCATTGTTTGGGATTCTTGAGGAGGTAAATCCCCAAGATACGGAGATTTTAATGACTTTTATTTTAGATGTATTATTTTTAAATGTTATATGGTTCAATTTATAGACTAGGTGCTAAGCTGGCGTGTGATTTTGAGGCCTTGGGTTCACCGAATAAATTTTTTAAATAGATTAAATATATTAAATGGAATACAAGCCTAGTTTTCCTAAAAAAAGAGGAAAAACTTATAAATAGTAGAAGATATCATAAATTTGAGGGATCTATTGTGTTCATAATTGTAACTCCACACTAGGCACAACCTAACATTGGTCGACACGGGTTGTTTTTTTAAAGTTGTCTCAAACATTTAAAATAAATTAATTAATTAAAGAAAAATTAATTTTTTTCATTTGTTGACATAGTAACGCAATGAAATATTTTTTAAGTAAATGAATAATTATGTCAGAATTAGAGGGTAAGCCTCATATCCTAATAATAATCTGAAGACATTGGAGTGAGTTATCTAGAGAATTATCATGAATAGGTGACGACGGAACCTCGAATTAGAAATTAATTAACACTGATATTGATGGATCTCGCCAATAGAAATGATGAGGTGAACGTTATTCATCAGCGAATGATACTAATTGAATTAAGATGCTCTATTTCAAAAAAAATCTATTCTCTTCATTGATACGATAAATTCGGACTAATCCATGAACAAATTAGTCCACAGATTGATCATATTTGTGGGGTAGGATTATTATGTGGGGTTTGAAGGGTGATAAATCTGGTGATGATTGTTTTTTATTCATTTATAATTCTTATGGAAAATGAATGAAGATAGAATGAACAATGCTCTAGTTTCATTCCCTAAGATTGATCATTGTTCTTTTTTCCCACCTTTTGCATTAATCATCAGACACCCATTAGGTCACAGTTTGACACCCAGCCAACAAATCAACCGTTGTTCACACGGTTCTTAGAGGAATGATATGAGATTTTAGATCTGGACAAGTTAAAATCTGATGGAGGTGTGATGATGATGATGTCCAATGGATCTAAGGATTTTGTGAACCCCCATTCATTTGGTGAGGTGTGTGGAAACAAACAAGGTTGGATTTCTGACCAATTGCAGGAACAAAACCCATTGATTATATGTTTTGATAGCACAATGACTCAGGATTAGAATTTCTGAGGTGAACATATCACACAAATGAAATCAAAATAATCATATGTGGCATGAAGATGAAGAATATAATTTTTTGAAAAAACCCATACACCCGATGTGTAGTTCTGACTACACAGTGCATGTCCCCCGGTTGGATGACTCAATGAGTATATGGGAGGTACACAGACAAAAGGTGGAGTTCATGGGTTTCTTGCACAGAATGTACTCCACCAAACAGCTTAACCTGGATGGGTTACACATACTACCTCATGTACTAGTACACTGGTAGAGGCACATGGGCTGATGCTGTATAATGTCACACGGTCGAAGTACACTACCAGACCAAAGATGTTTGGGAATGGCATGTAATCCATAGTACTCGATGTGGACCCATATATTATATGAAATGGTTTGGAATGACTTGTGACATAGTTAATGAGAAGATTCAAGGGTAGAGTAACACATCATGTGACCCTACTAAACGTCGTATACCCTTACTCATATATTTTGATCTTGTTGTCCTCCAATTTATAGACATGTTTCGTTAGGGTTCATTCTCTTTCTTATTCCCATGAATGTTGCTATGGATCATTTCCTACTAGTAGGACTATGATCCATTCTGTAGGACTTCCTAGAGTGCATTTATGGAATCCCATTAGAGTCCTAATGTATGATCTTGAGTAAATTTGGCAGGCCCTTGGAAAAATTCTTGGTATCGACGTGACCTACACTATACGGGAGTCCATCATCAACAAATAGGGTTAATCATGATGGTGTTGTTGGTATCACCCCATGGACCAAGATGTGATAATCATATGTTGAATCATATCCTCTTCATAAAATTATCATATCTTTCACATGGAGATACTCAATGATAAGTACCCCTCAGATAGACTTCATCAGTGCTATCGGACTCAGGAATGTGTTCTCTTGGATGAGTGATTTGTAAAATCTTTGAGCTGAACTTTTAGTTCTAGTATAGAATGGTTGTGACTTACCTCTAGAATGTGTTTCTTGGATTGAGTATATATATATATATATATATATATATATATATATATATATTCTTGTTAAATGTGTTGTAGACATATACATGTTTATAGATGACTGTACATTCCTTTTTATATTGCATTGCTATTTTAGGGCATCCTACTGAGTATTGTTATACTCACTCCTAAACGGGATTTTCCCACACATTTCATGGCTTATGTAAATAAATAAACATTTGATGTAATTATAGGTATACCATTACTGGAAAATTCTAACTGAGACCACCCAGACTAAGCTGTGTTCCTACGGCTTTCAGACTATAGTCCCAGCACCATTACATACAAGTTGGACTTGTTTTACAGACACTTTGTGGTGGGATTGTATTTGGACCTATTTTACTTGACATTAATTCCTGTCATGCTCTAGTTGTTAGATATAGTTTTATGACTTCATATATATCATTATCTATTTTAAAATTTCTTCATTTTTTTGAGTTTGGAAATGTGTGTGTGTATAGATACATAGGCATTGCATCTCTGGTTAGTGATATGCCTACTCGGTGCTAGTCACTAGCCCCGAGCCTATTGGGGTTGGTTTTGGGGAGTCAAGGCAAGAACCCCAATTAGATGGGTCAGGATGAAATTCTATACAATATATTATCTTCATTGTCTATATTTAATATTTTTATGATTTTTAATAATTACATAAATTATTAATTCAATAAAATATCATTATTTTCAAATTTAAGACTATTCATTTAATTTTATTTAAAAAACCTCAATAAAAAGTTGTAATTTAAATAAAATTATTTCACCCCCATCTAATATATAATATATATAAATAAAATTTGTTATAGTAATTAAATCATATAAAATATACAAAAATTAATATTTTTAAATTCAATTTTTTTATTTTCTTTTAATTAAATAAGTATTGTTTTACAATTACAGAAGAATTTCACTCTAAAATATAATTTCAATATATTAAATAAGAATTTATATAATGATAATAATTTCATTTTTCTCAAAATAGAAATTTAGGTTCATTCATATCTTCATTTTTTCCAATTTGGACACACCAAAGATATTAATATAAAGGTAGTGACATTTTTGTAACTATCATTGATTTTTTTAAAAATATGTCATTTCATGGAAATTTGTTAATTAAACGTCTTGAATGTTATAAAAGTATATTAATCTTTGTCTAGTTTTTTTGGACAAGTTAGTTCATGGTTATACCCTTGTATTTTTTTCCCTTATTTAATCATTTTAACTCTTTCAATGACAATTTGGATTCCTAAACATTGAGGGTTAATACAGTTATTTCAAAATGATAAATGTCCTATAGATATACCGTTGATAAAATTTTAAACATTATCCCAGTAATTTGGAGGAATTAGATAATTTTATTAATTTTACATCATTTCATACAATATTACTTATTTTAAAATACCATTACTGTTAATTTTGGAAACTATTCATTACAATGATTTTTAAAAATCTCACTAAAATAAGATATCTTTGTACCAACTCTTTTAATACATACCTAAAATGTTTGGACAATGTACCCAATTCTTGGATGACATTAATTATCTCAAATTATAGTTATTGTAACATTTTAATATCTTTTATTTGATATTTCCATTAATGAAATAATTACTGCATCATCAACATGTAATTATTTATACTACTAATTTCTATTATAAAATTTATAAGTAAATTAATTTGATGATGGAAATTCATTTATATTATGAAAAACTATTTATAGTTCAGAATAATTTCTATATATTAACTTATTTAAAAAGTTATACTTGTTAAAAATATTATTTATAAGTTTGAATTTTCTAAAAATAAAATACAATAAGGGGGATAAAGTCATTAATGTGGATCAAAGAGATCATAAATTCTTCCCAATGATGATTTTTGTCTACACTAACTCATTCAATAAAATATGGTGTCATGTGATAGGATAACTTTCTAATCCTTGTTGTAATTATTGTTACACTCATTTACATAATTTACCATTAACTGTGGTAACAAGACATTTCCAATTTTACTATTTATATTTTCCATAAATAAAAGGTGTTACATGAGAATAATAAAAATTAACACAAGTTCTGGGGTGAATAGTTTCTTTTAGATAATATTCCACAATTCTGGATTTTGACATCCTTTTAGATTTATGAAGATATGATGTTTATTCTTATATGTTAAATATAAGGAGTGGATTAATAGATGTAAATAGAACAAAAGTTTATAGTGGTTCGAGATACAATGATCCCCTATTCCAGTCCACCAATGTTCTCTCTGTGGTCCTTGTAAATTTCCCTAGTAAGGTCATCAAATCCTAATTCCACAAATCCAATACTGAGTACATGAATTTGAAACCATTATAACAAGGAAAAAGAGACCCTTCCGGTTCGTTAACAAGGAACAAATTATCCATAGCTTCAATTGATAAGTTGGTACTTCACCACAATTGAGTGCAAGTTTTTGATACTCCAATAATTCAAAAATAATCATATATGATGGTTGAGGTTCAAATTTACAATTGTAGGAGAATAAATTGATATTATATGGAACTTCTTATTTAGAAATGAAACTCATCAAGAAAGAGTAGTTTTGAATTGATATAGGTTACAAATGATCTTTAAATAAAATGCAGCAATTAACTATAGTAGTATTATATTATTTAGAGATTTACAATGTCTCTATCCAATGTGTAGCTTCTTCTTCGAATAATAGAGTCGGTTATTTTCTAGATATGATCTGTAAAATATATTTATCATAGGGAAGTTGAATGTCTAAAAAAATTTATAATGAAAATATTGATATGATAATTTTTTCAGAAGAACTCCTAATAGAATATATAGAAACCATCAGTTTTCATTGATATTCCAGATCGATGAAAATCACATGATTGATTCCAGGTATTAAAATTCAAAAATAAAAAAGATAGTCCTAGATTCACATGAGAATAATAGTGATTTTCTCCAATAAATATGTTTCTATGAATTAATCTTAATGAGCCTTAAATCAATTTTAAAAGAGAATTGAATCAGCCTACGATTCAGTTAAGACTATTATAGAAATCTCAGATAAAATTAAGAATTTAAATCTCTGATGTTGGAAAGTGGAACATTGGTTTCCTTCATATAACAATTAAATACAAAAAATTGGGTTCAACTATATAACATTAATTCCATGAATGTAAGATTGATCATTAATGTAAGGATGATGATCCATTCATTTCTCTCTCAAACATAGGGTTCCTTACATACATAAGGTTCGGTAACCTTACTTTCTTATCTTAACAAATATAAGGTTCCATCATAATGTAAGGTTCATTAACTATACATTCTTGGTAACATGGGTGAGATTATCGATGCATACTATTCTAAAAATAAGATTCATTTCTTATGGGGTTTTCTAATGATAGATTTATTCTATACATTTCATTTATCAATGTGTGGTATGAAATGTGTTTCTAGAGTATATTAAAACTTATTCAGAACACTTTTAAAAATATTCCTTGTGATCTAAAATCATGAATATTATTCAAGAAAAATATTCTAAAGAATAATAATTTCCTGAAATATACTTAAACTAATATCATTCGTAAAATGAACAAGGGTATTTGTCAGAATAAAATATTTCAAAAATAATAAGGGTTTTGGATTGATGAAAAGTCTTAATTAGTACATCCGGAAGAAGTGGAAAGGGTGTGGTCAGGATTAGGTTCTTGTGGATTTGAAGCCACCTGGAAAAAATCATTCAATCTGGGCATATGAACTTGTTGATTTTCTTCATTGCTTTCTACTAAATTTCACAATAAATTCCATGAAACTTGACTGAATTTTATATTTTCAATCAAATTGAATTTAAAATATTAATGTTAATTATCTTTTGTCAGAAGAAACATAGTTAACTTGTCACTGAACTGATTTACTAGTTTCCTAATACTGGGTTCACAAGAAGTGAGTTTCTCTAAAATATATCTTAGATCTTAAAACATAACTGTGATGGGTTCACTATTCCACTAAACATTCTCAAGAATATCATTCACATATTCTATAATTGTGGTGAATTCATGAAACCTTCAAATATGATACGGTGAGGTTTTAGGTGTAAAGGTAGAATCATTATCATGATTTAAACTCCCATTGTCTGATTCAAATTGTCTTCCAAAGTTCAGTTTCATATTAGAAAAATCATTATTCGAAATAGATTATAATTTTATCTTCCTAATATAATCCAACATATCTGTTTTAAATGCTTCAAAATATCTTCCTGGAATATAATTATCTTAATTTTCGTACAGATGAATCACAAAAGAGTCTAATTCTATTATTAAAGAAGTTGATTTCATAATAATATCAACATATTCCCTTTAAGCTTCTAAATCCTATCGAATACAAGAAATCACTTCCTAAACATTTCTTGACTTAACAAAGAGATATTTAATCAACTTTTTCATTTAATTAGATGTCCCTTATTCTAGATTCATTTACTAAGAAACAACATCCATAATATATAATTGATTAGCATTGGACTTCTCCAAATACTTCTCACTTGAATAAGAAATACCATCTAGTATCATCTTCTATTATTCACAGATAGAAGCATGTGTTTCTATTGAATGATAAATGGTAGAGATAGACATGTGTTCAACAATCTCAATGGCTTGATGTTCTTCTTAAGCATATTTTTCCTGATTATCTTATTGAGGAACATCTTGATGCTCTGGGGATTGGCTATATTCTTGTTGATCCTCTACATGATCTGATTCTTCCAAAGGAAATAAATGATTTTCATTTGTATATCCAAATAGGGATTCTTTAGGATGCATGTCTTCTCTATTCATTAGTTTAAAAACATGTTCCTCTTGAACTTCTTGTTCTTCTGAAACTCTTATAGCTAACCCTTTATCATCATATATAATCTTTCTCTTGGTAGACTGAACAACATCATCTATTCAAGATTCTCCAAATCCTTCATTACTTAAATCACATTTCTCCCCTTGAGAAAAATATAATGATTTTTATTATTCATCTGCAAAAATAGGCATTATCATTCCCTTCACTATACTCCATTAAAAGAAAAATTCATAAGAGTACCAGAATTCTAGACATTAATGTGGTAAAATTTATTTTTGAGTATCAAAAAGTTGAATAATGTTTTTTTCTTTATTTTAACAGGTAAAGTATCATTCCATAAGGTTAGAATGACATATTTTCCTATGAATGGAAATAGTAACATAAATATATCATAATATATTTGTGATAATTTATCATGAAGCCAATGATAAATGAAAATTTAATAAACATGTCTAGGTATAAAATTTTCTCTATTTCAACAACACTCAGAGCAATTAAAGATTGAAAAACATTATTAACAACTTTTGATATTCCTCAAGATATTTTACAAAAAATTTACTATATTTGACCAAACAAATGATACATAATATCATTAGATTTAATATAATTATTTCCAATAGATCAATGATCAAAGTGAAATAGACCATTATGTGAGAATTTTAAAATTTGAGTAATTTGAACTAATGAAATTGCAAATTCCTTATCTTCTATTTGAGAATATATTTTATCTACTTATTCAAAGGAACTAAATTGAATGTTACTATAAAAATGATTCAGTTCTACCTCAAAAATAAAATTTGTATTTTCTTCATTGAAAATGAACTCCAACCCTTGAAATGTTAGAGCTTTTTTGAGTAGAATGTTCGTCTGATAGAACCAATAAAAATTGAAAACTTTTCCTTAATGAAAATTTATCAAGGGAATATGTTTATGATTTAGATAACTTCATTCACCTTCACTAGTTATCTATGTATTCATAATATCTAAAAACATTAATGTTGATGGTTTTTATATTCTAGGGTTTGTGAGAAAGAATAAGGTTCTTGTAGGCTAAATGGTTCCTAAATTAAAATGGTAAGATAAGTCAAAGGGTTTTCTGGCAGATGGTGACACGGTCTGCTTTCTCAGGCTAATTAGGTTGGGTAATCATTATTTTTTTTTTTTTTTGAAAACACGTGATTTAAATCTAAAAATGAGAAAAAAATTTATATAAGAAAATAAAAGAAATACTAATTTTGGTAGTGAACTTAAAAAATATGAATAATAAAAATAAACAAAATTGATTGAAAATAAATTGAAAAAAAAATAATTAAAATTAAAATGAACTAAAATTATAATTATATTGAAATTATATAAACTAATAAATAGTTATTTAAATTTAAATAAACCTAACTCCAACTTAATAAAATTAAAAGATGCATTGGGAAGTGGTTTAGTGAAAATGTCAACTCGTTGATATTTGATTTCAAAAAATTCTAAAGTTGTTTCTTTTTTAAGAACATTATATCTTAGAAAATGATGTCTTATATCAATATTATTAGTCCAAGAATGACTTATAGGTTTTATTAAAATATTTATACCACTTGTATTTTTGTAGAAAATAGGTATATTTTTAAAATTTACCACAAAGTCTATTAGTGTTTTATTCATCCTCACTACTTTTTCACGTCAACTGCCAGCAGACATATATTTTGTCTCAGTTGTTGAGAGGGAAATATACTGGTGTTTCTTACTAGACAATTATACTAATGATTTTCCAAAAAAGTGATAGGTTCCTTAGATTCTTTTTATATCTAATCTAAAACCTACAAAAGCATCATCTGAATATGAAATTTAGTTATTATCAGATGTTTTGGGGTAAATAAGTTATTGAAAAACTTGTTCTTTTTAAATATATAAAAAATATTTTAATAACAATAAGATGGTATTATTTTGTATTTGACTAAAATCTAGCACATAAACATATAGAAAACATAATGATTGGTTGGCTAGAAGTAGGATATAATAAACTACAAGTCGTACCACTATATAATTTATTGTCAACTTGTTTTCTAGCTTCATCAAAATCATGTTTTATAATACTACACATAGAAATTGTTTATGTCATTTTGGTTTCAATTCCAAAACTATTCAGTAAATAAATAATATATTTACTTTTATTTAAATCACTTCCATAATCGTTTTAATAAATTTTTCAAACAAAAATAAAATTTAATTATCCCATCATACACAAATCAAATTCCTTTTTAATTTGAAAAAATTTGACAATATTTTTTATCTAATGAACCAAAAATAACATCATCAACATATATTGTAGTATTAAAATATCTGAACAAATAATTTTCCAAAAAAGTGTAGGATCTTCCAATCCAACAGTAACTCCATTTTTCAAATGAAATGAAATTAATCATTCATACTAGGCTCTAGGTTCTTATTTAAGGCCATATAGATATTTTGTGTGTTTAAAATATAAATTTGGTTTTTGGGGAATTTCAAAACCATGAGGTTGTTTAATCTAAACATCTTCAATTAAATATCTATTTAAAAAAGGAAAATTTTAAATCCATGTGATTTAATTTAAATTTAATATGAAATGAATTGGAAAATATGATTCTAATATCTTTTAATAAAGATAAATGCGAAAAGGTCTCAATATAATATATACCTTCTTCTTGATTATATCATTCTCTTATTAATTGAGATTTGTTTTTGGTAATGATCGTTTGATTGTCCTGTTTATTTCTAAAGACCCATATCGTTCCAATAACTAGATAATTTGATTGTCTATATACTAAATCCTAGATTACATTACTGATGAATTTGTTTAGATCTCCGTACAATTAAAACTTCCAACTTTAATATTATAAGGAATTTTCAATAGTCATAGGATCTAACTGAGACAGAAAAGAAGAAAATTATTTTAGGTTTCCTATGTTTCTTCTAGATAAAATTATTCTATCTAAATAACATATTATTGTTTCACATGGATGGTTCTTTATGGTTCTAGACTATAACACACCAAGCTTCCATGGTACGCTTCCCTTTGAATAATACATTAGCTTGTGTTGTATGCAAATTCGAGTTCTAACACACAGCATAACCAATCAAACTAGCCGTTATGAATAGTAATACACACTTTTTTAAATTTAATAAATTTAATCTTTCAAAATGGACTTCATTTTTAGATTCGGAATATCGAAATTATCTTAGGGTGAATTTTTTGAATTTTTCTGAAAACATTCAATTTTTGATGAATAGTGAAAAAAACTGAGTTATAGTTTAAAACCGAATTTTTTATTTAAATAATTATTTATTTTATTTAAATTAAATTAATGTCAAAATAGATAAATAATACATATATAATTTTAATTTAATTAATAAGGGATAGTTTAGAATAATTTTAGATATATAAAAAGTTTATTGAACTTTTCACCGTCTTTTACCCACCTCATAGGAGAATTTGGAAATTCACATAAATCATAATTTTAGCGCTTCTGTGAGTGGAATTTTGAAACTCAGATAGACACGGTTAATATCAATGAGTAAAATGTGGTTCAATGAGTTGAAAATAATTTTTGGTGAATAGTAACATTTTTACTTTTATTTACCACAGTTAAAAGTAAATAGGTTAATTAAAAGTAAATATGATATTAATATTACACTAAAACATGTCATAACTCTATTGAACTAGTGTATCTCGACCAAAAATAACCTTAGGAATAAAATATTATCATTTTGGTCCACTTGGATTAGATTAGGACATTTATTATTATTTAATTTAAAGAAGAGTTGAAAGAGTTAAAATAAAATATTAATAACTAAAACATTTTTAAGCTAGGGTTTTACATAGGATAAATTCGAATATAAATATTCATTAGAAATATAAAAATATTTCCAATATAATGGTATTTTATTTATAATTTTTACAAATTAAATAATTTAATTTATTTAATAAACAATGGTGATTTAGTAATTACCTAATTAATGAAATATTAAAATAATTGATATTCTAAATATCAAAATAAATGTAATTTGAGACATTTTATAAATTACAATAATTTTATAAGTTAATATGACATTTTAGTATTGGTTATATAAATTTTATTCTAAGTAATAATGTTTTAATTAAATTATAAAAAACAAAATACACAATATTGACAAAATTGACATAAAAGAGTTTTTTAAAAAAAATATTATATTATTAATTGATATTCTATTCATAAAAATATAAGGTTCTGCCAAAGGACTTATATCATGATAGTTTTGTCATTAATGGACCACATGGGGGTCTCTTGGATGTATATATTATGTTTATTAACTATATAATATAAAAATACAAAGAGACATGGTAAATGTGAAACTAATTAACTAAGAGTTAAAAGTAAATGATAAAGTTAATATATTGAACCAAACCTATATAAAATCTATTGGTTGAAAGGACTGTGAACCATCCACACCTTATAATTTGAATAATCCACTTTTGAGCCTTAAAAAACCGAATATTAATTTATTATAAAAAAATACTTCTATCTTTTCCAAAGGGGGCCCTCACCCCTCTTATAAAAGGGCACTCCACCTTATCTCTAACTTACAGCCTCAAAGACATTTTTCTTGGACAACCGCTTCCGAAATATTCTCTAAACCACCCTCACTTCGACTTAGAGGCCTTTGTTTGATCATAAAGACAACCTAAGGATCCCTTTTGATCAAATCAAAAGGAAGAACCAGATTAAGAGGTAATGTTTTCACCACCATCTTTCAAGTTCCATTCTTCTTCAACATATTATTTCTTTGCTATTACCATTCTAAAATAATAACTCTAGTATCTTCTATATACTGTGTTGTTATTATAAATATGTTACAACCATATTCATTATTCTATCAATCCTTTCAATGACATGTCACCATACGTGCGTACGTACGGCTTATCGTCTCCACGTCATGGTGTAATTGTTATTCCAAACATTATTATTTGGATGGGTATAATAATGATGTGAAACGCATGTAAATAATAAATATAACATGATAATGATTCTTTATATATGATATAAAATCCAATTATATAGTATTTTCATATCAAAAAATGATATTGTCTCTCATGCGTACGTACGGACTACCGTCTCCACAAACACGAATGAGATACATTTCCCATCGTATCCATTCAAGTCTAATTGCCAATTGATGATTAAAAATAATTTTTAAGGACTTGATATAATTCTTTATATGAATAAGATAAAAACTATCCATAACAAACATGGCTTATGTAACAAAACATATAAAAGAAAATGAGTAAGTTAACACCCAAAATGATGATAATACTAAGATATTATTAAAAAATCAATTTTAAAAGATAATATATGATATCACATTAATGTATATGATTCTTGTATAATTTAATAAAATTTATTTCTCCATTATACATGATGTTAACCTACCCTCAACCAAGTAAAAGTACAAGGTAAGTGTTTATTTCACAATCTCTTCATTATCCGAGGTTTTTATATGTAATTATCTACTGGGACCTCTTTATCAACCACATCCATGTTTCTTAAAAATGTATTTCAAATAATTCTTACTATTTTACAGACTATGGGTTAAATTAATTTATACCCTTTTGACTTTTTATATGATGTTTATAAAGGAACCATTCTTTCGTTTTCCAAACAAGGTCATCTTTAACCTTTTTGACAGAATTAAGGCAAGAATGTTTTTTTTAACTTATACAGTGGGTGTGGCTATTTTCCGCCGTTATAAAATCTTCGAATCTTCCATTACAAGCTTATAAGAATATTTTAAAATAAAATGTTTTATTTTATAATTATGAGACTTTTAAGTGATTTCAAACAAAGATATATTTCTCTCAGATAGTTTTGATTTCATCTATGTCACCATCCTTTGATGGATTTTAAGATTATTTGAAGTTTTTTAATTATGATACAAAACTTACATATTGTATTGAAGGTTTTGTGATTTTTTTGACTGTGGATGTGTTATTTTTATACCATTAATGGTTTATGGAGAACGTATTGACATTTCGTATTCTATTTTTAATACGAATGTTTATGTTATGTTTAAACCTGTTCATATGAGGAATGCATTGGACTTAATAAGGGATGGGTAGAGCCCACTATAGCTCCTCGATGCATCAGTAGGTCTAATGAGACAAACTAGTGTCTTGGCACAAGGCCTTGAAAAAATCTTATTTGTAGTCTTTGCATGAGGCCTTGACTATGTGGTTATGATAGTTTGGAATTATGCATTCCTTCATTATGAAAGTGGTTATTAATATTGAATGTCATTATTCGACTATTAGAATATCAATGTGAATAAGTAAATGGTATTATTTCATTTTTTTCCATATTATTCTGAAGTTCTTGTTTAAAAGGCTTTTGTTTTAGTTATACATTGCCTTAAATTTTTAAACTTATTTATGAATGTTTCCACTATATTGTTATTTTTAATAGGAATTTGAGCTTACCCCTTTCAATGTTTTATTTTTTCCAGGATGTTAAGATTTATTTTATGAATGACCTGTTGGGATAGTATAAGGGGATATGAGTGTGGAGACAAGATGTTGTTGTAGTTTTCACTTTATGAAGGTATCTAGTTATTCCAAATCTAATAAACTAATCAGTCTTTCTATATTTGATCATTCTTGTGATCATTCCAATGTTATGTAATAATGCACCAACTCTGGGTAACTAGGTTTGGGGCGTTACAGTTGGTATCAGAGGAAGTTTAGTATAAACCTTGGAAGCTAGATTTAGATAAACTCTGATTAGAGAACATAGGCCTAAGATGGACTTTGACGATTAGTATTGAAGAATTTCCTTTAATTTTGGTATTATAGAGATTTTGTGAGTTTTCTGAGCAATACATCCCTGTCTAGATATGAGAATGTAGAGGTGGCTCTTGCACAGATGTACCTAGGGGTAAAACCCGAAAACACCACTTTGAGCTATACTCGAACAGGAACTGGTGCACGACAACGGGCCTTGCTGCACTATTGGTTACGAAACTCTCGGGGGATATGCTTAGGATAATTCTCATTTTTTTTAAAAAGATTATGAAGGGTTTGTGAGTATATAATTCCTCAAATAAAACATCTTTATTATTATGGATTATATCCATAATTAGTTCAATTTATGTTAAGTATTTTACAAGTATGGAATTATGTATTTTGATTCATAAACTAATCTAGTTTATGACATTATATAGAAATGGTTCCTAGTGGAGGGAATGGAAACTGTATTAATGCATGCACTCCATGTAGAGATTTCCCTCCTACTCAAGATAGTTATAGTGGATTTGGTGATGCAACTGGTGCTGATCAGCTAATCACCATGCTGGGACAACTCCCTCAGGTTATGAATAATATCCTTACTCGTATGGAGCACCCTGATCCGCAGCGTGGAGGATCAATGTTAGACTGCTTCATGAGGCAAAAACCACCAACATTAAATGGGATTACAAATCCCTTAGTAGCTGAGCAATGGATAAGTTCCCTAGAGAAAATATTTTAGGCTTTGGGGAGTAGTGAAAGGTAAAAATTTATCATGGCAGTTTATCGTCTCACTGGAGATGCTGATCAATGGTGGTCATCGATTCAAAACACAAAGGAAGATGATGAAGTATGAAAATGGAATGGACAGAGTTCAAAGATATATTCATAGAAAAATACTTTCCTCGTGACCATCCAGAATATATGGAAAGGAAATTTCTGAGTCTGAGGCAAAAGGAGGATGAGAATGTCGCAATGTATGAGGCTAACATTACAAGGGTAGTAAGGTATGCTGGAGATTATATACGTAACCCAATAAGTAAGATTGATCGTTTCTTTGATGGGTTTAAACCATTTCTTCATCGATCATTAGTCTCACAATCCTTCTCATCATAGGAAGATATTGTCTCATGTGCTATCAAGATAGAAAAAGAATTCTCTATGTCTTATGACTTGAAATGAAAGCAAGAGAAGAAGAGATCTACTGGTCAATAGGGGAATGGAAATAAGGGGAAGAAGGGAAAAGTTGAATATCCATCCTGTAGTAATTGTGGGAAAAACACCCCGGTACTTACTTGAAGGGAATGGGTGTTTGTTGCAAGTGTGGTGAAAAAGGGCACCAAGCTCGTGATTCTAAAGGGAAGAAAGAAGCTACCGATGTTTAGTGCTATAATTGTAGGGAGATGGGACATTATTCAAATGAATGTCCTATGTGTTAGTTGAACATACCTTAGAAAAGGCCAAGAGATCAAGGCCAAGCTTATGCTATCACTACTACTGAGGTTGACGCTCCGAAAGATGTGGTGGCAGGTAATTTAATGATTTCCTCAAGTTTAGCAAATGCATTATTTGATTCTAGATCATCAAATTGTTTCATATCTTCCATGTTTTCTAAGAAAATTAGATATTTAGAATTTGATTTAATAAGGGAGTTGTCAGTTAAAACTCC
Source organism: Viscum album (assembly GCA_963277665.1). Classification (NCBI taxonomy): domain Eukaryota; kingdom Viridiplantae; phylum Streptophyta; class Magnoliopsida; order Santalales; family Viscaceae; genus Viscum; species Viscum album. Next base: position 287,477,187 of record OY728139.1, read on the forward strand.
TAAGGGATGTATCATACCTATATAGTTCTGTGGATCTGTTCCCATTAGAGCACATAAATGTTCTTTAACATCTGATCTCATCATCATACCTATGATTTAGTTTTATATAATCATTGGTATGGATTGGCATTCAGACCATAATGCAAAGATTTATTCTAAGAAGGATGAGGTTACAATTTTTTATGATGATTATAAAGAACACCTTATCTTTAGAGCAGAATCATCGCCACCTGATTCTTACCTAGATCCACCACTAGTAGCTCAAATAAATTAAATTATTGGGGAGGAAGAAAATTAATTAACTATGGGTAAGGAAAGGAATGTTATAATAGAGTATGTGCTTATTGTGAGAGAATATATTGATGTGTTTCTAGAAGATTTATCTGGACATCCTTCAGAATGAGAAGTTGAGTTTTCCATTGATTTAATTCTGGGTTCAAGGCCCATATCGACGACCCCTTGTAGAATGGCCATGGTGGAATTAGTTGAACTAATTAAAGGAATATATGAATTGAGTAATAAGGTATATATTCTCCCTAGTTTTTCTCCATGGGGAGCCCATGTCCTTTTTTTAGGAAGAAAGATGGATATATGAGGTTATGTATCGACTACAGAGAAATCAATGTTATAACAATATAGAACAAGTATCTCTTCCCTCACATTGATGATTTATTTGACCAACTGCCTGGATCTCAATACTTTTCAAAGATTGACATTCTATTTGGATATCATCAATTGTGTGTGAATAAGGAAGACATTCCGAAGATAGAATTTCAAACTAGGTACGTGCATTACGAGTTTACAGTAATGCCTTTTGGGATGACTAATGCACCCTCTGTTTTCATGGATCTAATGAATAGAGTTTTCAAGGAATATCTAGATGACTTTGTGGTGGTTTTTATTGATGATATCTTGGTGTATTCCAAAAGCTACGAAGATCATGAAAATCACTTGTGCATTATCCTCAAGACTCTTAGAAGACATGAATTATATGGGATGTTTAGCAAGTGTGAATTCTAGCTTTAGGAGATTTATTTTCTTGGCCATATTGTCTCTAAAGAAGGAATCTTTGTTAATACTTCTATAACCAAGGTAATCCAAGAATGGAGAGAACTGACGAGTATAACCGAGGTACGTAGTTTTATTGTCTTAGCCGGACATTATCGATGTTTCACCCAGAATTTTTCCTGATTGGCTAACCCATTAATGAAGCTTACACGTAAAGAGGGTAAATTTTTTTGAACAAAAGAGTGTGAAAAATGTTTCAATGAACTAATGAAAAGATTATTCAATGATCCTATATTGACTCTACCATTGGGGAATGATGGTTTCGTTATTTATATTGATGCATCCAATAAAGGACTTGGTTGTGTCCTTGTGCAGAATGGTAGAGTTATTTCTTCTGCATCACGACAACTGAAAATTCACGAGCAACACTATCCTACTCATGATCTTGAGTTAGCTACTGTAATATTTTCTTTGAAGATATGGAGACACTATCTCTATGGTAAAAAATGTGATATTTATACTGATCATAAGAGGTTTAAGTATATTTTCTCACAAAAAAACTCAACATGAGGCAAAACAGATGGCTTCAACTACTCAGGGATTATTATTGCACAATACACTACCACCCGGGGAAGGAAAATAAGGTGGAAGATTATTTGAGTATAAAAGATCATGGAGTTTTGAACAAGATGAGAATTGAGAGGGATCCTATTTTCATGGATCGAGTAAAGTTGGATATGGGAATAACAATGGAAGGTGAATCATAAATGATTTTTTAAATGGATGTCAAACCATATTTACTAGAAAGGATAAAGAGTTCTCAAACTGACGATGAGGAGTTTAAAAAGAAGATTAATGCTGTGAATGATGGGAGGTTGAATGAATTTGTATATGAAGACGGAATTTTGAAATTTGGGAAGAGACTTTGTGTTCACAATACACATGATCTAAAAAGGGAATTTTTGGAAGATGCTCATAGTTCCAATTTATATATACACCATGGGAGCACCAAAATGTATAGAGATTTGAAGGAACATTTTTGGTGGGACAACATGAAGAGAGAGATTTCTGATTTTGTGTCATGATGTATTGTTTTTCAACAAGTGAAAGATGGAAGGCAACATCCTGGAGGATTCATGCAAACTCTTCCCGTACCTGAGTGGAAATGGGATAATATCATGATGAACTTTTTCATGGGACTACCAAAGACTTCTAGAATGAACGATTCAATATGGTTCATTGTTGATTTTCTTACCAAGTAAGCAAATTTTATTGCTATAAGGGAAGATTTAACAATTGAACGTCTAGCAAGGATATATATTAATGAAGTTGTGAGACTTCATTTTGAGATTTCATGGAGTACCCCTATCAATTTTTTCTAATCTTCATCCTCATTTTACTTCAAGATTCTGGAAGAGCCTTTCGAAGGCCTTGGATATTGAACATCGTTTGAGAACTTCCTACCACCCTCAAACAGACGGACAATCAGAATGCACTATTCAAACCTTAGATGACATGTTGATATCATGCTCACATGACTTTCAGGGTATTTGGGATCAATATATTCCTCTGGTTGAATTTTCCTATAAAAATTGCTTCCATTGGAGTATTCATATGACACCATATGAAGCGTTATACAAAAAGAGATGTCGCACACCAACCTGTTGGGATGACGTTGGTGAATGAAAACTTGTAGGCCCAGAACTGCTGGAGGAAATGATGGAGTAGGTGAAGGTAATCCAAAACCACATCAAAGAATCTCAAAGTAGGCAGAAGAGCTATGCTGAAAACCGAATGAAGGATTTGGAATTTCAGGTAGGAGATCATGTTTTCTTATTGGTATCTCCCTGGAAGGTAGTTATATGTTTCGGTAAGAAATATAAACTGAGTCCGAGGTACATCGTACCATTCGAAATTCTAGAACGAATTGGGGATGTATCTTACCATTTGGGAATGCCGCCAAATCTCTCCAAAGTTCAAGATGTGTTCCACGTATCACTGTTGAGAAAATACATGCCTGACCCAACGCATGTACTTACTTATGAGGAATTAGAACTGGATGTTGATCTGTCTTATTGTGAAGATCCTTTCAGGATTCTTGATACGAGAGAACAAGTTCTGAGAAACCGGACGACTCGTCTGGTAAATGTTCTATGGAGAAACTATAAGATGGAAGAAGCAATGTGGGAACCTGAGGAACTTATGATGAAGAACCACTCGAGTCTTTTCATGCAGTAGTATTATAGAAATTTCAGGGATGAAATTATTTGAAGGACGAGGTAATGTGACACCTCAAGCTTCCACAGTATGCTTCCCTTTGAATAATACAGTAGTGTGTGTTGTACGCAACATCGAGTTCTAACACACACCACAACCAATCAAACTAGCCATTATGAATATTAATACCCAACTTTTTAAATTATATAAATTTTATCTTTCAAATTGGACTTCATTTTTGGATTTTGAATATTGAAATTAGCTTAGGGTGATTTTTTGGTATTTTTCTGAAAACATTCAATTTTTAATGAATAGTGAAAAAACACTGAGTTATAGTTTAAAACCTAATTTTTTATTTAAATAATTTTTTATTTTATTTAAATTTCATTATGGACAAAATAGATAAATAATACCCATATAAGTTCAATTTTATTCATTGGAGTTAGTTTAGAATAATTTTAGATCTATAAAAAGTTTATTGAACTTCTCACCGTGTTTTACCCACCTCCTAGGAGAATTTAGAAATTCACATAAAACATAATTTTACAGCTTCTATGAGTGTAATTTCAAAAATCCGAGAGACAAGGTTAATATCAATGAGTAAAATGTGGTTCAATGAGATGAAAATAATTTTTGTTGAATATTAACTTTTTACTTTTATTTACCACGGTTAAAAGTAAATAGGGTAATTAAGTGTAAAAATGATTTTAATATTACCCTAACACATGTCCTAATTCTATTGGACAAGTGTATCTCGACCAAAAACAACCTTAGGAATAAAATATTATCATTTAGGACCACTTGTATTAGATTATGACATTTATTATTATTTAATTCAATGAAAAGTTAAAAGAGTTAAAATATAAGTTTAATAACTAAAAAAAATTTAATATAAGACTATACATAAGACAAATTCGATTATAAATATTCATTATAAAGATAAAAAGATTTCCTAAATAATTTTATTTTATTTATAATTTTTATACATTAAATAATTTATTTTTTTTATGAAACAATGGTGATGGAGTAATTACCTAATTAATGAAATATTAAAATAATTGATATTATAAATATCAAAATAAATGTAATTTGAGACTTTTTATGAATTCCACTAATTTTATAGGTTAATATGACATATTGGGATTGGTTATATAAATTTTATTCGAAGTAATAATACTGTTATAATATTATAAAAAACAAAATACCCAATAGTGTCAAAATTGAAATAAAGGAGTTTTTAGAACAAATATTATTTTATTAATTGATATTCTATTCATAAAAATCTAATATTCGGCCAAAGGAATTATATCATGATAGGAGTATCATTAATGGACCAATTGGTGGTCTCTTGGATGTATATAGTAAGTTTATTAACTATATAATATAAAAATAAAAAGAGACATGGTAAATGTGAAACTAATTAACTACGATTTAAAACTAAAAGATAAGGTTAATATAGTGAACCAAACTAGTCCAAAATCTATTGGTTGAAATTATTTCTACTCATCCCCACCACATAATTTTAATAATCCACTTTGGTGACTTTAGAAACCAAATATGAATTTATTATAAAATAATACTTCTACTATTTCCAAAGGTGCCCCTCAACCCTCTTATAAAAGGGCACCCCCCCTTCTCTCAAATTTACACCTTAAAAGCCTTTTGGCTCAGACAAACCCTATCCAAATATTCTCTCAAATTCCCTCACTTCGACCTAGAGGCCTTAGTAGGATCAGAAATTCAACCTATGGAGCCCTTTTGATCAAAACAAAAGGAAGAACCCGATTAAGAGGTAATGTTTTCACCACCCTCTTTCAAGTTAATTTCTTCTTAAACTTCTTCATTATTTGTTATTACCATTATAAAATAATAAATCTAATATCTTCTATATACTGTGATGTTATTATAAATATGGTAAAACCATATTCAGTATTCTATCCATCCTTTGAATGACATGTCACCATACGTGCGTACGTACGGCTTACCGTCTCCACGTCGTGGTGTAATTGTTATTCAAAACATTATTATTTCGATGGGTATAATAATGATGTGAAATTCATGTAAATAATAAATATAACATGATAATGATTCGGTATATATGATATAACATCCAATTATATATTATTTTAATATCAAAAGAATGATATTGTCGCTCGTGCATACGTACGGACTATCATCTCCACGAACGCAATGAGATTCATTCCCCATCATATCCATTCATGTCTAATTGTCATTTGATGATTAAAAATATTTTTTAAGGACTTTATATAATTATGTATATGAATAAGATACAACCTATCCATACTAAACACGGATTACATATTAAAACATATAAAATAAAATGAGTTAGTTAACACCCGAAACGATGATAATACTAAGATATTATTATCAAATCAATGTTAAATGATCATATATGATATCATATTAATGTATATGATTCTTGTATAATTTAATAACAATTATTCCACCATTATACAAGAGGTTAACCTACCCTCAAACAAGGAAAATTACAAGGTAAGGGTTTATGTCACAATCTCTTCATTATCCGAGGTTGTTTATACGTAATTATCTACTGGGACCCCTTTATCATCCACATCCATGTTTCTTAAATATGTATTTCAAATCATTATTACTATTATACATATTATTGGTTAAATTAATTTATACCCTTGTTGACTTTTTATAAGATTTTTATAAAGGAATCTTTCTGTCATTTTCCAAACAAGGTCGTTTTTAACCATTTCAACAGAATTAAGGTAAGTTTTTTTAACTTATATGGTGGGTGCGGCTATTTTCCACCATTATAAAATCTTCGAATACTACCTTAAAAGATTATAAGAATATTTTCAAATTAAATGTTTTATTTTATAATTATGTGACTTTTAACTGATTTTAAAAACAGAAATATTTCCCTCAAATAGTTTTGATTTCATCTATTTCAACATCCTATGATGGATTTTAAGCTTATTTGATGTTTATTTATTATGATACAAAACACCCATATTGTATTGAAGGTTTTGTGATATGTTTGACTATGGATGTGTTACTTTTATACCATTCATGGTTTATGGATAATGTATTGACATTTCGTATGCTAGTTTTAATATGAATTCTTATGTTATGTTTAAACCTATTCATATGAGGAAGGCATTGGACTTAATAAGTGACGGGTGGAGCCCACTATAGCTCCTACATGAATTGGTAGGTATCATGAAACAAACTAGTTTCTTAGCATAAGGCCTTGTCAAAATCTTATTTGTAGTCTTGGAATTAGTCCTTGACTATGTGGTTATGATAGTCTGGCATTATGTATTCCTTCATTACGAAAGTTGTTGTTGATATTGCATGTGATTATTCGACTAGTAGAATATCCATGTGAATAAGTAAATGGGATTATTTAATTTTATTTTTTCCATATTATGCTTAAGTTCAAGATTAAAATCCTTTTGTTTTAGTTATACATTACCTTAAATGTTTATTCTTATTTATGAAAGTTTCAGCTATATTGTTGTTATTATGGGGAATTTGAGCTCACCCCTTTCAATGATTTATTTTTCCAAGTATGTGAAGAAGTATTTTGTGAATGACCTGCAGGGATAGTATAAGGGGATATGAGTGTGGAGACAATATTTTGTTATAGTTTTCACTTTATGGTGTACTATAATCTTTATGAATGTATCTAGTTATTCGAAGGATACCAAACTAATCTGTATTTTGAGATTTGATCTTTCTTTTGATCATGCCAATGTTATGTAATAATGCACCGGCTCAAGGTAACTGGGGTCGGGGCATTACATAGACTTTCTAGGAAAGGAACGTTTAGATTCATCAGTTTTATGTTCTTCTAAATGAGACTGAATTTTATTTTTATCATTTCCAAAATAATAATTAGGGGCTTCAAGTCCCATGTTCTCAATTAAATCAGTAAATTCGTCAGTTTCATAATTATCATTTATGAAAAGGTCAGTTTCATCAAACTTCACAAGAATTAATTCGTCAACAATCCTTGAAATTTTAGTAAACAATCTATAGGATTTAGAAGTATATGAGAATCTTAAAAATAATCCTTCATTTTCTTTTGGATCGAACATACCAAATTGTTTCCCTAGTATTCATGGTATATACCTTTCATCCAAAACATTTAACTACATTACTTTAAGATTTATATTATTCCAATGTTCATAGGATTACCTTTTTAACATAGGACGTACTTAAAAACTATTCATGATATAACAGTTTGTTCATAAATAATCATCCCAAAATTAGGTTGGAAGACTGTATACATTTAGGATAGTCTTTTACATTTCTTGAATATTTCTATTTCATCTTTCAATTATTCCATCATCTCAATGTTTTCTTGGTGGAAAGAAGTTTTATCATATACCTTGATTTGATCAGAAAGAATTTACTTCTTGATTCTCACATTATCCACCATGATCACATTTTAATGAAAATATTATGAAAACCTTTTCATTTTGAACAATTTCTCAAAAACAATCAAAGATAGCGAATACTACACATTTTAGTTATAGAAAATATACCCTTGTTAATCGAGATTAATCGCCTAATAAACATAAAAATATAATTTACCAACAAAACATGCATGTACAGATTGTCCAAAAAAACTATATTGATATTTTTTAACTATTTATATATAGAACATTTTTTATAGTTTTGAAATAATATTTGTGTTGTTTTCACATTTTATATACATCATATAATCTATCATCGTCAAATTTAAGTCAAGGTAAATCATAAAAAAACTATTTATTAGGTAATCGATATAACACATATATATTACAAGGACCAGGTCTCCTATGTTGTATCCATATCTAATTTTTCTTATTAGTTAAATAATTCACTTTCTATTTAGACTGGGAATTTAAATCCAATGTATAATAATTTTCTATTATAGGTTCTTTAAACATATTCAATTTATCTTTTAACACATATCAATAATATTTTAAAAAAAAAAAAAACCCATCATCAGAAAGTTGAGAAATACTTATTAGGTTGTGTTTTAACCCTTGTACATATAGTCCATTGTTAATTCATATAGTCTTTAGATCTCCAAATGTTTCAACACCAGCTAACTTTCCTTTTTTATTTTCACCAAAATTTACTACACCTCCATCCATGTGAGTTAGCATATAAAAATTTGATGAGTCTCCAATAATGTTCTTGTAATAACCATTATCCATACACCATATGTATTTTAAATTCATGTTTCATGTTTCCTGTAAAATAAATTAAACATGTGTTTCATTTTCTACCCATGTTTTCTTGGGTCCTGTAATGTTAGCGAGAAATGATATGGAAATCCAGATCTTAATTATTTTTGAATAATTAATATCATCGTCTTTATAAAACCTTTTAGAAATAAATTCCCATTTAATACTACATATTTGAGAGTTTTTCAAATAATAGTGGTTATGGAATTGATGTTTTATTCCATAATAATAACAGGTAGCATTTTACACGTTGGGAATAAAATAATTATTACACAGTATTGATCCTTTACCCTTGATTCCTATTCCAAGTCATTCCCTTTTAATAACATTCTTCCAACGATTATAATTTTAATCATTTCCCCCTATAGTAAATGTTTTTGAAGTACTCATATAAAATTATATTTCATCATTAAATTCATTGAAATTGTTATCATGATTACTACATTTGGATGTATAAGAATAGAATTTTTCAACAACTTCTTGACATTGTTTTAGAATAGTATATCTTTTTCATAGAATATCATTGTGAATATTATTCAAGGATTTATTCTTCTAAAAATAGAATCATATTTTTCTTCAAATATAGAACAATATATTGAAAATTTATCATTTTAGAAACTATTATTACCATAATCATAAGATAAATTAGTTTGTACCTCTTCCTCTTCCTTTATAATAAATCACATGTAGGAATTGAGATTTTGTGGGTATTTTTCTGAATTAAATTAAGATGAACTTATAGAGTCTTCATAGACACTCTATGAATATTTCATGTAACTTATTTGTTTGTGTTAACAATCAACATTTTTCTGGAATTTCTATTCTATCCTCTTTCTTATATCTTTTAATTGTGGGAAATCAGGTCAGATATGACCCAATTTTTTTCATTCAAAGCACTAAACTTCTTTAGGTTCTTCTTCATCCTTCTTAAATTATTTTTTGATTGATATTTTATTATTTTATGATTTTCTAAACATTATAATTTGTTGAGCTAGTTCTATTACAGAATCTGAGGAGTTCTAATTCTTGAATGTTTTAACTTCCGGTTTTATTTTTCTACAATGATTTTGAGATTTTACATTAACAGTAGTATTATCCTATTTCACTAAAATACTTCGATCTTAGTCATTATCTTTAATTTCTGTTACATACATCATCATATTTATAATTAATTCATTGATATTCAAATTCTTGATAGGTGGTGATTGTAGAATAGTAGAAGATATGTCAATCCATTTAGAGGGTAGCACTCTGAGTACTTTTAGTGCTTGATCATATTGGCTGAAAGGATATCCCAAGGCTGGAATATTATTCACGATCATCCTTCCATTCATCTGCGTGATTACTTCACCATCAAACATTCTAATGGTTTTAAATTTTAACGTTTCTATAGCATGTTTCATATGTCTGATGTTTTTTGTTCCTTCATAACCAACTATAATATATTGAAACATATAGGTAATAGAACATTGTGATTAATGATTAAACTCATCAAGACCAATTCCATAGATAATGGAATACATAACCATTGAATTGATGTCATATTTATCATTCGTTTCAACATTCCACATCTATGGGTTTTAGTGAATAACATAAGGTGTGGTGATCTTAGATTAAACATTGAATCAATGATTATGTAGCTAGATAATCATTCTCGATTTCCATCATGCACAATTTTCACCAATAAAGTATAGAGAATAAACCATATAAATTCCTTCTCTTGGATCCACAATTTAAATTCTTTTTGTATATCCTACATTCTCTTCAGCATTCTATAGATTTAATCCAGAATCTCTCCTCCCATATCAATTTTTAGGACAGAATAATACAATGTAAAATAAGAGGGGGTGAATTTTTTTTTATTTTAGATAATCTTCCTTGATTATGGATTTTTACTTCCTTTGAGGTTTATGGAGAAATGTAGTGTTATATCCCTTGTGAAATATAATCAATGATTAAATAGTGGGAAATAACATTGAAATTTATAGTAGTTCGGGGCCCAAAGATCCCCTAGTCCACTCCACCAATACTCTCTCGGTGAGCTGGGTGAATTTCACTAGAAATATCCTCTTATCATAAGACTAAAAATTAAAAATTATGTGAAGATATATATAACCATTAAAATAAGAATACACATAGCCTTATGGTTCATTGGCAAGGAATTGACTATCCATGGCTTAGATCGAGATGTTGTTACTCCAGCCCAACTGAATATGAGAAGTTGATAATCCAATAAATCAAAAACAATTACTTGATGATTTTTGTTGAAAATAATTATTACAAAAAAAATTATTTATAATAGATTGATATTATTCTTTCGTAATGAAATTCCTCAAGGGATAATAGTTTAGAAATGATCCCTACAATAAATGATCTTGAAATAAAAAGTAGTAACAAATAACGGCAATCATACATCAGTAAGAGATTGAACCTGTATATATTCAATGTGTAGTATCTTCTATAAAAAACATAACTGATACTTTGTTGCATCAGATATATAATTGATATTTATGAGAATTTAGTTGAATCCTTAAAAATATGATTTCAATAGAAATTTATATCAACAATTTTTCAAAAAAAACATATGATGAAATATAATGAAAGAATTATCCTACATTCATATTACATATCCAATAAAATCACATGATAGATCAAAGATATTTAAATTCAAAAAAACAATATAGAAGATTTTTAAGAAACCAGTTTATTTTCGGAAGACTTTGGAATATTTTTGATGATATTCCAGAGCAGCGCCTTTAGACGACGTGCGACTCCGAGCCCCGGAGGGGCCGGAATTAAATTTTCAGTGCGTTCACACTGGAAACAACAAATAAATGCGATAACTCCTAAATTGTGTTTAAGATCAGAGATTCGAGTGAATGGATGGCTCTAGAATGGGGTGTTTACCCTAGGAACAACATAAAACATGTCATCGCGGGATGTTTGGACCCCTCGCCTGCTCCCAAAACGTTAAACGGATAAATAAATTAATTCATTTATTCGTTTAATGGTTAAACTCCAGTATCTCTTAAACGGTTGCTCGGATTGGAAAACCAAGGGCACCGTTGATTTCGGAATGTGCCATTTACCCTAGGAGAGGTATATGTTTTGCGGTCGCGGGCTGTCTGTGAAAAATGGCCCCAGGGGCGTTTTCGTAATTTGGAGGCTTTGGGCGTTCAGTTTAATAACTTTTGAACAGGGCTTCGATTAAAATTCTGAGACCACTGTTGCGCTTAGAGAGTTGTTTTTAGACTAGGGGAGGCTTAACCTCTACCCCACTAAAATCTCAGGTTCGGGGCTTTCGGGCGGGCGTTTAAGTATTTTCTACTTAAATGAATCCCCTCCCCTCTTCTTCTTCTCCTTCTCCCCCAAGCATCCCCTCTCCTCCATCTCCACTGAGGCAAAACTGGTGAGGCGGTCCGGTGAGCTGACTCCTTCAAGGTGCGGTGATGTCGGCGGATCAATGCGAAGCTTCGGGCGAAGCCCAGCGAAGTAGGAGTTTTCGGTTTTTGCGTTTTCATTCCCGAACTCTACTTTCGAGTTGTTTTATGCCATTGAATTACCGTATAATTAGCAATAAAAGCCCATAAATGTGTATTATAATTGGGAGATACCCGACGCATCTTTCGGATCGAAAATCAGAGTTCGTAATCGATCGCAAACGACCGCCCAAGGTTGCGGGTTTTCGGTTTCTGGCGGGTTTGAGCGGCGGCGTGGCTGGCTTCCGGCGGATGGCACGGCGGAGGGGCTCTCGGATGGCGGCGTGGAAAGGTGTAGGGCAGCATCTTCAGCTGGGCGAGTGGAGGTCGATGCTGGGGGCGAGTGGCCTGGGCAGCCGGGTGACGGCGAGGGCGAGGCCGAGCTCACTGGGGTAGGGGAGAACCGGGGTCGTCGCGCGACCCCGCGGGGGAGACACGGCCTGCGTCTCGCGGGTCGTTGCGCAGTAGACGACCGGCCAAGAAGGCCGGTTCGCATGGACCGAGGATCCACGGTCGGCCGGCGTGGCAGAGTCGTGGGCCAGAACTCCAAATAGAGCCGCCCGGCGTGAGCTGGCCCCGGCCGGGCGGACCGGCCGGCCCGGGCCGGTCCAGCCCGAGGGGATTTGTTTCTCCCTCTTCGAACGCCCGTAATTTTCATTTCGGGTGTCCGAATTGTATGTCGTCTGTGGTAGTGTGACCGTATCGACGAGACAGACATTTTGAGATGGCTTCCGGAATTTTTAATTCCCGAAACTAGGGGCCTCGGTGGCGCGACGCTTACTTTAAGTGAATTGGCGTTTTTCCGGGGGTCTTGTTTTGAGCAGCCCGGACTTATCCGACATCCGCATTGAGTGCCATCAGTGGAGTTGGGACCCAGGCACCAGGGTAAATCCTTCCAGGGTGGTTTCAGGCGTTGTGGCCGAAGTTGAGGCATGGGTCCCACGGCCCGTCTTTCGAGCTGCATGCAGCGTTTCGTGACTTTTTCATCAGACGTCCATTCGGGGTGTGCAAGCAGTCGTTTTTGGATGTTTTTCCAAGGGGATTGCAATGGTGCAATCCTCCCTCCCTAATTCCGCACGATGGTGCGGGCCCCATGAGGGCTGTTTCGGCATTAACGGTGATTTTCCATCTTTATCACCGAGTGTCCATTTTGGACAAGTGATTATTACATCTCGTGTGCTCTTTAGAGAGGATCGCAATGGTGCGATCCGTCCGTTTAGTTTCGGGACCGGGAGGCAGGTCCCACACCGCGCCGCTCGTGTGCGGTGCGCCGAAATGCACCTTTTTCTTTGGATATCCATTACATCCATCTGAGTTGTTCTTTTGACCTGTTTTCTCGAGGGAATCACATTGGTGCGATGTGCCCGACTGTTTTCGGGGCCGAGCCTCGGGATCACAGGACGTCGTTCGGGCGTGAGGTGGTGTTGGTGATTTTTCCGTCGGATATTCGTTTGAGGCGAGTAAGTAGTCTATCTCACATGTTTTTCCATGAGGATTACAACAGTGCAATCCATTTGGTTGTGCGGAGCCTCTTGCACGATCTTATTAAATCGGGAAATGTGAAAGGCGCCCTAATGGAAGTTCTTCTTGCCGTGTTTGTAGAGAACCCTTGGCATGTGATCGTGTGTACTCCCGTGTGAGTAAAGAGATGTGATTGGCTATGCCCCAGTTGTTGAGGTGGAAATCTGGAGATGTTACATCATGCCTTCGCGTTGACGTTGGGTGCTGGGTGCACGATATCCATTTAGATGGAAGTGAGGTATTCTATGGGAGTATACGGGAGAGCTTGGACGTATGTGTGGTTTGTACCTGAGATGTTCGTGCTCTTGGTTGTGGATGACTTGGGTACACACGTCGTGTAGGACCTAGGTGCATGCCAAGCTCAGATTTTCATACATTGACCTCTCTCCACATAGAGGGTCCCTCTAGGATCGTTTGTTTGACCAGTAGGGTTGAGTGGTCTCCCCCTGCTTTCGTTATCGATGGATCGACCGGTAGAGGGGCTAGTGACACCCAGTGATGGAACATGCATTGAACCTCTTTTGTGTGAGTTGTTCTTGAGTTGGGTGGCTGTGCGGTAGCCACTCAGTGCTTGGTTGGCCAGTGTTGTACCATCCAGTAGGGATGGCTAGAGCAGTTCCAGGTTTACCCTCCAGCAGGGCTGGGTAGTGGGTTGCTCATTGACTTCTCAGGTTTTACCCTATAGCAGAGACCAGGAAGTGGGTCACCCGACGACTCTTTAGAGTCTACCCACTAGAAGGGATGGGCAGTGGGTCGCTCGTCGTCTTGATTCAGGTCTACCCTCCAGCAGGGCTGGGTAGTGGGTAGCCTGTCGACTTGTTTCGGGTTTACCCTCTAGCGGGACTGGGCAGTGGGTCACCCATCGACTTCTCTTAGGGTCTACCCTTCAGTAGAGACTGGGCAGTGGGTCACCCGACGACCTCTTAGGTTCTACCCTCCAGCGGGGTTGGCATTGGGTCGCCTGTCATCTAGTTCCAAGTCTGCCCTCCACCAAGGCTGGGAAGTGGGTCGCCTGTCAACTTATTCCTGGTCTACCCTCCAGTAAGGTTGGGCAGTGGGTCGCCTGTCGACTTATTCCAGGTCTACCCTCCAGCGGGGCTGGGCAGTGGGTCTCTTGATGATGTATTATGGTTTACCCTCAAGTAGAGCTGGGCAGTGGGTGGCGCGATATCATATTATGAATTACCCTCCAGTAGGACTGGGTAGTGTAACTCCCGTTGATATTCCAGAATCAGTCCTTTCTACTAGGCTATTCTATGTCTTTCCTCCGTGATTATCAGAGCGGGACCCTTGGTTGTATGGGTTAGTGATGGAACGACTTTGTCTTTGAGGAGACCTCTCGACTGCGGGCCAGTGACGAGTTGGGGTTTGACGTTCCCCCAGAACTCTCAAGTAGGAGGGGCGCTTTCCCCCACCGAGACGTGTCATTTTGACGCGACCTAAAACCGTGTGGGCGAGTCAGTGCTGCCCCAAGCAGATAGTGTCGAGGTGCGGTGGTTTGATCCCCTTGACTTTTAGTTTGTGGTAGGTGTGTGGGATGCAGGGTATCGATGGTGTTTTCTTTTGGGACTACTGGCTACTCGTTTTCTTGGGCTGAGCTATGGGATGGAGATCCCCTAATGACATTTTTCGGGCTTCTTGCTGAGCATAAGGATATTTATATAACTTGTTTGAGTACACACTTCATGGGGTGGTTACTCTCCTTGCAGGAGAGGCGAAGACGTGCAGGGTATGCCACGTGCTTACTGTGTCTAGCTTCTTGTGGTTGGACGAGTCTACACTCATGCTATTGGTATCGAAGACTCGATGAGAAGTTCATCTTCTCACCGTTTCCAGCTCCTTATGTCTGGATGAGACTACCTTCTTTACTCTTGTTGGGTTGAGCTGGACCCTCTATTGTACTCTTTAATGCACTCTTGTTTTACTCCTTTTCTTTCTCCCGTTCGATCTACTGGTCACCCTTTGGTACGTCCTTTTTTTCTCCCTCGAGCCTTAGAGGTATCCTACTGAGTATTTTTATACTCACCCTTACGTGGGCTTTGCCCGTACTTGGAGTGCCCTTGAAGACGACAGACAGGTTGGTCGTGACATCAGAGGAGCTTAGGAATTCGGGAGCTGGGACAGCGTGTGGTGGTCGTAGCCAGGTTCCAGGTGGGAGACCCATCAGCTGTTTCTTTTTGTTTACCTATTTCTGGGTTGTGGCACTTTTTGGTTGGGGCACGTGTTTTCCCCCTTTTCTTTTCGGTTTACCTTCATCACATTCGTTGTACTTCTTAGAGGTCGATGCACATTTGTGGTATATATAGCAGTTTCCCTTTTTCTTCACTTGTCTTTTCTTTTACTCTACACTATTTCATTGAGTGTGTTGCGTGCGTGTGTACATGTCCTTAGGCAAAGTCCTCCCCAAGTTGTTGTGCCTTCGTCACTGGTCGCTAGCCCCTGGCCTATGAAGGCGGGATTGGGGTAGTTGCGGTACGATCCTGGGTAGGGTCAGGTCAAGACAGAGTGGTATCAGAGGTGTTTCGTTCCTTGGGACATTGATCAGATGTCCCTAAAATAAAAGGAAGTGGTTGGGATATAGGGAAACAGTGTTAATGTGTCTCAAGAGCGGCTCTCAGGCTAGGGAGTCTAGTGATGGTGTGGCAGTCAACGTATCCATTCACCAGGACCTTTATAACCCGCTTGTCGACTCAGCATGTTGAGGCACTTGTTGCAGGGAATATTGGTTTGTGCATCACATAAGATTGAGTCTTTGACTGTCCTTCTTGAGTTAGCTCCCCATCGTAGTTGTATTGCTGTATACATATATGCTCATTTGATCGCGACACTCCTTGATAATATTCAGGATGTCTCCGCGAAGACAGCCAGCAAAGATGACCTCTTTGGTTCGTGATGACGACCCTATGAGCTATGAGGACACAATCTAGGACCCATCATGAGAGCCCAATTCTCCGAGTGGACCGGTAGCAGCACCCCCACCTGTTGAGTAGCAGACAGTTTCAACAGTGCAGGCTGAGCTTGAGCGTAGGTTGAGCGCGCTCTGTGAGTTCCAGCGGCAGAGACCGCTGAGTAACAGTGTTTAGCCAGACCCTCAGGCAGTAGAGGTTTGGCTAGAGGCAGTGGTTCACCTTTTTAGGCTTCTGCAGACACTGCCAGATCCGAGAGCGGCCTTGGCAGCCACCCTATTTCGTGGAGTAGCTTGGCGTTGGTGGAGTCTGGTGACTCATTTTCATTACGAGTCGTCGCTTTCATGGGGAGAAATTCAGTTGATGTTCCATGAAGAGTTTTTCCCCTCCTGCTTGTGCTCCTTTCGGATTCTGGAGCTCCTTCAGTTTCAGTAGGGAGGGATGACGGTGGCTGAGTATGCGGCTAGTTTCACAGGTCGTGCATGCTTTTACCCAGACCTGGTCTATGATGACAACATCCGAGCGCAGAAATTTAAGCAGGGTCTCCGCCAAGAGATTTGTGCTGTTGTATTACCATTTGGCATTTCCACATACGTCGGAGTGCTAGAGCAGGCACCGGTGACAGTGGGCTTCCTGTCACGTTCTAGAGTAGGCGGTAGCAGCAAGCACATCGGAGTCGAGACGTCTACTGCAGCTAGTGGGCGTCGGCAAGCAGAACCTCGACACATGTGGCTTCCTAATGACCGGAATCAGGGGCATGGTCATACACCACAGTGGCGCTGGAGGGAACCAGTGAAGCCTGGAGAGATTCGGTGCTATGCTTGCTATGGGCGAGGCCACCTGGCATGGGACTGCCCGACCAGGCATGCAGAGAGATTCGAGCAGGCTGCAGGTCCACCACTACGATGGAGGTAGCGTCGTGATCAGAGTATTACCCAGAGAGGTGGTGCGGGCTGAGGAACGGGATGAGATGGTAGTGGGGGACGACTTTACAAGGTCTTACCATCACCATTAGGCGGTCCATGTCAGGCTCTGAGAGCTGACAGTTGGGGCAACAGACAGCCTTGAGCTTTGGATGTCTACGATCCTGCATAGCATGAGGTGATAAGAGGTATGCTCGACAACTATTCTACTTCTTGTAGTAGAAGTGATAGACCCTGTTTGTGAAATGCTTTCCTCCCAGCTCCTTGCTTGAGGTGTTACAAGGGTGGCGCGGGGCATCGGTGTAACCCAGTGTTGGTATGATAAAAGGTGTGGGACATTTTCCTTTAGTCGATGGTGTTGACTCCTTTTCTTCTGAGCATGTAAGAGGGCCTTGGATATGAGACATCGACTGTGGAATATTGGGTGACCTGATATCCTTGGGTGTTCCACCATATGGATATTCTGAAGGAGGGAATCATCGAGCCTTGTTCTAGGTGCGGGCAGTGATTCCAGTCGCGGCGTGCGACGTAAGGGTTCGGTCGGGGAGGTGAGCTACCCCTGAGAGCCTTCAAGCTGTTTGAAACTGTGCAAAGGGATGGGGAGGTTCCCTACCGCCTTTCCCTGAACCCAAAGTCTGGAGTAGATGCACGACATCGGAAAGGGCCAACCTCATGTGAATAGATCAATCCTTTGGTCTGTGTGCAGTGGCGTAGAGCTGTGCGAGAGTTCTTATGGGTACAAAAGAGCCGGGAGTGGGCTTAGTACCCTGTGTTGCTCCCTAGTTTTTCTTTTCGAGGATGAAAATATTGAAGGAGGGAATGATGTCAGAACCATTTTTTTCTGTGGAAGACTTTTTAATATTCTTGATGATATTCCAGAGCAGCGCCTTCAGACGGCGAGCGATTCTAAGCCCCAGAGTGGCCAGAAATAAATTTTCAGTGCGTTCACACTAGAAACGCCAAATAAATGCGATAACTCCTAAACTGTGTTTCAAATCAGAGATACGAGTGAACCAATGGGTTCAGAATGGGGTGTTTACCCTAGAAATGACATAAATCATGTCGGCGCGGGATTTTTGGACCCCCCGCCCGCTCCCAGAACGTTAAATGGAAAAATTAATTAATTAATTAATTTGTTTAATGGTTAAACTCTTGTATCTCTTAAATGGTAGCTCAGATTGAAATCTCGAGGGCACCGTTGAGTTCAGAATGTGCCTTTTACCCTAGGAGATGTATAAGTTTTGCGGGCACGGGCCGTCTGTGAAAAATCACCCCAGGGGCGTTTTAGTAATTTGGCGGCTTTGGGCGTTATGTTTTATAACTTCTGAACAATGCCTCAGATTAAAATTCTAAGACCTCAGTTGCGCTCGAAACGTGGTTTTTAGCCTAGGGGAGGCTTAACCCCGACCCCACCAAAATTTCGGGTTCGGGGCTATCTGGTGGGGGTTTAAGTATTTTGTACTTAAACGCATCCCCTCCCCTCTTCCTCTTCTCATTCTCCCCCCAAGCATCCCCTCTCCTACATCTCCGGCGAGGTGACTCCGGCGAGGTGGTCTAGCGAGGTGACTCCGGCAAGGTGCGGTGATGTCGGCGGATCGACGCGAAGCTCCGGGCGAAGCCCAGCGAAGTAGGCGTTTTCGGTTTTTGCATTTTCATTCTCGAACACTACTTTCAAGCTGTTTTATTCCATTGAATTACCGTCAAATTTGAAATCAAAACCCATAAACGTGTAGTATAATTTGTGAGCTACACGATGCATCTTTCGGATCGAAAATCCGAGTTTGGTGTCGAACTCAAACGACCGCCGAAGGTTGAAAGTGTTCGGTTTCCGGCGGGGTTGAGCGGCGGCGTGGCTGGCGTTCGGCGGATGGCGCGACGGAGGCGCGACAAGGCGCAGGGTGGCGGCTTCAGCAGGGCGAGCAGAGGTCGGCGCTGGGGGCGAGCGGCCTGGGCAGCTGGGTGACGACGAGGGTGAGGTCGAGCTCACCGGGGCAGGGGAGAACCGGGGTCGCAGCGCGACCCCGCGTCTCGCTGGTCATTGCACAGCAGACGACTGGCCACGAAGGCCGGTCCGCGTGGACCGAGGGTCCACGTCCAGCCCAGGCCGTTCCAGCCCGAGGGGATCCGTTTCACCCTCTTCGGACGCCCGTAATTTCATTAGAGGTGTCCGATTTGCATGTCGTTTATGGCAGTGAGACCGTATCGAAGAGACGGACTTTTTGAGAAGGTTCAAGGAATTTTTAATTCCCGAAACGAGGGGCCTCAGTGGCGTGACACTTACTTTAAGTGAATTGGCATTTTTCCAGGGGTCATGTTTTGAGCGGCGCGGACACATCCGACGTCCTCTTTGAGTGTCGTCAGTGGCGTTGGGACCCTGGCGCTGGGGCGAATCATTCCAGGGTGGTTTCAGGCGTTGAGGACGAAGTTGCGGCGTGGGCCCCATGGCCCGTCTTTCGAGCTACGTGCAGCGTTTCACAACTTTTTCATCAGATGTCCGTTCGGGGTGTGCGAACAGTCGTTTCTGGTTGTTTTTCCGAGGGGATTGCAATGGTACAATCTGGCCACCCTAATTCTGCATGATGGTGCGGGCCCCACCAGGGTCGTTTGGGAATTGACGGTGATTTTCCATCATTATCACCGGGTTTCCATTTTGGACAAGTGATTAGTCCTTCTCGTGTGCTTTTTCGAGAGGATCGCAATGGTGTGATCCGTCCATTGAGTTTCGGGATTGGGAGGCAGGTCCCACGCAGCACCGCTCGTGTGTGGTGTGTCGGAATGCACCTTTTCCTCCGGATATCTGTTGCACTCATGTGAGTAGTGCTATTGACATGTTTTCCTGAGGGGATCGCATTGGTGCAATGCACCCGACTGTTTTCGGGGCCGAGGCTCGGGATCACGGGACCCCGAATGGGCGTGAGGCGGTGTTGGTGACTTTACCGTCTGATATCCGTTTGAGGTGAGTAATTAGTCTATCTCACGTGTTTTTCCGCGAGGATTACAATGGTGTGATCCATTTGGTTGTTCGGGGCCTCTTGCACAATCTTTAATAAATGTGGAAATTTGAAAGGTGCCCTGGTGGCAGTTCTTCTCGCCGTGTTTCCAAAGAACCCTTGGCGTGTGATCGTGTGCACTCCCGTGTGAGTGAAGATATGTGGTTGGCTATGCCCCAGTCGTTGAGGCGGAAAGCTGGAGATGTTACGTAATGCCTTCGCGTTGACGTTGGGTGCCGGGTGGACAATGGACATTGGTCTAGAAGTGAGGAATTCTCTGGGATTATATGGGAGGGAATGGAGGTACGTGTGGTTTGTACCTGAGACGTTCATGCGCTTGGTTGAGTTTTACTTGGGGCCACATGTCGTATGGGCCCCAGGTGCGTGCCGAGCTCAACTTTGCGTACTTTGACATCTCGTGACGTAGAGGGTCCCTATGTGATAATATGTTTGACCGGCAGTGTTGAGTGGTCTCCCCCTAGTTTCGTTCTCGATGTATCAACCGATAGCGGTGCTAGTGACACCCAGTGATGGAACAGGAACTGAACCTCTTTTGGGTGAGTTGTTTTGGAGTTGGGTGGTTGTGCGGTACCCACTCAGTACTCGGTTGGCCAGTGTTGTACCATCTAGTAGGGATGGATGGAGCAGTTCCAGGTTTACCCTCCAGCAGGGCTGGGCAGTGGGTTTCTCGTTGACTTTTCAGGGTTTACCATCTAGCAGAGACTAGGCAGTGGGTCACCAGCCGACTATTTAGAGTTTACCCTCCAGAAGGGTTGGGCAGTGGGTCACTCTTCGTCTTGATTCATGTCTACCCCCAGCAGGGCTGGGTAGTGGGTCGCCTGTCGACTTGTTCTGGGTTTACCCTTCAGCGGGGCTGGGCAATGGGTCACCCATCGACTTCTCTTAGGGTATACCATCCAGTAGAGACTGGGCAGTGGGTCACCCGATGACCTCTTAGGGTCTACCCTCCAGCAGGGCTGGGCAGTGGGTCGCTCGTCCTCTAGTTCAAGGTCTACCCTCTAGGAAGGTTGGGCAGTGGGTCGCCTGTCGACTTATTCCAAGTCTACCCTCCAGTAAGGCTGGGGAGTGGGTCGCCTGTCGACATATTCCAAGTCTACCCTCCAGCGGGGCTGGGTAGTGGGTATTCTGATGATGTATTATGGTTTACCCTCCAATAGAACTGGGTAGTGGGTCACCCGATATCATATTATGAATTACCCTCTAGAAGGACTGGGTAGTGGGACACCCATTGATATTCCAGACTCAGTCCTTTCTACTAGGCTAGTCTGTGGATTTACTCTGTGATTACCGGAGCAGGACCCTTGGTTGTACTGGTTAGTGATGGAATGACCTTGTCTTTGAGGAGACCTCTCGACTGTGGGGCTGTGATGAGTTTGGGTTTGACGTTCCCCCAGAACTATGAAGTACATGGGGCGCTTTCCCCCACCGAGATGCTTCCTTGTGACGTGACCTAAAACCATGAAGGCGAGTCAGTGCTGCCCAAAGTGGATAGTGTCAATGTGTGGTGGTTTGAGCCCCTTGACTTGTAGTTTGGGGTAGGTATGCGGGATGCTGGGCATCAATGGTGTTTTCTTTTGGGACTGTTGGCTACTCGTTTTCTTGGGCTGAGCTATGGGACGGAGATCTCCTTACGACGATGTTCGGGCTTCTTTATGATCATAAGGATATATATATTCCTTGTTCCAGTACCCACTTCTTAGGTTGGATACTCTCCTTCCAGGAGAGGCGAAGACGCGCGGGGTATGCCACGTGCTTACCGTGTCTAGTTTCTCGTGGATGGACGAGTCTAATCTCCTATTATAGGTAGTGAAGACTTGACAGGAAGTTCATCTTCTCACAGTTTCCATCTCCTTGTGTCTTGACCAGACTACCTTCTTTTCTCTTGTTGGGTTGATCTGGACCCTCTATTGTACTCTTTACAGCACTATGGTTGTACTTCTTTGCTTTCTCCTGTTCGATCTACTGATCACCCTTTGGTACCTCTTTTGTTGCTCCCTCGAGCCTTCGGGGTATCCTATTGAGTATTTTTATACTCACCCCTTCTTGGGATTTGCCCGCACTTGGAGTGCCCTTGCAGATGACCGAAAGGTCAGTCGTGACTTCAGAGGATCTTAGGAGTTCGTGAGTTGGGACCGCATGCGGTGGTCGTAGCCGGGTTCCAGGTGGGAGACCCGTCAGCTGTTTCTTTTTGTTTACCTGTTGTCGGGTTGTGGCGCTTTTTGGTTGGGGCGCGTGTTTTTTCCCCTTTTCTTTTCGGTTTACCTTCAACACTTTCTTTGTACTGCTTAGAGGTCAATGCACATTTGTGGTATATATAGCAGTTGCCCTTTTCTTTACCTATCTTTTCTTTTACTCTACACTATTTCATTGAGTGTGTTTCATGCATGTGTACAGGTACTTATGCAATGGCCTCCCCGAGTTTTTGTGCCTTCGGTGCTAGTCGCCAGCCCCTGGCCTATAGAGGCGGGCTTGGGGTAGTTGCGGCTCAAGCCCGGGTAGCGTCGGGTCGTGACAAGATTCATAACATTACTTGAGAATAGGAGTGATTTTATCAATTAAATATGGTTCTTTGAATCGATCATAATGATACCTAAATTGTTCATAAAAATACTTTGGATCATCCTATAATTTAGACAAGACCCTTGCATAAATCATGGATAAAATTACAAATTTAAATCTCATACATTAGAAAGTAAAATTTATGGTTCCTTCACAAAATTTAAAAAAACATAGGGTTCAACTACAAAGTCTTACTTTTCTGAATGAAAGGTTTACATTGTAATTTTGATCATAAAAGTATGTTTGTGGATCCATACATTAGTCTCTCAAATGTAGGGTTCCTTACTTATATAGGGATCTTTAACCATACATTACATTCTTGACAAATGTACAGTTCCATTCGAATGTAAGATTATTTAACCATACATTCCTAATAACTTATGGTTTATGATCTATACATAGTATTTTTAATGTACAATTTCTTCATTATGAATTTTTCAAAGTAAAGGTTTTATTCCTTACTTCACATTTATCAATGTAGGGTATGAACAGTGTTTCTAGAATATATTGAAAATTATTCTGATAACATTAATTATTATTCCTAGTGAATTAAAACCTTGAAAATAATTCCAAAATAAATTTTGTAATGGGTATTAATTTACTAAATTACACCTCATGTAATTCCATTAGTCTAACCAAAAAGGCTATTGGTGAGTATCGATATCAATATGAGTTATACACTATTGTTGAGACAATACAAGACCAACAAAAGGGACATATTTACATTATTTTTACCACATGAATCCAAATATGGAGTCACTTTTGGAAAATTCAAAAACATATGTTGCTAAAAATAATTTAAATTTAATCGTAGATATTGGGTGAGAAATCTATTTTTTAAGGTGAAAATGTTCAAAAGATTGAAATGTTCTTATATCTGAATTCAATTTGAAAAATATTAAAATGGATTTGATTTCATTAATAGATGTATTATTTATCTAATTTTAAAATAAAATAAATTTAACATATAATTTATTATTATAAAATTTTTAAATGAAAATTAAGTTTTCAATTAAAATGCATTATTTGTAACTATTCACTAGAAAATAAATATTTTTAAAAAAATAACAAAAATTAACCCAAAGAAAAATTATGAATTGAACTTTTAATGATGAAGTTTTTTTTCCAAATTCAATTTATAAATCTTCAGCAATTAATTTTACATAAAAGTTTGAAATCAAAAGGTGGAAAACTTCCTTATATAAAATACACCTTTTATACATAAAAATTAGATTTATGTTTATCTTATTACTATAAAATATTTTATCGTCATGTAAAAAAAATGTTTTAAAAAATAATAGAAAAATTTCATAATGTGATGAATACTATTATTTCCCACCAATTTAAGGAATTTGTTATAAAGATCAAATAATAATATTTCATTTTTCATTTAAGCTAGGAGTTGCGTGCAATATAACATATCGAAGAGAGAAAATTTAAAAAGATACATACCTAAAATATTTGGGTGTGACATTATCCCCTCCTTTAATAAATATTTTCTCTAAAATTCAAATTAGACTTCATAAATCAATGGTTTATACTTGAAAATCAACTTTTGGAACACCCACATTGTAAATAGAATTAATAAAACATCTTATTAATAAAATGAAAAGTGAAATGTGAAGGTCGCCAAAAAATAGCCTGATGAATCGGATAAAAATAGTGAGAAATGAAAACATCGATATGAAATAGATATCTAACTATCATGTTCTGATGTAGAGGGATATATAACATGGTCATTAAGAAGTTAACCATTACAAAACTATAAATATGTGATCTATTAAATGACCATTGATTTCTCCAAAATGAATGTAAATGGATAACTTTTTTCATCCAAAAACAATTTATTATATTTCAGGGTTTTATTAACTATCCAAATAATTCACTTGAGAAAATAAAAATACTTTATTTCTTTCCATTTCATAAGAGTAGTCTCTTTATTTTGGTCATTCTTCGATATATCTCTACTTTTTTTCTTACACCAAGAGACACATATTAAATATTCATTTTTATGCCTCATGAATTTTTATAAAGAGATTTATAATACATTATCTCAACCTTTAAATATTTACCCAAATCAAAATGCATTGAACACATGACACATTATCCTAAAACAAAAATTTTCAAAGTTTAACTTATCCCATTATATATGTTATTAACCTTAATACTCATCTAAAAATACATTTATCCAAACCCAAAAAAAGGGAACTAAATTATAAAAAGTGACTAAAAATAGATTCCCCAAACAATATAATGTAACTCTATTTTTCATATATCAAATATATAAATACCCTGATCTCCTTATAAACATAATGAAAACAGAATGTATCCCTAAATAAAATCTATTTCTGTTGAATATATTCATTAAATCAGACATGTAGTTAACCCGACATTGATAACATAAACCCTAAAATCATTAACCACTTTCATGGTCACAAATACTATCATGTTAACACATGTATCATTGTTAAATTAAAATAGTACAAATATTGTGGTTACGTTCCCTAAATCATGTGTTTTCCCAAAGATCAACATACTATAGAATCACTTATCTTAGTTACCGGTACAATTCATCAAATGATTCCAAATATTTAAAGATCATGTACTATAGTAAAATCCATATACATTTTATAATTATTATAATGAAAATATCATAAATAAAATATGTATACCAAATATTTCATGGATCTAAATAAATTATAATATTAAAAATTCCCCTTCATCTATTGTAATATCATAATTTTGACTATGACCCATTATCATCTTTAGAGGTATATTCTTCAATTTATACACCTTTTTCCTAACTGTCCTTTCCTTCTATAGATTCCCTTTGAATCCATAATACATGGATAATTATTTCTATTTATTATTATAACATTATTGTATTTTCTCATATGATTATAATTTTTGGGAAACTACTTCACTTCTGATGATATCCTCAAGCCCGTAGAAGATACAACCATTCTAAATAATTGAATCCTGTACATTGGTGAGGTTCACATTCCAATTTCTAGGATCCATTTCTAAATTATTGAATACACTAAATTATATTATATCATTTTGATTCATTATGTATAGTCCCATAACTAGTGAAAATACTTATCATAAATTGAAAAATGTATGCGTATCTAATCTCGTAATCATATTAATATTTTCATTAGGATGTTGTTATATAATAATGCTTAGATCTTGTATTAGGTTTCTGTTACCTAATCTATGTTTTCAAAAATATAATTCCCCAGATGTCTACTAAACTTCCTTTGATTCTAACTCTAAAGACCCTAACCCCAATAGCCTGATGTTGGTGCCTTATTTTATTAAATTAGCATGATTTCAAGGACTTGAATATTGAATTATCGATCAATATACTAGTTTTGGAAACTGCATTACATACATCAAACACATTTTACATTTTTAAAATAATGTAAAACATAATAAATTACAAAATATAATCAATTGTATCCTTGATAACTCATTCAAATATCCCCTCTTCATAACATGAGGAAAGGAAAAAAAATAAGGGTGATCTCAAATTCTCTGTAAGGATCAAGTATAGTGGATGATTTCTTGAATCAATAATAATAATAAACATTTAAATCTTAATAAATAAAAACAAATTCCATTAATCAATATCTTTAGTATAATACTTTCACAAATTTTGAAACAATTCATTACGTTGACTTTTAAAAATATTCAAAAAACAAGATATCATAGATCTAACACTATTAATACACCCCTAAAAATCCTAGGTGGTATGGAAAATTCATGTATGATGTTAATTATGTTAAATAATATTTAATTTATAATTTTTAATATCATATCTCTAATATTTCTCTTATTTAGATAAGTATAGAATAATCATTTTGTAATTATTAAATGTACATATTTTTTCAAAAAAATTAAAAAAATTTATTTTGATGAATTATATTCATCTATATTTCAATATAATATTTATTGTTGAATATATCCTCTTGATAACCAGTTATTTTAAATTTTACAAATATTAAAAATATTAGAGAAATGATTGACTTTTCAGAAAATACAATACAATAAGGGGACCAAAGACATCAATGTGCCTCCAAGTGGTCATAAAATTTCTAAAAGGATGATTTTTATCGACACACTCTAAACTAAATTTTTTTTTGCAATGTTTTAATTTTTTTAATCCTTATCTTAATTTTGTTTAACCTTAACAATTTACCATTTAACTATGGTAAAAAATCATCTAATGTTACAAATCATTTTAGAAACAATTGACCTATTTACATAAACTAGACAACCTAAATCCAAATATAGAGTCTATATATGATAATGGATGACACATAATTGGCTAGAATTAATTGAAATGTAATTATGTATATGGGGTGAGAATAAAATTTTTTAAAGTGAAAATGTTCAAAAGTTTGACATTTTTTAATATCAAAATTCAATATGAAAAAAATTAAAATTACCTTAATTGGGTTAAGAGATGTATAATAGATCTATTTTTACATTAAAATTTTCTTAATTATAATTTAAAATTAAAAATTGTTAATATTAAAAGACATTTTTCAATTCAACTCATATATCATTCACTATTCACTAGAAAATCCATCTTTTCAAAAAAAACCAAAAATTGACCATTATATAATTTTGAAATTTCTATTTAAAAAATTATATTTATTTATTAAAATTTAATTTTTAAAAGTGTAAATAGGTGTTTAAAAAACCTTTAGAATCAAATGGTAGGAAAATTGTATTTAGATAAATACATATTTGGATGCGTAATCATTTGATTTGTTCTTATATTGTGTTTATAAAATATATTGGATGAATATAAAAAAATATTATTGAATATATAATATAAAAATTTCATAATTTCGTGAATACTATTCATTATTTCAAATTTAATAGATTAGTTTTTATGATCATGTATGGTGTTTCATGTAATGTAAGCTATCGAAGAGGTGAAATTTTAATTGAAACATACTATAAAATCTTTTTTTTACAATATTATTCTCCATTTGTACAAAATAAAAAAAACTCATAATAGGGTCTAGGAAATAATTTTTATAAACTGAGATGGATTTGGAAAATTGTGTTTAAAATTATAGAACATGTAAATGTTCTAATAGTCTTGAATAAATATTCAGGTTGTAAGAACCATCATAGCAGTTCGAAGGAAAAAAATAAACTATCTACTAGAGATAACTCATTATCTATAAAAAAATTCCCAATGTAGAGGGAAATCTAATCTCAAGGGACACACACACAAATATAGAAAATTCATCAGCTCATCAGACTGGCTGAACAATACCATATTATAGACAGAATCCATATACGCCTTGAAAAAATTCCTCACCCAACGACATCTGAATATAAACTCTCATCACCAAAACACCAATAAGTAACATACTCTATTATCATTTGAATGATCCCTTAAATATGGGTTTACCAATACTCATATTCATTTTTCAAAAATATATATCCTCAACATCGACCCTCTTAGGGTCAAAACAACATGATATATACACAATAGGTAAAAACTATCGTGAGTAATACTTAATAGTACCTTGAAAAAAATTAAAAACATGATCCCCCAAAGGATACATTATCACATTTAGATCCAGTGTCTAAGGAAAAGATAATAATCCATAGTTGAGTTCACTAGTATAAATAAAAAACATCAAGATCACCTAACTTGTACGTTCAAATTCATTCATCCTCACACCCATAATAGAATGCATATATGTACTTCAGGACAAAATCATCCTCTATTTAGAGGACCAATTATTAACTGAGACACCATAGATCCATCCTAACCCAAGGCCCCCTACCAATGTAAATCTCATGTGACATGTCTCTTCATCCAAGTGGAATTCATAACTAAATCATTTCTCCTTATGATAATTGTTAATAAAAACCCCAATAAACCCCCCCATGGAATCCTCAAGAAAAAATATAAAATATTATCACAACCCCCACCTGGTTCTCACACCACACATATTTGGGAAGACTCTAAAATCAAAAAAAACATAGGAATCCTAGTATCAATCATTTTGAAACATGAAAAACTGAACTAATGACCATTAATTATCTTAAGGTCCACACAATCAGGTGAAATGTAGAAAAAATAGAATAGATTATGAGAAATTGAGTTTTGAATCTAGTGTGGGAGAATAAGAATAAAACCACTATGATAATTTATAATATGTTTAATCCTAACATCCATTTATGGAATTTTAATAACCCAAATAACACATGAAATGTGCATTTCATTTCTGATGGAGATACCATTATAAAATACATTTTTATATATGGAATTTTTTAATCTTAAAATAATTAAATAATAATAAAACATCTTATTATATTTTTTGACTAGTTTATCATGAAATAAATTAAATAATTTATTATAGTATCTCTCCCATTTATAGGGTAATATAATACGCCATATAAGAAGAAATATGAGAATCCAAGAAACTATTCTTATGTTTAGATGAATGATTGGATAAAATACTTTGATATTCTAGATAAAATGTTGACTTTTAGTTTTATGTACTCGTTTATTGACAATTCTAATTCTCATGAGGATCACTCTACATAATCTCCAAGATGGAATATTATGACATCAGGCCCACATTTAGGAATTATGCATGTTTCTATGTCATTGTATATTCCAATATGTGAGCATGTTTAGTGGTCCTTCAACTATAATATTATTATTAATTCATGTTATGAGTCACACACAAAGATGTATTTTATAAACCATGTTGATAATGTTCACCAAAAATATTGATACGATTGGTTCATATAGAGTTGTGTACTATTAATTAGTAATTTCGGGAATGTTTTCCCATATAAATCATTATATAAGTTTATATATCTTTTCTTTCATAGAAATTAAAATTTTGCCTAAAATTCTACTGGCATGGTGTAATGATGAGTTTATTTCAGATAGTCAACAAAATATATATCATGAATATAGGTTGATGAAATAGATATGTAACTTGGTTGGTGGGATATTGAGACTAAAGGATTGTATTACATAGTAAGTTTTAGTGTGTGGTTGTCGACCGTGAAACATTAAATACTATATCATGGGTTCCTTAACCTAGTACTAGAATTTAATCATGGTAAATAATAAAGAATTCCTGATTCAAAAAACATGATACAGTGTCATACACTGAGTGTTTCCACTGATCCCACTAAAATTATATTATATTTTGATTTCTAGAAAGAATATTTTTCTTAAGACTGAGGAATTATTTTATTTATGTTTTATTGATTGAAAACAATTGAAATGTAATATTTTTTTAATTCAATTAATATTGTGAATATTTAATAAATAATTATTTAAATGGTTATTAATGGAAAATTTATTTTTTTGTATTATATTTAAATTTTTTTTAAACATTATGATTTCAATATAACATTTAATTTGAATGAACATTGACTAAATATTTGTTAAGTTAAATGATAAATTTTGAGAAGAATATAGCTGACCAAGAACTTTTCTGATGATAAATACCAACATACAATCCAATCAAATAATATTTATTATATCACTAGATAGAGAAAGAAATAAAAAAAATTATTACTATTATTATACTACATGGTGTATTATAAGGTTTCTAAAATTATTTTATATCCATTTTTTTAAATAATATTTAATCTAAAAATTTACTCTATAAAAATATTTTCATATCTATTAAGTAGTTTTAACCAATATATAATAATCATTTCACAGAACATAAGATTCTCTATATTCCTCATCCAGCCTTCATCTGATGAATGAGATGATAAAGAGAGAATCCTTCATGTCTGAAGGACCTAGTAGCGATTAAGATAAAAAAAACAATATGGTCAATCCACCAATTAGAATAAAAAATTATATCAGTTCTATTTTTAGAAAAATATAATACTTGTAGATCACTAATAGCGGGGAAGTAAATTGGGTCCCTAATATGAAATGAATATAATAAAGAAATTGGTTCCATTGAAGCAACATCCTACCAAAAAAAACATAACATGATATAATATTTTATTATCAATAATTTAAATTTATAAAAAAATTATTATGTAATTGACCCACTCTATGTTCTAGGATTTCCATTTGAATATTCAATTTAAAAAAAAATCATTTTTCAGGACCTCTATTTATTGAAAAATTGTAAAATGAACAATATAATTTAAGAAATAAACTATAGTTATGTACCCACTATGAGAATCCATGACATCATGAATCTTCATGTAGTATCTTTATTTTCATGTTTCAAATTTATAATTGTTTTTTATTTTTTATTGATAATGCACAACAATGGCCAGATAATTCATTACATTTTATTTTTTATCCTGATTTTTAAATTAACATTAATTTACCATTTTTTCATCATTCTAGTTTCATAATTTCTTATTGTGTTAGAAAAAATAGAGAATGGTTGTATATTCCCTTGGGATGTTACATGAATTTTGGATTTTAGACTAGGTTATATTTCATGTTGCTAGACTACACACAATGTACCCAATTACCCTGATCCTAAACCTATTATTGGATAAATGGTGTTGCATTCACTAATATCAAACTATTCATTTAATTTACACCATGTGGGTTACATGAAAATAGGGCAGCTAAAACACGTGATGTTTAGATATAGTACATATCATGTGGTACCAAGTCAAAAGAAATGGGTGTGCCCTCTGTTGGGATATGTGGAAATGATTCAAGGGAGAACACAAAGTGAAGAGCTTCTTATTATATGTTCTATTGTTAAAAAGAATTAATTGTCTAAGCCCCATAAATTTATATCATGTACATAGAATTAAATAAATATGACATGTAGTTTGTATATAGGCATCTTTTATTAAACCAATAAAGAATAAAAATAATATTGCATTAATATATTTAATTTCATTATTAAAACCTAGTTAGATTTTTAGAGGTAGATTTTTTTGATTATGTGATGATGTTTTTGAAGACATAATAAATGATTAATTATTTTATTATAATTAGATTTATTTATTGATCGGACCATTGTAACTTCAAAGAATACATTTTAGGGGGGTATCTCCATGAGATATGAAATGTTCATTAAGATAAAATGAAATTAATTATTTAACTATTACAAGTGTTTTTATCTTAATAATAATGAATAAATTGAAATGATTGTTTGATAGTGTACTGTTGTATATTCAATAATTCCATAGGACTAATCATGAGCACGAAAATGATATATGTCTATGTTGGTTTTATTTAATTCAATTTATTCTATGATTTGAAAATTACATAACATTATTATAAATACGATACTCAATTGGTGATCCCTCCATCCTTTATTATATAATACATCCATGTCCAAGGTTAGTTTTTTATTACCATTATCCAATCCATTGGTCACCCTTACAACCATGTGAGTTATACATAAATGAAATAAAAGGATTATCAGAAAGAACATCAAGGATGTTGATGGTGGAACAATGATGATGTTATCCCATGTGTTATATAGGTTAACTGGTGGATTTTATATATCATACCAAGAACGAAAAAAGTAGTCTTCCCTATATTATAGGTGTATTTATTAACTTCCTAATATTTGACATGATTGATGTCCTCATTAATTATTTTTTTGTATATTTATTTTTTCTATCTTGTATATTATTTATTTTATTGATTCAAGATCATGATAAAATAAATAAATTCAATAATATGCAATGATAATATTGAAAGTAATGTATTATTCATATAGATTTTATGAAAAAAAATGTTTAATAAATTATGAGAAACATTTTTAATATAAACATGACATGAAGGGGGATAAAATATGACTTCATTATGTATAAAAAATTAAAATCACTCATGTTAATATTATGTCATCAAGCCTTACATTGTTTGAAAAAATTTATTCACATTGTTGAGGTGTTTTAATCCTATGTTGGTGGGATTTATTAATTATATTGATGTCAAAAATAATATAGTGGTAAGATATAATGAAATATGTATTTGTTTTAACAGACTACACCTGTCTAATTCAAATTTACAGAAAATTGATCTAGAAATATGAGTTAGGATTTATGGATTATAGAGTCCACTAAACATATCAGGTAGATTTATGTTTGAATTTGGAAGGACAACCTATATAATATAATCATTTTTATTTCCACGGAATTATTTTTGCTTATGTGAATGAAAATCAGGATACTTTATACAAGAATTTCATTATTGAAGGGTCATTTCAAATATTGTGGACTGAATGGTTGAGAAATTATAAAATATTGGCATACAAAATAAAAATAAATTCATCATGTCTCACGTAAATTATAATCAAGTAATATACCAATAATAAATTAATTTAGTATTATATAACAATGGAATGTTCATCATCCCCATTATGCATGCGATAAATATTGTACAAAGGACATCACATAACTAACTGTAACATCTAAGAATTATATAGACACATATAGGTTATGTTTCACCATGAACAAATATCTTATGTGCTATAATATTCACCACATAATATTCTTATGAAAGAGTTTATTATTGAAGGGTTCGTAATCTATGATAAAACAATTAGTGATGTGGGTGATTTTCAATGATTCTTGATTCCATTAATGTATGGAAAACTAATTAATTATCATGATGATATTGATATATATAGGATGGTAGTATATATACCTGGCCTATATCATGTGATAGATATATAGTAATGGTTAAAGATAGTGAACATTCAATTTTAGTGTAATCATAGATAATGTATTTCACCTAGGCTTCATGAAGTTTCACTCATTTTATTCATCGACTACCTTGAGTATCTATTATTTATATTTTTTGATAAAGTAGGAACTCATATAATTATTAAATAACTCCATTAGTGATTCTAAAATGTTTTCTTAAAAATATATAAATAAACATATATAATTCTATTCTAGATCATCACACTTTATTTCATAATGATTATATGTAGATAAAGCCTGATAACCCTTCTATCATTATGTTGAAAAAACTAAACTGATATTCAAAGGGATCTATTGAAAATTCA
Source organism: Viscum album (assembly GCA_963277665.1). Classification (NCBI taxonomy): domain Eukaryota; kingdom Viridiplantae; phylum Streptophyta; class Magnoliopsida; order Santalales; family Viscaceae; genus Viscum; species Viscum album. The sequence goes on from OY728139.1 coordinate 287,511,057, forward strand.
TCTTAATAATAACCCTTCATAAAGATAAATATCATGTTGAATGAAATGGTGTATGATTCTATTTGATTCACATGTGGCTAGAAATTCAACATGAATATAAATTGCACCAAGTTTAAAATGTTGTGGGATGCATCTTGTGTGTTTTTTACAAAATTCAATAATTTTTTTAAATTAATTATTTGATAGAGTATGTGATTCGAACATATGTATTAAAATATAGGAAAAATGTATATTCTTGAGGATTTCATAGGGTGTTTATTATTTAGGATTCAATAAGGCCACACTTATTTTTGTGGTTTTTAATGACTACCTCTTTACTTGTCTAATGAGAATAATTTTGTTTTTAATATATTTTTATGTTGTGACATCAATGACCAAAACCAATATTTCAATATCCAAATATTAATAAAATTGAATTATTTGGGAATAAATACTACTTATATTTTTTCGGATATATCATAAAATGTTAAATAACATTTAAATCACAATCATCCTTTGTCGGATTAAATGAACTATGTAATTTAAATCAATAAAAAATAAAATTCCAACGAATCATACAACACCTAACTATATAATCATCATCTATTTCTTGTAAATTAAATGATGTTGAAAAATTACATATTGATTTTTATTATGATTCCTTTGAACTAAAACCACTTGGTGTATTCCACTCTTGTTTAAATGAAAAAATGATTGAACCCCAATTTAGTCAAAAATATAAAATGGCCAAACTTTACCAAAAATAGTTTATACTGATGATTTTGGAACACATACTATGGATGCATGGGGTGGGTACTCAAACTTAATAACATTTACTAAGGATTCATGTAAATTTGGATATGTTTACTTATGTGGTATAAGTTGTATTCCATTAATAGATTCAAGGAATAAAACAATGATGTCAAGAAACAACTTGGTTTGATACTTATGATTATTTTCTCAAACCATGGTAGATAATATATCAATCAAGACATTATTTATTATTTATCCTATTTTTTAGTTTTATCTTAATAAAATCCTCCATGAACACCTCAATGGAATAGTGTGTGGGAAAGGAGGAACCACACTTTATTGGATATAATGAGATCAATGATGTGTCATGGGAATAATCCATTGTACTTTTAAGGAAATGCATTGGAAATATCAATATAAATACTAAACTAGGTTATAAATAAAATGGAAAACATTATTCTATGATAATTCTCATGTTTAATGAATGCTTATTTTCATTCAATATTTGTTAGGGACGTGAAGTGTTTGTTCCTTCATCTTCAAGTCACTAACATGCACACTAAAGCCCAAAGTTTATCATTATATGATATACTAAGGAGAAAATGGGATTCTAATTATAAAATAATTCATTTAAGAATGTTTACGTTGATTTTCCCCCACATTAATTGAAAATGATCTTGTCTATAAAAGTTATAGGGGGTTCTAGAGTGATTTCGATGATGTATAGGCTCACGATTTAGAAGTGTTGGAATTAAAATATATTCCAATAATATTAATAAATAAAGGATTTCCATATACACATGTGCTATGTAGTAGTACATGAGAGGCTTGAGAACTAGAATCATTTGGTCATCTATTCACAAAAGAATTTAACTCATTATTATTAGATAATAATGATCCTATAAACTAAATTGAAGTAGTTTGTTCCCCATATATTTATATGTTGTAAAATGTTATGATTTTTGAAATGGATTTCATTTAATAAAAACATTTTTTTATTTTGGTAGATAGTCCAATCGTTGAAAATCCCGTTTCCTATAAATGGGTATTGAAGGAAAAATTGCATATGGATAAATAGTTCAGTAATCATACTGTATGGTGTTTTGGGAATGTGTTCAGATAACATCATGTAATAGACTAAAACAAAACCTTTTAACCCCTTTCCATGGTGAAATCCATCAGAATTACACATTCCATTATGGATTACTATGACTATGAGTTTTAGAAAATTCTTTTCAATAAATCCTTCCTTAACAAGAACATTAAGTGAAATGTAGATGTGACACAAATATAGGTGTATGTGATTATAAATTATTCAAACAAGGTAGAAAAATTGAACAACCATTCATGGGTAAAATAAAGAAACCAAGTTATTGAAAATTTGATTTGATGGTTGAATAATGGAATTTTCTTTCATAAAGAGTGGTTGTGAGAATTGTTTTATTATTATTCTAGTGTGAATATGGTTTATTTCTTAATTTTCAATTTTGATGATATTAAGATTATTGGAAGAAAAATACTAGTCGTTAATTATATTAAAGACATGTTGAATAAATGCATCAATATAAAGGAAATAAGATAAGAACCATATTTTATATGGATCAAATCCATCATGATAGATCCAATCAGCATCTCTATATATGTAAAGGTATTTATATAAATAGGATACAAAATATATTCTCTAAGGAACAATTCAAGTGGGTATTTCAACCAATGTAACATAGAGTTAAACAATTCAAAAAAATGTTTCCTCAAACACATGAGGATAGTTACATATTAGAAAAGATGAAATATGTGTTGAAGATTGGTCTTGTCATGTAAGTTATTCTATGTAATAGGATATATGTTTTTTATTCTTTTAGTGTGGAATTAATATATCCTTATGGCCTATGTGTACACAATTGGATAACAATAAATACTACCATTATCTGTCTAAGGCATTCAACGAATATATTTCGGATTTATTTAGGAGATGATAAAATATTCATCTAAGGATATGAATATTCCAATTTCCAAAAAAAATCAACGTGATCTGATTTCGTAGATTGGATATATCGTCACACTTAATGGATGGGTTGGGAACTAGATGTTCTCAAATCCAGTAGTAGTAGTAGTTTCTAAATAATATTTCATGTATATTTCATCTTATGATGTGGATAACTAAATATTATGGATGTGAAACTTTAAAAAAGGTCTTATATTGGTACCTATACGTATAGATAAAATCACACACTATTGTGATAACACTATAGTGGAATTATGTGTCATAGATCCAATTTCACATTATAAGATGAAGTACATACATCAGAATTATCATCTATTGATGGATCTTTCTCAAAGTTGATATGTTTAACATTACAAGATATACATGGATGACCATGTGGTAGACCCCTTTAATAAATAATTCACTAAGTGTAAGAATCATTATCATATGAGATCTAGAGTAATGAAAGACATTGGTAATTGGCTATAGAATAAGTGTATGTCTGTATGAGTTTGTGTTCAAGATCCAAAAGTCTGAGATTTAGATTAAATTTATATATTAATAATTTAATATAAAAAATTCCTCATTATATAGTTAAATTTTATACATGACCTAAATTTATAATTTCCTATTCTATTTTTCTCATTTGTGGGATTATAGAGTTTTCATGTGGTGATGACATCCTTCATGTGACACCTCAAAATTCAAAATTAAGAATATCGTATTTGATAGCATGTATCACACACATCACCAAGTGAATAAGGGAATATAATACCCTGATAATTTACTATATATTTACTATTTTAATTAAATTATCCTTATGATATATCCTTAAATTAATGTGATACTATGTTACTATACATCACACGTAACAATTATTTTCTATAAATGGATTATGTTACATGCAAGACTGAGTTTTACCGGATAACAATATTTTTTAAATATATCTTTTAATATAATAAGATATATTATTGCTGTTAAATTATTTTTTATACAAAGTCTTAAATAAATTAAAAAAAACAATGGTTTAAAAAATTATAAAATTAATTCATCGGTTTAAATTAATTAGAAATTAAAATGAAACTATATTTAATATAAAAAAACATATTTCTATTTTTATGCTCACAATGATTTTTTAACCTATTAAACTATATTAATTAAAAATAGTGAGTGATATAAATTTGAAATATATTATATATATTCAATCACATATTTTTATATTCATCCAATAGATTTTATTTTGTTAAGATAAAAACAAACTGAATTTTATGTATAAAATACTATAATTTTTTAATGTGTTTGTACCATCATTCAGTTGAGAACATATTTTAAATCCAATTTTTTCCCTTATATAAATTTAATATGTCAAAATAAACATTATATTTAAAATAGAAACATAAAAATTTTCAAAATTGTATTTCTTGGCATTTTTATGTGAATATTCATTTTTTAATGAATAGTAAAAAATACTACATTTTAATGAAAACATTTTCTTCATCTAAATTATATATAATGTTAAATTATAATTTTATGTGATTTTAATTTCAAATTATATAAATTATTTATAAAGTAATCCAAAATTTTTCATTGGAATCCATGCCACATTGAAACTGGTTATTAAAACTTATAAAACATTGTAAAATTTTTATATTTAAAAACCTGTATTATCAACCTGTCTATGGGATTAAATTTAAATCAATTTATGGCACTTATTCAGCTGAAATTTTGAAAATTTTAATAAATATTATGAATCAGAATAGTTTATATTTAATAATAAGATCATCTTAGTGTTTGAAAAAAAATATTAGTGAATATAAATAAAATTAACGACAATGATTAGGATAAAATTAAACATAATAAAGGAATAATCCTTAATTTTATAGGAACAAATGACAGAAAAACGTTTAAAAGAGCCATTGTATGGCCATATTCTGAACCTATTATATATTTTGGTAATGTGGTATCATTATTGGATCCAATTTCAATGGTAAAAACATGGGTGGAATTCCTTTTCCCCAAATTTATAGGAGTTCCACCCCTCTACTCATCCTATAATCCTACCCTTGTGAATAAATCCATCCATGGAATCCCTTTGGTGAAAACCAAAGTGAATTACCCAAAAAAGAGGTAACATCTTTCCTCATAATCTTTAGTTTTATTTCTATTATCCACCCCCTCTGCACTTCTTATTCCATGGTTATATAAAAAACCATGTATCCTCAATACCCTGGAATATTATTTTTTTTTTCAACCTATAATTAACCAAACTCTCATGTAATGGGTAACAAACATACTCTTTATGTGAATGGCGAGCTACCGCCTCACGAGACAATGAATATTCATTCATCGTTTTATACTTCTCATAGTGGAAATTAGAATGAAATATCTATTTATATATTATACATATGATATTTATAATGTCTTTATTGTTTTTTAATCTTTTTATAACACTTAACTCTATAACTTTTATTTTTTGTAAATACGATAACATCCTTGTGGAAGTGTGGACTACCGCCTCTTTAATGTGACTTAACTCATTCATGATATACATGGAATGTATTAATAATGATTTAAATAAACATATGTAAAATATATGGAATATATGTGATAATTGAATTGTAATATAAATATATATCATTTATTTCTCTTTCTATTAATTTGACAATGAAATGAGAGTAGTGTTCATGTGTATGCCCGGCCTACCATCTCTATGAATGGTGCATTTCATTTATTATCTCCTAATATTATAGATTGTTATAAAATCATATTTAAATAATTTATATGATTATTATTTTCAGAAACTAAATTGTTCAGATAATTAAATCGTTATATAATAAATAGAAATGATAAAAAAAAGTCAAATGATAAATGAGAAAACTTTCCAATTAACACTTGAAATAGTTAAAAATATGAATATGTTTTAACAAATAGAATATTAATTATTAAATAAGAATATATATGATAATATAATAATTATTTTGGTTCTGGTATAAGTTATTAACATATTTTAGACCACTATAAAGGAGGATAAATACCACACAATAATAGCAATCTTAAGGAAATGAATTCTTGTTTAAATTCTTATTCTATAAGGAACATGCCATTAACACCACCTAGTTATTTTTTGTGGTAAATATACATCCACTTTTTATATAATATGTCATGAATTATTTTATCATTATGGAATTTTAATGTTTAATTTTGTAATAATTAATTTTTGTTGTTCTAATTAATATGTTTCCATAGTATTAAGTGATATAATCTCAATTTACATTCCATTAAGATTATTTGTTGTTATAAACCAATTCATTTTTATATAGTTTATATACATCCCTTAGATATGTAATATCATAAATATACTTATTATTATGATATTATATGTTTCATTTAATTACATTTATTGATGGGGATTATGATTCAAATGTTTCAAAGTGGTATATGGCACTATTGAATGATTAAATATTATTCTCCATAAGAATATTCTTTAATGGTTCTTTTTGTAATCTCACATCATTTTGGGATTATTAACTTTATAATGAGACAATAAAATTATTGTATTCATATTTAATTTTATATCCTAATTCATGGGTGATGGATATTATTATTTCCTGAACTGTATACCATATTTACATAGAGTGTTCACTTAACTAGTTTTTTAATTATCTGGGGAATTATTGATTAATGTATATCCTTTTTTCATAATATATATTTGATAAAAAATATTATTTATTTAAACTATTATATATGAATAATTATTTATATATGAAATTAAAGGTATAGTGTGGACATTATATATCCAGTTTTTGCATTGGCTTGTTCTCATGATATGAATATGATGACCGAATTAAAAGGTTTTCTTTCTGTAGTTTTAAACAATCTTATAAAAGGTCTTGAAAGCATAGGTTTTAGTTTTTCTTATAATGATTTAAAATAATTAATAATTCCATTATTATATATTTCAGTTAAAATTTTCATTGATCCATGAGATTTTGTGTCTACATATCAATAGATTCATTCTATTCACATTTAATTGAATAAGTGGCATGTGTTTAAGTTTCTAACATTTCAATATTGATTTTATATGATCATGTTTTTTTAATGGAATGTGGTATCAGTTTTTTACCATTACATGTTGATTTGTTATCATTGATTCATTATTACCTCCTATTTACATACCATTACTAAGAATTTGATGTCACCCTTATTTTGTTTCCTTTCCAAAGGATATAAAGTCAAAAACATTGAATAATATTACATAGATGAAATTTATTTATTTTTATTATATGACAGGTTTTGTTTTATTTTCCTAATGTATTTTGGGTATAATGCATGTAATCTAGATTTACAAGACTACTAAATAGATCAGTCCTTCGCGATTCAATTCCTTGTATTCATTCAAATGTGATAAAATAATACACTTTCATTGGGAATCTATGTTTGTGACGTTATTGTTGGTATCAAAGGATGTTTAGTAGAAACCTTGGAAACTAGATTTAGAAAGAATAGATTAAATAAATAATCATAATATTTAAATTTAGGATAATTTTAGAATAAAATTATATAATTTTGGTATGGTAGATATTATGTGTGTATTCCTAGGAATACACCCCTATCTAGATGCTAATGTGCACTTTGTTCTTGCAAAGATCTACATAGGAGAGACATCTATGACAATGTGGGTCGCACCTTACTCAGTGTAAATTGGTATATGAGCATGGGTCATACTACGCACCAGGTTTGACACTCCTGGGGGATACATATAGGATAGTTCACATTTTCATTACCTAACATTATGAAGGATTTCAAAGTATGAATTTCTTCAATGAAACCGGATATTATGATTCTAGGATTATCAATGCATAATTTTATGTCATGTGTTATACCAGATTTATAGTTATATAGAGTTCATAATTTTTTAATCCAATCCAGTATATTCTATTGTATTTAAATGGTTCCTACAAGGAATAATGGTATCATCACTCATATGCAATATTAAGGATACCCTTCTGGTAAATTCAATATAGCTAGTATTAGAAAAGTACAAGCTATATATATATTAGGTCATCTTAGTTAGGTTATAAAAAAAACCTTTATAAATTGGATAAACCAATTCAATGGAGTGAATATACAATGCTAGATTTATTTTTGGGCCACAAGCCCCCATTTTTTAGTTAGACTACTAGAAGCATTGTAGTTGAGAAATTGATTAAATATTTGGAGAATAAATTTATAGCCTTTGAATTCAGTGAAAAGGAATAGGTTACACTTTAGTTATATTGTCTCCAAGGAAATGTTGATTAGTGGTTGTCTTTTAAATGGAATACAAAGGTGGAATAAATAAATTGAACTCATGGAATGACGAAATTTTAGGTAGACATTATTCGATAAATACATCTGTTCTGATCAATATATTTTGATGGAAAAAAATTTCCGTACCTTAATGAAAATGAAATAAGAAACAGTTTCTGATTATGAAGCTACATTTATAATGTCATCCAAGTAATCTATGAATTATATACGCAACACTAAGTGGAATATTGAGGTCTTATTTGATGTTATTAAGACAAATATCCAATGTGAATTGGTTTCCCATAATTTTGTATCATACGATTGTGTATATTTATGTACTATCATGTTAGTGAAAGAGTTATCCGGTCCTACTAATTCAAAGGGAATTAGTATAATAAATGAAAGGAAGTGAAAATAATATATAAAGGGATGAACGGAAAGAAGGATTTCCCACATCTGATAACTATAAAATGAATCAACTTGGAAAATTCTTGAAAGGATAGGGATTATGTTATAAGTGTAGAGAGAAAGGCCACTAGGCTCATTAATGATAGGGGAAGAAGATGATAAATGATTTCCAATGCTACAACTACAAGGAGATGGATTACTACACAAAAAAATTGAATAATAATCAAGAGAATATACATCATAAGAAGCTAATGAGTCATGGTCAAGTATATGTTATTGACACAATCAAAGTGTAATGATAAATGTTCTTCTTTACTTTGATCTAAGAAATATTCTTTAAAATTATTGTATTTATGATTTTCCCATCATTGGATTTATAAAATATATAAGTATTGTAATAAAATAATTTTTTGTTATGCATTTGAGATCATATGCTGAATGGTACCAAGAAAATGTATTCTGTAAAAAGTTAAAAATTTTATAAATCACATGATTTTAGGATTGATAAACCCTTAATATGTCCCTGATGTTGTGATAATGATGAAGAAATTATTGATTTGAATAAATGTTGACTACCAAGGAACTGAATAATGTCTTCTCAATATGTGGTCTATTCTATCATAGATGGAGTTTAAAAGAATTCTATATTTAATTAAATTATCCGTAAATATGTTTCTTACATAAGGAATATGGAATAGTTAATCTTTACAAAATGGTTTTATGGTGATTTTAGTAAACAATATATTTCAATATGATAAATGATGAAGTTATTCACATGTTTGGAATGTGAAAATTTAAAGATACATTATGTTTATTACTGGAGAATGATTAGTTTGTGTTTAAATTTTTTTGACATTTTTTCTAAATTGTAAGATAATAATCTCTGAAAAGGTTGACAATTTCTGAAAAGGTTTTTGTTGTACATTGGATCTGGTTTTAGATATTGATATATAACATCATTATACGATGAATCTTGTTCTACGAGATGAAGTATATGTAATGACCAATGGATTATATTTTTCTTATTGAAATGTTCCAATTATGTATATTTACATATATTCTTTTAGAGTGAAAGAATTACTCAACTAGAGGAAAAATGATCTTGAAACCAAAAAACAATTCCTAAAACCTTCATTTTTGATGAATCATATGGCCCCTTAGATCATCAAAAATTTATTGAATTTTGATTCTTAAATTTCCCCTAACCATGTTCACTATCACTCTCCACTAGAACATGATTATTATTATTTTATTCTGTGTTAATGTTTCCATATCACACATATATTCTCCAACTAGGGAATCTAGTTATGGGACCATTTTACATTCCATTCAATTTTATTAAGAAGATGTGTTATTAATACTATTTATGATGTCATGTTTTCACCAATATTTTATTTTAGTGATAAATTCCTCAATTGATGTGATCATGTTTAAATTGCGAGGATGAAATATAATTATGGTGAAGAGAATGTAATACCCCAAAATTCAAAAGTGATAACATCATATTTTCTAGGATATATGACATGAATCAATAAGAACATATGGGAATATAAAACCCCAAGGCTTTAAAATATATTTACTTTTTTATATAAATTAAACAAATTTTATATCAATCAATAAACATGACACTGACTTAGTGTACATCACACAAACAAATGGGTTTCTTTAAATAGATTGTGTTACATGCAAGACAATTTTTTATCGAATAATGATATATTATTAAAATTTACTATTATATAACAAGATATTACCAATAAATTAAATTATTAGTTAAAAAAATTGTTTACTAAATTATTAAAATATATCGTTTTCACTTATATAAAATTAATTCATTGGTTACAAATAATTAAAAATGAATAGAAAACTTGATTGAATATAAATAAAAATTTTATTATTTTTACATTCACAAAGTTGTTTTAACCTATTAAATTAAATTAATTAAAATTTGTGATTTATATTAATGTTATATATATATATATATATATTATTCAATTTAAATATTTTTTACATTCATCCAATATATTTGTTAGTCTTATGATAAAAACTAACCCATCTTTATGCATAAAATACTAAATATTAATTAAGGAATTTTTACCACCTTTTAATGGGGAATCTTTTTTAAATCCAATTTTTTATTATTTTATAATTTTAATATGTTTAAAAATATCATCATTGAATTAGTAACAGAAAAAAATTAGGGTGATTTTTTTTATGTTTCACTTTCTTAATGAATAGTTTAAAATACTGCATTTTAATTCAGATGTTTTTTTCATCTGAGTTATTTAATGTATAAAATTTTATTTTTAAATGGTTTTAAAGTCATATTATATCAATTATTTACTAATTAATCCAATTATTTCATTTTAATAAATTTATCTTTAAAATTGGGTTTAATAACTGAGAAAACATTCAGACTTTTTCCATTAAAAACCCACATTGTCGACGTGTCTACAGGATTAAATATAAATTAATTTCTAGCACTTCATTATTTTGAATTTGGAGAAATATATTCCATTTTTTGAAATAATATTAATTTATGATTTCTAACAAGTTTAACATTATTTTTGACCAAAATTATTAGTGAGTGGAATTCAAATTAATTACAACGATTCAGGTAAAATTAATCATAATATGGGACAAACCATTAATTTGAAATGCCCAAATTGCCTCTACACTTATCATAGAGACATTTTAGTTCACTATCTATACCCTATAATCTCTTATATAAACTTTGGTTCATTATTAGATCCTATTTCCATGGAAAAATCATGGGTGACCTTCCTTTTTCTAAAATTTCAATAGTACCACTCCTCCCCCACTATTAAAAGGCCTCATATCCTCCCACTATTTAACACCTCTCAAGACAATATGGATCAATCAATATCTACCAAAATAGATCCTTAAAATCCCTACCATAATACTATATTCCTCCCCTTTGTCATAAATCCATCCAAATAATCCATTGTTTTTCGAAAACCAAAAGGTGTTAATCGAAAAAAAGGTTACATCTTTCCTCAATATCTTTTGTTTTATTTAAATTATCGAACACAAAATATCATATTATTATATTATTATATAAAATAACTAGTATCCTAAGTATACTTGGATTTTGTTTATTCTTAGGTTTTTACCTACACTTATACACACTCCCATCTAATTGGTTACAAACGTATTGTTTATTTGAATGGTGAACTACCGCCTCACCAAACGATGATTGTTTATTCTTCCTTTACCACCTCTCATAGGGGTAATTATTATGGATACTCTATTTTTATATGATATATATTATATTGAAGGTGTATTTATTACTCTTTAATTATTTTATGACACATACCTCTATATATTCCAATTTTTGTAAATATGATACCATCGTTGTCGAAGTATGGACTACTTCCTTCTTATAGTGATGTGATTCGTTCATGCTATACATGGAATGTATTTAGCATTATTTTAACAGATATATATATCATAAATGAATCATATATGGAATTTTAACTATAATATAAATAAATTTCATTTAAATTTCATTTGTTAATACAACAAAGAAATGAGATAAGAGTCCATGCGTACGTACGGCCTACCATCTACAAGAATGGTGCATTTCAATTCTTATCAACAAAAAATATATATTATTATAAATACATATATAATGAATATATATGATAATTAATTCATGTTTTTCATTATGGATATGATTAAATCATGATCTAATAAATTGTAACAATAAATCACAAGTAAAATCATACTTGAGAAAACTATGCAATTAACACCCAAATTAGTTTAAATAATGAAATGGTAATAAGAAACAGGTAAAAAACTATTATATGAAGTTAATATATGATATTTTAAACTTAATTATTGTTCTAGTATAATTTATCTATGCATTTTTGACCACTATATAAGAGGATAAATACTAAAAAACAAATTTAAGGTTATGTTAAAGTATTATTCTCTCGCTTTTATTTCTGTGGGAAATATTCCATTAACAGCACTAAATTATTTTATGTGGTGTACTTACTACCCCTTAAATATAATATATCACTAATTGTTTTATCTTCATGTTATTTAAATTGTTCATTTCATGATAATTATTTTTGGGCCTTCTAATTCATATGTTACCATTGTGGTAAAGTATTCCGCCTCAATATACATTCCATTGTGTTTATTTGTTGTTATGCACAAATTAACTTTTATATGGTGTATATACTAATATTTAACATGTAATGTCATTAATATAAATATTCTAATGATATTATTAGTTTTATTTAATTTTTTTACTTCACGTGTATTATTATTTAATTGTTTCAAAGTGGTATGGGACACTTTGGAATGTTTGTAGATTTTTGTCCTCAAGAATGTTCTTAATGATTGTCATTGAAATCATACTTACTTTTGATATTGTAAAATTGATCATGATATTATCATCGTATTTTAATAATATTTCATGGGATATCCACCTTCATTGGTTATTTATATTATTATTTCTCAAATCGTATACTATTTTAAAATATGATGTTTACTTAACTAGTTATTTGATTTTATGGGGAATTATTGATAAAGATATACCCTTTATTCAATATTGATATTGGATAATGAATATTTTTTATTTTAACTATTATGTATGAGTAAGTATTTGCATTTTCAATTATGGGTTGGTATTGGAATTTTTATATCCCCTCGATGCATTTTCATGTTCTTATAAGACGAATAAACTGGCCAAATTAAATAGGTATCTATCCGTAGTTTTAAAATATCATAGGAAAGGTCATGATGGAATTGATTTTCATGCGCCTTATACATGGATCCCAAAAATTAAACATTTAATTCATATATATTTCAGTTAGGATTATTATTTAACCATGATATTTTGTATCGAAATATCTATAGATTCATTATTTTATCTATTTTTTGATTAAGATGCATGTACTTTAGTTTCTTACATGCCATATTGATTTTTCCATATATATTTATTTGAATGGAATGGGTTATCTGTTATTTATATTAACATGTGGATTTATTATAATTTTTTCATTATTAATTCATCTTTACACACACTTATTGATCATTTGAGCTCACCCTTATTATGTTAACATTCTACATGTTATGAAGTGGACAGATTTTAATAAGGTAACAAGGATGTAGTTTATTTTTATTTTATTATGTAACATGTTTTATTTTATATTCCCAAAGTATTATGGGTATCATTTATATAATATTTATTACCAAGAATACTAATCAGATTAGTCCTTCAGGATTTAATTACATGTAATCATGCCAATGTTATAAAATATTGCACTGGCTACTGGATTTTTGGGTTAGGGCATTACACATCAAATTCCTTGACTATAATACTTAATATAGTTCTATAGTAAGAGAATATAATATAATGGGACACATATACTATTTAATATCATGTGTGATTATCAAAATTCAAATGAAACTTATTCTCATGATGTTTACACTTGGTAATTTTCAAGATAAGATATTATGATCAAAGGCCCACCTATAATAATTCTTCATTTTTATGTTTTATTTTATATTACAATTTATGAGAATGTTTCATGGTACTTAGTCATTAATATTTTTGTTGATTCATACTATTAATCATTCAATTAGATGAATTTCATCTTTCCTTATTAATATAGTTCGTAATTTTATTGGATAATTTATGATCTACATGAGAGATGTGTTATTGATTAATAATATGTGGAAGGATTTTTTTCTTTAATAATTATAGAATATGGTATATTGAACCTTTCAAAAAAAGTGATCCATATTATTAAATTTTATTTACATAGAGGTAAAATGGGTTTACATTATATAGTGGAGGAAATAGATATCAAGAATATAGTTTGATTACATGGATATTCAAATTTCATGATGATATATTTTAACAACTGGAATATATTACACCATAACAATTTGTGAATCTTTTTTTATGTTGCAACAAAAATTTATTTCAAAATTTTTCCTTGTACCCATTCTGGACATTAATCATTGAAATTAGGAAATCTCACCTAATAATGATGATAAATAATCCTAGAGTGTCACAAAATAATTTTTTTCCATGATCTAAATTAAATTTTATTATAATTTAGTTATTTTAATAAATATTAATCTCATAACCAATGAAAAAATTTCATGTTTTATTGATATTTAGTAATTATAAGTTAAATAAATTAATTCACTTCATAATAAGGATATTTAATAAATATTTATTTGGTAGATTTTAATAGAATAATTATTGATTTATTGAATTATTATTTCATAGTTTTTATTAATGCATTGAATAGAGTATTTATTAATGAATATTTATTTATTTCTGTACTTGAGAAATGTTGAGCTGGATGAGTGGACCAACATCTTATGTATTGATAAATATTAATTTACAAGAAAGTATAATAATATATACTGTTATTCCATTTTATAAGGTAATAAAATATTATTATTATTATTATTTGGATTTTGGTATAAGAAATTTTATTATATTATTTAAGGTTCATTTTTAGATTAAATATTATTTTAACCAATACCTTTACACTATAAACATATTTCATTGTCCAATATGTGGTTTTAATCAATATATGAGAATCATTCTGCACAATAACACATCAATATTGATTCCTTCTCCTCTTATCCTATCATGAATGAGAATATCTAAAAGGAAACTTTAATTTCTAAATGACCTTTTCATGATAATGAAAAATAACACTAGACGACTGATCCCCCACACGAACCCCAAATATTACACTAGCATTTTTTAGATATAAAATACTAATAGGAAGATCCATGCTAGAGGGAAAAAATAAACATCAAAAATATCATCTCCATGTATTTATATTTATATATAGATATTAAATTAGAAACATTTCTTGATAAATTAGTTTACATCTTTCACAATTGGGGAATGATACATCTAATATAGCAAAAACCTATATGGTTAGAAGCCCACTTGATGTTTCCAATTAATCAAAATAAAAATCTTTTACACCAAAAAATTAGGATATATGATCATGATCCCTCTATAGAAGATATAATACACAATTTACATTAAAAAATTCCCAAAATAGCCTTGAAGTCGTTCTTAGAAGAAGTAAATACACATTTGAATGTAATAATAAAGAGCCAAAAGGGAACAAAAACAAAGCCAAAAAACATAACAATCCTCATAGAGATACACTAAACTAAAAAGTCAGAATATGAACTCATCTAATTTCATGGTAACATAACTCGAAAAAAGATAGTAATAACTAATTATAAATATATAAAACTATTTTTTAAAAACTAATTCAAAATAAAACTTCCTAAAAAAATAATACAAAACTGTATCTTATCAAAACCTCTATTGACAACATGTGATCATATTCATGGGACTTCCTCTAGATATGCAGAGAAAATATGCCTCATTCTAGCCATATTTAACTTTGATCCTATAGAATACATGCCATACCATTAACATAAACCCGAACAAAAATCAGAGTTGTAAAATTATGGGGGATAATATGGGTTGAAATTGAAGAATTAACCAAATATCCCAAACATATTTCACAGAAAATCATATTAATCCATGAGGGATACAAGTTATAATGGAGGATTATATACATAGATGAATTGATATATCGCATGGTCCCCTACACCATCAAATACTAGTGAAATGACTGGTAATTTACCATCCTACACCCATTTATTAAAAATGGTTCAAGAATTATATTTAGTGTGCCTCAAGGGACAAGGTGAAGAACCACAACTATTGAGGGTGAATATTAATAAAAAAATATGTTATTAATATAAATTCTATAATTATAGTGAATAAAAAGAGGAAATAGGACTCTTATATATAATGGTTAATATTGGATGGATAGAATATATAAACTATAGGATGTTAAACTCAGGTACTAATAAATATAATTTCCACATTCAATTTATCCATCATGACCTTGAGATAGTTTCATGTAATGAATACTACTTCTTTATACGGTAAAATCTTTATTAAATAAATCAATTAATCCTTATAAGAGTATATAAAAACTTTACTTGTCTATTTGGAACCAATTCCCTTAAAATAATATCTTTTGGGTTATTCAGTGTTGCGTGTACATTCTATTAGGAAATGTTTAGTTTCATTATTTGACATTGTGGAAAAGTGTCAATGTGACTTTTTAGATAAATTATTTAATATTGGGGATGTATTTATGATATTATTTTGAAATGTTTCATGGTTTTTTTAATTAAATATTTTAATATTGAAAACATGTATAGAAAATATTTCTTTTAGATAAATGATAGAATGGACATTATGTATAATATATATAGTAAAGGTATTTAACTTGATATAATATTGATGTAAATAATTCCCAAATTTCCTTTTATAGAAACTATTAATGATATATGTTAATTCATATAATATACATATTCCAATAGAAGGGTGATTATGAAATACATCTCAATTTCATGAATCTATTGCAACTTATTTTTATAAGATGGTCATATTTAAAAAATAAAATCAATAAGGAATCCTTATATACCGATTGTATTTTCTTATCTATACTTTACGAAGGAAATATATTAGAATGAATATTCTTTTCTAAATATGTTATCATTCTAGAGATTTTATAGCTACATATTTATTTAGAAAATGATGGGATATAACATCATTTATCTTTCTATATAATCTAAAATAATTGATGGGGAACAAAATAATTACACCACAAATAAGAAAATTCCATGTTGTTTTATTTTTCTATGTGATATATAAATTTGAACTCTTTAGACACCCTATTTTTATTTTAATGATAATTCTTCATAGAAATATTTTTAAAAAAACCTTTTACTAAAAATTTATTAGGTAGATGATTCTATATATTTAATTTTAATAAAATAATAAAGTATTGAAGTGGTTTAAAAATTGTTTTATCTAGAAAACCATTTAATAATATAATTCAATGTTATTTCATCTGGTCATTCTATTTTTTATTCATTTCATAATGCGAAGCTATATTTTTATAGTTGTTTCCCACAATATACTCACATTTCAAGCAATTATGTATGTTATTTAATCTAATATTTGAAGGAACTCTATATAATAGGACATTGTTTCCTATTATTGAACATTGTATGTTCGATGAACCCTACATATGTATGTTTTCCCCAATCATTTCATTAAATGATTTGTCATAGTGGATAAATATAGGTCAGATAAAAATTCCTTAATGGATTTACATGTGGGGGATGTTAATTTAAAAAAAACTGATAAAAAAAATTATAAATTGTTTTTTCTTTACTCATGGTATGGAATCAAATTCATTTTTGTGATCTTTTCTACAGTGTAAAAAACTAAGAGCCATCAAAAAAATGGAATCAAATTCGAGTAAATAAATTTTTTTATTGTTGAAATAATTGATTATTAGGTTATTGATTTATTGTACCCATACCATTCTCAAGGATATATCTCAACATTTCCTATGATTATGATTATGTTCCCAAATGTATGGAATCTGTCACTAGAAAGACCAATAATGAATAAACTATGAGTCACATTCTCAATAAAAAAACATTAATTGATTAATAATTCATAAGGTTATCATTAATGATATAAAAAATATTTTTTTTCTCCCCTTCTAGTTACCCATTTCTATGTATGATATCCAACACAATGTCTCCATAACTTACCATCTTCAATAAAATAATATCGTTGAGTTACAAAATATGGAAATAATGGAAAATCATGAAAACAAATGTCAACTCTATAAATGATTGTTACATTATGTTATTATATTAGATTTAAAAAAGTAAAAATATATAGAAAACAATCCTATTTATTTCACCATTTCTATATTTTATGTAAAATATTTACATTTCCTAGTTTAGACTGAGTACCTAATATTTCAGAAAATCAATATTTTGAATTTTAACCTTTACATAACATCAAAAATATTGAAATGATATTTAATAAACCAGAGGAAGTAATAATAGAATATTAAAAATATTTTATGATAAAAAATAAGGATTATAAACCATTTAAACTTTGAATCATATTTTTAAATATTAGGAACTATTAAAAAATTCTATACACATAAAAATATCATTTTATCCTAAGGAATTTATGTTCAAATTGAATGACGCCCAACATTATGAATCATATTTACCAACATGGTGTAGTTGGTATTTAGGATCCTATTAGTGGAAATATATTTATAGAAATAGGATATTGGTTAATGTAACACCCTGACATAAACTACATTCTTTGACTAGGAGAGTCACATGACCTCATGCATGCCTCCACATAAAGATGATATTGTAGGCTATAAATGACATTCTGTAGCCTGAATTTTTAGAGTGTATACCCTCGGTATCTTTTCATTTTACCACATATTTAAATATAAGAAAATAATTACAGTAACTAAAAGAATCAAAATAATCAGATATAATTTATTTCATATAGATAAATAAACAATGAAAGATCCAACATCCTCGAATTAGCAGTTTCCCTTGGGCCCCATCCCCTTTCCTGTATCCCGATACACGAAGGCTTCATGAGCATCGAGATTTAAATATAGGTTGAATGTAATAATACCTATTAGGAAACCAATATTTCTTTATTTAAATGTGTGGATATGAATATGATTCTATAATAATATGATAAATAAAATTACAAAATTGAAGATTACTATACAAAGAATCTCTATGTTATCCAAACCTCCATGAACCCTAGTTATACCTCTTTAATCTTCATGATTAAATATTGTCAAATTGGTCAAGGAAATGTAAAAAATAAAGGATACAAACTATATATGTATCAATATTCATATAGTCCATTAGCCTTAAGTTCAGTATATAATAAGGCATTATTCCATATAATTATATCTTGGGTCAGGTCAAACTGAAAATCATGCACAATTTGTTCACATGGATAAAATATCATTTAATATTATTCTCCCATGTGAGTCTACACTATTTAATCATACCCCATTATATAACATGGCTCATTCATAATTTCATGTTCAATTCATAAACTCACTCTATATCTTTCCCACTATGCTAGGATGGGTCTACACTTCAATTTTGTACAATTCCTTGAATAAAAATGTAACACATATCGAGTAAAAATGTATAGAAAAAACCATAAAATATCAAGCCACATACAATGTATTATAACTATAAAAAAATATCCACAAAATCACACATGTAATCAAAAAAAAGTTTCTAATTAATATTTTCACATAATGTCATATCAGATTAATGATCATATAAGAAGCTTTTACACATAAACATATTTCATACCTTGTAGATTTTGAAATTATCAACAATGATATTATTATAATCATCACATAAATCATATCCAAATATTATCCAGCTATATCCCCTCCCCAATGATCCTTAGAACCAATTACATTATATTTTATTTCAAAAGGAAATAAAAACACTACTTGTGAGAATAGTTTATATCCAATAGAAAACTTCAAAACAGTCGATTTAAGAATTAGTATGTTCTTAATCGTGTATTTCATAATTATTCGTAAAATTTTTACCTCTGGTGATATTCTATATATTTATAATAAAAATAAATAAGAATGATAGTTATGTTTTATAATTTCATGTTATTATCTTCGACATGTCGAATCGGGATCCTCTTATGTTATTCAACAATCTGATGTTTCACATGACCTTAATCAAACCTCCTCATACACAAGATGATGCTGAATATTAGAGAGGGTCCAAGGTTTTTTGTTGGCAATACTATACCATCATATCATAGTCTCACATTGAATATGATTAACAAAAAAAGTATCAAAATCATAATATAATAAATGGAAAAAGGAAAAAACTATAATGATCAATTTCGTAATCGTAAACAACCCAGAAACTATAATAAAAATACAAAACCAAATGATTGTTCATATTGATGATGATGTCATAGAATTATGATATATAAAAAATGGGAAATATGGGATACAAGGGATATAAGTATACCTCAGGCTATACAAAAATTTAAAATTTCAGAATATTACTCCATTAGCATCGCATGCATTGGAATGTTCCTATTCTCCCACGTTCCAAGATCTAAGTTAAAAATATCAATCATTTGTGACTGGGTTAATTCCCTTGTCCACTCATGCAGTCATGAAGTATACTATATAACCAATGATTTCTTATGTTGGGTACAAGATAAACTCATTTGGCTTCCACCTATAGTGTCAAAAAAATCCACCCAGTATACATAGAATAGTAGTTATCATGTGAAATTAATAAAAACCATAAAAAATAAATATTAAAAACAGATGCATCAGGTAACTATAGAATTCATGGTAGACATCACCTACTTCACCATTGTCTGGAATGATTATGATCAACATCAATATATATATATACCAATCATATGTATATTGAAATATTATATTTATGCATGTATATTCACACTGTACAAGAAACAATAATCCCTTTCATATAAAATATATTGTGGAGCTCCATGAAGGCATATTACCTCCCTGATATAAATCCTCTGTAGCCTTTTCATTGAGAAGGTCCCCAAAATATGTCGGAATTTTGCGAACTTTATCAATGAATCAACAAATACACAAATTCTATTGTTTCTTTGAGGCAATCTTGGAAAACCAATCATGAACCCCATCGAGGTAATGTCCCATTTCAACTTAGGAGTGGAAAATGGCTACAGAAGTCATTCTAGTCACTGGTGATCTACTTTAATATACATATAGGTGGAACACCAATTGATGAAACTAGCTATCTCCTGTTTCAAAATAGGAAACCAATTATGGAAATGTATATATCAATAAATCTTTGTGACACTGATATGTACTTCCCCAACAAATTCAAGTGACTACCACGTCAACTCCTTTCATATAACAGCTAGGACCTAGAAACATCCATGAGAATATAAGGTCTCATTACCGTCCATGGTCTAATGAGAGGATTAATCATCATCTAAGATACTTTCTATCATGACTAATCCCTCAGGATTTGATACTTTCTTCATTCTCACCCATTAATAATGTTTATAGGTTACCATTAAGTATAAAAGGATATTATTCCCATTAACCTCATAGACATCAAAAAAATATATCAGAAAACAAGGTCATTCGCTACCACTCACCCCTAGCCTCTGAAACTTCTTATGTCTGAGTTATTCAACTCAAATCATCATATATATAATTTCAATTTCTAGGAATATAGGAAATATTGAAATCAACGGATTGTAGGTATTCAACCAATCTGGAGAACCTGAGATGAAGATAACACATCATGAAGATATACATGAGGATTTTATGGTCCATTTATAGAACAAAATTATCTATATAAAAATAATGTCACCAATATCTTAGATCATGGACATAGGCTTCTAGATTGAGTTCATGAATTAGGTAATTCTACCTGTGAGGCCTCAAATGATGAGTCCTATAAGCAGTGACATGCTCATACTTCATCAAAAATGTTCCCAACCGGATTGATAATGTGTCACAATATACATTATTGGTCCAACCTAGGTCTGGAAGAATCAGGATCAATGCTAATGTAAATATAACCTTTAACTCTAGAAAGGATTCCTCAGAGCCTTCTGACCATAAAAATTTCAAACCCTTCTTATTTAATAAACTAAAAGGAAATATGGGGTATAATAAATCCAAGATGAAGCATTTTTAATATCTATATTTCCCTAAGAAATACCGTATATTCAATAGGTTCTTTGGATTATCCTTGGAAACTATATCTCTCACCATCTTTGGGACTGATAATAATCCAAACTTTAAGATGATGTAACCCTGTAAGTGGAACTTCTCAATCAAAAAGTGTAAATTGGTGAGATTTTCATCAAGATAGGTTTCAATCAATGTATTAAGAATGATTCCAAGATGTTGGGGATGGTATTTTCATGAGTGGGAATACATTAAAATCATCTACAAAGACAACTAGAATTGAAACCACATATAAGAGAAAAACAAAATTCATTAGATAAATGAAAAATATAGGTGAATTAATGAGACCAAATAATATTACCAGGTACACATAAAGACTATAAATGTTTTTGAATGCTATGAGAGGTATGTCAATAGACTAGAGAAACGCCTGACGATAGCCTGACTATAAATTTTTCATTTAGAACAACCTCACTCCTTGATATTGATTGACGAGGTTGTATATTTGAGGTAGTGGATACCAGTTCTTAACCATACTCTAGTTAAAATATAGGTAATCTACAAAATTACTCAGTGTACCATCTGAATTATTTGAAAAAATGCTAAATAAATCCAATTGTGATGTACTATCTTAGATAAAACAATTATCCTCTAGGTCTTATAACTCATCCTTAAGCTCCATATGCTCTGTGTCTTCCATCATATAAGTAGGAATGGATACTGGTGTTTCTCCTAGAACTAGATCGATGGGTACTTTTACCACTCTTGTTTTGGGTATTTTAAAAAATTCATCAGGGAAGAAATCACTGAAATGATTCACCATAGGATGGATAACCGTGAATCATATCCACTGGTCGTCAAATAAAATAATACATATCTAATATGTCACTCTTATAATCCCATGATTTCTTGTCCCTTCATAAGACATATGGTTATCACATTCTCCCTTTTGGATATATCTACTACCTCGAGTGATGTAAACATCACCTTCAAATGATTTAATTCAATGTGGTCTTGATAGTGAAATAAACAATCCATAAAGATAATTATATCGAACAATATCATGTTGAAGATGAAAAAATTTCATATAATAATATATCCTCCTATCTCAAGGGTAAAATCTATATATCATTGAACAAACTCTAATCAGACACCCAATGGGGTGTTCTGTTTCATAAATCCATATAAATACTTTCTCTCAAGGACTATAATATCCATAATTCCCACTAATATGAATGATTTTGTCACCCCTTTGTCAAATAAAGCTTACACTAATGTAGATGATGCTATAATTGTACCCCGACCAGTAAAAGTCTTGACACTCTGCTCCTCCAGCATAGGATGCACTGCGTGTAAATTTCATGTACCATGGCCTTAAGTCACAACCTCTCTACCCTAAGAATGCCTATATATCTAGTGCTATAATACATTGATCTAATTTAATATGCCTTTACCACCTCCTCAGCATGAGTGGTCAGTGGTATTCCAGCTACCAGCCTGGTGATATACAACAAGTCCAACTCGGTAACATAGGGCAGATTTATACCCTCTCTCTTTTAATTGGTGGAAAAATCCTACAAAAAATGGAAATTCCATATCCTTATATAGCCTTATAATTCCACCGGCTCTTGTATACATTGATGTTTTGGGTTTCCAATCTTCTCACGCAAGTGAAAAACAAGGAATCTGTCATTTGGAGATGTCTGACTTCCACTACATCAAAGAGAAACCTATAAATGTTGCTTCCACACACTAGATTATACAATATAAGGTCTTAGTGTTGAACCACCCTAGTTCCAACCATCATCATCCCTTATATACATCTACTTAATAATGGAATGGATGGATATTTTTTGAATTTGGGTTAACCAGGGGACATTAAATTGGGACTGGATGTGAAACACTAGACCATCCTCGAATCACCACAGAGTCATAAGATCATCCCTAGATAAATTATATGTGAAAATATAATGCTTTTTACAATAATAATATGTTCTGTGATAGATAGGGATCTTTATAGTAGTTTCAAAAAAAATCTATACCAGTCATCCCCCAATGTTTTTGAAAGGAATAAATCATAATAGACTACCCATAAATTACTCCAAATCATGTTTTGATGTCATTTTTAATAGGTAATTACATCACATAATTTCATTAATGAAATTTATATCCTATAAGAAGAAAGATTAACCCTATGATCAAGAGGATTCTCTAAAGGATTCAATATGGAATGAATGGACCCTATCCATGACTGCAACATGAGGTCTGTTATCCCCTAAAAATGTGGTAGGATTCATATTCTGAAGCTCTCGAGTCAACTCTTAAATAGTCATGGAAGGTCGATCAAATCATTTCATATTCTATATCATGTGATGAAAAACCAATCAAAAATTTTCATAGGTTTTGATATCATGAATAGAATATGGTTCCATATATTGTACTACACGATTTATCACTAGGGGCACATAGCCCACCCCCTCTAGAGTCTGGTCTTCCTAGATATCTTGGTGTATGACTCAATACTTTCTAGGTAGCCAGATTCTATAATTCCAAATACATTCCTAAGAATAGAACACATCATTTAAAAAGATAAAATATAGATAATTGTATTGGTACACAACTGTCCTATAGAAAAGGTTTCGCCTCTCTACCTTCTCTAAAATCCTAGAAAATGTCGTAAGGGAGTACCATAATAGACCATAAGAACATAAGAGAAACTCTTTAATACCTACAACAATAGCCATGTTTTGGTCTAAGACTCATATAACACTGCATAGGTGTGGATATATTCAGTTTCAATTGGAATGAGGAAAACACACATTAAATTGCAATTAGCATCCAATATAGTGGTAACCATTTCATTTAAAATTTTAGATTTTATTGTGTTATCACACCATATATACATATAATATTATCTACCATTTTCTATTATGATTTGTCACAATTGAAAATTTATAAAAGTTATACATCTTATAAATCTCAACTGGCATGTCATTTAGCTATAACTTGGCCTCGACATCCCTTATTATAATGTAACAAGCCATAAGAAATGATTTTATTCCATGAAATTCATTTTTGGAATTATACATGTACTGTCTCCATATATTTCCACTTTAATTTAATAAATCCAATAAATTATTGTTTTTCAAATATAAGGAATCCATAGGTCAATAACCCATAATATTTTTTAATTAGTCCATTAATGTTTCATCACCAATCTATAAGAGAAAACACCATTTATATTAATATAGGATCATTAATTATTCCATTTATATAATCCTTGAAATAAATGTAAGAACATTTCAATATATAGTAATCAAGGAAAAAAACTATATACTATAGTGAAATCCACACATAATGTAGATAAGTCATAGAACAATACATGGAAAATTAGTCCTATAATACATATAGTGACACTTGGGATACTAGATCCATTCTTTATGAGGCCCTGTAATAATATATGATTAAATAAAATAAACATTAATAATATCTGAATGTGTTGGCATATCATAGTGGTGAAATCATATTAACTATAATTGGTGTAATCCAACAATAGTAATAACCCCTCACAAGTATTTCAGGTTTCCACTATAAATGGGCTACCTACTCTCTTGGACATGATCATTACCAAATTCCATTGCATCTTAGTCCTTATTCCAATACCCAAATAGTATGAAAAAGTGAAATGAAACTTCCTCTAATACCAATCTATTACACCCCTACTCAGTATCCTATAAATTAGTACCCTAATATAGTGGGTCACATTGACTCATGAATGTCTCCATGTATGCTAGAGGATACTGAATACTATCAAAGGTTCAAGATGGTATGAAAGGGATAAAGTACCCTCATATAAATCTATAACAGTTGATATAATAAAAAAATCAATTTATTGGAATCATAATATTATATATTTCATGATGAAAATAAGTATAATGATCAATTGCAGAAGCATAATGAACTGAGAAATAATAATATAAATCAAAAGAAAAATTATATGTCATGTACATTATGATTTCATTTCATGGTGATATATAAAAAGGGGGAAAGTGTCGATATAAGGGATATGAATTTACAAAATTCTACACAAAATAAAAATGTCCAAAAGACTTATCCAATTGCAAATAATTACAAAAATTTTCATCTTCTCGCATCCTCCAAGCTCTATGATAAAAATATCAGGCATCCATGATATAATGTTTTCACTTATCCGTACGTACAGACATGAAATCTACTTGTGATCTAAAGGCACTAGAGTAGGGTGTGAGAGAAACTAAATTTGACACCACCAACAGTGTTTGGAAATAATCCCTGTAGTGGAAAACGAATAGAAGTATGAATGTAATTATAATAATAAAAAAGATCAATATATAATAAATAACAGTCAACTAATGTTTGGATATGACACCTAACAACCTTCACATACTTCAAAATCGAATGAAATTAGTTTGATTATTAACCATATATATATTATATATATATATATAATATATATGTTTGTTCCTAGTTTACATGAGTACATTTAGAGGCATATACATGGATTTTATGTGTAAGAAAGACCCACTGAGTAACTCTGTATTCCATAACGAGTCTTAAAACCTAATCGATATGGCAATGTTAAAAGCCTGAAATGTCATATGAATGTGAGATATAATTACTATTAGTTGAAATGGTAGGGTGAGTCTTCATTCCCAACACTGAAATCATAATAACATGGAGTGTGAATTGCATCATCTAGGTAATATTATAATGGTTTGATACATCATGCCTAGAACCCAATATTAGGGAGCATTAAATTACATTATCAACATAACCCTTAGCTATTTTTCAAGATCCTTTAACCATGGGTGAATAATTAATAATTCATATTCATAGATATATAACATTTGGTATAGACTTTCCACCAAATATAATTTTATTAAATAAATCCATTTGAAAATAATAGTAGGGAAAATCCATTTACAAAGTCAACTCAAATATTTATAAGGTTCTTTATTTAACTATGAAATTATAAAAAAGAGGAAAATTAGTTTACAACACCTAATGGGGTGGAAACCAACAAGGTGGGAAACCCATAAAAATTTAATATGGGTTTATAAGTATATTTCATCATATTTTAATTAATTTATGAAATAAATATATATTCTAAAGAATCATGAAAGAAATTATTGGCAAGATGAATGATGGTGAAGCTATGAAAAAATCATGAATTTTAGGGAAATTTATTAGACAACGTACAAGAGGCCCATATATGACCACCCATCATGTATCATCTATTGATTTGAATAAGAATAAAAGAAAATGAATTGATTGTCCAACACCCAGAAAATTGGGATGATGATAATATACCTAAATAGAATCATCGATAAGAATAATATTAGAGAAACAATTGTCAGGATTGAATAATATACTTAAAGGAATCCATCATGAAAATCAAAAGTCAAATTTTATGTAAGATGGACGATTTATCAAGAAACCTAGGTGGAACCTTGAAGAGGTCTTCACAGGAGAAGAAAAGAGGCTCTTGTCCTTGTAAAATAAAAGAGTAGAAGAAAATAGGTTTAAATTAATTTTACGAGAGAAATCATAATTTCACACTCAAAAATGGTTTTGTACAGTTCAACAACATGGTTAGAAAAATCGTACACCAACTATGATGCCTCTTTTGTCCAAGAACCCCCATCGTACGAGCTGGGAGAATGGTCTGACAAACAATGAGAATCCCATGCTAAATGGATCAATATATTTTTTGATACAAATTACATTTCCGTGTTCCCTATCTCTAATGGTAATTGTAAAACCGTTCATCCTCTTCTATAAAAAATTTTTACACATGGTTGAGTCACAAAGTTAATATAGACCATTCTCCAACCATGAATACCACTTTATTTATCTAATTTCTAGAATATTTAGCTCCAAAAAATTCACAGACACTCCCAAAATCATCCATAGTCCATAAGTAATGATAACCCTGATAAAAATGATTTAAATGGAAAAAATGATTCATACCTATATTAAAATATGGTTCTTTACATTATCATTAAATTGTTCAACATAAAATTTCTAGAAATCATTATAAATTATTGATTTTCAATTTCAATTATAATTGAAATATTATGAATTTATATCTTTGGAAACACTTTCCTCATGATTAGAGGTTTTTTTGAGTGTTTTTAATTGGATGGAATCTTAATGAATTACCCAGATTGGATGAAGAGGACTTAATAGATCATTTGTTTAAGAATTCTAAATATCCATGAATAAATAGAAAGGTAATAAAAAATTATTTGAAGTCTTAGAATTTTTTTGAAATATTTCTTTATTCTAATTCACATTATTAAGATCACAAAATTAAATTCTCCATTCTTGTTTTTACATTAATTTGAATATTCAATGTGTATCATATAAAACAATCCAAAATAGACTTACAAAAAATAAAAAATTACAAGAATTCATTTCCCCCAGATTTTAGATTTTAACTCAATAATTAGTGATACAAGTTAAAAATAGGAAGACAGAAATAAAAAAATGGGATTATTAAAACATTAATTCCAAAAAAGTGTATTGTATAAGGTTTACACTTTTTAATGATTCAAATAATCTACCCAAGACCTGTGGGTATTGGGTTACCCTTTGAAATATATTATAATATATGATTTAGACATAAGAATAGGCTAGGACACCCTTATTCTAGGAATTTTTAACCTTAAGAAACGTTCTCAAAAACAACATTCCCTTTATTTAGCTCATGGGTTACCCTTCCTCATACTTTTAAAATAGGGTCATACCCTTATACATCCATTGTAAAAATAGAAATACCATTACACAACATTTTTAAATATATATATACATTTACATAGTTGATGGAAATTACTCATACACTTATACCATAGCTGGTTTACCCATACAGGACTTATATAAATATTGATTTTCCCTAAAAAAGCTAAAAACTCACTTCTTATTGGTAGAATTAGTATAGCATTTTTTTGCCCTACACAACATGTATGGGTAGAAATTAAATTGAATTTTATTATTTTTTACCAAAATAACTTATTGAAAATACATAATGTGGGTTATTAGAACATTTAAATTTTATAATAACACATTCCCCCCCCAATTAACATCAGATGCTCGAGAAGTGTGTATTGTCATCGTGATAAAAAATATCATACCACAATGCTCAAACCTTGAAATCACAATTGCATGTTTCCTCCTAAATCTCTCCATGAATAAAATGGATCCAAGAAAGTGATATCATCTTCCCTCATAGGATATTTTGGCTCTAGCTAACCATATTCCTCGGGTTCAACTCATAAGATTAATCTGGGCCCATATCAATGTCCATACAGTCTGTAACTTGTGAAGGGATAGACATGTATTTCTAAAGCTGAGAAATGTTAATCATATCATGAATTTGTTATTAATATATAGAAAGTTCCATATGTTATTCCAATATCCCAAATTGCTCACTTAAATTTAAGTGAAAATAAATCATAGGTTTCAGCTTCCCCAACTACTGGAAATGATTATTTCCTAGCCTAGGTGACACCCATAACAAAAAATGAGTCCATAAAAGTGAACTCCAAGGGTCATTCCCTCCACTCATCATAATATAACTTCGTACTCTGAGTATTCACCTACCATTTCATGATCAAATACACCCTTTAACAGGTCTCTTGTATTATAATAATCACAAACACCATTTCCTTACCATCCTTGTTCCAATACTGTGATGAGTCAAATGATCATCCATAGAGAGCATGAAATTAGTCAACCAATATTGGAAAATATTATTGTAGGAAATATAATTTAAGGGTAAGTTCTCATTCCAACAATAGAAAAAATCTATAATAGAATATCATGTCATATTCTCTAATTTGTGAATTTTCATCATCAATATCCCATCTCTATAAGGATAGTATGATGTACATAATCTCTGCTAATCTACTATGTCATTTTGCATTCCATGAAAAAATATTTACATAAAACATGCATATCTTTTAAATACAATAATCATTGAACCGACATTAAATCAAAATATCTCAGGGACAAACAGTATTACTATATTATCCTAAGAGTGATTCTCATGGAATTGTAAAGAATAATATTATTTATTTAGAATATTGGAAATCAACAAAATATCACAATGGTTCCCTAGGGTTTCTGATAATGTAGTCATAAAGTCTGTAGTGATATTCCACCACTACCACATGAGAACTTGGTGTGGCTGGAGTGAACCAAAATGACAGTTTTTTTCGATCCTTCATCCTCTAAAAGGTAGGGAATCATGAAACAAACCCAATAATGTCCCACTTCCACCCTGTCCCAAAAACATATAGCCTAATTTCATGGAATATCATTATTAAATTAGTATGAATGGCCCACTTAGAGTTATGGATGTTTATCATTAGCACTTCTTGGCTTGAATGATTAAATATAAATATACCATGTCTTTGGATCACAACATCACCATTCAATGACCACCTGAATATCATGGATCCACTTGGTCCGTGATCCTATACCACAACACATTCTAGGTCATTTTCATTTCCATACTTAACCTGACCCAATAAAATTTATGTGTCCACCAAGGTATCACACATCTTTTAACCCTAGTCCTTAGAAGAATTCACCCTCTAATCATCAAACAGTCACATCAAGATAAACTATTCCTTTGAATTCCATTCAACAATCTCTTGAGTTCCCAACATCATAATCAGGAGATCAAATTATAGGTCATTAAATTTACAAAGTGTATAATTTGTCTCATAATCAATCGTATAATTATAATCTAATATTATCCTCTAATTAAAAATTTGGTTCCATTTGGCGATGATTTATTAAAGGATCACGTGCTTTGTTTAAACAAAATCCCATCAACAATGAGATAATTTTACCAACACATCAATGCATGAACCACACTGCACATATTTCTCCAATTCATTATGAGGATAGCCTACTCATGGGGATGTATTGGACATGACACATTATCTACAACTAATTCCATCTGTATTAGTTATAACATCCCTACTATTTATTTCACAATAATATATTATTTGATAAAAAAATATTAATGTTAATAAAACTTATATGATTTAGAAGTAATGTTACTTCTGGAATTATTTACATTACATAACAACTTAAAAAAATAAAAACAACATCATTATTGAAAACTTCTTTAACATTCTCACACTTAAAACTGCATGGGATAATCTAGGGACATGCATAAGAATTGGGTGATATATGCAGTCTATTAAGAGGATAACTATGACATAAAATGAATAAATTAATCCATGATACAAAATAAAAAACAAATGGGTAATAAAATAAGTTATGGTTATAAACATGAGCAATCAGTAATGATATAGCATGATAACATAATGGAAACATCATAAATGTGGGAAAAATTAAAACATTGCCTCATAAACATAGTTTGAGGATAACATTCAAAACATAATGATAGAGAAAGTCACATAATTGAATCTAGTTTAATTCTTTTCCGAACATGATTTCCCATCATTCAAAATATTACCTAATGAATTAGAGAGCTATATAATTTTGGGTTAACCCTTCCCATTCATTTCCTTTGCATGCTTAAGTGATCCAGGTAGATCATATGATTGGGAATCATTTTTCACCACCTTTTATTCCACAATAATAGAGTGTTGAATAAATACATGTTGGTACCCAATAAAATTTGTCTAGGTTCATAAAGGTGAAGACCCATGATAGGAATTGGGAGTGGGTATTCACTACACTTTTATTATCATGAAATTATATGTTAAAACTTCTATAACATTATGAAGGGGAACATAAATGTTCATGGAAGAGATTAATCATAGTTAAAGGGGTCTATAATCATTTATAAATAAAATGTGCAATATGGTGCATGTGAAAAAACACACCCCATTAATATTAATTGAAAATAAAAGGGTATAACATGAAGACAATTCTTGATTAATGGGGATCAATATAGTATCCTTTAATTGAGTGTGTGATTCCAAATTCTTGGGAGGAGCTTCATGAGAGCATTGAGGAACCTTGAGTGGAATCTAGAGAGGTGATGGAAGATTAATGACGTGATCCAAATATTTTTAGTGAAGATAAATTGGATCTTGGATGGTTTTTTATTGAAATTGTGTGGGGAATTATTTATCATTTCTAAAATAATGATTTTGGGACCTACACAATTAAATAAAAAAAATCCTTAACATAGATTTTGACAATGGTTGTTTCCAAATTGGATTGATTTTAATTATTTGATAAAGAAAGGGTCCAGAAATTATAAACGAATACCCTTTCTTATGTGGAAATTATACGTACTCATAATGAAATGATTTTAAAACCATAAACAATATTGATAACATTGGAGGATTCATAATACCTTTATAAAATTAAGAAAATTAATATAAAATCACAATATATTAAATGGAAAGAATATATTTTTCATGGATACCATTTGTAGTATTTTTTACACCACTAATGGGTCATTCTGATGTCATAATACACACCGAATATTTATAAAGTATTTTAATTATACCTGAATAATCAACTACCTCAGAAAATTATGAAAAAATCTCCATTGGGTAATTTTGAGGTTCTGATTATATGAATAATACAAATCTGACCAAACAAATTTATCAATATTTTTATTTTCAATTTTAAAATCTTAATATGTATTTATCGTGAAATTATGGGTTTTTTTGACAATAAATGTTTTTGAACCACTTTAAAAAATACATTTGAATTCATAAAAATAATATTATCATTTATATTTGATAAAAAAATATTTAATAATAATATTTTATTAAAATATTGTTTAATTCAAAGTTACCTTAATAAAGTGAAATAAATTTTTTAATACCATTTTCATATTACCCATAAATAACATTTGAGTTATATTGTATCAAAATAAAAATTATTTAAAATGTAACAATAATAGGATGAAAAAATATTCATTATTCAATAAAAAAGGTAAATAATCATATTTCAAGGGTATTGAAACAAATCCCTTTAATACACCAAAAACTATCTAAGGTTAAGGTGTGTGATGGTGAGACATTCATGGCGTGGTTCAACATACTTAGTTTTGGTCATGATATGAATGATCTCGAACTTCTACCATAAACGGATTCACTTATGATTTATTTAATGGATCTCAAATTGGTCATTGCCATGGGAAATGGTCATAGATGTTATCTCCCTTAGAAGATCTAATGAATGTTCCTCATGTTACTATCATACAGGTTCCTGTCATCACATCCTTTTTCTATGTGAGTTAGATTATTTAAACCCTTTTATTTATATTAATCATTTGATCGTTGTTGAATGGATATATTATCAATGATAATGATTCTTAATTATTATTTCAATTTAATATGGTATAATAAAACTAAAAAATTTCAAGTGTTTTCTATAACCATACTACATAATAATATATTAAATTAAATTACAATGGGATTTTTATTTATAATTCTTCAGGGTATTGTAATCTCTTCCCTTTATAAATGAATTCCTCAAAAATTTATTTTCACAATCTAAAATAGATTAGGGTAATTCTGTTTCATAACTTACACTGATTCCCATGTCACTTCTTCAATTTTTTCCCCCGCCACACTTTGACCATGTTCATTGTCATATTTTGTAGAATTTCTTCTCTACACTCTAAAATATTCCCCTGGTACTCCTCATATGTGAGATCATTCTCTTACATAACTCTTTTATATTGAGAAATTGTGAAGGTTTTGTTATATAAATCTTCAAGAGGGTTACATCGGATACCTCATGTACTTGGGATTGGTTAGGTTGGAGTTCATGTTCCTCGACCACTACTCCAATGCGATCAAGGATCTCAAAGGGACTGTTGAATATTGGACTAAGATTTACCTTCTTCCCAAATCTCATGGCCTATTCCATAGAGATATATGGATTAATACCATGTCTCCAACATCAAAATATAGGTCTCATTTTTTATTTTCAACATGGCTATTTTGTCTCCTCTGAGTATACTTGATGTGCTGTTGAATGGTCTTTAACTTTTCTACCATTTCCTCGACCATTTCAGGACATAGTAGTTTTTGTTCCCCATATTCGTCCCATCATGTTGGAATTATTCACCTCTTCCCATAAATGGATTCAAGGAGATCTATTTGGATGCTTTAATAGAAACTTTTATTTTTTGATAACTCGACTAGAGGATGATGTTTGTACCATCATCATTTGATGTCAATTAAGAATGCTATCAACATGTCCTCTACAGTTTGTATATTCTTCTCAGCTTGTCCATCAGTTTTAGGGTGATAATTTGTGCTAATTTTTGACATAGTATCTAGATCATGGTGGATATTATTCAAAAACATGTTGTAAATTCTTGGACTTGAATCAGATATAATTGATAGTGGTGTTCAATGCAGCCTAAACACATCCCTAATGCAGGTCCCTCCATATTGGATGAGTGATAAGTCCTCTTAAATCATAATGAAGTGTATAGTATTTGTTTGATGATATACCAAAACGCATAGATAATTATTTCCTATGTTTTTTTGGAGGTCTGGTGACATATTCAATGGTGTTGTTTTCCCATTTCTATATATGTATGGGTAATGGTTTAATCACCCCCTTGTATTTTTTCCTTTCCAATTTCACTTTTGGGCCTGTAATACATCTTGACGTATAATATGTGATCTCCTTCTTCATTATGTCCCAAAAAATAGTCCTCTAAGAGTTCTCACACGTCTTTTTACTTCTAGGAACGATAGATATGGTTAAGATTTGTACATTATCCAAAAAATCATTATTTATTTTTGGATTTTACTATACACATAGTCATGGACCAAATCTCACATCACCTTCATCATTAACATTGAATTCAGAGGATTTCCCTTTTCATAGAGTTTCCACTCTTCTCCAAAAGTCAAAATAATCTCTTTGAGAATATTTTATCCACTCTCAAATGGCTATTTTAGAAATCTTTTTTGAAAGGAATTATGATATTCCTTCCTTTATGATCTATATATCCATCCATTTCAAATATATAAAGATCAGATCCCTCTCAATTCTCATAAATGATAGAATTTATAGAACCTTTCTATATAGATCATCTTCCACATTATTAACTTTACCGTGATGATAGTTAAATAAGTATTCAGAATACATGATTAGCTCTAACTGTATTCAATAGTGCATATTTAGATCTATTGGGGTGAATATATACTTCAAGATTTTTTCATCCTTATATTTTTCATAAATCTCCATATATATATAATAATACCATATAATTAAATAAAATACCACTTATTTCAACTCCATATAATATTATTGGTAATTTTGTTCACAAAAATTCAACTTCCTTAAAGCATTGGCTTTGACTTTTTCATTTTACATTAACACATAGCCCAATCCCTTATACAAAGAATCGATGAACAACACGAAAAGTTGACCACTTCTAGGTACTTTTAGTACATGTGCAGTGATAAGACACATTTTCAAATCCTTGAATCTATCTTTACATTCATCATTACAAGAAAATCTCTCTACATTCAATTTAATCTTTGTTAGAGGCTTTTAAAATCAAATTAAATTTCTCACAAATTGATGATAATAACTATTTAATCTAAGGAAACTACTTATTAATGTCATAGACGATGCCCTTAGCCACCCTTGAGTTTCATCAATCATTGATGGATCTATAAAAATATCTTTTCTCATGATGATATTATCCTAAAATGAGAGTTACATGATGAAGAAATCACATTTCCAATACTTTACATAATATTTATCCTTTCCTATTTCCTTAAGAACAGTGATCAGATTCTCCTCATGTACCTCTTTTCTTTTCTAGTATATGAGAATATAATGTACAAAGACTACCAAATATTTATCTAGTTAATAACTAAAGACAATATTTATCACTTCCCTGATGATTTTTGGATGATTAGTTAGTTTTAATATCATTAATATGAACTCCTAGTGCCTATTCCTTATAGGAAAAGTAGTATTGGGGTTATCCTCCTTCTTCATTTTAACTTGGTAACATCATTAATGTAGATCATCCTTGGAGAATTATTATGATCCCAATATAATATTGAATAAATTATAAATATGTGGAGGCATATACGTTTTTATCATGATCCTGTTGAGCTCACTATAATTAAAGAAAATACTTATTGACACATCTATAGTTTTGATGAAGATTATCGGTGCACCCCATGGTGAAGCAATTGGCCATATGAAACCTATATCCAGATTCTCTTGTAGTTGTTTTTCAAATCCTAAATTTCCAAAACAACCATTCTATATGGATTCTTGGTTAATGGTAACAGACATGTATAAGATCTGTTGAGAATCCAACCACTCATATAGGAGGTAGGCCAGTAAATTCACTAGGAAATAAATCCACGTATTCCTTAATAATTGTCATGTATTCAAGAACGATATTTTACTTGGACTAAATATTTTATCTATATACTATTTCTTATTGGGAATTAATATCCATTATTTAGATATTGTTGCTAAATAATATGCATCCTCCAAAATAAATTTATATAGACTCTAAATACCATTCAGAATACAAAGAGTGGTTTCTTTATTTTATAAATTAATGTTGGATCTATATAGGGATAGATAATTCCTACCCATAATTGCATCAAATTATAAAAATGGAATTTTGAAAAGGTTTTTTGGTAATTTTAATTTTTAAATTTTGATAGGGAATGAGTTATTTACCTGGGATTCAATAATTTCCTCATTTTCTATTTTCACTAATAGAACTAATTCTGTTCATTACATTGGTGTTTGAATAGTTCAACTAATAAATAATAATATAAAGGAATGTGTATAACCTAAATCAGAATGAGTGTTTTATATTATTGAATAAATAACTAGAATGCCTATCACCACTTATGTTTTGGGATACAACTCCATGTTAAGGATGGAAAAAATCATACTCATTATTCCTTTGATGTTTTTGGTTGTCTCTACAAACCATTGATTAGTGAAGTGGTTTGTAAACTACCCTATATCCTTGGATTTAAAGTAGTAAACAAGCATCTGATGGTATACTAGATCATTTCTATCCTCTAAATATTGTGTGGGGTTTTACTCTCAAAAATCACTAGCTATGTTTCCTTAAATATCTGACCCAAATCATTTCCTCCTCCCCTTTAAAAAAATTCATGATTATTTTTTCCACACCATTACCAATTGAGATGTTGAAATTCCTTGGAAACATTATATTTCTCCATTGGACCATCATATCTCAAATACACCTTTCACTAATTATCCCCATGAAACCCTTGAGATTATCTGATCTCTACTATGACTTTGAGGGAACATCATAAAATTTATTCATAGCTATAAAAGACTCAAATCATCGGGGATTTTTATAGACTATATTTTATCGTACCTAAGAAGTGGCCAACCATCAATTCAGCACTAACAACAAAACTAGAGGTATTTCATTCAAGTATTTTGATTTTTTCATTATAATTCCTGATATATTCTTCATCTTTTTTCTGGAGTGTAAGGAAATATATTTCCATTTTATGTTAGATAGTGCAAGGAAAATATTTTTCATAAATTATTTCTAGAATTCCCTCTGACACATCACTTTGATCAAATCTGTAGGATTCGTATTTTTTTATTACTATGCACCACTAATCATTCTATCCATCGAGACAATAAAAGTCAAGTATAACCTCCTCTTTCTAAAAACATTTATGGATAAATAAGTCTTCTTAAGGGAGATGAAATATGGTTACACGATTAAGGGACCATATAATCCATTGAATGTTAGAGGACGTTATTTCCTAAAACTTTCAATTGAAGCTAGTTATTTCTTTAGTGGGTTTGTAAAATCCTCTTGAACCATGTTTATTTGCATATCCTTAGTCATCTGAGAGTGTATCCTCATAAGGTTTTTTATTCCTTCTCCCTTCGGGTTGGGCATCTCATTGGGGCACTCATAACAATGTCTATCACAGTTATTATTTTTATGATTCCTCATATTTCCAGAAATTAGATTTAATAAAATGGAAAATTATGGGTGAATATTTTTAAACTATTAAATTCATATGTAGTAATACAATGAAATTTAATAAATAACATATAAAGTACATGTATTTCCTTAACTTATGAATTTCTATGCTTTAAACTATGTTATCCATGATCTACTTCATGACATATATTCTATCATAATTTTTTGTTCCCTTATTAATTTTTCATGAAGATATTATAAATTAACCAATGAATATGCCCTTGGAGTGTCAAAACAGCCTTAAATCAAGGCTCATCATCATGCATCAGTTTCTAATCAAGTCAATCTTAACATGGTGTTTTATGTTTTCCCCTATATACATTTTTTCATGAGCCACATCCACATTCAGTATATAGTTAGGGTTTTTTTTTTATTTTATAAAACCCTTAAAATATACCTTACAAGATTTTGGATGTATTTTTATAATTATTTTTAATTCTAAGGGTTTATATATAGATATTGGAAAATAATCCTAAAAATAAAAACACTTTTCTTTTGATACAATCTATAATAAATCTACCCTTTATAAAATAATAATATATTATTTATTACATATCATTACACTTAATACAACCCATAAGATCATGAATTATGGTGTCTATTGGAATTAGGTGCGTTACATAACAACTTAAAATACAAAAAATATCATCTTTATATATTTTTTTAAAAAAATCTCTTTTTTAAAACCGCATGGGATAACCTAGAGACATGAATAAAAAAGCGGTGAGGTAAACATTCCCAAAAAGTAATAAACATTGAATAAAATGAATAAGGTAACCTATTATTAAAAATAGGAATACAAATGGTAAATAAAAAGTCTTAAAATCACAAACATAGATGATGAGGAATGATATTTCATGGTAAAATAAATGCAACATGGGAAATGTGGAAACAACTCAAAAAACTACTTAGGAAATATATATCAAGGATAAATTACAAGAAATAATTTTAGAAAAATTCCCATAATGGAATTAGGTTTACTTAATTTCCCAACATATGAGGCATCATGAGACTAAAAATTACCCAATACATCGGAGTGTAATATAATTTCAGTGCACCAGTTACTTTTATTTCTTTCTAATCCTTAAATGTGCCACAGATATTATACAAAATGGAATCATTTTTCATCACATTTTATTCCATGATCATGGATTATGTAATAAATACATTCAATTAACCAGTAAAACAAGTATAGGTGTATAATGACTAACAACCTTCAAAAGAATTTTCAATTGAAATTCACGACACTTTTTTGGCATGGAATCCAACATTCAAATTTCTATAGTATAATGGGGGAACAAAAATATTTGTGGTAGGACTTAATGATAATTAATGTGGTCTATAATTTTTTATACATCATATGGGATGTATGGGGAGTTTTTAAAAACACACCCCATTATAAGGAAGTCAAAATAAATGGGTATAAAAAAATAATATTCTTTAAATAAAGGGTGAAAGAGAGGATCACTTACATCAGTGTGTGATGCCAAATTCTTGGGAAGATCTTCATGATAGTATGGGGAACCATTGAAGGAATCTAAAGAGGGGATGGAAGAATAAGGATGTTCTACAAGGGTTTTTACTAAAGATAAATTGGTGTAGGGGTGGGTTCATATAACAAGTGAGTGAGTAATTATTTATCATCTCTAAGACATATGTTTTGATCTCTATATAATAAAATAACAAAAACTGAAAACCATTCAATTGCTTTGCCCTACATTTTTTCCAAATGGGATTTGTATTAATTATTTTATAAGGCCATCATCCGATCATAATAAAATAATACCATTTCTTATGAGTAAGTGTGTATTACTCTTAAATATGTGATTTTAAATCCATAAAATATATTAATGGATTTGGGGGATTCATAAAGTATTTATAAAGTTAATAAAATATATAACAAATCACATTATTTTCAAGTTAAAATAAATATTTGGTCATAGAAACACTTTATAGTTTTTACAATATCACTTTTGGGTCATTATGATGTCATAATACACACTGTTTCTTTATATGGTACTAAATTTTTACCTAAAAATATGATTGCATCAGAAAATTAAGAAAACATTACCCTTAGATAATTTCAATATTCTATAACCATAAATAAATTTAATTTTTTCAAAATAATATTCTATATATGCGTATTTTTACTTTTAAAATTAGAATCGACATTTATTGAGAAATTATAGGTCTCTTTATAAAAACAATTTTTGATCCGTTAAAAATTACATTAGAATTCATTAAAGATATATGATGTTTTTTATTTGATATATATTATTTAATAAATATATTTTATGAAAATATTTCATATTTCATAAAATTATTAATTCCTCATAATAAATTCCTTAATTGAATTTGAATATTACCCAAAAATACTATTTGTTTTTTATTATATCAATATAAAAATTATTAATTAATTAATAATAATATTATGAAATAATATTAATTATTATAGATAAAATAATGTACATATTCATGTTTATAGGATTTTGAAACATATGTATTAAATATACCAGAAAATTCTCTATGAGTAACTTCTGTGACAATGAGGCATTAATGGGGTGGTTCAGCATACATGGTTTGGGTCGTGATATTGATGAGGTTGAAATAATCTGATAAACTGATTCTCTCATTATTTAGTTTTTGGATCTCAAATACCCCTATGTCAAGGGAAAATTCCATAGACATTATCTATTTTATAATCACACATAAATGGGATTTATAAGGAATGATCCTACTAGTTGATTCCATCACATCATTTTATACTATTAGTTAGATTTGTTAAAACCATATATTTATAATAGTCATTTGATCACTTTTTAATGAATATATTATCAATGTTAATGATTCTTAATATTCACATAAATATGATAGGATATAATAAAACCAAATATGTGCATGTGATTTATATAAACATATTACGTAATAAAATATTTAATTAAATCAAAATGAAATTTTGTTTATAATAGTTTGGGCCCTTACATAGGTACACTCTGAAGACCAACACCAAGGGTATTAGAGTCTTAAATATAACCAACCCACCTTCATAGAATAATTTACACCAAAGTAGTGGTCAATTTCCTCTTTAGATCAAGAAACACCTCATCATACAAGTCCAACCATTGTTTCATCACTCTATTCTGCTTTAGTGTACTAACGGGTGATGATAAATGTGGAAATTCATTGAGAAACCTCCCCTAGTATCCTACAAAACCCAAAAATCACAAGATTTTTTACATGTTCCTAAGTTGGGTGAATGAAATATTTTACTCAACATTTTTGGGTCCATGCATATTCATATCTCAAACATCACCTCCCCATGAATATCACCATTTAGAAATTAAATTTAAACTTCTATATCATGGAATAAATAAAATATTATCAAGGATTACTCAACACAGTATCTAGATTTCCTGCATAATTATCTTGGGTTTTTGAGTATATGATGTTGTTTACAATGAAAATTAGGTAGAAAAATTAAAGATATGGGTCGAAGATTATTGTTTATGAGATCGATGAACACTTATAGAATATTCATCTATCCAAAAAGCATCACTAATAACTCATATATGCAACAGTTACTTTGAAACACCATATTTTGGATTTCCAACAATACAACACACAACTATAAATAGCCCAAGAATAGATTAATAATGGAAACATTCAAGCTTCCCAAAACATATCAGAGAGAACATTGATCCTGGTAAATGGAAATTTATTCTCCCCCAACACCTGGTTCAACTTATGGTAATCAATGTAGATTTGAATACTACCATCTTCCTTCTAATTAAATGAATAGGTGAAATTCATGGTGATTTACTCAGCTAGATACTACGCTTCCAATTTAATTCCTTGAGTTTCACCATAAACAACATTGACATTTTTGGTTCTATAATAAATGGTGGTATGAAAATGGGATGCAATCCTCATTTGGGATATATCTAAAATTCAACATCTCTATCAAATGGAAATAATAAAAAGTCAACTCCTAAAACACCGTGATTATAGTGACCATACAATTTTACAAATATTATTTCTTATTTTCTAATGTAAAAATACATTATATATAACACCAATGATCTGGAGGTTTAGTTTTTTTGGAAGATAATGTTCATATTTCATCAACGTGATGATAAAATAAAAAATCATTATTTTATCCCTAAAATGTTCTTTGAAATCAATTCAAGATCCAAAAACTATATAGGATAACCTATGGAATATATGAAGAAATTAGTGATTTAGAATACTAATTAATGAAATAAACATGATAATGAATCATAACATGTGAGTCAAATTTATTACATGATATCTTAAGACAGAAGGCATGTGAGTAATCGAAGGGATGCATAACATAAATAACAATGTTTTATAATATCATGGAAATGAAGGAAAATTCTAAAACACAAAACCGGATATAAATTTGGATCAATTCTAACTACCTAGAATATATGGCATGGTGTAAAATGTCCTATAAATGATTAGGGATACCCCCTAATCCCATACATGATGCCTCATTTCAAAAAAGCTTTTTCCAATAAATTGGAGAACTATATGAGAACACCCATAATAACATATACATTATATATGTGTGAAAAATAAATTAAATCAACAATAATTCAGACATAATAATTTACCATGAATCCAAATGGGTTGTATAATCTTCCTTCACATCATAAAAAATGTAAATTTCATAATGAAGGATTTTGAGAAATGATCATAATGAATGTATTAAACCATAAAATTATGGTATAATAACCAATTTATATTTTTAACAGATATATATTTATAATTTATAAAAATTCCATAACATTATAGATTGATTTCATTGATTTATTGATTTATATTTTAAATGATTAAAATCATTATTGAGTAAAATAACATTTACAGTATGAAGATCATTTTTTATAATCTAATTTTTTTTAAATATATTGTAGAAAAATTAGTCATTACAAATAAAAAAGGGAAATCATAATTTAATATTAAACGAGATGATTGTTCAGAACATTAGTTAGTTTCAAAAATGCAGCTTTTGTAAAAATAATGATTCCATTAAACTTTATGTTAGAAAATTCAAAAAAACATTATTTTTAAATACTATATAGATTAAATTTAAATTATTTTTCAAAAGGTATAATCATGGTTAAAATGTATTTATAAAATCATATAAGAATATTAAAAAAATTAAAAATTTATTTAAATAAAACATGGACATTGAAGAGAAAGGGATTCCCCTGAAGATAAAAAAATGTCTTCTATTTTTAAAAACATTTTCACAATTATTTTAAGAAAAATAATGGAAAATGAAAATATTACATGAAAATAGATAAATTAAATTTATAATCATAAAATTAAATGTTTTATTATAGATTTATAATAAAATATACTATAATGTAAATTCATTCCAGAAGAATCTTTATTAATATAATAATAAAGCATAAACACTTACCCCTTGGGAGAATTATTAATAATAACCACCCATGAATTAATTAAGTGAATTTTTAATTAAAATTCCATGAATTGTAAATTATTTATGTTCTACTATCTATAGTGTTAGTATATACACCATAAAATG
Organism: Viscum album; assembly: GCA_963277665.1. Taxonomy (NCBI): domain Eukaryota; kingdom Viridiplantae; phylum Streptophyta; class Magnoliopsida; order Santalales; family Viscaceae; genus Viscum; species Viscum album. The sequence goes on from OY728139.1 coordinate 287,554,727, forward strand.
GAAATTGTGTTTAGAAATGAACATGTGTCTAAAAAATGGGGTTTTGAGACGGTAAACATTACATCAATCCCAAATATTCACGTGTGTTCCTTATCTTTCCAAATAAACAAATTATGTAAATTATTTAATTTCCAATGAACATTTTTCATTTTTATAAATCCTTTTTTATTTTTTACCATGTAATATTCAATTATATAACATATTAATTTAATGTCGGAAATTTTAATGATAAACAAGTTATATTTACAAAATCACGCTGTTAAGTTGACTAATGTAAAATAGATTATTTTATAAACATATATATAATTTTAATAATTCAATAATTTAAATATTTATTCATAAAATATACTTTTAAAACCAACCAAGAAATATGTTATTCAAAAATGAACTATGTTTCAATCATGGAGGTGGTAGGTAGTACATATGTATAAGTAACTTTTCCATTTTTGGACAATCATGATGGAAAGAAGGTAAGTGAAATTTTATCATTCAAGGATGATAATTATATAAAAAATATGATATCTTTTTTAAATATATTAATATATAAACCTAACTTATGTGGTTATTTTAATATAATTAACAACATTGATCACATAACTTCACGGGGAGATAGTTCATCTTACACACATAAGATGTAATCAACATTAATAGTTTTTAAATTAATAAATTATATTATTTAATACTTTTAAATAATGTTCAAAATGTAATTATTACCATATATAAACCTTAATTTAATCCATATTTACTTTCATATAAATCATATATGAATAACAATTCACATCACTTCGTGAGGAGGTAGTCCACCATACAAATGAGCGATGTTATCGTATTCCTTATGGAATGAAAATTAAGGAGTACGTGATAATATAATTAAAAATTATTATTTTACAATAAATATAATATATAAAAATTAAATACATAAATTTAACTATCCTTGAGATGTGGTGGAGTAAAATGATTTATGTTGGTTAGCAAGGCGGTAGTCCGTCATGAACCTAACCAGTGGGTTTGTTCCCCATTTGAGGGAGGAGGCATGGTTTTAGGTTATTAATATGACATAATAACATCTCAATATATATATTATAATTATTATATTATATTATCACGGGTTAATAATATTTTGAATATTTTTTAAATAAATAAAACAATGGATTAAGAATGTTTCATCTTCTTTTGACAACTTCTTTTGGAATGAAGAAAATGTATTACTTTGTTATAATTAAGATAAAAAACACATTTAGGATAAGGTGAGTGAATTATGGGTGTGATTTTGGAGGTTTGTTTCTATTATAATTGGTTTTTTTGTGTTAATGGGATTGGAGAATGGGTGGCCTGTTAGATGTGGGTGAGAGAAGGGAGTTGGAATTTTTGAAAAGAAATAATTTCACCCATGTTTTTTACACGACACAAGGCCACATAATGGAACATTATATAAAATTAGATTCTTTAAAGTATAAATATTACCATTAGTATGAATTATAAATATTTTGGGTAATTTTTATCCCTTCCTACTTTAGATTAACCCACAGTAAACCCATTTCTACCTTAACCGTAGGTAAGATTTTTTTTAGTTTTCCCAAAAAAATATGGTCCAAAATTAAGTTGGCATAATTTTATAATATAAATAATTATTATTCAAAATATGGAATCATTTTTCTAAAATTAATCTCAAATATTTGGTGTATTTTATTGTAATATTTAGCCATTAGAAATGTCGAAAATGTGTTTTTCCCAGAAATTCTACATTTTGGAAAAGATAAACCCATATTATCAATATTTAAAGTAATCGAAATGTAATGAATTTAATTTAATATTTATAGATATATAATATTTTAATTTTATTTAAAACTTTTCTCATTAGGTTTAACGTTAAAATTTATAATGTGGATACATATTTCACATTATGATATTTTTTTGAAAAAGGTATTTTAAATCCGAAAAACAAATTATAATAAAGTCAAGTATAAAGAAGATGTAAGTGAATTTGTTTCATTTAATATAACTAATTAAAACTTATGTTAGTTTGAAATTATATTAAATTAATAATGGGACCTTTATATTAATTATTTTATTAAAAATAAATGAAAGGTTTATAAAAATTTGTATTTTTCCCTATTCACTAAAAAAGTAATATTTTCCAAAAATTCCCAAAATTTCACAATATATAAATTATGATATTAATATTTAAAAATTTTAATTTTATTAGTTAAAATTTATAAAATTAGTAAAAACTTATATTATTTTCCTATTGAAATAAAAAAAATTATTTTTAATGAAAATGTAACTTTGAGAAATAATATTATATTACATAGAATTGATTGATTAGTTGATTTGATTATATAACTAAATTTATATTAACTAATGTCATTATATAAATTTTATTAATTATATAATCCAATTCATAATCACAAATTTTATAGATATGTTAAAAAAAGTCATATTCTTATATTAATATTTTAATAAAATGTCTTGATTCATCTATTCTCAATTATGTGTGTTGGATACCATATCAAACATATTGTTATTTTAAAATATATATGGGTTAAATTGTACAACTTCAAATAAATTGAATCCTAATTATTTGAACTTCTGATCTATAATATATGTATATAAATTTTAAAATATATTTGTAGAAAATACCATATCATTATGTGGGACAATAAAACATTCACTTTGTACGATGGAAAAGTAATGATAAGAGTTATCAAATGAAAAATTTTCCAAAAAGAAGAATATTGGTTTAAATTTAATATATGAACATGGAATAAAAGTATACATAATAATGGTCTATTCTACAGATCATTTATCCAAGGAATTTGAATGGTAATTAGAAAGTAAACATTCACAAAATCAAAAAAATATTTATGAATTAAAATGTCATTAATTCATCGGATATGAAGGTAATAGAATAAATTTTTTGGTTCTAGATCCTTTCCCTATAGTTGATTGAATCTTCATATATTTATATATATAAAACTAGAAAATATACATAATTGGTATTTTTTTAATTCATAAATGATATTTCATCCTTTTATAGTTCTTTGATCACTCTCTATTTCACCTCTTACTCCAAGGAATAAATATAAAATATGAATTTTTTATACAAGATGTAAAAAATAAACTCCTAACAAATCATAAGATTTATTTAAGAGTTGCATCATATTAATCCAATATTTATTATAACAAATAGTTATCTGAAGAATGATATTACCAAAAATTCATTTGAATATATTAGTATCCAAAATTCAATAATAAAAACAAGGTTTTATCAAATATCATTCATTATATAAATAACCATTCATCATAAATAACTTTAATTATCTAAATAGAAAATAATATTTTATCCAATAAGGTTATCTCAAACACTTCATGTTACACATCCCACAATATAGTAGAATTCTTCCCTAATAATATTTTATGTCAAACCTAATAGTAATATACATTTTAACTAAAAAAGGATTCCAAAAAATGTGATGAAAATCCTAAAAATAACAATAATCATCCAAATTGTTTGTAACCACTATATATTTCTACACATATTATGCATCCCACATCATTAAATAATTATAATTGAATATTATTACTATGACATAAAAAATTTCATATATCCTAAAAGTTACTAATAACATTAAACATATTACTATAAAATATAAAGTAAGTAATCCTAAAATAACTTTTTCCCTAAAATCCACACTAAACCTATTATTTATATAACCATAAATATCTTCAAAAATATTCTTAATCATCTTATACTTCCATAACATTAGACCAAAAAATGCGGTAATTATGCCTCTAAGACATTGATTTACCTAATAAATTATTAAAAAAGAAACTTTATGTTTGACAGAAGTCATCCATAACTACCGTCAATTCATTTAATTCATGATGGTATATAAAGAGTCTATAAATATCCAATAAAATCCCCATGAACGGTAAAACAGGTGTACATTAAGGTATGTTATTGTATACTAGGTGATGCTCGAGTAAAGCTCGATGCTCCTTTTTCAAAGTTATTACAACTTGGTAGATAAATTCCAAAACAACTTCTACTTGTAGTATCCAGACATTGATTCATTTTCTTAAAAACCACTCTCTCTAAACATCAAACAAATCGAGGATATTTTCATAAATATAGACTCATCCTAAGACTCATCCATCTTTTTATCACTAATTTCTACTCATCCAAGATTATAGTGGTTAGGTAATCCTTTTCTCTAATACCAACTAATGTTATCTATAAAAATAACTAGTAATATATAATTGTTACCTATTAAGGAACTCCATGGGTGTTAAACCACCTCGATTGGATTCTAACCTCTATCAAAACCAGAAATCCTTTAATCATAAAGCTCTTGGGAGGAGATCATTGCTTCCCATATATCTCACATATCATAGTTCCCAAGGATCAAATTATATTAATTTGTATCAAAACAAAAATACTAACATAATCTTTCAAAACATATTATTGGATTATTTTTAACATAAAAAATCATTAATTACAACATGAATGATATTTATTCCTAGTATCTTCATAAGAATTGGGTCAAAATATAAGAAAAGTGGTGATAAATAAATATTATTTGATTTATTCTCCATAATTTTCTCCAAACCCCTTTCATACTTCTAAAATTGAAAGGTATAACCTATGGAATACGTATAAATTTTGGTGAGTTAGAAATCTATATAAGGAAATAAACTTAATAAGGATGCATAACATTTCAGTTAAAGGTATAGAATGATAACATAAAATAGAAAGAGGAAGATTAATCACATTTATGAATAATGTCAAAATTCTGTTATCATATGAACATGGTATAATATGCAATATAGAAATAATATATAACATGACATAAACATGAATCAAGGATAACTTCTATGATAATAGAATATGGTGTACAATGTCTTATATTGGATTCAGTTAAATCCATTATCCCATAAATTATGCCTCATGAGGTTTTCATTGGATTGTTATTTGGGAACACCCATCATTAAATTTTCATAATCTATATGTGAGACATAATTTAAATAAATCATAAGCCATAACATAATAATTATACATTCAATGAAAATGGGTTTTGTAATCTTCCATTATATAACATGCAAACGAAATTCCGTAAAAATTTTATTATATAAATCATCACATTGCATGTATTACGCCAAAAATAGAATGTAGAATAATCTAGGTATATAATTAAGATGCATATATATATATATAATTTATAAAAATTAAATAACATTATAGTTTTATTGTCATTGATTAATTGGAATAACTTTTAAAAAAATGAAAAAAACCATCTAAGGGAAAATAACCATTGCACTTTAAAAATAAGTTTTGAAATGTTAAAATTTGCAATTCAATTTATGGAAAGAAATTTATTTAGAAAAAATTATGGAAACATATAAATTATGATTCAAAGAGTTAATTATTCTAGATAATAGGTAATTACAAATTTGTTGAGTATGTTAAAAAGATGATTCCTTTAATATTATTGTATGTTGAGTCAAAAGAAACTTCTTTATAAATTTAAAGGAATGATAGTTTAAAAAATACCAATAATGGGATATAAAGACATTAAAAAAATTATAAATTTAAAATAACATTGAAATAAATTTAAATAAAATGTGTATATGGATGAGAATGGGTTTTTGATCAAAAAGATAAATGGAGTCGGATATTTTTAAAAAAAAATCTCATTAATTTTATGTAATAATGAGATGGAAATGGTACTATTTAATAAAGTAAAAATAGTGGATAATAAAATTAATGTTCTTTCTTATAAAATCATCAAATAATTTCTTACAATTTAAGTTGAAGTATGAAAATTTATTATTAATATTTGATTGATGCATCAAACCATACCTCTTGGGTGAATTTTGAATCATAAACCAATAAATGAAGTAAGTTAAATATAACATAAAATAAAATGAAATATTAATGATTTCTTATATAATTTAAAAAGGCTAATTATATTCACCATATAAAAGATTTTAGTTGTATAAAAATACATGTTTCTCAAAGAAGGATATTTTGAGATAGGAACCAAAACCTGAAGCCCACATCACCATGTAAATTCCTTTTCATCCTGAATAATTAAATTCTAATATTTATTTAATTTCATAATAAACATTTGAAATTTTATTATACCTTTTACTAAAATTTTTCTGTTTTATACTAAATTACTTAACCAAATAATTTATCATCATACATTTTATTGATAAATGACTCATATAACCAAAATCACATTAGTAAGTTCACTAAAGTCCAAAATATTATCATTTAACCATCATAATAATTGTAATAAGGATATAATTATAATTTTTATTCATAAATTATACTAATAAATTTATCCTTCAAATATGGTTTTAAATATTTAACTACATTACATTCATGAAGTCTGTATGTCATATGTATACATGTATAACATTGTTATTTTCTGAATGTCATGGTTGAAAGAATATAAGTCTTATTTAAACATTAATATATGGTAACTATAAAATATTAACAAAATTATTTCTTAAAATTCCTTTAAGTATACAATCCCAGTGATTTAGTAATTATAAAATTAGAAAAATGAATCATATGACTTCGTGAGGTGATTCACTTCCATACACATGAATGATGTTTTAATTTTAATTTGAAGGTAAAGTAAAAATGTATATGAAATATTAAATTTAAATAATGGTTAATATGGAATTATTTTTCTATATATTCATTAAATCAATCCACATTAACCACCATGTAAAGTGTAGTTGAAAAAAGAATCACATGACTTTGTGAGGTAGTAGTCTTCCATACACAAGAGTAACGTTATCAAATTCCATACAGAATTAAATGTAAGATGGATTAATGGATATTACACTTACATATTATAATTCTAAAATAATTATTATATATAAAAACATTAAATACATCAGTATATATATTTTTGTGGTGTTTTAATGGAAAAACATTACGTTGGCCCACGAGCTAGTAGTCTATTAGAAAAAAACAATAATTTTATTTCCTATTTTATGGAGGAGATATGGTTTGATGTCATGACCCGTCCTCAGGACCCATGCCGTGAGTACCCCAAGCCCGCCTTCCATAAGCCAGGGGCTGGTGACTAGCACCGAGGCGTAAATCTCGATAAAAAGGGAAGGCATTGACTTTATAAAGTAAACAAAAACCATAGTAAGCAAGATGAAGTAAACACTAAGTAAACTGGGTACAACTGTAAGTGTGGAAAAGTAAGCGGGACAGAATAAAAACCCAACTGAAGTAATGTACAACTGAAAGAAAGTACAACAACTGAAATTAAATCAGTAATGTTGAGCCATCCACTGGAAGTCCCACCTGAAGGGTTGGTACAGATAGCCTCCTCAGCTCCTCAGGTCTAGCCGTCTGCTCTGTGTACGTCCCGCCGAGTGGTCCACCTCCAGGTACCGACTTACTCTACAATCCACAACCACAATCAGCACTGTCTGTCATCTGCATCCAACACAACGTAGTGTGGGCATATCCTGTGTAGGGGTGAGTATACGCTACTCAGTAGGGACCCCGAGATCCCAAAAGGTCTCCCAGAATCCACAAAGGATAATCCACAAAGGAAAGATACAATCATGAAGTAACATCCAACACTACTTAGGTATATGCCCATACATATACCTAAGTCATCAATTCCAGTTCGGCTCCAACATCTGATCCCCAGTTCGATCACGTCCACACAAGATTGTACAACCCAATCCGCACATGAAAGAACAACCCAATCCACACAGGAATGCAAGTCAATCATATCAAAGATAATGATTGAAAGTCAAGACTTAGCTCACACAGGTATACATCATTGTAAAGCAAAAGGAGATGATCAGATGTAGTTATTGATTCATCTAGCTGGGACCCACATAGGATACAAGTACTGAAGTCATCACCGCCGAACCTATGGAGGATTCTCGTATGGTTGTCATCGTCGTCGAACCCATGGAGGATTCCAGTACGAAAGTATTCACCGTCGAACCCATAGCTGCTGCGGAACTCCTCCTTTATCGAGTAAAGTGGGCCAATCGCTACAACCAAGCGCTTCCCACTAACCTTGAACTGCTGTAGTACTCCAGCTGTCGACTACTGTGGGCATTCTGCTACAACCAAGCGCTTCCCACCATGGGTCTACCACTACAACCAAGCGCTCCCCCTCATAGACTATAAAGGTACTCCTTCTGTTGAGTATTGCGGGTCTTCTGCCACAACCATGAGGTCCTCCGCTGTGGGCCTAACTCTACAACCATGTTCTCCCCAATGGGCTATCGAAACACTCTGAGTCAATCGATCAGCAGTCGTCAAGTCTCAGCCAGCTCTAGGGTTTCTACACATAGCACGCTCGTTCAGGGAGGGTCCAATCCGCGATCCAAGAGGTTGATACACCAACTGTCACGTAGACCAGAGTTGTTGTATCAAAAATTTCTATCTCTTCAAAAGGAACACAACGCGACAAACGGCACGTCAATCAGACGCTGGGTCTGGGAGTTATTGTCTTTTTCATCCTAGGGGCCCGTTTGGTTTTTAAGCTAAAACCAACCTGACTGTACTCCAGCTACGTCCAAACCTCAATAGGAGTATGCCAAAAGATCCGTCTCACTAATATATATTCAACAATGTCGATGGCATATCAATCAGATGTCCGGAGCTCAAGTTATAAGCGTTTCCGCTCTGAGGGCCCTGTTGGTTTCATGTTCGAACCAACCCGTCTATACCCAAAGTTATAAAAACCCTTGAGTTTAATATACTGAAACGACCGTCTCAATCCAAGTATCGCATCTCAACTGACGGTGCATCGATCCGAGATCCGTAGCACAAGTTATGAGAATTTAAACGAACCTATTCGGTTTTAGGGGGTTTTGGGCCCGGACCGACAAGGCCCAAGACCCCCTGGGTCGGCCCGAACCGGGTCAACCCAAACTGGGTACGGGTCTAGCCCATTAGGGTGCGGCCCAGCCTGCTACGGCTGGTCTGGCCTGGTAGGCCGATCGGCCCGGTGAGGGCACCACGCGCCGCGTGAGCGCAGAAGGGGGGAGCCGCCACCCCTTCAGACCGAACGATGGACCCGCGGGGGTCCGCCCTGCCACGTTGACTGGGGGTCAAACCTCGGTTTTTCCGGAAATATTTTGGCCAAAACGGTCGGCCAGCTCATCCACGGTACCAGTTGGTCCCGACCTCCAGTGCACCGACGGCCAGTGGTTCCGGCCGCCCTCCCTTGCTCCACCGCGCCCCTCCGCTGCAGCCCCGCTCTGTCCGCGGTCACTTCGTGGTTCCCTGGCACGGCGCAGTGGCACTGTGCCCCCTTCTCTTCATCCCGACTCAGGCTGCGGCTTCGTTCGGCCCCAACGGTGTGGCGCGGCGGCGCCGCGCTTCATCGCCATGATTATGCTTGTCCCCACGCGGTGCCGTTGCACCGTGCTGCCTATGTTCGTGCCGCAACAAAAACAACAACAAAGAGGGAGGAGGGTCGGTCATATTCGTGCGCTCCGACCTCCTCCCATTACAACGATAACAGGGGGACCAAAAATAAAATATCTACGCCAAAGAAAGAGAAATTTTAAACCATGAAATTTGAACTCAAACCCCTACCTCGATGAAATCATCGATCGAGGTTCGTTGCGGGAAAAAGATGTCCCAGAAGACAGCGTCGCAGGACGAGGCTCCGTAAGCATCGTCGGTGTTCGCCTGATGAAGAATGCGGTATCTTTCTTCCTTTGACGCAAAGATAAGATGCAAAGATGAGTCGGCGTTCTTTGTCAAAGCTTCTATGTTCTTTGTGTTCTTCAAGAAGGAAGAAGAAAATCATCAAGAGTTCTATCCTCCACACAGCGAATCCCCCCACGATAAAATAAGACGTTGTCTTCTTTTATTTACACACACACACACACATGCCATCATTCAATTGAAATTCAAATATCTCATCCAATTAATTATATTAATTGAAGAGTATTTAACAGACCATTTAATTTGGGAGAGATGTCCTGTCATTAAAAGGGGGTGTGGGTGTGTTACACATTTATGGGTGGGGTTTCCAACATAATGAGTGGTGTTTAATGGGGTGTTAGGAAATTAAGGAGGTGGGGGCTCGTGTGGGCCCCACCTCAAAAATATCCTACCAAGTTGATAGGATTCAGTGGGTCCCACTCGACTCCCACGCACAGGTTATAACTCTTTAGATTAGAAATAAAATTGTGGTGAAATTTTATCTCACTATTTACTTATCCCAAAGAAAATTAAGAAGAAAAAATTCCCTTGAAATTTATGGGTCTTTAAATTACTCTCACCTCAGGGCTTTATGTCCCCGTAAAGATACATCACAAACTAGGGGAACAAATGAGGGTAATGAGCATGCATCTGAACCTCCCGCTCCCAAGTGATCTCCTGGAGGTTACCATGCTGCCATCTGATGCGCACAAGGGGAATCAACCACCCATGTAGGAGCCGCTCCTGTCGATCCTCGATCATCACGGAACCTCCGCGTATGTCACCCCATTGTCAAAGCCCATCTCCCCATGGTAGATGATATGTGTCAGGTCATGCACGTATCTCCTCAGCTGAGATACGTGGAAGTCGTCGTGCACCTAGTGCAATTGAGGTTGATGGTTCAAGTGGTAAACCACCTCACCTACCCTATTGAGGACCTAGAAGGGTCCGATGAAGCACATAGATAACTTTCCACCTCGGCCAAATCTCTGTAATCCATGTTGAGGTGAGACCCGTAAGAAAATGTGGTCGCCATCCTCGAACTCTAGTGGTCTCCGCCTCTTGTCAGCACAAGACTTTTGTCAGCTCTGAGCTATCCTCATCCTCTCTCGAATATCCTGGACCTTCTCTGGTCCTACAAGAGCTTCTAAAATTTCTTCTTTGCCGATAAGAGAAATCTGGTCTCATCCCCTGGATGAACCATGTTCTTTGCCTAGTACTGTCAATCCTGCCATGGATGATACTAATTCATACCAAGGATGATGTAGAAAGGCCTCGACGCTACTACCAAGAGATCCAACCTCTACTCTTGCCTCCAAGGGTTGATTCACACTGTCGGCATCAGTGTGTGGTCACTGGGTCTCCTCCTGTAGGTATCTCAGAAGTGAGGGTCAAGTCAACAGTTTTTAAACTAGAACCTCTTAGTAACAACATAAAGAGATAGGACAATGAAGTAAACTCCACAATTAAAGGTGTCTTTTATTACTGCATCTCAATGTACAAAGACGCATACTACAACAAAATCAACAAAAGAAAAGCTAAAAGCACTAATAACAAGGCCTCCATGCCTGGAACTAGTTTCGCACCTATCTGCCAGCTTCCGGAGCTCCATAGTCAAATGCCTCAGCTGCCTGAAGTTGAGCTCTCCCATGTCCACCGGTTACCTGTAGCCAGGGAGGACCTCCTGGGGGTGGTGGTGTCAACACCTTGAAGCATTGTCCACCTCAGGCTGCACAGCCAGCTCCCCTGTCTCAGTCTCCTGCTCCTTGTGATCTGCCCCGATCAGAACTCTACTTCTGCCTGGGAGGTCCTTCGTTTATCTGTTGTCATCTGTAAGGCGGGTCGGACAGTCACATGCCATGTGACCTACCCCGCCGCAGGAGTAACACTGTCCGCTCCTGGTAAGTCATTCTCCACCTCGGGTGCCTCGCACACACGATCATGTGTCATGTGGTCGATCACCTATAGGTCTGGTCCACTTTGACCTCTACATCATCTTTGTACTTCCCTCTACAGAAGACTCTGCCACATTTCGGCTAGTGGTAGGTCCTACTACTAGAGACTGCTCAGCAAGGAAACTCTCCACTAAGAGGGATCGCTTCAACACCCCATTCTACGTCAGGATGCTGTGAGAAACAACTGAATCTCTAATCGCTCACCTGAGCCTCTGATTGAAGGTTCGGGCCCTGAATAAAGGGTCTTGTATCATATCTGTAGAGTAACGTGAGATATCGGTGAACCTCTCTGAATACTGCACCACTGTCATGCTGCCCTGCCGCAGCTGTAGAAGCTCCTGGATGCGCACCGCATGGAGGGTGGCTGGGATGAACTTCGAGCGGAAGAGGCTCTCAATTTCCATCCAGAGGAGATATTCCTCGTCGTGCACCTGGAGCATCATGCTCCACCATCTGCCTGTTGTCGTGTGCAGGAGGCTTGCTGCAAGGAACACCATGAGGTTAGCTGGTGTCCCCACTGGCTTAAAAACTCGAACTACAGCCTCCAGCCAATCCTGGGCAGCCTGAGGGTCCATCTCCCTGCGGAACCTGGGTGGTCTCTGATGCTGAAACTCGTGCAGTGCACTAAGGCGACGTGCAATCTCAGCGGCTGGGGTTGGCGGCATTGGTGGCTCGGTGGGTAGTGGTACAGCCGATGCATCCGCTGTAAAAGGTCCCTACACCGAGGCCTCGTCGCTCGGTGGGCTGTCGTCTCGCACAAAGCTTGGAACCCTACCTGGCTGCCATCGTGGGACAATCCTGAAAGGAATCAGGTGAACCACAGTCAAAACAGTATTCCTGGTGAGCTGACACAAAGTAATCACAACGAAAACTTTTGAAACACACATGCAATCAATGTGTTCATGCATTGAGTCAGAAATCAGAAGTCAGGGTCCTGGTGTACGGATACATCGGCCACCGCACCAACACTGGACTCCTTGGACTCCTTGGACTAATAACCACACTCAATACCCTTAATACTATTTCTTCACATAAAAGAATGATCAGAGTCCTGAGTTATGCGGTATAACTGAACTCCTCTGATTCCATTTTTTCATGACCCGTCCTCGGGACCCGTTCCGTGACTACTCCAAGCCTGCCTTCCATAGGACAGGGGCTGGAGACTAGCACCAAGGCGTAAATCCTGATAAAAAGGGAATCTATTCCCTTTATAATGTAAACAAACACCATAGTAAGAAAGCTGAAGTAAACACTAAGTAAACTGGGTACAACTGTATGTGCAGAAAAGTAAGCGGGCCAGAATATAAACCCAACTGAAGTAAAGTACAACTAAAAGAATGTAAAACAACTGAAAGTAAAGTAGCAATGTCGTGCCATCCACTGGAAGTCCCACCTGAAGGGTGGGTAACAGATCGCCTCCTCTACTCCTCAGGTCCTGCCATCTTCTCTGTTTACGTCCCGCCCAGTGGTCCACCTCCAGGTACCGAATTGCTCCACAAGACTTAACCATGATCAGCGTTGTCCATCGTCTGCATCCAACACAACGTAGTGCGGGCATAGCCCATGCAGGGGTGAGTATATGATACTCAGTAGGGACCCCGAGACCCCCGAAGGTCTCCCAGAATCCACAAAGGATAATCCACAAAAGAGAGATACAATCATGAAGTAACATCCAACACTACCTAGGTATATGCCCATATAGATACCTAAGTCATCAATTCTAGTTCGGCTCCAACATCTGAGCCCATGTTCGATCACGTCCACACAAGATTGTACAACCCAATCCGCACAAGAAAGAACAACCCAATCCATATAGGAAAGAAAGTCAATCATATTAAAGATAATGATTGAAAGTCAAGACTCATCTCACACAGGTATACATAATTTTAAAGAAAAAGGAGATGATCATATGTAGTTACTAATTCATCTAGCTGGGACTCATGTAGGATACAAGTACTGAAGTCTTCACCGCCGAACGTATGGAGGATTCTCGTGCGATGGTCATCGTTGTTGAACCCATAGAGGATTCTAGTACGAAAGTCTTCACCGTCGAACCCATAGCTGCTGGGGAACTCCTCCTCTATCGAGTACAGTGGGCCTGCCGCAACAACCAGGCGCTTCCCACTAACCTTGGACTGTTGTAGTACTCCACCTGTCGAGTACTGTGGGCCTGCTACTAAAACCAAGCGCTTCCCCCCATGGGTCTGCCGCTACAACCATGCGCTTCCCCTCATATCCTACAGAGGAACTCCTTCTGTTGAGTATCGCGGGTTTGCCGCTACAACCAAGCACTTCTCCATCGTGGGTCTGCCTCTACAACCAAGAGCTCCCCACTGGGCTATCGAAACACTCTGAGTCAATCGATCAGCAGTCATCAAGTCTCAGCCAGCACTAGGGTTTCCGCACATTGTACGCGTGATCCGGTAGGGTCCGCTCCACGAGCCAAGAGGTCGATACACCAACTGTCACGTAGACCAGAGTTTTTTTATCGTAATGTTTTTTCATGTCAAAAAGAACACAACGTGACAGACGGCGAGTCAATCGGACGCCCAATATGAGAGTTATTGAATTTTTCGTCTTAGGGGCCCGGTTGGTTTTTAAGCTAAAACCAACTCGACCGTACTCCATATGCATCCAAAACTCGATTAGAGTAATCCAAAATAACCACCTCACTAAGAGATATTCAACAAAGTCGACGACACGTTAATCGGACATCCAAAGCTCAAGTTATAAGCATTTCCGCTTCGAGGGCCCAGTTGATTTCGTGTTCGAACCAACCCGGTTGTACCAAAAGTTCTCTAAAAGCTTGACTGTAATATACCAAAACAACCGTCTCAATCTAAGTATTGCATCGAAAATGATAGTGCATCGATCGGAGATACGTAGCCCAAGTTACGGGCATTTAAACGTACCAGTCCGGTTTTATGGGGTTTCGGGCACGGAACGAGCCAGACCGAGACCCCCTGGGTCGGCCCGAACCGGGTCGACCCAACTCAGGTCTGGGTCCGGCCCATTAGGGCGCGGCACAGCCCGGCCTGGGCGGCCTGGCCTGGTGTGGCCGGTCCGGCCCGGCCGGCCCGTCAACCCTGCGCGGGTGTCGCGCGCAGCGTGAGCGCGGAAGGGGCGAGCCGCCACTCCTTCAGATCGAACGGCGGACCCGCGGGGGTCCCCCCTGTGGCATTGACTGGGGGTCAAACACCCTATTTTTCAGGAAATTGGCCGACCGAAATGGCCAGCCAGCTCACTCGCGGGACCGGTTGGTCCCGCCCTCCGGCGTCCGGCAATTCCGACCGGCCTCCCTTGCTCCGCCGCAGCCAAAGGCCACAGCCTTGGTCCAACCAGTGAGGCGCGACGGCGCCGCGCCCCTCCGCCACGGCCCCACTCCGGCCAAGATCTCTTTTTGGTTCAATGGCGCGGCGCGGCGCGATGGCACCGTGCTTTTTCGCTGGGATTCTCCTTGTCCCCGCGTGGTGTTGTTGCACCGCGTTCCCTTTGTTCGTACCGCACAAGAAAAACAACAAAGAGGGAGGAGGGTCGGCCGTGTTCGTAGGGTCCGACATCCTCCCATTACAACGATAATAGGAGGCCCAAATAATAAAATATATACGCCAAAGAAAGTGCAAATTTTATCCATTAAATTTGAACCCAAACCCTTACCTCGATGAATTCGTCGATCGAGGTTCGTCATGGGAAAAAGACGCCGCGGAAGACAGCGTCACGGGACGAGGCTCCATAAGCATCATCGGTGTTCGGCGAATGAAGAATGTGGAATCTCGCTTCCTTCGACGCGGAGAGAAGATGCAAAGATGAGACGGCGTTCTTCGTTGAAGCTACGGTTTTCTTCATGTTCTTCAAGAAGGATGAAGAAAATCTCCAAGAGTTCTCTCCTCCACACAGGGAATCCCCCCATGTTAAAATATGATGTTGTCTTCTTTCATTTACACACACACACACACACTCCATCATTAAATTGAAATTCAATGATCTCATCCAATTAATTATATTAATTGAAGATTATTTAATAGACCATTTAATTTGGGAGAGTTGACCTATCATTAAAAGGGGGTGCGGGTGTGTTACACAATTATGGGGGGTTTCCAACATAAAGGGGGTGTTTAATGGGTTTTTAGGAAATTAAGGAGGTGGGGGCTCGTGTGAGCCCCAGCTCACAAATATCCTACCAAGTTGATAGGATGTAGTGGGTCCCACTCAACTCCCATGCACAGGTTATAACTCTTTAGATTAGAAATAAAATTGTGGAGAAATTTTATCTCACTCTTTAGTTAACCCAATGAAAATTAAGAAAAAAGGTTTCCCGTGAAATTTATGAGTCTTTACATTTTAGGTAATCACCTTGAAAAAAAAATTATCAATATATTAGACATATTGATTTTATTATATAATAGTCTTGAAATATGATTTTTAAGACGAATAAAAACAAATTATATAAAATGGTTGATTAATGATATTAACTATCGATATAAAAACATTTATATAATGGATTCAGGATAAAAATATGATTAAAGTATGAGTAGAAGGATGTATAGAAGTTAATTTGTGTGTATTATCCAAACTAATAATTTTTGATGTGTGAAGAGGAGAGGATATTTTGTAGCATTTTATAAGTGGGAGTGAGGAAAAATTTAGCATCACTAATGATGATCCACATTGACTCTCTATAGTGTGTTAAGGGAAAGTAACTTATAATATAACATGAATGATAAGTAAATTCTTGAAATATATTGATTGGATATTATAGAATATTAGACATTAGTGTGAAATAATGTAGTATAAATAGTAAAGGTGGTCTAGATTGTTCTTTCAATATTAGATGATACTTCACCACCATCTATTGGGGATATATCTTATGTACACAATTCTACAACCATATCCCTTGATCCTTTCCCTAAAAATAATGACTGGCCTTTTTATTATAATATGAGGGGTCTAAACCTACGTATGAGGGCCCTTGTCTCTCTCATGGCTTAAAATTTTCATTTAAATTGAACCACTGTATGATCTAATTTGTGACTCCTTTCTGTAGAAATTCTATTTATTTCTTTTATTACCACACAGCTGACACTTGATCTATGGTTTCGAGGATATAGTACATTGAAACCACTATTTTTCATATTTGAAGAAATGAGGACCTCGTTCCCCCACAGAGGATAATATCATCCCTCTACTCATCTCTGATTATATTCCACTACTCTTTTGTTAGTTAAATAAAAATAAGAAGAATTAATACTTCATTATATTACCCCCATCCCATTCTCAATCACCAAGAAAATTTTTAGAACCTTTTTACAATTAAATAGTTCTAGGTTCTTGACCTTTAATCCAAAATCATGTCAAAACCTGGTCTATAGCATCATTGATTTATATGATTCATTACATTTCAATAGAAGATAAAGTAGTATATGATTAAGATCATAATATCTCCATCATTGGATGATTCCATATAAACTTTTTCACTGGATCAAGATTCTTCTTACCTGGGAAGAACACATTGAATTGAAGGTCAGTGAAGGTCACACACTAGTGTGACTCAAATATTCCATATAGAAAAATAACATCACATAAGCATCCATAAGATCCTTAAATAATGAATGTCAGTTCATTAATCTTTTATTCCTCTGTGGAATATGCCATGTGGAATATTCATTATAGTGTTTGTATCATGTCCCCATAATCATGAGTAACTCTACCTCCCCAGAATTATAAAGGATACCAATGTTTTAAGTATCAACTATATTCAACCATAGTCATTGTATCTCCCCACCTAAGAAATAAACAAAATGAATACTCCTGGATAGAGTGGTCCTTATTTTGAACTACTGGGGTGGGTGCAATAGCATTTTCTTGCATGATTAGTGTTTTATCTTATTCATCCTCTATCATGGGAGAATTATAGAATATTCCACCAAGATGTTCTATCTACAATTTACATAGTGGAATATTTTAAAAATTCATGGAGTATATAGAATATCTAATTCACTACGAGATATCCAAATGATTCTATGGGATTATATAATGGATTACCTCAGTGTCTACACATAACCTTAAGATATATCCCTAATAAAAATGCCAAGATCTCAAAAACAACATATTAGTCATAGTAATATATATTAAAAAATAATATCATGATCATGTTATACTAAATAATGATGGTATAGTAATATTAAAACAATTTGTAAAAATTATATATATATCTCGATCAATGAATATGGTTTTATCATGAAAAAATATAATATACAAGAAATTAAATTAATGATCTAGTATGTTGATAAAATAGGTTTATTTATAGTTTTTGATCATACATGCCTGAAACAAAATTCTTCAAAAAACCTAAATCCTCACCAAACAAAAATATAAATATCATCAAGGTATTCTTGAAGTTCCATTACAGATAAACTAGGTATCCATATGGAAACTCTCGTAGCTAATTGCCACATAGTATATCTCTTTTCAACCTTGTCCCATGTTAGTTAAAGGAAAGGAAGAACCTTTTTCTCTGATAATTTTTTTTATTTCTCCATCCCAAACCATCATGTTCTCTCAAGAGTGTCTCATAACCTCATTCTTCCAACCACATATGCATGAGACTTTCATCTAGCTAAGAGGGTCCTATGTCTATCAAGTGAGAGAAAATACACTCTAGATCATGTATTTTTACCAATTTTATAAAAATAAATAATTATTATGAGTAACATATAGAAACCAAATAATAAAGTGAAAACCTTTTCATAAAACTAAATTACTATGTTCGAAATGGGTAAATTTGAAAAACCTTATAAGGGTAGTATGTTAGTAAATAAGTAAAATGCTAAAAAAATACTCTATTTCATTTCCCTCCCACCACCAACTGTAGGTTTAATGGATTAACTATCTTCTATATTCCCCTTCAATCTACATGGATCCATATACAAGAAGTATATATGTGAATAACGATTCATGTATTGGGTCCAGGTAAAAAACCTAGTAGGATAGCACCAATTCATCTTTAATAGAATTTCATATGTAAGATCGCATATTTTTTATTGATTAAAATTTTCCAATATATTTTTAATTTCATTAGATTTGGTTGATGGAAAATTTATTTAACTAGGATTAAAAATGTAATTTTTATGTTTATAAAACATTATATTTTAGTTTTTGTAAAATGATTAAGGACCGTGATGTTTATCAGTGTTTTGAAGATTTTAAAAAGTATTGGACATCATGAACATGATTTTAGTAAAATAATCCAAGGGAATATCATTGTTACATAGTTAGTGATAACCAAGTAACCCAAGTTAGGAATTTATTTTTTATTTTCACACAGTTTTTAGAATCCACATGAAGGGATCTAGTAGACCATACCAATTAGTGTAGAAGGAAATTTGGGCATATAAGGTTGGTGAAAATTTTTTTTAACTCTATACTGCAACCGTCTGAGGTGATATTGGGTGGATAATGACTCTATAATGGTTGGTAAATGGTTTGAAAAACCATGTCAAAAAACATTTTTTTATTTAATGGCCAGTAAAATGATAAATTTCCATTTTTACCTTAAACCTTAAACCCATTCCTCTGACTCCTTTGGATAGAAGAATCCCACAATGGGAGCTCCTCTCCCCCACCGTTGATTTTATTTATCTCCCTTATTAAGACTATGAATCATTTATTTTGGGTTTTATTGGAAGACTCCCTATTATTCAAAATTTCATCATTATACCTTTCACCATTTTGGTTGTTAATCTAATTTGATATCATATGCCTAATTTCCATGTTGATTGACTATTTTATTGCTTTCTATAATTTCATCTTGATTCAAAAACCAATAGATATTCTTGTTAAGAACGATCTAGGTGTTCTTTTACATTTCCCATTAAGTCTCTTCATTTAAAAAAATGTAGTCTTCCATAGTCTGGACTTCCCATGAATTTCTCTAAATAATGTGAAATATTTTAATTTAAATGATTAAACAAAATCCTTAGTGTTCTATAGATATTTGGAATTATTAGAGGGTTGTTACCTCTACTTAGATAAAAGCTTTGGGTGTTTTCAATAATTTTCCCCCAATTACCATTACAACCATTCAAATTAAGTACTATTTATTTGTGTTTATCTAGACTTTTAAAAATGTGAATGATCATTTTTTACTAAATAAACTACTAATTTGTATCAACCCATGTTTTTATATTTTTACAAGAATCAATCTAATAATAAATGGAGTTGAATTAATTTACGATATATAATTCTAGGTTTTAATAAATTTTTCTATGACATGGACATATTTTTATAATCATATGACAACTTTAGGAAATTAATGAAGATATAATGTGTGTTTAGTTGCCTTTAAAATTTGAATGGATAATTGATTAAAAATTATGGTGACTTGTACGACCATATAACCTAACCCTTTTTAAAAATTTAACTAAGACCATGTCTATAATTATGATTTTCTGATCATGGATAATAATTATATCATACCTTACTATGGACACATACCTCAATTGTTGTAAAATGTGTTGCCCGACTTGAGTGATAAACAAACTACCATTGTATTTTTTCTTTGATGGGTTCATGGGGTACAAAATATTCATTAATTCATCTTCCATGTGAATTACTACACTTATATTTGGAATTTTCCTTTAATTTTGAATGACACAACTTTGAACCAAGGATTCAATATTTTTTGGACACTAAATTAAATTCCCAAGATGATTACCTAGGGATTTAGATTATTGTTACATCACATGTTGTGTTATTGCATATAATCCATTCATTTCCTATACTGAGGTTTCTTAGTAAATGTTCCATGGGCTCTGGTAGAACTCCCCCAATTAAGTGAATTTCAAATGGTATGCCCTTCTGTATTTTACCATGAATATAAACATGGAATTAATGAAAATTATGGAACCTTACATGATTACATTTACATATGGATTTATTAGTTCTAATAATCATGTCCTCATATTAGAAATATTTATTCATAACATTAAATTATTAGATAATGTTTTATATAAGACAAAAGGTATAGTTTCCATGGTAACACATAAGGAACTAGATCTCAACATAGAATTTTATACACAATTTCCATATGGTTTTCTTAAATTTATTATAAATGCATAGAATTATATATTACATTCACAAACAATATTTCAATAGACACCATTATTGGTATCATACAGAGTTTTAATCAGACCATGTTTTGTCTATAAATTGGTACACAAAATGATCTCTTGACTATTGTTTATAGATTTCATCATACATATTTTTTGTTGTATCATTTAGATTAGGACTCATAATCGGATTAGTTGTCGAGAATGTACATAGGATTTCTTCTAGAGTTAGATTTTTTTAATATATCATTATATCACTCATTTATGTATAAACTTTTTCATATTGATTCATTGAACTGTGTATCATCATGTTCATGTATTCTTCGTTTTGTTGTCACTTTCAGTGCTATTTATTCACTATTTATTGTTATTTATATTATCCTCTACCCCTTCATTTTTTATGATTCCTCTATATTTTTTACTCTTCTATAAGGTTTAATAGCCCCAATGTACTATCACTAGAACCTTGCTTCTTATCTCCAGCCTCTGGAATACTAGGGGGTTGTAGGCCTTGTGGCTAAACAATTGGGTTAATATTTATAGAATGAACCAGTATAGTGCATTACAAATAAGTGTTAGATATTTATATTTATTTTCCTTGTGTTACTTTTTAATTCTAGTAAATAAGAGATAAGAAATGTATCAGAACATAGTAAATAGCACATTTCTAGGAATGGTGAACACATGTATAAGGGAAATATGATATTTTTTAGGATGGGGATGTCAATGATGTTCATTGTTATTATAGTTTAATATTTTTCACCTTTATTGATGGATTTACTTCTACTAGTTTTTTATTTATTTAATTTATCTCATCAACTGATATGGAAAATAATTATATTTGTTCATAAACTATTTTAGGAACAAAGGATTCAGATTTCAATACAATGATTATCTTTATACAATAAATGTGTTATTTTTTTCATAGTTTTCAATATACCATAGTTCTATGATTAATTACATATATATATATATATGCATTTATACTTATGATATGGATTAACATGTTGTGATTATCATATGATATATATTAAATTATGTTACTATGTTAATTTAAAAAAAAATTCTTACATATGTTAATGAAGGAATCCTATCTAACTAAATTGAAATTGATTGGGGAAATGAAATAATTTTTAAATTTTAACATGGATATTGTGAAAATTTATATATAATTTATTTAATTAATTTCAATTTTTATGGATTTTTATTAACTTCAATTTCAATTGAATCATATAATGGATTTTACATATATTACATGTGAATGAGTAATTATATAACTAAATCCTTCAATATTTCACATGATTCTTATTGGTGGAAGTTTTACTTCATGTTAGTATGATATTAACTAATTAAAGTTGTCAGTAATCATTACTAAATATATATTAATTAGTTTCACTAAAATGGGATTCAATTTTATTTTATAGAACATTGACTCCCTAAATTTGGATTGGATACCCATACAAATGAACCCAAGATGGATTGAAATGATGAATGTAGGTCTACTTTATTCTTAAATTTCTTTTCCAATTACCCCATATGGGTATGCTTGTTATTAAAAGTATTGGTTTTCTAATGTTTCAACATCCACTTGTATATTGTATTATATAAATGTATAATGTAATATTAGATAACTAATCCCCTTATTGTTATAAAATTACAATTGTATTCTCTTAAGATTTACTTAAATAAGGCATTAGATAAATAAAAAATAATTTAAGACCTAATGATTATTTTCCCTCATTGTTTGTGAGTGATATTGTTATAATCTATGACCTATTGTGAGAACATATGGATTGGTATAATTGTTTAATTGAAATAAATGGATATTTTTACTTAATTTTTGGGAGGTTTCAACTCTGTAAAATTACAATTATAGTTTTTAAAATTTCATTTATTATAACGAGTACTTGAATATGTACATAATTTTTCATCTTTAATTGGTATATTAAATTTGAAGTTCTAAACTGTATTAAATAATAACCATTAGTAGTTTTTATTTCATAGACCCTCATGTTGGGTTACTATTAGTATTACATTAATAGTTACATTGCATGGGAACATATATGTTTATCGTTTATCTCTATTTACACCATTAGTTACATTAGAATTAATGGGTAGGTGGTGGGCCTAGTGAAATTTTATGCATTTTCTATTTTTAGTTTTGAGAACTTATGTTAATGTGAGGGGTTTTCCTATTATAGTAGCAACACTGTATATGGGAAAAATTTGTGTTTTTATCCCATATCTAGGCATATTATGTGTGATCTATTTGATTGTCTAAGTCAAATAAGAGCACATGTACCTCAACCCAGATGGTGAGGACTCAGTAGGTGCATCCAAGAGACCCAAGATCAAATACATATGGAGTAATTCTTCTAGAATACATTAGCACTATGGAGCCACACTGTAGCAAGTATTGTAGTAGGAAATTTAGAAGTTGTAGTTCGGTACGATAGCAGTTGGAAATATTCATTCACTTGGGCCTTTGGGCCACTGGTTTTATCCTTGGGTCCTTCATGGATTTCTATCCACCTAAGGCCTTCGGCCAGTTGATTATCGAGGCCTTCATGCCCCTTTAAAGCCCTAGTGCCACCCCTAGGACTTCAGGACACATGAATGCAGATGAACCAGTTAGACAAAAAGGGATAACGCTTCAGATGGGGACTCAGGGAAGGCACATTCACTTGAGCAGAGCTAACTAGATTTGGAAGAATGAGAGTGTATGCATTTCCCATTGGCTCCAGGCGGGTGAAACATTGCATAGGATAGCTAGCCGACCCGCCCTGTGAAGTTTGAGTGACGATATCATGACATATAGTGGGGAGGAGAAGTTCTAAGTGTCTTTTCTGGGTGATTCTCTCTAATACCAATATGTCATGTAATTTTATTTAAGCCTTCAGGCCTATTAAGGGTTCCACCTCACCCACTAAAATGTGGATTATCAAAAATAATAAAAAAAATCAAGGCCTTTGGGCCATTCCGTCTGACCGAGTCAAATAAGAACCTTTTTTGATTAAATAACAACATCAGGTTGTATGGTGATGTTATTGTAGTGAAACATCAATGGGGTTTTATTGTATGTAGATATATGTTGATTGTTATCTCTATAAAAGTTTACATTGATATTGTGACCATCCTTGTAGAACTCCTCTATTATGATTCTCAGAAAGCATTAGGGACTCATAGGTGATGATTTATATGTGTTTTGTACATATATGTGGATATTCCTTAACCATTGTATATTGATGAACCTGTTTACCTATTCATTATTACCTATTTGGAATGTTTTTTCATTTTCTTTAGGATAATTTTAATATGTTACCTTAAGTAGGATTTGTTTCCTAGAATAGGAATGTTAAAAATATGTTAGAGAAATAGATTCCCTTAATTCTGACCTGGGCCCTAGTGGGTTAGTGGAATATATTTAATAATTGGTTACCTTCTAGAGAGGATGGATAATGAATCTGTAAAATTATATTTAATTAGAATAAATATTATATTCCTTGATGATGTTTATTTTCTATGAACAATCATGAATGGAAAAAATAAAAACATAAAACATTATCTCTCAAATAGATAGTATAATAAAGCTATGGGTGAAAAATGAAACTTTCCCACATTTCATTGGTGTAGACCCTTATGTCGTAATTAAAAACTACACTTTTTATAATAATGTACTCTAAAATCTCTCGAGTAGTTTGTGAGAGTTCATATATTTTTTCGAGCCCGTAGATCAATGATTTTGGAAGGCATACTAAGCCACACTATTAGTTCGTGGTTAGTGATAACCATTAAAATCTACTGCATGATTCACCTAGTACAAAGGGGAGGTTGCATAGTTTATCTACAACCATGTGATCTAGGACACATTCACATTTATAATAATAGACATTCTATATAGGGGAATATTTCATGTCATGGGCATGGTTAGTCAAGATGTGCGCCCTACCCATGAAAGGGGTGAAATGGTTATCGGTTGTTTCTCAGATGGCACATGGTTTAGCCAACTGTATGACCTAATTGTGGAACCATGATTTTAATGGATAAAATAAATTTTTTTGTGATGAGTTTTAAACATTGAATTTATTCCTTCTCCTTTTTTCTTCTCCAAAATCCCTCCGACAAAGGATGTCCTTCTATACTCCATGTTGGTAATTTGGAATCTCCAACATCTAACCTCCATTTCCAATGTTGTCATGTGCGTTGGATACCCATCTATATGATCTAAACTCATCTCCCTTCTATTAATAGTTTATATTTAAATATTTCTCAGAAACTATATATGAAATATTTTCCCAATTTGTATGGAATTTGATTATTCTTATTAAATCTACCATTCTAGCTCAATTCAAGGGCTGACACATGTTGAGGAGAGCTCTGTGAACATAATGTATGTGATATTGCTTATTTCCCTTAATATTAGTTCCATTTATATCATTCACTATTTTTCACCCACCATAAAATTTTCATGAAACCTCAAAAAAATTTAATAAATTAGGTTAATTAGTTCTCTATGACCTTTTATGATCATAAATAGGTAAAATCTACACATTGGTTGTTTTCCATTACTTGAACAACCCTAATCGGTGTTCCATTCATTATATGTATGCATTACCTAATCATAAAATTCTAATCACTATTATAATTTTTTTCCAATGTAATAAATAAATTATAATATGAAACATAATTATTAAAATTGGAAGGCCTTGTGTTGGGCGCCCACCCTACTTTCCATAATTTTATTGTTTATTAAATGACTCAAGGGTTTTGATTAATGCATCAAAAACTTCATGAAATAATATATTAATTAAATTATGATTTCCAATCAATACTTTCACACATAATTGAGGTTGATAAAACATATATATATATTATGGATCACCTTGTATGGATTCATTATTCTCAATAATTAAAATTATACATGAATATCATAGATACTAGGACCAAAAGTAGGTACTCCTAGGATGGGAAAATGATTCATTTTTTCTATATACTTGTATATAATACTAGTTCCCTTAGGGAGACACCATGGATGGGCTCGGTGGACAGATGGTAACATCATTCCTCGAGTCAACTCATTCCCCTATGTGATATACCAAGAACGGACTTGGAGTAATAGCACACCTTATTACATTGTCATGGGTGATACATATGATTTCATTTAACTATCACCTTGGATTTAGTCCCACCAAGTTGAGCATTTATTCACTCTTTGTGTGTTACTTAGGTTCCCCAATATGGATCTCCTTGGATGATCATAGGATGTAGCTTATATAAAATTCAAGATATTTCATTTTAAATAAAATTTTAAATGTTAATCCATTCAATTAAAGGATTTTTACCCAATCCAAATCACAAGAATGGGCATGGTCTGTATCCCGATACATTATATATAATATCCCTTTGTCCTTTATATTATACATTCAATGTTTAAATTGGTTGAGACACATATTTAATTGGGAAAGGTATGTAGATTTGATCTGGTATTGCATGAGGAACATAGTCTGGTATATTTATTTATTTTTTATCATGCACTATTATTATTGGCACAATAATCATTTTATATGTACTAACCAGATTGATCAAGAAACTGTTGGTGGAGGAATACAAAGTATGTCTCATGTATAATATGGGCCACCCTTGATATCCTAGAATAATTCATTATTTCAAGTATTGATAAAGGGAATTTTTCATCTTCCTATGTATGATTTTGAATACTAGGATGGAGTATATTGGTAGAGGACTAAACCTATGCTTAGTAATCTAGTAGATACAGTTGTCACACATTTGTTGTAATTTGTTATGGCATGTGGTATAGGCAAGATCACTTGTATCCTATGTACCATATTTTTTATAGCAACGTGACATGATCGTTATCATCATTCTGTATTGATTAACTATTCAACATCCACCTGTTTATTTATATTAGGTGTTAACTACATATTATTATTCTTCTGGTCATGTTTATATTTTACCAATGTGTTACACTCTGACGCATGATGGAATAGCCTCCCTAGGGACCCACCCCAGGCCTCTGCTTGTATTTGATATCCTCTATCATATGGTGAGGCACAATTGAGTTAATGTGGCCAACCATCTCAAGGAACTGTCCAATGCCTCCCAGAGCAGTACGTGAAAATTTTGAATCACAGCTCTATTTTCATTTTGCTTTGCAATTTGGGTATTAGATTGGATTCTAGGAAGTATCGTAATTTTTTAATGATCCTATACAAGGAAGTACTGAACCCATGTATAGGAGAAACCTGTATTTCTTGTGACGGGTTGTTGTTGTTCCTGTATTTTCATGTTCCAGTTATATTAATTTCTATTTTGGGTGGCACACATGTATTAAGATGCTATTATAATTGATATTATTTATATATTTTAATTTTCATGTCCTGGTAAGAAAAGGTGGTATCATTTCATGAATCAATCTAAGAACATGATGATCTATATTTCAGGCCTTGTTTCATGACATATTTATATTTCTAAGTACGTTTCAAGTATTTAATGTCCTTTTTATATTTACTTTGATTGTTAAATATTGAAATTTGATAAATTATTTTCAAGGGATTACATAATTTGATTAATTAACATTTATAAATCAATAAAATATCCCATATAAATTGGTGAAGAAACCTTAATTAACCAATTCATCCACATTTGAGCCATGAACCACATGTTCTTTGGGAAGAAATATTATAATATTTTATTGATGAATTTGAAATGTAATTTAAGAAGTAAGTAATTCCAAAAAATGGGAAATTTAGTTCATTCAATGAAAATCAATATTCCTAAACTCCTGCATCCTTATAGTGGACATATATATCATGTCATAGTTACTTGACGTACCAATTTCATTTTATAAATAGTATGTTTTTTTATCAATTGGGAATAGTGATGTATTTAACCATATTGGTATAACTATATCCATATAAGTAGTAACGAACCTCAATAAATGTAACATTTAAAAATAAATAGTTAACACTAAATTGGAGTTCTAATTTAAAATTAAATGTTATTTTCCTCTATGCCAATAAATTAACACTACAGAAGTTGTTAAATATGTTGTCTGATGTGTAACCTTGACCCTAACTTGACCTAAGTAGTGAGAAGTAGGTTGTCTCTCTTTTGGTCTATCAGTATCTTCTTTATCACCTAGACATTGATTTTGGAGTATGATGATGGTTGTGAATTGTTATAGAAAAACATATTCCTACCATTCATACTTTCCATTTTTTATAACATATATTAAATAATTTTTAAGGTGCGCACATTGAAATTGTAAACCTATTATGCCTCAACATCCTCATGTCAAATTCCTATAGAGTGGTGATGACCATTCTCTGGAGGTGGGGGGAACTAATCCACCATTATAACCTCATATAGTTCCACCTGATTCGCCTCTTATATGTTTTCCACTAAGTGTTTATGCATCTTTACATGATTGTTTCTATTGGATTATAAAATCCATACATGCTACTCAATGACCTTCTCCTACTTTGGTGAAGTTAATGTGTGAGTTAAAATAGAAACATCCTCTCACTTTATAGTTCATATTAGTCTTTAGGCAGAAAAATATTTCCTAGAGGCCATGTTGATGATCATTATGCATTTGGAGATGCCTTCAATGAGTATGGTCAAGCTTTCTACCTACATGCTTCTGGATTCTGCTAAATGATGATTGTATTTCACCACCTATGTTAAATTTAATCAAGGTATGGTATAGAAGGGATTCCAATCATCATTTTATGATTACGTATTCTCACATATGTTGTGGGGAGACCATGTATATTAGTTTATACACTTATAGCGGGGTACCATGTCAGTGATGGAGTAATCGTCTCATTTCAGCGAGCTTTAGTGTTTTCACCAACACTGACGAGTGATGATTTAACCACTATTAGACATTTTGTGGATGGGATATCATACATCATCCAATTGTAGAAAATTGTAGTCTGTATAACCACCATTTCAGAGATAGTATACCATATCTCCAGCACAAATAGGAACCTAAGGGAAGATGTAAATGTGATCTAGGGTGGATCAGCTTATATGTTGGGAGATATTTTATCTAGAATCATAAACTTTCATTTCAAAGGTGTATGATGGGGTAGTTCGTTCCATATTTCTACCGACAAAATCTATCTGGTTTGAACCATTGTGTGAGGGGAGGGCATGAAAATACCTTGGGTATGAGGATCCCGATCGAGTACCAAACTTGTGACTAGATGTGTATCTCTCATTTCTTCCAAACATTATCACTTGTATTTGATGAGAATGGATCTCAGATAACACTACATTCAAGAAAAGGATCATTAGTTCCACGTTTGGATGGGATTTGGTTGACTACCAATCAGTCTAGCTGAGGAGGTTTTTTGCGTTGAGGTAGTCGTATAATAGAGGTTTAATGCTAGTATTGTGGACATACCCATGTTATTCAAGTTGCATCATTGGGCCAAAGTTTGTGATATATCTATGATGTGCATCCTACAATTGAGTAGTAGATTCAAGGGCCTTCCAGTGTAACAACCCGAGATTTTATGGGATATGTTATTTCTAATTTCATTAATGTCATCTATTATACACTAAACCAAGATTATATTGTAATTTATGCAACACCATATTAGATTGTAGTATATGCAACACTATTCTTGTCTTGTGTTACAACCAAATTCAAGTTCATTTTGTAGAAATTATTCTATGCAACATTAAGTATAAATTTTGTTTAATGTATAAATGAAATAAGTTTTGATTATGTTATACACAACACCAAACATATATTTCACTACACGCGGCCTTGAATTCGCTTGCATTACACGCAGTCAAGACTTTCCTCGATAGCATGTGTAGTAAGGAATACCGAGTTTCACTAAACAAGATATTATTATAATATTATTATGAACTAGCCGTTATGAATATTAATACCCACGTTTTGAAATTTTATAAATTTTATCATTCAAAATGGACTTCATTTTTGGATTCGGAATATCAAAATTATCCTTGGGTGAATTTTTGGTATTTTTCTAAAAACTCTCAATTTTTGATGAATAGTGAAAACACTAGGTTACTATTTAAAAACCGACTTTTTATTTAAATAAATATTTATTTTATTTAAATTTATTTTAGGTCAAAATTGAAACATAATACCTATATATGTTCAATGTAATTCATTGGGTTCATTTTATAATAATTTTAGATATATAAAAATTTTATTAAACTTTTCACCGTATTTTACCCACCTCCTAGGAGAATTTGGAAATTCACATAAAACATAATTTTACCGTTTCTGGGAGTGCAATTTAGAAAATCCAAGAGACACGGTTAATATCAAGAAGTAAAATTTTGTTCAATGAGATGAAATTTTTTTGGCGAATAGTAATGTTTTACGTTTATTTACCACGGTTAAAAGTAAGTAGGGTAATTAAGGGTAAAATGATATTAATATTACCCTAACACATGTCCTAATTCTATTGGACAAGTGTATCTCGACCAAAAACAACCTTAGGAATAAAATATTACAATTTAGGTCCACATGGATTAGAATAGGACATTTATTATTATTTTATTTAAAGAATATTTAAAATAGTTAAAATCAAAGTTTAATAACTAAAATATTTTTAATATAAGGTTATACAGAAGATAATTTCGACTATAAATATTCATTATAAAGATAAAAATATTTCCTACATAATTTTAATTTAGTTATTATTTTAAGACATTAAATAAATTAATTTATTTATGACACAATGATGATTCAGTAATTACCTTATTAATGAAATATCAACATAATTGACGTTATAAATACCCAAATAAATGTAATTTTAGACTTTTTATGAATTCATATAATTCTATAGGTTAATATGACATGTTATTAATGATTAAATTAACATTTTTAGAACTAATCATGTTGTTATGATTTTAAAAAAATCAATTACGAAATAGTGTCAAAGTTGACATAAAATAGTTTTTAAAACAAATATTTTATTATTAATTGTTATTTTATTCCTAAAAATATAAGGTTCATCCAAATGACTTAGATAAGGTTTTATATATTAATAATGAACCACTTGGGGTTCGTTTGGCTGGTTATAGTAAGTTTATTAACCATATAGTGTAATAAAACAAAAAGACACGGTAAAAGTTAAATTATTTAACTTAGAGTTATATCTAAAATATAAGGTTAAAATAGTAACCTAAACTTGTCTAAAACCTATTGGTTGAGAGGATTTAGATCCATCCCCACATTTACTTCGAAAAAAATAAATTTTGAGCAATTATAAACTGAATATGGCTTTATTATAAAATAATATTTTATGTTTTTCCAAAGGTGCCCCTCACCTCCCTTATAAAAAGGGCACCCCTTCCCTCTTCTCTTCACACCCTTTTGAGCCTTGAAGTTCGGCCAACCCCTGCCCATTTCCCTTTTTCACTTCCCTAGAAACATTCTGGAGGTTCTAGTCTTCTCAAAATTCCAACTCTACTTCCTTAATAGAAATCTTAAAGGAGGTGCGTCGAAGAAGAGGAGGTTCGGATACGTACGAAGCATATCAGACCTAAGGTAAGGGATAAATTTTCAATCTCATTTTTATCCAAGACTGCTTATACAAAATTATTTACTGGGGTTATGTTTATCATCCATGACCATGTTTTCTAAAAAGATTTCATAAAATGTTTACTATTCATCCATGAATGTTTAATGTCATTTTTAGCCTTTATTGACTTTTTACCACATTGTATGGATGGAATCATTCCTTTGGTTACCATATAATGTACTTTTCGACTTTTCTGAAAAAAGTATGAGGAGAATGCTATTTTTAAATTATACGGCATGAACGGATTTTTATGGTTTCATAACACCTCATTTTCATGAAGCTTCCTCTACAATATTGCCTGATTATTTTCAAAAAAAAACTCTTTTCTTTTAAAATTTCATGGAATTTTGTGAAAAGAAAATGATTTTGAATAAGAAAGGATATTTTCCTCAAAAATTAATTTCAAGTGTTTTATCAAAACTATTTTCCATATATAATGACATTATTTAATATTTTTATGTTTCAATTATAATGTCTCCATTATTTACATGGTTTGATTCTTCTTATGATAAAATTGTATCCATTTTTTTATGGATTATGTTATGATGGCATGATGTTTAAGAATCTCATTCTATTAAAAGGTTTATGATATGATATATGATTCATGATTTTGTGGCACACTAAAGAATGATTTCATTATGAGATGGGTGGGACCTATATCTCCCTCCAATGCATTGGGAGAAGATTTATATCTCACGAGATAGACATGGTTGGAACGGTAAGTTAATTTGGTTCAGTAAAACTAGACTGGAAAGAGGAGTGAAATCGAATCAGAAAGGGACTTTTTCCACTAAGATGGTCTTGGAAGGAATGCCTAGGATACTATGGGAATCATAACAAGTGCAGAATGGATTCCACAATTACATGATTTATTCCCATGATATTTTGTTAATATTGATGTTCCATTATGATACATGACTTACATACTTCCAAGATTTATGTCTTTGGTCAAGATTTTGATGTTTAAACATTATGATCATGTTTTTAATTTCAAATTTATATGGTTTGTTTTATTTTCTCCATGCTTACCCTTACTGAGAATTTTAGATCACCCTTTATAAGTTTTCTTTTCCCCAGGATATAAACAAAGGTTTTAGGTAAGAAAACAAAAAGCAGAAGATCTTTATGGGAGATGTTTAAGATATTTCACCACGATTATAAGATTGTATTCGGAGTTTCCAAGGACACTAAACTATTATGGTCCGTTGGTGTCTATTTTTGTTATGTATTAAGTATTCCACAAAAGTTATGTAATGTCCAAGTACGTCAAGATTTGGGTATCTACAGTTGGTATCAGAGGAAAGTTTTAGTTAAACGTTGGAAACTAGGATGCGAAAACATATGTGAGATCCCTAGAGATATTTCTAAGGTATGTCTAGGGATGTCCCTATGGTTAAGTATAAGTATAGGTTATAGTCATAGAATTATGGTAACGATCTTATAATTTAAACTAAAATGTTAGATATTGAATGTAATCTCCCTTAATTATGATTTTGGCCTCTCACACTATTCTCTTTGGGTTTTAGAAAATGGTTGGAAATGGGAAGATTCACGATAATGGAGGATATGATGGAAAATGGAATGATATTATTCATGAGAAACCAAATGAAATTGGATCTAGAGGTCCACATATCGTTATTATTCCTAATAAACAATCTCATAATATGATCAATAATATCAACTTTGGTATGTTTTCGGACTCATCTAATAAGAGAAAGATGGAGTTGCATGATGATTATAGAGGAAAGAATGTTAAATTTCCCTCATGTAAATCATGTGGGAAGAGGCATCAAGGAGAATGTTTCAAATAAACCGGAAGAAGCTTTGGGTGCGGAAATAAGGACACAAATCTAGTAAGTGCAACGGAAAAGGTTCAGTTAACACCATGGAGAAGGATAATGGTATTTCTACGACATCAACAATGATTAGATGTTTTAAATGTATAATGTATGGGCATTATGCAAACCAATACCCCATGAGAAAATCTCATGAAGAGAATCAGCATGGTAATTTGGATAGTATTTATGTGGTTGATGATGAGAATAATATAAATGATATATGATATGAAAGAAGTGTTGAAGCTTGGTCAATGGCTTAAGAATGTAGTGGAATGATTTATGTTTATCAATAGTTATGTTGTATAGGTAATGGTACTATGGAATAAAGACACATCTAAGGATTGTTACACTATTGTTTTCCTAAAGTATTTTAAAGTATATGTTGAATGGTACCAGTAACCATGAAAGGTTATTCAGATATTTTTGGAATGAAGATGATATGCACATAATAAATGGATAAGGAGATACTAATATGTTTGATAGTATTCATGAGCTCATGATTTATATAAGGACTAAGTGATATCATGGTTTGAGTATATAGAATTTTTGGAATTTTAGTATGTGGAAAGAGTTAACATTTATCTGCATTCATGTTTTCACTAAGGTTCAATGTGTATTCATTTTTCAAGAGAATACATGATTAAGGTATTCACATGTTCAGAATGTGACCAACAAGATATATCTTATATGGTGGATAAATGATGGTATTCACATGCTCTGTTGATGACCTTTCTAGTAATCGTTTTCTTAATACTATAAGATTGGACAGAAGTATTTTAATAGTCTTAAAGGTTAAAATGGATTAAGTTGGACATCAAATAGAATTGTTTAAGGCTATAACTCTTTTCGATACTATTCTTGGAATGTTATAATAGTGTAGTTTTAGAAAAAGGAAAACCCATAGGATGAGCGAAAACCCGTCGTGTCGGACAATGCTGTAGGAATCGAACCCACAACCGAAGTGAGATAGGCCTTTATCTCCTACCACTAGCCTACAAGAAGTCCCTGGTTAGTAGAAAATAGTTTATTTTATTAAGCGGTATGATAAATTAATTAGAAGTACATTTTTGGAATCATATATGATTAATCTCAATATAAATAGACTTATGTATATTTGATAAATTTTGATAACATTTTGTTTGAGATAGATAGAATGACCCATCAGTATATCAGATGATCTGCTAACACTTTGTGAATGAAAAATTCAACTTCATTTCTTTAAGAGATAAAGTGGAAATTGTCCAAGGAACGACCAATAATGATATTGTACCAAAAAAATGAATGTATTTCTTCTAATTCAAATTTCTTGGACTTTAGGGAAATGATCTTGAGAACCAAAAATGTTTTCCAAGTGGCCTTATATCCGATGAATTACATGGTACCTTAGATCATCACAATTTTATGTCTTTGTGACGGTTGGATTATTCATAGCCCTATTCTCTACCACTCTCCATCAGAACATGAATGTTAGATTTCTCTTCCATATCCATATTTTCACC
Organism: Viscum album; assembly: GCA_963277665.1. Lineage (NCBI taxonomy): Eukaryota > Viridiplantae > Streptophyta > Magnoliopsida > Santalales > Viscaceae > Viscum > Viscum album. Next base: position 287,589,436 of record OY728139.1, read on the forward strand.
TATGATCACCAATGTGGGAACACAAGTGATGAGTTACTTTGGGTATCTGTTTTGTTTTTAATGTTCATTTTTAAAAGTATGTTTTAGTATTACTTTTTACGATGTGGGATTCTATGAAAGAAACTTTCAAGTAGTAATCCATTTAGAACCCCAATGAATTTCGACGGCGAAATTCATTTTAAGGTGGATAGAATGTAACACCCCGAGATATTATGAGATATGTTATTTCTAATTTCATTGATGTCTTATATTATACACTACACCAAGATTAGCTTGTACTATACGCAACACCGTATTAGCATGCATTATACGCAACACTATTCTTGTCTTGTGTTACACACAAATTCAAGTTCATTTTGTGGAAATTATTCTACGCAACATTAAGTATAGATTTTTTTTAATGTATAAATGAAATAAGTTTTGATTATGTTATACGCAACACCAAACAGAGATTTCACTACACGCATCCCTGACTTGGCATGCATTACACTCAATCAAGACCTTCCTCGATAGCATGTGTAGTACGCAAGACTGAGTTTCACTAAACAAGATATTATTATATTATTATTATTAACTAGCCATTATGAATAGCAATACCCACTTTTTAAAATTTTATAAAATTTATCATTAAATATTGACTTCATTTTTGGATTCGGAATATCGAAATTATCCTAGGGTGAATTTTTGGTATTTTTCTGAAAAATTTCATTTTTTGATGAATAGTGAAAACCCTAAGTTACTATTTAAAAACCGAATTTTTATTTAAATAAATATTTATTTTATTTAAATTTATTTTAGTTCAAAATTGGTACATAATACCTATATAAGTTCAATGTAATTTATTGGAGTCATTTTATAATAATTACATATATATAAAAATTTTATTAAACTTTTCACTATCTTTTACCCACCTCTTAGGAGAATTTGGAAATTCACATAAAACTTAATTTTACCGCTTCAATGAGTGGAATTTAGAAAATCCAAGACACACAGTTAATATCAAGGAGTAAAATGTGGTTCAATCAGATGATAATAATTTATTGTAATTAGTAAATATTTACCTTTATTTACCACGGTTATAAGTAAATAGGGTAATTAGGGGTAAAAATGATATTAATATTAAACTAACACATGTCCTAATTCTATTGGACAAGTGTATCTAGACCAAAAACAACCTTATGAATAAAATATTACCCTTTAGGACCTCTTTTATTTGATTAGGACATTTATTATTATTTTATTTAAAGAATAGTTAAAATAGTTAAAATCAATGTTTAATAAGTCAAACATTTTTAATATAGGGTTATACATAAGATAAATTAGACAATAAATATTAATTAGAAATCTAAAAATATTAACTATATAATTATAATTTATTTATAATTTTTAGACATTAAATAAATTAATTTATTTATGACACAATGATGATGCATTAATTACCATATTAATGATACATTAACATAATTGATGTTATAAATACACAAATAAATGTAATTTGAGATTTTTTATGAATTCAAATAATTTTATAGTTAATATGACATTTTATTATTTATTAAATTAACTTTGTTCGAACTAATCATGTTGTTATGATTTTCACAAAAATCAATTACCAAATAGTGTCAAAATTGACCGAAAATAGTTTTTAAAACAAATATTATATTATTAATTGTTATTTTCTTCTTAAAAATCTAAGGTTCGGCCAAATGAATTATATAAGGATATATATATTAATAATGAACAACTTGGGGTTCTTTTGGCTGGTTATAGTAAGTTTATTAACCATATTGTGTATGAAAACAAGAAGACATGGTAAAAGTTAAATTATTTTACTTAGAGTTAAATCTAAAAGATAAGGTTAAAATAGTAACCTAAACTTGTCTAAAACCTATTGGTTTAAAGGATTTCAACCCATACACACACTAGCTTCTAAATAAATCAATTTGGAGATATTATAAACTGAATATTAATTTATTATAAAATAATATTTATGTTTTTCCAAAGGTGCCCCTCTCCTCCCTTATAAAAATGGCACCCCTTCCCTCTTCTCTTCACACCGTTTTGAGCCTTAAAGCTCAGCCAAACCCTGCCCATTTCTCTTCTCCACTTCCCTAGAAACATTATTGAAATTTTAGTCTTCTCAAAATACCAACTCTACTTATTTAAGAGAAAGCTTAAAGGAGGTGTGTCGAATACGTACGAAGCATATCGGACCTAAAGTAAGGGATAAATTTTCCATCTCATTTTTATCTGAGATTTCTTATACGTAAGTATTTATTGGTGTTACGTTTATCATCCATGAAAATGTTTTCTAAAAAAAATTTCATAAAATGTTTACTATTTTTCCATGAATGTTTAATGTCATTTTTACCCTTTATTGACTTTTTACCACATTGTATGGATGGAATATTTCCTTTGGTTACCATATAAGGTACTTTTCAACTTTTCCGACAAAAGTACAAGGAGAATGTTATTTTTAACTTATACAGTGTGAAAGGATTTTTACAGTTTCATAATGCCTCATTTTCATAAAGCTTCCTCTACAAGATTGCATGATTATTTTCAACAAAACCCTGTTCTTTTAAAATTGCATAGAATTTTGTGAAAAGAAAATGATTTTGAATAATAAAGGATGTTTTCCTCAAGAATTAATTTCAAGTGTTTTATCAAAACTATTTTCCATCAAAAAATGACATTATTTAATATGTTTATGTTTCAAGTATAATGTATCCATTATTTACATGGTTTTATTCTTCTTATGATAAAATTGTATCCATTTTTTATGGATTATGTTATGATGGAATGATATTTATGAATCCCATTCTATTACATAGGTTATGATATGATATATGATTCATGATTTTGAGGCACATGAAAGAATGCTTTCATTATGAGATGGGTGGGACCTATATCTCCCTCCAATGCATTGGGTAAAGATTTATAACTCATGAGATAGACATGGCTGGAATGGTAAGTTAATCCGGTTCAGTGATACAGCACTGGAACGAGGAGTGAACTCGAATCAGAAAGGGACTTTATCCACTAAGATAGTCTTAGCAGCAATGCCTTGGATACTATGGAAATCATAAAATGTGAGGAATCGTTGCCACAATTACATGATTTATTCCCATTCTATTTTATGATGATTGATGTTCCATTATGATACATTCCCTACATACTTCCATGATTGATGTCTTTGCTCAAGATTTTGATGTTTAAACATTATGTTCATGTTTTTAAGTTCAAATGTGTATGGTTTGTTTTATTTTCTCCATGATTACCCTTACTGAGAATTTGAGCTCACCCTTTATATGTTTTCTTCTCCCCAGGATATAAAGAAAGGTTTTAGGTAAGAAAACAAAAAGCGGAAGATCTTTATGGGAGATGCTAAAGATCTTTCACCATGATTAGAAGATTATATTCTAAGTTTCCAAAAACAAAAAACTATTACGACCATGTGGTGTCTATTTTTGTTATGTATTAAGTATTCCACAATTATATGTAATTTCCATGTATGTCAAGCTTTGGGTCTCTATATCCAGTGTGTAGGTTAATATTACAGTAGATTCAACTTTAGTTTCATCCCATTTTTATATAGGTGAATCACACTCTTCTATATCTGTTAAAATTAGATAATTTCTTTGCCTAAAATGGTGTACATATGGGTTTTTTTGAATCTTCATAGTTCATTATGGGTTTGATTAAATATTATCTTCATGTATAGTGTGTTCCCCCTTCAGATAGGTGGATTCTATTTCATATGTAACTTAATCATCCATGAGATCAATGTCTTAGCCATCAGTATTGGTATAGATTGACTAGTTCCTTATCATTTCCATATATAATTCAATCACTGAATGATGTTGTTTACATCACTTAATGGAAACATGTATATTAATTTTGGTTAGTGGTATATTCATAAGATTCGAGTTAGATTCAAGTGCATTGGGTCGGGAAGGATGACATCACAAATGGATTGTCTCTTTATGGGAAATCATGAAATATGGCTTGTATAATTTTCTCCCATTATAGATCATATTAGAGACATTTTACCTAACAATTTTTATATCTTACCTAATGTGACAAATGTGTATTTCACCATCAATCTAGTGCGAGGGGTAGCACCGTTTTACATTACTCAATATAAGAAGACATCGACCAAGCTACAGGAACATAGAAGCAGTTGGAGGAATTAGACACAAAGGATTTCATGTGACCCAATACCTCACTTTGGGGATCACCTATTCTAGTCCTTAAGAAATAGGAAGGAACAATAAATTTCATCATGTATTATAGATGGATTAATGATTTTATGTTAAATAAATGATATCCAATATCTCATATAGATAACCAATTTGACCATCTCTAAGGAAAAAAAATTCTAAAAGATAATTATGAGGTTTGGAAACCATAATCTTCATGTGATACCATTATACATGACATGTGAAACGTTTTGAAGAAGTTACAACTTGTATGTGTGCCTATTTATCATGTTTTTACTTATAAATGTTCCCTTTATTTTTATGTATTTTTTGAATCAGTTTTTCAACACATTCATAGACTCATTAATGGTAGTATTCATCAATGAAATCTTGGTGTATTATCACATTAGCGATAACTGTGCCAATCATATTTATATCATTATAAATACCATGGGAGATCACTAAATATTTGTTAATCTTGTGAAATACCACTTTTGGATCAAGAAGGTTCACTTAATGGGTCATATTATTTTAGATACAGACTTATCTATTAACAATGATAATGTGAGTGTTTTAGTTTCATAGGGGGAGAATGGGAATGTATTTGAAATATGCAGTTTCATTGTCTTAGACGGATATTACTAATGATTCCTTCCGTATTTATCATTCTAAGAAGTTCATATTACATGATTTACTAAAAAGATAGTTATGTTCAAATGTGAAGAAGTTTTTCAGACATCCTTTCAGCAGTTGGAGGGGAGACTAAAATTAGAGATGATTTTGATTCCTTTTTAGCTAAGAAGAAGTTATATTGTTTACTATGACACTTATTAAATTAGGCTAGGGGAAGTTCTAATATATGTAGATTGAGTACTAGAATAATGTTCTTACATGATGAGACCTCATCAGTGGATTACCTTATTCATGACCTTGTTTTAAAATCCATGGTTCATGCTTAATGCTCTTAGAGGCATTATCTATTGGGATAGTGTTTCATCATTTACACAAACCATAAAGTATAAATTAAATATCTTGAAAATGTGAATTGGATCCTTGGTAGTGAATGTGTGTATAATACCTTCAACAAATCTACTTTAAGCTTTCTCATAACCAAGAAATGGTAATGCATTAGTTAACTCCATGAGTTAACAGACTCATACATTGGCCATCCAGGAGGCCAATAGTGAGTTTCATTTCATGATTTTATTTTCTTAGATTCAGTTAGAGGTTCAATAATATAATGGGTATTCTGTTTTAATCTCTCTAGTAGTTAAAAAAATTCTTATAAAACATTTTAAGTTGATATAAATATTGAATCATGAGGGCCTCATCTTGGGGGAGAGTGTGTAAGGCAACAAATTACCTTCTATTTGGGTTGTTGATGTGAATGAGACCCTACTCTTCTAGGAACATGTATGGGTTCCTTGTGACATACATCAAGAGTTCACTTGTTCTATTGAGTACACCATATCACCCTCATACTGATGGTTAGTATGATCAGACAATTTGGGTTCTAGAGGTCATGCATCAGGAATGCATAATTGATTATAGAGGTCCATTGAAAAATAAGATACCTCTTATTGAGTTTCCATACATTAATAGTTTTAAAGAATTATTTTAGAAAAATCCATGTTAGTCAATTTATGGTTGGATGTGTCCTTACCCTCTATTCCGGTTAGAGGTATGTGAGGTAGCATTAGTGGGTCCTCATCTCGCTCTTGAGACATCACAGAAATCATAGATTATTTTGAAACATATGACCATAGATTAGTGTGGGAAAAATTATTATATTGATCAATTTCCATCAATTACTCTATTTATTGGTGGGCTGTCATTTTTTTCTATGTTATTCACGTAGATTGGGTCATAGAAAAATTTGGAGAATGGGTAAGCTATATAGCCACTACATCGTTCCATTTGAGATCATATAGATAGTATAGTATGTGACCCTATCAGTTGTAGCTGCCTCAAAGGTACTATTCCATACATGACGTCTTCCATGTATCACATAATTTTTGGAATCATGCTAGCTTGTGTAATTAATTAGACCATGAGGACATTTAATTGGAGACAAATACATCCATCCAGGGGCATCTGATACTTATCATTAATCAGAGCACGAAGGCTCTGCAAGCTAGGTCAGTTCCACAGGTCATGGTTCTATAGAAGCACAATCATGTAAAGAATGAAACCTATGAGTAGTAGGCCTATTTACATTCCAAATGGCTTGAACATTATTCTTAATGGATGTTTTACCACCCTCGGAATGGGATATCATGGATAACTTGGTTTACGTATGGGATGTCATAACATCATAGTTTTTTGGAGAGGTGGAGACCCTTATTTTAATATTCAAAAACCTCTGATTATATGCTAATATTGTACTCTATAGGATATGTAGTCATTCAAGAGTTTCTAGGGATCACTGGAAGACTAGAGCTCTGATAATTTTGAAGGGATACTGATCTATACAGTTAGTGAACGTTTAGTGCTAAACATTAAACTCAAGCGTGCAAGTCGCCTAGTGAACATGGTATGTCACACTATTTTCCCACTATCTTGTAATCCAAGATTCATTCTTGTGAGTATTTTTATATATTAATTATTGAGAAATTTCACATTTCTTGTACTTGTTTTGTCAAACCCTACACCTAGCTCACTTGAGGGGGTCTGTTGTGAAGTGGGAGTCCCATGGTTGGTGTGTGGTTAATAACACCATTCCACCATATTTTCAAAGAATAAACGATATCTTTTCCTTTGAAATATTGTAAAACCTTAATCATTTCACCATCATTCATTTTTCTCTTTCATCCAGCCACCTAAAGCTCTCCTCCTACCCTACAAATACGTATTTTGATATCTCCCTACCCCGAACTCCATTTTTATCAGTATTGGGTGAATTAGATTCCTCTTGATGAGATATAAAATATTATCCATTCTCTTATATGTTTATCTTTCCATCTATTATTATATTCTATTTCCATAACATTTTCCAAATTTTTAGTAAATTTGAATATTAATTTGACATATCCCACTCTTGCTCAAATCCAGGTCCAACCCTATGTGAGGAGAGCAATAAAACCCAAAGGTATGTATTCTAGATTCCTTTCCTTATGTTTAGTTTCATCTATATCATGAATTTTCTTCTACACACATTCCCTTTCTGGAGATTTCTCATAAATTTCTCATAAATAAATATATTATTTTATCCATGAAATTTTTCTATCCTAGCTAGCGGTGATTAATTCTATGGTTGTTTTCCCTGACATGATCCACACCAATATGAGTGGCTTCTTTTAGAGGCCTAATTTATATTACCATAAATTTCATTTCCCTTTGAAGCATGCATTATATGGAATAAATAGCTTGGAATGTGAAAGGCCCTATTGAGAATTTATAGGCTATATGTTAGGTCCCCACACAACATGAAATAATTTATTTCATTGATTAAATGAATCAGATAATATAAATGAATAGTAAAAAATGTCATTCATTGATAATAGAATTAAATCATTCTTGATAATACATAAATCCATAATTAGTTGAGGGTGATATAAGTGATTGTATTTATGGATCTCCTTCGATGGGATCATGAATATCAATAATTTAAATTATAAATGAATTTCATATATGTAGGTAGTGATACTAGGGATTCCTTGGAAGGTATCATTAGGTATTATATACCAATATTTTAGTGGTACTAGTTCCGAAGGGGAGACACCATGGATAGGAATAGTGACTATATGGTTACACCTAGCCACAAGTGATAATCATCACCCTAAGTGAGATAATAAGGACATAGTCAGAGTTTTGGAACAACCTTTATACGATGTGTGTGGTTGATACATTGGATTCCATTTATGTATCTCATTATATAGACTCCTTCAACATTACTGGGTGTGATAATTGGATTCCTCGATTTGGATCACCTTGGATGGGACCGGGTTGAATATTATATAAAATTCAAGGGATAACATTTTATATTATTTCTTTAACATTAACCCTTTCAATTAAATGAAGTAACAACAAATTCAAACAACATGTTTGGATAAGGTCTATATCTTGATAATTTATATATAATAACAATGTATCCATTATATCATAATTCACATGTCACATTGGTTCAGATACATATGGCATAAGATAAAGAAAGTTGAGTTGGTCATGTATCCCACAAATAACTTATTATTATTTTTAAATTTTTCCTTGAATTATTATTATTGGAACACTACTCATTTTATATATCATGACTTGATTGACCTAAAAAATTCCAGTGGTCACCTACTAATTATATTTGACACCATTCTTGGTCTGCCCATGGTACCCAAGCATACTTTATGGAAGAATGTGTTGATAAAGGAATGAATTCAGCTTCATATGTATGCTTTTGAGTATTAAGATAGTGTATGGTAGTAAAGGATTGAACCTATACATCATATTCTAGTAGTTATAACTTTTGGTATTTTTTTATTTTTTAATAGAACGTGTTAAATTTCTTCTGCCCTAGATCTCATGTCTCATTTTTTATAGCTACATGATATAATCATTGTCATCATTTTTTATTGCTTTATTACTCAACATATATCTTTTTATTTATCTTGTATGTTTACTATTTATTATTATTCTTCTTGTCATATTTAAATAATACTGATGTGTTACACTATGACTCAGGAGGTCATAAATTTCCCACTGACCCACCCAGTACCCTCACAACTCGTCATTATCATCTAGAATTGGGTGAGATGTTCTTGAGGCCGTGTGGCCAATTTTCCCAGGGAAACTCCCAGTGTCTCCTATGGAGGGATTCTAAAAAATATATTTAATAGAGTTTATAAGACGTTAAAAAATAAATTTTTTATAAAAACCTTAGAGTAAAAAAAGTTTGTTTCTTATGTTTCCTATTAAATATCACTTATATAATAAAATTTGGAAAGGGAAAAAATTAATTGTTATATTGTGGGTTTGGAATCTGTTAAATTGACTTGTGAGTGTCCGCCTTTGGAATGAGTCTAATTCTTGTGGATAATGGTAATGTTTCTAGACTAGGTCCTCTAGACGATGGATAAGAGAGTATGGATAAAAAAATTTAATGGTTATTGGAAAACGTAGGAGTTTATTATGTGATAATAAATGGGCATTGGATGGGTTTTTTATAACCAATGGGATAGGAGACATTGAATTCAATATTTATTACCATTTTTATTAGGATATAGACTATGATTTGTGTTGATTCTTTCAAATTATGTTAGTTTGTGAATAAATTATAGAGTTTTCATCAACAATATAATCCACAAAAATCCAAATGAATCTTTTGAAATATAGTATATAATGTAATGAATAAAATATTGTTCTTATTTGAATAAAACATAACATGTATCTTAAAAATTGATTAATAGGTTTGGATTTTACATTTCTCATTTGAAATATAAATAATCTACTAAATATATTTTTATAACATTAATTACTTTTAAAAATTTATAATAATTTTTACTTTATAATATTTCAGAAAAAGAATTATTTGATAAAACAATATTTTTTAGTATCCCAAAAACATTAATATATTCATAATAATTTTAAAAAACACTCAACAGTAATATTTTCCTACATATTCAAAAAATTGAGTCTATTTTAAAAAATTACTACCCTAAATATTAATAAATCATATTATTAATAAAAATATATAATAAAAAAAGTTTTGGAAAAAAATGTTTTATCTTTTATAATGGCTGCTTATATTTCTAATCATTATTATTTATTAAATATTTTATTCTGAATAATTAATAACACTATATATTCTATTCAAAAAAATTCAAAATTTTTTAATTATAATATTTAAATTGTATCATTAAAAATAATGTTTCACTAAATTAGTTAACATTTACTTTTTAGAAAATCTACGAATATACAAAATTTTCCAACATGATTTATGAAATAACATTATAAAATACTAATATTTATATTTATATATTTATTAAATGTATATATTAATTATTTTTTATTTTTTTTGTTGAAATGATCTGGTTACGATTTCATGTGGGCATGTCATTTCATTTAAATAAAAACTAAGAACTCATATGATTTCATATATATTTTTAATGGATAATGTTCTATTACACTTAAATGGTAAAAAATTCCAATCAATTTTTCCAAAGACAATATCTATGTGAATGATATATTGAATAACCAAAAAATTAAACCTCAAAGTGTTTTTTTACAACATTAAAAAATGTGAAAATCCACTATAATCTCATTTAATGATGTGATTGACTATTTAAGATGAACTTTAACATGGACCATAATGGGGGTTGGTTAACAGTGGATGAGATTATAATATATTATAATAATGAGATACTGTAAAAAACAGTAGCCATATAGTGTGTTTTAAATTTTGGTTTCTTTCCAGTATAGGTAGGATTACTCTGATTAGCAATATTTTATAATCTATTATAATACAAGTTTATTCAACCATGAGGGCCCCAAAATAATAATGAACAACATAAAGATCACCCTAAACAAATTTCTTTCTTACTCTCATTGAGATAAAAAATCCAACATTTATTTCTTGAAATAAAGTTCTCTAATAATTCATTTTAATTTTATCATCACTACAGGGATTGAAGAGACCATGCACTACATATTGGTAAACGGGGATTGGGATTTTCTAATGGTAAATATTCACTATGAAAAATATATCAAACCCAAACACAAGAATAGTAATTTTATCACATAAAACAATATATCATTTGTTTTCCATTTATTATATAGACATATAGGATTCATTCATACACTATCAGGTCACACCCACTAGGTTATATGACATTGTGATGTTTTCTTCAAGAGTGAAAACTAGTCTAATCGCCCATTTCCCATCAAAAAGGGTCTAATGAAAGACATGTTCATTCTATGGGCCATGATATACTGTTATTTCACTAGCATAATACATTATATTTATTATAATTCAGTCTTATCTAGAATTTAGTTGGTTGAGGTAGCCGACCATTTCATCTTTACACTATAAAGATCAGGTTTTTTCAATTAATCTTCTTATGAAAATGTTATACATGTGAAACATTAACCCAAACCATATGTTAATCATAATTCTATATATGACATACCAGCCAAATATAACATCCTATTATGGAACATTCATTATTTAACAACACAAATGGAAAATTCAATTCAATATAAGGATATTCATATAGATTTAAAATGATTGTGATTCTTAAATTATGGACCTGAATAAAGCCATATTTATTTATAGAATGGGAATGGGATCCTTTTATAAGGACTATCCATGGAGATTATATGGGGTTATATATCAAACTATATACCCTTGATTTTTTATATATATTTTTTAGGGAATAAATGGTTATTCTTAAAAATTTATTCTTTATACAGTAGTTTAATTTATTGTTTTTTTGTTTATTTAGGATGGATGAAATAAGTCCAGAAAATAAATATTATGATGTTGAAACTCCATTCTAACATACAAATATTATTTAACTTGGTTTGATGATATCGTTGAAGTAGATGTTTTTAATTTTTTGTGATTCTTGTATCATTATACACAAATTCTATTATAAACTGTAATAATTATATGCATTTATCGGGCCTCTGAATTTATCATGTGATGGTTCATAATCTCAATATAACTGGTGTCAATAATCATGGCTTATTCACAGATAAGGAATTATTCATGACAATTGGGGTTTTTCATGCTTAATTAATTAACTTAATTGAGAAAGGGATATCCATCATATCATAAGCCATAGATACTCTTAGTTGATATATTCTTTTTTATTTTCAACAATATATCATTTTCCACGGTGGAATAAAAATAATATTCACTACTTATTTTCCTATCAGTAATCTATCATTTCTATTGGTCAACATCCAATTTCATTACAACCTATAGAATCCTGATCAATCATCATTTTATGATCAAACACACCCAACATATAGAATACATGGTGGGACATCTTATCACCTCTAATAGAGATTTAGATGATACTCTCATTATCTACTGTAGCATTATATCAATCCCCCAATATAGAGTTGATATTCTTAATGGTGATTACCATGGTTTAAATCAATTGTGATCACCCATAACATTTCTATTTGAGTTTTACTCCAATTACATTAATAAAAATGTTAATATGAATTAGTTATAATTCCAAATTTACAAAAAATAGTATTCTTATTATAAATTCCTCTTATATTTATAATTAAGAATGCACTGAATTTTCTTTCAGGGATATTTATAATTTATATACATAATTCCAATTTTTATTCATTTTTTTTATTATAGTTACATTCATGTTTGAGATATTTCTAGAAGACCCTGTCCCTACGGATTATTAAATTCTCTGATAATTTCAACTTTTTTACAATGTCCCATTATAATATTTTAAATTTTATAGTGTGTAATTCTCCTTAATTTGTTATTTTTCTATTGATTAAATAGATTTTATTTATTATGTCTTGTACATGTTTTCCACAAAATAATTGCGCATTAATATGAAATATATATTTATATGAGGTAATTTTTTATATTTTATATGTAAAATTTATCATAATAATTTAGATTAAATAAATTTTCATTGATGGATTACAGAAAATCGCTACAAGTTTCAATATATTTTTTATTTGGGAGTGTGATTTAAGATATAAGGAATTTGAACTTCAATTCATAAATTGGTTGTAAATTCATGAAATTAAAAAATGCAAAAAAAATTCTTTATTTGGACTAAATATTTTATGACATTATTAAAGTGGGGAAATGATTATAATGATGTAGTCTTTATGTTAGAGGTATGTATTTTCAATAATTATGTAATATATTCACATATAAATTGAGTGGTATGGGAAAAGGAATACTATTGATTTCATAGGATTGGATTTATGAAATATTAAAGTGGGTGATTATTTTTAATAGATTCATGGAACATAGTCTCTATATAAATGAGGTGAGGTGACATTGGTTCAATAATTATATCCGTCAAATAGAATTGAACCAAATTTTTGAATAATCAAAACTAAATCACTCGAAATAGTAGTTGATGTAGTTCATTACATTTCATCGGGCTTTCTTACCAATACACAAGAGGATTCCAACATGCAGTGACAATATAATAAAATACATTAGGTGACTACACCCTCCTTTTAAAACTAATACAAAAAATAAAACCATAATAACCAATATAATTAAATAATAAATAATAACCATTCATCACATAACACATTTCCCAAAATAAGGAATTATTAATGAAATAAATATAGTTGACATGCCTTGTATTTAGTGTTTAATGAGTCGCTATGAAACAAAAAAAAGGTCACTAGAAATGATCAACACAACAGATCATAAAATAAAATTTGGTCCCCACATACATTCTCTATACAATTTAAACCATTAATAATATAGACCTCTGAACATTCAACCATATATTCTACTAACGTTCTAGTATTTTCCCATGTAGGATGTTAGTACAACTATGTATGATTCCACTAATGGGGTGTAATTTAATATCCATGAAGAAAATAACTTTATAAAATTTTTAGATAGAAAAATTGTTATAATAATATATATAAGGAAATATGTTTTAAACTAACCAATTAACATTTAATATATTTAAAATTAGGTTCGTGAAGTCTAGTGTAAGAATTGAGTGGACAACACATTATAAAAATGGTTTTTATTCAATTATCATTTCAATTCATGTAACAAAACAGGTTCCCATCCATGTTCCCATATCAGTGAGACCAATTTCTTTCTAGATCATCATGTTGGAATCCAAATCGAGGGTATGATCCATCTCAGTCATCACTCTAATATAAGGAATCATAATATAACGTATAACCATTATGAATCAACGATAAGGAACATCATTTCAAACACCATTACCCATGGTGCATGAGGGTCATGTTCCACTTCCCAATGATGATCCATAACCATTTTCATTATTGAACATACTTATACATTTATTAATGGTATGGACAAAAGGATATCCATTATTCATAAACATGAATTAATTACATTGTCAATCATATTCCACATCATATAACCAATTTCATAGACAAGACCATTATAATTTTTTTATTATCATTCACTTGGGTGATTCCATCATTAAATTTATTTAACAAGTCACTCAATAAACCCTCTCTTCATTTTCCATCACATCATATTCACATTCCATCTTTCATTTAAATTCATATTATTTTATACAATACCTTAGTCCCTATTATTATTCCCTAGGACCAAATAATCAGTTTATTCACATAAACCTTATATTCCCCCTTTTACATTCGACATTTACCATTTTCAATGAATTAGACCTCCCCTTGGGTGGATATTAATCCCAAAATTATTATCCTTAACGTACCAAACAACAAACCTTAATGGTATCACATAAAATTTTACAAAACAATTTACCATCTTAAGCTATGAAAAAATTAAATATCATGTGGGTGAACTATCACATATCAAATACACATAGAAAACATCAAGACTATGTGAGAATTTTCTTACACCACCTACCATGTTCTCATACCGAAACAAACACACAACCTAGTCCATTTATTTGAGTTAAAACAAAAACTAACATCAAATCTAAGAATTCCTTGTTAATAGGTTTTGTTTATTTTGGTAGAATAGAGAATAAAAACCCTTTGATCTTCTACAAAATAGAAGTAAATTGAGTTGGATACATACTCAGCACTTTTATTATCAATAAAATTCACCTTAAACACCCTATAATTGATATAGAATCATCTTTGGAAGATATAGAGGGTTTTCGTTTCAAACCTTGCTAATAGAGAATAAATGGTCGGAAACATTGGGGAAATTGTATAATTTTTCTAAGGGAGAAATTGTTGATCTGCCTCTTTTTAAGAAGAATAATGATTTTCTCCTTGTTTCCCAAACCTTGTTCCATTTTTCTAATCATATATTTCCATGGTAAAAATAATTTTGATGCTTTTCTGGGGAGCCATATAGTTTTTAAAAACATTCATAGGCCAGTTTTTTTATCTTCAAAATCCCACATGATCTCTAAATACCAGGTCCGTGATTTAAAAACCATGATCCTCGTCCTATAGGACACACGGTCATGGGGTATAGTTAGTTCAAATTTTTCAACAACTATGCACCATTAACATTAACTCCACTACCCACATTCCTATCATGAACACCCAAGATGCTCCTGAGATAATACAAACAAATGGGAATCATTCTTTTAGTCCTTTTTGAATGATTTTAAGAAAAATTTAAATTGAAAAAGACCCCATAAATGGGTTGGTATCTTAAAACATCCCCACCTTATATTAGGTCCTCCATATAGTTCATTCTTCAACATCACTAAACCCCAAAGTAAAAAAATTGGGGAGACTATGAACACATATGATCATCTTTCTCCAATGTTTCCTATTAGAAAAGACCATGATGACATAGTATAATGACAAATTGCATGGTCTTATAAAAAAACATTCTCACTAAATTCTATAATACAATTAGGATTCTCCTCACAGAAAACATCATCTTTATGATCAATATCCAAAACATTTATCCCATAAGATGTGTGAGTGTGAAATGATTCAAGATATAAAAAAATACGGTATTGTTATGTTGTGGAAGATCCAATCAATATGCTCCAATAGTTATCATTTATATAATCTTGAATGTCCAAACATTCTTGGGAACCAAATTTCCCTATTTATATATATAATAGTGAATAATTCAAACCAAATTTGTAGGAACAAATTATTTCCCTGATTGAACACATTGTTTAACCCTAGAGATTAGTGTATGTGATCTTTCTTGTAAATACCATATAATTATTCTTCTAGATCAATAGAATCGTGTATTATTTTTCAATAACTAAAATTATTTCCAATAAATTTGATTCAATAACTCCCATCAAATAAAATGGTGGTTGAAAAGTCCTAATACAGTTTCCCTTTTGATTCCACCTGAATAGTCAACTAATAAATATAAAAATAGGTGAAATCATAAAACAAGGGGATTTTATCATGACTCACCAAAATCCTGTTCACATGAACTCATTATGTCCCCTAAAACAAAAATATATATTAATATTCTTAATATTTTTGGGTGTGAAAATATGTATATAAAATAACATGAGTATGGAGAACCCTTTGTATGCCTTCATATATGTTTGATATAAAACATGGATCCTGATTTGAAACAGTACTCTAAGGCACCTTGGGAAACCACTCTTTTTCTCAAACATATAATTAACCCAAAATATCAACGTTGAGTGTCTCTAAAATTTGAAATAATTGATATACAATTTTCAACCAGTCTATAATCAACCATCTCATGTAGGTGTTCCAAAGAATTCTTAGTAATCCCCCCAACAAATTCCATGTAAACATCACCCCCCTTCTTTTTCATATAGTGAAAGGGATGATAAACTACAAAATTCCACTAATTCTTAGAATTAATTAGTTACTACGTGTATCATCAAGACACAAAACTTGTTATATCATTTTTAATTCTAAGATTCCATTACTATCTTCAAATATCACTTTACATTTTATACAAATAAGGTTGGACAACCCACATCAATGCATGAAACTCATGCATTATCTACTCCTGCATAAAAATTTTCATGATAACATGTACCGAAATAATTATTATTTCATTATAATTGATTGTCCAATCAGGGGTTATCTCCCTATAATAATTGATGTCCCTCTAGTTCAAGCACTCTGAATGCTCGAACTACCTCCTCTTGGTCCGAATTAAAAGAGAGGTATCGATGTAAAAAATCACAGGGGTTATCTTCTTCCACTCCCCCTAAACACCTATGTACATATATATGAATAAGGGAATAATCATCCACTCATAACTGGATTCATATACAACTATAGTATGTGTCTTCTAACTCGATGAATTAGAAACACTGTTTCATTTTTCCTGTATATATTCTAGCTCAATGTGAAGGAATTTCATATAAACTATCCATATATACTATTAAATATTTAACTCCACCTATGAAAAGTTATATATGAGTATCTTATGATCATTATAGATAACTAACCTATCACCTATAATATAATCCTATCATTATTTTATAGAATTAAAAACATCATCCAACTCAAGATCCATTGTAGGATTGTTCTATTATTTTTTCCTTAACTGTCATATCATATACGAGCTAACTATATCTCCCATCATCAATACTACCCTGAGTCTAACAATAATGATTTACAATAAAAATTGGTATCCTCATATTTATTAGGTAACAATAGAATTGGTGTAGTGCTCAAATGTCTATTTAGTTCCTAGAAGGAATTATCACATTCCTCAAACTACTCAATCTAAATTACCTTATTGTTCATCCTAATATTGGATCTGCCAAGTGAGAAAAATCAGTTATGATCTTTCCTTAGTAACCCTAAAAACACAAATAAAACAATATATATCAAAATAATTCTTGGTATGATCACAACAATCAACTAAATCATAATTTTTTATTGTCCACTAATACATCTAATTATGAAAAGTTGTGACCTATAAAATATGACTTTTTGATCTATAAATGGAATATAGATACATCGAATATATATGATTCATTATCAGTTCACTTAATATTATTTCAAGATATTTGTAAGGCATTTAACAAGTTAGTGAGTAAACTACTATGTCAACAATGAAAAAACTACAAACTAATCCATGTCTATGTGAATTAATTAGTTCCTTATATCATTAAACCTACCCAGAGTATTGATTAGACCATTTGGTATCATTATGAACCTGTAAAATCCATACATAATTC
Source organism: Viscum album (assembly GCA_963277665.1). Taxonomy (NCBI): domain Eukaryota; kingdom Viridiplantae; phylum Streptophyta; class Magnoliopsida; order Santalales; family Viscaceae; genus Viscum; species Viscum album. Next base: position 287,607,431 of record OY728139.1, read on the forward strand.
ACAATGTAGTATGTGGTATATCACATGGTATCCCTATTTACTAATGAAATTATAAATCTTAAAAAAATAGAGAACACATAGACTCCCCTCACCTATTCAAAAGGATTATTGATACGTAGAATAAGACATAGATTCGCAATCTTCATCCAATAATCAACACACATACATAAGGTCCTGTTAGTGTTTGTTGTAAATAGAACCCGAGATATCCAAGATGAAGTATTAAAATAGCGATCTCTTAAACCTCTAACACTTCTAACATTGATTTATATTCATAACATTATTCAAGATCGGTTATATAAGGGATAATAAAATTTTGTTCATCTCCCAGTATCATCTCAGTCATGAACTCAGCCTATCTCTCTATGGTGGTAGTCATTATCACTCCATGGGAATCACATTGTAGAGTTGATCAGAAATTTTAGGGAATACATTATGTTCCAATCCTTCATCATCAATCATTACACACACATTCTGGGTTGAAAGCTCACCAACTATATAAGAATTATCCCTTAAGGGCGTACATAGCTATCCAATTCTCCATGGTGAACATAAGTGTAACCCTTAGGATACATAATAATTTCCCTTCAATAGAAAAAACAATTTAAGAATGGTACATAACCAACTAGTCCATTTACACAATCAGGTAAAAACATGAAATCCTAGTCTCGAACAACACCCCATAGAAATTGTACCATCCAATCTAGAGAGCACACTAATAAGTGTATTTCAAGAATTTTTTTAATGGTATTTGAATGTATTTTTTTTTTGTATTTAAAAGAATATTATTCCCAAATATTGTAAAATTTGATTGTTTTTTTTGTTTTTTTGTAGGATTGAATCATTGGAAAAGGAATGAAAAATGATTAATTGTGGTGATAAAAGAAAATTTGTGCCACTTTACTTTATTTTTAGAATGACACTGTATATTTGATGATATAATGATGTTGGAAAACTAGAGAGAAAATATTACAAACCTTGTAACTCATTAACATGTCTTGACATCCTCAGAAGAGGCAGAACTTTTAAGACAACACCGGATAATATTTCATGCTATGAAGAAAAAATACACATCGTGTAAACACATGAAACAATTTGAGTTTTTTCAAGATATGTTTTCAGACAAGATACATAAAAAATTAAGATTCCTTGAAATTCAAGCACTAGACATCAGTTAACCACAATACATATAGTGTAACTTTATGGGATTGTATTTAAAAGTCTAGATTCAATGTATTCTCAATTTTAGCCAATGATATTGTGAGGGACCCACCCCGGACTACCTATGGACAAAATCGTTATGACATTCACAATTATTAGACCACATCTACTACCAATAAAGGGAGGGATATATTGTCACTATTGGAGGAAATTTGATCAAGAGACCAATGAGTGGAGTGAAAATCATTAGGGCCCACCCCAATTTCGTTCTTTATTTTCTTTTGGTTTTATTTTTCTTTTCTCCTTACCTCTTATTCTTTCATCACTAGAATAAGGGGGTAAATAAACTTTGTGCTAGGGTATTGTAATAGAAGGGGGAAGGTTTCATTGGATTTATTTATTTTTAATTTATCAATTTCATTGGTTTGTATAATTTTATTCTTCTATATTCAATCTATTTATTTTACTTTTATCCTGACCATTGAGAATTGAATTAAATAGAAATTTAAAATTTGGCAACTTAAAACCCTGAATGAGGCATGACCATTGTTGAATTTAGGGTAAATCTGGTTTGAATATGTAATTGAGAAAAACTTGATTCATAAAAATCCTAAATTAACAAAATAAGGGAAATATAGAATTTCATATTTGAGGATGAGATTCCATGATGATTGGATATTCCTAATATTGATTCTGACACCTATCATTAGTCAACATATATTATAAAATCCAAATTCACTTTAAAACTGATTTTAGAAAACCCTAGTGTACTTTAAAAGTCTATTTTCAAATAATATAATCTATTTTTTCATATTTTTCATTCTCAAAACCAACCAAATTAATATTTTCTCTTCTTTTCCATCCAATTAATAAAAATAAAACATATGAAATTATAGTAAAATTAATTTTACCACTTCTTTGGATCAATATTTTCTAACTAAATTACCGCATTTTAATTAATCGAGTAGCATAGTTTTATTTTTATAAATTTTTTCATAGATTATACCTTGGATTTTTCGAAGACATGGTTGAAAAATTAATTTCCAAATTCTGGAGAATAGATTTTGGAGGGGAAGTGGATGCACCCATTTATTTTATTCTTTTGTTTTAATTTTTACTCTTTTTTAAATTATTCTTCTTTTAAATATAATTTTAATTTATTTTATTTTAAATATAACTTAATTCATTCAATTTTTTTTCTTCCACACACATCCCTTCTTTTTTTCATTTCTTCAATTCTCTTTCTTTCTCATTCCACATCATACTTCTACATTCTTATCCCAAATACACATAATAATGACTAACTGACACAGGGAATATCATGTAGGGTTAATCGTGTTCTTTATCCCAAGGAAATTTTTTCATTCTGAATTGAGTTAATTCTACAGATAATTTACATCGAGTGTAATCCTTAATATGTTTTCCTAAAGTGTAACTTCTTGATCTACAACCATTTTCCCTCAATTGAGGTGGTTGATGGATAGTGTGCTTAGTGATTGATAGGTAAAATTTTTATTCATAACTGGAGTACATTGAGGTGTGTACACATATGATTGAGTGTGTTAACTAAGTAGATTGATGGATTGTTTCAAGAAAGAGATTATCTTTAACCTGAAACCCCTAAATTGACCATCATCCCATTCTTGTCACAATTTATAATCCAAACGTGTTTAATGTTAGTTTTACTTATCTCGACCTCACACTATCAATCCACAGTGATTTTATTAATGTAAAACAATTAACCAAATTGGAGATACTCAAGTTTGGGTATAGGAAGTATAAGTGAATTTTTCTAGCTCACATGGTATACATTAAAATTAGATTCTTCATTTCCCAAATTATACTTTTCTACTAAGATGTATTATAGTTATAGTGTGGGGTTGATCCCATATTTAATTGAACTTTTATAAGTAACATATAGCTTATAACTCAATATATAAGATTCCTTATGAATTTGGTTGAGTTTGGGAAATCAAACACCGAATACTTGTGATTTTGGAATAGAGATAAGAAAGGCATCATGGTAAATTTTTTATTTTTGGAAAAAGATAATCTATTTCTTAACCTAGTATCGTCTTAAGATCTAGGGATGTAAAGAATTTAGAGGTATGTTTTTTACTATAGTAAAACCATCTAGTTTTATGTAAGAGGTGGTTATTATTTCATCTGGAATTAATCACATCCTAATTGAATTAATAATAGCTTCTATAGAAGGAATTTTTATAGGTTGTTGGTCATAGCCTAATATAATCCAATCACATTGGGTCGTTCATATAAACTTCATGTCGTTAGGGTCACTGAAATGAATTTTATAGTCAATAGTTGTTTAACCTGATTAGTACTCATAGGATTACCAAATTAAGAATTAGATATTTATTAAATTAATATACCCAAACTCTCAACCCTTGCACAGGGTGGTTTATCCACTCGTTGTAAAATTTATTAAAGATAGATAACTATTTAAAATCATGCATATCATTCCAACTGAGATTTATATTAAACAACTAAAACACATAAAATAGTTGATATTAATCAGGTAAGTGACAATTTTTTAAAGATGTGTTTTTATAAATCTCTAACCAATAATAATTAAATCAACTATATATGTGAAATAGAAACAAGAATGATCACAAAAAGTATTTGATGATGATCGATGCTTGAAACAATTAATGTGTGAACAATGGCGTCAATGGTGCATAAAGTGATGAAGAAAAAGGTGATAATGCACAATTTATATAGTGATATCCAAGAAAACTATCCATCTCAAATCTACCAATTTTAGTTTTCGAAATTAATTTATGGAAAAATAACACCAAATACATGTGAATTAGAAATAGAGATAAGTAAAGGATGAGGGTGAATTTTGAGGTTCCAGATAAAATATAATCTCTTTCTTAACGCACTCCACTGATCCATTTAGTAAAAACATTGCATTGTATGATTGCACACATCATTCTACCCCATTTCTGAAAGCACAGTTTACATAGTGACCACAAATAACACTATCCATCCACCACATATATTGGTGGAAAATGGTTGTAGATCATAAAGAAAAAATCTAGACAAACACAGTGAGGAATGCACCCATTATAAATTATCCTTATAATTAACTTAAAGAACAATGAACACATGGCCTCGGGTTCATGAACCTAATTATTCCCATGGGATATTCCTCAAGAAAATTACTCATGATCATGAATATTAAGGATCACAATGGAGAAGAATGGGATGGAATGCTAAAGAAATAGAAGAGAAGAAAAGAAGAAAATATGGGTTCTGTGTGGATAAAGACATAAAAATAAAAACCATACATGAATTAGATTGTATTTAAAATAAAATTATATTAAAAATAAAAATAAAGTAAAAAGGTAATAAGAAAAATAGAAGGAGAAGAATAACGGGTGTAGCCACTTCCCCTCTATAGTCTATTCTTCAGAAGTTGACTCTGGATTTGTCCACCATATCTATAAATAAACCCCAAGCCCCTTCTATGCAAACCTAAATTTTTAAAAACTCAATCTATGTTATTAAATTAATTAAAATGTAGTGAAGTTGTAGTTAAATATTGATCCACATAGATAGTGAAATTTGTTCTATTGGAATTTCAGAACATTTAAATGTTATTTAATTAAATAAAAATGATAGAAAATATTATTTAGATTGGTCTTGAGAAAGAAAAATATGAAATAATATTTATTGTATTATTTTAAAAATGATTTTTAATGCTTGGTAGGGTTTTGTAATATCATGGAATAGGTTAAATTTGATTTTATAAAATAGGTTGATTCATGATTGGTTTTGAAGTCAAGATGTGGTAGTTCCAATGGTCACGGTATCTCCTCTTCAACACAGAAATGCTCTATTTCTCTTGGTCTGATAATTTTGGGTTTTTTCTGGATCGAGTTTTTCTAGATACCATATTCAAAACAAATTTCTCCGATGTTCAAAAATGTTAATTCCGCATTCTAGGTTTTCATTTTCATAATTTTAAATTTCCTATTAATTCAATTATGAATGGTCATAATAAAAGTAAATGAAATTGATTGGATGCTGAATAATAAATGGTGAAAAACCAATCAAATGAATAAATTAAAATGAAATAAATCTAATGACACCTTCCCCATTCTATTAAATTACCGTATAATAAGGTGGGTTTACCACCTCATCCTAGATTTGATAGATTACGAGTGAAGGATAAAAGAAAAATATATTATAAATTAAATAAAGAAAGAACTCAGGGAGGTTCCTATTTATTTTTTCTCCATGATTTGGTCTCCAGATCAGAATTTATTTAACTATAGTGGCATATCCCTCCTTCTATATAATCTATGTGGTATCTGATATTAATGAATATAATAATAATTTTTCCCATAGGCAGTCCAATGTAGGTCCCTTGTAACATATTTTGTGAGAAATTGAAGATACATAGAATCTAGAATTTGAAATCTTGCCCCTTGAAGTGACAAAAAATGAAATCCATTAATTTTGAGGAAATATGAATTTTATTGTATCTCTTCCTAAAACATACCAAAAAACATACTCATGTAATTTAATTTGTTTACATGGTGTTTAATTTATATTCACAGTAAGACATCTCATCTTGCCTTGTTCATCCACTGTTAATTATTCTACTGTAGTCAAGATATATAAATGAATTATATGGTTTGTATTCTTTCTTCTCTAGTTTTCCAACTTTATTGTATCCTAAAAAATATAGTGTTGTGCCATAACAGATTTAAAGTGGAAAAAATTTTCTTTTAGCACCAAAATTCATCATTATTCACTCCTTTTCCAAATATTCATTGTATCCATCCAAAAAACAAACAGGTTAAATTGTACAAATTTTGGAAAAAATATTCATTTAAATAAAAAAATCAATACACTAAAATACAAAAAAAATTATATTCATGAAAAAATATATGTATCAGATACACTTATCAAATTCCACCACACTTGGATTCCTAATGGTCCATAATAATAGAATCTCAAAAAAACAACAATAGACATTCACCTTACCATTCTTCAAATTTAATTTCAATAAATGCAATTGATTAAATGAAAAATTAAATATATGAGCATAATATGTGGAAAATTTATTAACTCTTCACTTTTCAAAGAATAAAAATCAACCACGTATTTTAATTTTCCAATTTTGAAATAACTAATCCTTTTTAGTCATCCATTTTTATTTTTCAATTTATTATTAGCATGGATGCCACTTACAATTTACATCACTTTTAATTTTTCTTCACGTCATCAGGGTACAAATGAATGGAGTAATGAACATACCTTGAGAACATGTAACATACAATTGGATTAATAGGTCTCTATTTTCTCTATCACGTAAATATAGAAATCAAAATTAATCAAAAGGGCTTTACCGTTTAGGATTAGATGACTCTAAGGATTAGTGTAGGTAGGTAAATGATGTAAATCATGTAAGTATCAAAAAGAAAGTTCAAATCAAAATTACTTCACATGATAATCAGAAACAACTCAAACAATGATCTGCCTTTATAGATTTCATTTATCATTCCCCTGAAAATTATCAGAGTGGGATCATGATATATATAAGAACAATGAAGGAATCGAACCCTCTTACATTTTTTTATTTTTTATTTTTTTGAATGTAAATCTTAAGTAAAATCTCTCATCCCCCACCTAACCACATATTTTCAAATGATCATTGGTCTAGAAGAAGATGATTTTTTATCATCCCAACACACAACACAATTTTTACTTTTTTCATTATTATTTCATCGTATTTTTTTCAATTTTTTTGGCAAGAGAGATGTATAATAAAATAAAATGAAAAATAAATTCCATATCTCCATATAATAATTAAAAATACAAAAAAAAAATTCTATAATGATGTATATCTCATCACAACCAATAAAACAATCCCCCAAACATATTCATTTAAATATCCAGAAAATAATTTAAAGGTATGAATAGATTATATAGTCTTGTAACATGGATCATTTACTTAAAATGTTATTCCCTGCTTCTGTGAACATAAAATGGATTAATGCAAGCTGGGTATTAGAATAAGGTCTTACAAAAAAAATCACTTGGTCATTTTAAATTTTATTTCATTTAGTCACTACTTCTATAAGATGGAAAGAATGTTATAGAATAAAACATGCCCATTTTTTTCAAGAAATATACTATGAATGTGAAATATTAGTCTTAGAGGATGTGTTTGGAATGAGATTAATGGTTGGGGAAATTACTCATGTCTATGAAGATGAATAATTAAATAAATAAATGTTAATATCATAAATTCAAAACATGGAAAATTCACAGAAAAACATCATTTACAATGGGCAATATGCTCCCCTAAATAATGATATTTTAAATCCTAATCCATATTATTATGTCTATGAATTAATTTATATATTTTTCTTCTTCAAATTTGTTGACAAAGAAAGTTAAAATCATGGAATTATAATTATCCTCATCAGTTTCATGTCTCCAATTTCAGTTGATTCATGAATGAATCAAATGGGGTCTTGAAATGGGTATTTAAAAACTCTAATACTATGTGGGTAATATAGTATAAAATGAGGAATTTATCTTCTTAGTCCTAATTTAATTTGTGGTTGAATGTTGGTTTGTACAAGTTCTCTCTACACCTTTTCACGATGTGCAAATTCTCTTCACAACATGTACTTTTTCTACAGACCCTTCTTTTTACTCCTGTTGCTTGTTTCAGCCTTGGTTCTCAATTATCATGTAAATTAAAAATAAATTGGTGAAAGAAAATGAAATTTTTAAAAAATTTAAAATATTTGGAATGAGATTATCAAAGGATCAAAAAATATAAAATAAATAAATAAATAAATAAAACAGGTTTCCTCCTTGATGAACTTTTGTTTACCGTCATTGGATCGACCTTAACTCAATTATCTTCATCTTATGTGACGAATGATTGAATTTTTTTACTTATTTAGGGTCCAAAAATGATCTTAGTTTTATCCTATCTATGTTAATCGTCCTTTATCCATATTCTCTACACAACTTAATTCTTCAAGATGGTAGTACTTTCTTTACCTCCACTGGACTGACCCACAATTTTACCTTAATCATGATGAACTAAATGGATGTTCATGTACCAACCATACATGTTGTCCTTTCTCAAATATATTTTAATTAGCCTATAATTTAATGTCATTTTTATTATTATTCGACTACATTTTCATCTCTGGTTGAGTATCCTCTTTCACAATACTGTCTATATTTTATACCTCTTTAATCTTAGCAACATCCTCAGCTTCAGTTTTATTTTATGCACCAAACTCACTTTCCTAATGAACATCATAGTTCTTCATTCCCTACTAGATGTTGAAAATTACTTGATCACATCCAACTCTCATACAATGTTCTCTTTTTTGAAATTATTTCATAACATGCTCAGTGGATAAAAATGGAAATCCCATAATGATTGGATTTCTCTCCTCTGCCATTTCCATCACTAGGATGTTGATGGGGAAGTAGAATGTCTTGACTCTATTTGGGATGTCCTTGATGACTCATTAGGTATGATTCACTATTCAGTCTACCAATTGGAGTGGAACTGTCATGGGCTTCATCCCTTACAGTCCCAAACTCTTAAAAGTTGTATACGACATCATATTGACACTCACACCTAAGTCACTAAAATTTTATGCACATTGGTTATCTTTGATATTGATGTGAATTGAAAACATACCAAGATCACCTTTCTTCTTATGTAGTTCATTTGATACAACTGTCTAACACTCCCGTATGATTGGAATACTTCCAATGTTTTCTAGCTTATTTTTTTGGTTAACAGTTCTTTTATGAATTATTTATATTCTGGCATGTCCATACAGGCCTTTTTAAATGGTATATTAATATTAAATTTTAAAAATTGTTCTAAAAACATACTTTCCTATACCTTCTTTTTCACATTCACTCTTTGTTCTGGAAAAGGTATCCTTTTCTTGTATTATGGTGGTTCTTCTTTTTCTTCTTTCATAACATATTTATTTTTAGATTCCTCTTCTCTTGCTTCCACTGGTTATTTTCAAGAAAATTATATACCACTTCTTTTTATTTTCCTTCACATCTATGCTATATATCTTTCAAATCTTCACATGGGTGTACTTTAGGGAATCATGGTAGAGTACATCTTGGTTTCTCTCTTTGATGATCGGCCAATTGGCCAACTTGAAAATCTAGATTTTATAATGCGGCATTTTGTTTAGATGATTCCTCTTTTATTTTTTATGTATAAATCCAAAAGATATCATAAGTGTTACCAAAAAGTTTTCTAGTGTATGGACCTAGCTTATCGATGTAGGCTGATAGGGTTCTTGTTGTTAGAACATGTGTTTCCTTTGTCGATAAATTTTTTATTATAATTATTGTGGTCACCATACATGAAATTTATTTCCCTGGTTATAATAATCAATGTTTTCATCATTAATACACATTTTTGGGGGTTTTTTCTAGTCAATCATGATGTCCATATTGTTTGATAAGGATTCCAAATGTGTTTTCATCTATTCATTTTTTTTGATTTCATGAACACCTTTTAGTTACAATCCATCTCTATGCCACTGGAAAATACTACTCGTCATTTCAACAAACAAGTTGTATATCATTTCAAGTGATTTATCTATCAAAATTATTCTAGCTTAAACATCATGAAGTGACATGTCTCTCTCTAATAATCCCTTATAAAATTCTACATAAGCATCCATAACATTATAGAAAGATGGTGGAATCTTCAATTCTTATATTTATAATGTTTAAATGAAAAATATGATGAATTTTCTTTTAATTGAAAAACGTTTTGAGTATTTAACCATATATCCATCGACATATAAAGTGGAAAAAATCGGGTGAAAAAGTCTTTGGACATCTCATCCCATGTAGTAATAGAATGTACAAGCGGGATTTGACTCCAATATTCATCTTAATAATGAAATTAAAATAGAAATAAATGTTGTAATACCACATTTATTGAAACATATTTGAATTGAAATTTGTTGTAGCGCTTGGGAAAATTTCATAGATGGTTTTTGGGATCATTATATACAATTTTGGTGCATTTTTCAATGTTTTTTATCACTGAGATTATTATAGGATTTAACTCGAAGTGGTTTACAACAATGGTGGGTCCTATGATGCTCAATTTCAATCTTATTTTTGATGGTCGCTTGTACTGTACGAGCATCCACAACTACTGATCGCACTGATGAACCTTGATGAGTTGGTTTTGTTCTACACCCACCATGGTTGTAATGATTTTCCATTCTAGATTTTGTTAGGGATGGAGTGTTGACTCGATGATGTATTTTATCTTCGCTTGAATTTTATTATTTTGTATTAACAATTAAAAAAATATGAAACTCAAAGTAACAAAAAATACCCAACATAAACTATAGAAATAAAATAAACCAAAAAAAATGAAAACTGAAATACTAAATACAAAAAATACAATTGTCAATGGAAATATTTCAATTTTTATGGGACCATAGGGCATTGTTAATTCACTATGAGAATATGGAAAAACAAATTTATAAATTATCAAACTATGATACTCAATAAATTAAAAAGTAGTAAAGTAATAGGTCTATATTGATCCATATATATGGTGAAATTAAATTTATTAGAGTTGTAAAAGATTTAATTTTATTAAATGGAATATAATATTAAGAAAAAAATGATTTTATTAGTTTTGAGAAGGAAAAAATGATAGTATATTAATTGGGTTGTTTGGAAATAGATATTTGTAGTGCACTCTGTTTAGTAATATCAAGCTTGTGGTGTAATTGGATTTTTTAAAATTGGTTAATTAATGATTGGTTTCATAGTTTAGATGAGTAATATCCCATGGTCTTCGTATCTTTTCCTCAATATACCAATACCCTTTTCCCTTAATCGGGAATTTTAGTTTTTTTTTAATCGAGTTTTTCTCGACACTATATTCAAACATAATTTCCCATTAATTTTTCAATGGTCATGCCACATTCAGGGTTTTCAATTTCTAAATTTTAATATTCCTTTTCAATCATTTATCAATGTTAATATTAAAAGTAATACAAAGACATTAGATGTTGAATAATAAATTACCTCAAACCAAACACATTAATAAATTAAAAAGAAAATTATCCAATGAAACCTCCCCAACTATTACATTACCCTGAAAAAAGTCAGGTTTAACCCTCTCATTCTAGTGATGAGAGAATTAGAGGTAAGGATAAAAGAAATATAAAACATAATGGACGTAAATAATGAACTCGGGGAGGGTCATGCATCATTTTGTTCCAACCCTTGGTCTTTATATCTAAATTTTTTAAATAGTAGCAGCATATACCACCTTTAATATGCCCTATATGGTCTTCAATATTAATGAATATCATAATGATTTGTTTTATAAGTGGTCTATGGTGGTTCACTTGTAATAAATTTGGTGAAAACATAAAGATTCACATAATATATACTTTGAAATCATGTTTCGTGAAGTTACATGACGTGTAATATGTTTACATGATGTGTAATCCTCGAATTTCTAGGAGACTAATATTTTGGTGTGTCTCTTCCAGTAATATATCCTGAAAAATCTCAAAATCATGTAATGTGTTTACATGACATGTAATTATTCTTTACATTGTCAAATCACATCATTGTTTTTCATGTCTGTGTTGCTTCATTTGATGATGTCCTATCATATAAATAAATTACAGGATGTGTCATCTTCCTTCTTTTGTTTTTCAACATCGTTGTATACTCAAAAAAATAGTGTCACACCTCAAGAAAAATATAAGGTTTGATAAGTTTATTTTAGCTGAAATATTCTTAACTTTTCCTTCCTTTTTTTAAAGATTCATTGTATCCATCCAAAAAACACAAAACAAGCTAACTTTTCCAAAGAAATCAAGAATATTCATTTAAATACACAAACTAATACATTAAAATACCATAAAGTATATTCATTTAATAAACTTATTGCACACTCATTAATATAAGGAGAATATTCTAATCACACCCTAAATAATGTTTCAAATGAAAAAAAACATCATGCATATAATTCACTCCTTGTCCTTGGTGAATATGAAAAATATTAAAAATAAATATGAGTGTCCTATGAAAATATAATAACTAGAAATCATAGTTGCAAAAATAATCATACCATGGTATTCTGTCTAGAATAAAAATATATACATATAGGGTAATTACTTGTAGTTGACCTTTCCCATAGAAATAAACCCCATTATGGGTCCCATTCACTGCACATCCAGGCTATTATGGACGCACTTTTCTAGATGTAAAAAATACCCTGCCCCAACCTATGTAAGAATTGAAACCCCTAAAACCTGAATTATATGGGTAAGAGATCTCATGCTGGTCCTCTAGATCCACCTAGGTAATTCATCAGAGTACATGTGTCAATATTTCCTGCATAACCTATGTAGGTTCCGCATATTACCACAAGATCATCACTCTACTCATGGTCAAGTAAATTGATCTATCATGTGAGTTATTCTTCCATATAGATAGTAGACCACATTTTCAATGTATGGAAAGGTTGGTCAACCCATTTGTTTTCTCTATACGCCAACAACATTGTAGAATATTTCAAAAAAATTCTTCCAACCATGAGAATATTTATCACCAGACTACAAAACTGAGACAATCTACTAACCACTAGATTCTTCCTTTAGGTTCATATTTTAAATTAGATCCTCATTTACATCTGTATAAAGCTGCTCTATTTATAAGATAATTAATTCTGATATAATCTCACACCATAGACAATCGTGGAAATGATTCCACCTCTTCGAATCAACTCTTTCTTATGTCCAAACTAAAATGTTCATGGAAATTAAAGCAGCTGACATATTCCATCACTGACAATTTATCCTAGGTTAAACACATGACCTTAGACACTCTATCCAGCCTTACGGTCTCTATGTATGATTTCCCAATGAAAATATATAGGATTTCACTCCACATCATTCCACCAAGCTGCTCATTGTGACCCTAAAAAACCAACCATTTCATCATTGGTCCTCACAATATATAATCTTTCAAATTTACCCTTTTCTATATAGGTGTCTCTATGTCACCCAAAATCACCAAGATAGTCTTAATCCTAATATCATCTGCCTAAATATCACCCTCTCCATAAAAAATTGGAGGATGTTATAGTTGGAACTCCCTAGGATATTCCACCATAATAATGAGAGCACACACCTTCTCCCTCTCCATAAGCAGCATAAAATTATCCATGTTCTCAGAAAACTGATATTCTGTCTATTACCTTGATCCAATTGGGGTTCTTATCCTTCTACAATAAGCAAATTCTCATAAATTTCCTCTTATCTCCCAATATGTTACGATGATAATGGTGGAATCTATATACAATTATAAATTCACATTTCAGGGAATGTTAATATTAATTTCATGTTTATATAGGGGAGGGTTCACAACTATCCATTATAGGATACTCTACATTCACTATCCTACTGAATATAACACACCATTATCACATTCCCTAACCTTCCTTATCTGGGGACCCTAAAAATTCATAGTAAACCAAATATCCAAAATCTAAAAATAAAATAAAATTCCATTTTATAATATTTAAAAATTCCAAAATATGTTAACTTATACGCATTATACCTATTTTAATGAAGATATTTCATTCTAAAACATTTGGACCATTTTTATCAGTCATAAATTTTTTTAAACAACCAATGAAACTAAAAATGAAAATATTTCCCGCATCCCAAACACTCTTCTTGGTGTTCCTAGATTGATGAATGTCCCATAAATCCTTTATTTCAAAAAATTATTCATGTATAAATGAACCTCTTTCATAAGACATCATAAATTATTTACTTCACATGAAAAGTTCTTTATCCAAAGAGAAATAATATGTAATCATAATAAGATAACATGAATAATAGAAACTACCATCAAAGGAACTTGGGTTTTACCCCACACATAGGTTAGCTACTCATGAGTATAGGCTCATTTCCATTTCATGAAGCGACCAAGTCTCTTATTGGCCATTCTAAAGTTGTAAATAAATATAAAACAAAAAAAACTATGATAAAACATTTTGGAATTCTGACCTAGATCACTCAAATTATTATCTAAAAGTTTTCATTATAATATCTCAAGAACGCTTCCACTAACGGTAGATGTTTCTAACAAGTAGCGACTGTAACATCTAAGCTTTAATTATGGAAAGTTTTTCCTCCTGATCATACCAAAACCTCATATAAATAATTTTTTCAAGAAAATAGATAAATACTAATTACAAAAATATTATAAATTTAATTTTTTTTAAATGCTTCTTATTTTTTTAATCCACATCTCAAAATTAACATTGGGTGATTGTTTGATATTTTTTTAAAATAATTAGGATTTATATGAATAAAAAAACACCACTTGATTAGAAATAACAATTTCATTTCATTAGATTTCATAGGACCCTCGAAATTTTTATTTTTCCTTAAAACTAAATCTGATCCATTTTATATATAGTGATTTGATTAATTATATAAAATTTCATGATTATATACAAGATATTTTTTATGTATTAAAACTCATTTAAATAAAAACTATTTTCCATTGTGTTTTACACATTTAAAAAAATGATTTCATACATTTAGAGAAATTGAATCCTAAAAAATGGATAATATATATGGAATAAAAATAATTAATTTATTAAATATGAAACTTCAATTTTTTCTAATATGAATAATAATAGTGGTAATTATTTATCACCTCAATATGGGTAAAATGGGTAAAATAGTTTTAAAAACGTAAAATAAATCTTTCATGTCAACAAAAAAATTTCCATGATTTAATTGGAAAGGATATATTCTACCATATAATTCTTAAATTTAGATACATGGTATTTTTCTTCTATTTTCCTTTGATAATGATATTTTTATTATTTTCTGTAAAGAAAATACCAAATTTTCCCACTCTTAATACTAATATCCCAAAAATATTTGTATATTGATAATGAAATGATGTTTTTGGTTATAAATATTTATTTTTAAAATGAACAAACTAATTTTATCATTGTAATTTGTTTTCCATTTATAGTGGTGATATAATTACTTTAAATTATTTTATGAAACCATTATATCCCATATGAATGTAGTAGAAAAATCTTGTTAATATATTTTCAAAATCTAATGGTAATATTTTTTTCTTGATTTTTATATCCCATGATTTCTAAAGATGAATATGACATAATAGTTATATATTATTGGTTTAAATTAAAATCCAACTATTATCCTTATGAATTAAAAGTCAAATTAAATTAATAGTGTGTAAAATTATATATATTTTATTTTATGAATGTTGTAATTTATTAAATTCTAAAAAGAAACTAAAAATATATAAATAGTACTAGTTGGATGAAACGCTGTCTAAAATTTCATTCATTGGCCATTTTTTGATAAAATTGATACACTACGTAAAATTATAACCCTTTAATATTAAAAAAAATTCAATGCTGTTAAATTCTAAACAAGCCACCATGGGGTCAACATAAAATGATAAGGTTTAAATTATCTGAAAACTATATTGAAAATAATTTTTCTTTTTATATTAAAATTATCACATTAAAATATTAATCTCATTGGATAAATTTTTTTAAGAAACTGACATAATAATATTTTAATACTTATAAAAATTATAATTGTTCAACTCACCAAAATTATAAAATTACCCACATACCCACAATAATCCCCATTTAATAAACCATATATCTCAAAAAAACACGAAAACATTTATCTTATACATACTTATACACATTGTTTTGGTCCTATTCTTCCAAAAAAATTCAACACTACGGTCTTTAAGAAGATGTCCAATGGAGGATTCTAAAAGAAAATTTAATCATTTTTAAAAGTCATTCAAATTTATTTCTTCTTGTACATCCTCTAAATATGTATGAACAATATTAAAATAATGGATATATTATTATAAATATATTTAGATATTTTTATTGTTATTTTTAAACCATTTTCCATCACTTTTTCATCATATAAAAATTATGAAACATCACTCATGTGTATAAACGACTTTCCATCACCATGTAGTAGTGTGATTTGTTTTTCATCACAAATTTACATGGATGGTTATAAATATATAAATAATTAATTTATAATAAATATATGGAATTATTATTCAATTATACTTATAAAATCATATCAACCTGTTAACCTTCTTACCTATTAGAAAACAATAGTATCGCTCGTGTATATATGTGGACTAAAAAAATTACCGAGCGATATGATTATTTTATAATTTACAATTAATTTGGATTGTAATAAGAGTATATTTTCTTAATTTATATCATATACATATGATATAATAATTTTTTTCTATATGTTAATTATTATTTACTTTTCTATCATTCAATCTGTTTAATTTTAAGGACAACATTCATATATATGTACGTCTTATAGTCTTCAAGAATGGTGGAATCCATTTTTATATCTCTACCATTAAAGGATAGTCATAAATATGTATATAATAAATACATATGTTTTATATAGTTATTAAAATCTGAGAGGTTGTGTAACCAAATTCAATATTTAGTGAAGGAAACTACCAATCCAAAATATACATGAAAAATGAATTATTTAACACTACGAAATACATTTTCAAAACATAATTATTAATAAACAAGTATTAAAATTACATAACTTGATCATATATTATATTATAATTATATATATGGTTTGATAAGAAATTTCTAATAAAATTTATAGTATTATAATGTTAATAATAGTATTTATAGGGAAATTTAGGCACAAAGTATGGTTTTTTTCGCAATCTCGTTATTATCAGAGATTGTATATGATTAAGACTCCATTAAGGTAATTATTTGATATTTATATCTCAAAAAAATATTTTCTTCTCCACAGGTTATTTATATAAATTAATATCTTTCCATTATATTTAACCCCTTTAATAACTCAAGATATAAAAATAATGTTTGATAAGAAAATTGAATTTGTCTTTCCAAATTCCCTGGAAGGATATTCTTTCATGTTCATATATTATATAAAATGTATAATTTTTTAACTTTTAAGAACTTATTTATCAAAAACATTCACCTTTGATTTAATTTTTAAAAAATGGTTTACATGTATATTTATATCATTTTCTCAATAATGTTCTTTTTTTAATTTTTTACATTATAGAGAAAGGAATGTCTTATTTTATATTTTAGTAAATGAATGAAATTTCCCACTAAAATGAGTGGTCAATTTATTTAAGGTTTAAAATAAAGTGTTTTCATTGATGTTCGGTAAATTTTTCTATTTTGAATATGAGGTTTGAAAATTAAACAGGTATAATTCAAAAAAAAAATATTCCATTGATATTTAAATGTATTTCAATATATGTCCACATTCTTTGTTAAATATTAGACCTTACAAGGGATGTAATATTTTGATACAATTCAACATTTTACTCAAGATATCTTATGAAAATATCTATTTTTTTTAATATGATTATAATTTAATATGGTATTTTTTTCAAAATTAATATTTACATTGATTGAGTTTAACCATGTCAAATGATGAATGTAGTGTAGTTAGTAAGTGAAGTATGAGGCATGTTATATCCCCTAAATTCATTAGTAGGTCTTATGAGACAAACTACATTTATTATTTGGATTATTCATTACCTATTCTTTCAATAGAACACAAAGTGAACAAAGATTCTCAAAAAAATATATTAATTTTTTTTTTATGAATAGTCATTACATTACACAGACACACAGCTAAAGACCGGATTATTTTAGTTTCATTAGAAACAAGGATCACAATCTTTTTAATTCATTAATAATCATCAATTTCTTCCTTAATTATCTTCCCTTTAGTACTCCTATATAAAACAATATTCATAAATTAGGGAATGGAAACATAGGAAAGGGTGAGATTATATTCTTATAATATATAAAAAAGGGATATATGTAATCATAACATTAGAATAAGGTTATATGAACATGGTAATAAAATTTGATACCATACCATGTATATCAAATATCATAATTTGAGTCATTTTATAGTTATTTGAAGTTAATAAGACATTAATCATAAGGAAATTTAATAACATGAATAATTAGACCATAATATTTACTTTAGTCAAAGAATATTGAAATAAACATTATATTATTACACTAAAAACATGTATTAATAGAAATAGGTCCATTAATTAAGTTAGGGACATAAAATTAGGCCCTCCAAAAAGCTTATGTAAATGAAAGAATGTCTACTCTTAACTTTATGGACATGAAATATAGTTTCATTCATAACACTACAGACAAGTAACTAGGTTCATGAACAATATTTTAAAATTGTAATTAAGATCACTCATAACATATTTACTCATTAGTTATACATACTTACTAAATGTAATATAAATAGGTATAGGTCCCACTCTTGTTCAATTATAGTGTAACCACCATCTTTTTTTGAAGCATAACCACCATCACATAATGAAAAAAATACATAAACTTGATATGTGATCAAAAAAATTAATTCTATTACACCCTATAAATAGAAATGGGATTCCTAACACATTCATCATATTAAAATCCAGGAAAATAAATGGGTTTCATAATACATTTCATTATAACATAATCAAAGGGAAAGAAACTGGCTAAATAAACATATATTCATCATAAACATTATCTATCCCTAAAAAATATAAGAATGGTATCCTTGGGAACTAACCCTAGTATATAACATGGAAAATGATTGTAAATTAACTTATATAGAATATAATTTTGAAATATTTTGAAAAAATTTCATGAGGGAAATATAATTTCTACTTTAAAAATCTCTTTTTGAAAAAAAAAATTAAAAATACTTTTATTTTAAAATTTCATTGAAGTATTACAAAGGAATATTAAAAGAAATAATTTTCATGGAGATAGGATGATTCATTCATATCCTTCATGTTAAAACAAATATTCCATTCACATTTTAGTTAAATTAAAAATGTGAATTGTTTGGAGAACTAAATGAAGATTCCTCTCAAAACATTTTAAAAATAAGAAAAATATGGGTAAAAAGATATTTTAAAATTAATAAGAGAATAATAAAAGATTTATAAATACTTTTTTAAAAATAATGGTTTATGATGAAAATATATTTTTGATCGAAGAGCGACATATGTTCATATTTTCATAAAAAAAATCTAAATAATTTTATGTAAATAATACTGAAAAATGAGGTTACTATATTTAAAAAACATGAATATCTAAAGGATAAGAAACATAATGAGTCTATTTAGAGATAGATCATAATATTTTGTCATCATAAACATAATAAAAACCAATCTTAAAAGAAGAGGAAATTGTAACCTAAAATATTTACTACTTTGGTAACATTTAACTGTATTCCCTGTGAAAGAATAACATATAACTGAACATAAAATATTATGATGATAAATTTATTAATTATAATAAACTTAAAAGGGTATATATATAAAACTCATAAAATAAAAGAGTTTCATAAAATAATATATATCTCAAGGAAGACAAATTGAGAAACAAATACATTAACCCTTTGGTAACCTCTAAACCAAAAATTCCATGAAAGAGAGATCACAAAATGGATATGTAAATACTAATAATTTTCATGAGAATAATTGAAAAATGAATTAATGTTCAGTGTATAAACCACATAAAATAAATACATAGGGAATTTGGATTATGTATTATAGAAATAAATGTGATATGGAAATCTCCAACCTTAATTCTCAACTTCCTTTGTACACATTATATACTCCTCTTTTTCAGGTATCCTCCTTAGGTTTCCATGAAAGGCCTTCAATGGTAGGGTTTAAGTCCATAATATGAATTATAAGATTATTTTGGAGATAATATTTTATGATTTGGGTGGGTATTGGTAGATATAAATGGGTTTCAATTTCTGAAGAAGATATCATTGGGGTGACCTTTTATAAGTCAGGTGAGTGCCATATTTGTAATTTTTTTTAAAAAAAGTATACCCACATTGTTTCATGTTGTAATGGTCCAAAATGGATTAGATTACAACATAATACCTAATAAAGAAATAATATATAGAAAAATGACTTTAGATATGTGTATTGGTCAAGGTACCCCTAACATTTTTAGTTTAACGATCGGGTAAACCCATTTTTACCTTAACCACGATAAATAATTTTAGATTTTTTTAATATTTTTTTCAAAATATAAGTTTCCCTTATTAGATAATATATATTATTAGAATTAAAAATCATGATTTTTTCCTCCTAAAATCCAATTGAAAAACTGGAAATGTTTAATATAAAATTAATCCTACAAACAATTTGAGAAAGTGGGTTTTTAAAGTGAAAATGATCAAATAATTAAAAAATATATATCCAAATTCATTATGAAATTGATTAGAATGAGCTAAATTGGATTGTTAAAAATATAATTGGAATAATTTTACTTTAAATTCAATTTCAATTATAATTTATCTTCATACATAGTTTAAAAAAAATTGTTTTTTATTAAAATTCTTTAATTTTCACTCTTTATTGTAAATTACAACATTTTAGAAAAAACTGAAAAATTAAGCATAAGAGGACTTTGAAATAAATAATTGAAAATTTTACTATATTTATAAATTAAATTTCACATTTTTAAGAAAATTAAATTTAAAAAAATCCCATAGTAGCGATGAAAAAGTAATTTTGGAAAAGTGCATTATTTACAAGTATAAGATGATTTTACATTAACTATATGTCTTATAATATTAATTTGTGGATAAAAATTAAAATTTATATATATTTATTTATATTCTATAAATATCATTTAAATAATTTCTCAGTATGGATTATTTTAATTAATTAAAATGGAGAAACATTATGAACATTAAAATTCATTTAAAAAAAGAACCCTTTTTAAACCAACAACCATATAAAAAATTAAATATCATGTTGATTAATAAGTATTTAAAGGGATTAAAAGTTAATAAAAAATAATTATGTTACTTTAAATAATAATAGTGAATTTAAATTTTATAATCTATTGAAAATAAATGATACCATTACAAAAATGGGTATTTCTCGCTATTCACTAAAATATAAATATTTTCCAAAAAAGTACTATAAGGTGATTTCAATATTATGATATGAAAAATGATGTTTATTTTTGAAAATGATAATTTCTATGACTGCTCTAAATTAATTATAACATTTTCTTCTAAATTTAATAAATATCATTTTTGAAGAAAACATATTTTTGAAGAATATATTTACTTCACTGAAATGGACTGACTATTTAATAATAATTAACATTTAAATATATATTGAGTAGGAAATTTAAATATATAATTTAAAAATTAGTTAATATTATTCCTAAATGACTACTTAATGTATATGTTATAATAATATTACTTTATGGTTCCCAGAAACATAGAGTCATATGTCATTCATGCTATTATAGATTCTAATTGTTACATGTAACACAATATAAACTCAGGGTTACATATACTTAATGTAATAATATGTGTTATGTGTGATTGATAGTTTCAATAAGATTAAATTCATTTGAAAAAAAATCAAAAAATATCATAGTGTTATAGCACAATGCCATGATGGTAGGATTATGATATCTGAAATTATGCATTTTATCATTATGATATTAATTACTATTATCCATGTGATTATTTAAAATGTTATGTCATCCATGGACTTTGTGCCATTTTTATGCTTTCAGATATATGGAATATTTGATTACTTTTTTCTCAGAGGTATTATTCATGTTTATTTAATTAATGATAGATTTTGTTGTAATCTTTTCTTTATGAAGAATCTAAGCTCAATATTTATTATTTTTTCCTTTCCCCATGATATGGGAAAAGGATATATGAATGAAATTGGGGATGTTAAAAAATATATTGTAATATTCTCACAAGGATTTCTATGTTATATTTCATGTTTTATATGTATTTAGATACTAATATATATATTTATACACCCAAAAATATTTAACTATTTGGTCAATTAGAATGTAATCCCTTAGACTTGTGCATATATTGTAAAATAACCACTAACATTATGGTACTTATTTAGAGGTAAAATAGTTGTTATCAGATGGTGTTTACAATAAAAATTGGAACTTGATTTATTAAAACATATATGAGGGAACCTAACCCTATGAATTTTTTTAAGTGAAATTCATATGTATAGAATATCTTTATATAGTTTTTATTAAGTTGATGATTATAAATATTTCATGGAAATTCATACATATATGGATACTATTTGGGGATTTGTTTTTCTGAATAGCTATATTTATGTGTAATAATTGAAAAAAGAGTTGGTTGAGTAAATCTTGGCTATCATTCAGGTGGTCAGTGAGTGTAACCTTACTACGCTCCAAGGATGACAATTGTGGATGAAATTTTTTTTAGTTTAATTTTATTTTTAAATAATTATGATTTATATTAAAATATTTATAATATTTATAATGATAAATATTTATAATTCAATTAATATCTATGAAATAATTTTCATGTTATATAATGTATTTCACCCATTTTTAAATAATATGTTCTGGTTAATAGTGTAATGATATAATATATTGTATTTCATTATTTATAAATATTTCCAAGATTAGGGAATGGAAACCATATTAATGACTATAATAAATGTAGTTATTTTCCACCTAGTGAGGACAAAAAAAGTGGAGACAGAATTGGATATATAATAGTTGTTAAACATATAATAACATTATTAGGGAATATGACTGAGGTTATGACCAATATCATTACTTTTATGGAGAATCCGACTGATCAAAAATGTGGTGAATAAATGTATAATTTTTCGTGCATCAACAACCTTAATCATTTAATGGGTCTAATAATTCATTTTTGGCTGAGAGATGAATAAGTTCCATGGAGATTATATTTCATAAATTGGAATGTATTAAAAAGGATAAGGTCATTTTGATAGTTTATCATATCACATGGATATAGAAAATGGCAGTCATTGATTTAAAATAGTAAAATGAGGTTGAAATATTAAAAACAGATTTTAAGGGTTTTAATAGTTCTTTTTGGGAAAAAATAGTTTCCCTAAGACTAATGATCCGATATAGACAGAAAGTTATGGGATTAATTAAAAAGGATGATGAAAATGTTTCTATGTATAAAGAAAAATTTATCAATCTAGTGTGGAATACTATGAACTACCAACATAATCCAACTAGTAATATTGATTGCTTTATTAATGGTAAAAATCTATTCAATTGATGGGAACATGTCTTCCTTATGTTTCTATCATATAATTATATAGTCTTATGTTCTATCAGGAAGAGAATGAATTCTCCATGTCATATTACTTTAATATAATGAATTATATGAAAATGGTGTATGAGCACTCTGGAAATGGAAATATATTAAATGTGAAGAACATATGGGTGGAATTTACAAATTCAAAAAAATGTGGAATGATGAACCATGAAACAAACTTGTTTTGAAACAAGGTTTGTTTCAAGTGTATAGAGAAAGGACATCACTCTGTTTATTGTAATATAATGAATGAAATTGAAAATCATAAATGCTTTAACAGAAATGAGATTCAAAACTATGTGAATGGTTTTCCTTGGAATCAGAGGATCCTTCGTATAAAATTCCAAGGGAGATTGGCTAAGATTTTTTGATCACTACATGTAAGGTTGATGTTCTTAAAGATGTCATGGAAATTAAATTATTCATATACACAAATTTGTCTAATTGTATATTTGATTCTTTATGTTTTTATCATATTATATCTCAATTATTTTCCCTTAATATTTTATATTCCCCTTGCACCCTACGAATGGAGTTGTCTGTCAAGAAACTTAGTAGAAATCTTATTGAAATAATGATGTGTCAGTCAGTTCCCATTGTGAAACATAAACCTTGCTTATTTGAAGACTTTACTATTATGAATATGGTTTATTTTGATATAATTACTGTTATGGATATATTTTTAAAATATAATGAAAAATTATATTTCTAATATAAAGAAATTAAAATTCATGATATAGATATATAATTCATTTTATTAAAAGGGAGACATCCTCATCAAGGACATATCGATATATTACCCTATTAGCTCTTCTAAATTTTATTTTGGAGGATGAATTGGTGTCATAATATATAGAGGGAAATGGTAAATATCAAATTGAGTAATTTCCAATTGTATTTCAATACAATGATGTACTTTATGAAGAATTATCTTCAAATCCACTATAATGTGAAATTGATTTTTCTATTCAGGTAATCCTAAATGCAACACCTATATCAAAGAATATATAGATAATTTACAATTTGAATTAGAAGAGCTAAGGAAAAAAATATGAGTTTTCTTAAAGGAGATTTATAGGCCATAGTGTTTCACCCTGGGGAGCCCCTATTCTTTTCCTTAATAATAAATATGTATCACTTAAGTTTTTAATTGATTATTGGAAAATCAATATTATTGTTATAGTGAAAAGGTATCATCTACCTTACATTGATTGATTGTCTGATGTACATTACAGAGCTTAATATTTTCCAAATACTGACATTCATTTTGGGTATCCTTAATTAGGAGTAAATAATGAAGATATTCTAATGCCATCATTTCATATGAGGTATGGATATTGAAAATTTAAAAAAATAATTGTATGCTTAACTAATGATCCCTTTTTATGGATTTAATAAATATAGTATTCAAGGAATATCTTAAAACTTTTTGAGAATTATGGATGATATATTTTTATACTCAAATTAAAATGAGGAGCATGATAATCACATATGGATCATTCTTGAAACCCCTACATAAAAATAATTATATGAGAAATTTAGGAAGTCGTAATTCTAGAATTATAATTTTTCATTTCATGTACACATTGTCTCCAAGGATATAATCTTTATTGATCATCAAAATAAATAAGCTGAAAAATAATGGCCTATATGAATGAAAAAACTAAGTTATCTAGTATCATTTTACTGGATGGTTACTGTCAGTTATTTAATATAATTTATTTCCAATTTGATAACTCTTTAACCAAGATTCATCATAATCGGGTTAATGACATATAGAAATATCAATGTGATTAATATTTTGAATAATTTAAGAAGAGATTGGTAAATTACATTATTTTGACCCTACTATCTAGATGTGATAGATTTCTGATATATAGTTATGCATTAAATAAGGGATATAATTGTTTCCTCCTTTAGAATGATAAATTTATTATCAATGAATCAATGTTATTGATGACTCAATACCAAAACAATCCTATAAACCATATTCAATTGGTATTTGTAATATTTTATTTGAAGAAATGTAGATGATATATCTATAGTTAAAAACATGATATGTTGACCAATCACAATAGTTTGAAATACATCGTTTCATAGAAAAAACACAACATGAGGAACATGTGATGGATTAATCTGTTCAAGGATTATTATTTCTCAATACAATATCACCCAAGTAATGATAATATGGTAGAATATTCCTTAATCTAGAAGGATCATGGAGTCCTAACCAAAATGAGGACTAATAGGGATCTTTTATATATGGATTTGGTGATGATGGATATAGGAACTATTATGGAAGTGAAAACATCACTCCTTTTTCAAATTATTTTTAATCCATCATTATTGGGGATGAAAACATTTTCTCTTCTTGAGGGTGAGAATATTAAAAAAATGTTTTTTGAATAATGGAAAATTTATATATTTCTTATATGATAATAGAATTATGAAAATTTTAAATATTCTATGTGTTCCATTGATTCTTAATATATAATGGTACAACTAGATGATGATCATATCTTGAATTTCTATATATATACTAGGGGAACCAATATGTATATAAATTTAGAGAAGCATTTTTGGTTTAATAATTTGAAGTGGAAAATATATGATTATGTGTCGTGTTGTTTAGTTTTGTCACATGTGAAGGGTGAGACATAACATCCTAGAGGATTCATGAATCCTATTATTATTCGTATGTGATAATGGAATAAAATTACTCTTGATATTTTCACCGTATTGACAATTAATCCTAGAATTAATGATATATAATAGGTTAATATTGATCTCCTTGTCAAATATCAGTATTTTAATACTATAAGAGAAGAATTAACATTATGGAACCATGTATGAAATTATATTAATGATGTTATAATAATTCATTTTGCATATATTTTAATCATTTATGATCTTGATTCCCTGTTTAAATTGAAATTCTAGAAAAGTATCCAGAAGGCTATAGATACTAAGATTCATTTGAGTAACACATATCATCCTCAGACAGACATACAGTCTAAATGAATTATCTAAACTGTGGTTATTCTCACTTTAAAGTCATTTTACATGCAATTAGTATTTTATTTTTGTATAGTTTTTATATAATATCTTCAGTTCACAAAATAATTTTTTCTCATAGGAATCATTATATGGAAATACGTATTGTACTCTATCATATTAGGATAATGATGGTGAATGGAGGCTCAAAGGATAATTACATAGAGAGGATATGGTGATGAAGGTAAACACAATTCAAGAAGCATATTAAGGTAGCAAAAATCCAGAAAAAAAAATTTATGTTGATAACTAAATAAAATATTAAAATTTTAAAGTGGGAGAATAGGTTTTCAAAAACTAATCTTCCTAAAATGGTGTTATAATATTTATTAAGAAACAGAAAGTAGACCATAATTACAAAAGATCTTTTATATTTATTCCATGAATTACAGTTGTGGCTTACCATTTAGAAATTCCACCTAGCCCCTCTAAACAAAATTATGTGTTATATATCTCATTATTGAGGAAGTACATACCATATCCAATTCAAGTATTCAGCTTTAAAGAAATAATATTGGAACCTTCATTATATTACTGTGAAAATACTATACATATTCTAGACACTAGATTACAAGTGTTGAAATCAGATGACTTTTCTGGTAAAGGTACATTATAGAAATAAAAATATGGGAGATGAAATGTGTTAACGTGAATATAATATAATAACGAACAATCCATATCTGTTATGGAGAAAATTTTATTGAAATTTCCACAAAGAAATATTTTTAATGGAGAGAAGACTGTAACTCCAAATATTTAATTATAGTATGTTTTTATTTCTAAATAAAAAATATATAAATACATATATTTTATTTTAAGAAAGTTATTACAAAATAATTCTAAAATTTTAATATTTTTTAAATTATATAATATTATTTGTGAAATCATCATATAAAAATAAAATTTGGGAAGAATTTTGGGATTTTTCTAAATGATTTATTTTTATAGGAATAGAAAATAATGTAATGATTTTTCAAAAAAAAATCATTTCATTTCATTATATTTATGCGACAATTAAATTTTGTATTTGGTCATTTTTTGAAATTCAATCCATTTTATTAAATATAATATAATTAATTCCAGTAATATTCATTATTTTGAAATAGGTTATTATTTTATACTAAAAAGATATTTTTTATAAACCATTTTAAATTTCTCTTAATTAGTTTATATAAGAAAAATTATGGTACTTATATAAAGAGAATAACAAAAAAAGGATACCATATTTCAAATTCAGATGTTCAAATTTTATTTCATTCCCCATATATTTCATTGAAAATAAATAGTAATTGTGGAAAATATTTTTCACCTTGGTATGGGTACAATGGGTAAAAGAGTGTGGCAATATTAAAATAAATTCTCAAAATCAGCCAAATACAAACTTTAATTTCATTAGATGGGTTAAATTCAACCATAGAAATACTGAATTTGGATAATATGAATTTTGGGGCCATTTTCATTTGATATTGAAATTAATTTCATTTGATGTAATGAATTTTCTGAAATGTCCCTCTATTGACATTAATATCTCAATACTATTTACATAGAGATATCCAAGAATAAATATTCTTCTAAAAAATTATATGAAATTAGATGTTATTACTCATATCAAAGTAATTTATTTTAGACTTTTAGAGATGAAATAATTTCATTAAATGGTCAAATAATAATGAGACTGTGCTTGAGCAAGCATTATAAAATCATATAAATAAATTTTGAAATATAAATTTAATATTTTTTAGGTGATTTATAGTTCCCTATGAATTTTATTGGTTAAATAACACATAATAGATATATGACATGTTTTTTTAATTTCACTTCTATCTTGATGAATTTTGATTCAAAATAAATATATTGTATAAAAATGGATTTTATGATATTTTAGGAGAAATAAAAATTTATGTGATTACCTAAGGAAATAAATATCGAAAAAGGAATAGTTGGATGAAAATTGTAGCACAGTCTCGTTCAATATCCATATATGTATCATTTTTTACCTAATAAAAAAAATTACATCCCTTCAATATTAAAACTGATGTTACTACTATTAAGTTAAAAATATTTTACTAATGAGTTAATGTAAAAGTATAATTTTTAAAATGATTAAACCACATTATTAAACATCATTGGATGGTTTTATTTTGATATTACTGATACCACCTTTGTATAAGATTCATTTGGACCCATGATTCAAATATAGTGACTTGATAATATTATAAACAATTGGAAAATTACAAGTGTGGAACTCACCTCAATTTTAAAAGTGATGCCCTCCAATCAATTATTCACATATAATGATCCATATATCTCAATAAAACCTGGATAATGTACCTCTCCAGTGTCCTTATCTTTATTCTGAATGTTTTTTTTCATCCCACAATATCATACCAATTGTCTATAAGATGACATCCAACTAGGGTTTCCCTAACTAAAGGTAACCATTTTTATAGAACATTAAACTTTTATTCATCTTCCAAATCCTATAAAAATGTTTGTATAATAATAACACAAACAATAATGTATCGTAGATACACATATACCTAATTATTTTTATCTAACAACCATTTTTCATCTCTTCATTATACAATGAAAATTTAAAAACACCTCTCATCCTTACGTATGCATTTAAATCCTCATATAGTGGCGTCATTATTTTTTCCTCAAAAAGTTACAAGGAGGGTTTGAAATATTGAGATATAAATATATATAATATTTATGACACTATTATTATTCTGTAATTTTAATATCTTATCTACCTTTTAACCTTCCAATCCATTGGAAAACCATTACATCTCTTATGCGTACGTGTGGAATATAACCACCATCAGGTGATGAGATTAATTTTTTATTTAATTTGAATATATAAGGTAATAATAGAGTATTTAATGAATATTATATATATATATATTTATATAATAATGATTCCAAGAAAGTTGAAATAATTTTTCATTTATTTCATTCAGTACATCTAGAAGTGATAACTTCATTCATGTTTATGTATGACCCACCGTCTTTATAAATGTTGTAAATATATTTTATATCTCCACCTTTAAAGTACGAATAAAATATGTGTAAAACTAATTTATTTGGTATTTAAATAAAAGATTCAAATCCTTGATATTATTGAACCTTGTTCAATATGCAGTTACTGAGTCTATATAACTGAAAAATACATGAGAAACAAAACAGTTAACTATCAGAAAAAATAATTTTCATAATGAATTATTAACAAAAATGTATCAAATTATTAGATATTGATAATATATGGTATTATAAATATATATATATAGTTTTTGTTGACCTCACCAATTTTGATAATCTCAGTTATGCTTCAATATGTATTGATAATCCCAAATAATGTTTGTCTTTATATTAATTATTATTTCAATCTATGACATCATATTATTAAGTTGATAAAATATCAATATGATCATTGGAAATTGTAAATCAATGTTTATATATGTTTATACATGCTTTGAAATAATTCTAACTCAATCTGGATATGTTTTTCATAGAACAGATTAGTATTGGAGTCACTGATACAGACTTATTGATAGAGTATGTCCACTAGTTTCTTTAAGTCCACCGGTATGCACAATAGTTACTGATACAGACAGAAAGACCTACCGATGAAGACTACAAGAGCCACTGATACAAACAGCTACTGATACAAACAGCTACTGATACAAAGGTCGGGTCTCAGGTACACAGCAACCGATAAGGCTAAGAACACTGGTACAGAATTCTACCGATATGGATAAGGTGACGGGTATATAGACAGTTACCGTTACACCTGAGCTACCGATAGAATAAGTCCCCCAGTATGCACAAGTCAACTAATACAGAATAACTCCTACTATTATGAATTCCACCGTTATAAGATCACTGGTATGGGTCACTGATACATAAGTTCTCTGATACTGAAAGTTAAACGATAAGTATAAAAACTATAGATAGAAATAGCTACTGATACATAGAGCTATTATTATAAATAGTAACGGCTATCAATAAGAGAAGCTACGGATTCCTGTGACCTATGGTTATAAAGGATAACAGCTACTGATACAGAAGATCTACTGATACAAACTCACTGATACTAAGAGCTACCGATGGAAATCAGTCACATTTTCTCTAAACCCTATTTTTATTTGTTTATTTAGCAATGATCATATTGGATGTTTTTAATGCACCTGCAATTAATTAATGAGATTGGTTGGAATTTTAGGAACCGTACCTCGTACCTGTAAAAAGATAATAATTTCCATTTCTGGAGCTAAAGCTAAATAAGGGAACCTCAAACTACTAAAGATGTGTGGTGGTCGCTCATTCATTCCATGCACATATGAGACAATCTTCTAGATATACTAACGGAATTACATGCATAGAAGTAGAAGGAGGAATACATATTGAATCCATAAAACCTGAGAAATCAAGGAGAAAAGATCTTCAATGTTTTCACTTGCACTCAAGCTTATCAGATTGATCAAACATGACCTGGAAGTCAAATTAAAATATGACACTTTGTTTCTTGACTAAAACCATAGAAGTAATCAAAGCCTCATATGCATCAATTCAAGGATTCTAGAGCTTCACCCAAAACACATAGAGCATTCTAAACTCATCTCTATTTGTTCATCTCTATTCTGTTTCGTTTATTTATATTTTGAGTATTGTGTGTGCTCTGTATTTTTAGACACACACTATCTCATGTGCTGAACTGGGGGATATCTAATATCCTCACTAAATCTTTCTAAATATTTTAATTCCCACAGTGTATAGTGGTAATGTTCAAGTGTGACCTGGATAGCCTATGTTCTATTGTTTTTTTGCATACGTAAAACTATGGTAGAGGTCATAGGATTTGGATAGTCTTTGAATTATTGTAAACACCGATATAGGTTGTGGATCAAATTTTATATAAACTGTTTGAGAGGACTGAGTCTCATCATGATACTGAACCTCTTTGTTTAAACTACTATGCAAAGTTATTTTGTTTCAAACTACATTGAATATTTCGTTGATAAGTACTTTAAAATAAAATATGTTTTAAAGTAACTATGATAGTTAAAATAGAATGTGTTTCTATTTATTTTAAAGACTTAGGTTAGTTTCAAATGCTAATCTAATATTCAGATTAGATTAACTGAGAACTAATCAATATATTGAGTACCTAACTGACCCTTTACTGCATTACAAATTCACTACAGTTTAACTTGTTGTTTTAATTTGGGAGATTTCATAATAGAAATACATTCAACAAATGTTTTATTTGGAACTCATTTCACCCCCCTCTTGAGTATCCTCTCCAAACAACATTTGGTATCAGAGGTAGTTTATTATTATTAAAGGATATTCAAACACTCTATTTTTTAACATTTATTTTAGTTGTATCTTAAAGATATTAAATTTTTTTAGTTCTAAATTTTATCTATTTAATTGTATTCCCTATAATCTAATTATGGATATTAGATTATAAGGTGCTGCTAACAACATGCCACCTTTCTTTAATGGTGTTAATTATGCCCAATGGAAACTGAAAATGAAAATTCATTTAGAAAGTATGGGTTTTGACATCTTGACTTCTATAGATACTCAGTATAAGATTCCTGATACTGAAAGAACTACTTGTGATGAACCTATGAAAATTTCGTACAATAATAATTTTTATAGCAATGAATGCCTTGTATTTTTCTTTAGAAGATAAAGAATTTAATCAAATATCTGCTTGTAAAACTGCTTATGAAATCTGGCATACTTTGGCTATTTCCCATGAGGGAACAACCAATGTTAAGGAAACGGGATTGAATACCGGCACTATTAGGTATGATAATTTTAAAATTAAGCCTGATGAACCTATTTCTGACATGTATCTTAGGTTCAAAGAAATTGTAAAGACAATGATCTCACTTGGAAAAGATGTTCCTGCAAAGGAGGAAATCATGAGGATACTAAGATGTCTGCCAGAAAGATGGAATGGCACATTAGTTTCAATAAGATAATCATGTGATATGAGTTCACTCCCTATTAATGAGATGATTGGTAAGTTAATTATGTATGAAGATGAGATGAAATTAAACAAGGAGGAGAATCATAAACCAAAGAAGAAGTCAGTGGAATTTATGTCTACTTCCTCAAAGAGAAAGGATAAGTATAATTTTCATATACCTAATGAAAGCTCATCAAGTGGCAGTTAAAATTCTGATAGTGATGAAGAGATGTCTCAAATATCTATAAGATTCAAATAATTCTATAGGAAGCAGAAATTTTTAAGAAAACCAAATTATAAGGGTAAATATGACCAATGAGGTAATTGGAAGAAAGATTAGAAAAGGACTGATAAAAGTGATGACATAGTCTATTACGAATGAAAGAGGAAAGGACATGTGAAAGATGAATATCCAAAATTAAAGTACAAGAATAAATATGACACCATTGAAAAAAATATAAGAATTTTATGAAGGCAACATGGAGTGCTTCAGTAGACAGTACTAGTGAGTCTGAGGTTTCTGATTCTGAAAAGAATCATGCCAACAAGTGTTTCATGACTAATACTTCTGAGGTACCTATTTCCCCTATGCTGAATGATTAATATTCTGGGAATGGAAGTAGTGATGAAAATATGTCTAAATACCAATTATTTGAATACTGTAATATGTTAGAAGATACTTGCAATGAGCTGAAAGATAAGTATAAAATCATAAATAAATAGCATGCTTTAACTAGCACTGTACAATTTGTATTAGAAGTAGAAAATTAAAAAATGATCAACTATTAAAGGAAAATACGCAAATTAAGTTTTCAAATGAGAAACTTAGAATGGATTTAGAGATGTTCACAAATGGAAATAATTTTCTAACTAAAATTCATAGAAAACGAGTTGCACGAAAGTATATTACTAGTTTAGGCTATCAACCTGGACAGAGAGAGCTTGTTAAGAATAAATTTATTCCTAAATATGGCCAGTATTCTTCTAGTTCCAGTTTTGGAAATTATTATGTCTAAACTTTCTATTCACATAGTTATAGATCAAACAATGTTTATCTTTCAAAATCCTTTGAATCTATTGATTGTATGAGACCCATTAGAAAAATCTGGGTAACAAAAGTTTTTCTTGCTAACCTATCTGGACCCATGAAAATCTATGTACCAAAATCATTTTCTATTTATACCGGTTTTGTATGATACTTTCTTGAAGAGTTCCATAAGAAGATATGGTATATTGATAGTGGATGGTCAAGGCATATGACTGGATATTACTCATGTTTCAAGATTTTAATCATGGTTTATGGAGGTCATGTGACCAATGGTGATAATTCAAATGGAAAAATCATCAGATTAGGGAAGATTGGTCACACTGATTCAATTTTAATTTCTAAAGTTTTTTTTGATGGATTAAAATACAATCTGTTAATCATTTCATAGTTGTGAGATGATGGTTTCAATTATTAATTTGAAAATGATTCTTTCCATGTAATTTTAAAAAAAAATTGGGTATTTACTACCTTGAGAAACAAAAATGTTTATGATGTATATTTAAATTCATTATCCAAAAAGAATGTTACCTATTTAAATTCTTTTCATAGAGAATATAGGATATATCACAGAAGATTAGGACACTACAATG
Organism: Viscum album; assembly: GCA_963277665.1. Classification (NCBI taxonomy): domain Eukaryota; kingdom Viridiplantae; phylum Streptophyta; class Magnoliopsida; order Santalales; family Viscaceae; genus Viscum; species Viscum album. The sequence goes on from OY728139.1 coordinate 287,641,595, forward strand.
TTCACTAACTTAGGAAACTGACTAAGAAAAATTAGATAGAGACCTACCTCAACTAAAATGCCCATCAGACAAAGTTTGTAATCCCTGTAAAAAGGGAAACCAACATAAAGTTTCATTCAAATCAAAGAAAAAAGTTTCAACTTATTATCCTCTCGAGTTAGTTCACATGGACTTGTATAGACCTTCTAGAGTTTCTAGTTTAAATGGGAAGCACGTTGTTTATGTCTTAATATATGACTTTTCTAGATACACTGGGGTATACTTTCTTGCTCACAAAAGTGCAGCTTGTTCTTATTTTTAGAAATATTACAAGTCTGTAGAAAACCTAAGTGGACTTCAGATTAATACCTTGAGAATTGATCATGTTCGTGAGTTTGAAAATCATGATTTTGAAACCTATTGCTCACATAATGGCTATAATCATAATTTCTCTTCCCCTAGGACACCTCAGCAGAATGTTGTAGTAGAAAGAATAAATATAACCCTTCAAGATATTACAATAACTATGATTAATGAGTATGATCTACCTGTTTATTTTTGGGTTGAAGCTATAAATACAACTTTTTATGTTATTAATACCCTTGATTAGACCTGTTCTTAAGAAGACCCCTTACGAACTGTGGAATAATATGAAGCCTAAAGTTAGTTACTTAAGAGTTTTTGGTTGCAACGTCTTTATTCATAATATTATGGATAATCTTGACAATGTTTCCTCTAAAAGTGATGAGGAAATATTTCTACCATACTCTATAACCAGTAAATCGTATAGATTCTTTAACAAAAGAAAAAAATGTGTGGAAGAATCTGTTCACATCAAATTTGATGAAACTAGTCTGCATGAAACTAATTCTTCTCAAGAAAATCTTGAAGAAGATATGTCTATTCTGGACCTTAATGGTAAAATTTGTGAATCATTTGTAAAGACCACAGGTTCTGGAAATATTCTCAAATCTGCTCCAGGTAAACCCGAGCATAGAGAAGAACCTGAAATTTCTAGTCCTACCTTTACTAGATCAACTAGGATTCTAAAGAATCGTCCTTTAGATGCTATTGTTGGTAATCTTGATAGTGAGACAATGACTAGAGCTTCTTTTAGAAATCATGTTGAACATCAAGACATTCTTTCATAGTTAGAACCTACAAATATAAATGATGCAATCAATGATGAATTTTGGGTAATGGCTACGCAAGAAGAATTAAATAAATTTGAAAGAAACAAAGTCTAGAAATTAGTTGATAGACCTAAGGACACTTTGACCATAGGCACTAAATGGGTTTTTAGAAATAAAGTTGATGAATCAGGAAATATCATTAGAAACAAAGAAAGGCTAGTTTCACAAGGATGTAGTCAAGAGGAAGGAATAGACTATGAGGAACACTTTGCACCTGTAGTGAGATTAGAATCTATTTAGATTCTACTTGCCTATGTTGCTCATCTGAAATTAAAGTTATATCTAATGGATACAAAAAGTGCTTTTTAAATGGTTTTATAATTAAAGATGATTTTTTTAACAACCACCTGGATTTATTAATCCTCTTTTTCCAAATCATGTTTTTAAATTTCTAAAACATTATGTGGTTTGAAACAATCCCCACGAGCTTGGTATGATAGACTTAGTAGTTTTCTTATTTCAAAGTGTTTTTCTAAAGGGATTGCTGATCCAAACCTTTTTATTAAAATAATTTCTAAAGATGTTTTGATATTAAAAATATATTTTGATGATATTATTTTTGGATCTTCTAAAAATACTTGGTGTATAGATTTTTCAATGAGTATGAAAAATGAATATGAAATGAATTTAACGGGAGAACTCAAATATTTTCTTGGATTTCATGTTTTTCAAAATTAAAATGGTATTATTTTAAATCAAAATAAATATACAAAGGACCTATTAAAACATTGTGGTTTAGATAGTATTAAGGAAATAGATACACCTATGAGTACTAATTGTACGTTGGATGCTGATGAAACTGGAAAACCAGTGGACCAAACCAACTATAGAAGTATGATAGGTAGTCTACATTACCTTACTGCAAGTCGACCAGATATTATGTTTAGTGTGTTTATGTGTGCAAGAATTCAAGCTCATCCATAAGAGTCACATTGGCTTGCTGTTAAAAGAATTCTAAAATTTCTGAAACATACTACTAACTTAGGATTATTTTATCCAAAAGGAAAAACATTTGATTTAATAAGATATTCAGATGATGACTTTACAAGTTGAAAGTTATGTAGAAAGAGAACTTCTGGAACATGTCGTATTCTAGGTAAGTCCATAGTATCATGGTGTAGTAAAAAGCAGAACTTTGTTGCATTGTCTATGGCTGAAGCAGAATATATTAGTGCATGTAGTTGCTGTGAACAAATTCTATGGATAAAACATACATTATTGGACTACAGATATCAGTTTAGACATGTGTCTATAAAATGTGATAACACTAGTGTGATTAATATCTCTAGGAATCGCGTGTCTCACTCTAGGACCAAACACATTGACGTAAGGCACCAGTTTTTGAGAGATCATTATCAAAAGGGTGATATTACTCTTGATTTTATAGGTACTGAATATCAATTAGCTAGCATTTTTACCAAGCCTTTATGTTCGGATAGGTTGTGTAACATTAGACATGATACCGGAATGATAGACTTTATAGAGCCAAAACCCCACCGTTAGAAACCTCACCGTTAGAATCCTCAGCATTAGAAACCTCACCGTTAGAAAACTCACCGTTATAAACCTCACCATTATCCAGAACATCACTATTATACCTCACTAGTCTGATCCTCACCGATAAAAATACCTCACCATTTGGAATCCTAACCAGTATGTATTACCGTTAGGATTGTGCTGTTTTTAAAATTTTGTATCTTTAGCCACCAGAATCTGTATCATTTATATTATACATATTATTCTTTATTTTTTTTATTCCTAATTGATAAAACGTAAGTCTTGGCCTCATCTCAATCTACCTCAAACCCATTACCTTCAAGCATTAGCTCCCAAATCTTTGAACCATATGCCTCGCGATTTTTACAATGGAAGGAGTGAAGAGACCATCATTTAGTGAAAAGTATGATGGGCCAAATGTCAAGAGACTCAAAGGAGATTCCATTGGTGAAAGTAAAGTGAAGAAAACTAAAAATCCACATCTTGTTCTAGGGTAAATTGTATTGGAGAAAGACCTATGCGCGGAATGGTTGATGTCCAGTAAATCTTTAATATGGAAGTACTGGAGGACCAGAAATGTGTAGAGTGCTTCTCGAATAACAATGGTCCTTATTATCCGAAGCTGGTAAATGAATTATATTAGTTTTTTTCTTTTGGAGATATCATCAGTTGAGAATAAGATGGTATCAGTAGTGAATGGCCAGACAATATCTTTTTCCTCTATTGAATGGGCTGAGTGCCTCAAAGTCCCACATGAAGGAGAGTTTGGGTATTTCTCAAAATCTGTACCTCCCACAAGTGAAATCTTTGAATATGAAGCTGGCTTGGAAGAATTAACAAGATATGGCACACCAAGAAAGGTAGTTTCTACAAAATGGATGGAGAGAACTGGTTACTGTACAAGTTCATCCAACATGTGCTAAGTCCAAGAAGAGGGGACTTTGCAAACATGAAATACCAAGATATTTATTTGCTTCATATGTTAAGGCATGGTGTTAAGGTGAATCTGTGTAGAGTGTTAATGATTAAAATTGAAGATATAACCCGGACAAAGTCAAAAACTAATACACTATTCTTTGAAAATATAATCTCTTCGATGATCAAGGTAATAGGTGTGGATAATTCTCAGGATGAGACAGTGGTTATGAAAGATAACTTTAGTATTACCAAAACTATTTGTAAAAACATGAAGATCCATTGGAATCCATAGAGAAGAGAATGGGTTAGTGATAATTAGAAGTTGTATGTTATGTTTAATCATGTGGATCGGCCTTTTAGGCATTGGGATGTGAGAGATCCTAGTCTAGGACCTGATGAATAGGATCCTCAGTATAGTGATGACACTGAAGAAGAGGATACATATATAGCTGATAGAAGGGATCCTTACTTGCCTCCAAGTCCAGTTGATTAAGTTGTATCATATAGAAAGGAAACTATGTTGGCAGTGAGCAATGAAAAATCACCTATTGATGAGGAAGACCAGTCTGTTCCAGAGAATGAAGAAGAAGTCCATGAAAGTGGAGAAAATGTTTCTGATAGCTTAGATGATAACACCTTCAGTTTGAGTCCATTGATTAGAACTACTGTTGTTCCTATAGAGGCTATTCCTGTTGAAGTCGATAGACCTGCACCTATTCTTGAGGAGCCTCCTACTGTTGAATTCAAAATGGTTGTGGAGAATTCTTCTGAGGAAGTCCAAGCTGCTAAGTGTGCTATTGCTATACATATATAGGAGAATACGCAGATTGAGGGGGAACATCCAACTAGACTTGGCAATGTTTCAGTATCTATTGAGACTGAAGACTGGGTAGAAGACCCAGGTTTTGTAGTTTGTGGGTTAGAGTATCCTGATTCTGAAGATGAGACACCCATCAATAGGCCACAAGTTAACTATAATATCTTTTCTGAGTTTTTACCTGACGATGCGGTAAGAAAAGATGATCTAGATCAGTTGAAGTCTTCTCTTAGGACCTCGTTTGTGGAAGTAATAAGTAGAATGGAATCCTCTTTAATATTATCCATTCAATCTATTATGAATGACTATGTGGCTAGTATTGTGACAGAAAGAGAACAGGTAGTAGTGCCTGAAAATCTGGTTACTAAGGCTCATCTTGAGTCTTTAAAGACGGTGTTTAAAGAGACTTGGACTGTATCTATTGCAGATTTAAATAATTGATTTTTTGAAGAGATGAGAAATATGGAAAAATATTTAGAACAATCTCTCGGGTGTATGGTGGCAGGCCCTATAAAAGAGATGATGAATGTGATAAGAGTATGTCATTCTCAGATTGAGAGTTGTATAGGAGTTCTTGTTGCCTTGAAGCTTTCTGTTTCTTCTCAAACTACCTTGAGTAGTTCTCAAGATCAAATGAATACTGATATCAATAACATTAAAGGTGTAGTATGGAAATTTGTGGATCTTTTTTAAGCTTTTAAGAAGTCTGTCAAAGGGCATGTGAGCACTAAGGACTCAGTTGTCCAGAAGCTAATAAGTAACATGAACCAATCATTCAAGGAGACTGTATCATTCACTATCAAACCACTTGCTTCATCTAGTGCTTCAGTAGATATTGAGAAATTTATAGTTGTGCTGAAAGAGGAGCTTGGTCAGGCTAGTACCAGTAGCTCAACTGATTCTCAAGTTTTGTCTACCACAATAGATATAAGAAAAATTGTTCAGAAGAATATGAGGGATGCTACTACTACCCAAAAATAAATCAAAGATAAGATCGATCTATACTTTTAGAAAGCTTATACCAAGCATCAACTCAACAAGCATTTCAAACTTTTGTTAGAAAACATGAAGCTACCCCCAGTCACTTAGGCTTTCAGAGAACAAGTAAGAAAACTCATGTAGTTGTCTCCTTCTCTAGATAAATTTATGGAGAACAAGGATGACTTTATCTCTATTATGGAGAGAGGAGGAGGAATCATAATAGACTTTAGGAATATATTGCTGTGATTTTTGCATGTAGACAGTACTCTTATCATTGCACGTCTACCTCTTCCTGCCTCTGCTCAGTCTGCCTCCATTCCTTAGATGACACCGGCTCAAGCTATCAGAATATTGACAACATTGATTACTCTGAGGAGTATCCACTACAGGCCGGGAACAGTCTCTATTGCTCAACCCCCGGTAGTGCTTTATGGAATTCCAAAGCCTTATACTGAAGCTACCCATCCTGATCCTACCTCTGAACCTAAATCTATATCCAAAGTGGGCATTCAAGAGGTGGATTTATTAGTGGCTAGGACCTTTGATAGGAATCACTTGTATTATTTTTGGTTCAATTCTGTATTTCTATGTATTTTGGCTTCATGTAATATATAAATTCTTTCATTCTCTCTTAATTTTTGTTACTTCTCTCATCCTTTATATCCTACTTTTTGATACTCACAAAGGGGGGTAAATAATATAAAGGGGGAGAAATATGTGAAATATGAGAAATGTGATATTAATATTTAAGAGCATAATACATTTTTTTTAATTTTACCTCGGATACATATGTTTTATAACTCTAGTACACATGTTACCTCTCATATAATTCCATTTAATACTATATCATATGGTACATTAATGATTATTTTTGGATTATAATATCATAATTTGTGATTATCAAAAAGGGGGAGATTGTTGACCTCACCAGTTTTGTTAATCTCAATTATGTTTTAATATTCTTTGATAATCCCAAATAATTTTTATATTTTTATTTATTATTAATTCAATATATGAAATCATATTATTAAGTTGATAAAATATCAAAATGATCATTGGAATTTGTTAATCAAGGTTTATCTATGTTTATACATTCTTTGAAATAATTCTAACTCAATCTGGATATGTTTTACAGAGAGCAGATTAGTATTCGAGTAATTGATATAGACCTACCAATAGAGTAAGCCCACTGTTATGCTTAAGTACACCGGTATGCATAATACTTACTGATGCAGACAGACAGACCTACCGATGAAAACTATAAGAGCCACCGAGACAAACAGGAACCGATACAAAGGTCAGGTCTCAGGTACACTGCTACCGATATGGCTAAGTACATTGGTACAAAAGTCTACCGATATAGATAAGGTCACTAGTATACAGACAGTTATCATTACACTTGAGCTACAGATAGAATAATTCCACTGGTATGCACAAGTCGACTGATACAGAATAACCGCTACTATTATGAAGTCCACCGTTATAAACTCACTGGTATGGGTAAATGATACATACATTCACTGATACATAAAGGTCACTGATATGAATAACAGATATTGATAAAATTATATGTTGATACATAGAGATACTATTATAATGAGTAACAACTACTGATAGGAGAAGCTATTTATTCCTATGAGCTACCGTTATAAACGATAGTAGCTACCGATACAGAAGAGCTATCGATACAAGCTCACTGATACTAAGAGCTACCGATGGAAATTAGTCAAAGTTTATCTAAACGTATTTATAATTTTTTATTTAGAAACAATCATATTTGATGTTTTTAATGAACCTGCTATTAATTAATGGTATTGGTTTGAATTTCAAGAACCGTACCTTGTACCTTTAAAAAGGTAATCATTTCCATTGCTGGTGCTAAAGCTATATAAGGGAACCTAGAACTACTAAAGATGTGTGGTGGTCGATTAGTCTTTCCATGCACATATGAGAAAATATTTTGGAGATACTCAGTGACTTACATACAAAGAAGAAGAAGGAATAATACATACTGAATCCATAAAACCTAAACATTCAAGGATAAAACAGCTTCAACTATTTCACTTTCCCTCAAGATGATCAAATTGATCAACCTGGACCTTGTTGTCAAATACAAAAACGACACTCTGTTTCCTGACAAAAACTATAGGAGGACTAAAAACCTCATTTTCATCAATTCAGGGAGTCCATAGCTTCACTCAAAACACATAGAGCATTCTAAACTCATCTCTATCTGTTTATCTCTATTATGTTTCATTTATTTACATTTTGAGTAGTGGGTGTGCTCTGTATTTTTATACACACATTGTCTCCTATGCCGAACTAGAAGATATCTAATTTCCTCACTCAATATTTCTAAATATTTTTATTCACACAGTGGATAGTGGTAGAGGTCATGTGTGACCTGGATAGCCTGTGTGCTATTGTTTTTGTTTGAGCACGTACAACTGTGGTAGAGGTCATAGGACCAAGACAGTCTTTGTACTATTGTAAACCCCAATCCAGGGTGTGGATCAATGTTTATATAAACTATTTGAGAGGAATAAGTCTCATCTTGAAACTGAACTGGTTAGTTAAAACTGTTGTGCTTAGTTATTTTGTTTTAAACTGCATTGAATATTCTGCTTCTAAGTACTTTAAATTAAAATCTATTTTAAAGTAACTCTGATAGTTAAACTAGAAAGTGTTTTTATTTATAGTAAAGAATTAGGTTAGTTTCAAAAGATAATATAATCTTCATATTATATTAACTGATAACTAATCAATCTCTTGAGAACCTAACTGACCCTTTATTGTGTTACAAATTCACAACATTTTAGCCTGTTGTTTTAATTTGGGGTATTTTTTAACAGAAATATTTTTAACAGAAATTTTAATCGGAACTCAATTCACCCCCCCCCCCCTCTTGAGTAACCACACCGACCAACAGTTTTTTGTTAAATTTATACTATAATATAACTTATTATTTATGTGGGTAAAAGTACTTATAATGGAATTCAGACTTGGGATAAGGGTTAATTTCACAGTCTCATTATTATTCAGGATTATTTATCATTATGCATAAAATTAAGGAATTAATTTAGCCTTCTATATTGACTCAAATATATTTTATTCACCTATTGTTTCATGAAATTACATGATTTATTTTCATTTTACACTATCATTGTACTCAATATACATAAATAATGTTTTAAAAAAAACGTTTATTTTCTACTCAATCATGAATAATATTATTCCATGACCAAATTTCCCATTAAATATTTCAATGGATGTTTTTAATATTCAATAAAAATTTATTAAATACATTTTTATGTGTGGCTAAAATGTTTACAGATTTTTTATTAGGAATCATTTCCCTATTTTTGAATGAGGTACATTATAGATTTTTTTTTGAAAAGTGTAAAAGGGATGTTTTATTTGAACTTGTATGGCATGAATATAATTTCCTTCTATTAAGACTAATCTATGGATTAAATAAATCAATAAAATTTTCATAATTTATATTCAAAAAAATCATTAATATATTGTAAATTGTTGAGATTTTCAATAATTGACTTCAAAATGATAATTTTATTTCCCTAAAAAATTCATCTACTGATATTTTAAAGTATATTCACCTATTTCATAGATTATTTGGTAAATATTATGATTTTTTATGTACTTATTCCATACCATTCTCCATATTACTATAAATGTCTTGGGATTATATTTAGTCATTAAGTAAATTATAAAAAAATTGTATGCTAGTTTTTCAGAATAAATGTTTAGGTTTATTATGTTTCAAACCCTTAATATGATGAATGAATTGGACTTAGTATATGATAGGTGAGGCCCACTACAGCCACTCAATGAATTAGTTGGTCTCATGATAAAACTATTCTGGGTATTTGGTTTAGGCCTAAATTACTTACGTACTTTCCTGTGCATGAAGGCCTCAATGGTATGATTATGAGGACTAAAATTATTCATTTTATCATTATGGAACTTTTTATTATTATAAATGTGATTATTTATGTTTGTATGTTATCAAAATATTTATTAACCTTTATAGTATTTGTTATATTTAATATTTGATTATTATTCATCTGAGATATATTATTCATGTTTATTTACATAATGTAATATTTTTGTTTACACTTTCCCTTAATAGTCATATTATCTCACCATTTAATATTTTTTCATTTCCCCATGATATGAATAGGGGATTTAGGAATGATATCATGAATTTTCTATAACAAATAATAACAATAAAACAAGGTTTGAAATATTATATTTTATGTTTTTATATGTAATGTTACACTCATATAAGTCCATAGTCACATAATACTATTTGACTATTTTGACCTATGGGATGAAATCCCTTATAACTATTCCAATATAGTTAAATGAATACCAGCTCTATGCTACTAGAGTCATGGTTTCAGAGTGAAGTTTTAGCGAGGTAGAAGTAAAGAATATATAATCCTTTTTATAGTAAAACAACAACAACAATAAAAATAATCAATAGAATAAAACAATGAATTATTAGTATACATCACATACCATAGTCAAAAACTTGGAACCTATAAAAAACCATTTTTTAAAACATGTGATGCTATGATAGTCTGGTGTGGGAGAGGGAAACCAAAATAAGAAACTAAAGAAGATTTCCACAACTGGTCTTGAATGCATGTCTAGTCCCCATATCCATGGTCTATCATAAGTCATATAACCATAGTTTGTCCTTTATATTATCTAAACTTGAAACCATGAAGTCTTATCGTGTACCATCAATGGATCAAGAGGGTCATGAGTACATATCATTATGCTACCTCCAACGATGTCTAATAAAATATCAAACCAAAATTAAATTGTATGAAATAGTTCGATGGAATAATAGTAATACATGAATAGTGAATTTATTTACGTTAAACTAATTTCATTTATACACATTAATCACTAGCTCTAGAATACCACTCCATTAAGTCCATGGTTAAACACATTAAATAAAAATGGGGAGACTTTTAATCATTTCAATTCCTAGTAAAAAAGGGTTATCATAGATGTTCCCACTTCAATTCAAACCATTTTTAGTTGGATCATCATTTCAACACCCAAATAAAGAGTAAGAGGTGTCATTCTCATCACTCATATATGAGGATGAAAATATTCATGTCTAGGCATCCTAAATAATTGATACAGAATTACTTTTCCATTATCACTACCCCATATGTTTAGGGTGTCATGTGTTTAATTTCATTCATTGATAAACAACCATTTCCAAGGATCAACATACTTAACACCTTTATCACATAATGAAAACAAGGATGTTTTTTATTCTCAATGTTCATTAATAACAATACCTATAATATTCAACCACATTTAACCAATTTTAAAAACTATACCATTTCAAATTTTCAATTGCATTTTACCATAATGATTCATTCATTAAAATCATTAAATAATTCACACAAAACCACCTTCATAATTATCCATCACATCCCCTTCCAATATCATTTCACATTTGAATTCATGTTTTTTCAAAATAAATACACTTAGTTACAATTATCATACCATGTAGCAAAGTAATTGTTATAATCCCATAAACCATATTTTTCTCATTTTACATTCCTAATTTACCATTTTGACAGAATTGGCACAACCCATTACTGTCAATTAAACCCAGTCAGATATTCTCAAATAAACCCAATAAGATCTATTAAATGTCTCACATAATATTCTAAACACTAATTAATCATTCGTGGCTAAGATAAATTTAAACAATACATTTTCACACTAAATCACATAACATACACATTAAAAACATCTTGCCTATTAAAGAAATAACTTTGACCACCTATATCTATCTCATATACCTCCACTCACATTTAATTTTCCTTGTTTCATGATAAATACACAATAATCACAAATTATAAAAATTCTCTTGAGATTTTGTTCCTTGGTTTTAGAGAAATAAAAAAACCAAGTAATTATCATCTAGAAGATAAAATGAAATTGAGTAAGATACTTACCCAAGAGTTTTATTCTCTCTACAATACACCTCAAAATCCCTATTCTTGAAGGCGGACTCTACATTGAAGAGTTGGGAGGAATTCTTTATCACCCATTACAAATGGAGATGTAATAATAGTGAAAATCGGGGGAAATCATACAAGGATCAGGAGAGAAATATCATTTAATTTCCTCTTTTAAAGAGGTACACTATTATAATGAATGGTGGGTTATACACTGTTCCAACGATTAGGACGCCACTATCAATGGGAAAACATAGTGTTAGGGTTTTTTAGGGATCTCACATGATTTGGAAAATTATATGGAGGTCGTTCAGTAGGCTTTGTTTATACTCTCATAGTGTCCCTATCCCCTTGAATGTTTTACAAACCACGCTCCTCCTTCTCATAGGTTCATGGTTATAGGTTATGTTTATTAATAACTATGTGCTAACTATGCTACATACGCTATAACTCCAGCTCCCCCCCAACCATTTCTTGTCACCAACCCTCTACATTTCTCCCAAGACCTTCCTCACTCTTGGGAATCGTTCCATTAGTCAATTTCAAATGATCTTAATCAAAATTTAAACATAATCATTATTATTAAAATGTTTCAGATCTTATGATTATATTTATGTGAATTTAAATTGATTGTTAGTTTTTAGGGAATCATGGATCATTTTAAATCTATAATGGTGGTGTGGTGACATTAGTTCTTAAATCATATATGGAACATTAAATTGAATGAAATTGGTATCATAATTTTTTGAAACATATTAGAATAATAATTGAATTTTATAAATTAATTAAATGTTACCAAAATTTAATTTAATTATTAATCAAATTATTTATTTATCGGTCAAAAAATTATCTAGAAAAAATTAATGTACATGTAGAACAAAATGAATTTTTTTATCTATGTTTTTGGGAAAAAAATTATAATTATATATATATGTGGATTTTGAATTCAAATATTTTTTATATGAAAATTATTAAAATAGGTGTTTATGATTTTATTATGTCATAATTTTGAGTATTCATTCAAACATACAACCCTTTAATAGTGTCCTTATATTATCCATTCAGTTGATATATCATGGTAATTTAACTCTATGTTTTAATGTAACTAATTATTTATTTTTTATCATTCATTTTTATATGGGTATTTTTGTAAATTCCATTACTACAAGTGATAAGAAAAAAGATTCATGTATAACAAATAATTATAATAAGTGATGTAGTTTAATTTATAAACTAATTTATTCTATTGTTTTTCTTCATATTTATTGTTAAAATATGATTTTATTGTTTAAAATATGTCAATGATCAACATGAATTTTAAAACATATATGTTATTTTTCATCAATAATCACACTCTTACATCAATCTATATTTATTTGATCATATTAAATTGATGCGATTATTAAGTAAAAACCATGAAACTAAATCCAATAAAATTTATTTTGATCAAAATTACTAAACATAACTATGAAGATCAAATAGAAAACCAGATATGTTTACTTAAATGAATGGAATAAAATATCATGTTTCATAAATTTTATAAAGGAAACAATACATATTAATTATTATAGAGAAAAATTTAGTACTCAGAAAATCTAAGTAATAAATCATTATATTTTATAAAAAATGATGTCACGTGAATAAAAAATATTTATATATTAATACTGCCATATATAATAAGGTATCATATATAAATAAAATTAAACTTGTATAATATAAATGTCTCTTAGATTTTACTCTCTAATAATAATCATTACTATAGAAAGTGATGTCAAATTAATACTAAATAATAGAAAATTAATAGGTAGAATTGAATTGAAAACAAGACATATTATTTGAATAATTGAAATGAATGAATATATATGTTGTAAGAGTTTACATGTTTGCTCGGTTTTCTAATCCTTGATGGTACAACTATTATAATGTGACACATATAATTAATAAAAATTAAAAAGTGTATGGGAAATAGTTAATTACTTCTAATTATATAAATCATGGATTTGACTTATGTGAATTTACCTTATGAAGAACAATTATTAGATCATCATATAGAGGTTTCATCACTGGGGTATTCCCTAATCCGGTTAATGGTAAACACAAATAATTGATATTCAATGAAAATAATCTATATAATGTGTTAATGTTAGTAAAAATATATAACAGAAAAATATTGGTCAAACCATTTTTTAAGGTGGAACCTTTTAAAAAATTACACTTTTTTGAATATGCTAGTATAAATATGGGTAATATATCTAAGGGATGTATTTTATTAAATTTTAATTTTTTAATAAATTAATTTTTTATGTGATATGGAATATTACTTAAACATATCAAACCAGTTTATTAGTTATATTTTTATTTAAATATAGGTTGAATTTGAAAAGTGGTGTATTATATTTTTAATCGAGAAGTTGAAATTAACTATGGCATTAAATTTTATAATTTATTATATAAATGGTTGAATACATTTATAAATGATGAAATATTGGAAATACAGTAAATATGAAATCTTATATATGTATTCTAGACAAATCACACATGGGGTATTCCTTATTTCCCATATTTTGATAAAACTATTAGAGTATATCATTAAGGGAGGTAACGGGAAACTATGGGAAGTAGTGAAGCACTTGAGGCATTGAAAAATTAAATTTTAGAATACATAATTCCATATGATTCTAGCCACCCACCAATAATTATCAATCCCCTTCGCATTTATCCTAGCATAAATTTTGATTTATTTCTTCATATCACTCTCAAATTGTCTATCCCATTGATTTTTCTACAATGTTGAATATTTTTTATGACCCATGGTTGATGTCAGGTGTAGTTATGTTTGACCAAGTTATAGATCCTTTCTCACTTTGTTCAAATCTATCATAAATTTACAATATATATTTTTTAAAATTTTCCTCATCTTGTTAGTATATTATAATAATATAATCTTATGAACAATTTTTTATTATATATAATGTCATTAAGAACCCATTTATCACAAATTATACTCTATTCTTGTGATATTGTAATTCTAAAATTCTCCAATTTGGGATGTAACATTAGATAGTCCCATGGCCAAATTCCCTTTATAAGCCATATATTTTTGGTATTATTGATTTATTATTTTTGATAGGGAAGAATTTATTATTGAAGGATGATTATGATGTATTTTTTAGAACCTTTATCAAGTCCTATGAAGATTAAACATGATTTTATAAAATGTTTTCTATTCTTATTAAATCCCACTAATCTGAATTAATTTAGGAAGTTATAGTACACAAATTAAAATAATATATATGCCATTGTATAATCATTATTTCAATTTGGATTTTTAAATAATATCATTTGTCTCATATGATTTCAAATTCACCATTATAATAACCAAGAAAATTGACTATATTTATCATTATATCTTCCAAAAAACTATAATAAAAAATTCTTTACTTGATAAAGATACAAATTTTAACATTTTTTATCCTTGATTATTCATAATACAATTCAGTAGAATTCAACTAAAAATCCTCATTAATTGATTTTTAGGGGATTCAATTGACATATTTGTATAATCAATTATTCTCTATTGTAAAATCATGTTTGAATAATCACGAAACTATACTTTGTATTTTTACATTTTTCATTCATGATATTTATGGAATATATTATCAATAATATTTTTCTATATGGTAAAATTATGAAGATATTTATGTAATAGGTGGGGTAAAAAACTAGATGTCTTGTCAGTATTCTAATAGTTATTTTGATATAAAATACATATGAAAATGGGATCATCTTTACTATTTTTTTATAAATATTTCTCTAATATGTAAAAAATTATGCATTCCCTTATTTATGATATCATTTATCATTATTACATTCATTTTTTTCAAATATGTTTTAATCAATGTAATATATTATGATTATGTATTTATTTTTTAAAATTAATGAGTATCAACTATAATTTTTTTCATTTATTATATAATTATTCAATAAAATTGTTAATTCTATACATTCTATTACTAATATTTTTGGTCACCCATTTCTTATGATTCATATTTTCTTAAGAAATAAATAATAAAAATTCTGTATTAAATATGGTAAAGATAACCTTAATGAATATTTACTTGTAATTAATTATGTAATATGTCAAATTATAATTTAATGTTCATATATCTACTCTCTTGAGGAATAATAAATATGAATATTAGGTAGGTAATATCATGTGTCTATTTACCAAGTAATAAACAACTCATCAAATTTGTATCATCATGGCTAGGGGTGTTACAATTTATATTAGTGAATGGTTTTGTAGAAACAATATGTACATGTATTTTTTGAAAATATATAGGGAATTTAATTTTTACATATATAAAATTCCAAAAAATAGAACTGGATTTATAATAATTTTATATAAAAGTTATGTGAACAAATTTTATAAAAACGGGATATATACATATATATATATTTGTGTGTGTGTGTGTTTCATTTATCTCAAAATATTAGTATATAATATTATTAATTGGTCAATGTCATTTCTTAAATAATAAAATGTTCCAGATTAAATTCAAACCAAACAAAATTGGAATGGATAATCTAAACAATCATTATAACGAAGTAAATATTAGCTTTTACCAAATTATATATAGTTGTGGGATATTTTACCATATTTTTTAAAATAACATTGACTATGTTAAGTAACAAGAGGCCCAATATTAATGATAAAGAAAACTAAAACATTTTATTAATAAAGAAACCCATTGTTCAATTGGTAAATTAATATTCAGTTTGAAGATAAATGGATAATGTCTCTTGAGAAGATCAATATGGAATTTTAGAATACAAAGATAAAAAATTTTATCATGGTTTTATATTATTAAATCGACAATTCTAAAAAATGTTGGTCATATATTAAAAATACTATAATTTGGCATGATATATTAAAATTTATTGGAATGAATATGGGGTGATTTTTTCTAGAAAAACATTTTCCATTCTAAAAATGTGTAAACATAGAAATCTAAATATCAATTTTATGTCAAAAGGATGAAATTAAGGTAGTTGATAATCATGATATTTTAAAAAAAATAAATAATTTATGTAGTATATTATCATTAAAACATGAAAATATAGATCAAATACATCATTGATTGTTTATCTCTATGTCATCAGGGGTCTATAATTTATGTATTATTTCAAATTAGTAAAATATGTAATGATGTTTTACAAAGACTAAGAATTAGTTTTCTATATAATTAATTTATCTAGGAAAAAGAGATAAGAAAGGGATGGTGTATCGCTAGTGGAATGAACCATAGTAATTGAAAATAATAAAAGTGGAATGATTATATATGTAATAAATGTTTGATGAAACATATTAAAATGCCCAAATTATTTTTTTATTTTTAAATTTTGATATAATATCCATCAAGAACATGAGTGTAATAGAAAGGTAGAAATGATCAATGTTAAATGTTTCATTTATATGGAGATGGAACATTACACTAATCAATGACTGAAGCACCTAGGGAATATACCCCAAACTATAAATAATAAACATGATGAAGTTTTTTCAAATATATATATATATATATATATATATATAATTCTATAAATTATGTGATAAGAGAAACCGAGGATAAATATACAAATTCATTTCCGTTTTTTCAGGAAAAACAATTATATCACAAAAATATTTAAAAAAAACATGATAACTAATTTTATTGTTCATTGAGAACATGATTACTAAGAAATACAAGGG
This sequence comes from Viscum album, assembly GCA_963277665.1. NCBI lineage: Eukaryota > Viridiplantae > Streptophyta > Magnoliopsida > Santalales > Viscaceae > Viscum > Viscum album. Next base: position 287,658,746 of record OY728139.1, read on the forward strand.
AACATTTCCAAATAATAAAACTATACAAGACTCTCCTCTAAACTATCCATTATACATTATCATATTCATAACATGTGGAAATATAACCTAAGAATTGGGTTAGCTCAAACGATAAGTAAGGGAATGCATATCAACATGTCATTAAAGGATAGGTCATAAGAAAATGAGAGAAAATTATCATGTAAGAAATATATTATTAAAATAATATAGTACATTAATATTTTTCCATATATCATGATAGAAGGACATATAATCTCAAATGGAAAAAATATAACATGTAAATCTTGTTTACCATCATGAGACCCTAAACATGAGTCTAGAAGTATAATCCTAAACACATGATTATGAAATAATAGTTTGGAAAAACTTAAGCTTATAAATAATATTTCAATGTTACCCTATAAGAAATTTGTCACATATTTGAATTTATATAATCACCTATGTAACTTCTTTGGTTTGTGATAATTTTATTATATACCAAAGTGCATGGGATAAAAAATCTTTTCTACACATTTGTATTGGGATAAATAATGTATTGTACATTTTTTATTGGTATAAAACCATCATTGTACCCATTAGATTAGGATTAAATCTTCCATGCACCTATTATATTCGGATATATCCTCTTCTATAAACAATGGAATGTGATAAATCATTCCATGTAACCTTTTCCTTCGGATAAATCATCTCGTGTAACATATTGAGATCATGAGAAATAAGCATTACCAATTCATTGAAGGGAGATATAGGAAAACTTCCATAATTCATCCATTCATATGTTTCAAAAGTAATAAAATTCATTAAACACGTCATAAAGAACACCTTGAATAAAAAAATCAAAAAAAATTAATATACTATCCCCAAAATTGACCTTAAGAATGTAAATTGATCATATCCAAAATTCAGTCACCCAAAAAGATTATTTTATAAAAATATATATTATGGATCATGAAAAATAAATTCCAAGGAAATAATACTTTTATATTTAATGTGGAAGAGGTAATTGAAAAAGTTAATGTGTTTTTATAAAAAACAATTATCATAATCATAAAATAGAATGTTTCACCTCATTTTAATGAGTTATTTTTAAAATGTTGAAGTGAAAAAATTTCAAAAACCATTTCAAATTAAATTGAATCATAAGAAATGGGACCTTAAAAATGAAATCATGATTTCAAAAATGGGATATTAAACCAATTTAAAAACATTTACTTTAAAATAATAACATTTTAAAAATATACTAGAAATGAAAACAATATTTTCAAAGAGGTGGCTTGAAAACCGTCGAAAATTATTAATTTATAAAATTAAACATCAATAATAGAACCCTTAAATTACATAAAGGTTTTAGAAATTAAATTTTTAGTGTTAAATAAAACATTTTATTTTGAATGGATGGAAAATATTTACAGTATTTTAGATTACATTTGTTTAAAAACACTTTTTAAAATGAAGTAGTTCAGATTTCGTTGAAATTTGGTATTGTCAAATTAGAAGTTCGCATTAGATAACATGTGTGTGGGGTTTCCATATACATTTAATAACATTTTATTTAATTTAAACTGTGTACATACATGGGAATCCATTATTAATGTGGGTGGAAATTATTCCTAACAATAATTTTACTTTTTAGGAAAATATTCTCAATGTAAATACATTATGTTTAATTTTTTTTTAATATTCAAAAGAATATGATATAAAAATCAATATAATTTTATAGTTAATGAAACAATTCCAAGAAAAATAAAGTTAAATAATAATAATATCAACTCAATGAGGTGTTTCATGATAAAATATGACTTTTTGACCTTTGTATCCATTAATCATACCACACATAATGAATGAATATCATATAGATCATAAAAATTAAAATTATTTTAGGAATATGGTAAAATATATTCATCATGAAGTAAAAAAAACATATGAAATTTTTAATGGTGTATAATAATAAATATGTCTCATTAAATTTAATTTCATTAATGAAACCCATACCTTGTTTTACAGTTCATTTTATAGAACACTTCAATGTTGTATAACAAACATAATAATATTAATCTCAAATTTCATGACCTTACTAATTTATATATTCATTTATAAAATCATTTCATATAATTCTACACTTGTATATTATTATGTTATTATAAGGACCAAGCCTTAAACCTTACTTAATCATGGGTTATTACAAGATTACACATTGAGGATCTTTTTGGGTTTAGAGTTTTAAAGAATTAGATCATAAAACTTGCATTACATTCCACATATATACATAGTGGTTAGATAAAGATAGTATTCTTCTTTCCCATCAGTGGAAACATATTTAAAATAAAACATGGATTCTTTATTGACACTTCCTTGACACTATCATTGTATCATGTACCTTTCCCTAGACCTGTGAAAAACATTTCAGAAAAATACTTGGGATGAGCATAAAAAGCTCAGTATGGGTTATATAAAAAAAATATGGACAGGAAACATGAGTTCATATATACATAATAATGAAATCATAATTTACCCATAAAACATAATCACTTTAACATACCTCATCAAATCATGAATAAATCCTAGAAATCATAAGACATAAAGGTAACTTGAGGCATTCATAACATTCTTACATAGGGAGTAACCCTCTTGGTTACGTTTGGAATACCCATCACAGTATATTCCATAAATCTCTTCGGAGAAACCTTAACGTTTCACTCCTTCGTGTTACCCAATGCATTGGAGAGCAATATCGGGCTCACCCTCCCTTAGTTTATCACGGAACCACCCGTCTTCATAATAATGCCCAAGAACCTCAACATAATCGTGTCACATAAAACATGCATAAAGGAAACATAACATTTCAAAATTTCAATCACAAGATATCAATACAACACATTTATATAATAAAAACATTATGAAAACCATTTTCAATACAAAAATAAAATAAAAGTTTAACATGGTATTTATGTTTCTTTTAAAAAGAAGGTATGGATTGTAGTGGAAGTCGAAAATCAAATAATGGTCACGACAGCGGAGAAGTTATTTTCGCCGCATACGTACGACAAAAACATTCCCACTTGTCTCTTAGTAAACACTTTGTATAAAAAAGATCCCTTTTGAATAAATGTAAAAGTCAAAGGGTTTTATACACCGTATAAAAGAAGGTTTTGTATAAAACAAAATATGCCTCAATGAAAAGAGATTGAGACAAAGTCCCATACCTCGGGTCCGACTTGACTCGATCGTTCTTTAATGTCCTGAATAATAAACTTGAGTTAATTTCTACTTGCATAAGAACCTTTTTAAGTTCATTATTCCTTTTATGTCACTTATTTCCATGTCATGAACACTATGTAATTATTTAAGTTAATAACGGTCGTTTTAACGATCATTGGTACTTGAGTCAAAAATAAACCCTTTATAATTACATTTTGTTCATGTATCCATTATATACAGAATTATAATCATGATGTATATATCATATATATCCAGTATATACATGCATTTATAATATTACATAATCATTTAGAGGTATGAAATGAAATGCACCGTTAATGGAAACGGTAAGCCGTACGTACGCATGAACGCTACTTTCATTTCTATTTCATATTTTATAGAATGGAATCATAATGATATAAAAGTATATTTTAATTCAATTATAATATCATATATAATATCATAGTTCCATCCTTTATATGTCCCACATATGGTATTTAACGAATCAAATCACTTTGAGGGGGTGGTAGTCCGCACTTCCTTAAATGAAGATATCGCATTTACCCATAATAGAAACCATAAAGGTATGCCAAAAAAGAAAAATACATAAGCTTAAGGAAAACATAAACATATTATATATCATATATAAATATAGTGACATCTTAACGGCCACCTATGAAGGTGTTAAAAGAATGTTGAACAATCATCGTTTCGGGAGGCATAAATTCACCATCCATGTAAACAGTATGTCCTTTAACCATTAGATGTAGGTGTGTGTAATTGTAGCTCAAATACGTATTATAACAATATCCTAGTATATTGAAGATACTGGAGTTATTACAAAAGAAATGAATAAAAAGAGTTTATGGGGTTGGAGAAGCAAAATAAAACAAAAGGACTCAAGTGAATACATTACCTTAAAATCGGGTAACTCCCTTTGGTTTGAGCACAAAGGCTTCCTTGGGAAGACTTCTGCCCAAAGTGAGGCTTCAAGGAGTAAGAGAGGGAAGTGGAGAGACAAAATGGGCAGGGGTTAGTCGAGCCAAAGGCTTTGGGAGTGTGGGTAGGGAGGTAGAGGTGGGGGCCTTTTATAAGAGGAGAGGAGGGGCACTCTTGGAAAGTAAAGAAATGATACTTTATTTTCAAATGGTTTTCGGATTTTAAAGGTCCCACGGTGAAATAATTCGAGGCTAAGGTGATAAGAGTTAGAAATATACCGACCCAATAGGTTTTGGACATGTGTAGTTCTTAGATTTTACATTATCTTTCCATTTTATTTAAATCGTCAAATAATGAGGTCATCGCTGCATCATTATGATGTCATAAATAATTTTATTTATTTAATGTCTAAAAATTATAAAAAATAATAATATGATGTAGAAACCCTTTTTATATTTCCAATGACTATTTATAGTCCAAAATATCATTTATTTAGACAACATTAAAAATATTTTACTTAGGTGATACATTCTTGGTTACATTTAACATTCTCTAAAAAAATAAAAAGATAAAAAGTCACTTTCTCACAAAAGTGATTCCATGGGGCCCCAAAGTTTGGCACAAGACATCTCATGGTCGGCCATGAGGAAAAAAGTAGAATTAGGACCCATGTTGGTGTCATTTGTTTATTATTATGATATTATTTTATTATCCTTAACTACCCGATTACTCATTAATCAAGATAATTAAAGATAATTACCGTCATTACTATTCAGAATGTCCAAAAAAAGAGTATTAATTACATAATTTGGACCTTCTGATTCCAAATATGTAATCAATTTTACCAAATTCCAAAAAAATAAATTGCAATAATTTATTTAAAAATAATTCTCGTTGTCAAAACAAATAGCGGGTTTTTTTGAAACAATATCTATGAAAAGTTTGGCAGTAGTTTATGACCAATTTTAAAGTGAAATTAATACTAATGACCACCATTAGATTAAATGTTAAAAATATATTCAGATTATACTTTAATTCCAATTAAAAATAAAATCTAAACATATAATTAAATTAAATTAAAAAGAAGTTTTGATGTAAAATGCAGTATTTTTCACTATTCATTAAAAAAAATGAACATTGTCAGAAAAATACCAAAAATTTGTCAAATGTAAATTTAAATGTCCCAATAATAATGAATATGTTTATTTTGACAAATATAGATTACAAAATTGTCAAAAGTTTTATTTAAAAAGTGTTTTCCATCAAAAGGAAGTAAAATAATCTTTTAAGAATATTAGTGTATTCCATACTTAAGATTGGATTTATTTTCATTTTAAGACTCTAAAACACTATCTAATTCATTAATAGACATAGATAAAAATATCTATTATTAATTACTTACTTCGGATATTACATCCTTCCCCCTTTAGAAAATTGTGTCCCCGCAATTTATTTACTTATCAAATAAATGGGGGTACTTATCCCTCATTGCATTTTCAGATTCCCATGTTGCCTCTTCCATCATGTGGTTTTTCCACAAAACCTTTACTTGATTAGTCACCTTATTCCATAACACTTGCTCCATGTGGTCAAGAATCTGGACCGGTTGTTCCTCATAATATAGGTTCTCTTCCATCTGAACTACCTCTGGACTCAAAACATGAGATGGATCTAGCATGTACTTTCTCATCATCGAAACATGAAAAACATTGTGTACCTAAGATAAACTCGGAGGTAAAGCCACGTAGTATACAACTAATCCAACTCTCTCCAGAATTTCATATGGTCCAATGAACCTTGGACTCATCTTTCCTTTCTTACCAAATCGCATCATACTTTTCCATGGTGAGACTTTGAGAAAAACATGATCACCTACCTCAAAAGAGAGATCCTTCCTCCTGTTGTCCGCATAAATCTTTTTCCTACTCTGAGCTGTTCTCGTGTGTTTCTGAATCAGCTGAACTTTTTCTTCCATCTCTTCTACCAATTCTGGTCCCATCAACTTCCTTTCACCCACTTCATCCCAAAAAGATGGAGTACGACACCGATTCCCATATAACGCCTCAAATGGTTCCATCTGTATACTAGACTGAAAACTGTTATTATATGAAAATTCAACCAAAGAAAGATGTTGGTCCCAACATCCCTGATAATCCATAGAACAAGCTCGTATCATATCCTCCAAGGTCTGAATTGTTCGTTCTGACTTCCCATCTGATTGAGGATGAAATGCTGTACTCAAATTTAATTCAGTACCCAATGACTTCTGAAGGCCTTTCCAAAAGTTAAAAGTGAACCTGGGATCACGGTCAAATACAATGGAGTGGGGAAGTCCATGTAACCTGACTATCTCTTTAAGATACAAACAAGAAAGTTGATCTAGGGAAAAAGTATCTCGTACAGCACAGAAATGAGCAGATTTAGTCAAGTGATCAATAAAAACCCAGATTGCATTATTACCTCGAGATGTCTTCGGTAATCCCACAACAATGTCCATGGATATATTCTCCCATTTTTACTCTTTCACTGGTAAAGGCTGAAGCATCCCTTTCGGTAACTGCCTCTCTGCTTTAACCTGTTGACAAGTCAAACACTTTACAGTAAAACCAGAAATATCTCTTTTCATTCCATCCCACCAGTAATACTCCCGCAGATCTCTGTACATCTTAGTACTGCCAGGATGAACTGAAAACGGAGAACTATGAGCTTCACATAACAACTCTCTCTTCAACTGTGAATCACAAGGAACACACAATCTCTTCCCAAATCTCAAAACACAATCATTATCAATGTTGAATTCAGGAAACTTACCATTCTGAACCAGCTCTACCTTTTTCTGCAACTCACTGTCTTGCTTCTATGCTTGCTTGAAACTATCTGATAGAGATGATCTCACTGATACCTAAAACAAAACAGAAGAACTTCCTACACCAACAACTTCTATGTCAAAGTTCATCAAATCCTTAACCAAAGGATCACATTCCAAACGCAACATTTCTAATGAAGCATTACTTTTTCAACTCAAAGCATCAGCCACTTTATTTGATTTTCCCGGATGGTAATGAATTGTACAATCATAATCCTTGATTAATTCCATCCATCTCCTCTATCTCATGTTTAACTCTTTCTGAGTGAATATATACTTTATATTTTTGTGAGCAGTATATATTTCACAGTTTACTCCATACAAATGATGCCTCTAAATTTTTAAAGCGAAAACAACAACAGCTAATTCCAAATCATGTGTAAGAAATTGGCCTCATGAGTTTTCAACTATCATGAAGCATAAGAAATTACCTGATCATTCTGAATTAGGACGCAACCAAGTCCTTTCAATGAATCGTCCCTGTATATAACAAACTCACCATTCCTGGAAGGTAGTGCCAAAACTGGAGCATTCACCAATCTTCTTTTCAATTCCTGAAAACAATCATCACATTATTTTGTCCATATAAACTTAACACCCTTACGAGTTAGCTTAGTCATTGGACTAGATAACCGTGAAAAATTTCTAACAAACCTTTGGTAATAGCCTGCTAAACCAAGGAAGCTAAGAATCTCAGTTACATTTGTGGGTCTTGGCCAGTCTTCCACTACTTTTTTTTGCAGGATCAATAGTTATCCCATCTTTAGAAACAATGTGACCAAGTAAAGAAATTTGTTTCAACCAAAACTCACACTTTCTGAATTTCCCATACAATTTATTTTCTTTTAAGGTTTGTAAGATAACCCTTAAATGTCTTTCATGATCCTCTTTACTTTTAGAAAACACCAAAATATCATCAATGAAAACCACCACAAACTTATCCAAGAACTCATGGAAAATTCAATTCATTAAGTCCATGAATACAGCAGGTGAATTGGTTAGCCCAAAAGGCATAACTACAAATTCATAATGGCCATATCTTGTACAGAATGTGGTCATCAGAACATCTGCTTCCTTTACCTTCAGCTAATGGTACCCCGATCTCAAGTCAATCTTCGAAAAATACTGAGCTCCCTGGAGCGGATCAAAAAAATCATCGATATGAGGCAAAGGATATTTGTTCTTAACAGTGATGTTATTCAAGGCTCTATAATCAATGCAAAGTCTCATTGAACCATCTTTCTTTTTAAAAAATAAAACAGGATCACCCCATGGTGATGTGCTAGGTCGAATGAATCCTTTCTCTAATAAATCTTTCAATTGCTCCTTCAACTCTAAAAGTTCAATTTGAGCCATTCGATAAGGGGGTTTCGAAATTGGCTTAGCATCAGGAACTAAGTCAATAGTAATCTCAACTTCCTGATCTTATATTATTCCAGGAAACTCAACAGGAAAAACATCAGGATACTCATTTACCACTGGCACATCATTAATCTGAATAGTTCCTTTATTTTCAACGATGTGGGCAAGGTAACATTAATTTCCATCTTTTACAAGTTTCTTGGCCTCTTGATAAGTTATCAACAGTAAGGGTTCATTCTTGTACACAAACTGAAAGCCTTTCTGAAAAGAAACTTCTTTAGCTTTACAGTCAATATTAGCATGGTAAATAGAGGGACAATCCATACTTAGGATAACATCAAACTCTACTAGAGGTAGAACAATAAGGTTTGCAATAAGGTTCTTTCCACAGATAATGATAGGAAGATTCTTATAAATTCTTTTTGCCTCAAAATTTCCCCCAGGTGTTTTTACCAAAAGTTCAGGAGTCATTTCTTGAGATGGTATTCCCATTTTTCTAGAAAAGTTTTCAGAGATGAAAGAATGTGTCGACCCCGAATCAAACAACACACTGGAATAATCTGAAAAAACAAACAAACTATCTGATACAACATCATTTGATGGCCCAACATCTGCTGAAGAAGTTGCAAAGGATTTCACCACCCCTTTCTTCTTGTAGTCTAACTGTTTCCCATCAATCAAGCTCTTTGTCGGGCACTCGTTTGCATATTGACCCATCTCATTACACTTAAAACATTTCACTAACTGTAAATAAAATTTGGTATTACCTTCACCTTGATCTTTTTCAGTGCAATCACGAGCCTTATGTCCCATCTTACCACATCGGTAGCACTTTCTAGAATTCAGAAGACATTCCCCAGCATGCCTTTTGCCACATTTATCACAAACTGGAAACTTAGATTTCTTACCATCAGACTTTTTTGAAGAATTCTTCCCTTTCTCCTGCAACCTTGGTCTCTTCTTCTACGGGTTGTTATAGAACACTTGATCATTGGCAAACACCATTTCCACCTTCTCAGCACATCGAACAAGCTTTTCATAACTTTTAAACTCACGAGAAGCTAATGCCCTTCGATATTTTGTCTTTAATCCTGAGTAAAAATGATTGATTTTACTATCAAGGTCTCGGATAAAATTTGGAGCATACCTTGCCAATCGAGTGAACCTTTCTTCATTGGTAGCCACTGATTATTCCTCTTGCCTCAATTCCATGAATTGTTTTTCCATTCTAAGTCAAACATCCTTAGGAAAATACTTTTCAAGAAACATACCTTTGAATTCATCCCAGTCGAGAGCATCAATCTCATCAGCGTCCCTGATATTTTTAACCATCAACCACCACTGATCTGCTTCACCCTCTAAATAGTAAATAGCAAGACTAACCTTTTGATTGTCTGAGCACCCCATGACATCGAAAATATTCTCCAGTGCTTTAATCCACCCTTCAGCTAGAATAGGGTCAGATGATCCTCTGAATGATGGGGGATGTTGCCTCATGAAATGTTCCACCACTGACATGTTCCTCTGCGGTTGATCTGGCTGATCTCGTGTATGGATACCACCACCATTTATCGCTTGAGTCAACTGCGCCATTACTGCAACAAACTGTTCAGTTCCAATTCCGACCATCTCAGGATGCTGATTCAGAAGGTTATTTCCTTCTGTATGCCTTCCTAGCACTGCTTCCCTATTTCCTCGTGGAAAACCATTCTGAAAAAACATGTCTTAGATGAAGCAACATGGTAATCTTCAAATGCTATATCATTTCAAAAAAAATATTTTTGGATAATCATTTAATAGAATTCTAAATCCTAATGTTATCTAAACTGACCTCTGATACCAACTATAAGGCCCCAGCCTTAAACCATACTTAATCTTGAGTTATTACAAGATTACACATTGAGTATCTTTTTGGGTTTAGAGTTTTAGAGAATTAGATCATAAAACTTGCATTACATTCCACATATATAAAAAGTGGTTACATAAAGATAGTATTCTTCTTTCCTATCAATGGAAACAAATTTAAAATAAAACAAGGATTCTTTCTTGACACTTCCTTGACACTATCATCATATCATGTACCTTTCCCTTGACCTGTGAAAAACATTTCAAAAAAAGAGTTGGGATGAGCATAAAAAGCTCAGTATGGGTTATATAAAAAAAATAAGGAAAGGAAACATGAGTTCATATATACATAAGAATTAAATCATACATTACCCATATAACATAATCACTTTAACATGCCTCATCAAATCATGAATAAATCATAGAAATCATAAGACATAAAGGTAACTTGAGGCATTCATAACATTCTTACGTAGGGAGTAACCCTCTTGGTTACGTTTCGAATACCCATCACAGTATATTCCCTAAATCTCTTCGTAGAAACCTTAATGTTTCACTCCTTCGCATTACCCAATTCATTGGACAGCTATATCAGGCTCACCCGCCCTTAGTTTATCACGGAACCACCCGTCTTCATAATAATTCCCAAGAACCTCAACATAATCGTATCACATAAAACTGCATAAAGGAAACATAACATTTCAACATTTCAATCACAAGATAACAATACAACACATTGATATAATAAAAACATTATGAAAACCATTTTCAATACCAAAATAAATAAAAATTATAACATGGTATTTATTTTTCTTTTAAAAATAAGGTATGGCTTGTAGAGGAAGCCGAAACTCAAATAATGGTCACGACCGCGGAGAAGTGGTTGTCGTCGCATACGTACGACAAAAACATTACCTCTTGTCTTTTAGTAAACGCTTTGTATAAAAAAGTTCCCTTTTGAATAAACATAAAAGTCAAAGGGGTTTATACACCGTATAAAATAAGGTTTTGTACAAAACAAAATATGCCTCAATGAAAGGAGATTGAGACGAAGTCCCATACCTCGGGTCCGACTTGACTCGATCGTTATTTAATGTCCTGAATAATAAACTTGAGTTAATTTCTACTTGCTTAAGAACCTTTTTTAAGTTCATTATTCCTTTTATATCACTTATTTCCATGTCATTAACACTATGTAATTATTTAAGTTAATAACGGTCGTTTTAACGATCATTGGTACTTGAGTCAAAAATAAACCCTTTATAATTACATGGTGTTCATGTATCCATTATATCCATAATTATAATCATGATGTATATATCATATATATCTAGTATATACATGAATTTATAATATTACATAATAATTTATAGGTAAGAAATGAAATGCACCGTTCATGGAGACGGTAAGCCGTACGTACGCATGAATGCTACTTTCATTTCTATTTCGTATTTTATAGAACGGAATCATAATGATATAAAGGTATATTATAATTCCAGTATAATATCATATATAATATCATATTTCCATCCTTTATACATCCCACATATGTTATTTAACGAATCAAATCACTTTGAGGGGGCTGGTAGTCCGCACTTCCTTAAATGAAGATATCGCGTTTACCCATAATGGAAACCATAAAGGTATGCCCAAAATGAAAAATACAGAAGCTTAATGAAAACATAAAAATATTATATATCATATATAAATATAGTTACATCTTAATGGCCACCTTTGAAGGTGTTAAAATAATGATGAACAATCATCGTTTCGGAGGGCATAAATTCACCATCCACGGAAACAGTATGTCCTTTAACCATTAGATGTAGGTGTGTATAAGTGTAGCTCGAATACTTATTATAAAAACATCCTAGTATATTTAAGATACTGTATTTGTTACAAAAGAAATGAATAAAAGGAGTTTAGGGGGTTGGAGAAGCAAAATAAAACAAGAGGACTCAAGTGAATACATTACCTTAAAATCGGGTAACTCCCTTTGGTTTGAGCTCAAAGGATTACTTGGGAAGACTTCTGCCCAAAGTGAGGCTTAAAGGAGTAAGATAGGGAACTTTAGAGACAAAATGGGAAGGGTTTGGGTGAGCCAAAGGTTTTGGGAGTGTAGGTAAGGGGTAGAGGTGGGGGCCTTTTATAAGAGGAGAGGAGGGGCACTCTTGGAAATTAAAGAAATGTTACTTTATTTTCAAATGGGTTTCGAATTTTAAAGGTACCACATTGATATAATTCTAGGATAAGGTGATAAGGGTTCTAAAAATACCCACCCAATTGGTTTTGGACTTGGGTAGGTATTAGATTTTACATTATCTTTCCATTTTATTTAAATCGTCAAATAATGAGGTCATCGCTGCATCATTATGATGTCATAAATAATTTAATTTATTTAATGTATAAAAATTATAAAAAAAATACTATGATGTATAAAATCGTATTATATTTCCAATGACTATTTATAGTCCAAAATATCATTTATTTAGACAACAATAAAAATATTTTACTTAGGTGACACATTCTTTGTTACATTTAACATTCTTTAAAAAAATAAAAAGATAAAAAGTCACTTTCTCACAAAAGTGATTCCATGGGGCCCCCAAGTTTGGCACAAGACATCCCATGGTCGGCCATGAGACAACCAGTAGAATTAGGACACATTTTGGTGTCATTTTTTATTATTATGATATTATTTTCTTATCCTTAACTACCTGATTACTCATTAATCAAGATAATTAAAGATAATTACTGTCATTACTATTCATAATGTCCAAAAACAAAAGTGTCTTAATTACATAATTTGGAACTTATGATTCCAAATATGTAATCCATTTTACCAAATTCCAAACACATAAATTGCAATAATTTATTTAAAAATAATTCCCGTTGTCAAAACAAATAGCGGGTTTTTTTGAAACAATATATATGAAAAGTTTGGCATTAGTTTATGACCAATTTCAAAGTCAAATTAATCCTAATGACCACCATTGGATTAAATGGTAAAAATATATTCATATTAAACATTAATACCAATTAAAAATATAATCTAACCATATAATTATGTTAAATGAAAAAATAGTTTTGATGTAAAATGCAGTATTTTTCACTATTCATTAAAAAATGAACATTGTCAGAAAAATATCAAAAATTTATCCAATGTAAATTTCAATGTCCCAATCATAATTAATATGTTTATTTTGACAAATATAGATTATAAAATTGTCAAAATTTTTATTTAAAAAGGGCTTTCCATCAAAAGGAAATAAAATAATCTTTTAAGAATATTAGTGTATTCCATACTTAAGATTGGATTTATTTTCATTTTAAGACTCTAAAACACTATCTAATTCATTAATAGACATAGATAAAAATATATATTATTCATTACTTACTTGGTATGTTACAGTTATTATCTATTTTTTATATCATGTGTGAGTAATCTTGATGGTTTTGAAAATGAATCATAATAGAAGTTTTGTTATACATTATTATCCCAAAGTTCATAATTCCCAAATAATACATGGTACATTAGTTTAAGACTAATAATTTATTTTTATGTTATAATTTTATTTTATAATATTTTTCTTATGATCCATATAAATGAATTTGGTGATGAAAATGTTTCAAAGTATTTATAGCGATCAATGGGAGTTTTCTTAAATAATGAGTTAAATATTTTATGTTACCATTATAAAAAAACCTCATTATTTACTTATTTTAATCCTATATAACTCTTAATTCAATTGAAAGAGTAATCCTTTATTTAAATTTATAATTTTTTCTCGTAGGTGGTTAAATTAAACCAAACAAGAAAATAAAATAATTAATAGAAAATTAAATAGTGATTTAATTTTAGCATCATTACACCAAAAGAATAATTATGTGATTTAAAGTTTATTTGTGTGATATTTAATAATTTTAATGATATAGAAGGTAAAAAATATAAATTTATTACAAATAATGATTAAATAATTTTTTTTCTTAGATCACCCTAATGATTAAAAAAATAGAAAAATAATTTTATAATAATTTTATAAAAGTGATAATAAAAAATTATAATACTTAATATATAGTGTATTAAAAACAATTTTTTAATAAATTTATCTTCAGTTCTAAAATGAAAAATATGGGATTATAAATTTAAACCAATAATTTCAAGTGTATAATTTCACATATAAAATCTATATTCAGTTAAGAGAAAGGAATCATGAATTTATAATTCATACATATATTACAATATTATGATAAAATTCATGTTATTTATAAAAATAGTCTTTTGAACCTTTCACTTAAGAAGAAATCATTTTCTGAAATTGGAATAAATTTACCCTTGTATAATTTTCAATTATATATATTCAAAATTTATGTAATTGTTATAATATAAACTTTATATAATTTTAATATTTATTTATTTAAATAAAAATAACATATATATTAAATAACTACTCTAATTAAAAATTACATATTAAAATTAAAGTGTCTTGAACCATATTTCATATTAATTTATACACAATAAAATATTACAATATTGGGTTAAGATTAAAAATATTCTGTATTATAAAAAACTATTTTATTTAATCAAATTAATTTATTAGGGTAATGAATTATAACCATTTTTAATGGTTCTTTGAAAAGAATCATGTTAAAAATTTATGAATAAATAATAAAATTTAATTAAAATAATTGATAATTATTATATTATCTACATCTGATTATACTCATCGTATACTTTTAATATGTCTTTATTTCTGAATTTGTTGTTCTGTTAGTTTAATGTTGTCTTTGAAAAGATATATTGAATATTATATTAATTTACAGGATCCAAAATCCCATTTAATTAGGTTCTACCCCATTAAATAGATTGTATCTTAGAAATTTCAATTATCACATACTCATAAAAGTAAGATAGGGGACTCTTAACATATTCGTTATTCATGAGAAAACATTTAATATAAAATTGACCATACTCTCATAGGCCATATAATGTTACCTAGATTTTAAAAAACAACATCAATCATTCATATAATCATGATCCCTAGTATTTATATACACTAATCATATAATTTCTAATACGCAAAATCAATAAAAATGCTTTAATATTTAAGACATTATACCAAATTGAAATCCTATATTCTCTAAAAATTAACTATATAATAACTGTAAATTTTTTATCCAATAGTTCATATGGTGCATCAATAGTTAATATATATCATAATCAAAAAATGTGGTAAAATCCAACCAAAATATGATGGATCACTTTTTTAGTAAACCAATAAACAATTCCAAGGATATCAAAAACTATCAAAATAACAAATCCCAAAATTATTTGTACCTTTAATTCCTAAAAATAAATCATATATTAAACATATGAGTTATACAGAACTTAATAATATTTTAGTTAATATATTCCTATGAAATACAACCTTTTCAAAAAATTCACATTTCATAGTCATTGACACCTTGCAATCCATTAAGAGATATATACTATAGTATATTCTTTAGATTTTTAATGTAATTATTTTAACATTTATAATATTTTAGAATATTATCCCCAAATTATAAAAATTAATGAAATTAAAAATGAGTATCAATAATTATTTTTCTCTTATGATATATGCCTCACTACTTTAATAAATATAAGGAAATTAGCCTCCTCCTTTATAAAAGTCTTGTACTTTGACTCTCGACAATTCATATATTCTATCTTTTTGGGTTAATAATAACAAAATTATAAATTCCCAAATTCTTTAGCTTCATTTATGTGATCATGTTTCAACCATTTACTAAAACCCAAATTGGATTCCCAAAAAAAGAGAGTAAATGATAATTTGAATATCAAAAATAATTATTTTGTAGTCTTTTATAATGAAACTGTCATTTAAATATATGATATATTTTTTATTTCTATAACTACTTATGTTTATCATATGATATCCACAGTCATATTACTATTTGGTTCATACCATAAAAATTATCTCAAATAAATCACAGTGATTCATAAAGATAATGTGATCAAAGAGATCACATACCTATAGAGTGTTTGGTTTATAGTGAAATATTAAGTCCATGCATCACACACCCAAGTGAAAATTTTGTTCATACTAAACCTTACAATCAATAAATGATTTCCTAAAGGTTCATATATGTTATAACTACATCCACTTCCCAGTATCAAAACGTGGAATTAATTTTTATGACAAAAAAACCATCATTAATTCACCAAAACATTAGGATATTATCCAATGGTTAGAAATATCATTTTTTTTCCAATGAGGTTCTATAATCTTAATCCCCAATGTACAAATATAATCCAAAAATATAACTAAACTAAATTTTGATACCAACTATTTAGATACATGGTAAACATACATATTGTTTCGGTACTTTGTATCTATAATCATTCCATCAGATATATAGTCACACAAGCTACAAAAAAATGTTTATAGGATTTAATGAATATAAATATATGAATACAATTTTTAAATATCTCAATAATCAAACCACGTGATACTCTTTTATATAATTCATAAAATTTATGATAAGTTTCTTATCTTTTTTTGGGAAATATATGATAAGGGGATCTCAAACACTCAATAAGGGGGGTAATTTCATTGTGTCATCTTGGGTTATATCATGATCATATGATAATGGCTGAAATGTATTATCAAAATATCATAGATAAATAATCATTTTCCATAATTCATGAAATAAGGAATTCTAATCACATATGAACAAAAATATACCGTGGAAAATATGTCTGTATTCAAGAGACATTATGACTTATTCAAGTACAAAAATCATTGAAAAAATATAATGAAATAAGTTTATATAAATATATAATAATATAATTTATATGTCAAGGATACCAATCAATAAATTCCTAAAAATGATGGTTTCAGCTAAGAACCTATGTAACTTCTTGTGCATGATGAAATTGTCCAATGTACACAATGGCTTGGGAAAAAACATACTATTTACCCATTTAAATTGGGATATATCCTTCTATGTACCCTTTATCGTGATATAAATCCTTTTTTATACCATTTAATTTTGGATAAAACATCATGGGTGACATTTTTCTTCAGATAAAACTTATGGATTACCCTTTGGTAAGGGAGAAATATTATTGTGTACCCATCAACATTGGCTAAATCCTATAATGTTCCATTTTAGCTCCAATTATATTAACCATACCAAGAAATTTCAGGGTAATATTAGTACCCACCAAACATTATTGCAGTAATATGGTGCCATATTAAAAATATTCCTTAAACACATTATAATGAACCATTAGAATAAAAATGGGTATCACAATATTTACGATAGGTATCACAATACATTCCCTCAAAAATATAAATAGTGTGTATGCATCATTAAATCATCCAAAAAGACTATATTTGTACGAATATATAGTGAGTTTTTTGGGAAAAATAACTTCAATGTAAAAATATCATTAAAGATGAAGAGAATAATGTTTTTGAAACCATTACATGTTTTTCAAAAAATGTTTTTATCATTATCATAAAAAATAAAGTTATGGGTTTTATTGAAAATTCTGTTTTGAAAAGGTAAATATAAAAACATATTAAATTAATTAATTTTAAAAGGATTTTTAAATAATGGAACCTGGAAAAAGAAATAATTTTTTTCCAAAAGAGGATGTCAAAATATATTAAAATAATTTACTTCTTTTAAAAAATAATATGAAAAGGAGCATTAAAAAGACATAATATTCTCAAAAAGAAAATGTAATTTTTTTAAAAAAATATTACTTCTTTATAATGAGTCCTCAATAATAAATCCTTTAAATTACATATCGATTATGTTAAATAATTTTGAATAGTGTGAAAAAACATTTCATTCTAAATATATTGAGATCCTTTTAAATATTATAAATTGTCGTTATTAAAAATAATCATCTTCATATCAAGGAACAAAACATCCCTTTCAAATTTGGAAAGGGTAAATGGGAAGGTCACACAAGAAATCACATAAATGTGGTGTCAAACTGTTAGGGAGATCAATTTGTGGAATGGAAAATAAATACAATATGTTGAATGCATTATTTAATATGATTGGAATTATTCTTAACAATAATATAGATATTTGGGAAGAATTTTATCAACAAAAAAATATTTTGATTTAAAGTAATAATCCACTAAATATGAATAAAATGTAAAATGAGATACAATTTTATTATGAAAGAAATAAACCCTTGAATAAATACATTCAAGGAGATGAAATTGAACTCCGTGAAGGGAGTTGTGTTAATAATGATCCTTAGGATCTTGGTACAAATTGAGTCAAATGAAATTTAATTAAATAAAATAATATGTCTATTTAAACAAACTAATATACAGTAATATTCTAAGAAACATTAATTATGAATTAATAAAACCATATCAAAGTAATCATGGGGTGAAATTTTAATCAATTTCTAGAAAGTAAATTTGAGGCATGAAACCCATACCTTGATTTCAATAAAAATTTATTACAATATATCATCCTTTATAAGAAAAATAACCATAATAATGACATATTTAATATCTTTATTCGTGTATATATATACTTTTGTAAACTTTTTTTAATATTATTCCATACATGTACAATATTTAGTTATTATCATATTTCAATATCAAGTGTGTGTAATGTTAATAATTATAAACTTCTTTCTTAATAGCAGTGGTGTTTTTCATTCAAAAGAATATTATCATTATCCCAACATGATGAAAGCTATTTTATTTTATGTTTTACATTTTTAAAAAAGTTCTAAATTCATTCATTTTTATTTTTTGTTACAATCCTAAATGGATGATTTAGCGATACTTATGATTCGATGAATCTTTGTGATTGAATTGTGTTTTCATGAATAATTAGATAATTTTTTATATTAACATTTAATAAATAATTATGTTTTTATTATATATATAATATATTAGATTAAATTAAATATCAATTTTAGTCCATGATATTTTTTTGTTACATTGTTCTAGTAGGTGGTTAAACCTACCCAAATAAGAACAAGAAATAATTAGTGGATTATAATTAAATGAATTTTCTATAATATGATTATTATAAAAGAAAATTGATCTTATTAATATTATATTAATTTTATGAAAAATTATTTTAAATAATTAAATAATAATATAACCTATATGAAGTTATTACTTATTACGTAGAAAAGTAATTTTCTATCAGAATTCTTTTTTGAAAAATTAAATTTACCTCAAATTTTTAGTATTCATCCTTCTAATAAGATATCTAAATTTAATTCCAGGAAAATAATAATTTCTTAAAAATAAAAATAATCCATTAACCGCATACTCAAGACCCAATATGTAAGGTAGTGATGAATATGAAAACAATCAATCATTCCATGTAGGTGGTACAATAAATTTATGCATTGCGTATTATTTTATTTTATATAGAATAAGGGAAAGAAATAATATAGTTTACCATATTTTATTTTAATATATTTCATAAATAATAATATTATATATTAAACACCCTATTAATACCATCCTTGTATGGAATTTATATAAAATGAAAGGGGTTATATTGTGGAAGTTGTGGTCTACACAATGCATGAATGACTAATTCGTTTTTCTAAATAGAAAAGGGAATGGTGGTCATTTATTATACAATTATTATAATAACATAAATGTAAAACTATTAGCTATTTTGTCAATTAAATTTTGTTTAAATTAAATTTTTTGATAAAGATTGGCATATAAATAAATATATAATGGAAAACGTTTTTTGATATTTATTTCACTCTTATTGGACTATATCTGGCATAAAGGGGTTCAATTTTTTTGGGATGGTCTTTTGATATTTTTATATCCTAATAAATAGTTCTGTGGGTAATGAGGAGTGTTTTGGGTAGAATTATCAATGAACTGTGTGGGTTCTGGAATGAGGGTAATTGATGGGATGAGTTTCATTTTTATAATTTAAAATCGCTTTCATTATTTATATATATATATATATGTATTATGTATTATGACTTCAACAAAACCAAAATACACACACACATCAATCCCAATGGGTAGGTCATACCCCCCCCCCCCCCCAAGGTTTGACCCACCCATTAATAGCCTGTATACCCATACACATATTACTACTAAATTCCCATAATAACATCCCATATTTATCACTAGATCCCCATTGTGTTCTCCAATCATGCTAGTGCACCCCTTGTCCAAGCACTACCCCCATATAGTGACTCATCCCCTATGTATATTCCACCACATATAATTCCTCCATCCAACTATTGTAGTGAAATCATCATATGAATGGGCCTCCCTAGAAAACTAATAATGGAGGCACCCTATGCTATTGTCTAATCAAAAAACTGTGGTGATTCCACTAAGGACCACTAGGCCACTAGCATCACAGTTGACTGGCATTTCACTGATATTATTCATTCGTGATTATTTTCTACAATATCCCAACTGTTGTCGATTGAGATGGCCCACTGTTTTCCCCCTCATAAAATTCCAACACCACTACTAAAGAAGCCTCATCATTCTCCCACTATCATCCAACCAAAACCTTTATCACATTCTCTAGAACAAAAATCTTGAGATAAGGCACTTCGACCCAGCTTTGCATTCACCCGATGCCGCCGAAGTTACCTCAATGGTCCCAAATCATCAACTGACCAACCCTTCGTACTGTCGCCAATAACATGCCTCCTACCTGGGCATGTCTTCACTATCGATAGTCTTACCACCTTTGTCCAACATAGGCCATTAAGTAAAACTCTACTGTTATCTGTGATGTGATGTTTTCATGACCTTTCATCACCATTTGGTTGAAGTGGTCCCCTAAACTTAGTGGAAAGAGTTGTAGGTAAATCCCTCATAAATTATAGTTGACCAGGTATATACCCATTAATAAACCACATACCTTTATACTAGGAAATTAATCAATTGGTTAGTGGATCCAAAAGTGGTAAATTATATAGATTCACATGGATATGTTCATTAAATGCATCGACCACCGATTAAAGTTTTTGTATTGCACTCTTCGTCAAATCTTTTTTATTCCATTTTATTTTTTCAATGTTTACTTTTTTTTAACAAAGTAATTTATCCTAATTAATTAAAATAAACTAGTTCTTTTTAACTATTTTCAACCTAGTGAATCAAAATTATAAATCCATTATATTATATTAATTTTGTGATAGTCATAAAATTAAATTATAAAATAATATATTTATAATGTCTTATAATAAAATTTTTGAAACATATAACATATGATATTACATTTCAAAAATGGGTTTGAAATCAAAACTAATTTTTTTTACAATTTTAGAATAACATAATAAATAAATATATTTTCTTATTAAAATATTCTTGAATTTCCAATTAATACTTATATTCAAATAATATCATAGAGTTTACATAAATTTTAAAAATGATATTTTCCACTATCCAAAAAAATGTATTTTTAGAAAACAAATAACACTATGATAATTTTTACAATATACATTTTAAATTTATTTTTTTATTATAAATATTATAAAAATTATATAATTAGTAATTTAAATATTAATACAAAAAATAATGAAAAACATTTTATAAAGGAAAATGACATCTTAAACATAAAATGTCATTATTATTATGTGATATAAATTTCTAGATAATTTAATATTGAAATAATTGTTTTGAAATACAAATAAAAATTATTTTAATAATATTTTAAATGTGACAATTATAATATATTATGTAAACAATTGTACCCATTCTTAAATAGTTCTGTGAATGCTATCCTTTTTCAAAATACTAAATAATAATGACAATATATATTTATATTAATTGGCTATTATGATTTACTCTAATAAATGTTACATTATTTATTTAATTTTAATATTTCACTTTTATTTTTATTCGTGTGTTGAATTACTTATGTTTTGTGTGTGGCATGATCTATTGGGGAAAGTATTAATTTAAAGGGTCCAATATCTATATTTTTAATAGATAATGTAGCAATATCAATAATAAATAATAAGATTCTAAAACCTAATGTTTTTCAAGAACTACATATTCTTTTTGATCATTCATATTTAGAATGCATTATAAATCACCCATCTTATAATAATGAATGATTTATTGTTTTCCAAATTAACTATAAGTAGACTATAAAAATACACACTATCAAAAATCAAATAAGGATAAAATAATTTTTATTTATTTAAAATATAATTATCATAATATAGAGTATTTTTTTATTATTGATAATGTGTTTTATTTTAAATTATAAATATTGGATTTATTGTAAAGGGGAGAAGGATATAATTAGTAAAATATTTATTATATTACTAATTTTTAAATTGAAAGATTCATTGCTTATGTCATGCCAAGATCCATATGTAGTAAGTCATCATACTAATATCCAAGTAAAAAATGAAAGTGAAATGTAATATACAAATGAAATTTTGGGTATAATATATGGAATGTACCCATAGTATAAAAATATATTTCTGTATTTTATAATAAATTTCATTAATTTCATTTTAAAAGTTATTTTTACCATTCTCTTTATATTATCCTTGATAAACATAATTCTCAAGAAAAATTATCTATAATTATTTAACTATAATTGGTTGAGATATATAATCAAGTAAAAGAATAATGAAAAAAAATTGTCATCAAAATATTTCTCCCTAAGGATCAACTATTTTATTTTTTAAGAAGAATGATTATTCAATGTGATTATTTATTATTTATAAGGAACCAATTTGTATTAATATGAATTAAAAATAACAATTTCCATCTATTTAATGAATTTTTATCAACTTCATTGTGAAAAATACATTTAATTTAATTATCTAAAAATGTTTTATCATCAGTTAAAATATGATTACAATATACCATGGGAATTTTTCTTATAGGTGATAGTTATAAAGAGTTCACTGTAAAGACATTTTTGTTAAAAAAAACCTTCTATCATTCTTGATTATGTCAATTGGGAATTCATGGATAATGTTCATATGTTTACGATGGTATTTATTAATTATATTCTTTTATACTATATATTTTTTTATTAAAATTAAATTAATTTCAATATTTGTCATTATGTTATGATGAAAAAGGTGTTTGATGTGAAATTTATTATATATAAATTATTATTTACAAAAGATTATTTCTATGTAAAAACAATAATAATGAATTCTATATATATTATCCATAAAAAAGGATCCCAAAATATGGGATAGACCCAGAAAAATTACATAAATATTTATTTTTTATTCATCTAGTTGATGGTATAGGCAGTTTATGAATAAAAATTCTTAATTATTAATATCATTACTAATGTCGACACATAAGGGAAATAAAAAAATTGAAACTGTATTATGAATATAACACTATGGAATTAAATAGGAAATAAGAAAATTTATTTTTATATACTCTTTAGAAACCTAAATAATGGTTTATTGTTTATTTCAATTCTTCAAGTAATGGACATTTATGTGTTCTAATAAAAAATTGTACAATGGTGGATTTTTCATATAATGACATGAAGCCTAGTGAGATTAATTATCTAACATAATATTCAGAGTTGGTGGTAGTTATTTTTGAAGTAAATTTGTATGGACATTATCAATATATTGGAATATTTCGTATATATATTAACATCTTATAACCATCATTCAGTTAATTTTTATCCATTATCTTGATCATTCTCTATTTTTCTCTTATTTTGGGTTGTTCTTGGAGAATATTTGACATTTTTATAGGTTTTGGGGGTTTTCAAGGATGGAGCCTTATTATGGGAAACCACGAAATTTTTCTAAAAAAATATTTCCCCCTTATGATGGTTCTGGAGGTTTGGGAATAGTTGGCACATTGTTATTCAAAATAATGTGACCACCCCTCTATATAGAAATTCCACTAGTAGTGTAGTTTTTCACAGCTGGATAATGGATAGAATAACAATGTAGACATATCGAGAAACCTTTATCGAATCATAGTGAGGATTCATGGTTTGGTGCATAGTTAGTACAAATCGAGTGGCTCGACCCAAGTAACCATTGTAACAGTGTTTCAACACCCTCATATTTTTTATTAAAATCGTATGACCTTATTTTATTAAACCAAACACCACTTATTCTACCATAACTTGATCCTTGGTATTTTGGAGGCTCTCAAGAGTGGATTTTTTATTCTCCATCCTCCGTTTTCTTAAATCAAATGACCAATTTTTTCATTTGATCTTAATCCTATAATTGATTTCTTATTGATTTGTAATTTCTCATTTATATACTTCTCTCCTCCTAATAGAGTGATTAATCCTGATGTTGGGGATGGATTTGGATAATTGATATGGTGTATTGTGAATATAGGGGTTGTTCATTATTTTTCCTCACAATAGATTCTTTATTGGTGTTTCTCATTTTGGTTGATTGGTTGTTTAATCATGTGGCTAAATGTAGGTGGTTATATAAGGAATTTACTTTTAAATGATCTCACAACTTATTGATTATATTCAAATTTATTTTCAATATATTTTTCAAATTTTATTTATTTACGTTTCATTTGGAAAAAGGCATTTATTTTTTATAGAAACCACACTTTTGGTGTTTTTGATAAATTATTCATATTTAAAAAAAAATTGGCATGAAATGAGAGGTGATTTGATGAATATACAACTTTTTAATTACTAAAAAAATCATTTCAATTAAAGAATATTTTGGTAGGAATTAATGTAATTAAAACCTATTATTTCATTTTATAATTGAAATGACATGGTGAAATGTGAAATTCATCATTTAATAGAAAAATATTGTCGACACCGAAATTTTGATATGGAAATGAGGGGGGGGATTTTGAAGAATCCAATGACATCATGCGGCTAAATGGATAATTTTGAAATGCGAGATGGAGGTGCGAGCAAGAATGATGGGGTGCACGTAAGATTCCCCTTGACGTGGAAACCCTTTCATGCCCAATGCGAAGTCAAATGAAGACTTCTGCTGTGATCCATTGAAAAATAACTAAGGCACTGGCACACAAGAGTCCAAGTGGGCGTGCATTATTTCTTGTGGTGTGAAAACCCTGGCTCGCCCAATGTGATGTCAATGGGAACCTTTCATAGCCACCTTCTCAAAAACAATCCAAGGGAAGGGTGCGAAGGAGGAGCGTCCAGTGCGCAAGGTTCCCTATGGTCTTTAAACCCTTTCACACCAAAGACAACATTAAAGGATTGTTTGCACATAGCTCTTCAGGGACACTGCCTTTGGGGGTTTCAGATATAAAATGAAGCATACCCCCACACATTATGAATGGGTACAAATGACGAAATTTTTCTCTTCTATGAGAAAGATACCTCTTCCCCAACTGTGCGAAAAACACTATGGCCTCAAGGTATTGGATCTTTCTTGAAAGGTCCCCCACGGGTCCTCCTTTGGTCAGGAGATCTTGGGCATGATCCTCATCCATTTCCCTTTACACTAAGTCATCTGTGCACAGAATATCACTCTTGCGTGCAAGTTCTCCCTACATCGGACCTATTTTGCTCGCATCCAACCGATTTGTTCACAGCCATTCCATCTTGCGTACAGCCTATCATCTTCCGCGTGTCCCTTATCATTCACTCCATGTGAATTCCATACCCTTATGATCCATGTCTGATACCCTCTTATACACAACATGCCTTCGTAGGGCACCTTTCTATTGTAAGACCCTCCGGGTTTGTACATAGTTATTTTGAGGTCCCTTGGGCAGTGCTTCATGTGGCGTTTCATAGCCTAATGTTCATCACATAAGCATGAAAACATATATTTCTTATTCAGATATCCATGCTAATGTGGGTCTCTCAGTTGATCACTTAACAACACCACAACAACAAGGAATTGTTAGTGCCTTCCCTTCTCTAATAGTTAATGTGTACTAGTTATGTAAGTCCTGTGGGTGAAGAGTGAACTCGCCTCATCAATGCTACATGGAATTAAACATCCAATCACCATCTTCCTCATCACGTGAAGTTATACTATGACATCTCCCCATGAATTATATATGGGGTTCCCCATCATAAAAATTCTCTATGCCTGCTCACCTCTATGGGAGTGAGATCTTACTCACGTGGAATGAGATCCTCTCTGCTGAAGCGATGCCTACCCATGGGGGAGGGAAACCAGCCTTGTGTAATCTCCATAGAAATTCTTGTAGGAGGTAGCACCCCTACTCCTCCATTCTTATTTTTTGCCAAAGACCAATGAATATATGGGAATAGTGACCTTTGTTACCCCATCCCTCTCCCTCTCGGCTTTGTCGCCACCGAGCCTCCACCTTGGAGTATGTCCCAATCTCTATCTCCTGGGGATTCTAACCATGAATAATCCCATATTTCCTCTTTGGGTCACTAACCACATTTAATCCACATTCCACTTCCCGCAGATGCACCTTTCACGACATTATTGTTATCTCTTTGCTGCCTCTTTTTTCTCACACTGAGATTGATTCACATTGTGATAGAGTAAGCATCGATCATGACATCCTCTATGGTCCACCTTAGCGTGTAAGACCCTACACATCTTGAACTACTTGGAATTTTATCCTTGTTTTCTCGGAAAGGTATATAGGATGCCTCTCTGAGGTTCAAGACCAACACCAACATGTCCTGACCCCTTCACGTCAGCTCACCTTCATCCCGCATGATGTTAAACTGTATGAAACCATCCCAAAAAATATAGACCTTGAACCAAGTATCCAAGGAAAGGTATGTATGATGAATCCCTAAGGTTCAAGACTAACACCCAACGGTCATGACCAGTCCACTTTTGTCCCTCTCATCCTGAATGATGTTAAACTATATCCCCATTTTTTCCCACATGACGCTAAACTGTACCCATCCAAACTTCATGGTCTTTGATCCATATCTCCTAGGCTTTGTGCTTAGGAAGCCTCTATGAGGTTCAACCCCATCCAGTTGTAAGCCTTTCTGATTCCCATCCAATGTTAATCCATTTTACCCCATCTAGTGGTAAGCTATAGTGATTCCCATCCAGTAGTAAGTCGTTGTACCCCATCCAAGGGTATGCCATCTTACCCCGTCCAGGGGTAATCTATTGAGATCCCCATCCAGCATTAAGCCATCATGAACCACTTTTAGCAATAATCCATTTTTATCCCCATGCAATGGTAAGCCATTATGAACCCCAATTGATGGTAATCCATTGTGATCTCCAGTCAACGGTATGTCTTTGTGAACTCCAGTCGATGGTAATCCGTTATCACCCCAACCAGTGGTAAGTTGTTGAAGTCCCTAATCGATGGTAAGCTGTCATCATATGAACTATGTGGGTTTCATCCCTATCTCCAAGATAGGGAATATAAGAAGCCTCTCTGAGATTCAACCCCAAACACTATTAAACTTTGGTGTCATTCTAATTTTTTGATTTCATGCCCTTTCCTGAACTACATGGACTTTGATTCCCTATCATGGGGATATGTGGGAAGCCTCCCTAGGGTTCATTCCCACCACTTTTGTTCGATCATGGCCTATCTCCCTCGATCCAATGTGTTTTAGAAAGGCCATTCCCCAACCAAGAGGTTTTACTTCATCTATATCTTATTCATGAATCCATTATTACAGGTCACCTCCTCAGGTTCCCCATCACCACACACATAAACTCACAGACATTGATTCCCTTCCACAGGGATACGTACTACATCTCTTAGAGGCTCAATCCCAACATCATTTTCATCCTCACACTAGTTCCATTTCATTCTCCACTATCAACAATCCATATCCATCTGGTTTTTTAATCGAGCCGCCAAATCCTAATGGGATAATTTCACCAACTTTCTCACTTTTCCTAATAGAAATCTAGTAACTAACCACATGTTATCCCCAGTATTGGTGTTCCCTCTAGGGGTTGCACCCATCTGCTCCATCCCTGTCGTTGTTTTAATCAGCCCGATCTATCTCTGCTAGACATTAAATTCATGGATTAGCCTGTATTAGGCTTGGGAAGCAAAGGAAAACCTATGATACATGCATATGGAATAAAATTACCTACACTCAATGTGGGATGCCTCAGGCCTCCACGCCCTCAAGAAGCCCTATCATAAGGTGAAGAAACACATACACATTAGAGTTCTAGCATCTAGACCTGTCTGTGATGTCCAATGTGACTACTCCCATGACCAAAGTTTGATGCCCTGACTGGACGCCATGGAATGGCCTGAAAATAGCTATTTAATTAACTAGAATCCATGAAGAACTGGAACTAGGAAGAGTTTCATGGACTATGTCTTAAGTCTATGAGGGAGACCTGGATTAGGCAACGAGTTCTGAGGAGGAATCCACATAAGGAGAAACCGACATCCATTCATCCCATTTCAATCATGGAGAAACAATCCCTGAATAAGCTGCGAGTGCTTCCCACCATTGGATAGCAGGAATGTAGGGAAATAGTTTGGAATTCTTTGAGAGACAGATTCACACCCTGGTGAAAGCATCATAAATATAAATGGGGAACCTGAAGTGATTTTATTCTCCTCGATCTGGAGATTACTAGAATTTGAGACATCTGTGGATTAGCATGTCACTTGATCCATGTATTTGGTGTTAGGTGTTGCCCAGAAAATAGTGGGATTAGCATGAAACTCGCTATAAATTTGGGAAGTTTAATGTTGGACATCATGGTTTGGGATGTTGATAGCGTAGATCCTTCTAACCAACCATGAAAGATAGAGTGGCACTAGGTCACTTGACGTCACTTTCCTTCCTTCAGCACTAATGGTTAAATCTATCTGCTTTTTAGGACCAATGATTTCATAATATGAAACCAATCACCTCCCACCCACTGACATTGGGGTAAGGGAAATGTCAATGTGGAAATCCCTCATGGCCTCATCCCTTATAGGACAGTCTCTACATCCATGGTTGCTGGGCTTCCAGGAAACATCACCCTATCTGAAATCATTCTGAGAGGGGTGACTGATTACCTCATTCGATAATACAAGGAGGATGGGATTTTCCCGACCTGAGATGTGGATATACAAGACCAATAGGCTTCTACACCTTGACACCACTGCCGCCCCAAGTAAAATTTAGGTATCCACTACCCCCCACTGCGACATATAATCGTTTTGGGAGCCCCTCCCTGAAATGCTTTGACGACTCCCTCCCCTACACAAACGAGGTGATGGAAGTCTGGGCCTACCCAACTGGAATCCCATTCCATGGGCTCTCAAAGGGGTCTCCCACCAGGCCACATCTACATCATCACCCAGCCCTATGGGTTGAAGAGCACGTGAGCAATATGCCTTCACCACCGACCCCAATCTGATTAACCTGACGCCAGCATCGGTTGTAAGGTGAGGAGGACGCATGCCGATGGGTGTCATAATCAATGGTTACTGTGGCCCCTTACACTATCGGCACATAACATTACTCCCATATTTAGGCCGAGAAAGGGTACTCATACAACTGACCTAGATTGAGGCCCCGACCACCCCACAAGCGGGGTGGGATGACTCTCTTGTTCGTAGACCCAAGTGGCGTCCATTATGGGACGACCCATGGAAATGAAACCCAGTAACGAGGTATTCCTTGTGTCATCCCCAATGAGATCTCAAATCCTCCTGCTCCCAATCTCAGTGTTGAGGACCTCCCCATGACACCATCAATCTGAGAGGAGGACCTCCCTGCTGTATTGACACCCAGTACAGAAGCCTCTTCTACACCAATGACCTTTGGTAAGGAGTCGTTCTTCCTGTCACAGGTTTTTGATGTAAATAATATACATGTCCGGTCAATCGTCAGCATGGGGGTATTTCCTTTGACCTTACCACAACCAACGAAGGTCCTAATTGTCCCAAAAATTAGAGAAGTGCTCGCTTCATTGGAACCCAACACGGAGGTCCTACCAATGTTCAGCTCGAATAATATGAGAACCCTTCTCATACCAACACTACTAGAGGAAATAATCATGGAGGTACTACCCATGCTCCCACAAGATCCATCGGAGGTCCTACCCGCCCTAGCACTTCCCACGGAGACTCCATTTGTGCATCATCCAGTGCACATGGAGGTCTTCCCCTTATTCCCTTTGACATATGTTTAGGTGATCCTTTCACCCCTGATCACCCAGGAGGAAGTCCTCTCCACCCCAGCCTCAATTTGGCCAAAGTTCCACCTCGTTCTAGGAACTTAACATATCCCAATGAACTAGCTCGTGGAAGGAGAGTTGGCTACTCATGACATAATATGAATACCTGTAAGATTTAGACTGTAATTAGTCTTGTCTGATTCTAGAATTCCGATGAATAATGTGACTCAGTAATGGAACCCTCACCTTAATCCTCTATGTCAAGAGATGGGGTTGGAATTGACATATTCGCCTTATCCTCCTTGAATGTGAGGTCCACTAGATTCATCCCTCCCTCCACAGATACATCCAGGAGGAGGAAGATTTGGCCTCTTCCCAAGGTCTGGCCTTGCAATACTCCCTATCATCGACAAGGTCATTCTCTACCTCAAATCAATATCATGGAGAGTTATTCTGGGGGACCGGTGAAGGATGAATAACATCATGTCCCAACATCAGTGACTGTGGTCCCTGCACCATAAGTTGTGGTCTCCATCCCATCTTACCAAGATGTGATGGCTCAGTCGTCACATTCATCACAGGGCAGCCTGAGATGCGGTGGCTTATCATCCCTTTTGAAATATTCTCCACCGTCCAATATACCATGTCATCGATCTTCTTCAGTGAAGCTACCGGTCCCCCAACCTCCCCAAGTTGATGAGGGGGGAAACCAAAGGCCAAAACCTAATTCATAGCCAAGGAGCTTTTGGAACATCCTTGTAGAGGATCATTTTCTAGAAATGTTCTCGCCAATTGTGACTACAAACTTATGTGCCCTGGAATCGGTTACCCAAGGGGAAGCCACATTCATTCACCAGAACCTAGGGTAGATGCATTTTTTTCTCCATTATGAGTGATTGGTTTATCCCAAGATTCAGGAACACATTGAGGATGTTGAACAGCATTATCGTATGGTCCACTTGGTTGTGCTCCTTGTGGCTTGGTGCCCTGATATGCCCGATCGCCACTGGACCCTCCACCAATGATGCGTTCAGAGAATTAAAGTGCTCATCAGAATTATAAAAGAGGCTTCCACCCATGTTCAAGTTCATGGCTAGGGAAAATATTTTTCCCTCCATTTCAGTTCTATCTTGTGGCAGCCCGACTAGCCATCCGATATTAAGGATATTCCTCTAGGATGAGTCATGGTTAACATGGCTGATCTATCAGAGGGGGAGAATGAGATAGATCTCCTTTATGATATCTTACCCTCGGGGGGGGGGGGTACCACACTTATTGGATTCGTTTGGAATGGTTACTCGCCATTGGAGGAATCTATTGGGTCTTCTTGTTCCCACCAAGCCATTAGTCCTTAGAGGTAATCCCAATAAGGGAAAAGATCACCTTGGACCCGTCAAACCCTATAACCCTTCTGGCTTAGTGAAGAAGATGGAGGATGATCCCAAAAAAGTTGTGTTGCATCAACAGCATGAAAAGCACAAGATGGTCGATGACCTCCTTGTCGAATGCATTGTGGAGTAGTAACAAAACTATGGTGATCCTCATATGGGGTAGCAGGGGAAGGTACAATAGTCCCTAGTAAAATTTACTCTGAGTGACCTTGACCATCCTACCCATGTAGATAAAATAACGGATTGAACTTATGGAAAGAGGATGTGGTATGTGCTTCCAAATCCACTCGAGCAGCATGATAATCCCTAGGACACAGCTCAGGTTCCCCCAGCTGCTCTGCAACTCATCCTAATAGCCATCGACAAGACGTTGGGATTTCTTATCATGTTCAAGAACCTGCCATCACACTATTGTTTAGGGACCCTCACCATGATTGGAATCCTCACACACATGATATGATGGAGGCACTTAATGCTCGCCTCAAGGCATTAGAAACATGACAGGTGGAAATCTCACCTAATGTAAAGCCATATCTGGTGTGGGTCCACGATATTCTCGCACCCCTTGGTTTCATAAATCCCATCTTCTTCCCATTTAATGGGATGAGTGACCCACTATAGCATCTGGCCCACTTCATCTTAAGGTGAGGACCCATGTTGGGAACTCCAACGCAGTGGGACGCTGCCTAACTTCGGTGTTTTGTTTAGAAATGGGAAGGGCCTACATTTGTCTGTTATGGCCAGCTACCCATTGGTTCAATCGCTGACTGGGAGGATCTCCGTAGGGGATTTATTTACTATTTCATATCTATCACTCAAAAAGACCAGTATTGTAGAACTCTTCATGTGAAAGCAGCGGCTGAACGAGTGTGTCATCCACTTTTTTTCCCGGCAGAAAGGACTCACAAACTCCCTTGACATGGGGCTGACTTAGGAGTTGCTGGTGAAAATGTGTATGTGCAATGTCAATATAGACCTGGTCTCCTCCGTAATTACTTATAATTACCATTGTGGATTCCAAGACTTCTCAAATAAAGTTCAACATCTAGAGGATGCCTGGGAGTTGGCCAGGCAGGCACATCTGTTGCTTCCTGCAATTCCCGTGAGAAAAGCTGCTTGGACTAAGCCCACTACTCCTTACCAAATAGAGGTCCCTAGGAAGTTGGATTTATTACTAGTGGACCCACCTACAAGCCTCACAGAGGCCCACCACCTCAAGTGTAACCACTATCCTAGTAGAAACCACCTCAGAATCGGCAGGCGCCCCCGCATAACGCACTGCCACAACCTAAGCGAGATAACCAGGTTCCACCTCCTTGACGGGATCCTCTATCCCTGCATTAGAGAAAGGCCGCTAGATCCCCCAATTTTGATAGGATAAACCAAACCTACTAATTCCATGAGGCCCAGGTCCCCGGTTAATTTTTAAGTTCCATAAAATAGGGAATTCTACAGTTTCCTGTATGTAGGAGGCCCGAAGAGGTGGATCTCATAGATCCCTCCAATTACTTCCCCTAATACCGTATCTTGTGGCACACACTCAAATAGTTATATTTGTTTAAGGATTGGAATCAATACTAGTTTGATAATAACATAGTCAGGTTAGGCTCAGCTTTAGCATAAGTGTCATTTGTATTTGTGAAGCCAGACAGTGGCAGTGACATGAAGGTGAAAGGAATTAGGTTCCTAACCATGGGTCCCATAAGTATGACGGCTGGATAGCTCATAAATTAGTTACTAATTCCCAAGGTATCATCCATGCATGACTATATTGGCTTGATCCTTCAAAAAACCGCATCACCCACATCCATTACATCTGCATCAACAACTCTTCCTTCCTCTTTAATGAAAAGCAGGCATCAGCAACGTAAGGGAAAACAAAGACCTCCACCGATGTCATTGTCATCCCATACTCTGAGAAACATCATGCCCCCAGAGATGGATATTCCCCCTATAATCCTTCCAATGACAAAGGATTCTTCAGGTGACAATCAAGGGTACACTTTTGGTTAATACCGTGGAGCTGGTAAACCCCTACATGATTCCTGACGACAAGGAGCACCAGACAGATCCTCCCAACGTCCCTAGTCGTCAATAGCATCGACGGGGCCGTGGCTATATGGGTCATCATGATGACTAGGTAAATACTTAAAGCTAGGTTTTTCATGCCACTTAAACCATACCATAGGCCTAACGTAGATCCCAACATGCACAAACTTCTCATCTAGTGTCATCTGGTCCACCTTCACTGCTGTTTGTGTCATAGGATCAGGCAGAGCTGTCTCAACTGTGTCGTGATCATCCATGCACTATTAGGGACCGATCTTAGTCATCTCTCCCTCATCGATAAATCTCCTCTCAAGCTTTGACTAATGAGTAGCAGGACATTCCCAACACCATCCAAATGTTCGTTCATCTAGAAGGGCCTCTCATGCCCCCTTCCATAGAATGACCTCCGGTAAGTAGAAGTTCGTGCTTGGCAGGGAAGTATGTTATCCTTAAGCATCATTCTAAAATTACCATGAGGCTCTCTATCCTTGATTCCATTCTCCTGTTATGATATATGTGTTAATCCCTCCCCGAAGCTTTAAGAAGCCCCCTCCAGTTTGAGACAGAGGTAGCAGCTTCAAAAGCTTTCCATGATCAGGTAGTCGAGCATACCGAATGTCAGTCCATTATCTCTTTATTTGGAGAATGTGATGTCTATCTCATACAGAGGCACATCTTTCCACTGTACATCACTGACCACTTCAATGGAGTGGAGGTTCTCTATTGTGTTGTCGACATAGGGTTGGGAATCAACCTAATCCTGACCTATATTCTTTGAAATATGGGGTTATCTGAGGATGATCAGAGTCCCTATGACCTCAAAATTCAGGGTTATAATAGGATGGAACATATGATGGTTAGAAAGAGCCACCTGAATACCTAGTTTTTGTGTTTTGGTTTCTAGCACCATGTTTATGGTTGTCTCCCAGGATAATTCCTACAATGCACTAATGGGTAGCCAATGGCTTCACCTGCATGTGGAGACTCCTTCATTGTATCCCCAGTTTCATAAATACTCCCATAATGGCAAGTTGGCATACTCCAAGGTGACCCATATCCCTTTTCCTCTTGTGAAGTCCGCTACCTGGATGTTGAACATTCCAAGAGCAAGGAAAAACATATCCAGGAAAATGAAGCTGAACAACATACTGCTACGACCGACTCGTGGAATGACATGGATGATGCCACCATTTTTTTGATCCATCGATTAGAGGATATGACCCTAGATTTGTGGAAATTATTCATTTTTTAAGGAACTATAGGGAATCACATTCCCAAGTCTGTGTGACCTCGGAATATCACCTTGTATTTCTACACGAATCAGGTTTAGGTGATCCTACAGCCCCCTACTCCCATAAGGTATCGATATGTCCGCCCTATGGAAACAAAAATACACCATTCATTCTAGTTCCACCAGGCATGGATCAATTGTCTCAGACCAACATGCCACTCATGCTTTGATATCATCATGGGTGTCCCCCTGGGGTAAAGATCATATGGGATCAGATCGACATCATTCGTCGTTATGGTTTCGGCAGGGTAGGAGTTCCCTGATGCAGTGTCTACTGCCACTTAGGCTGGCACCGGCTTCCCATCAGAATCTATTGACATAGAAGAATTACATCCCACTGAGGATCCATCCTTCATAATTATAGAATATGATCTGGAGGACACACCTCCTGCATTCCAATAGGGCCTCTCTATCATGGTTGATGAATCGTTACTGGTGAACCTCAGTAGTGAGACAGATCCAAAACCCACATTGATCAGGGAATTTATGTCTACTGAAGAGAAACAACAATACATGGACTTCTTGAAACAATATTGTGATGTATTTTCTTATAGTTATGATGAGATTATAGGATTATATCCTCAGTTTTCTGTTCACCACCTCGGTCTTCCAGCAAATCACCATGGGTTCAAACAGGCTTCCAGAAAGATGCAACCTTATCATGGTTCCATGGTCAAGGCCGAATTTGATAAGCTCATTAGAGCCAAC
Organism: Viscum album; assembly: GCA_963277665.1. Classification (NCBI taxonomy): domain Eukaryota; kingdom Viridiplantae; phylum Streptophyta; class Magnoliopsida; order Santalales; family Viscaceae; genus Viscum; species Viscum album. The sequence continues at coordinate 287,694,466 of OY728139.1, forward strand.
ATCATCAAGTAGTTCTAGTACCCCAAAGTTCTAGACCAAATTGTTCTCATCCAGAAGAAGAACGTACTAATCATGGTCTACATCGGCTTCCGAGATCTCAATTGTCACTGTTCGAAGGATGATTTTCCACTTCCCGTGATGGAGTTATTGATTGATGCCACTGTAGGGTCCGTGAACTCTCTTTCATGGATGGGTATTCTAGGTATAACCAAATCCAAATTCCCCTAAGGATGAAGAATCTATAGCATTCAGGGCACCACACTGTAATTTTTATTACTAGTTAATGGCATTTGGTCTAAAAAATGCAAGATCCACCTATCAGTTTGTCATGAACTGCATATTTAAGTCGATTATCAAGGCATTGGTGGAATGCAATGTGGAAAATCTTGTGTTCAAATCTCACCAGTGTCAGGACCATCTCAAAGATCATGAGAAAGTGTTTGGCCTCCTCTACTCTTTCCATCTGAATATGAGTCCAATTAATTGTGCCCTCAAGATCCCATCCAGAATGTTCCTCGGCTTCATTCTTAGATATATGGGATTAAAGATCAATCTGTAGAATGTTAAGGACATCAGTCAGATATTTCCTTCATGTAAAATTCAGGAGCATCAAGGATTTCAAGGCCACTCATCCTACATATGACAATTCATTATGAATTTGGCCAGAAAGTGTAAGCCTTTTTCAAAGATCATGAAGAATGGCATTGTCTACCAGTGGGATGATGAATTATAGAATGATTTCAGGGAAATAAAGTAGTTCCTATTACGGCTTCTGGTCCTGATTCCACCTGTTTCCGGATATCTGCTGGTCCTTATGTGACCACCCTATAATGATATCTCAGTGCCCTTACCACCTAGAAGAACAATAAGGGAACTGAGAATAGTCTATACTATCTCAAATTTATTCCCCTTGATACGAATACCGGATACTCCCCTACCAATAAAATCTTCCTTGTGCTGGTATACGAAGTGCAGAAATTGCGACATTAATTGCAGCATCATGAGATACAGCTAGTGTCCTAAGTGGATCAACTAAAGTGCATCCTAAACCACCCCATGTTGACATCCCATCTATCTTGGTGGGAAATAATCCTCCAGCAGTTTGATATTAGGTTCGTCCTATAGAGGGCTATTATGGGGAAAGCATTGGAAGACTTCTCGGCCACCAATCACACTCTCGTGAAGCCATCCATGGATCTTACTTTTCCTGATGAGGTGATCCTCCTAGTAGACAAAGACATTTTTTGTTTTAAAATTCACTTTTATGACACTTTCTAAAGCCCAGCCATAAAAATTTTCAATGACCCAAGACTCAACATAGTGGGCCTAGGTATTTTTTTCATCACTCTAGAATCAGATATTCTGCCATATCCATTCCTATTGTAAAAAGGATATACAAACAATAAGGAAGATCATCATGCCCTTATTAGTGGACTTGATCTGGCCCTCAAGATTGATATTCCCCACTTTCATATGAAAGGGGACACTTAACTAGTCATCAAATAGATCAACAGAGACTATGTCATCATATATCCAAAGCTCTTACAACTTTTGGAATGTACCTTCTAGTTGATGGCCTAGTTCATGTCTCGTCCAGAAGTTACACATGTCCCTCGATCCCAGAATGGTCAAGATGATTCCTTGGCCAACCAAGATGCCTCTCTTGAGGAGCCTGGTCAAGATGATTTGATTATCCATGTGTCACACTAGAGGGTCATCTCCAATGTCACACTAGATGATAATGGTATCCCATAAGTAAGCCACCTTACCCCCAGTGCCTCCACATCAAGACCCTCAGCTCCCCCTCACGTTGTGTTGGAAGTAACTTCTAATTGGAGGAGCCCCTATATTGATTACCTCCAACATGGAAATATCCATTTAGATCAAGTCTATCGCAAGAAAATCAGAAATTGCACATCTTAATTTACCCTCTACAATGGTCTAGATCTCAATATGTTCCTCTACAAGCATGTGTTTTATGGGGTTCTCCTTCGTAGCATTGAAGGAGTTGAGATTCCTCAAGTAATGCAGGAGGTTCATGATGGTTCTTATGGGGATCATTAGATCAGGACCAAAATATCTCACCAGATCAGTAGACTGTGGTAATTTTAAACATCTGTGATATGTGACTATATTGAGTTTTCCAAGAGGTGACATCTGTTCCAAATCCAATATTACTTCATGCATTGGCTTCCAGAGCCTCTCTACACTACCAAGTACTTTTGTCCCTTTGTAGTCTAGGGACTCAACATTGTGGGACTATATCGACCAGTGATAGCTCTCTATTGTAGGTTCATCATGACCACTACCGATTTCATTCCCATGTGGGTAGAGACAATTCTGCTCAAGGATGTAATAGCTCATTCAATCGTTGAATTTGTGAGCTCCAAAATCATCTACCTATTTGTAGTCCCTCACACCATCCTCAATAATAACGACACCAAATTCGTGGAAGTCGAGTTGATGAAACTATATTCCATGTACAACATCTATTCTTACTATACCACTGGCTATCACAAATAGGAAAATGGTAATATTGAGGCATTCAACAAAACAATATCTTACATTCTGGAGTAGATGGTTGGATAGAACAAGAAGAGTTTATTGGAAAGGCTCCCCAAAGCCATATGGACATACTAGATGATAATCCCACCCAGGTATCCCCATAATCCCTGGTGTGTGGGATGGAGGTAATTCTTCCCATCGATGTCCTGTTTCCCTTAATTTACATAGTTGTATACAATCAGGAAGCACAAGATAAGGTAGCTGAAATCTGTCTAGCTAAATTTTAAGCGCTTGAAGAGAACAGGCATTGTGCCATGAACAATCTGGAATGGCATCAGAATAAGATAGCCAGAGATTTCAACAAGAAGGTTCGCCGCCACTCATTCTTGCATGGTGACCTGGTGTTGGCCCTGAGACTGCCAATGATACCAGGTAGAAAACCACACAATATTGAAACCAAATGGGAAGGAACTTACATTATTCACATGGTTTACCCTAATGGTGTGTATTCCCGGGTTACCATTGATGGTGAGCATATAACTTCTCCAACTAATGCCAAATTCCTCAAGCGGTACTTTTCTTGAGTAAGCTATGGTCCTACATGACCTTAACATATTACGTCATGCATGACATTAAACTACTTTTCATCCTAGATGATTATAAACTGAAAAATGGTCAGATCTCTATGACCATAAATTAAGATCCATATGGTCCAATCAGAAGGACATAAAAGTACTCCACATTCTTTCTCATCGGATGACAATAAACAGTGTGGAACCCTTCAGAACTTTGTATGGCATGATTCCCATACTCCTGGGATACATAGGAATGCTCGGACGCTTAATCCTGAGTCCAACCCTCAAATTCTTCTCTTTGATTATCCCCCTAGGTGTAGTTTCCTTAGAGGATCCCACATGGTGTAGTGTTGGATTATTTTGCCCCACTCATGTCAGGATTATGATAATCTCACCATGTTCCCCTCCCCATTATTTTATCCTTCAATGCCCTAACCGAACGACGTCAAACATCATGGCCCCATCAGAACTATGTATGGCTTGATTCCAATCGTCATGGGATACATAGGAATGCACATAAATTACCTCAGAAGGCCCATCCCCAATATTTTATATCTCCCTTTGGGTCGAAATACATCATGTGGTTCAGTCTTTTTCCCTCATTCACATCGAGTTCATCATGACCACGCCATGTATCCCTCTCCTTGGAGATCTCCATCTCTTTCATTGTCCTGCATTACATTAAACTGAACAGGCATATTTATGCTTCACAAATCCCCTTTATTTGGTTCATCACCATATTTCACATCCAAAAGGACCCCCAAACAGTGTAGATGTTATTACATAGTGCTCTCTTACCTTTTTGGGCCAAGATCCTTGAGGATATTCAATGAAAAATTAATACAAGCCCTTATCTATGAATAAGGTAAGCGGTCGACACTCATTTGTTGTTACAATTCTAGGTCACAGGATGTGGATGAAATCTTTCGAACATTATCAACAGCCACCCCCTGTCATTTTCACCACCACTATAAGTCCCAAATATTTGGTGCAGTGATTCATTTTGTCTTGTTATGCCTTCAAACATTTGTCTTCCTCGGGTAGGAATATTCATTTGGTTGGTGTCAACCCTGCCTGATCCCCTTCACCCATTAATGTGCCCTTGAATTTTGGGGATATCCTAGACTTAGTCCTTTCTTCCCACACCGGTCATATCTCATGTGGGAGTAGGAGGTTTGGTAAGGCAATAACCACACGTGTATCTATAGTCTGAGCCATATGACCATAAACTATGATCACCATAGTCCTCACCAAAATATGCAATTCCCCAACCCCAGTTACCCAGAGTCAGTTCTTTATTACATAACATTAGAATGATACAAGGAATCATGTCCCGAAAGGACGATAAGTTTAGTTTCTTGGAAGTACTAGATACATTCATAAGTTTTATATTACATTATGAAATAAAAACATCAACAAAAATTTTTCCCCTATGAACACACTTATATCCTTAGCTTATCCAAGGAGGTCAACCATAAAATACTTCTTCACATTTTTAGATAAATAAATCATAGAAATGTGTTAGCTCAGATGCTTAGTATGGATAACAATATAGCGGAAACATTCATAAATAAGCATAAACCTTTAAGGCAATGTATAAGACTAAAACAAAAGCCAGTTAAACTTAAACATCATCATAATATTGAAAAGATAAAATCAAATAATTCCATTTACTTATTCACATGGATATTCTACTAGTCAAATAATCACATGCAATATCAATATCCACATTCATAATTATGGAATCCATAATCCCAGACTTCATAACCACATAGTCAATGCTTTGTTCCAATACTACAAATAATATTTTTGTTGAGGCCTTGTTCCAAGAATCTAGTTTTTCTCATGTGACCTACTAATGGATCGAGGAGCTATAGTGGTCTGCACCCGTCACTTACTAAGTCTAATGAATTCCTCTTATGAAAATTATTAAAGATAACATACACATTCGTTTTAAAACTACCCTACAAAATGTCAATACTTTATCCAAAAACCATGAATTCTATAAAATTACACATCCACAGTGAAACATATCACAAAACCTTTAATACAATATGGATGTTTTTTATCATAATAAATCAACTTCAAACAAGTTTAGAATCCCTCAATGGATGTTGACATTGATGAAATGAAAACTATTGGAAATAAATACCACTTTGAATTTTGAAATCATTAAAAAGTAAAATAATTATAAAAGAAAACATTTGTTTTGAAAATATTCTTTTAAGCTTTTATGGGAAGCTTTGATGATGCTATAACGGTACCAAATAGCTTCACCTTCTGTATAAGTTAAAAAAAGACATTATTACCTTAATTTTGTCGAAAAGGTCATGAAGTACCTTGTTTATAAAATGACGAAAAGATTCATTTAAAAACATATATGGTCAAAAGGGTATAAATTACTTTAACCCATAGTGTATTAAATATTAAAAAAAATTAATTTCATTTTTAGAAAACACTGATGTCGATGATAAAGAGGTCCCAGTAGATACTTACTTATTAACAACCTCTAATTAGTAAAGATATGGTTGAATAAACCATTAACTTGTACGTTTCCTGGGTCGAGGGTATGTAAAACTCTTGTATAATAGTTAAATAATTGTTAATAAATTATCAATGAATTATATACAAAAATATGATATCATATATGATCCTCTAATATTACCTTGTTCATAATATTTTAGTAGTATCATTGTTTTGGGTGTTAACTGGTCTGTTTTCCTTTATACACTTGGTTACGTAAGCCATGTTTGTTATGGTTATGATTTATTTTATTCATATCCATAATGATATTAAGTTCTTAAACATTATTTTTAATCATAAAATGATGATTAATCTTGAATTATTACGATGGAGAATTAATCTCCTCGTATTCGTGGAGACGGTAATTCGTACGTATGCACGAGCAACATTATCATTATATTGATGGTGAAATCGTATGTAATTGGATGTTATATCATATATAAAGATCATTAAAATTTTATATTTATTATTTACATTAATTATACTCATTATTATATCCATACAAATAATGATGTGTTTGAATAACAAACTACACCACGACATGGAGACGGTAAGTCGTATGCACGCACGTATGGTGACTTTTTCATTCCTTGGATGGATAGAAAAATGAATATGGTTGTACCATATTTCTAATAACATAAAATTATGTAAGAGGTACTGGGGTTGTTCTTTTGGGATGGTAGCAAAAAATAAATAGGATGTGGAAGAACAAAATAACTTGGAATATGGTGGTGAGTTTATTACCTCTTCTTCTGGTGTTTCCTTTTTGAGTTGATCAAAGGGGCTTATTAGGTTGGATTTATGATCAATTTATGGACTCTAAGATTATTTTAGGGAAGTTGGGAGGATATTTGGTAATGGTTTGGCCGATAAAAATGGCTTTGGAGGTGTGAAATTAACAAAAGAAGAAGTACCCTTTTATTAGAGAGGTGAGTGTCACTTTAGGAAAAGATTGAAATATTATTTTATTATAAAATCATTTTAGATTTCTAATGGCTCCAAAAGAATTTATTTAAAGGTTAAGGTGGTAATGGGTTGAAACCCTCTAAAAAATAGGTATTATAAAGTTTTAGGTTACCATATTAACCTTACCTTTTAAATTTAACTCTTAGTTAAATAGTTTGACATTTACCATGTCTCGTTGTATTTTTATATTATATGGTTAATAAAAATACTATAAAAAGATAAAGGACCCCAAGTGGTTATTTATTAATATATATAACCCTATCTAAGTCTTTGGCCAAACCTTAGATTTTTTGGAATATTATATCAATTAATAATATATTATTTGTTTTAAAACCTCAATTATGTCAATTTTGATACAATTTAGTATTTTAATTTTTTGAATGCCATAAAAACATTATCTATTTGAATAAAATTTATTTAATCAACCATACAATATCATTTTAATATTTAAAATTATTTTAATTCATCAAATGTCTAAAATTACATTAATTTGGATATTTACAATATCAATTATTTTGATCATTCATTAATAAGGTAATTACTGCATCATCATTGTGTCGTAAATAAATTAATTTATTTAATGTTTAGAAGTTATAAATAAAATAAAATTATTTAGGGAAACAATTTATATTTCTAATGAATATTTTTCATCAAAGAGATAAATTATATAACCCCTTGTAAAATTTGTTTTACTAAAAGATATATGTTTTTGACATTTCTTTCTTTTCTTCAAATTAATTAATATAAAGATTCATGATCACTCTCAAGTGGATCCATGGGGTCCCCAAATATACACAAGGATGATCATGGGCAGACATGTATCAACCAATATAAATAGGACCCATGTTAGTGCAATTTAATATTATTATAATATATATTTGTTTTACCCTTATTTACCAGATTTATCCCTTTAACCAGGGTAAATAAAATATTTTCTGAAGTAAATATTCATAATGTCTAAAAATAAAAGATACCTATTTAAAAAGTTTGGACCTATTGATTAAAAATATGGAATCTTATTTTCCAAATTCAAAACACATAAGTGGCTGATATTAATTTGAAATTAATTCTCTTTGTCAAAACAAAAAGCGCATTTTTAAGAAATAATAACTATCAAAAGTTTGACACAGGTTTATGGCTAGTTTAAAGATTAAATTACATCCAATGACCTAAATTATATTAAATGATAAAAATATATTCTAATGATACTTAAAATCCATTAAAATATATAATCGAACATTATAAATTATTTCGATTAAAAAAGCTGTTTTTAATTACAATTTAGATTTTTTTACTATTCATCAAAAAAATTGAATTTTTTTAGAAAAGTACAAAAAATTCACCCGAAGCCAATTTTGATATTATGAATCCAAAAATTAAGTCCATTTTGAAGAATAAAATTTACAAAATTTTAAAAAGTGGATATTACTATTCATAATGGCTAGTTTGATTGGTTGCGGTTTGTTAGAATCTCGAAGTTGCGTACGACGCAAGCTATTTCATTATTCAATGGGAAACGTGTCATGGAAGATTTGGGTGTTACATTCTCCCCTCCTTAAAATAATTTCTTCCCCAAAATTTCTAGAATATTACTTCATAAAAATATTCGGGTGGTTCTTCATCATAAGTTCCTCGGGTTCCCACGTTGCCTCTTCCAACATATGGTTTCTCCATAGAACTTTCACTAGACAAGTCATCATATTTCTCAACACATGATCTCTGCTATCTAAAATTCTAATAGGCTCTTCACAATAAGACAGATCGGGTTTGGGTTGAATTTCTTCATAGGTGAGTACATATTTTGGTTCAGGCATGTATTTTCTCAACAGTGATACGTGGAACACAATATGAACTTTGGAGAGACTTGGAGGCATTGAAAAATGATAAGCTACAACTCCAATTCGTTCTACAATTTCAAAATGTCTGATATACCTCGGACTCAATTTACCCATATTACCAAAACGTACAACACCATTTCATGGAGATACCTTCATGAAAACATGGTCTCCTACATGAAATTCCAAATCCTTCCTTCAGTTATCGACACATAACTTTTTCCAAATTTGGGCTGATTTGATGTGGGTTTGGATAATATTCACTTTTTACATTGTTTGCTCAACATGTTCTAGTCCTACGAGTTTTATTTCCCCAATATCATCCCAAGTAGGTGTGTGACATCTCTTTCTATATAATGCATCATATGGGGCATTCTGAAAACTTTAATTGAATATATTATTATAGGAAAATTATAGCAGAGGTAAATATTGATCCCATATACCTTAAAAGTCATGTGAGAAATATATCAACATTTCCTCTAAGGATTGAATAGTTCGTTATGATTGTCCATCGTTTTGAGGGTGGTAGGAAGTGCTCAAATGTAGTTCAGTATCCAGGGCCTTCTGATGACGTTTCCAAAATATTGATGTAAAATAGGGATCACAATCAGAAACAATTGATAGGGGGACACCATGAAGTCTTAAAACTTCATTAATATATATTCTTGACGGGCATTCAAGTGGTAAATATTCTCTTATAGTAAGAAAATGGGCCGACATGGTTTGAAAATCAACAATGACCCATATTGCATCATTCATTGTAGGAGTCATTAGTATCCCCATGAAAAAGTCCATCATAATATCATACCATTTATGCTCAGGTATGGGAAGAGGATGCATGACTCTTCTAGGATGTTGTCTTCCATATTTCACTTGTTGACAAACCATACATCTTAACACATAATCAGCGATCTCTCTCTTCATGTTTTTCCACCATAAATGTTCCTTTAAAACTCTATATATCTTAGTGCTACTAGGGTTTATAGAGAAATTGGAGCTATGAGAATCATCCAATAATTCCATTTTTAGATCAGGTATGTCTGGAACACAAAGTATCTTCCCAAATTTCCAAATTCCATCTTCATATACATAGTCACTCAATCTCCCATCATTCACAGCTTTAATCCCCTTTTGAAACTCCTAATCATCGGTCTGAGAAATCTTTATCCTTTCTAGTAAATAGGGTTTGGAAAATATTTGAAAAAGTATTGATGTTTCACCTACCATCATTATTCCCATATCCATATTTACTAGATCCCTGAAAATAGGATCCCTTTCAACTCTCATCTTGATCAAAACTCCATGATCCTTTCTATTCAAAGCATCTTCAACCTTATTTTCCTTCACCTAGTGGTAGTGTATAGTGAAATCACAATACTTGAGTATTTCAAGCCATCGCATTTTCCTCATGTAAAGTTCATTCTATGAGATAATATACTTCAATTTATTTTGATTGGTATATATCTCACATATTTTCCATAGAGATAGTATCTTCAAATACTCAAAGAAAATATTATAGCTACTAACTCAAGATCAGGAGTGGGATAGTTTTGTTTATAAATTTTTAGCTGCCATGATGCATAGGTAAAAACTCTAACATTTTGTATAAGGACACAACCAAGTCATTTCTTTGAAGCATCACTATAAATAACAATCCCATCATTCCCCGATGGTAGAGTCATAATAGGATCATTGACTAATATTCTCTTCAGTTCTTCAAAACATTATTCACACTCTTCTGTCCAAACAAATTTACCCCCTTTATTTGTGATCTTGGTTAATGGGTTCTCCAACTCAGAAAAATTCGGGACAAAACGTCTATAATAACCTGCAAACCCAATAAAACTGCATACCTCAGTTATACTCGTCGGTGCTAGCCATTCATGGATTTCCTTTTTCATTGTAGGATCAATAGATATTCCATCCATATATACAATATGGACAGTAAAAGAAATCTCTTGAAACAAAAATTCACACTTGATAAACTTTCCATATAATTCATTTCATATGACGGTTTTCAGAATAGTGCACAAGTGATTTTCATGATTTTCATAGATTTTTTAGTATACCATGATATCATCAATAAATACCACTACTAAGTCATCGAGATATTCCTTGAAGACCCTATTTATTAGATCCATGAAGATAGAGGGTGAATTAGTCAATCGAAAAGGAATTGTTGTAAACTTGTATTTCTTGTAACTGGTTCAAAATGTTGTTTTCAGAATGTCGTCCTTCTTCCCACACAACTGATGGTATCCAGATCGAATTTCAATCTTTGAAAAAAAATTAACTCCATGAAGTTGGCCGAATAAATCATCAATGTGTGGTAGGGGATACCTTTTCTTTGTTGTTATAGCATTGATCTCCCCGTAGTCAATGCACAACCTCATAGATTCAACTTTGTTCTTAACAAAAAGGACAGGGGCTCCCCAAGGAGAAACACTAGGGTGAATAAATCCCTTATTACTCAATTCCAGTTGTTGTTTATTTAGTTCCACATATTCTACAGTGTCAATTCTATAAGGGGTTATCGATATGGGCCTTGAACCAAGAATTAAATCAATGGAAAACTCAATTTCTCATTCTGGAGGATGTCCAGGTAAATCTTCTAGAAACACATCAACATATTATTTCACAAGAGGTATTTCCTTTATTCGAATATTATTTTCCTCATCCATAGTTATTTCATTTTCTTCCTCCCCAATAATTGAATTTTTTAGAGCTATTGGGGTTGTATCTAGGTAAGAATCAGGTGGTGACATTTCTACATTAATGATAAGGTACTCTTTATCATCCTCTAAAATTGTAACCACCTTCTTCTTATGATACATTTTCATATCAAGGTCTAAAAGACAATCTATACCAATTATTATATCAAATTCAATGATGGGTATGATCATGATGTTATCAAATGAATAACATTAATATGCCCTAATGGGAATTGATTCACAAAACATTGTTGCAATTATAATTCCCTTAGGAGTTTTGACTGAGAACTCCCTTATTAAGTCAAATTGAAAATATATAATTTTCTTAGGAAACTGGGATGTCATGAAACATTGTGATGATACAGAATCAAATGAAGCATTGGATAAACTTGAGGAAACCATTAAATTACCAGCCACCATGTCTTTCGGAGCTTCAACCTCAGGAGTAGTAATCTCATAATCTTGCCCTTACTCCCTTGGCCTTTTCTGGGGTAAGTTTCCCTAGCGCATAGGAAATTTGTTTTCATTATTCCCCTTTTCTCTAAAATTGTAGCATTGAACATTGACATCATCATTCCTCCCCATGAAATCACGAGCTTGGTGGCCTTTTTCACCACACATGTAATAGACTCCCAGTCCCTTCAGGCAAGTATGTGGGTGTTTCACCCCACATTTACCGCAGTTTGGATATTCAACTTTTCCCTTCATCCCCTTATTCCCATTTCTAGAGTGTTCAACTATCTCTTCTTCTCTTGGTTTGGTTTGAAGTCATAAGACATAGAGAATTATTTTTCTATCTTGATAACACATGAGACAATATCTTCTTATTATGAGAAGGATTGTGGGACTAATGCTCAACAGAGAAATGGTTTTAACCCATAAAAGAATCAATCAATATTAATCCTCGGGATACATATATAATCTGTTACATGCCTTTGTAGACTTGTAATGTTAGCCTCATACTTTGTGATATTCTAATCATCATTTTTCCTCAGACTCAGAAATAGCCATTTCATATTTTCTCGATGGTCACAGGAAAGTATTTTTCTATGAAAATATCATTAAACTCTCTCCATTCCATGTTCGATACTTCTTTATCTTCATTTGTGTATTGGATTAACAACCACCATTAATCTGCATCTCCCGTGAGGCGATAAACTACCATGATAACTTTTTCCCTTTTTATACCCCCAAAAGCATGAAATATTTTCTCTAAAGAACTTATCCATTACTCAGCTACTAATGGATTTGTACTCCCAATGAATGTTGGTGGTTGTTTCCTCATTAAGAGGTCTAACATTGATCCTCCACATTATAGATCAGGTTTCACCATATGGGTAAGTTTATTATTCAGAACCTAAGGGGGTTTTCCCAGTATGGTGATATGCTGATCAGCACTAGTTTCATCACCAGCTCCACTATAATTATATTGAGTAGGAGGGAAATACCTACTTGGATTACGTGGTTTGATATAGTTTCCATTCCTTCCACTAGGCTCTATTTCTAAATAATGGAATACACTAGATTAGTTTATCAATCGCAATACATAATTCCAAACTAGTAAAATAGTTAACATAAATTGAATAGTTAATAAATATAATCCATAATCATAAAAAAATTGGGAAGTATATACTAATAAACCGTACATAATGGTCTCTAAATAAAATGAGAATTATCCTAAACATATCCCTCAGGAGTGTCATAACCAAGAGTGCATCAAGGCTCGTTATCGTGCACCACTTCCGGTTCGAGTCTTGCTCAAAGCGGTGCTTTCAGGTTTTACCCCTAGGTACATCTATGATAGAGCCTAATCTACCTACTCATATCTAGACGGATATGTACTTCATAGAAAACTCAAAAAATCTCTACAGTACTATAATTCTAGAATGTTCTTCTATACTAATACTGAATGTCTATCTTAGGGAAGCGTTCTCTAATCAGAGTTTCTCTAAATCAAGTTTCCATGGTTTGTATTATACTTCCTTGGATACCAACTGTAATTCCCCAAACCTATTTACCCAAAGTCGGTGCTTTGTAACCTAACATTGGCATGCTACATGGAATCATGTCCCAAAATACCGATCAGTTTAGTATCCTTGGAAGTACTAGATAAATTCATAAGTTTTACATTACCTCATTAAATAAAAACATCAAAAACATTTTGTCCCCATTGAACGCACTTATATATTTAGCCTATCCCTATAGGTCAACCATAAAATATTTCTTCACATCCTGGGAAAAATAAAACATAGAATGGAGTGATCCCAGATGCTCAGTAATGATAACAATATAGCAGAATCTTTTATAAATGACCATAAACATTTAAGGAAATGTATAGGACTAAAACATTATCCTTTTAAACATAAACTTTAGCATAATATGGAAAATATAAAATCAAATAATTCCATTTAATTATTCACATGGATATTCTACTAGTAGAATAATCACATGCAATATCAATTGCAACTATCATAATGATGGAATGCATAATTCAGACTTTATAATAGCATAGTCAAGGCCTTTTGCCAAGATTACAAATAAGATTTTTTTCAAGTCCTTGTACCAAGACAGTAGTTTGTATGATGAGAGATACCAATGCACTGAGGAGATATTTCGGGCTCCACCCATCAATTACTAAGTCCAATGACTTCCTCATATGAAACGTTTTATGCATAACATAAACATTTGTATTAAAAATAGCATATGAAATGTCAATACCTTATCTATAAACCATGAATGGTGTAAAAATAAAATATCTATATTCAAAGATATCACAAAACCATCAATGCATTATGAAACATTATTATCATAATAAATCAACTTCAAACAAGTTTAAAATCCATTAAAGGATGTTGACATACATGAAATTAAAAATATTTGAAATAAATACATTTTCTATTTTGAAATCATTTAAATGTCACATAATTATAAAAGAAAACATTTATTTTGAAAATATTCTTATAATATTGTATGGGAAGCTTCGGAAATATTATAATGGTAGAAAATATCCACACCTTTAGTATAAGTTAAAAAAATACAATCTTTCCTTAATTTTTTTGAAAAGGTCACAAAATACCTTATTTGGAAAATGAAAAAAAAGATTACATTCAAAACATATCTGGTCAAATAAGGGTATAAATAAATTTAACCCATGTTATAGTAAATAGAAACAATGTTTTGAATTACCTTTTTAGGAAAACACGGATGTGGATGATTAAGATGTCCTAGTAGATACTTACGTATTAACAACCTCGGATAAATAAATAGATTGTAGAATTAACCCATACCTTTTACTTTTCCCTGGTCGAGGGTACGTTAAACTTATATATAATAGTTAAATCATTGTTATAAAATTAAATTAGAATTATATACATAAATATGACATCATGTATGATCCTATAATATTTCTTTGTTAACTATATTTTTTAACTATCACTGTTTCAGGTGTTAACTAATCTGTTTTCCTTTATATACTTGGATAAATAATCCTTGTTTTTTATGGATAGGGTGTATTTTATTCCTATCCATAATGATATTAAGTTCTTTAAAATTAGTTTTAATCATAAAATAAAAATTATTCTTTAATGATTGCGATGGGGGATGAATCTAATCGTGTTCATGGAGATGGTAATCCGTACGTACGCACGAGCGACAATATCATTATATTGATGGCAAAATTGCATGTAATTGGATGGTATATCATATATAAAGAATCATTAACAGGTAATATTTATTATTTTCATTAATTATATTCATTATTATGCACATCCAAATAAAGAAGTGTTGGAATAACAAACTACACCACGACTTAGAGACAGTAAGTCGTACGTACGCACGTATGGTGACTTTTTCATTAATAGGATGGATAGAAAAACGAATACGATTATACATTATTTATAATAAAATAAAAGTATTTATTACCTATTGGAGTTATTATTTGGGTATAGGAACAACAAAGAAAGAGGAATTGGAAGAAGAAAAGGACTTGACAGTGTGTGGTGAAATTATTACCTCTTCTTTGGGAGTTTCCCGTTGAGTTGATCAAAAGGGATCTATAGGTTGGAATTCTGATCAAAGTAAGGACTCTAGGTTGATCTTATCGAAGTTGGGAGGATATGTTTCTATGGTTTGGTCATTCCAAATGGCTTTGGAGGTGTGAAATTAAGAGAAGGAGAATTACCATTTTGTAAGTGAGGTGAGGGTCACTTTAGGAAAGGCTTGAAATATTATTTTATAATAAAATAATTTTCGGTTTCCAATGGCTCCAAAATGATTATTTTATACTATAAGTTTGGATGGGTTGAAAACCTCCCAACCAATAGGTTTTAGAAAGTTTTAGGTCACCATATTAACCTTATCTTTTAGATTGAACTCTTAGTTAAATAGTTTGACATTTACCATGTGTCCTTGTATTTTTATATTATATGGTTAATAAACATACTATAACAAACCAATAGAACCCAAAGTGGTTAATTATTAATAAATATAACCTTATCTTAGTCCATTTTCTAATCATCCTGATTTTTATAAATATAACATCAATTAATAATATAGTATTTGTTTTAAAAACTCAATTATGTCAATTTTGACACTATTTTGTATTTTATTTTTTGAAATCCATAAAAACATTATCACTTTGAATAAAATTAATTTAATCAACCCTAACATAGTTTGATTATTCAAAAGTCTAAAATTAAATTTATTTAGATATTTATAATATCAATTATTTTAATCTTTCATTAATAAGGTAATTACTACAACATCATTGTGTGATTAATAATTTTAATCATATAATGTCTAAAAAGTGTAAATAAAATATCATTATGTAAAATATATATTTAGGTTTCTAATGAATATTTTTAGTCGAAGAGATAAATTATATAACCCCTTGAAAAAATTGTTTTTCTAAAAGATATATGTTTTTTTAATTATTTATTTACTTTAAATTAATTAATATAAAGTGTCATTATCACTATCAAGTGGCTCCATGGGGTCTCAAAACCAACCCAAGGATGACCATGGTCAGACATGTATAAAATAATATAAATATAACACATATTAGGGTAATTTATAATTATTATAATATAAATTTTTTTACTCTTATTTACTGGATTTATCCCTTTAACCACAGAATATAAAATATTTACTGAAGTAAATATTCATAAAATCAAAAAATTAAAGTTACTTATTTAAAAATAATTTACCTCCTAATTCCAAATATTGAATCCATTTTTCCAAATTCAAAACAGAGATGAGGCCAAAATTAATTTAAAATTAATTTTCGTTGTCAAAACAAAAAAGCGTGTTTTTAAGAAATAATAACTATCAAAAGATAGACACTTGTTTATGTCTACTTTAAACCTGAAATTACATCCAATAACCTAAATTATATTAAATGATAAAAACATAATCTAATGATACTTAAAAACAATTCAAATTTATAATTTAAAAATATAAATTATTTTGATTAAAAATTTTTTCTTTAATTAAAATTTAGTATTTTTCACTATTCATCAAAAATTTAAATATTTTTGAAAAGTACCAATAATTCACCCTAAGACAATTTTGGTAATTTGAATCCAAAAATGATTACATTTTTAATAATTAAATATATAAAATTTCAAAAGGGGCGTATTACAATTCATAACGGCTAGTTTGATTGGTCGTGGTCTATTAGAATCTCAATGTTGCGTACAACGCAAGCTATTTCATTATTTAAAGGGAAACATATCGTAGAAGCTTGGGGTGTTGAAAAATATGTTAAACTGTGAACTGACTAGGAATTACCATCTTATCCCTCGACCTTTTTGGCCCCCTAGACGAATGTAACACCCCGAGCTTCCACGATACGCTTCTCATTCAATAATGCAATAGCTTGCATTGTACGCAACTTCGAGTTCTAAAACACCGCGACTAATCAAAGTAGCCGTTATGAATAGTAATAACCACTTTTTAAAATTATAGAAATTTTATATTTAAAAATGGACTTCATTTTTGTATTCGTAATATCGAAATTATCCTAAGTTGAATTTTTTGTAACTTTCTGAGAACTTCCAATTTTTTATGAATAGTGAAAAATACTTAAAACAACTTTTTTAATCAAAATAATTTATTGTGATAAATTACACTATTTAGTGGTTTTAAAGTATAATTAGAATATATTTTTACCATTTTATCCAATGGTGGTCATTAAAATTAATTTAACATTGAAATTGGACATAAACAATTTCCAATCTTTTGATATAAAATGTTTCTTAAAAACACGCTATTTGTTGTGACAGCGGGAATAAATTATAAAATTAACTAATGCAACTTATATGTTTGGAATTTTTTAAAATAGACATCTTTTTTTAATTTGGAATATCAATTATAGCTTAGGGTTAAATTTTGGCATTGTTCTAAAAAACTTCAATTATTGATGAATAGTGAAACCACTAAGTGGTAGTTAAATAACTGATTTTTCGTTTAAATGAAATATTACAACTTCTGTGATTTGATTTTCAAAAATCCGACATACATGGTTGTCATTACGAAGTAAAATGTGGTTCAATGAGATTAAAATAATTTTTTTGGTGAATAGTAACTTTTAAGTTCTTAATCGCGATTAGAGGTAATTAGTGTAGTTTAAGGTACAAATAATGTTTTAATAATATGAGATGAGCATGACACTTGTCCTACTCCTATTGGATGAGTCATGGCCGACCAATACAACCGATGGGTCAACTTGGGGACCCCATGGAGCCACTTTAGTTGGAAAATAACATTAATATATATTTATTTAATGTTAAAATTAAATTGACACAAACATGAGTTGTTTTACTAAAACAGTTTTTAAGTGGGGTTACACAAGTCCAAATTTTGATTATAAATATTCATTAGAAAGCTAAAACGATTTCCTATATCATAGTATTTGTTTTATAATTTTTAGACATTAAATAAATTAAATTATTTATGACATCATGATGAGGCAGTGATGACCTCATTATTTAACGATTTAAATAAAATGGAAAGATAATGTAAAATCCAAAGCGTACACTTGTCAAAAACCTATTGGATGAGTAGATTTAGAACCCTTATCCTCTTATCCTCGATTTATATAAGTGTGGGACCTCTAAAATCCGAAACTCATTTTATAATAAAGTGACTTTTCTTTACTTTCCTAGAGTGCCCCTCCTCTCCACTTATAAAAGGCCCCCACCTCTCCCACCTTATTCACACCTTCAAGCCATTTTGCTCGGCCAAACTCTGCCAAACTACTCTCCCAACGTCCCCCTCTTACTCCTAGAAGCCTCACTTTGGTCAGAACTCTTCCCAAGGAAGCCTTTGGCTCAAATCAAAAAGAGTTACCCGATTTTGAGGTAATGTCTTCTCTAATGTTGTTTTGTTTTATTTTTCTTCTTCAACCCCATAAACTCTTTTTATTCATTTCTTTTGTAACAAAACCAGTATAATCAATATACTAGGATGTTTTTATAAGAAGTATTCGAGCTAAACTTACACACACCTACATCTAATGGTTAAAGAACATATGGTTTCTGTGGATGGCGAATTTCTGCCTCACGAAACGATGATTGTTCAACACTCATATAACACCTTCAAAGGTGGCCATTAAGATGTCACCATATTTATATATGATATAAAAAATGTTTATGTTTTACTTATGCTTCTGTATTTCTCATTTATGTCATACTTTATGATTTCCATTATAGGTAAAATGCGATAATTTCATTTTAGGAAGTGCGGACTACCGCCCCCTCAAAGTGATTTGAATCGTTAATGCCATATGTGGGATGTATAAAGGATGGATTAAATGGTATTATATAATATATTATACTGTAATTATATTATAAATTTATATCATTATGATTTCATTCTATTAAATACGAAATAGAAATGAAAGTAGCGTTCATGCGTACGTACGGCTTACCGTCTCCATGAACGGTGCATTTCATTTCTTACCTCTAAATGTTACGTAATATTATAAATGAATGTATATACTGGATATATATGATATATATTACATCTAAATCATGAATATAATTCTGGAGATAATGGATATTCTACCACATAAACAACTTGTAATTATAAGAAGTTTATTGTTGACTCAAGTACCAAAGATCGGCAAAACGACCGTTATTAACTTAAATAATTACATAATGTTCATATCATTGTAATAAGTGATATAAAAAGTATAATGAAATTGAAAATGGTTCTTAATAAGTTATATATTAACTCTAGTTTATTATTCAGGAGGTTAAAGAACGGTTGAGTCAAGTCAGACATGAGGTAAGGGAACTTCTTAACCCAACTTCCATTCTTTGGGTTAATCTCCTACTTTCAAATTATGTCATGATATTATTATTTCTTATTTTGTATTCTTTATGTGTACCTATAGTGAATACACATAATAGATCTATTTTATTTTAAAAATGATCTTTTTAAGGACTTCGTCTCAATCTCCTTTCATTGAGGCATATTTGGTTTTATACACAAATTTCTTTTATTCGGTGTATAAACCCCTTTGACATTTACATTTATTCAAAAGGAATCTTTTTTATACGAAGCGTTTTACTTAACGACAAAAAGGGAATGTTTTTATTTCCGTACATATGCGGCGACAACGACTTCTCCGCCGCCGTGACCATTATTTGTGTTTCGGCTTCCTCTACAAGCCATCACTTTTTTTAAAGAAAAATAAATACAAAGTTTTAACTTTCTTTTATTTTCGTATTGAAAATGGTTTTGAAATCGTTTTTATTATATCAATGTGTTGTATTTATATCTTTTGATTGAAATGTGGAAATTTTATGTTTCCTTTATGCATGTTTTATGTGATACGATTATGTTATGGTCTATGATATGTTTAAACCTATTCATATGAGAAATGCACTGGACTTAATAAGTGACGGGTGGAGCCCGCTACAGCTCCTCGATGCATCGACAGGTCTCATGAGACAAACTAGTGTCTTGGCACGAGGCCTTGACAAAATCTTATTTGTGGTCTTGGCACGAGGCCTTGTCTACGTGGTTATGATAGTCTGGCATTATGCATTCCATCATTATGAAAGTGGTTATTGATATTGCATGTGATTATTCGACCAGTATAATATCCATGTGGAGAAGTGAATGGCATTATCTCATTTTACTTTTTCCATATTATGTTAAAGTTCATGTTTAAAAGGCTTTTGTTTTAGTTATACATTGCCTTAAATGTTAATGTTTATTTATGAAAGCTTCCGCTATATTGTTAACCTTACTGAGCATCTGAGCTCACCCCTTTCAATGTTTTAATATTTTTCCAGGATGTGAAGAAGTATTTTATGAATGACCTGCAGGGGTAGTCAGAAAGGGATATGATTGTGGACTATGAAGACCATGTTATTGTATTTTTTTTACTTTTTGATGTAATGAAAGACTTATGAATGTATCTAGTGTTTCCAAGGCTACTAAACTAATCGGTCTTTCGAGACTTGATCTTTTGTGATCATGCCAATGTTACGAACTAATGCACTGACTCTGGGTAGCTGGGGTCAGGGCGTTATAGTTGGTATCAGGGGAAGTTTAGTACAAACCTTGGAAGCTAGATTTAGATAAACTCTGATTAGAGCACGTAGACCTAAGATGAACTTTGAGGATTAGTATATAATAACTTCCTAGAATTTTGGAATTATAGAGATTTTGTGAGTTTTCCGAGCAATACATCCCTGTCTGGATATGAGCAGGTAGAGGCGGCTCTGGCACAGATGTTCCTAGGGGTAAAACCTGAAAACACCGCTTTGAGCTAGACTCGAACGGGAACTGGTGCATGAAAACGGGCCTTGCTGCACTCTTGGTTACGACACTCTCGGGGGATATTCTTAGGATAACTCTCATTTTATTTACAAATCATTATGAAGGGTTTATGATTATATACTTCTTCAAAGAAAACATTTTTATGATTATGGATTATATCCATAAATAGTTCAATTTATGTTAAGTGTTTTATAAGTATGGGATTATGTATTTTGATTCATAAACTGATCTAGTTTATGAAATTGTTTAGAAATGGCGCCTAGTGGAAGGAATGGAAACCGTATCAATGCACGCACTCTGTGTATGGATTGCCCTCCTGCTCAAGATAATTATGGTGGAGCTAGTGATACAACTGGTGCTGATCAGCTTCTCACCGTACTGGGACAACTCACGCAGGTTATGAATAATAACCTTACTCGTATGGAGCACCCTGATCCGCAACGTGGAGGATCAATGCTAGACCGTTTCATGAGGCAACAACCACCAACCTTCAATGGGAGTACAAATCCTATAGTAGCTGAGCAATGGATAAATTCCTTAGAGAAAATATTCCATGCCTTGGAGAGTAGTGAAAGGGAGAAGGTTGTGATGGCAGTTTACCGCCTCACTAGAGATGCCGATCAGTGGTGGTCACTGATTCAAAACACAAAGGAAGATGATGACGTATCGAATATGGAATGGAGGGAGTTCAAAGAGATTTTCATAGAAAAATACTTTCCTCGTGACCATCGAGAAGATATGGAAAGGCAATTTCTGAGTCTGAGGAAGAAGGAGGATGAGAATGTCGCAATGTATGAGGCTAACTTTACAAGGTTAGCGAGGCATGCTGCCGATTATATACGTAACCCAAGGAGTAAGATTGATCGTTTCTTTGATGGGTTAAAACCATTTCTCCGTCGAGCTTTAGTATCACAATCCTTCTCATCATACGAAGATATTGTCCCGTGTGCTATCAAGATAGAAAAGGAATTCTCTAAGTCTTATGACAACAAAGTAAAGCAAGAGAAGAAGAGAACGGTGGAACAAGAGACAGATAAAGGGGAAAATGGAAAGAAGGATTTTCCATTATGTGATAATTGTTGGAAGAATCACCCTGGTACGTGCATAAAAGGAATGGGAGTTTGTTATAAATGTGGAGAAAAGGGTCACCAGGCTCGTGATTGCAAGGGAAAGAAAGAGGCAGTCAAAGTTGAATGCTACAATTGTATGGAAATGGGGCATTATGCAAATGAATGTCCTAAGCATCAAGGAAACTTACCTCAGAAAAGGCCAAGGGATCAAGGCCAATCTTATGCTGTGACTACAGTTGAAGCGGAATAATTAATGTATTGGTGCTTTTGGACTCAAGAATTATATTCTGGTTATAAGAATAATGTGATATATATATGGATTGTACTGCAGTACTTTTTGATTTCAGTAAGGTTTTAATATGATTAAGGTAATCATATTTTTAGTATGTGACAATAAGAGAAACTTTTCTTTGTTTGGGGAATCTGATGATACAATTAATTTTGGAATTAAGAGACCTTTTAGAGAAAGTCTGGACAGAGGTATTTTGGATAACTATAAAGGTTGGAATGGATTAAGTTGAACCATGGATAGTATTGTTTAAGGTTAAAGCATTTATGAAGATTATTTTTGGAATATTATGATACTATAGTTTTAGGAAAAGGACAACCTGCAGGGTGGGGCATAACCCGTCGCGTCGGACAAAGCTGCAGGAATCTAACCCACAATCATAGTGCGACAGGCCTTTATTTCCTACCACAAGCCTACAAGAAGTCCCCAGTTATTACAAAATAATTTTACTAATCTAAATGGTATGTTTTAACATTTGGAACCTTATACAATTAGGATAAGTATAATATTTTTTAGTTCTATTATATTTTTGAGTGAAAGATGAGTTGAAGGTTGAAACTCTAATTGTCAAGCATAAATATATATATACCTATCTCTTATTCAAAGAATAAATTAATTCTTAAACATTAGTAAAGGGATATTAAAAAAAATGTGTTATCCTAATACCTTATGTCTTGTTGAACTGATGATATTTTAAATCAACATAGATTGAAGGCTTTGAGGCCCTCAATTTGACAGTTGATTGTGATTTATGACCTCAATCACTCCCTAAAAATATTTACGTTTTTCCTCCAATTATATGTCTCTAATTTCCACCAATGTTCTCCTAATCGAGATCATAATTGGGTGGTTACTTTTTAATTTCCCTTTCCCTCTTATTAAGGCTAAATTTTATTAATCTTATTTCGGATGTGGGTTTTCCTCAAAGGTATTTTCTCTTTTTAACCTTTTACTTTCAAAGAAAAATTTCAAATTGCGAGGACGCAATTTATTGAAGGAGGGGAGAATGTAACACCCCGAGATTCCATGATACACTTCTCATTCAATAATGCAATAGCTTGCATTGTACGCAACTTCGAGTTCTAAAACACCGCGACTAATCAAAGTAGCCGTTATGAATAGTAATAACCACTTTTTAAAATTATAGAAATTTTATATTTCAAAATGGACTTCATTTTTGTATTCGTAATATCGAAATTATCCTAAGTTGAATTTTTTGTAACTTTCTGAGAACTTCAAATTTTTTTATGAATAGTGAAAAATACTTAAAACAACTTTTTTAATAAAAATAATTTATTGTGATAAATTACACTATTTAGTGGTTTTAAAGTATAATTAGAATATATTTTTACCATTTTATCCAATGGTGGTCATTATAATTAATTTAACATTGAAATTGGACATAAACAATTGTCAATCTTTTGATATAAATTGTTTCTTAAAAACACGCTATTTGTTGTGACAGCGGGAATTAATTATAAAATTAACTAATGCAACTTATATGTTTGGAATTTTTTAAAATAGACATCATTTTTTAATTTGGAATATCAATTATAGCTTAGGGTGAAATTTTGGCATTGTTCTGAAAAACTTCAATTTTTGATGAATAGTGAAACCACTAAGTGGTAGTTAAATAACTAATTTTTCGTTTAAATGAAATATTACAACTTCTGTGATTTGATTTTCAAAAATCCAACATACATGGTTGTCATTAAGAAGTAAAATGTGGTTCAATGAGATTAAAATAATTTTTTGGGGAATAGTAACTTTTAAGTTCTTAATCGTGATTAGAGGTAATTAGTGTAGTTTAAGGTACAAATAATGTTTTAATATTATGAGATGAGAATGACACTTGTCCTACTCCTATTGGATGAGTCATGGCCGACCAAGAAAACCCATGGGTCAACTTGGGGACCCCATGGAGACACTTTAGTTGGAAAATGACATTAATATATATTTATTTAATGTTAAAATAAAATTGACACAAACATGAGTTGTTTTACTAAAACAGTTTTTAAGTGGGGTTACACAAGTCCAAATTTTGATTATAAATATTCATTAGAAAGATAAAAAGATTTACTACATCATAGTATCTTTTTTATAATTTTTAGACATTAAATAAATTAAATTATTTATGACATCATGATGATGCAGTGATGACCTCATGTTTTGACGATTTAAATAAAATGGAAAGATAATGTAACATCCAAAGCGTAAACTTGTCAAAAACCTATTGGATGAGTAGATTTAGAACCCTTATCCTCTTATCCTCGAATTATATAAGTGTGGGACCTCCAAAATCCGAAACTCATTTTATAATAAAGTGACTTTTCTTTACTTTCCAAGAGTGCCCCTCCTCTCCACTTATAAAAGGCCCCCACCTCTCCCACCTTATTCACACCATCAAGCCATTTGGCTCGGCCAAACTCTACCCAAATACTCTCCCAACTTCCCCCTCTTACTCCTAGAAGCCTCACTTTGGGCAGAAATCTTCCCAAGGAAGCCTTTGTCTCAAATCAAAAAGAGTTACCCGATTTTGAGGTAATGTCTTTTCTAATGTTGTTTTGTTTTATTTTTCTTCTTCAACCCCCTAAACTCTTTTTATTAATTTCTTTTGTAACAAAACCAGCATCCTCAATATACTAGGATGTTTTTATAAGAAGTATTCTAGCTACACTTACACACACCTACATCTAATGGTTAAAGAACATACGGTTTCTATGGATGGCGAATTTCTGCCTCACGAAACGATGATTGTTCAACACTCATATAACACCTTCAAAGGTGGCCATTAAGATGTCACCATATTTATATATGATATAAAATATGTTTATGTTTTACTTATGCTTCTGTATTTATCTTTTATGTCATACTTTATGATTTCCATTATGGGTAAAATGCGATAATTTCATTTTAGGAAGTGCGGACTACCGCCCCCTCAAAGTGATTTGAATCGTTAATGCCATATGTGGGATGTATAAAGGATGGATTAAATGGTATTATACACTATATTATACTGTAATTATATTATAAATTTATATCATTATGATTTCATTCTAATAAATACGAAATAGAAATGAAAGTAGCGTTCATGCGTACGTACGGCTTACCGTCTCCATGAACGGTGCATTTCATTTCTTACCTATAAATGTTACGTAATATTATAAATGAATGTATATACTGGATATATATGATATATATTACATCTAAATCATGAATATAATTCTGTATATAATGGATATTCTACCACATAAACAACTTGTAATTATAAGAAGTTTATTGTTGACTCAAGTACCAAAGATCGACAAAATGACCGTTATTAACTTAAATAATTACATAATGTTCATATCATTGTAATAAGTGATATAAAAAGGATAATGAAATTGAAAATGGTTCTTAATAAGGTAAATATTAACTCTAGTTTATTATTCAGGAGGTTAAAGAACGGTTGAGTCAATTCAGACATGAGGTAAGGGAACTTCTTAACCCAACTTCCATTCTTTGGGTTAATCTCATACTTTCAAATTATGTCATGATAGTATTATTTCTTATTTTGTATTCTTTATGTGTACCTATAGTGAATACACATAATAGATCTATTTTATTTTAAAAATGATCTTTTTAAGGACTTCGTCTCAATCTCTTTTCATTGAGGCATATTTGGTTTTATACACAAATTTCTTTTATTCGGTGTATAAACCCCTTTGACTTTTACATTTATTCAAAAGGAATCTTTTTTATACGAAGCGTTTTACTTAACGACAAAAAAGGGAATGTTTTTCTTTCCGTACATATGCGACGACAACGACTTCTCTGCCGCCGTGACAATTATTTGAGTTTCGACTTCCTCTACAAGCCATCACTTTTTTTAAAGAAAAATAAATACAAAGTTTTAACTTTATTTTATTTTGGTATTGAAAATGGTTTTGAAAGCGTTTTTATTATATCAATGTGTTGTATTGATATCTTGTGATTTAAATGTGGAAATGTTATGTTTCCTTTATGCATGTTTTATGTGATACGATTATGTTATGGTCTATGATATGTTTAAACCTATTCATATGAGGAATGCATTGGACTTAATAAGTGACGGGTGGAGCCCGCTACAGCTCCTCGATGCATCGACAGGTCTCATGAGACAAACTAGTTTCTTGGCACGAGGCCTTGACAAAATCTTATTTGTGGTCTTAGCACGAGGCCTTGGCTACGTGGTTATGATAGTCTGGCATTATGCATTCCATCATTATGAAAGTGGTTATTGATATTGCATGTGATTATTCGACCAGTAGAATATCCATGTGGAGGATGGCATTATCTCATTTTACTTTTTCCATATTATGTTGAAGTTCATGTTTAAAAGGCTTTTGTTTTAGTTATACATTGCCTTAAATGTTAATGTTTATTTATGAAAGCTTCTGCTATATTGTTAACCTTACTGAGCATCTGAGCTCACCCCTTTCAATGTTTTAATATTTTTCTAGGATGTGAAGAAGTATTTTATGAATGACCTGCAGGGGTAGTCAGAAAGGGATATGATTGTGGACTATGAAGACCATGTTATTGTAGTTTGTTTACTTTTTGATGTAATGAAAGACTTATGAATGTATCTAGTGTTTCCAAGGCTACTAAACTAATCGGTCTTTCGAGACTTGATCTTTTGTGATCATGCCAATGTTACGAACTAATGCACCGACTCTGGGTAGCTAGGGTCGGGGCGTTACAACGAAGATATCATTTATGATTGTACGGTGGGTTACTAGATTATGTCCCCATTAATGACGTGTTACTCGCCATGCCGTACACATTCCTCATTGAGATACCTTTCCCCTATATGTGTCCTTCCCACATGAAATAGAACTACACAACACTCTTACAACTTCATGTGTCTTGATTCCTATACTCATGGGATACGTAGGACCACCCGAACATTTAGTCTTTGGGTTCAACCCTATTTTATAGAAACCTATTTATCGTCCTGGCCTCGAGGCCTGAGTTGTTCTAGGAGAGGGGTACACGGTGTGTTATAGTTTGATGTCCACATTCATGTTGGGTTCATAATAACCATGCCATGCACCTCTTTCTTCGGAGAGCTCTTCAGTCCCCTATTCTAAACTCATATTTTCGAGTTAGATTCTCTCAACTTGGGACCTTATTCCCTCTTTGAATGTTCACCAATGTACCCAAGAGCACTCTAGTTTAGGACCTAGAGTGTTGGATTCTACATAGACATGTTATTTCCCATTTTTAGGAATCATGGTCTTCTTCATTTGGACTTTCTTCATCATTCTCACCCAAGAGGACCCCTAACTAGTTTGGATGCTAGGCCCTAAGGCTCTCCAACTATTTCGGGCCAATTACTATGAGGATCTCAAAAACAAATTGAGACAAGTCCTGTGTTGTGAATATGGTCAGCGGTCGACACTAATTTTTTGTTCCCATTTCAGGTCACATAATATGGATGCTTTCTTTTCGAACACGGTCAATAGTTATCCTCCATCATCACACCAACCCCATAGAGCCCGAAATATTGGTTTCATGATTCACATTATTTTTCACTCTATCATGTCCATGTGGAATTTCTAAACTCTTGCTGCCATCCTTTAGTGCGCGTTTGTGCATTAGGAGGACGAAGCCATGGTGATGCATCATCCGGGGATCCGCATCGATTTTCCCTTCTCTTGTATTCTACATGATTCAAAAACATTCTCCACCCTTGTTTCCCGCATCGAGCATATCTCACGTGGTCTGAGGGATTTTCTTAAGGTTTGTATCATTTTGGAAGGGTCTCGCTTCCCTGTGGTCCGAGATCTAAAACCATAAACTGATATCCTTCTATGTCTTTTCCGCAATTCATAAGAAATGCATACTATCAGAATTTTGTATAACTTGATTCCCATACTCATGGTATATGAAGGAATGCATGGGCATCTCGTCCTTGAGTCAAGCTCAGGTTCTACTAATTACCTCTTCTGTTCGCCATTTTGTCCCTAACTTTCACAGTATTGTGGTGTGTGTAATGTATGGACTTATATACTCACTCATGTCAGGTTTTCAATGGTCCTACCATATAGTCCCCTTCCTGGAGCTAGTCTCTCTGGCCTCTCGTCCTACATGACATTAAACTGCACTCTCGGAACTATGTATTTCTGGATTCCCATCCTCATGTGATACGTAGGAACAACTAGAATATTCCTATTTGGGTTCAGATCCATATTCTTTGACCTTTTCTGGTTCCTTATCCAAAGGTTTATTCCCAAGAATTGTGTGTGGTGTGGTATAGGATAATGTCCTCATTCACATGAGGTATGATTCATTACACCATGCTCATTCCTTTTAAAACGTCATTTCTTCTGTATGTGACCAAGCCCTATGAAATTAAACTATGTTTGAAGGTCCCACATTCTATTAAAATACTAAAACTTTATTGAACAATGTTAAAATTCATTATTTGGTCCTATCATACGAACCTAAACAAAGAAATTATTGTCTTGGGCGCATGCCGAAAAACGGGACTTCATTATGATGTCCTCACTTGAGGTGGAATCATGTTTAGTAATGTTTATCCATCATAACATTTTTCAATTCATTCATATGTCTTGATTTTAATATCTATGCCTAGATTCTTCTTCCTATGTTTACCTCTTTATAAAAAAAACATCTATCCTAAAGAACAAACGTGATCTATGAAATGCCTCTTCTTTTGGTGTGTCGGCTGAACCTGCATGACAGTATTGTCCCTGGCATTTGTACCCAGCCATGCCACTCTAGAAAAACGTGTTTCTTGATCCCCATCATAATTGAGTACGTATTAATGCTCGGGCACATTTCCCCGGGCCCAACCCAAATTTCATTTTCATTCCCCCCAACCAAAAAACCCCTCAGGGAGCAAATGGTCTGATATGGAGTCCCACCATCCCCATTTGCTTCTGGTCTTTCAATTATCGTGCCGTTTTTATCCCTCCATTATTATTATCTTTGGTCCATGTTCTAATATCTTAAAACTAATATCACTCTACATTTTTTCATAGGACAACAAACTACATGACATTTTCCATAACTATTTGTGGCTTGATTCCCATCTGCAAGGGATGTGTAGGAACATCCAAATATTTTTTCTACAGGTCTAGCCCCAGGAATCATAAATCCTTCCCCTTTTTGGCCCCATATCCCGTGCTCCTTTGGAAGCATGTGGTGTGCTGATCATGTCTTAGGTTCTCATTCACATCTAGTTTTACGAAAACTACCCCATGATTCTTCCTTGTCCCTTCCTAGATTGATCTGAGTTATATGACCCTAAACTAAGTTCTCCCTATGGGAACCATGCATCGGGTTCGATTAATTCACCACCTTGTTAGAATTTTATTAAATTAGGACCCCCTTAATGGTCCACCATATAACCTTTTCTTAGGAGCGTGTGACCCCAAGACCCTTTTACTTGGAAAGGGATTTGACTCCCTCTATCTAATGTGTCTTATTGTCATACCCAAATGCATTGTGACAAGGATCCCAAAGTGTGGAAGATTCACATGGACATTCCCCTGTTTCATGTCTGATCTTCCTAATCCCTTTGTTTAGATCGTTATACTCTTCTATGTCTGATTAAACCCCCTTTTATGACCTGGTCTCATTCCACATTGGCTCACCTACCATCTTAGACAAATTCTTCTGAAGACCACATACTACATTTTTGATAGGTCCCATGTTTCGAATGTGGTCAGTGGTCATCCATCATTTGCCTATCCCCATTATTGGCTAATGAGAAGTGGGTACTATGTTTCGAATATGGTTAGCAGTTATAATCTATTATTGCACCACTATCATTGTGATATAGATCTCAGGAAACATGATTCACGTCTTCCCAACCCCCTCATGTTCAAGTGGAATCCCAACACACTCAGTCCTACCCCCCCCCCCCCCCCCGCGCATGTAGGTGCGTTAAGAAGGCGGGTCAGTAATAGTTGAACGTCACTCACTTAGTGTACCATCACCCCTAATGTGTGCCTCTCTACATCAGGTAAATCCCATCACTACACCTTGTTTCCCACATCAAGAACTACTCATGTGGGATTAGTAGTTTGGGGGGGCGTATACTGGTGTAGTTGTGCCACACATGCCTTTCACCCCATATGACATTACATTGTGATTCTAGAACTGCATGCAGCTTATATACCATCTTAATGGGGTATGAAGGAATTCCTGAGCACTTTGCCTCAGTCCCATCCTAACTTTTACTTTCGTCCCCTTGACCTAAAATCCTTCCTCCATGAATATGTGGTATGGTGCGGACTCATGTTGTCCTTATTTACATTGGTCTTATAGCTATTGCATCACATACTACCCTTTTGGGATCCCCCCTTCACTCCCCATCCTATCGAATGATGTTAAACTGCATGAGTCCATATGTTCTCGACACATGATAGTAAACTACAGCTCTACCATAAACAACTTCAGGATGCCCCATGTTAATTATGGGATGAGTCAACGTCCTCGCCAGAGGTGATTCCCCCTACCAGCATTGGTGTTAGACCACACTATGATTTAAGAACTATGTTTGGATTGATTCTCGTCCATATGGGATACATATCAATGTCCATGCCTTTTGCCTTGAGCCCATCCCGAGGGTCATTAACCCTTCTAGCCCATCAACCTCGATCTGGATCTAGGCATCATGACCTTAAAACTATGTGCACCATCCACACCATATGACGTTTAAAATATGTGTTCATCATCCTTATTGTTTTTACGTAATACTATATAGGATTCTAGGTCCGTTACAGGGAGGTCCTAATGGGATGTAAGTTTGATCCCTGATAAGACTGAAGTATCCACCTAATGTGTTTCCACCGAGATGGCGTAATTTCAAGAGTGTTAGACTCCATTCGAAAGACCCA
This sequence comes from Viscum album, assembly GCA_963277665.1. Classification (NCBI taxonomy): domain Eukaryota; kingdom Viridiplantae; phylum Streptophyta; class Magnoliopsida; order Santalales; family Viscaceae; genus Viscum; species Viscum album. The sequence continues at coordinate 287,725,623 of OY728139.1, forward strand.
TCACTCCACCCTCCATGTTTTTCATTCCCTTTATTCAGAAACAAGTCCTATTTGACTTCTAAAGGAACCCCCCCCCCCTTAATCGTACGAATACTTGTCCTATGTACCACCTAATTTCATGGGACAACATTCCATAAGATTGATGGATAACATTCTGAGTCCGGCCCTAGGTTTCGAATATGGTCAGTGGTCGGCCCTCATTTGTCTACCCCATTCCAATCTAATGCAATCTGGGTGTTGTGTTTCAAATAGGGTTAGTAGTTATCCTTCATTTTCATACTACCCACACAATGTTCTGAATTTTTGGTATCATGATTCTTGATTTCTATTCCGCTATATTCAGATTGACTCTAATGGCCCTGTCGTTACTCCTCTAATGTAGTAGAGCACATTGAAAATAAACTGTAACTCGATTATTCTAAGAACATCATTCTTTTTTCCGGAATCCATATTTATTACTAGAAGCACAGATTGGTCATTTATAACCTAGATGGCTGAAGATTGGTTAGCACTCTCATATTTAGATGATGTAATGATTTGATCATCACTTATTTCTTAAATTAGCCATGGCCCACACAAACTTTGGGTTAGATTGCTAGATACCCAATACTTCTGATTGTGATGTTGTAATCAAAATAAACAGTAAGGAAGATAATAAGTCTATTCATGTAGATCGGGATAAGATAAAATGGAAGAATGGTTCATGAGTTTGGACAAAACGGGGCCCTTAATGATCATTGCCTTTGATAGATTGCTCCAGTGTTTCCACCTTCTAGATTCTAGCCTCCAAGACTGCCTCCCTCACTTGAGATCCCTCTCTTTACTAGAATATTCAGAGCATAACTCATTAGTCCTAGACTGCACTAATGATCATTCATCTTGGAGCTCAATCATTTGGTGACTCTCCTGCACTACCTACTCCTGGGCGTCCACCAGCTAGGCCCTCAACTATTCAATGAGATTGGAGTGGGTTGTGATGAATGCCTTACATTATTTTTCTTTCTCATTGAGGCATCAGAAATCTAGATAATCCTTGAATAATTCCTAGGTATTCTATGACTCTTTTTGGCACTAGAAAAAGTCGAAGAATTGACTGTTCTCCTATATTTTCTCATCCATGTAATCGCGAATCATTGTATGGAGATGATGAGAATCTACCCCTCCGGCGCAAGGAATGTCTATCCAGGTGCGAAGCGACCCCTTCTAGTTTATCAATTCTTCATGTGGATGATTGAGAAAGCATTTTATGCACGTCCATTCCTTGTTCGATATCATGTGACTATCCTCATCTGTGTCTCGGTCAAAATCATCTACCTCCTTAGGGTTAGCAGGTCTGTACTCAGGAAAAGTAGCCAGGAGTATTGCAAAAGGGTCCTCTTCTATAATTCATTCTTATTCTGTGACTACTAGATCTCCTGATTGGAGATCTACTGTGGTATCATTTTGACCATATATTTCATCCCTCGGCTCACCAAGTACTTGGGAGGGGTCAGCTTGAATAGTTGGCTCTCCAAGAGCTAAGGTAATCACTGGAAGGGCTCCTGTAGATGTTCTAGAATCGATGGGTTGCCTACCCTCCAACCTTGCGATAACTACATTGGGAATTAGTGTCATCATTAGCTGAGTTCCCTAATATATAAAAATAATGAGAGCTAATGAAAATAATGACTTACGGGAGCCATGTACAATAGTATCCAGTGCTTGGGTCATAGTGGGAGTTGTCGCCGCATGAGATCCCTAGACACACGGTAACTAAATCACCAGCATCATCTCCTCCTGAATGACTAGAATTGTGGGGAAATAAGAGGCCTCCATTTTATCTCCTTCTTTTATCTCATTTCCACCTACTCCAACCATATTCAGTTCACCACCTTGCTCAGTTCCGAGGATAGGTTAGTTAGGATGTTCTCATGCCTCCATGGGCACGTCTTCATCCCTCGTGGGGAAAGATACTTTGGTTCCATCACCCATGTGTTCCTAAACATAATGAAATTTGGTCGATAGTTAGGATTGTGAGATGGTAATGGCCAGCAGAGACAAGACCTAAACTCACCAGGAGCTGCTCAGCCCATTCGATGTTGGAGTATGCAATATTTCCACTCTAACAGGGGCTTTGCTGGCAAGCAGTTATACCTGAAGGTCCTTTACCACATAGGCCTTAAACCGATTCCTCCTCTCCCTCTTCTACATCTGTTTCTTATTCATCTTTTTCATCTTCTATCTCTTCCTCTTCTTCCTCCCCAATATATTCATCTTAGAATGGAAGCTTTTCTGGGTCATGTTTGTGGTCGAGAATCAAATTCCCCAGGAGGTGCGGCTCTTCATACAGCACCCACAGGAATGCATACATATCCTTAGCTATCAGGTATGCATACATGTGATGTATTTTTACCCTATCTACGACCTTGATGCACCATATGTCTGGCATGTCAAGCATGGTACACACCAGTCTCTACCACAACTCTTTGGTGGACAAAGATTACCGCAGCGTCCTCCTGGATGACTAGAGAGACGAGAAGATAGTGTGAGAAATTAGATTCAAGAGGTGCCTGAGATGCTTCCCATGAAGTTCCCTTGCAATCCCACGAGGTTGTTCGTGGGACTACCCCTCATCAAGAGGGAGATGCACGTTCTCGGCTTGTGATGCTCTTATCGAGGAAGTGTCAGCATGTGACATACTAGCCAAATGGCCCGTTCTTCATATCACCTCTCCCATGAAACTTCATCTACCTCCCTACCCATTGGTCTCTACACTAGCTACCATTATTTTCCAAAGTAATTTCCATAGAATCACCATGGGATGCATTTTTTATGTTTTTGAAATAATTTTTTGATAGGCCAGCACTACCATCGGAAGGGGGAGAGTGATGACATCACCCAGGCATGTAGTTGTGAACATAATCCACAGTTGGTGAAGAATGCAGAGATTTCACTCTTCCCAAACCTCTGTATAACCATTCTTTGGAATCCGCTGCATACACCTGAACTGCCTTGCGAACCTAGTCGAGATGTATGGTTCTCAAATGATTTTTCCATTGATCTGGGATACCAGTACACTGCCCCTAATGCTTTCTAGGTATTCCCTATGCTCCATTGTCACCCACACATCATCAACAATCTAACAAACTGGGGTCCAGAATGGGTGAAAGTTGAAATGGGTATATCTGAGTATCTTAAGGTTGATCCCTTCTTCTCTAAGCATCATTGGGTGAATTCTAGCAATGTTCAAGAGGTATGTCTGCATACCTTCACCTGGAGGGAGAATGGAATTCCAAAAGTCATATCTGCCACAGTGGGTTACAACCCACCCATGAAAGATCTGAAATGGTTACCATATCATTCTGGTTGCACTTCCCCTCAAGATACTTCCCTGAACACTATATATCATGGACAGTATGAGTACCCTGAGGTTGACCTTGTTCTTCGACACCATTATTTCGGCCATCGCTAGCAAATCTAGATGCACCCCTGTAACACCCCGAGATTTTATGAGAAATATTATTTTTAATTTCATTGATTTCTTGTGTTGTATGCTACACCAAAATTAGCTTCTTCTATACGCAACACCGTATTATCGTTCTGTATATGCAACACTATTCTTGGCTCATGTTACACACTATTTCATGTTCTTTTGTGGAAATTATTCTACGCAACATTAAGTATAGATTTTGTTTAATGAATAAATGAAATAAGTTTTGATTATTTTATATGCAACACCAAACATAGATTTCACTACACGGTTCCCTAACGTGGCTTTCATTACACACAATCAAGACCTTCCTCAATAGCGTGTGTAGTATGCAATACCAAGTTTTACTAAACGAGATATTATTATAATATTATTATGAACTAGCAGTTATGAATAGTAATACCAACTTTTTGAAATATTATAAATTTTATCTTTCAAAATGGACTTGTTTTTTGGATTCGGAATATCGAAATTATCCTAGGGTGAATTTTTGTTATTTTTCTGAAAACATTCAATTTTTGATGAACAGTGAAAACATGTGGTCACTATTTAAAAACCGACTTTTTATTTAAATAATTATTTATTTAATTTAAATAATTTTTAGGTAAAAATTGATACATAATACCAATATAAGTTCAATGTAATTCATTAGAGTCATTTTATAATAATTTTAGATATATGACAAGTTTATTGAACCTTTCACCATCTTTTACCCACCTCCTAGGAGAATTTGAAAATTTACATAAAACTTAATTTTACCACTTCTATGAGTGGAATTTTGAAAATACAACAGACACGGATAATATCAAGGAGTAAAATTTTGTTCAATATGATAAAAATATTTTTTTGTGAATTGTATGTTTTTACGTTTATTTAACACGGTTAAAAGTAAATAGGGTAATTAAGTGTAAAAATGATATTATTATTACCCTAACACATTTCCAAATTCAATTGGATAAGTATAATTCGACCAGAAACAACCCTAGTAATATTATATTATCATTTAGGTCCACATGGATTAGATTCGGACATTTATTATAATTTAATTCAAAGAAGAGTTAAAAGAGTTAAAATTAATGTTTAATAACTAAACCATTTTTAATATAGGGTTATAAATAAAATAAAATCAACTATAAAAATTCATTATAATGATAAAATTATTTCCTACATAATGGTATTTTATTTATAATTTTTAAACATTAAATAATTTAATTTATTTATGACACAATGATGATGCAGTAATGACCTTATTAATAAAATATTAACATAATTGATTTTATAAATACCCAAATAAATGTAATTTGAGACTTTTTATAAATTCATATAATATTTTATTTTAATATGACATGTTATTATTTATTTAATTAACTTTTTTCTAACTAATCATGCTGTTATGATTTTCTAAAAATTGAATTACCAAATAGTGTCAAAATTGACATAAAATAGTTTTTAAAACAAATATTATATAATTAATTGTTATTCTATTCTTAAAAATCTAAGGATATTCCATATTACTTAGATGAGGTTATATATATTAATAATTAACCACCTGGGGTTCTTTTGGCTTGTTATTGTATTTTTATTAACCATGTAGTGTAAGAAAACAATAAGACACTATAAAAGTTAAATTATTTAACTTAGAGTTAAATCTAAATGATAAGGTTACAATAGTAACCTAAACTTTTATAAACCCTATTGGTTGAGAGGATTTCGACCCATCCCAACTTTAGATTAGAAATAAATTAATTTGGAGCTATTATAAACTGAATATTACTTTATTATAAAATAATATTTTAAGATTTTTCTATGGTGCCCCTCTCCTCCCTTATAAAAGGGCACCTCCTCCCTCTTCTATTTACACAATATTGAGCTTTCAGGATCAGACAAAACCTACCCATTTCCCTTATCAACTTCCCTAGAAAAATTATATAGGTTCTTGTTTCCTCAAAATATCTACTCTAGTGCATTAAGAAGATGCTTAAAAGAGGTGCGTCGAAGAAGAGGTAATATCTTCTACCGATTCTTTCAAGTTTCTTTCTTCTTAAAATTATTATTCTTTAGTTGTTTCATTATAAATTAATAACATAAGAATAAATAATATAATGATATGTTATTATAAATATGAAACAACCCCATTTCAGCTCATATCCATCCTACGGAAAACGAAACCATCGTACATGCGTATGTACGGAATACCATCTCCACGCGGCGGTGTAATCTCTTTTTCCACCACCACATTACTTGGATAGGTATAATAATTTAAAGAATAACTATATATAGATATTATAACATCATACTGATTCTGATATATTATATCATCCACTCCAATTCAATTCAATAATTATGGGAACAATATCATCACTCGTGCGTACGTACAAATTACCGTCTCCACGACGCGATGAGATTCATCCTCCATGTTAACCATTGAAGAATGATTATAAAGTATATATAATGAATAATAATGAAATATATGACATTATAAAGCTACTGGATTTATGTATATATATATATATATATATGATATCTACTTACTTTTATTCAAGTAAACAAGGAAAGGAAAACAACGTTCACGCGTACGTACGACCTGCCGTCTCAATGAACGGTGTATTTCATTTCATTTATCTATCTATTATATATATATATATAATGAATATATTTGATATATAAATTATGATTTAAATTCTATAATTAAGTAAATCATGATATAAGTAATAATAATATCAAGAACAAAAATTCCAAACACGTACGATAAATAAAATGATTTTTTCCAAAACACAGCTTTAACATGGAATTTTCAAAAGAACGGGTAATATAAAGTCATAAGTGAACCATATATGATATCATAACAGTGAATATGATTCTGTAAGAAGTCAATTAAATTATTTAACTCATTATACAGGAATTTTGGATACGTACGAAGCATATGAGACCTAAGGTAAGGGATAACTACTCCAATCTAGTTCTTATCTGAGGTTGTTATTCGTAAGTATTTACTGGGGTCATATTTTTCATCCATGTCCATAAAAATGTTTATAATAAAGTGTTTAATATTCTTCCATATATTTTTAAAGTCTTTTATACCCCCTTTTGACTTATCTATAGTGTTACGAAATGAATCTTTCTTTTTTTTACCATATGATGATCTTTTTGACTTTTCTAGCAATAGTACGAGGAGAATGTTTTTTTAACTGATACAATGTGAAGGGATTTTTCTGATTTCATAATGCCTTATTTACATAAGGATTACTCTATAATATTTCATGACTATTTTCAACAAAATGTTTTTCTTTAAAAATTGCAAGGAATTTTCTGAAAAGAAAATGATTTTGAAGAAGAAATGATATTTTTCTCAAGAATTAATTTCAAGTGTTTTATCAAAACCATTTTCCATCTAAGATGAAATTATATCATATGTTTATGTTTCAAGTATAATGATTATATGATTTAAATGGTTTCAATTTTCATATGATAAAATTATATCCATTTTTTTATATGGATTATGTTATGATGGGATGATGTTTATGAAACCAATTTTACTCTTTGGGTCATGATGAATGATTTATGATTGTTTTGTGGAACCCATAAGAATGATTTCAATATGAGATGGCTGGGAGATATATCTCCATCCAATGCATTGGGTAAAGATTTATATCTCATGGACATGGCTGGAACGGTATGTTAATCTGGTTCAGTGATACAGGACTGGAACGAGGAGTGAAATCGATATAGAAAGGGACATTGTCCACTAAGATGGTCTTGGAAGCAATGCCTTGGCTACTATGGAAATCATATCATGTGACTAATGGTTTTCCATAATTAAATGTTTTATTCCCATGCTATTTTATCATGATTGATGTTCCTTTGTGATCTATGCCTTACGTATTGCTAAGATTTATTTCACAACTCACGATTTTGATGTTTGAACTTTATGTTCATGTTTTGAAGTTCAAATGTATATGGTTTGTTTTATTTTCTCCATTCTAACCAGTACTGAGCATTTGAGATCACCCTCTATATGTTTTCTTTTCCCTAGGATATAAAAAAAAGGTTTTGGGTATGAAAACAAAAGGGTAAGTTCTTTATGGGAGATGTTGAAGATCTTTTACCATGATTAGAAGATTATGTTTCGAGATTCCTAGACACTAAACTATTACGATCCTTGAGTGTTGGTTTTTCTTATGTATTAAGTATTCTGAAAAAGTAATGTAATTTCCATGTATGTTGAGGATTGGGTCTCTAGAACCCCCATCCTCGGATCCCTCACCTATAAATTCCACATGCTTAATAATGTAGCAAGGAATCTTGTATATAGTACATTTGGTTCCTGAATTTTTTTATGCCAAATCCCCATGATTGGTACAATCCATCCTCCATGACCATCCAATATGAACCTACCTTTCCCCTCTGAGAATTGCTCAGACATTACTTCCCTCAGCTAGGAATCTTAATATCCTTGTCCTACATCAGAAAAATATTGAACCATCCTGGATAAGATATTTCCTTCAGAACATATTTTATTTTCAACTTATCATTGGCCAGAGCTAGAAGATGCGATTTTAGGATGTGGGTACGCATCCTATTACCCCATACTTTCTCCGTTGGGAGGAACTCATCATACTAGTACCCCCTCCAAGGGGATTCCCCTAATGCAATGGATGTCCCCTAGACTGGTACATACCTCCCCATGGTAGAGGTGGTAGGATTTGGTATCAGGAGACCACTGACTAAAGATCTCTGGTTTTAGGTCCTTCTTCTAGTAGAAGTGAAATTGGGATGTCCAAAAAGCATTGAAAAGCATGAAAGACGACGTCTCTTTCCCGAAATCCTCTCCTGTTTGGCATACCCAGTATTCTCATGCCCATTATCTTCTAAATTTTCCCCCGGACCTGATGTCTCATTCCTTCCAGCCCTTCGTCTCATTAGTAATGATGCTTATAAAGGTGCTCGCATAAAGAGAGGGTGATTCATCGAGAACCAGATCGCTCCCTACAATAGTCCTAGTCATTTGATTCATGATGCAGATGGTTGTGTTCTATGTTTCCCTCGAGGAGTGGTCGATGTTCGTGATGTGTAATTATGGGAGACTATCCACGCGCATCACCCTTGACCACAATATATCAATTTCAAAGCTAGCCATCAACACCACATCCAAAATCATGAAGTTATGTATAGACAGGCTATCACTCAAGAAATAATCTTTTTGAGATTGTATAATCATTCCAAACAGCATTTGATTTTTTTGACATGACCCTCCTCACATGAAGAATTTAGGGGTTCGTGATCATCTATGTCTTCATTGCAGCAGCAGTAACCTCCCTCTCAGCATCGGTCTGTTAGAAAGCCATTTTTGGAATGTTTATATAAATACCAAAGAATGTGCATGAAATAATAGAGATTTGATACACAAAACAGCTGGTGGCGTGAAGGAATTTCGATTTACAAAAAAACGGATGGCGGTGCGAAACTGATTGGGGTGAGCTCAAAACATTGAATCGGCCGTGGAAACATCTTCACTAATGTGGGACATTTGCGTGCACAAGATCCAAATCATGTCATATGGAAAAGTAAATTTGAGGACCTAAGGGGGGACCTTATCATATTTATAGACACAGATTTCTCCTTTCGTGTGCATGAATGTGGTTTGTGCTGCGAAACACTGTTTTTGCGCACAATGAATGGATGCTTTTCTATCTTTCGGAGGGACCCTAAAAATTTGTCCTTTGGGTCCCCCTTCAACTCTAATTCTGAAGGGTGGGGAATTTTTCGACGCAAAATTTAAGATAGGGCCATGAGGGGAACATTTGATGAATCCAAATGAATATTGCGACTAAACGGATAATTCCGTGACATGACAGTGAGGTGCTCACAAGAATGATGGGGTGCTCGAAAGATTCCCCTAGGTGCTTAAACCCTTGAATGCCCATTACAAAATCAAATGAAGGATTCTGTGGAAACCTGCCGAAAAATTGCCAAGGCACAGGCATGCAGGAGTCCAAGTGGGCGTACAATATTTCTTATGGCGCGAAAACCCTTGCACGCTCGATGAAATGTCAAAGGGACCCTTTACTAATGTCCTTCTCAAAAACTAGCCAAGGAATGGGCACAAAGAAAGAGAGTATGGTGCGCAAGGTTCCCTAAGGCACGTAAACCCTGGTGCGCCTAGTGCAACGTCAAATGATTGTCTGTGCACAGCCCTGCTTGCGCTCCCCCTCTAGGGTTTTCAGATATAAAATGAAACGTACCCCCTCCCTTCGGGAATTGTTATGAAAGACGAAATGATATCCTTTTTCACAAAAGACACATCTTCAGCGACCGTGTAAAAAACACTCTGGCCTCACGGTATTAAATCTTGTGTGACAAGTCCCCCAAGGGTCCTTCTTTTGGTGGTCCATCGTGATCTTTATCCTCATCCATTTCCCTTTAACCTAAATCATTTTCAGGCAAACGATCCCTCTTTCATGCCAGTTCCCCCAACATCGGACCTGTTTTGCATGGATCCATCCTGTTTGCGCACTGCCATTCCATCATTAGCGAAGCCTCTCATCTTGCATGTGACCATCCATGTGTGCTCCATCTACCTTCCATAACCTAAGGCACCATGTCTGAGACCCTTTTATGAAAAACACACCTGTGACGCACACCTTTCTGTAGTACGACCCTCCCGGTTTGTATGAAATTATTTCAATGTCCCTTGGGTAGTGATTCACATTACGTTGGCTTTAACTTATGATTCATCTCATATGAATGCTAATGTCTATTGATTATTTTCATAGATATGATAACAGGGGACCCTCAGTGGATCACTCCATAACACCCCAACACCATGGAATTCATGGTGTCTTCCCTTCACCAAGGGTTAAAGAATGTATGTTATGTAAGTCCTAGCTGTGCGAAGTAAAACCGCTTCATTCGAGCTACAGGACGTTAAATTTACAAGCACCATCATCCTCAACACATGATGTTGAACTGTGGCCTCACACCATACATTATACACAGGGTACCTCGCCTTGGAAATTCTCTGTGCTCGCTCATCTCCATGAGAGTGAGATCATCCCCCCACAGAATGAGATCATCTCTGATAAAGCAGCACCTGTCTGCATGGGAGGACAACCATTATAGTATAAGCCCCCTAGCCTTTCATTTGAGAGGTAGAACCCCTACTCCTCCTATAACGACGCATACTTTACATACATTGTTAGTACTTAAAAATTTAAGTACACTTATTAAAACATATAAAAATCAATAAAGGACCGTATAGGTATAGTGTCTTTAGAAACTGGGAAACATAAACAACTAGTTCATAAAGCATCTACATTGTCTCCCATTTATTTAATCATATCTAGAGTCCCTTTTGGCAAATCCTACTTAATAACCTTCTTCCTGACCTGGGGAAAGAAAACATACAAAAGGGTGAGCTCAAATGCTATGTAAGGGTAAACAACAGAAATATCAATCACATCATATTCATAAGAACATAACATTTTGGAAACCTCAACCTGCAAAAGAGATCATAATTTTATAACATGGGATAAATCATAGTAGTGAAGTGTAATCCCAATAATAATAACATAAAACATGAAACTTTGTGGAATACACACATAATCATAGAGAATCATTTCTTATTAGTGAAGACTCATTTCCAAGACTATCTTAGCAGACAAAGTCCATTTTTGAACCGAGTTCACTCCTCGTTTCAGTCCTATTTCACTGAACCGGATTAAGCGGCCATTCCAGCCATGTCTATATCATGAGATATAAATATTTACCAAATGAATTTGAAGGAGATATAGGTCCCACCCATCTCATAATGAAACCATTCTTATGTGTTCCACAAAAATCATAAATCGTGCATCATTGCATAACCCATGTAATAAAAATGGGATTCTTAAACATCGTGACATCATAAAACAATTCATATAAGATAAAGGAATTCATAAAAATAATTCCATCGCAACATAATAAAATCAATGTAATAATAGGGATAGAAATAGAACCCTATATTATCATAGATGGAAAATAATTTTGATAAAACACTTGAACTTCATTCTTGAGGAAAATATCATTTCCACTTCAAAAAACATTTTCCTATATTAACATGTCATATAATTTTGAACTAAAATAAGTTGATTAAAAATAAACTTGAAAACTTGTAAAGGAAGCTTCAGGTAAATAATCTTCTAAAAATCCATTCATTTCGTATAAGTTAGAAAAAACATTTTTCTCGTACTTTTGTCGGAAAAGTCAAAAAGTACCTCGTACGAAAAACGACAAAAGATTCCTTTCATATCCTTTACTAAAAACTCACCGAAGGGTAAAATTGGATATAAAATATTGTATAATGATATAAATATTACATATTGAGGAAACATTGATGTGGATGATAAATATTCCCCAGTAAATTCTGAAGTATAAGCAATCTCAGATAAAAATGAGATTGCGAGATTTTCCCTAACCTTATGTCTGATTTGCTTCGTAAGTGTCCGAAACTCTTGTATAATGATTTAAATAATGTCATTGACTTATTACAGAATCATACTAATTGTTATGATATCATATATGTCCATATTCTTTTCTTCTTATTTGTAATATTTCATTTCCACTTGTTGTTTGGGTGCTTATTAATTTTTGTTCTTATGCGTGTTTTGTCGAATAAATTCTTATTCTTCTCTTTAGGTTATAGATACCTCATTTAGAGAATGGTATTAGTGTAATATATATCATATTCATTCATTTAATTTCATTTATATAATCATTATGCAATGAAGATCATGTAGAACGAGTCGCATGACATTGTGGAGACGGTATTTCGTACGTACAAACGAGCAATGATATCGTTCCCATGATCGTGGAATTGTATTGAAGAGTATGTATACTATTTAAGAATCAATATCACTTTACAATAATCATATATAGTTATTATTTACACCATTATACCAATCCAAGTAACATGGTGGTGGAAAATAGATTACACCATGGCGTGGAGACGGTATTCCGTACGTACGCACGCGCGGTGATTTCATTTTCCATAGGATGGATAGATGGTGAAATATGGCTGTTTCAAACTTATAATAACATATCTTTATATGAGTGATACTGATGTTATTACATTATCATGAAACAATTGAATAAGAATAAGTGGAAGAAGAAATAATGTTCAATGAATCGGTAACGGACATTACAACTTCTTTGAATCGCCTCTTTGAGACCTCCTCTTAGGGCACTAAAATTGGTCTTTGAAGAAGACCAAGACCTCTAGGATGTTTCTAGGGAAGTGGAGAAGAGAATTTTTCTGGGGTTATCCGAGCTTGAAGGCCTAAAGTGGTGTGAGGAAGAGAGGGAGGAGGTGCCCTTTTATAAGGGAGGAGAGGGCACCTTTGGAAAAACTAAACATGTTATTTTATTATAAACTCATATTCGGTTATTAATAGCTCATAATTGATTTATTTTGAAGCTATGGTGGGGATGGGTCGAAATACTCTCATCCAATATAATTTAGACAAGTTTATGGTTTAATTTTAACCTTATCATTTAGATTTAACTTTAAGTTAAATAATTTTACTTTTACTGTGTCGTTTTGTTTTCTTACACTATAAGGTTAATAAATTTACTATAACAAGACAAAAAACCCCAAGTTGTTTATTATTAATATATATAACCTTATATAAGTAATTTGGCCGAACCATATATTTTTAGGAATAAAATAACAATTAATAATTTAATATTTTTTTTAAAAACTATTTTATGTCAATTTTTACACTATTTGGTAATTGATTTCTGTGGAAATCAAAACAGAATGATTAGTTCGAAAAACATTAATTAAATAAGTACTAACATTTCATATTAACATTTAAAATTATTTTAATTCATAAAAAGTCTCAAATTACATTTATTTGGGTATTTATAACATCAATTATGTCAATATTTCATTAATAAGATAATTACTGAACATCATTGTGTCAAAAATAAATTAAATTATTTAATCTCTAAAAATTACAAATAAAATACAATTATGTAGGAAATATTTTTTAGCTTTATAATTAATATTTATAGTTTAATTTATCTTATGTCTAACCCTTTATTAAAAATTATTTACTTATTAAACTTTGATTTTAACTATTTTAACCCTTCTTTAAATAAATTAATAATAAATGTCCTAATCTAATCCAAGTGGGCCTAAATGGTCATAGTCTATTCCTAAGGTTGTCTTTGGTCAAATTACATTTATCTAATAGAATTAAGACATGTGTTAGGGTAATAATAATTACATTTCTACCCTTAGTTACCTTATTTACTTTTAACCGTGGTAAAAAAAAGTAAAACATTACTTTTCACCAAAAATTATTTTCATCTCATTGAACCACATTTTAGTCCTTGATATTAACCGTCTCTCTCGGAGTTTCGAAATTCTACTCACAGAAGTGGTAAAATTAAGTTTCATGTAAATTTGAAAATTCTCCGAGGAGGTGGGTAAAAGACGGTGAAAAGTTCGATAAAATTTTCATATATCTAAATTTTTTATAAAATGGCTCCAATCAATTACTTTGAACTTATAAAAGTATTATGTATAAATTTTGACCTAAAATAAATTTATATAAAATAAATAATTATTTAAATAAAAAGTCAGTTTTTAAATAGTAACCCAGTGTTTTCACTATTCATCAAAAATTGAAAGTTTTCAGAAAAATACCAAAATTTCACCCTAGTCTAATATCGATATTCCGAATCCAAAAATGAAGTCCATTTTGAAAAATAAAATTTACAACATTTTAAAAAGTGGGTATTACTATTCATAACGGCTAGTTTTAATAATATTTTAATAGCATATCATTGTTTAGTGAAACTCGGTACTGCGTACGATGCAAGCTATCGAGGAAGGTCGTGATTGCGTGTAAAGCAACCCAAGATAGAGTTGTGTGTAGTGGAAGATTACTTTGATAACATAAAAACAAAATATTTCTCATAAAACTCTCGGGTGTTACATTCTACCCCCCTTAAAATGAATTTCTCCCTCAAAATTCGTCACTTTGTAACAAACAGATGAGGATACCTCTCTCATCATATCCTCAAGCTCCCATGTAGCTTCTTCTAATTGGTGGTTCCTCCATAAAACTTTCACCAAGAGAGTGTTCTTGTTCCGTAGGTCTTTTTCGCTACGATCCAGAATCTCTATCAGCTGTTCTTCATAAGAAATATCTTGCTCCAGCGGTACAACTTCTGAGATGAGTACATGTGAAGGATCAGGTATGTACTTCTTCCGGAGAGATACATAGAACACATCGTGAACTTGAGAGAGATTCGGTGGAAGCGCAAATCGGTAAGCTACCTTCCCAACATGATCCAGTATTTCGAAAGGACCGATATACCTAGGGCTTAGCTTTCCCTTCTTTCCAAATCACATTACTCACTTCCAAGGAGATATTCGTAAGAACACTTTATCACCCACTTCAAACTCTAGGACTTTTCTTCAGTTGTCGGCATAACTTTATTGTCGACTCTGAGATTCTCTAATGTGTTGTTGAATAGATCTGACCTTTTTTTCCATCTTATCAACAAGATCAGGTCCTAATAGCTGTCTTTCTCCAACTTCATCCCAGCAACATGGAGTCCTGCATTTCTTTCCATAGAGAACTTCATGAGGAGCCATCTGAATTCTGGAGTGAAAGCTATTATTATAAGAAAATTCCACAAAAGGTATGTGTTGATCCCAACCACCTTTGAAATCCATAGAGCAAGCTCTCAACATATCTTCTAGAGTTTGAATTATTCTCTCAGACTGACCATCTGTCTGAGGATGATAAGCAGTTCTGAACCTCAACTCTGTATCTAGAGTATGCTAAAGACTTCGCCAGAACTTTGAGGTAAATATCGGATCCAGATCAGATATAATGGAAAGCGGTACTCCATGAAATCTTACCTTTTCCTTCACATATATCCTGGAAAGCTGATCCAGAGAGAAATCCTCTCTAATTGCAATGATGTGTGCAGACTTTGTAAGACGATCAACTATGACCCAGATAGCATTATTGCCTTTGGATGTTTTAGGAAGTCCAGTGACAAAGTCCATAGTGATGTTTTCCCATTTCCATTCAGGTATGGGTAATGGTTGTAACATCCCCTTAGACTTCTATCTCTCAGCTTTAACTTGCTGACAAACCAAGCATCAAGAGACATATTTAGCAACATCTCTTTTCATGCCATCCCACCAGAAGTACTCTTTCAGGTCCCTATACATCATCGTGCTTCCAGGATGAATAGAGAATGAAGAACTACGAGCCTCATCCAGCAGCTCCTTCATTAATTCTGGGATGGGAGGAACACAAACCCGATTCCTGAACTTTATTATACCATCACAATCAAGGTTGAATTCAGGAATATTTCTCACCTTCTTTTGTAACTCTACATATTTTTTTCCCCTCTTTAATCATCACATGTATAGATGGTTGAACATTCAATTGAGAAAGATATGATTTTTCCCCTTCCATTATAATTCAAAGATCCATCCTTTGTAAATCCATAAATATTGGATCTTCTGTGATCCTCATCATGGATAATATAGCATATTCTTGTCAACTTAATGCATCTTCCACCTTGTTTGCTTTTCGAGGGGGGTAATGAATTGAGCAGTCATAATCCTTAATCAGCTCCAACCATCTTCTTTGGTGCAAATTCATCTCTTTTTGTGTGAAAATATACTTTAAAACTTTATGATCAGAATGAATATCACATCTTTCTCCATAAAGATAATGCCTCCAAATCTTTAAGGCAAAGATTACCATAGCTAACTCCAAATCATGTGTTGGGTAATTTTGATCATGGATTTTCAACTGTCGTGAGGCATAAGCTATCACCATATCATGTTACATAAGAACACGCCCCATCCCCTTCTTGGATGCATCACTATAGATCACAAACCTTTTTACACTATAAGGAAGTGTGAGTATAGGTGCACTGGATAACCTTCTATTCAACTCCTTGAAATTCTCTTCACATTCCTCTGTCTACACGAACTTAACTCCTTTTCGAGTCAACCTGGTGAGTGGATTAGATAATCGTGAAAAATATTTCACAAAACGTCGGTAATATCTAGCCAAGCCAAGAAAACATCATATCTCGATTACTTTTATTGGTCTCTACCATCTTTTTATAACCTCTATTTTGCTAGATCCACAGATATCCCCTCTTTCGAGATTATGTGACCCAAAAATGCAACTTTTGGAAGCCAAAATTCACACTTGGTAAATTTGGCATAAAGATTCTCCTTTCTCTGGGTCTTTAATATAATTCTCAAATGATATTCATGTTCTTCCTTACCCTTTGAATAGACAAGAATATCATCTATAAAGACTACCATAAACTGATCAAGATAGTCTCTAAAGACTCTATTCATCAGATCCATGAAGATAGCAGGGGCATTAGTAAGACCAAATGGCATAACTATACATTCACAGTGTCCATACCTTGTACGGAAAGCCATCTTTGGTATATCCTCCCTTTTGACCCTTAATTGATGATACCCTAAACGAAGATCAATCTTGGAAAAGTATTGAGCTCCGCGTAGTTGGTCAAATAAGTCATCAATGCGCGGGAGAGGATAATTGTTCTTAATAGTGATCTTTTTAAGTTCTCGATAATCAATGCAGAGTCTCGTTGATCCATATTTCTTCTTAAAAAATAGAACAGGTGCTCCCCAAGGTGATGCACTAGGGTGTATGAATCCCTTATCAATATTCTCTTGGAGTTGCTTCTTCAATTACTACAACTCAATTGGGGCCATTCTATAAGGTGTCTTTGAAATAGGCAAAGAACCCGATACGAGTTCTATTGAAAAATCAACTTCAAGATTTGGTGGAAGACCTGGAAATTCCTCAGGAAAGACATCATAAAACTCCCGTACAATTGTAATATTCTTAATTGTGAGTTTCTCACCAACCATTTGATATAAATAACCTTCATTTAGTGGAATAAAAACCCATAAAATGGAGGAAATATTCACTGGAGGGTTATGTTTATCCTTTCATTGATAGATGATCATAGATTGATCTGGAATATGAAATGTGACTTCCCTTATTTGGCAATTGATATGAGCTCCATATAGAGAAAGCCAATCCATGCCAAGAATCACATCAAATTCCACTATAGGAAGGATTACAAGATTTGCAGGAAGCAATTTCCCACAAACTTCAATCGGAGAAGAATTATAAACTTTTGATGCGAATGTTGTTCCATTAGGGGTTGTCACAGCTAAATCAACATCTAATTGTTGAGGTAATACGGTGATACCCTTAGAAAATTATTCAGAAATAAAAGAGTGGGCAAATCTGGAATAAAAAAAAACATTTTCTACTTTAGAGTGGATGGTAAGTTTACCTTTCACCACATCGTTATCGTACTCCACATCGCTGATAGAAGTTCCATGTGACTTTCCTTTGCCTTTAGCCTTAATAGTTTGTTGACATCGATCATCATCAAAAACCCTTGGATTAGGGCATTGATTGGAATAATGCCCCATTTCCTTTCACTTGTAACATTGAAGTGTAGGAGGTGCACTCTGTGTAGCCTTTCCTTTGTTCACATCACTATACATCTTCTTCCCGTAATTGCGGCATTCAAATACCCGATGACCTTCGTTTCCACATTTGAATCATTTACTTTTCCCTTTAAGACAACTCCCTCCATGTTTCTTTCCACACTTTGAGCATAAGGGAAAGCTCATCTTCTATTCAGTGTGATCTTTAGATTTTCCTTTGAATTCCATTTTCCTCTTCTTATCAAACCCATATGACTGATGGGTTACTCCAATCTCCATCTCAACTTTTAGAGCACATCGAACGATTTCCTCGTAGCTATTGAAGTCCCTTATGGATAACGCCCTTCGAAGACTTGGTTTTAAGCCACTAAAGAATCGATCGATCTTACTCTCAGGTTGGATAATAATACCATAAGCCTACCTTGCAAATCTTTTAAAATTTTCTTCATAGGTACCAATAGATTCATCACCCTTTTGCTTCAGTTCAAGAAACTCCTTCTCCATCTTTGTTTGAAGAATACAAGGGAATTACTTATTGAAAAATAAGTTCTTGAACTCGCCCCATTCCATAGACTCAATTTCATCCCTTTGCCTCGTATTCTTAATAAGATTCCATCATTGATCAGCATCACATTCCAATTGTTATACTGCTAAGATGACTTTATCATGTTCAGAACATTGAAGAACTGAAAATATCTTTTCAGTAGTACTGATCCATTGTTCAGCAACTAATGGATCAGTAGTCCCGCTGAATGAGGGTGGACGCTGCCTCATGAAGAATTCAACAAAATGTTTCTCCTTCCTTTGCTTGTTTGGAAGTCCTGCATGATTCATATCTTGAGAAAGTTGTGTGATCATGCCTAAAAGATTTTTCATTCTAGCTCCCATAACGTTTCGTTGCTCAGGGGGACAATCATTGCATTGCCTGTCGCATTCTGCATTAACACAGTTCCTTTGGGTTCCATCCATTGACTAAAAACAAGAAGAATAGTGTGAGAAACACTAATTATAATTGGAAAACCACATAATCAAGAATAAAATTTCATAGTTAAGGTCTTATCATAGGTTGTTCATGTCCATTTCTAAAACACTAATATTGTGTTCAATGCTTAGACTTATCCTTAGGGTTATTACTAAGGCTTTCACATCCTAGTTTCCAAAGGTTGACTACACCTTTCCTCTGATACCAACTATAACGACCCATAATTTACATACATTGTTAGTACTTCAAAATTGAAGTACACTTATTAAAACATATAAAAAACCAAGAAAGGACCGTATAGGTATAGTGTCTTTAGAAACTGGGAAACATAAACAACTGCTTCATAAAGCATCCACATTGTCTCCCATTTATTTCATCATATCTAGAGTCCCTTTTCGCATATCCTACTTAATAACATTCTTCCTGACCTGGGGAAAGAAAACATGCAAAAGGGTGAGCTCAAATGCTCAGTAAGGGTAAAAAAAAATAAATATCAATCCCATCATATTCATGAGAACATAACATTATGGAAATCTTAACCTGTAAAAGAGATCATAATTTTATATCAAGGGATAAATCATAGTAGTGAAATGTAATCCCAATAATCATAACTTAAAACATGAAACTTTGTGTCATATACACATAATCATAGAGAATCATATCTTATTAGTCAAGACTCATTGCCAAGACTATCTTAGCAGACAATGTCCATTCCTGAACTGAGTTCACTCCTCATTTCAGTCCTTTTTCACTGAATCGGATTAACCTGCCCTTCCATCCATGTCTATCTCATGAGATATAAATTTTTACCCAATGCATTAGAGGGAGATATAGGTCTCACCCATCTCATAATTAAACCATTCTTATGTGTGCCACAAAAATCATAATTCATACATCATTGCATAACCCATGTAATAAAAATGGGATTCTTAAACATCATGACATCATAAAAAAATTAATATAAGATAAAGGAATTCATAAAAATAATTCCATCACAACATAATAAAATCAATGTAATAATAGGGATAGAAAGTGAACCCTATATTATCTTAGATGGAAAATAATTTTGATAAAATACTTGAACTTCATTCTTGAGGAAAATATCCTTTCTACTTAAAAAACATTTTCCTTTCTTAACATGTCATATAATTTTGAACTAAAATAAGTTTAATAAAAATAAACGTGAAAACTTGTAAAGGATTATTCATGGAAATAATTTTCTAATAATCCATTCATGTCGTATAAGTTAAAAATAACATTCTTCTTGTACTTTTGTCGGAAAAGTCAAAAAGTACCTCGTACGAAAAACGACAAAATATTCCATGCATATCTTTTACTAAAAACTCACCGAAGGGTAAAATTGCGTATAAAATATTGTAGAAGGATATAAATATTACATAGTGAGGAAACATGGATGTGGATGATAAATATCCCCCAGTAAATTCTGGAGTATAAGCAATCTCGGATAAAAATGAGATTGCCATATTTTCCCGTACATTTGGTCTGATTTGCTTCGTAAGTGTATTAAACTTTTGTATACTGATTTAAATAATGTCATTTACTTATTCCAGAATCATAATCATTGTTATGATATCATATATGTCCATATTCATGGCTTTTTATTAGTAATATTTCATTGCTACTTGTTATTCGGGTGTTTATTACTTTTTGATCTTATGCATGTTTTGTCGAATAAATTTTTATTCTTCTCTTTAGGTTATAGATACCTCATTTCAAAAATGTTATTAGTGTAATATATATCATATTTATTCATTCAACTCATTTATATAATAATTATGCAATGAGGATCATGTAGAACGAGTCGCATCATATCGTGTAGACGGTATTCCGTACGTACGCACGAGTGATGATATCGTTCCCATGATCGTGGAATAGTATTGGAGTGTATGTATAATATTTAAGAGTAAATATTAATTTATAATAATCATATATAGTTATTATTTACACCATTATACCCATCCAATTAAGGCGGTGGTGTAAAATAGATTACACCACGACGTGGAGACGGTATTCCGTACGTACGCACGCGCGGTAATTTCGATTTACGTAGTATGGATAGATGGTGAAATAGGTTTGTTTCATACTTATAATAACATATCAGTATATTAGTGATACTGATGTTGTTACTTCATAATGAAACATATAAAGAAGAGGAAGTGTAAGAATAAATAAAGTTGAAAGACTCTGTAACGGACATTACCTCTTCTTTCAAGCGCCTCTTTGAAACCTCCTCTAAGGCACTAAAATTGGTATTTGAAGAAGACCAGGAACTCTAGGATGTTTCTAGGGAAGTGGAGAAGATAATTTGGAAGGGTTTGGATGATCTTGAAAGCTCAAAGTGGTGTGAGGAAGAGAGGGAGGAGGTGCCCTTTTATAAGGGAGGAGAGGGGCACCTTTGGAAAAACTAAAATTATTATTTTAATATAAACTCATATTCGGTTTTCAATAGCTCCAATTTGATTTCTTTTGAAGATAAGGTGGGGATGGGTCGAAATACTCTAATAAAATAGAATTTATACAATTTTAGGGTTCTATTTTAACCTTATCATTTAGATTTAACTTTAAGTTAAATAATTTTACTTTTACCATGTCTTTTTGTTTTCTTACGCTATAAGGTTAATAAACTTACTATAACAAGACAAAAGAACCCCAAGTTGTTTCTTATTAATATATATAACATTATATATGTCATTTGGAAGATCCTTATATTTTTAGGAATAAACTAACAATTAATAATATAATATTTGTTTTAAAAACTATTTTATGTCAATTTTGACACTATTTGGTAATTGATTTTTGTGGAAATCAAAACAGAATGATTATTTCTAAAAAAGTAAATTAAATCAATACTAACATGTCATATTAACATATAAAATTATTTTAATTCATAAAAGTCTCAAATTACATTTATTTGGGTATTTATAAAATCAATTATGTCAATATTTCATTAATAAGATAATTACTACATCATCATTGTATCATAAATAAATTAAATTATTTAAAGTCTAAAAATTAAAAATAAAATACCATTATGTAGGAAATATTTTTATATTTCTAATGAATATTTATAGTCGAATTTATCTTATGTATAACCCTTTTTTAAAAATTATTTACTTATTAAACATTGATTTTAACTATTTTAACCCTTCTTCAAATAAATTAATAATAATTGTCCTAATCAAATCCAAGTGGGCATAAATGGTCATATTTTATTCCTAAGGTTGTTTTTGGTCTAATTAAACTTATCCAATAGAATTATTACATGTGTTAGGGTAATAATAAATACATTTTTACCCTTAATTACCCTATTTACTTTTAATCGTGGTAAAAAAAGTAAAAAGTTACGATTCACAAAAAATTATTTTCATCTAATTGAACCACATTTTAGTCCTTGATATTAACTGTGTCTCTAGTATTTTCAAAATTCCAGTCACAGAAGCGGTAAAATTAAGTTTTATGTAAATTTTCAAATTCACCTAGGAGGTGGGTAAAAGACAGTGAAAAGTTCGATAAAATTTTTATATATCTAAAATTATTATAAAATGACTCCAATGAATTACTTTGAACTTATAAAGGTATTATGTATCAATTTTTACCTAAATTAAATATATATAAAATAAATAATTATTTAAATAAAATGTTGATTTTTAAATAGTAACCCAGTGTTTTCACTATTCATCAAAAATTGAAAGGTTTCAGAAAAATACCAAAATTTTACCCAAGGCTATTTCGATATTCCGAATCCAAAAATGAAGTCCATTTTGAAAAATAAAATTTACAAAATTTCAAAAGGTGGGTTTTACTATTCATAACGACTATTTTTAATAATATTTTAATAGCATATCGTTGTTTAGTGAAACTCGATATTGCGTATGACGTAAGCTATCGAGGAAGGTTGTGATTGTGTGTAAAGAAGGACAAGCTAGTGTTGTGGGTAGTGAAATATTCCTTTGATAACATAAAAACAAAATATTTCTCATAAAAGTCTCGGGTGTTACACCTCCTGTCTTATTTCATGCTAGAGACCATAGGAGAGGTGGGCACATGGACTTTTGTTACCGCATCCCTATCCATCTGGGATTTGTCACCACCAAAACTCCATCCTAGAGTACATCCCAATATGCATCTCCCTGGGCTCTTAACCACACATTAGACCTTGTTTCCTATTTGGGACACTAACCATGTGTAAGACCCATTCCACTTCCTGTGGATGCACCTTTCGCGACGTGATCATAAGGTTTTCACTGCCTCTAGTTTCTCACACCGAGTATGACTCACATGGGATTAGAGTATGCATCGACTGTGACATCCTATCTAGACTACCTTAACATGTAACCCCAACCCATCCCAAACTATGTGGACATTTATTCTTCTCTCCTATGCCAGGTATGTAAGAATCTTCTCTGAGGTTCAAACCCAACACCTATATGTCCGGACCCCTTCATGTTGGTTCACCTTCATCCCGCATGGAATTAAACTGTATCAACCCATCCTGAACTACGTTGACATTCATCATTGTCTAATATTCAATATATATAGTAATGCTCCAAAAGGATAAAGTCCAACACCAATCAGTCCTGAAAACTCTACATCGGTCCACTCTAATCCCGCATGATGTCAAACTTTATCCTAGTTTTCTGTTTGTCCCACATGATGCTAAAGTATACCCATCTGAACAATGTGGGATTTTTTCCCTATCTCCAAGGAAGGGAATGTAGGAAGACATTATGAGGTTCAACCCCATCTAGTAGTAATCCTTTGTGATTCCCATTAAGCGGTAATCCGTTGTACCCCATCCAGCAATAAGACACTATGATTCACAACCAGCGGTATGCAGTTCTACCTCATACAATGGTAAGATGTTGTACCCCATACAGCATTAAGTTGTTGTGATCCCCATCCCGTAGTAAGCCATTGTGATCCCCATCCAGTGGTAAGCCAATGTGATCCCCTACCAACGGTAAGCCATTTTGAACCCCAATCGACAGTAACCCATTATGATCTCTAGTCGACGGTAAGCCGTTGTGATCTCTAATCGATGGTAAGTCATTGCCACCCTAACCAGTGGTAATCCATTTAAGTCCCCAATCAACAGCAAGATATCATCATATGAACTATATGGGTTTGATCCCTATCTCCTAAAAAGCGTATGTAAGAAGCCTGCTTTAGTTTCTACCCCAATCACCGGTAAACTTTGGTGTCATTCTCTTTTTTTGATTCAATGCCCCATCCTGAACTACATCGACATTAATTCCCTACCACAGGGATATGAAGGATGCCTCCCTAGGGTTAAACCCCACCACTCATGTTCCATCAAGTCCTATCTCCCCCGATCCTATGTGTTTTGGTAAGTCAGTTCCCCAACCTAGAGGTTCTACTTCTTGTGGATCCTATCCATCCATCCATTGTTATGGGTCACCTCCTCAGGTTCCCCATCACCCCCACTATGAACTACATAGACCTTGATTCCCTTCAATAGGGATACGTAGGAAGTCTCTTCTAGGATCAATCCCAACATCACTGTCGTTCTCATGTAGGTTCCATTTCATTCTACACTCTTAATAATCCATATCCATCCTGATTATTACCCAGGATGTTGTATCCCTATGAGTTCATTTCACCCACATTCTCGCTATTCATAGCAGCAATCGGGTAACTAACCATGTTTTAGCCCCAGCATCAGTGTTCCCCTAGGGGTTGCACCAATCTGATCCACTCCTATCGCTATTCTGATCATCCCGATCTATCTCCACTAGAAGTTAAACTTGCGGGATACCTTTTATTAAACATGGGAAGTTGAGGAAAAATCAGAGACATGCCTATGGAATAAAATTTCCCACACTCAATGTGGAATTCCTCGAGCTTATGAAACCTAGGGAAGACCTATGGTAAGGGGGGGTAACCAAGATACATTAGTATTCCAACATCCAGACATTCTTGTAATGTCAAATGCGACTACTCCCCTGACCGAAGGTTGCTGCCCTGACTGGACTCCTTTGAATGTCCTAACAATAGCAGTGTAATTAACCGGCATCCATGAAGGCATGGCCCTGGGAAGAGATCCACGAATAATGAATTAAGTATTTGAGGAAGACCTAGAATAGGCAATGATTTCTGAGGACGAATCCATGGAAGGAGGAACTGACATGCCATTATCTCATTTTGATCAAGTAACAAACTTCCCTGAATAAGAAAATGATGTTTCCTTCCTTTAGAATGTTGGAATGTGGGAAAATAGTTGCACATCCTATGGGAGACAGATGCATGCACTGGTGAAAGCGTCACAAAAAATGATGAAATGAATTTAAATTATGGACATTAATTAATTGATTAATTGATCGAGGTACATGTGATCATTATTAGTTTAATGGTGATTATGAAATGTACTCTAGGAATATAACTTCCAACCAATATAATGATGATGGAAACACTAACTAAACCGTGTACAAGATGACATTCCCAAATGGGGTGATGATTGATTCCATCTCAATGGACTGGCACTGAGAGACGTGTTCACACACACTAAGTTAAGATTTATTTACTAAGTAATGATACGATCATATAATTGAAAACTAACTGAACTCAAGGTAAATGACCATAATGATTTTTTTTTATCACATGTAATAGTATTATTAAACTACTTCATTTATAACAAGAACATTTTATTTTTAAAATCAATATGATCCATGTTATGATATACTTTCTATCCGACTACATTGAAATCTTGTTTTCACTAAAAAGTGAAATTTATTTTTTCAGCCTTACCAAAAAAAAATTGAAACATAAATTGTTTATTTGAATTATAATTTATTATTGACATATTTATGAAATATAACAATGATTTTATGTACACAGCCTACCTTTTCATGGTGGAGTTTTTAAATTATCTTATGATGTGTAGAAGAAAATGGAAAGATACTATTAGAGGTGGTAGGTATGCTTGATTCACATGACCATTAGTGATGGGGTTCACCAAGGGATTTATGGTCAACTTATTGTAAATGGAGTCTAAGACATTGTATAGTTGAATTTGGTTTCATTTTCTAGAGATGTTTCACTACTAGATTTTTCTTTCTACCCTATTTGGGTATATTTCTTCTTGAGGACGGTTTGGCATTCGAACTGTGTACTATATTATCTTCTTCAGTCATATATTGTTTTTATCATGGGGAAAAACAATTCCCATTGTAATATACTTTATTCTATGTGATAGTTTCTCTTCTATAGGGATCTGGAATTCCATTTCAGCTATATTAAGACTATCTTGGGTATTGGTCTATAATGGTATTAATGATGGTTTAAGGAAAAATGGTACCAGATATGTGATTTTTAATATCATTACTTAATGTTAGTATGCATATTGGGATGTCCTGTTTTACAAGAGGTTGGATTACTAGGATATAAGATGTTGTTAAAAATGACTGCCTAGGAAGATCTCATTATAGAAAGCCTTAACTAGCCATTTCAGATTAGGAAATGTGTCCCTAATGAATAAAGTTATCTAATTATAGTATTTAAATTAATTTTCAACTGGGTATGTTTATACCTAAAAAGTTTTAATTATTTAACATGGAATTGTTGTTTTTGTATTCCTATATTTATTTGATAATCTGAGTATCATTGCTGATGTTTTCATATTGCTGGTTGATGTTGGGTAGTTTATTTCCTCTAAGAATATTTTGAATATATTTTAGGAGAGAGATGATAATGAACCACATTAAGATAACCCTCTAGTTTTCCTATCCCTTATTGATATTGTGGTGCATTGTTTCCATGCTTTAAGATAAGTAAATTCAATCATTCATGTTATGGTTTTTGTTGTAAAACCTCGAAGGGGTAAATCTAAAGATCATGTCTCTAATATTCTACAACATAAAATACAACATTTACAAGGATTGAATGATCCTAAAGATGGTGATTATTGGTTTAAAAATAATTAATTACTTTTTTATTTCATGGAATATCACAACATATATAGGTGTAGTGTGATACCTTTAGGATTGGAGGTCATAGAAGGAGGTGGTGGGTTTCAATGGTAACAGTAAATAACCATGAAGTCTTAGAGTGTAAATGGGTCAAAAAAAATTAACATATATGTTCATAACAATGTTAATGGTTTTGAAAATGTCAATGTAGTTTTTTAACCTCTAATATGGTAATAGAACCATGAATTAATATGTGAACTACATTGTTCATCATATTTAATTTTCCCTATAGTTGGTGGTAACTGAGTAGCCAAACACTTTAATATTCAATATGGTTCATTGATATGATATCTAATATTTGGGTTTAATGATGAATTTCAAATCATATAATAGTTTGATACACAGATCATTGATGGTTAATATTGAACATTATTGTATGTTATGGTTAGAAGGAGTCTCTAAACTCCTTATGGTTGTTATGTTGAACCATTAATGGGATTAGAAATAATTATGAGTTTCATGGTGTATATTAATATAAGGTATCAACCAAAACTTTTTTTTTCTAGAATATTCTTATTTTCATTCTTATTATTTGTGATGTTGGAGCATTCAATGTGGGTTTGTACTGAGACACTGAGGATATATAGTTAATGTTGTGTCTTTAGCCACCAACATCACCTATCTCATATCATTCATGTCCCACATAGTAGAACAGGATGATAAACACCTAAATATAATAGGTTATAGTAATTTTTTTCAAGAAAAAACAGGTTCTAGCTTCATACATCTAGAATGATTATTCTACATGAAGCGGAAGTGTCTATAGGGGATCTTGATGTAGGTTCAGTGGCATTTTGATATACCATCACTATAGCCTTATCTTTAGTGACTAATTTATATGACACAGGTTCATTTCATTCATTTTTATTGACTCATGATTTGAATTTATTAAAACTTCATAGTTAAAGTATGTCTTATGTGACTAATATTTATATAACCCTCATAATGGTGATAAATTATAGTCTCTGATGTCCGTCTTATGCCTTATCATTTAAATGTTCGAGAACAGCTAGGGTTTTCTAGTACTTGATTTGAATCCTATAGATTTCAATCCACATATAGATTGAATGATCACCCATAAATCTCATATTTACTATTATCATGGGTGGGTCTCCCTTACTGAGCCCGATGGGGATGTTCTGTGTTTTTATGTGGAATGGGACCATAAGTTGAGTAGAGCTGGAACAACTTTTATTAAGATGGGTAGGGTGATATCTTTTCATTATTTTTATCAATATAAGGAATCATTGTGTGATTATCTTCCATCCATGATCATTGATTTTCTGAACATTTCTCCTTCTAAATTATCTAGCTACCCACTAGTAAGGGGGTAGAGTTTTCAATTAACATGGTACTAGGTACAAATCATGTCTCTATTCCATAATAACATATAGAAATAGCTAAATAGAAGTTGATAAATACTTAGTTGGATGATCTATTTTGTATAGGATTTATATAACTGAGTGTATCCCCTTGGATGGCACTGATTTATTTGTTAATAAATTTTAATGGAACTCCCCACATTTTAATTGATTACTGGAAGGTAAATAAAGTTATGTTTCTCAATAAGTATTAATTTTCCATGATTGATTATATATTTTACTAGTTGAAAGGGGTGAGGAGGTCAGAAAAAATAAATATTCAGTTGAGTTTCCACCAGTTGAGAATAAAATAGTTTGATATCTTGAATTTCTCCTTCATGAAAAGGTATGAACATTATTTTTATCTTGTTATTTCTTTTGGTAAAACTAATTCCCTTTATGTTTTTAGGGAAATGATGACACAATAGTTCCCCAGTACCTTCATAAATTCATGGTTATGATTTTGGATGGAATCATAGTTTACTCTAATATAGTGGACGATCATGTGCATCAACAGATAATAGTTTTGGTAATCTTGATAGATCAACAAAATTATGTTGAGCTATCAAAAAATAAATTCTATAATCGTGAAATGATTTTCATGGGAAAATTTTTCTGAAAACATGGTATTTTAGTCGATACAAATAAGGTGAATGATGTTATGATACAGGAAAAACCACTAAATGTTTTTAATATTCAAATAATATTTGGATTAGTGGGGTATTACCACTAGTTCATTAATGATTTCTCCAAATTTAATACTCTGATGACCACTCAAACTCAGAAAGGACTATAATTTATTTGATGCTTTTAATGTTATAGTTATTTTGATGACTTCAATATCTTTCTATCATATTCCAAAATTTTGACCCTATTAGAGACTTTTTGGTCATTATGGAATTTTTTAATGGATCATGTTTGGGTTTGGGATATATTCTCTTACCACAATATTATGTGTTGGTTAGTTTTTTTGTATAGCTGAGGCCACTTGAGGAGAACTATCAAAACATTGATTTACAAATCGCATCTTGAATTCATTTTCCTGAGAGATGGTTACATTACCTTATTAGAGAAAGATTTACTATGTTTTTAGATCACAAAAATATGAGGTATAGGTTCTCACAAAAATAATAGAATCAATAATAGTGCCATTACGTAGATTGCATGAAATATTTTTATTTCAACATTTCCTACACCCCTTGGATTGGGTAATAGAGTTTCATAAGATTTGAGTATGAAATTGTTTACCTACATTGTGAAAGGACCATCATAATAGTGTAAATTAATTGATCTCTTTTATCATATGCATTTTGGTGTTTTATAGGATGTGGTAGAGATTTTATAAACTAACTATTAATTGAAATATTTTATTCTCAACTTGATTCATCAGTATAATAATTTTGATGAATAATTCAATGGATTTAGGAACAAATATTATGGGTGATTCTATATATTAGTTTTCTCTATCTTCTGGGGGTATCTTATATTTTTGGAACTTGTACGTCATACTTTTAACCATGATAAATATTGTCATGGGGGGGAAGAAATAATTCATAATGGTCCATGAAACCAAGAACTATGATGATGTTCTATGATATGCATAAATGATTTTGGTATCCATGTATGAGATGAGGAATTACTTATTTTTTTGCTCAATGTGACACCTATCAACAATACAAGGGAGACAACAAGAAACGTTTTGGTTTTCATCACCCCTTCCTATAACGACATGGACTAGAGATGAGATTTATTTAGATGTCATGGTTGGTTTATTTCATACCCAGTGAGGGATGAATACTATGTGGGTATTGATTGATTGGATGACTAAATAATCTAAGTAAATACCCAATCATTGAATAGGAAAAATTGATTTCTTGAGAAGTGATTTTTTATAGTATATCATCAGATTTCATAGAGTCTATCTCTTATAATTTTGGATTTGGATCCTTGATTAGAATCATATTTTGTGGTGGCATATAAGAGGGGATGATGTCCCATGACATTTGGAGAAATGGATATCATCCACATATTGATGTCTAGGTAGAACATGTTATAAAAATTCATGAATGAAGAATTTATAATTATGTTATTACCTTTAGTGGAGCTTGGGATATCCACATGAGTCTTGATGGATATTATTTATAACAATGGATTACTATAATATATTATGATGGAACCCTTTGAGTCATTGTATGGCTATCATTATATGTCAACCTTGTATTGTATGGAGATTGGTGAAAGATCTATAGTTGTACATATTTTCATCTAAGATATGATGTAGAAGATTCATTTGAAATCACAAAAAATGGTTTAGTCACAGAATCGATATAATCTATATAGTGATATTTTCAATTCCCTGAAGAGTTTTATGTTAGTGATAAGGTGGTTTTTATAATCTCACGTTGTTTGAGACACTGTTGGATTGGAAAATAGAAAATGATTACATATACATATGTGAGATCATTTGATATTATTGATAATATTATCATTATGGACTACCAATTTCAATTTTCAACCATAGATGATATTGATTCATGATTTTTTCTATTTTCATAGCTTATAATTTATCCATATGGCCTATTTAGTTTTTTTTAAAATCCATTTAACATTAATGACAATGATAAGTAGAAATACATGTGAAAATCCATGAAGGGAAATTTTCCAGGTAGAACTAGTTAGTATCAACGGGCTTCAGGCCGCTAGCTGATGGGCCGTGTTGTTTCCTACCCTTTTGGTGAAGGAGAAAGTAAAAAATGAGATGCATTGGCGAAGCGAGAGAATTCTCCTGATGATGATTCCAAAATACTGGAGTCAATCTCGTTGTGATTAACAGCATCGATCATGGCAAGACAGTCAGACTCAATGATGATATCACCCAATCCACATTCAAATGCGAGCATCAAACCAGCACGGATGGTCATGGCTTCAGAAACTGTCTGTTCCGAGAATGCCTGATTTGGTTCATGTTTAGCAACAAGGATATGCCGCAGATGATTTCGGGCAAGGAGGCCGAGGGAAACAAGCCCATCCTTTGGAAGAGACATGTACACATTAATTTTGAGGATCCCTTCCATTGGGGGATTCCAATGAGAGGGATGGAAGGGGGAAACACCTGGCATAGAATGTTCGTTGTGGCCTTTCCAACCCTCAATCCAAGAAGTGGCCCGATCAATCCATAATTTGGGGGGTCTGTGAGCTTGATTAAAAATAGAATCATTACGCTGGACCCAAATAATCCAAGCCAAAGTAAAAAGTGAACCCAAATCTGCCGAAGAAAGAGAGTAGAACCAACATGTCAGCAGATCGGGATGTTTAGAGGTCAGTGTCAGTGAAGAAACTGAAACCGGGCCCCATTGATTCCATATTCCCTTTGCTACCGGGCAGTAAATGATAGTGTGCAGAGGAGTTTCTGGAGTGTTCAGGCAGAAAGGGCAAAAAACGATACTGGCCATATGTCGGTAAACGAGAAGGCTCGTTGTTGGGAGACTGCCTATAAAAACCTGCCACGAAAATTGACGAATTTTTTGGGGGACATTGAGCTTCCAAATCGATTTCCATGGTCCCTAATCCTGGCAGACTGAGTAGATTCCAAGAGCAAGTCTGTAGCCAGATCTCACGGTGTAGTCACCCGAGATTTCATTGATCTAGAAGAGATGGTCAGGGCCTACTTCTGGTACCTAGGGAATACTAAGGATAATTCTTTGATCTCTTTCGTTAAACCATTCAAGGATATTTTCCAGACACCACCCTTTTCCATGGCTAGAAAAGAGGAGTCTGACAGAGGCGTCTTCACGACCTGGTTGGGCAGATGATGTAGCCCTTAAACCATCCTTATCAATGAGCCAGGGATCAATCCAGATATTGACAGATAAGCCTATCCCAATCCTCCAGCCCATTCCTTTATCCAGGAGATTTTTAGCCCCCCCAAATGCTTCTCTAGAGGAAGCTAGGGTGGGGACCAAGAGAGGAACCATGAAATTCCGTGTGGGGAATGTACATAGCTCATAAAAATTGTGCACAAAGAGATGATGGAAGGTTAATTAGGCTCCATCCTTGCTTGTAAAAATGCGCATCGTTGAAGAGAGGAAGATTCTGGAACCCCATCCCACCCTCCGATTTGGGTTTACAGAGTTTCTCCCAGGCCACCCAGTGGGGTCGATTCCTTCCATCGTTCTTCCCCCACTAGAAATTCGTAGTACATGTCTGGATGTGGTCGACGATGGCCGCCGGGAGCCTAAAAAGGGACATAAAGTAGTTGGGGACAGATTGGATAACAGCTTTGATGAGGGTCTCTTTTCCAGCTTTAGAAATTCTTTTTGGGGTCCAGCCTTGAATTTTTTCCTCAATATTGTCCACAAGGGATGTGAAGATTTATTTTTTGGATTGTCCGATCACCATGGGGAGCTAGAGATACTTCTGATGTTTATCAATCATATGGATGCCAGCTGATGCACAAAGTTCATCCCTCTAAGAAAGAGGCACCCCTTCACTGAAGGATATTTCTGATTTACCATGATTAATTTTTTGTCCAGACGCCCTCTCATAATGATGAATCGCTTGGAAGATCACCCAGAATTCATTAATTGTTACTATGGAAAAAAGGAGGTAGTCTTCAGTGAAGAAGTGATGTGACACTAGGGGCTAGATCGGAATACTTTTTCCCCATGAATAGACTTAGAAGATACATCCCTGGAAATAAGAATTGAAAAAATGTCAGCCACCAGTATGAAGAGAAAATGGGATAGGGGGTCTGCCTGGCGAAGGCCTCAGGATGGGGAAAATTCTCATGTAAGCTCCCCATTGACCGTGATTTTGAAGGAGACGGCTGAGACACAATTCATGACCATATCTGACCATTTAGGGAAAAACCCCATTTTCAACATAATGACTCTTAAGAAGTGTCATTCAACTCTATCGTAGGCTTTGTTCATATCAAATTTCCATGCCATGGTTCCTCTTTTCACAATGGAGCATGATTTCATAGAATGGAACACTTCATGGGCCACAATTTCATTATCAATGATCAGTCTATTGGCCATGAAGGTGCTCTAATTTTCAGAGACAGTATTAGGTAGCCAAGGTCGCAGCCAATTGACAAGGATCTTTGAGAGGATCGTGTAAGAGATATTGTAGAGGATGATAGGTCAAAAAGTCAGGGATCTCTAGAGGTTTCTTTATTTTGGGGATGAGGATGAGGACAGTTTCATTGATGGACGCAATGCTGCTATTACCAACCCATATATTTTTAATCATATTGTAGATGTCAGGACTGATTATGTGCTGGTATTACTTAGAAAAAGGGAGTGGAACCCATCCGGTCTCAGATCCTTAGTGGGATGAAGATGTTTCAGAGCCAGGAGTATCTCTTCATCTGTTACATCATTGGTGAGCTTCCTATTAATCACTTCAGTGATCATAGGTCTGATGCATTGTTCCACCTCAGCAAACAAGAAAGGGGTTCTTGCAGAGAAGATATTCTAGAAAAATCCTGTCAAGGCCTTGTGGATACCATTGGTGTCAAAAACATTTCTTCCATCAGGTTCTGAGATGCAAGTAATAGAGTTTTCCAATTCTTAGATGATGCTTTCTGGTGAAAATATAGGGTGTTAGCGTCCCCTTCATTAATATGGTTGTCTCACGCACGCATAGCCTAGAATATTTCCTTGATACGCAGGTCCATGTCCATATCTCTTTGTGTGGCTCCAATATTAGAGATATTTAAATTGGATGTGGGTTGTTTGAGGAGATTGTTCAGTCTCCTTTCATGGACTCCACAATGCTGGTCGGGGTGTCAGAATTTCTTATTTCTCCAAGACCTCAGATCAGATGCGACCTATTAGTGGTTGAGGTAATCATCCTCATGAGTACTTTTCCAACATGACCGGATCACCTCTTCACATTCTTGATCTTTTGACTAGAATCTCTCAAATCTAAAGGGTCTGCTGAGCTATTTATTTTGTTCAACTTGTATACAGTCAATGAGAATTGGACAGTGGTCCGAGCAGTTGAGGGCCATGTGGTCGATATGAAACATGCTGAACATATAAATAAAATCGGTAGAGCCCAAAAATCTATCAAGATGCACAGCGATACGAGTGCCTTCTGTATTTCTGTGAAACCATGTAAACTGATTACCATAGTACCCCATATCGACTAGGTCCACTCTAGATACTTCATCCTTTAATTATGACATCAAAGATGAAAGTCGGATGGTTCTGCCCTCTTTTCCTTATGGAACATAATCTCATCGAAGTCTCCTCCGAACAGAATAGGGCTCGGTAAGTCATAACACAGCTTTCATAGAAGATCCCATGACTTCACCTTATCATTATGGGATGGCCAGCCATAGAAACCCACAAAAGTCCAATGTGGGTGAAAGTCTATTTGAATAGTCACTACCACAGGGTGCGAGGAAAAGGACAAAATTTTGACGTCGATATTATCCTTCCAATGGAGATAGAGTCCCCCAGAATGGCCTTGTCTGGACACCGAAAAGAAGCCCTGGAAGCAGCACTTCAAAGCAATACCATTGGTGTCCTTGTTTTCTAGTATAGTTTCGGACTGGAAAACCATATCGGGGCGACTTTGAACGCAATTTCGCTAAAGCATGCGAACCGTATGAGGGTTGCCAAGCCCTTGACAGTTCCAACATAATGCAATCATTACTCTAGGAGGGGCTGGGTCTCACCCTCCACCGCCTTTGGTTCCTCCAAACATACTTATCCTTTTGTCGTTTCCCCTCTTTTAGTTAGGTTCCTTCATGATTGACATGTTTCATTTTTTCTTTTCCTAACCCCGAGTTTTTAGCCTTCTCTGTACCCATCACTCTCTCCTAGTTGTACCCTTTATTACATGAGACGGTTGATTGGGCCCAGTATTGGAGATCCCAACATTCCAAGGTCCTCCATTTTTAGAATGCCTACTATGGTCGATTGTGGGTTAGGATCTGGATCAGGTGATTCGACGTGAATCAGCATTGGATTTGAGCAATGTGATGATGATTCTTTTTGCATCGTCACCAATTTTGTCGATGTTGGAGTATTGTCCTTTAGGGGTTTATGGTGAACTCCGGATTCTCTTTGAGTGCCAGCTTCTCTCTGAGTGGGAGGGCCATCCTTTGGGAAATCTGTTGGTCCAAGCATTAAGGCTTTTTCGTGTATGGGTTTTGTCGGATTGGAATGTGCCAACGTGAGACGGTCACGGTCCTTTTGTTTTCCGTCTCAGAGATGAAAGCATATTTATTCATTTTGGCACAGAGCCAAGGGCCATAATGGAGGGTAATGTTACCCACACCACTCTTGTGTTTAGTGGTGCACATTCTTTCCAGATGCCCATGGTGACCACAGTAGAAGTAGAAGATTGGGATTTTCTCGAACTCGAATGATATCCAAGTGTTGGTATCTGCAATCTTTAGGAACATTCCCCTCATCAGTAGCTCTGACACATCAATCTCTTCCTTGATCCGAACCTCAGGGCCCCATTGAATTGGGTCTGAACTGTCCCAGTCATGAAAGTGACCTAAACTGTCCCCAATTCACCAAATAGTACATTCTGTTCTTGCATGAATGGGGAATCCTTTAATTCTTATCCATAAGGGGGAAAGGGTTATATTCACTTATTGTGTATCTCCCCCCCCCCAATTGAATTCTTCCATGAGGAGGAGTTGATTTTCAAAGGACCACGGTCTACCATGCAAGATTTTTTCACTCTCTTTCTCATTAAAGAATTCAACGACGAATTTATTTGTCCCCATTTCCCGAATATCCACTCATGCATCAAGTTTCCAGATGTGTTATAGGTATTTTCTGAAAGCCCCTTGATTTACCAATATGTTTTCCACAAACTGTCCCACCACGAGCAGAGACAAGCACTTTTAAAATAGTGCATCATCTTTTATCCGTGCCTCAATCGTCTCATTTTCCATTTCCGTCAGAGACAACCTCTTCCATTGATTAACCAAATCCGCATCCATAGTGCAAAAGAGATTTCGCAGTCATCCATGGCCTTTGCAGTCAAACGTGCCCCTTAAGTGGTCGCGCCCAAGAACCCACATCGCGGCGCACACCAGTCTCCACGGAGAACCACCCCTGGAGGGCCAACGTAGCTTCAAAACACCACAACTACTTCTCGGATACACAAAGTCAAATAGGTCCACACCAAGCCACTTCACAACTAAGATTCACAGTAACTAAAAAAAGCCTCCCACCCACAGGTCACCATCTTCAACATGTCACGCACCCCACCTTCGCGGAACCACACCCTACAGCTGAATCTACATTGGGGCCGCTTTGCGATCTCACAATGTGATGAAACCACACGGAAGGTGCTTCACGGGTCAAGCCACTTTACATCAGCTTCTTCACGATCCCTCAACACGGTGATACATTGCGGAAGGAGATTTGCGAGTCAACCAAGTCATGGTGGAAACTTTACAAAACAGGGAAACAAATTCCTCCAGCAGACCAACGCTAGACTTCTCGGAAGAAGGGGGAAACCGAAAAAGGAAAAGGAATCCTCGTACTTTAGTATTCTTCAAGCCATTGAGGGCTCTGATCTGAAGGGGATCTGACGTGCCATAGAAGAAAGAGAAACAGAGAACGAAGGATTCGCGCTGTGTTCCTTCACCCAGATCTAACGACGATGAGGGCTCGCAGTGCCGGAAGGAACATCAAGACCCTAGAGGGGCAAGGAACAACGCCTGACGTCAAGGTCGAGTGTAAAGATAAAGAACCCTGACTCAACCGAAACAAATAATACGGGATTAGAGAACATGGGAAGGAGAACAGGAGGTAAAGAACGCGGATTCTTCACTGTGGAGGGTCGGGGAGCGACACAGAAAAAAGGAAAAAGAACCCCAGGCACCGAATCTGAAGAAGGGCGTATAGCGCAGACCTAGAGCGGGGTGCGCGGAGGGAGACGGTACTGCCAGAAACCTGTCGGACATAGAGACTGAAGCCTAGGAATCCCCAGGAGAGAGATGCTCTCACGCTGGAAAGACTCATATGGCCTATTTAGTTTTTTCATTAAGGAGTTACATGAGTGTAATTGAATTTATACATGAATTATCATCTAGTTTGGATCATTGATTTTGATATAAAGGGGTTTTATTTGAAATTTATACCTTTTATCATGTTCTACAATATAATGGTTATGATTCCCATGAGGCATGGGAGGATGGGGAACTAATGAGAGATTAGTGGCCTCATATCCTTGATGGGATTACTTATTGTCATTCTTTCTAGTGGAAAATTGTTTTTATTATGAGGAGGTTATAACATCTCATCCTTTCATTTTGGTACTTCTTAACCATTACCTAGATCATAATTCATTCTGGTCTTATACATTGTTATTTTTAATGTATCTATGAAATTGTTAGTTTCTTTTTATTGTTTTACATGGTTGGTAAATGTTAATAGAAAACTGTATCGTTTGGACAAGCAAATCTTGTGCAATTTGTGATGGTTTTGGAGGGTGGTAGACAGTTGGTGCCCAATGATTCCATAATAAGTGATCGATTCTTTTTATATTGTGGTGTTTGGTAGTGGAGGTATTCAATTTTAGTGCATGGTTAGTATAAAAATTCATTTAAGTTGTTCACCCATTGTAGAATCTTGGTCATCGTACACAATTATGTGCATGAATTGTACTCAAAATGTGGCCCGACTATGAAAACCTTGCGAATGAGTTTTTATACTCTAAACAATTAGTTAAAATAATGAGACCCATATTTAAGACAAAAAAACATTCCATTTTACCCTAAGTTAGTTCTATGTATTTTTTGTCTCTCAATAGTGGATTTTAGTTTCTTCAAACTATCTTCTCCTTAGATCTAAGCACTAATGGATGTGTATGATCTCTCTATTATAAGTGATTTTTCATTTGATTGTATTTTATCCTTTATTTTAATCTATCATTTTTTGAGAGTTATTAATACTTGTGTTTTTTATAGATTCGATCATTGAATATATGAATTTTTATTACTAGGTTTCCTCTTTGATCTTCCACACCTATGATTCTCCAATAGTAGTTCTCGTTTTGGGTTAATGACTATTTGATCATGTGACTAATAGTTGGTGGTTCACTATGGATTTTACCTAAATTTAAAATATTAACTTAATTCTTTAATTGACATATATTTTCAATTTAATTCATTAAATTGAATGTATTTGACATTTTTTTACATGTCTTGTATTTTTTACTTGAATCCCCCTGTTAAAGGCTTTGATAAATTTGGTGTATTTTTAAGAAATTATTCCTATAAATGAAAGATAATTTTTTGAAATGAATTATTTTTTTTAAGATTAATTAATAGAAAAATGATTATCATAGTTATGAATTTTACAAAAATATGATATTTTTTAAAAAATATAAATGGATTTGTGGAATGTTGAAATAGGAAATTGAATTATCAATAGTGAATTAAATTTAAATGATGGACCTTAACTGATTGTTTAATTTATTGTAGTACATGTGATCTTGAGTAGTTTTTGGGTGATTAGAAAAAAAATTTGGAGTCTGACTCCCTAGAAATGGATTTAGGATGACAAATCTAACAAATATATATTTTGAAATATTTTTTGATTG
This sequence comes from Viscum album, assembly GCA_963277665.1. Lineage (NCBI taxonomy): Eukaryota > Viridiplantae > Streptophyta > Magnoliopsida > Santalales > Viscaceae > Viscum > Viscum album. The sequence goes on from OY728139.1 coordinate 287,764,552, forward strand.
GGGTTTTTGATTGATTCTATCACAATATCTTGAGATTTAGGGGCATGCACACATACATTTATCTTTCATTGATTTACACATTACTAAAAGGATCTAATAATAAGAAACTAATTTCCTTCTATTCCGTATCCATTTTTTTCCAAATCTAAACATTTAATTGAAATGTTATTTCCTTTCATGACACATCCTCCTAATTTTAATCTTAATCCTATCATTGTCTCCACTACTCCTTAAATCCCATTCAAAAATATTTTGAAACTCGTTCTGATCATAGAATTCTGAATATAATAAATAAATAGAATGAAAGAAACTATTATTCCCTTAAAAATTGAAAAACATTTCTTCTTCAAAATAAACTTTGGACAAAAAATAATCATTTTATTAACCACAAAATTAACATTATTTCCCAAAGCATGTCAGAAAACATTTGGTAATAATTATTATTAGAAAAAAAATTAAACTCATAATGTTTTATTTAAAATCATGAAAAACTCATAATATATTTTTAAAAAAGGTATTCTATTCATATATAAGGAGTAAAAAAATCCATAAATATATGACCATTATCATTCTTTTTAAAATCATAATATTCCTATAAAATAAAATAATAAGAAAAAATAAAACATTTGGGTTACAAGGGGAATCCTTTTCATATCACTCTTATTAATGAAGTATCCCTCACAGTTACACATTCAATAACAATCATAGATAAATTTAAAATAACTAGAATTATTTTTTTTATAGCAACCATCAATGTTTCACATGAAATAACTGACACAATTATACTCATATTGACCATTATAGTAATTTCCCATATTCTATTAGTAGAAACCTAATTGGTTAAATCCATTCTATATTTAGAATAACCATCAAGGTATATTCCCAAATTCTCTAAGGAGAAAATTAATTGTCTAACATGATCCAATATTTAGAATAACCATAATATTATATTCTCAATTCTCTTTGGATTAACCTAATAAGTTAGCTAAATCCAATATTTTTACTAACCATTATAGTATATTCCAATATTTTTTTAGCAGAAACCAAATCAGTTAACTTCGTCCCTTTACCCAATGCTTTAGAAAGTGATATCAGGATCTCCTGAACATAATAAAAAAAATAATCACCCATCCACCTAAAAAATCCCCATGAAATATAACAAAATAGTTATAACATTTTACCATAAAATGTTCTTTTCGCCTATAAAAACACATTATGAAATATTGATATATGACCATTATTTAAATCCCATTTTTAAAAAACTAAATTTTATAAAACAACAGGAAAGTGGGTTTTTCTATTTAATACAACATGAATTATTATAATAGAATCCAAACATAAAATAATTGTTTCATCAATGGGAAATTTCAATGACATCATATTGTTTTATTTAAAAAAATTAAATTTTTTTATAAAATTGCATAAAAATATTTATTTTAAAAATCATTGAAAGTAATTAAAAGGTAAAATAAAATTTCTTTTATATATCATTTATTTCCATATTAATACATCCCTAAAATAATTTTAAAAATATAGACCGGGAATAAAAGGCATGTTTTAGGGGAATCATTAAAACAATGTTTCAAAAAAATCCCTTACCCCGGGTACAAATAGTCACATATGATTCATATCCTCCAAAATAATACACTTATTTCATATATTTATTTTATTATTAATTTTTTTTCTAGTTATTACATTTAATTTGTCCCTTGACAAGTTATTAGTAATAACTTATTCATTTTTGTTCATGTTGGATGTTTGAAAGATATTTGGTTCATGAGTCGAAAATGAATTTGGAAGGATGTCTATGGTCAAAGTGTGGATTATTTGGTCATATAAATAATAATAATCATAAACTAGTTAACATTTCTATATATAAACTATACTTTTAAAACCAATCATGAATTATGGTAATGAAAACTGAATTATTTTACAATCACGGAGACGGTAGGTTGTACGTACGAATGAGTAACATTTCAAGTTTTTCAATAGTAATTATAGAAATAATAAAAAAGTTTATTCAATCATTTTAGAATTATAATAATATAATAAATAATATAGATTTTATTTAAATATATTTTTATATAGCATCAATGAGATTTATTGATTAGAAAAATTTCACGTTGCTTTGTAGAGGTGGTAGTATGTATGTACGCACAAATAACATTATCATTTTTTAGTGAGTGGAAAGGTTACAAGGTATATGATATATTAAATTTTAATAATGATAAATATTTCATTAATATCATATATAAACATTAATTCCCTCATTATATCCAACTATGATGGGTTGTGATAGAAAAATAACTAAATCGATCTACAATGCGGTAGTCCGCCATACACGCAAACAATGTTTTACATTCCAATTTCATGGAGTTTAAAGATGGAAAAAGGTTATTCAATTTTAGTAATATAATAGTAGTATTTTAAATATAATGATAATATTGTCTCATCATGGTTGAATAATATTTCAATGAGGTGAAATAATAAATAATTAAGAAATGTGTTTAGAAACTGTACCACTTGTTTGATAAATCCATTTACATAACACCTTAAGACTTATAAAAATGTTATTATGCCTCAAATTATCCCTATATAACATAGGGAGTGATGGAATGAAGGTATTTTATCGGATATAATATAATCAAAATGGGGTTTTTAATTGTGATTAAATGAGGAGAAGATGTAACCTTTTATAAGAGAGGGCATGGGCACTCGTTGAATTTGTTAAAATGATAAAATAATATAATTAAATGTTGATGTCCAAAAGGAATAAATTTTATAATATTAAAATATTTTATGAGTATATGTCTATATCCCCTCATCCAATAAAAATTGTAAAATTTTGGATTACATTTATACATTTATCTATTAGTTTTAAATATTTGTTAACCATGTTGATAATTGCAGCAATATTAATGTTTCCTACAATTTATTGTTTAATAATGTCACTAAAAACTGTGAAATGGATAATATATGAACCCTAATTGATTTATGTTGCTATATTAAATTTTTTTTTTCCAAATATATGGATTATTTTACCATTAAATCATATAATTGTATAATATTTTGATAAAATATATCTAATGTAATTTTTTTTCTATTGATTTACTTAGACTTTTATAATTTCAAGAAGACAAATTAATTTAGAAAAATATATTTTCATACACCCTTTACATGTAATGTTTTTCAATAAAATTCATGTTTCTCAATAATTATTTCAAATTATACTAATATTAATTTATAAATATAATTTATTTTCTTTTAAAATTATTTTATTAATTATCGCATCAATATTGTGTAAACATTTAAGATAGTTATTTATTCACTAAAATTTTATAAAAAATCCTTGATGAAATTAAATAATTGTAATTTCCAAGGAACATTTATTGCCAAAAATATCTTCTTTTTATCCTTACGTAATAAATATTATATTTATTAAAAACTAGAGTGTGTCATTTTTGGATTTCCATGATATAAAATATTATCATGGTCATGATCCCATCCATATGGAATAAAAAGGTAATATAAATGTATTTTGGATTATTTTTTATGAAATGGAATAATCCAATTAAAATAATTAATGTGTTAGGTCCATTTTATAGTCCATATAATTTTATTTTTAATGTTAATTACTAAATTTACCCTTTACCATGGTAATAAAGGTTACTAATGTTTTTATTCATATTGTCCCAAATCAAAAGGCACATGCATAATATATTTGGAAATACTTGTTCTAAATTTTGAATAATATTTTTCAAACTCAAAACATATAAGTTTCTGAATTTAATTTAAACATAACCGAACATTACATAAAAAACAGTTTTTCAAAAAATCAATTGAATTATATAGTTTTTTAAAAATAAAATCAACTAAAATATTCATTCAAAAAAATAATAGGTTTATATAAAATAAAAATAATAATTAAATTTTAATTCTAATTCATAATATAATTTTCCTATTTAAATAATCTAAAAAATACAATTTTTCACAAAAACCATCATTTTTATATATTCATTTTAAAATTGCAATTTTTAAAAGTTAATAAAAATATTTATATAGACTAAATTTTATGTGGTAGTTTAAAAAAATAATTAATTTTATCAAAAATTATTTCTATGATTTTCATAAATTATTTAGATCATTCTCTCAAAAAAAAATCAAAACCATTTAGATGAATACATAACTATGAATAATAAAATGCTTTAACTAAACCATTTTTTAATATTTTATGAAAACTAATAAATACTATTGAATTCCATGGATCTATATAAATATATTTTAAAAATTATAAAATCATATTTATACCCACTAATTTAATGTATATGTTACAATGGTCATATTTATATAATAATATTTTTCTTTTCATTTATTATCAGTATTTTTTGTTGTACACATTATCAAATACAATTTCATTATTTTAAAATATTCGGATATTAAATACTAACCATTTAATAATTTTAATTATTTCATTTTGAATTATCCTATAAAACCATGGGTTAAAATTTTTAAAATAGCATTTTTGAAATATAACATGATAAAAAGTTATAATAAAACATCAACTTAATAGGAGAAAAAATAGAAGTATGAAGGTCATCTATAATAAAACATAATTAGGTTTCCAAGTAGTAAATCATTGGTTGGAAGTGAAAACATGGACATATAAGAGAGAAATAACCCCAAATGACTGATAGATAGTTATAGAGAGCATGTTTTTGAGAAATTAAAGGACCAAAAAATTCTAAAATCTATTATAGTGAAGAGACCATCGATTCATTAGAAATGAATGTAATGCATTAAAATATACTTTTCTAATATATCAAGATTTAATTTATCTAATATATTAAAATCAACATGAAATATACTTGATTTTCATATAGAATTTTATCCATTAATAATTTCCCATCACAATCTCATATTTTTTTCAAAACGGTGAGTATTCAAGATGATTTTTTTCATTAATGAAGTAAAAAAATCATCTTATGATAGATTAAATAATTTCAAAAAAAGATAAAGAAATTGTTCCTACCTTTTTACCTTAACCAAAACAGAAATGGTTACAATAAGATAATGTAATTCCCAAAATTAATAAACCATAACAGGAATGAATTCAAAATTAATCACTAAAGCCACATTAATAATAACCAATGAATATCATAGACCATTTGATATAAAAATATCGTTAAAATTAATCAATGTATTCTAGACTACTATTGAAACCTATATATTTGAAGTATTTGATCAAATATTCTTCCAAAAAAAATTTAAGATTTGTCTCTCAATAGAATCAATAACTCTTAATGTCTCATAACAAATATGTATATTCCTTAATCATATAATATCTATGATATAACAATCCATTGCAAAAAAAATTTGAATCACCAAAAATCCACATTTATATCATATATTATTCTTACAGATAATTAAATATAGACTCCAAAAATATAATGTCATAATATCACATAAGGTTCACCAAAAATAATGTGAAATTTATATAAAATTATATAATCACCAAATCACCCTTCAATTACATGGTTATGATAAAATGTATGTTCCAAAAATCAACTTAATAATTTTCATAAAAAAAATTTGTATAAAAAATGAGGTCATACTACCAGGACATCACATAGTCTAGTGGTGGGTGTTTCACCCTTTTCCCCTTCAGTTGTGGGTTCCATATACATGGAATTTCCATATGTGTTGGCTTTTCACCCAACCAATGGGTTATAAATTTTATAAAAATATATAATTCTTATAATATTCCCATAAATATGTTTAATATCCTTATAATAATACTTTATTTCATTTATTTGTTAACCCTCCAATCAATCATATTCCTTAATACATATTTCCTACAAAAAAATACGATTTATTCCCTACTATTAAATAATATGAAAACAAACGTCATGATATAATCTAGGACATCAATATATTGATTTTAGTATCCCTATTTTAATTAATTATATCTTTAGGAATTCCTAAATATACATCTATATGGTCTTTTTGATCTCATTCCTGAGATTTTGCCCCAGGTATTTGATTTAAAATTTTCCCATACTCCCCACATTTATAACATTCAATTGATGCTTTGGGATGAATTTTATTCCACTTCATGGTGTTAACTGAAAACTTAATTTTTTTTCCTGGATGGTTATTCCTTTTATTAACTCTATTATGACATATAAAAAATCATACATTCTATTATGAAATTTTCCTTGGTGATTATTTCCACATCTTAGATATTAAGGTCACTGAATATTTGTAGATATATAATCTTCCATACCTGAACTTCGGTTCAGGAAATCTCTTAAGCCTATGGGCCATGTAATCTCTAAGCCTATGGGCCTTCTAAGGGTTCCCCTCATCCCTTGAATGAGGGGTTATCAAAAATCAATAAAAATGAAGTCCTATGGACCATTCGTGCTGATTTTTTTGTGTAATTAGGTAGGCTAAAATATTTAACCATGAATCATGATATCTAGTTAAGAATTACCACAAGATATTTCACTATAGTGAATTTTTTTTGATTTCCCATTTAGACAACCACAACATTTTTCATCACAACCATTGTTATTCAGGGTCCTACAAGATGCAACAACTTACTGAAACCAAAAATGGTTAGAGTGAGAATATTAATAAAATAATAATTAAAAATAATTAGAGGAAGATAAACACATTGATATCCTTATCCAAGTTATCTAATGATCTTTATGTTTATCCAAATAATAAAAAGTTAACCTAACCTACTATATTTTATGGTTATAAAGGACTATTAAATATGTTTAAATAAAAACCTAATCCATAATGTTATCTAGACAGATCCTTGATTCCAAATGTAATGTCCAGGAATTAAACATTTTATATTATATGTATCTATACTACATTTCTCATTCATACATTCTGATAGAAAATTTAGGTTTCGTGTTTTATATATTTAATTCATAACTCTTACATAAAAAACCCATATAATTAAAATTGGAATCATCAATTTAAAATTAATTATTATTATAAAATAATATTTAAAAAACTTTTTATCTTTTCATGAAACATATTTGAAATTTTAAAAATTATCTCATCCTTGAACCTACTCATCCATAAAACCCTATGGAAAAAAAATTCAAAACGTGGTTTGAACCAAAAAATATAAATAAAAACATTAATAGAAAAAAGTAACCATTATTACATTAATACTTATAAAAACTTTCCCTCAACCAAAAAACAAATGTATCAAAATTAAAATATTCCTACCTAATAAATATACATTATTATAGAAATAATTTCATAAATAATTTCATAATAAATCTTGATGAAACAATAATACTCATAATGGTTTCCTTGAAATATAGAAAAAATCAAAATAATATATTAAAAAGTTATAATTTCCATCCATAAGATGAAGAAAATAATATTATTTAAATAGAAGGTCATTATGTTACATTATAAAATCTAAAGATACCTATAATAATCCATAGAAAGAATAGATAAAACATGTTGTTTACTTGATGTATCATTTCATACCCCTCATAATTATGGTGTAACCCATATAGTTTCACATGGAACATCCATCACGTTTATACAAGGAATAACCATCATTATTATATTTTTAGTAACCATCAAAGTAAAATGTGGAGTAACTATCAGGGATGTACATGGAATAAGCGGTGTGTATATTCCCACAATTTATTAGGAGAACCCTAATCGGTAAGCTTTATATCATATTTAGAATAACAATTGATGTACGTTCCCCTATTATATTAGGAGAATCATAAATAGTTAACACTATCCTTTATTTATAACAACCCTTATACTATGTTATATCATTACCGTATGAGAAACCTAATTAGTCAACACCTTCCCATATTTAGTATAAACAACGCATTATATTCCAATATTCTCTTAGGAGAAACCAAATCAGTTTCCTCGGTCTCATTACATAATTTATTGGAGATCTATATCAATCACACCCAAACATGATTTTTAATAGAGCCACCCTTACTTATAAACAATTCCTAGGAACTATAATAGAATATTTAAAATTTTTGATCCCTAAATGTTCCTTTCACCAATAGAAAAACATTCTCATATAGTGATATATCCCAGACCTTTGAAACCCATTTTTCAAAAAATAATTCAACAAAAGAATGTGTAAATAGGTTTTCTATTAAAAAAATGAATCATTATGAAGGAATATTGACATAAAATAATGGTTACAATGGTGGGAAAATTTATTTTCTAAATATACCACAAAACCAAACTTTTTGTTTGTCTTCTGTAAAAGAGTCAAATCCTTCTGTGAAAACATTTCTTATAAAAACAATTAAGATAAATTCAAAATATACATAAAATATATTTTATAATTATTTTATGTCTATATTAATAAAAATATAAAATAATTTTAAAAATATTGGAAATTAATAAAAATTATATATTAAGGTAAACTTTAAATGATGATATATAAATGGAATGTCCCTCACTATGAGTCTGACTCTTCACATAAATTCTGTATATTCCTGAAAAATAAATTTTTTTTAGTGATTTAATTTTTATTAACATTTTTTTATTAAATTTATTTTAAATAGTTCCATGTTATATACAATCACATAATCAGTTATATTCACATCAGATGTTTTGATGACATTCGACAGTTATGTCTAAAATGAATTCAGTAGGTTGACTATGATAAATGATTTAATTATTCCATCATATCCCAAATAATAATTACTAAATAATTATCATTTTTATAAATAAATTATACTTTTAAACATGACCAAGAATTATTGTTATGAAAAATGAATTATATTACAATCATGGAGTCGGTGGGTCATATTTATACATTAGAGACAATTCCATTTTTCAACTATCATTATAGAAAGAAGGTAAGTATTTATTTTATATATTTGGATTGATATTAATATCATAAATATAATATTAATTCCTTAAATACACTTATATATATCATCCATATGATTTGGTAATGAAAAATGAGTTACATCATTTTATGACGATGGTAGTCGACATGTAATGGAGAATAATGTTTTCATTTTTCATTCAATGGAATGGTATGAACTTTAATAATATATTATATATTCATAATGATAAATATTTCATGAATATCATATATAAACATCAAATCCATAATTATAACCATACATGATAGGTGGTGATGGAAAACAAATTACATCGATTTGTGAGGAGGTAGTCTGTTGTACACATGAATGATGACTTCTATTCCCATTTGACGGAGGTTGTAAATTGTTAAAAGTTATAATATTTTCATAATAACATCTATATGTATAATATATTCTTGATTTTATTATATCAGAATGGTTTTAGATTATTTTATTGAGGTGGAGGAGAAAATTATACAATATCTTATGGCCAAAAAATATTGCACATCATTAAAGATTTTGTTTTCCAAAAACCTTAATATATATAACTCATTTTTTATCAACTATAAAGACATTATATTTCAATATAAATATTTTTTTGTACCTAATATAAAAGATTAATGTAGTAATAAATGTTTTGGGGGTGTTAGGAGCTTGTTCGGAGCTGGGACCCAGGCTAGTTGAAGAAATCACAAGGACAGATAGTTAGTAGAAACTATGCACCCAACCCACACGGCCTCTCCTAAATATGTGGTGTTAGAACATTGTATGAATTAGGTATCACCTTTTATTATAACCATGCACCAGGTTCAACACTCATGAAAGATGATTGTAGTTTTATGCAAAGGATATTTTCATGGTTCGGGCACAATTTCTCCAACTGTGTCGCCTAACTATGCAGGTTCACTTCCAAGGATGTGAGCCTTAAAAGCCTAGAGAACATTTTGGAAAATTATGTGGTAAAACCATGTTTATGTGTTCTTATTTTTCAAGAAGACCAAAATGTACTTAAATTCATTAAAACTCACCCACCTTCTTTTTTTCCCATTTTTAATGAAGGTAGCCTTAATTTTTCATGTTGGAGATCCAAAATAATATCCCACCTAGGTTATTCAATAACACTATAATATAAAGTATTATTATATCCATGTTCATCATGTTAAATGTGCATCGATAAATAATGATTCCATTTTCGTCATTCATCATTCTTTTTTCCCTCGACGTTTCTATTTAGATACATGCCCATAGACCCTATTTTCAGGGTGTTGATCCGTTCAAAACTTTACATCTAATAGATTTTAAACTAAATGATGATATTATAAATGGAGAGTATTAAAATCTTATGGTAGGTTATCTATGACTCTTCCCTCATGTTTCACCATTTTACGAATTTTTGTAGTTGTGTGCACGTCAATTTCATCGATGGGGGCCAATTAAATTCATGTTCCATGATTATATGTGTATGAATCATATTACAAGGCCCTTAATATAAATTGTATTCTTTTTTTTTGATAACGAAACATAAACTCTATACACCATATGTAGGTTGTTTCACTTTATTATTATTTTAGTATATTTTTATGCTTATATGTTCCACTGTTTGGGTGTGGTTTGACTTGACCTCGATAAAGGTAAGTGTTGATTTAATAAAAGAAATGTAACAGACTATAATAACTATACTTATCACTTTACCCTTTTAAGTTAAGTATTCTATTATAGAAATGAATTTGAAATTTAATTTGAAATTATATTATATATATCTCATGGCCTACAAAAATGTAATATAATGGTTTGGTTGCATGTTTTTAGCACCCCTTTCTAAGTATGATGGAAGGTAGCGGAGTGAACCTCATAAATTTATTATAACTTATATAAATCAATGTATGGTTTCATGTCCCTTTATCTATGTAACATGAATGAAAGGAAAGCAAATAAAACAAATGATTTATTAAATTACATGATTATCCCAAGGACAAAAATAATTAATGAATTTGTTATAAGGATCCTAATGCATATATTCTATGACATTATTATGGGTTTGTTCATACTCGAGCTAGCCTTGTATTCCTGTGAAAATGTCTTAAGAACTCGTGGTTTCCATTTTGATTCAAGGATTTTAGTTTTCATGGGTGAGAAAAATTTGGAACCTGGTCATTTTCTACTTGTGGATTCTTGTTATGAAAACATAGGATCCCTCCATTATTCTTATAGGATTCCTCAGATATACACATTCATTATAAATTGATTTTTATTGACATGTGGCTCCATGTAAAAACCCATTAAGACCATTCATTTCTTATCCCGTTTTACATTGTATTAATTCCATTGACTTAGTTAGATTCATATTATAGTTCAATTCCTTTTCTGATGTCCCTTGGATTACATGGAGTCTATTTAACCAAGCTACAAATTATTATTGAGTTATCTTGACCTTTGATGTCATGGATTCCATGGTTATTACCTTGTATCATCGAAATTTTTTATCACAACTATAAGATTATATATTATATCTTGACCCTTCATTGTTTTAATTATCAAGACATAATGTTATGGATGATTATAAATTAAATTAAATACTATATAAACTGTAACATAATTAACAAATGAAATGGTTACATATTCAAACAGCATCAGATGCAAAAAAGGTGCAAGGGTATTTTTATTACTGTATTTATTTACTTTTTCTATATGCATTCATGAACACTATTTTAGTTTATATTACAAGAACTAGGTTTTATAAGTGATGTTGGTGGTGGCCTATTGAGATTCATCTCACATCCTATCTGGGCCACCATCGGTAACCAGGAAGATTACATGTATATAAGTCTTGACAAAGGGAAGTGTCCTACCTTAGAAACCTAATATTTCTTGATTGATAGGATGTATTATGGTAGCATATTACTGAGATAGAGCTTGGGATGCTTGGATATTTTTTGGATTCTTTTTTCTTTTTTTTCATTAATTTATTTATTCCAAGTATACAAGTTTTCCAATTTTTAAGACAATTGAAATCCCTCAACATTAGATTTTGGGTATTATAATCCATTTCATAAATTATTTATTATTTAGTCCATCTTCTGCTATTATGGGTTACCAAGCCAATGTTATATCATATGCTTCTATTGTGCTATCTATTTATCATATGACTTATACTATTAACCTATTATTATATTTATCCTCTATGCTAAACTCTGGTAATGAGGGCATAATCTCCCAACTGACACACCATATGCCCTCACTGCTAGTTGATAGCCTCTCACATCTAGAGAGTCACTCTTGAGGCCATGTGTCCTACTAGACTAAGGGCACCTTTGAGTGGCACCCAGGTTTGGGATGTCAAAAACTTTTATTAGAGTAGTTCCTATTTTACTTTATTATTTGTAGGAAAATAGATAAAATATTGAGACTTATTATATCTTGGTTATAAGCCGTTTAAGGGCATAGCTAACCCATGTTGAGGGACAATTCTGAAATTCCTGAAATAAATTTTTTTTATATATTTTTTCTATTACAGTTGATATACTTTTGTCATTGGATGATGAACATGCTATTTGAGAGTTATTATTATTCTTATTGAGGATTTCATTTTATCATTGTACTGATGACATGAGTCTAAGAAGAATTGTAACATGCATCATTTTAGGCTTCTAAAATTCACAATCCATGCATTTGAAATTCTATATAGGTTAATTTCATTAATTTTAATTCATGTTTTTTTTGTATTTTTGAGTGATTCTATGGTAGTTATATTATTCCTATGCTACTCATTGTTTATGATTGGGTGATTTCTGGTTTCAGTTTATGAGGAGTATAGACCCTTGTGGGTTGGAATGGGATGTTTACTGAGTTAATCTAGTCCATAGAACCCATTACATTTTGAGATAGAATGTAGACCGGGTTAACATTATTTAAATGGGTGTCAATTTTAGTGATAAGGTGTATAGGTCCTAATTCACTGTTATTGAAAATCAATTTTAAATCAAACTCTAATATTATTACATAATAAAATGAAAACATAAATGAGAAATCTTGACATAAAAATAAATGGTTTCCATTAATTTAAGAGGAAAGGTTCTAGTGACCCTTAATCTATTGTAACCCATGTAATTTTAACTTGAACACTTACCAATACATGTCCTTATAAGCAGGTACTCGGTTTAGTTTATCTTGGTTACTGATCCCTTATTATTATGTTATGCTTCTGCTAATATATTTACCTGCATCATGCTTATTCGTAGGCATGTCTTGGTAAATTGTAGATTGATTCCACCATGGCCTCCTCGTGTCATGCACTAAGAGGATGGTTGTGAACATGTTGCATATGTAGTGTTCCCTAAGCCACTAGTCTTACCTCCAGGAGTCACACATAAGGCACCACCTACTATAACTGATATGGGCACTAACTCTTAGCTTCATGAGAGTTTCCTACATCTAATTTAGTCTTTGTTGGTTGCTCCATGACCTACACCTATAATGGATAATCTGAATCATGAGTTCTTGTTGTAGCATCCTCCTCCTTCTCCAGGGATGGAAATCCACCTGATACTAATTCTTGGATGTAGGCAACCTTCTCTATTTTTGTGCATCTAAATATTCCTCCATATTTGTGGGTAATGTTTTCCGTATATATGCTTCATGCTATGGAAAATAGTTGTTGGTGTGTTATTACCCAGGTTTTTTATAATAAAGTCATTGTATCTGATGATTTTCAGACATCCTTTTATAAACACTTCTTTCCTATGACATTGAGAAATTTCTGATTAATATATTTCATGCGTCTAGTGTAGGGTGTTATTCCACTCATGGATTATTCAGCATTTTTTACTGAGTTATAATTATTTTCATCACTTCTATATAGAGATGAGATTTCACATGCAGGATTCATAATGGATGGGATCAAGTATTCCATATGTACTCATGTGAATATTTTTCCTACGTAATTTATCTAAGATCATCAATCAGGGTCTTATCATCGAGCATAACCCAAGGGAATGTGATAGCATCAGGCATAGAGGATTAGTGTCGATTCATGGTAGTAGTTACTCTAATTATAGAAAGAGTTCCCTTAAGGTTTCAAATCCTTGAAATGGTTGTCAAAGTAACTATATTGGAAGCTCTGTTGTATTCCATCAGTGTAGATGGTAGGATAATATGAAGCCTTAGTGTGATAGAGACTTGATGGAGTTTCGTTCTTGTAGCCTTCTAGGGAATCTTTAGAGATTCTGTTGACCCATTCCATATGCTTTTACTGGAAGAGGATCTACACCAGCGGAAATTTCATGAGAAAGTTCTTTTATGGCTATTTAGGAAGGGAGTTAGTGTAGAACCATCATGACTGACTGAGGAGGAGGTCATAACTATGGATTCTAGACTCCCAATCAGTGGTTCTAGTAATGTGTCCATACTCAAGGTTGTCCAGCTACATCACAGGGTCATGGATCAGTACATTTGCATCATTTATAAAAAATAATTGACAATCAGAGTCCATGACCATCTACATTATAAAGAAATATTCCATTAGCCTCTACTATAGAATATTTCTTATTTGATACCGATTCATCACAATCATTCATCTATTAATTTTTCTAGAATGACTCAGGACATAAATTCAATATTCGAATGGTTAAATTCCCTTAGATACACAACTTGGAGTATGGTCTAATGAAATATTCCAATGAATGGAATTTCCCCTTGAGGTAGGTAGTTAACCTTTCTTGGGGGACCTCAAATTTCTCTAAATGAAAAGATTCAATGTAATTCTTGGGATGGATTGGTTGGTTCCATATCACACATTTATAGGCTAATGCCACCATACATTATCATTTAAATCACCAATGGGAAAAAGTTATCAACACAATGTTGATTGGGATATCTAGGCTAGTATAGTAGGACGAGAGCATTATAGACTAGGTGGAGTGACCACCTAGATATCTAGTCTCTTCATGGAGGAGTTGAGAGTACATTTTGTCAACATTGCTCCAACAGTAGATCCATTTTGGAATGATTTTCTAGGTGATTGTTATGGAATACCTCTTGATAGATATGTATATTTTATGATTCAGATATTTCTAGGAGTAGTTTTAGTGACTATTCATCTATATAGGATGTCACCTACTGAGATCTAGTATCTCAAGTAGTAGTTTGAGGATATAGAGTCAAACGTTTTTATACGATCTAACACTTCCACTTAGGGTCCGCCCATTACTTTCACCAAGAATGTGGATGGGACCCTTAGTATCATCAAGGATTACAGACGGTCGATCTAGATTATGGTCAAGAACTAGTATCAACATCCTTGTATAAATGTTCTTTATATCTAGCTTTGAGAATATATGGTTTTTTCGATGATTGAACTGAGATCATGCTATATTTAGGTGTGATTCATACCCTCATACATTCCTCGTATAAAATGTAAAGACCCATAAAATTCAAGGGAAATTTTTTTTCTTAATTTTCTTTAGAATTTTACAAGAGCGCGGTTTCAGACGGCACCTGATTCCGAGGCCCGGAGTGCCCGGAATTAATTTCTGAAGTTTGGCTCGGGTACGTTCAGTGAACGAACGAGCGGGTTTTCCTAACTTTTGATTCGGTGCTCGGAATTGAAATCCAAGAGCACCGATGAACTCGCAGCACTGATATTCGCTTAAAGAGACCTTTTCGGAAGTTGCGTTTGTTGCGGGGTGAAAGTTAGTTTTGGGGTTTTTAGTTTGAGTTAAATAAAATTTGTGAAGAACAAATTTTATTATAACTTGATAAAACCTACCAAAGGGGGTTGGAAGTGGGACCCACACCCACTTAACCTCCCTTGGGAGGATTAAGTGTGGTGGGGCCCACACGAACCCCTAAACGTTTCATATTCTCTCAACTCCCTTAACGCCTCATTAAATGACTTGAGTTACTTATTTAATTATGGGAGTTAATCCTTTTGAATTTCAAACATTTGAAATTCTAGTGTGTTATGTGATAATAAAATAAGATGTTGTCTTATTTTATTTTGGTTAATTGTTTGTCTTCTTGAGAGGTGGAGAGCTTTTTCTTCTTCTTCTTCTTCATCTCCGACGAAGATCACGAAGAACGCTCAACTTGACGAAGAACGCTCAAGTCCCGACGAAGAATGCCGCTCCGCTCTTCTTCGTCTTCCGTGTCAACGAGTGGGAACGCCGCTTCCTCCTCGGATTCCCTTCTTCGACATAAGAAGTTTCGCCAACGATATGTCTCTTCAGACGCATCCCTTCGTCATCGGATTTGACGAACGGCTACCGCGACGCCCGACCTCCGCGACGTCGTCTTCCGCGGAACGTTGACAATCTTCGAACCTTATACCCGAGGTAGGGGTTGTTGATTATTGTTTAGTTATTCTATTTTTTATCATGAATTTTAGCAACTCTAACGTGTGGCTTTGGATTATTTTAAGATGCGTTATTGCTTAACGTGAGGGGGCCAGACCGCATGAACACGGCCGAACCCCCTCCATCGTTCTTGTTGTTTATTCTTGCGGGTGGAAGCAAAGTGGCGTGGTGCCGTCGCACCACGCGGATAATCGTGCAATTATTTTGTGCGGTGCCGTCGCGCCACACCGAGGAAGAATCTTCAAGAACGCGACGCCGTCGCGCCGCGTTGAAAGGAATCAAGGCACGGCGAAGGGGCGCGGTGTCGTCGCACCGCGCCAGACGACGAACACCGCGGCCGGTTCCGGGCCGCGGCGGGACGAGGAGACCGCGGCCGGTTCCGGGCCGCGGCGGAATGAGAAGACCGGCGGCCGGGCCGCCGGCGTCGGAAGCCGAAGAGGGGACCGGAATTTCCGGTCCCGTTGGAGAAAACCGGCCGGCCAGCTGGCCGGCTGGATGACGTTAAACCGGGGAAAATTAATTCCCCGGCCAACGTTTAAAACCCCCCTCTTTAAGAGGGGGGCGGTTTCCATGTAGGAAGGGGGGGCAGCAGCCCCCCGGTTTTATTTCAATCAAGCCCCCCCACGTGAAGGGGGGGGGGGGTTTGCAGAAGGGGCGCGACATATTGCCGCGCCGACATTCCAATCAGCGGGGGCTTAGCCCCCGCGTGCAGCCACCCTGCGGCGACAGGCCGCCGCGGCCCCCGCGCCGCCACGCAGCCACGCCGCCGCGCCGGCCGGGCCGCCCCAGGGGGGGGGGGGGTCGGGCCGGGTCGGCCCGGACCCGGACCCCCCCGTTTCGAACCAGTTCCGGTCTTTGGCCATAACTTGAGCCTCGGACCTCCGATTGACGAACCTTCTGCGGAAACGCGATCCTTGGATCAAGACGGTCGTTTCGGTATATCGCACTCAAGGTTTCGGATTACTTTGTGTTCGGCCGGGTTGGTTCGTTCACGAAACCAACCGGGCCTTCGGAGCGGAAACGCTCATATCTTGAGCTACGGGCGTCCGATTGACGTGCCGTCAGCCGTGTTGTGTTCCTCTTAGTGAGACGGATCTTTTGGCATACTCCGCCCGAGGTTTGGACGCAAGTGGAGTACGGTGGGGTTGGTTTTGCCTTAAAAACCAACCGGGCCCCGGAGACGAAAATGCCAATAACTCTCAGACCGGGCGTCCGATCGACGCGCCGTTTGTTGCGTTGAGTTCCTGTTGACGATACGGAACTTTTGGATACATCAACTCTGGTCTTTGTGACAGTTGATGTATCAGCCTCTCGGCTCGTGGAGCGGACCCTCCGAACGAGCTTGCTGTGTGCGGGAACCCTAGTGCTGGCTGCGACTGTTACTGTGACTACTACTGCTGCGACTGTTACTGTGACTACTACTGCTACGACTGCTACTGTGACTGCGACGACGACAGTACAGAGATCCTCTGTGGATTCGACGACGACGACTTCAGCACTCAGTAATCCTACGTGGATCAGTGCTACAAGTCCTGTGTGGGCCCGATCCTGTGTGGGTCCTTGCGCTCAGCGGTTCTGTGTGAGCCAGCGCCTACAGGTCCTGTGTGGGCCCGATCCTGTGTGGGTCATTGCGGGGGTTAGTTATCTATCGATCCTTCGTGGGTCCGACGACTTAGATGGATCAGTGATCATCTTTATCGTCCCTTGAAGAAGTATACCTGTGTGAGCTGAATCCTATTGCTTTCCTGTGTGGATTGTGTTGTGCAATCCTGTGTGGATTACGCTTTGCTTACCTGTGTGGAATACGTTTACTTTCCTGTGTGGACTGAGTTGTACTTGGGCTCGGAGGTTTGAGCGTATTTGAATTGTTGACTTAGGTATATGTATGGGCATATACCTAAGCAGTGTCGGTTATTACTTTGTGATTGTACCTTTCTTCGTGGTTTATCCTTTGTGGATTTGAGAGACCTTAAGGGGTCTCGGGGTCCCTACTGAGTAGCTTATACTCACCCCTGCACGGGCTTTGCCCGCACTACGTTGTGTTGGTTGCAGACGACAGACAGCGTTGACTTTAGCTGAGGCTTGCAGAGCGGGACGGTACCCGGAGGTGGACCACTGGGCGGGACGTGCTCGGAGCAGACGGCGGGACCCATGGAGCAGAGGAGCTATCTGTACCCACCCTACAGGTGGGATTTCCAGTGGACAGCTCGGAGTAGCGGCTTTTACTTTTCAGTTGCTGTTTTCCCTTTCGAGTTGTACTTTACTTTCAGTTTGGGTTTGTATTCTGGCCCTTTTTCTTTTCCCGCACTTTCAGTTGTACTCTGCTTTTGTTTAGTGTTTACTTTCCGCTTGTTTACTCTGTGGTATTTGTTTACCTTACAAAGGCAATGCCTTCCCTTTTTATCGGGATTTATGCCTTGGTGCTAGTCGCCAGCCCCTGGCCTATGGAAGGCGGGCTTGGGGTAGTCACGGCACGGACTCCGAGGGCGGGTCGTGACATATTGGTATCAGAGGAGTTCGGTTCTACCGCGAACTCTGATCTTTCTATGTGAAGCAATAATGTTTAGCGTATTGAGTGTGGTTATCAGTCCAGGGAGTCCAGTGTTGGTGTGGCGGCCGACGTATCCGTACACCAGGACCCTGACTTCTGATTTCCGACTTAATGCACGAAAACATTGATTGCGTGTGTGTTTCAAAGTTTTCTTTGTGATTACTTATATCAGCTCACCAGGTATACTGTTCTGACCGTGGCGCACTTGTTTCCTTTTCAGGATGGCCCCACGACGGCAGCCAGCTAGGGTTCCGAGAGTCGAGCGTGACGACAGCCCACCGAGCGACGAGGCCTCGGTGCAGGGCCCTTTGCCAGTAGTGGCACCGGCGATAGCTTTACCCGCCGAGCCCCCGATGCTTCCAGCAGTAGCCGCTGGCGATGCACGTCGCCTCAGCGCACTGCATGAGTTTCAGCGCCAGCGACCGCCCAGGTTTCACGGGGAGACGGATCCCCAGGCAGCAGAGGACAGGCTGGAGGCAGTAGTACGAGTGTTTAGGCTAGTGAGGACACCAGCAGACCTCATGGTGATCCTCGCTGCGAGCCTACTACACGCAGCAGCAGGACGATGGTGGAGCCTGATGCTCCAGGTGCACGATGAGGCATCTCTTCTTTGGACGGACTTTGAGAGCCTCTTCCGCTCGGAGTTCGTCCCAGCCACCCTTCGTGCGGTGCGTATCCAGGAGCTTCTACAGCTGCGGCAGGGCAGCATGACGGTCGCTCAGTACTCGGCGAGATTTACTGATCTCTCACGCTACTCGACCGACATGGTACGGGACCCATTCTTCCGGGCCCGGACCTTCGAGCAGCGTTTGAGACACGAGATCAGGGAATCGCTGATCTCCCTCAGCATACCGACTCAGACAGGAGTACTGGAGCGGGCCCTTCTAATCGAGAGCTTCCTTGCTGAGTCTACACCAGCACAAAGACCCACCGCAGGGCGGCACGTGGCAGAGTCATCTGCAGCAGGCAGTCGACGGATGACTCAGGGGTCCAGACAGACCAGACCTTCGGGCAGACGATCTCAGGGCACTGGCTCAGCAGTGCGGGGCACACAGCGCGGAGCCAGTCTTACGAGAGGCAGACAATGCTACTCGTGCGGCGGGCAGGGCCACATGGCTCGTGACTGCCCGACCCGCCGTGCCGAGGAGCAGCAGTCAGTTGATGGACCACCGAGGTAGAGGCAAAGGGTCGACCGTGGCGGTCCGCAGGGAGGAGGTGGACGAGGCAGAGGAGCTGGACGAGCAGCCGGTGGTGGCCGACGCTTTGAGGCTCTACCACCACCACCACTAGGAGGTCCACCCCGACCACAGGGAGCTGGCGGGCAGGGACAGGCACAGCTCCAGGCAGTAGAGGCCTACGACCACGGCGCACCCGAGATGATTCGAGGTACTATCTGTGTCTATTCCACCCTTGCTGCAGTTATTATAGACACAGGAGCGAGTCACTCTTTCATAGCCGCTGCCCTTGTTCGGAGCTCGGAGATTCCGACAGAGCCGTTTGCTCGATCCTTACGGCTAGAGACTCCTACGGGAGAAAACTCGACGATTACGCACTGGTGCCGACAGTGTGAGCTTACTCTAGGAGGCGAGAGCTTCGGCTGGGATCTTTTAGTAGCAGCGTCGAGGCCTTACGACGTCATCTTGGGCATGGATTGGCTATCTACGGTCCATGCACAGATTGACTGTTTTAGGCGCAAGGTGCGATGTGTACGCACCAACGGGAGCAGGTTCACCTTCACCGGCGAGAAGGGAGCCTTTGCAGCACAGGATGGACTTCCGCGGAGGAGAGGACAACCATTACTCATCAGTTGTCTAGCCTTATCCTTGTAGCAGTTGACGTGCGGAGTCCTGGTTTTCCTGCTGTGGTGGATCAGTTTGCGGACGTTTTCCCGACAATGTTCCAGGGCTACCTCCTCGCAGAGAGGTAGACTTTTATATTGACTTGTACCCCGGGACAGCCCCGATATCCACTCCAGCATATCGGATGGCCCCCGCCGAGCTTCGAGAGCTACGGGTACAGTTGGAGGACTTGCAGGGCAAGGGGTTCATCCGACCCAGTGTTTCACCCTGGGCTTCCCCGATATTGTTTGCCAAGAAGGCGGACGGAAGCTTGCGTCTTTGTGTTGACTATCGTCGCCTGAACCAGGTGACAGTGAGGAAAAAGTATCCGCTACCGAGGATTGATGACCTCTTTGATCAGCTCAAGGGAGCACGGTGGTTCTCGAAGATAGACCTCAGGTCAGGCTATCATCAGCTCAGAGTCAGAGACGAGGATGTGCAGAAGACGGCCTTCAGATATCGGTATGGCCACTATGAGTTCTTGGTTATGCCTTTCGGTGTAACCAATGCTCCAGCAGTGTTCATGGCTCTCATGAACAGGATCTTTCAGCCATACCTCGATCGGTTTGTCGTGGTCTTCATCGACGACATTCTGATTTACTCTACGACAGAGGAGGAGCACGCCTACCACTTGCGAGTTGTTCTTGACACACTGCGAGAGCACCAGCTTTATGGTAAGCTCTCGAAGTGCCAGTTCTGGATACGTGAGGTCTACTTTTTGGGACACGTTATCTCTAAGGCAGGAGTTGCAGTGGATCCCGCGAAGATTGAGGCTGTGTTAGCTTGGGAGCCACCCAGGAGCGTGACTGAGGTTCGGAGTTTCTTGGGACTAGCTGGATACTATCGGAGATTCATGCCAGACTTCTCTAGAGTCGTGGCATCACTCACAGCTTTGACGAAGAAGGGGAAACCCTTCGTGTGGTCAGACAGATGTCAGCAGAGCTTCCAGGAGCTGAGACAGAGATTGACTAGCACACCTATCTTGAGGTTGCCTGAGGAGGGAGTAGGGTACGTAGTCTACTGCAATGCACCAGGAACCGGACTCGGATGTGTTCTGATGCAGGAGCGGGCCGTGATCGCCTATGGATCACGTCAGTTGAGGCCGCATGAGCAGAACTACGCTACCCACGACCTGGAGTTAGCAGCAGTGGTCTTCGCTCTGAAGACATGGCGACACTATCTGATGGGCGAGCGCTTTACAGTCTTTTCCGATCATCAGAGTCTCAGGTATATCTTCTCGCAGAAGGACCTGAACCTGAGACAGCGGCGATGGCTCGAGTTCTTCCAGGACTATGACTTTGAGATAGTCTATACTCCTGGGAAGGGAAACGTAGTAGCCGATGCCCTCAGCAGGAGGACGGGCATTCAGCTACTTGAGGAGGCGACGGAGCAGCTAGCCTCTTTGCAGATATCCTTCGTGGATAGAGATGGAGCAGACTTTCTTCAGTCTCTCACAGTCACTCCTCCACTACTGCAGCGAGTCAGGGAGGCACAGCGCGGGGACACTGACTGTGAGACACGGCGTGCACAGATATCCTCGGGACAGGCACCAGATGGTTTCTCCCTTGGAGCAGAGCACGACATCCTTTTCAGAGGACGTACCATGGTACCAGTAGCTTTGCGAGAGGAAGTGCTGAGAGAGTTTCACACTTCTCCTTTGGCGGTACATCCTGGAGTGGCGAAGATGTACCAGGACCTCAGACGACAGCACTGGTGGCCGGGCATGAAGAAGGCTGTAGCAGAGTTCGTTTCTCGATGCCTCACCTGTCAGCAGGTAATGGCAGAGCATCAGGTACCAGCAGGCTTGGTACAGCCCTTGGAGGTTCCGGAGTGGAAGTGGGATGGCATATCTATGGACTTCGTGACTGGACTTCCATGCACTTCTAGAGGTCACGACTCCATCTGGGTGATTGTTGACCGACTCACCAAGTCGGCACACTTCTTACCCATCAGAGAGCAGGGTTCAGTAGAGAGCTTGGGACGTCTCTACGTTCAGGAGATTGTGCGGCTCCACGGCGTGCCATCATCTATCGTCTCCGATCGAGATGCCCGCTTTACTTCCCGGATTTGGAAGGGGTTACAGGAGGCGTTCGGGACGCAGCTACGTCTTAGCACAGCTTTTCACCCTCAGACGGATGGTCAGACGGAGAGGACCATTCAGACACTTGAGGACATGCTCCGCGCATGTGTCCTCGACTTTGGTCGTAGCTGGGAGGACCACCTACCCTTGGTGGAGTTTGCGTACAACAACAGCTACCACTCCACCATCGGGATGGCACCATATGAGGCGTTGTACGGCCGACCATGTAGGTCTCCTTTGTGCTGGACAGACCCTGGGGAGTCAGCACTGGTGGGACCGGAGATGGTCCAGGCCACGACAGAGAAGGTCCAGGTCATCCAGGAGCGGATGAGGACAGCTCAGAGCCGGCAGAAGTCATACGCTGACAGGAGGCGGAGGCCACTGGAGTTCGAGGATGGCGACCACGTTTTCTTGCGGGTCTCACCTCGACGTGGTATTCGGAGATTTGGCCGAGGCGGCAAGTTATCTCCGCGCTTCATCGGACCCTTCCAGATTCTCAGCAGGATTGGTGAGGTGGCTTATCGCCTGGCTCTACCACCTCAGTTGCACCGGGTGCACGACGTCTTCCACGTATCCCAGCTGAGGAGATACGTGCACGACCCGACGCACATCATTGATCATGGGGAGCTTGACGTTGACGATGGGGCGACTTTTACGGAGGTCCCGGTGGAGATAGAGGATCGACAGGAGCGGGTCCTGCGTGGGCGATCGATTCCTCTTGTGCGCATCAGATGGTAGCACGGGAATCTCCAGGAGAGCACATGGGAGCGGGAGGCTCAGATGCGTACTCAGTACCCTCATTTGTTTCCCTAGTTTTTTATGTAACTTTACGGGGATGTAAAGCCCTGAGGTGGGAGTAATGTAAAGACCCGTAAAATTCAAGGGAATATTTTTTTCTTAATTTTCTTTAGAATTTTACAAGAGCGCGGTTTCAGACGGCACCTGATTCCGAGGCCCGGAGTGCCCGGAATTAATTTCTGAAGTTTGGCTCGGGTACGTTCAGTGAACGAACGAGCGGGTTTTCCTAACTTTTGATTCGGTGCTCGGAATTGAAATCCGAGAGCACCGATGAACTCGCAGCACCAATATTCGCTTAAAGAGACCTTTTCGGAAGTTGCGTTTGTTGCGGGTTGAAAGTTAGTTTTGGGGTTTTTAGTTTGAGTTAAATAAAATTTGTGAAGAACAAATTTTATTATAACTTGATAAAACCTACCAAAGGGGGTTGGAAGTGGGACCCACACCCACTTAACCTCCCTTGGGAGGATTAAGTGTGGTGGGGCCCACACGAACCCCTAAACCTTTCATATTCTCTCAACTCCCTTAACGCCTCATTAAATGACTTGAGTTACTTATTTAATTATGGGAGTTAATCCTTTTGAATTTAAAACATTTGAAATTCTAGTGTGTTATGTGATAATAAAATAAGATGTTGTCTTTTTTTATTTTGGTTAATTGTTTGTCATCTTGAGAGGTGGAGAGCTTTTTCTTCTTCTTCTTCATCTCTGACGAAGATCACGAAGAACGCTCAACTTGACGAAGAACGCTCAAGTCCCGACGAAGAACGCCGCTCCGCTCTTCTTCGTCTTCCGTGTCAACGAGTGGGAACACCGCTTCCTCCTCGGATTCCCTTCGTCGACATAAGAAGTTTCGCCAACGACGTGTCTCTTCGGACGCATCCCTTCGTCATCGGATTTGACGAACGGCTACCGCGACGCCCGACCTCCGCGACGTCGTCTTCCGCGGAACGTTGACAATCTTCGAACCTTATACCCGAGGTAGGGGTTGTTGATTATTGTTTAGTTATTCTATTTTTATCATGAATTTTAGCAAGTCTAACGTGTGGCTTTGGATTATTTTAAGATGCGTTATTGCTTAACGTGAGGGGGCCGGACCGCATGAACACGGCCGAACCCCCTCCATCGTTCTTGTTGTTTATTCTTGCGGGTGGAAGCAAAGTGGCGTGGTGCCGTCGCACCACGTGGATAATCGTGCAATTATTTTGTGCGGCGCCGTCGCGCCACGCCGAGGAAGAATCTTCAAGAACGTGCCGCCGTCGCGCCGCGTTGAAAGGAATCAAGGCACGGCGAAGGGGCGCGGTGTCGTCGCATCGTGCCGGACGACGAACACCGCGGCCGGTTCCGGGCCGCGGTGGGA
Source organism: Viscum album (assembly GCA_963277665.1). NCBI lineage: Eukaryota > Viridiplantae > Streptophyta > Magnoliopsida > Santalales > Viscaceae > Viscum > Viscum album. Next base: position 287,789,412 of record OY728139.1, read on the forward strand.
CGAGGAGACCGCGGCCGGTTCCGGGCCGCGGCGGAATGAGAAGACCGGCGGCCGGGCCGCCGGCGTCGGAAGCCGAAGAGGGGACCGGAATTTCCGGTCCCGTTGGAGAAAACCAGCTGGCCGGCCGGATGACGTTAAACCGGGGAAAATTAATTCCCCGGCCAATGTTTAAAACCCCCCTCTTTAAGAGGGGGGCGGTTTCCATGTAGGAAGGGGGGGGGGGGCAGCAGCCCCCCGGTTTTATTTCAATCAAGCCCCCCACGTGAAGGGGGGGGGGGGGTTTGCAGAAGGGGCGCGGCATATTGCCGCGCCGACATTCCAATCAGCGGGGGCTTAGCCCCCGCGTGCAGCCACCCTGCGGCGCCAGGCCGCCGCGGCCCCCGCGCCGCCACGCCGCCGCGCCGCCAGCCTGCCAGCCAGCCGGGCCGCCCCAAGGGGGGGTCGGCCCGGACCCGGACCCCCCCCCGTTTCGAACCAGTTCCGGTCTTTTGGCCATAACTTGAGCCTCGGACCTCCGATTGACGAACCGTCTGCGGAAACGCGATCCTTGGATCAAGACGGTCTTTTTGGTATATCGCACTCAATGTTTCGGATTACTTTGAGTTCGGACGGGTTGGTTCGTTCACGAAACCAACCGGGCCTTCGGAGCGGAAACACTCATATCTTGAGCTACGGACGTCTGATTGACGTGCCGTCAGCCGTGTTGTGTTCCTCTTAGTGAGACGGATCTTTTGGCATACTCCAACCGAGGTTTGGACGCAAGTGGAGTACGGTCGGGTTGGTTTTGCCTTAAAAACCAACTGGGCCCCGGAGACGAAAATGCCAATAACTCTCAGACCGGGCGTCCGATCGACGCGCCGTCTATTGCGTTGAGTTCCTGTTGACGATACGGAACTTTTGGATACATCAACTCTGGTCTTTGTGACAGTTGGTTTATCAGCCTCTCGGCTCGTGGAGCGGACCCTCCGAACGAGCTTGCTGTGTGCGGGAACCCTAGTGCTGGCTGCGACTGTTACTGTGACTACTACTACTGCGACTGTTACTGTGACTACTACTGCTACGACTGCTACTGTGACTGCGACGACGACAGTACAGAGATCCTGTGTGGATTCGACGACGACGACTTCAGCACTCAGCAATCCTACGTGGATCAGTGCTACAGGTCCTGTGTGGGCCCGATCCTGTGTGGGTCCTTGCGCTCAGCGGTTCTGTGTGAGCCAGCGCCTACAGGTCCTGTGTGGGCCCGATCCTGTGTGGGTCATTGCGGGGGTTAGTTACCTATCGATCCTTCGTGGGTCCGACGACTTAGATGGATCAGTGATCATCTTTATCGTCCCTTGAAGAAGTATACCTGTGTGAGCTGAATCCTGTTGCTTTCCTGTGTGGATTGTGTTGTGCAATCCTGTGTGGATTACGTTTTGCATACCTGTGTGGAATATGTTTACTTTCCTGTGTGGACTGAGTTGTACTTGGGCTCGGAGGTTGGAGCGTATTTGAATTGTTGACTTAGGTATATGTATGGGCATATACCTAAGCAGTGTCGGTTATTACTTTGTGATTGTACCTTTCTTCGTGGTTTATCCTTTGTGGATTTGAGAGACCTTAAGGGGTCTAGGGGTCCCTACTGAGTAGCTTATACTCACCCCTGCACGGGCTTTGCCCGCACTACGTTTTGTTGGTTGCAGACGACGGACAACGTTGACCTTAGCTGAGGCTTGCAGAGCGGGACGGTACCCGGAGGTGGACCACTGGGCGGGACGTGCTCGGAGCAGACGGCGGGACCCGTGGAGCAGAGGAGCTATTTGTACCCACCCTACAGGTGGGATTTCCAGTGGACAGCTCGGAGTAGCGGCTTTTACTTTTCAGTTGCTGTTTTCCCTTTCGAGTTGTACATTACTTTCAGTTTGGGTTTGTATTCTAGCCCTTTTTCTTTTCCCGCACTTTCAGTTGTACTCTGCTTTTGTTTAGTGTTTACTTTCCGCTTGTTTACTCTGTGGTATTTGTTTACCTTACAAAGGCAATGCCTTCCCTTTTTATCGGGATTTACGCCTTGGTGCTAGTCGCCAGCCCCTGGCCTATGGAAGGCGGGCTTGGGGTAGTCACGGGACGGACTCCGAGGGCGGGTCGTGACATAAAACATCATAAAAGCTATGGTCTTGATGAGTACATTTTTATTTCAATCGTCCTTTTGAATTCACATTCCATTTTCATGGATTTGATGAATTGGGTATTCCACCCCTATTTATATTATTTAATCATTGTATTTTTAACTAACACCATGGTGTATTGTCACACTCATAGTGACATTGATATGAATATTTATGTCATTCTAAATACATTAATACATCATAAACTTTATGAATGTAAATCTAAGTTCCACTTCTGCATCGACAAAGTTCACTTCTTGGGTCATATTATATCTAAATAAAGAGTATATGTTAACTAGAGAAGGAATTTCTACTGGTTTTCTGAGAACAGCTGAAGAACATGGATGAATTAAGGATTTTTAGGGATGCATAGATTTTAAATAAATTTTATACATCAATTATCAAACATTTTTGTACCTATTATTGGCCTTAAAATGAATGGTGTCAAGTTTATGTGGTTAGAAGAGTGTGATAAATCTTTTCCGGAGCTGAAATGAAGCAATTTTTCGAAAACTATAATGATTCATCTATATCATAGAAGAGGTTATAAAGTGCATTGTGAAGAATCTATAATCATGAAAAATATATTTCTATTCGAGGGGGATAGATTTATTATGCAAAAATCTTGACAGTTGTGTCCTCCAGAGAGAAATTACCAGATATACAAGCTTGATCTAGCATCAGTTTTTTGTGCCTTACGTTGTTGGATACACTATCTAATGGGTGATCTTTTTGAGGTGTATATGGACCAAAAGAGCTTAAAATATATCTGTATAAAACATAAATTAAACTTCATATAGAAAGGATGGTTAGACGGTCTTTTTTTCATACAATTTTGAGCATTCCTATACACATGGAAAAGGCTATGCGGTAGTGGATGTGCTACATCAGAAAACTCAAGCATAGACTATATGGTAAGCTAGTGTTGAATTGAAATTGATGGGCCCCTTATCTAAGATACTTATAATGTTAAAAGATAGCCATGATGATTTGTATCTCTCAAGCTTGGAAGTTAACTCAATACTCCTTGATAGGGTAGATAGTAGAATGTTTTCAAACCCATAAGGGTTTGTTCTCTAGGAGAGTATATTTGGTGTCGAACCACCTTTGAATTGGTTTGTGGAAAAAGATAGCATCATATATATACATTGATGTTTCTGTGTTCCTACTAATATGATAGAATAACATATTTGATAGTCCAATGCTTCTCAGTGGGATTTTCATCCAGGCATCTCTATGATGTATTGGGATATGTGATTCTAGTATTGGTGGCATGGGATGAAACGTCTGATAAAAGGCTTTATTAATAGGTCTTCCAACTTTTAGTAGGTGAGTGCAAAGCACCAAGGACCTTATGTATTGTTGCAGACACATCCAATCCTATAATGTAAATGGTAATATGTTTCCATAGACTTTGTAGTCAGCTTACCGAGGTCTCCTCGATGTAGATACATAATTTCGGTTTGTCATTGACCGACTGAAGAAAGTACCCCACATCAATACTATATGTGAGACTTTCTGAATTGATTAGCTATTAAGGTTGTATGTTTTTGATATCATCTAACTACATGAGGTCCCTTGAAATATACTTTTAGACAGGGAAGGTCTCTTCAAATCACGGTTCACGCAGGGGTTAAATAAAAATATTGGATGATAGGTGCTTCTATAAATATACATTCACCATCAGATTGATGGTCAGTTAGAACAGATGATATATGTGTTATAGGACATTATTTATGAATTTTTAATTGATTTTGGTGTCTCTTGGGAGAATCATATCCCTCTAAACGAGTTCACCTATAATAATAGTGTTCATGTGATGATTTTGATAGCTCCTTTTGATCCCTTGTGTTGTAGGACATTTAGTTAACCCCTGTGCTGGATAGTGGTATGAGAGGAATCCCTACTTGGTCCTTGTGTCATGATGGAGACATCATATCAAGCTCAACTGATCAAGAATCATATGTCTATTTCTCTGTCCAGAGAGAAATCGTGTGTTGATTTCCATTGAATACCTCTAGAGTTCAAGGTTAGTGATCGTGTTTTCATATGGGTGCCACCCAGGATTAGGAATATATGGATATAGAGGCATGGGAATTAAATTCCTCGTTATGTAGGTCATTTTTAGATTCGAGAGAGAGTCATTCTAGTGGCTTGTATATTTTTTCTACCTCAGAAGTATTGTTTCATGCATAACGCCTTCTATACTTCACAGCATTGTTGTTATCTTGCCAACATGTCTCAATCATTTGGTATTGAGGAGTTTGATTAACATTTCATAGCTTACTTTGAGTAGTATCATATACACATCATTCACTATAGTATGAATTCTATCTGAGGATGGTTTGTTCCTTTAGCAGGTGTACAACGGAAGCATGATAGTGTAAAATATAAGACATGGGAGAGGGAGGCCAATGAACGTTCCCAGTGGCCATAGTGGTTCTCATATATTGTTTCCCCATAATTTGAATTTGATGTCAGGAAGAGTTTCTTTAATGGGGAACACTATAAGAATCCAATTTTTCACTCAAGTATGGAACCATTAAATTTAAGTATGTTCCATTTTTTTTACCTAATATGGATGAAAAATGAGGTTAAATTGGTTTTCACGGTGTCTGGAGATTTTTTCCAGATCAGAACCCTGACCCGAGGTGAAAATCACTACACCAATAAATTCATAGAAAACGTACAACCTAGACCACTTAGACCCTCCTAACAGTGTGGGGTTGGATAGTGGGGGGATACAGGGAACACGGTTTTCCATAACCCTATGCTAGGGGCTGCATGCCTATTTTGAATTTCCAATGTTTTTAGTAGGGTATATTCACATGGTTGACACATGGTTTCCCTAATCATGTGGCCTAGACCTCTAGGTTCCCATCCATGGCAGTGAAAATTGGAATATTGGTTCACGGTTTGGAAAACCAGGCATCCAAACCAAGAGCCTCTATTTTTCTTAGGTAAAAAGTCATAAATTCTCATAAATTCATTTAAACTCACCCCACCCTCTTTATTCCCATTTCAGTAAAGGGAATCCTACATTCATCACGTTGGGTGCCCCTGAAGCCTCTTCCACCAAGGTTCTTTAATAGATCTCTGATCAAAATTTTGATTCGATCTTTATTCATCACATTGGATGGGAATCAGTAAGCACTCAATTTTTTTTCATCCATTAATCGTTAATCATTCCCTCGATGATGGTATTTAGATATAGGCTCTTATTCCATATTTTTAGGGAATTGATCCATTATTCATATATCTTATGATACATGAAAAACTAATGTCTAATAATGGATGATAATAGTCATACTATTTTAATGAAGGTGTTTTATAACTCATCCCTCACATTTCATCGTTTTATAAATTTTCATAGTTGTGTGTGCACCAATTTAATTAGGTGTGGACTATTAAATTAATGTGAGTTGCTTATATTCATTAAAATTGTATTCTCATATCCTTATTATAAATTTTATTCATGACACTAGAGGTATAAACCTTATCTATATCCACCCCATGTCGGATATTTCCTTTAATTATGCTTTTAGTTTGTTACTATGCTTATTTGTGCCACCTTAAAAGTCTGATTTGAATTGAATTTGATAAATATAACACTTAATTATATAAATGAAATATAACTTAATAGTATAAGTATTATTATCACTTTTACCTTTTAATGTATGTGTTCTAATATAATAAATAAATTTAAAATGTAATTGGAACGTATATAAAATATATCTCTTGGAATATTTAAATATAAATAAATGGTTTGGTAGAATTTGTTTAACACCCCTTTACATGTGTAATGGAAGGTAGAAAAGTGATCCTAACAAATTGATAATAACTAATATAACCCAATGGAAGGTTTCATGTCCCTTTAGACTTATCACTTGTATGAATGGATAGGGAATGAACCAGGTTACTTATAAATTGGAATGACTTTGACAAGGCCTTAACCAAATAATGAATAAATTATAGAGTTTATATTTTTTGGGACATTGACATTATTATATGTTTGTTCATTCTCATGTTAGACTTGGATTCCGGATGGAATAACATGAACATGCATAGAAACCATTCTAATTAAAGGATGTCAACTGCCAATGGTGAGACCCACCTTGGAACCTGATCACTGGTTGCCTATGGATTCCTTATATGATGCAGTAGGATCTATCCATTATCATTAGATGATTCCTAGGATACACTCATTGGATCAATCATAATTTATATGGACATGAGGCTCCATGGATACACCCACTAGGCCCAAACATTTATTATCCTGTTTTACCTTGTATTAATTACATGGAAATCGTTAGAATCATAGTATAGAGAAATGTCTGGGTCAATATCCCTTGGATTACATGAAGACCCTTTAGATAGGCTATAAATTATTATTGAGTTGTCTGGACCCCTGAAGTCAGGGATGCTTGGTTTATTACCTATTATCTTCTTCATAATTATCATCACTACAAGATTCTTTTTTATATCTTGGATCCATCACTATTTATATTATCTGGACATAATGTTGGTGATGGTTATACCTCACATGAATTACTTTATAAACTAGAAAATAATTAAAAAATGAAATGGGTACATGTTCAGACACCATCTAAGGATAAAGTAAGTACATGGGTATTTACATTACTGGATTAGTTTACTTTTTTATATGCATGCATGTACACTATTTCTGTTTATATTACACAACATTTATTTAATAAACATTTGTTAGTGGTGGAATGATGAGATTTTTATCACACCCTATCTAGGACACCATGGGTACTTGGGAAAATTATATGAATAATGGTGTTGAAAAAGGGAAGCATCCCACCATGGACACCAAATACTTCTTTCATTCATAAGGATAGAGCTTGGTAACAGATTACTATCCTTGAGCAAGGGATTCTTAGATAGTTTCGGGCTACATTTTAATTCCATTGTGTATAATGTGTTTCTTTTACCGTGTGTGCCTATTTTCTGGTATTATAGACACATGAAAGTAATTATCATAATCTGTTGACTATTATTATGAGTTTTTATATCATTTATTATTCCTATCTACTTATAATACATAGGTTCACCAGTCCAGTTTTATTGTGTCTATTTATGATGTATTTTTTTAATCATATTGTTTAGGATATTTACCTTTCATTATATTTATCTATTTTGATACACTCTATTAATGCGGGTATATTCTCCCCATAGACACACTATTTTCCCTCACTTATATTCAATAGCCTCTAGCATTCGAGGAGCTGTGCTTGAGGCCATGTGGCCTATCGGGGTCGGGGCACCATTTAGTGGAACTCGGGATTAGGATGTCACCCTTAACACTACTAAAATTGGTTCTCTTCACAAACCATATCCTCTAGAATGTGGTGGGGGAGAATCTAGTTAGGTATTTTGAGAATTGTTTTGAAATAAAAATCTGTTTCTAAGTGTGAAAATTTATAAGAAGGGGACCCCTTTTTAAGAGAGTGGACGTTCACTCTTTCAATTTCATAAAATATTAAATTAATATAAATTATGTTTGGAGTCCAAAAAGATTAAAAATGATAACATTGGAAGAAAAGATGATGATAATTTGAAATCCTATCATCCCAAAAATATTACATGCCTAGATCATATTTATACACTTGTCATTTCTTTAACCCTTCATTAACTCTTTTGAAAATTTCTGTAATATTATTGTTTTCTACACAATAAGGGCTAAAAATGTTATTAAAATTTGATAGACATCAAATAAATGAAGCACAGTTGATTTAAATAAAATTATTGATTCATTTGGATGAATCTATGATTTCTATGAATATGAAATACTTGAATAAAATATTATTCTCTTAAAAAGTGAATAATTTCAATTTTAGAACTATTTATATACTTTGACATTTATAAAAACAGGAAATTAAATGAAATTAAAATCAAATATTTTAATACATCCGTAAAATTTTAGGTTCATTTATAAATATTTTTTATCACAATTATTATCTCTAATTATAATATATTATAAATTTTTAATATCATTAATCTAATTTTTTTATTAATTCAGTAATTATTTTGTCCAAATTCTATAAGAATTTAATGTAATTACTTTTGAAAAAAAATTAAAAATAAAATACCATGAAAAATATAATTCATATGTAATTATAATAAATATTTATTATGAAATATATATTCTATATATATCTCAATAAAAATTATTATATTTATTAAGAACCCGAGTTTGGGATTTTTTACTTTTCAATGTAGAAAATATTATAAAAGTCATAATAAATTCAAAATGGAATTAAATGGTTTTATAACTAAATATTCGATGCATTTGGATTAAAAATTATAAATAATTAAAATTAAGGTAATTTTTTGGTTTATTTTATTGTCCATGACATTTTATTTTTACATTTGATTACAATATTTTCCCTTTATCATGGTAATAAAATTTTCTATAGATACAAATTCATATTAATGAAAAAGGGGCCTATTTAATAAATTTCAGCCCCCAAATTCCAAATATTGAATCAATTATTCATATTCCAAAACACATATGTTGTGTAAATTAATTTAAATATATAATGGTAAAATGAAATGTAAAAGAGTTTTTTTAGAAAAAACAACCTTTTATGTATAATGTTTTTTATAAATTAAAATAATTAATTAATTGAAAAAATTTAATATTTTATTTAAAATAAAATGGAATATATAAAATTTCTGTAATATTCTAGAATATAATTTTACATTTTATATATTCAATAATAAAATTCTTTTTTTTTCAAAAATAAGTAATTTTTCAGGTTCATTAATAATCGTTGCTTTATGAGAAATCACAAAAATTATCGATAGGATAAATATGATATTAAAATATTAAAAATGATATTTATTTTATAAAATAAAATATTATAATGTTCAATAAAATAAATATATTATTCTATCATAAAAATAAATCAAAACAAATTTGGATGATAACATAACATTTAAAAATAAAATGGTTTTACGGAAACAAGAGTTCTTATCTCCTACAAATTGATCAATAAATTGAATTGAATGGAATATATATATATATGGTTAATACTATTCATACCCTCTAATGTAACTTCATGGATGTAAATTTCGTATTTAAATAATAATATTTTGTGGTTCTTTTATGTTTGGTGTTAAGTGAGATACACAATATCAAACAAAGTGTCCTTATTTTAAAATATTAGTTTATTATATGTTTTGCATGATTCATGAGAACATTGGTGATTTTTCTCACTGATGTAGCTGTGTTTCACATGATGAACATGGAATCAGAGTTCTTTTCTACATTATTGGTGTGTCACTTTCTATTAGTGTTTCACTAATGGTTTTTTATCTACTTACTTGTGGTAGTTTTCTCCATGAGGAGTGTTTCGAATACATACCATGTATTATTTTATATTCAAAAATTATGTTTGTTTTATATGTTATTGAGTAAAAAATAGTTCGCAATTTTTTTTATTGATACGATGTGTTGGTCACCGACCCCAGGGATCAAAAATTCACTTCAAGGCATTCCATGAGCATAATTGGTATTGATGCACCAAGGTATATGGGATGGTTGGTGACATTTACAAAATAAAATAATTTTCAATCTATATTTAATCATAATATTATAAATATTTAACAATTTGGATTGTTGAAACAACACATGGATTATAATTTTGAAATATATTATCAACGTTTGAATGAAAACAATGTTCCAGATGGGTTGAGTTGAAGAGGTCATCATATCTTATCAAATGTGCGAGTAGTGAATAGTCCAATTATTAAAATATTAGTATTAATAATCCTTGGTAAAGTAATTACCGAATAAACACAAAATGTTTCCATATAATTACTTAACATGATTTATAACACCGGATTAAGAATGATTGAAATGTTAACTATGTCCATCAAGAAAAGGTAGAAGATGCAAGAAATAGATAATTACTAGAGATTACAATTGTGTATGATATATATTTATGTTTTTGTAATAGTTTATTGAGAATCATTAATAAAAAGGGTAAAAATGTTTTTATTATAATAATCTCAAAAAATATCTATATACGTCATATATTCACCATGATATATACAGATTTCTAAAGGAATTTTCTTGAAGCACTGAATGAAGTGATAGACTAAATATTAGGCTAAAAGATGCATAATATAACAACATGTGTAGGGAAAAATACTATATCACATAGGAATTATTAATCATTTACCAATACCATAGAGTAAGAGGAATTATATTGCAATGGATTTTATTTTAGGGATTCACGTGACATCCAAAATGAATAATGCACTATGGGTCATTAGATAGGTTCTAACAATTTTATTTCAATTCCTATCAAATTAATAATATTTTCCTCTAGTTCATCTTGTTAGGATTAATATAAATGGATTTTTTAGAGTCTATGGTGTGGCCTTATCTATAAAATCTGAACATTATCATTTATTTCTATAAAAAATTTATGATTATCTATAAGAATATAAATTCATAAATTAATTAACATATCATGTTATCCACGTATAGATAGATAGTGTGAATTGATTATCTATTCATAGAAAGATATTTTATTTCAATTCTCCTAATACATCGAAGGTAATAGGTATCAGAATTTACTTCTAGTACCAATTTTATATATTAATTTTTCATACTCTGGTATTTTAACTGGTCATTATGAATCATGTGGTGGAAAATGTTGTAGAACTGTTAAATAATAGTATTTTTATTGAGAATGAAAGTTATTGGGTTGAGAAAATATTTAAGGGTGACAAGAGATGATAGGAATCTTGATAATTAATTATTTATATCCCTACATGAAATTTATGTATTGATGATAAGGGGTATATCCAAAAAGAGGACTCACAAAATGTGATTTAAGTGTTTGTCAAAGTAGAAAAACATAGACAAAATAAAAATTAAAAAATTAGGGACATGAAAATGGGAGTGGTTATGAAACATTAATGAGAATGATGATTTTTTGGAGTGAGTTTGAGTGAAGGAAATTTATATGAGTGATAGAAGAAAATATATATGAATAAATATCAAAATCTACTGAGATAAATTAGTTAATGATGTGGGGAGAATCAGCTGGATGGATTTCATTGCTATTTTATTTCTTGCATGAATTGAATTAAACATATTGGAACATATTGAAAGATTCTAACTAAATTTATATTCTTATCAAACTATGAATTGATGTATCTTACTAATTTTATAGCTATAGAAGTCACTCAGTCACTAAATAAGAAGAAATTATTTATCATTATGTTCAAGATAACGGTTTAACTTAGTGTCCTACTCCATCTTGATCATGGATAATATTCGAGTATAATAATTACCAATTTCAAAATAATTTCTAATCAAGATTAATTTGCATTTATAGTTGCGGTTTTTTTAAAAACGAATTCCTAAAAAGAATTAGGGAGAAGAATACAATTAAGAAAAGGCATGAAATTAATAAAATAGATTAACCATTACTACAAATTCCCCAAAATGTGTTTTCCTCAAGATCATTTAATAATTAGAAATATTCAAGAATATAATGGTATATGATTGGGTTCTGAAAGAAATATTGAAATGGGGGAAGAGGGTAAATAAATATTACATATCCCATAGTTCAAACACTATTTCCCCCAATGATATCTAATAGAACATGATGCAATGTTTCTACTATATTTCTATGCTTATTGTCTATCCTATATTCCTTGTATGAGTAGTTTTTTCCTTCATTCCATATTATTTTCACACAATAAATAATCTTTTCTGCATAAAAAATGAATGCCAGCACACAATCATAACTTTGAGATGATTTATCTATCCTCCACATGAACCATTCACTATGAAATTTATTCCATATCAGTGATAAGATCATAATCCCCGACAACATAATTCATGTCTTGTCCAGAATAAGTTCTAATAAGTGATAACTATCCAAATATAGAATTATCTCCACTAGGAATTATCATATGTATTCACTATAAGATGAGGGTGATCGAATCTCTAGTTCCCATTATCTTCTTCTCTTTCAATCTTCCTACGTGATTCAACCACAAAATCAGAAAAATTTAACGTTTCCTTAAAAAGGGAGAACCTCCAATTTCAAGAATGTATTTTCCCCAATTATAATTTTATTCCATGATCCTTGACAAACTTTGGTCCCATTTCGTAAATCCATTTCTTATTCATGGACCTCACTTATTGACATCCAAAAAAATTTATATTATATATATATATACATCTATTAATATATATATATATATATGTATTTAAAAATATATATACTTATATATATTTATATTTACTACAATTATATTTGACTAACAATATTATACTTATTATATATTTTATTATATTTATTTTGATTTCTTTTTCCCCTAATACTTAACTGGTATTCATCTTTAGAGACACAAGAGACTTTAGTGGAACCTCTATCGTCCAGTCATCCAGTCATCACCACAATAAACATAGATTCACTAAGGTGAGAAATTGGTTCTCAAGATCTAGTAGAGTTTTAAAGTGGTGCAGCTTCATAGGGAGTATCCTCTATCGGTTCCATATCTTATTGAAGGCATCGTGTTTTATCATCCCTTCTAGTGTAATGGATTTGGGATACTCACATATCATCAGTGAAGTCTCGGATGATCACAACTATGGAAGATTTAGTTCAAGCTCTATTGTATCCTAATTATTTCTTCACAATCTCAAGCCATGAATCAGTTGAGGGTTGTATTCAAGGTTTTTAAATATGGTGAGGGTTCTTGAACACCCACAGTTGTGGGAGGATCATTAATGGTGTAGTGGCTTGAGTTTTCTCTTCTACCATGAAGTGATGCGCTAGATTTTAGGTTGAATTGGGAAGTGTATGCTCCATGTCCTGAGATAATGGATGGGTGTAAGAAATAGTGAGGGGGATAATTTTGGTTGATGATCCATGGTATGGTACAATGGAGGTTATGGAATGGTAGATTATCTATTCAGTGGTATATATTAGAGACATATTGGTGGATCTTACTATAATGGTATATGATAGATGGAGGTTTATTTAAATTGTAGAAGGAATTATGGGGGATTGGTAGCCAGGATTTATGGAAATTTTTAGGGGTATCTTTTTTAGATGCTTTCATTGGGGCTCACATGTGATGTGTGCTTATGGGTTTCTATTTCCTCGCATTCCCTCTAACCAAAGGCGGGTATATTTCATCACATTTATTAGTGATGTGTGATCCTTGATCAAAATAGAATGATGGGATTTGGTTCCTTCTTTCATTCATTCCCCTATTTGGATAGTCTCCTATTCTGAGTCTCCCTCAAATATTTGAGTCATTTTCATGGAATCATACCCAGTACCATCCCTATGTGTATGTCAGTTAATCACACTGCTTCTGTCTTGATAGGGTAGGAACCATTGGTCTAGAGAGTAGTCATGTAGGGTATCTTAGGGCATATCTATAAAATGGTATATTACTCACCTTTAAATATTCCTCTTAGGAACATATCTCACATGTGGAATCTTAGGCATAGAACCCAAGTCAACCTGTGTTCATAACAAAGTAATAAATTCTAGGGGAGTAATTATTCTAAATATTTTCACCTTATACTTCCCATAATTATGTATGGGGTAGGTATTATAGACCAGGTCATATGTTCTACTTCTTGTATAGATGGATCAAAACATCCAATTATTACTGATCATGACATGAGTTTAATTTCTTGGGGAGATATATGGTAGACTATAACATCTAGGGGAGGTAGATCTGGGAGGTGTTTCCCATTGAGGGAATACCTCAATAGTTTACCAATGGATCAAAACTAAACGTGGAGTTATATATGGGAGTTAAATATCTATGTGGGAAGGCCTAGATAGTATATTAATGGATAAATACTTATGGAGGAAAATCTAGGGAAAGAGTTTATTTTCTTATCAAGATAGACATTAGGTTAGAATACTCTGGGCAGGCAGATCCGAGAGATGTATCCCTATAAGGGAAAATTTCACACTGGAGTTTACTGATAGATCAGAACTCTCCATGGAGGAAGATATGAAGGATCAGAATACCTCGTGGAAGTTGATCATAGAGGTACTTCCCCAGGGTGGAACATGTAGATATTTTAATAATGGATCCAAATTCCCTATAGAGGTATATCCTAGAGGTTAATCACAGAGGATGGAAAACCTATATAGTTTACCTATGGATTCGAATGCCTCTTGGAGGTAGAACCAGCAGGTGAATCCCATTGTGGGAACACCTATATAGTTTCATATTGTATCATAATATCCCATGGAGGAAAATATAGGGCTTGATTTTAACAGATTTTGGATACATATTATAGATCCAAATACCCCATGGTGTCAGATCTGAGGGGTGTTCCTATTGGAGGGAAGATGTCACACCTGATTTTATAGATGGATCAGAACACCCTTGGGAGGAAGATTTGAAACATCAAAACACCGCATGGAGGTGGAACCAGAATGCGATTTTCTAGTAGGGAACACCTATATAGTTTACCAATGGATCTGAATACCCCATTGAGGTATATCTAGGTAATGATTTTAATGACTTTGGGAGATAGATCGAACTACCTGTAGAGGTGGATTAGGAGGTGAATCCCCTTGGAAGGAACATATTAATAGTTTACCAGTGCATTTGAATGCTTTATGGAGGTATATCTGAGAGTTTCATTCAAGGGAGGGAAGATTTCATGAATGAGTTTACCTATGGATCGGAATTCACCATGGTGATGGATCTGAATCATCAGAATTCCTTGTGGAGGCATATATAAGAGGAGCACCATATTGAGGGAACTCTTTTATAGTTTACTAATGGATCATCATTCCCCATATAGGAAGATCTATGGCATGATTTTAACTCATTATGGAGATGGATAGAACCCCCTATAGTGGAAGATTATTTGGTGCATCCCCTTAGAGGGAACAACTAAATAGTTTACCAATGTATGAGAATTCCCTATGGTGGTGGATGTAAGAGATGTGTCACTAGCATTGAAAATTTCATGCCTTGGTTTACAATTTTTGGGATTGAGCATCAAGGAGGCATCTTACATAACATGTTTAGAAGACTGGGATAAGAAATTTATACTATTTCTACAGTTTAAGGTTTTGTGGCATGAAATATCCATTCAGTTTAATGATGTGTAGTATAGATTCCCTCATCGCAAAAGGAGTGTCAATGAGAGAGGTTTTTGGACTTATGGGTTGAAGCATCTTATAATGATAGTTACATCTAATTTTTGGTAAAGATAGTGTGGGGATTACGTGTGGAAGCTTACAGGTATGGGTGTTATTTCCTATAAAAGTGGTGAATGTGAAATTTCATGATGATCGTACAAGAAGAAAAATATGTTCTTCCAACATGGTAAGGCTATAGTTTTATGTCATGTGTTAAGGATGGTTTCATTTAGTTTAATGTAGTTTGGATAATAAATTGAGCTATGAATTTTTATGTCATGAATCTCATATGTGGAGGTACTCACTCCTCACCCATAGGGCTTATGTGACCACTTCCCATGCACATTTGGGTGGGTCATTGAGTTGGCACAGTTTCTAAGGAGTGTTCAATAAAGAGGATGATTCTAAGGTCCATATTATTAGAAGAATCAAGACTTACCTTAACTATGCTTAGATAAAATAGGATGGATGGGGGGTCTATTCCACAGTTTATGTGAACTAGGTGGACACATGATTGGGTGGTATTTGTCACACCATAATTTGAGGTGTGGGTAAACCGACCTTTGAAAGGTATGGGGGCCTAGGAACTCAAACTTCGTGAAGGGGTTTCTGCATAAAAGAGGTCCCACAGAAATTCCCTTGAAATAGTTTTTCATAACATGGAGCCCCTTAGGGAGGTGCTTCATGGATATGTGGTTCCTCATGGTGGTCAAGGTCATTGTAAAGGAATATTATTCACAAAATAGGGCTCCCCAACCTCATAATGAAGTCATGATTCATAGGGGGATATTCTTGGAAGTAAATGCATTGTAGTTCCCCAAGTTCCTTAGAGGTCATTATTTAACTTTAAAGTGAATAGGGCTTCATTAAATACCACTTATCTTTTGGTGGAGGATCTCAAGAACATGAGAGATGAGGTTTCATGAATCTTGGTTACCTAAGGTGATTCATTATTTCATTATCTCCCAAAGCACAAGAGATTCATGAACTCATAACCTTTATCAAAATACTAAATATTGCATGTCCTTTCCAATGTTTTATAAGGGGGGGGGGGTATTTATCAAAATGGAGGTTTCATGAATATTAGAGTCCTCTGTTATTTTTTTTGTGATTTGTGAGTGGGTGGGGCTATGTGAGTCCAAATGTCATTTTGTGGAGATTATTGCAACCCTTCATGCTTTCATGAAGCACTCCATGACCAGACCATGACATTGTGAGGAGAATACCATCAGGCGATCACAGGTTCACAAAGGACCTCTGAGGCCTAGTATCTTTGGGAACCTTTTTCATTTGTGATGTTGGTTAGCTTCATGAAATATACCCTTTTAGGTATTTTTGGTCCTTTTGGATTGGATTTGTTTAATCCATCCATGATTTTTCTTGACCTCTCCTATGGAATGAATATTTTGGCATTAACAAATCACCCCCACACACCTTAGAATTAGAGCTAACAAGGAACAGTGATATTCTAATTCTTAGGGAGAATCACCAAAAATTGGAAATTGACTTCCATTTGTGAATCCCTTCCATAAATAAATATCATAAATCTTCGGAGAAATGATTTTGTGTGTACGATTATAAATATTGGAGAAGCCCCATAGAGGGACCATTGAAATCTAATAACAAGAAAATTTATATACGGTCTTTTAATGAAGCTCACACCCTTCATGAGATCTTTGTTATATGGATCCCCATCACTCATGATGCTTAGCATTTCTATGAGCTTAACTCTATGAATAGTGTTTTGTGAACTTTCCTCCATGAACCAAGATCCATGAACAAGTTCTTCACAAGAATCACTTCCTGATCTGGACCTATAAAAATTCATATTTCTCAAACTAAGTGGCCACTGAAGGAGCTAGTCTGGTTGATACTCATCGAGAAGACATTTCCTTGAATGTGATGAATAGAGAGAGCATTCTAAGTGCCTCAGATCATGAATCTCTCACCATGCTGCTAAGGAAAAATTAAAAGGTGTATCATCTATGAAAGAGTCTAACAATTTATTTAATTGGATAGATAAAAAATTTATTCATGCCTGATGAAAACATTGATGAGCCTACCTACTAGATCATAAGAACACTGGGATTACACCAGTGTAATAAGGATGATATGGTCCAAATCTAGAAGGACCGTTCACCAATCATAGTGGAAACTCTCTAGAACCACACCAGCAACCTTGACAAGGATATGTTGGAGGAAGAGATACCCCCCCCCCCCAAATTATAAGATGTGATTCTCAATGTGGGTTTGGGGGATTTTCTCAATGGATGGAAAAATAACTAGGACATTATCAAAGGTGGAAATTTCACCGATGATTCTGTATTGTCGTATTGTTTGTGCACATCATACAATGAATTCAAGGTGGATATGGATTAAGGGGGGTCATTGAAGAATATTAGACCTCACAGCTTCCTGTATACTTCCACCAGGACATCACACTAGAGCTATAGAGTATTTGGTCACTCATGACCAACACATTCAATCTACACAATATGGATGTTGGAATTATCATGTGGGAACTTCCCCAGATAGATAGGATCTCGATCCAAGGGGTGATGTATGGTTAATTACTCCCCATTAAGAATGTGTGGTAGGATTAGGAGAAAAGTTTGGTACTAATGAAGGAATTTCTTGATTAGTTGCATATGACTAGAGAATATAATATAAGGATGAATTACATCTAATTCATGTAATGGATTGGATACTTCTCGAATAAGCCAGTGAACAAACTACCTGAAAATCCACATATATGCCTTGTTGAATTACACTAGCACAATGGGAACTTTGAATGGTCGATCATAGAGGAATCCAGTGGTAGATGTGGGGATAATGAATAAATATGGACTCTCTTGTGGTTTGGCTGGTTGGGTTTATTACTATGTTGATCTATAGCTAGATGCTCTCTATAAATGATGTGCATATGGGGGTGTGTATGAGAAAATTCATTTTGGTAGTGATGCTAGTGATGGGTTAGTGTCTCAATTTGACTATCCCATTATTGGTGAAGATCTAAAATGTTCTCCCCCACACCAGTCAAGTGAATACTCAACTTTTAATGTGTAGGACCCTCTACTTATTGTATAGCTTTCTGGTCTCACACATGGTAGGATATGAATTCACAAACCCCATCTCCCCTTTAACTATAAACATCTGACCAACAATTCAAAATATAATTGGGAGTCTCTGCCTTTTGTTTGGCTTAGTGTATATTCTTTCATAGGTTAGGAATGTAGAGTGATTCATGTTTCACACATTCTCCCTTCCAATTGGGATGGTGACTGATGATTTTATAAGGGTCATCGAGTAGTGATCATATCTCCTGGACATCCAAGGTGGGATAATAGTGGAAAGATTTGACATAATCATGATCTGTGAGCCGTACAACCTTCATCGGTTTGCAAGGAAGTTCGTATTTGTTTTGGTTTACCCCAAGGTTTACATGATGGTATGAAATGACATCCTTCCTTCAGTCATGAGTAAAATATTGACAAAGTCACACGTGAGTATTGGAAAGGAAAATGCAGTATGCCACAACCTACTACTACATATTAACTAACCTATGATTACACACTCAGATGGTATAATGTAGATACTATGGAAATTATGATACACTGAACCACCTATTATAGAGAATTATAGGTACCACAGTCATAGGTCCAAAGGTGAGTGTTGGTCGAAATGCACTGTGGGGGTAGGGTTAGCCCTGTAAGTGGGACTACAGTAAAAAATTGTGAAAGGTAACAGGCTTAAATCTCCTAGAAAAATTGTTGTGGGAGGAAGGTAAACCATTAGGGGAAGTTTGGTGGGTGTGTTTTGAAGCTCCTGTTATGTGGTTGGGCTATACGAATGTCCCTAGTAGCGCTATCTTTCTAGATTATTTGGATATCTCAGGGCACTTCGAACATCTCAACACATTACATGGGATGTGGTGGGATATAAACTATGTATATTTCTCATATGGAAGGGCTGTGTTGGGGAATTATTTCTTGTTCCCTGAGAGGAGTCTATGATATACATTAATAAGTAATAGGATCTAGTCCACTCTTGCGGCGTGATAGGACTGTTGTTCATCTAGGGGAAGGTTTTTCTAGAGATGACCTCATCTCCGGAGATCTTGTCCAACATATTTTTTTCTCATTCTTCTATGTGGGGAGATTTAGACAGTTCTTGATATTGAGATGCCTACTAGGACCCTCTTGTAGAAATATTAACTATTTTTGGCTAGGTAAATGATTTGATCTCATGTTCGTTGGAAGCTACTAGACCCATAAGAGTTACTTCTAACTCTATTCTCACTTGTGTATGGATCATCTAGCATGAATGAGGGGGTTTCATGATGAACCTCAATAAAAGGGTTATGTAACATCAACCCTTAAAGGAGATAGCGTTGGGGGCCTCCATGACACTATGGATATGGGTTGCCAACCATCAGTCGAAGCAACAGATGTGATGGAGGCAGAGACCACCAGACGAATTCCCTTATATTAGGATTACCCATGAACATGTCAATGATCCTAAATAGACTATCTTATTCATGTAATCATATTACACCATTTCACTTTTATTAGTTCTTATTTTCTATTATGTTTTTGGGTAATGTATATTTATATGGTCGATAAAATTAAACTCGAGTGGGGGGGGGGTCAACTGCTAACATCAATGTTGGATTCGGTAGCGCCAGTGGCTGAGAAGGTGATAGAGAGTGACATTTTCTTCAAGGAAATGAAAATGGAGTCCATGGTGGTTAGAAAAATTATAGAGGTACCACTAGATGGGACAGCTGAGACCATTCCTTCAATGGAATGGGTCGAGATAGTGCATGCAATGGGGATATCTAAAGGATTTGTTGTGGCAGATCATTTCATAGAGGTTCTTTTGGAGGCACCTATTGGAACTGAATATGAAATAGAGTAAGTGGAAATTATTCTAGTAACTTGTACTAAAAGTATTCTACCAACATGGGTAGCTAAAGAGGTTAGGATCATTTCATCCACCTTAGAGGTTCCATAGGGGAAGCATAGACCTTTGGTGTAGGTGATGATGATAGAAATGATATGTTCCTTGGAATATATTTCCATCTGATGATTCCATAGGATAGACCTTGGGATGAGCAGGCCGTCGATGTGTTGTTGTTGTTCCATCCATATGATCCTGCACTACCTAACGACATCATGGAATTTGGATGGTATTCTTCTAAGGAAAATCTTTTCATTCATCATAATGCATGGAGGTATGTGTAGAACTTCATCCCATACACTGAGATATCAGGCCTTTAACACATGGTGGTATTACTACTATACTATATAGTCATCCTTGGGATCGGTGGGGAGGACTCCAGCATACAACACACATTGGATCAGGACATCCTCATTTATTTGGTTCAAGTTTAGTTGAATGTTTTTGAACTTTCTTGGAATAATAACAAATTTGGGGTCTTCCTAGAGATTGAGGCAGCTGAAGGGGATATTTCCTTCCTGTAAGGGATGGATTAGGAGCATGTGGTTGACACCACTTCCCAATATGAGATCCTAAATAATCTAAAGGCCCATTTGGAAGTGGTTGAGGCCATGTTGGTAGAGGTGACATCCATAGTAGCTGAGTAATATGATGAATATAAACATCTTTGTATCAAGGATAAATAAGTCCTCCCCAAATCCAAAGATGAAGTAGCTAACCTAGAAGACTAGGAGTTGACCTTGGAGACCCCTAAGCTGAGGCTAGCTAAGCTTTAATGGTTGATCTGTAGGGTAAACCATAAGTGGATTTGTTTTAAAAGGATAGGCTCCAATGCATGAAAGACTATAAAAAACATTTTTTGTTTATATTTTAGACACTTAAGTTCATGAATAAGTATATTTTTTCTTATTATTTAACATAAATCATACCCATGAAACAATGGATGGCTAATCCCTATACACACAGGATTAATTCATGGTGTGACAAACAAGTTTTTATCATGTGATTTCTCATTTTAATGAGAGTGTTTAAAAATTTATGAACACTTTGTGTCAGTAATTGTAGATTGAAAACAAGGAGGTTTCAGGTTGATAGGGACCATGGATAGAAAATAGGGATCTTTTAATATTAGGTATTATTTTTCCACATGTGGTGTCACATGAATGGGGTAATGATATGGGTGTTGAATTCTACCTGAACATAGGGGAATATAGAGCATGAATCAGGACTACCAGCATCTAGAACATGAGTGGAGTGGCGTGATAATGGAGGATAAATTTATGTCATGTTAAAAACACATCATCCATATAATTTATCTAGGAATGTGTACAAACCAATGAGTTTCAACCATTTACCATGTTCAAAACACGGGTTTTGTTTTAGAATGTCATCCAAAAATCATCAAGGATGTGTAACCAGGATAGTAGGTGAGCCATTGTGTCCAGAATCCATTTTTTTTAGATAACTCATTCTGATGTGGAGGGGGATGAGGGCCAAGATAATGGGGAAAATCATGGATATGAATTGATGGTATTTTTGAATGTATTCCAACCCTCTTGGAGTCATTCCACCATGACTTGGTGAACATTGGCTAAGAGTTTCGGTCTGATCAAAGGAAAAACTTTTCTTTCGAGGGGATATTCATCTTGGATTTCAAGTGATGGTTGGAGACCATGAATGATTTTTTGGGTTAACCACACTATAATTATTTCTCATGAAAGGTCATAATATTTCATTCAATTTTACATAATTTGATGAGGACATTGGTAACAAGGTTTAACTTCATATAGTGAGGATAGTGTATCACATGGTTTAATGGTGTGTGATTGGGGCATGGTGTATAGGGATTATGTACCATGCTACCCATATTTTATCCCTCATTTCATATAAATAGTGCATCACATGTATTTTTCATGTGGTAATATTATTGTTTCACATCATGTGAAAGGATGTACTTGATCTGATGTGAATAATACCCACCAGTCCATAGTGGTGGAGGGTGTTGGTGCGAAGTATGAATTGGGTTCTCCATAGAAAGGAACATAAAATAAGGGACACATATAATACCAAACACTCAAAGAAAGAATTCATGGTCAGTCGTACACAGTTTATGGTCATGTTTTTTGGACCGGGACTCTTAGTTTTAAGGTTGAAGAGTTTGGTCTGTGGGCAGGAATCCAAAAAAGGGATATATGTAATGCAGCTGAGTGAAAACCTAATGTGAACCAGGGACCTAAAAAATCCTAAAACCACATAATAAATCCCTCAAGAACCCCAAAACATGGATTAATGTCATGATGAAAGAATGTGGGATCCTATTTTAAGGTTATAGAGTTTTTAACTTGGGAAACCTTAGGTGATTTTCATGAAATAAAGGTGTAGTAACTTGATGTGAATGGAGGTCTAAGGATGTCCAACACCTCACGAGGCATGAGGTGAGAGTCTGACACAGATTTAGTTCATTATCATTGGACCATTTACTCCTAATTTAATGACATATAATTTATTCCATCGTGTAAATTCCCTATAATGACTTGTGAAACATGATAGAGTAACAAAATGATGTGAATGGAGGGCCAAGGAGGCCCAACAGAGATCAACACATCATTGAGGCCATGGAAAATATTTTAAGGTCATAATTCTTGTACCATGTGGAGTATCTAAAATGGATATGTGTAGTTCAATGGTGTGACAAATATGATGTGAATTGAATGAAAATGAGGCCTAATTGGACACATAACATTTTGAATATGTTTTACATACAGTTTCTAGTCATGATGTTTAGACTCAGGATCCTACTTTAATGTAATAGATTTTGGTCCGTACACTCGTGTGGTTAACCATTCCTGAGGAGAACCTCTCACAACGCCTAAGATCATGTGATCCATGATCGGTGTGAGAAATATGGAGTGGTGTGGAGTTTTCATAGTTTTTCAGGGATAACACAACAAGGATAGAAAGTGTCCAACAAAATCATGCAATAAAAATTATTACTTTCAAGGTTATTATAGTATGATAGTGGAAAAATTAATGGATGGGGAACATCTATTGACGATTTTCGAAATAAGGGTTCAATATCTTTATTATCTAGGGGTGGGGTGAAAAAATTTCGGATTGAACATTGATCATGTTTGAAACACTGGATCTTCTACTCACTATTGAAGATACTCTAAGGCATGATCCTAGGATGGTAGGTGAGCCATTATTGTCAGACATAGTTTATTTAAAGATCCCATTCAGACAGAGGGTAATTATTATCTTAATCATAGAAATCATGAATAACATAATTAGATGTGGGGAACATTCCAAAAATGAATTGATGGAAAGGTTGGGAAGGGGATGTAATATCTGGGTGTCACTAATGGTTCAATCCACAAGTAGTGTTGGTTTATGGTGTGGTAGGATATTCATGCTAGTGGGGTGATTCCCTCTCTAGTGACGGCATAAAATCCTGCTATATTAGACATTAGGTATCCTAGTTTTACATGGGTTAGTTCCCTAACATCTCATTCTTATTTAATGGTTAATCCTCTGAGTATATACAAGGTAAGGCTGTAGTTAAACATCATGTGCTAAGGATAAAGAAATTGTAAGTGTAATGTCTTAGAACACAGACAGGGGATGTTATTAGTTTAAATTCCTAAACAATATAATATATGAAATTTTTTTTGTCTATATTCACATATATTTAACCAAAGGGGGGAACGAGTGTCAAAAAAAAAGTTTTTCTGAATAAAAGAGTGATTAAATGACATTGAATTGCGGTTTAAAAGGACCATTTTTCACACAAATTCGAAAAACTATACCCAAGGTTAACATCATGATACGAAGGAAGAAGTATCCCTATAAAAAGTAGAAAATGGGGGGTGGACCCAAGATAAAATATTCAGGCATCACTATATATCCCACAAGTGTGGGAATCAAGAATTATGTTGTTCTAGACACGACATGGTATGATATTGACGATGAAAGGTGGATACCCTCTTGAATGAGGATAATTAATCTTCCCACATTAGGATATGAGGCATCCCAAATTCAAATTGGGTAAGGATATAGTTTAATATCATATTCTGAGGATGTGTGTGTTTTTTCATCCCATTTTTTTTATGTAAGTAATCATGGTTTGATACGATGTAAAAAATATCTCCCATTAAGGGGAGTCCTAATTTTATATAAGGTAGGATTTTAGTTTCACATCATGTGATTATGGAAGTGGTGTGTAAGGATTATGCATTGATTTTATCAATGTTTTCTTCCTCAAATAATGATGTGATGGAATATTTTCCCACTTATTGGTCAAGGTAAATGAATGGGTCTTATACCTAAAAAAGCATGCCTAGGTGGAACTTTTGGGGTGATAACACCATTAGAAATGGATAGTATTGCGGTGAATCTATGGCTAGTCCTGATGAAAGAATTTTTAGGTGTCACTACTCATCCCATGAGTATGGAAATCTATCCCCTCATAGTTATGGATGGCGATTGAGGAATAGTCTTGTTGGAAAAACAGTGATGATGCAAACTATTCAAATGAGGGGTGATTAATAATAATTTAGGTTCATAGTTCTTTGAAAAATTGTAAATAGTTTAAGCTCATATATTTTTAGACCATAGAGAGAGGGGTTATAAGGATGATGGAATAGTTCAAAAGGGTTAAAATGCATCATTAATGTAGCCAAGTGGTCCCTCCACCAAATGAATTTATCCTGAATCTGGTCACACATAGTTTAATTTCATACTATTAGGACCATTTTCAATAGTTTAATGTCATGGGAAATCATTTTAACATCATGATGCTTTGACTATGTATTTTTTTGTTTTCATTTTATTTCTACAAAATAAAATAAGTGTAACCTAACATGAAATGAGGGAATTTTACCCTACATAAATCGAATATACCAAGCAATAAAAAAAATAATGTTTACAATTATAATTCTCAGATTGTGGTTGGTAGTTTAAATTCATGATGCTTGGAATATAACAATTTTATTCTCAAGGATATCTATGTGGAACAAAAGAGGTACCTATCATGAAAGGATCCAAGTAGGGTCATGTACCACATGCACACCTTGAGATGAAATTTAGACAGTTTATGGTCATGATGATAGGACCACAAATGGTGAAAAGGGTCCAAAGGGTTGATAAATTTTTGGATGGTCCTAAAGATAAAAATTCTGAGTTTCACTATGCTTCTCATGAGAATGTGAATCAAGTCATAAAAAAGTGATAAACACATAATGGAAAGAGATCAACACCAGAAGAGTAATGCTATTTGATGAAGGAATTTCTGGATCCCAAAATTTTCTTATTGCATCCCATGTTCAAAGCATGTGTTATGATTTTTTTCATCTCATACTTATTGTATATTGAATCTTGGTTATTTAGTGGTTATGAAATTTTGGATCTTATGATACTTATTGTGTAATGTATCTTGTATATATACGGGTTTTGTGCTTTTGGATATTCTTATACATATCATATAAGGAACCCAAGTTTATATGTGGTAAAATAATTTCTCACCAAGAGGCATCCAGATTTTATATAGGCTAAGATACCAGTCCAACATCATGTGAAGAAGCCATGGGAGTTTTATTTTAATTTCATAAAAATTTGTCTTTGGATTCTATTAGTTTAAATTTATAGATCATTGCCTATAGGGGTGAAACTAGTGTAAGGTCTTGATGCTTGGACTATTCACAAATATTTTAAGGTCATAGTACCTATAACTTGATTCTATATAGTTTAATGTAATGAAACTTGGATGAGTACTTCCCTTATGTGATGTAAATCTGAAGAAAAATGGAATTGGTGGAAGGTTTTATTGGCTCTCTTCCCATGGTCATTAATTATTATGATCTATTGGAATATACATTATGAATTATGTAAGGTACTTCAATATTGTTCTGCAAATTTACAGATTTCATTCCTAATATCATTTGCATTATAATAAAAAATTTCATGCCTCCTTAGTGTAAAGAGAAGAGGATAACCATGATATTGAATTACCTCAATTTCAATTTATTGTTCCCCTGTAGATTATTCAAGTATTGTAGCATGTTCTATTTATGGGATTCCAAATCAGATATGAACTTCTTCCATCTTATCGGGTGTTTTCCGATCATAGACATCTATTCAGAGTGACAGAAACTAAACCTCAAGGGGAAAGACTTCCTCAAATACAAACACCAGGGAATTTAGTGTCACCTTTGTGGGAATTGGAGTCACTGTACTATAGGCCTAGTGGGTGTTGGGGAGCATATCTCGACAACCCTTCTAATTCCAGACAACCATTTTTTGAATAATGTTAGAGACGGATTTATTCAATGTATAAAAAATTACATTTTCATATGAATGGTAGTGGAATTTTTGGTTGAATGGATAATTTAATTCATGTAAATTATCTTCATCTCATCTACCCATAAGCTGGCTCTATTTTTTGTGAGAAAAGTTTGATGAACACCAAATCAATGGATGATTTGAGAGCTCAAAACTAAATCACATATTGAGATTTTTCCTCCTTGAGTTGAATCTCATCTTCCCACATATGGAATATTTCAATCATAGTTACATTGAACCTAAACTAGTGAGCTTACACTAGTATGTATGGTCCTAGGATGTTGCGTCCCCATACTACAAATGGCCAAGAATAAATGGTAGTGTCGAAAGCTTTGGTGGTCGATGCCCAATGTAAGCATGAATTTGACACTCTTTAAACCTCTTAGTGAAATTGATATAGTTATAGACCATAGTGCAATATAATTTCCCCAAACTCTAAATCTGGTGGGAGAGTTTCATCCCTTCTTGTTGGGCACCATAGGACCCAGTACGAACCTCTTTCATGACTTGAGGGATCTCATCTCCGTGGATGTAACGAAGGAGAATCCCTTTAAAACAACATCTGTAGATAGTCTTCACTAGGTTATGTCCAATATTTAGGGTAAACTATGTTTCATGATGTTGGATTATCTCATTCTTGGATCGATATAGAGGGAGAATGTGGTGATGGAGATACTAAATAAAGGGAGTTGTCTAGTAATGTGTTTCCTCTATTGTGGTGGTCTGAGGATCCCATCATTGAACAGTAGACTTCTAGTTAGATTACCTATTTCCTATCATCATCATCTAAAATAGAAAGTATTATTAACCTATGATGTTCCAAATGGATGATCATGTCTTCCTAATCCGCCTCTGAAAGGGACATGACAAAGATTTCCAAGGCATTGGCTTGACCACTCTTGGACTAAGGGATATAAGACAACTATGGGTGAGAATGGAACTACACCATAAACTAATTAGTATGTTATATAATGATCGTGAGAACATTATTTTATATTATGTAATCATCATTGATTTATTTGTTTAATAAAATGGTGTATCCCTTCACACGAAAGTTGGGGTCGTTAATCTTGAGGGCTATCTGAATACCAGGCAGGAGAGCCTAATACTCTACCTCATGGTTGGTGTAGCCTTCTGATAAAAGGAATGAGTATGGTAGGATGTCTTGGTCCGAGGTGATGAAAATTATCCCAATACCCACTCTAATGAGCTTGGTATTGATGATCCTTCTACTGGTCAGGCTCTTGGAAGTGCCGTAGAAATTAATCATCCATCTATGAACAGCCTGGTCCATTAGAGAGGATAGCCTCATCTAGGAAATAAACATCCATGATAATCTCTTTGTGGGATAGATGGGAATCCAATAAATCATCCAATGACTTCCCTTTAACGTGTTTCTGTATAATGGTCCTATTGTTTAATTACTAGAGGATCTTTACCCTATATTCTAATCATCTCATCAACAAGGCATGTTTGAGAATATAATTCAACAGTTCTACCAGGGACACCATTCATATCTCATGATGTGGTATATAATGTTACAACATATACAATAAGAAATTGGGAGTGAGGAATCTCATCTTGATATGGTAGTATATATTCTCTATTTTGATGATCATGTGACTGAGAATATATAAATTATTTTCTCTTCACACATTGTTCCTCTAGGTGAGAAGGGAATCAAGGGAACATTCTTAGGCAATCACGTAGTGTACCAAATGATTCCAAGAAATTGGATTCATCAAGACTGAAGGCTATAGTAGGTACTAATTTATATCCTTTAACATAGTCTACTACTCCTCATCTTAGTGGTAAACAGTAAATTTCATCATGAGGATCAAGAAGGTAATAAACATGATCAATGTAATTTAAATAAATAAGTATGTGTGAGCTAAGTATTCTTGATGGAATCATATCTCTAGAAGTTTTCTCATGGGAGGAATCTGGTTGATGGGATAGATCTTCTCTAGGTTGATCATGGTTCCTCTATATTAGATGGTGAATAAAAGAAATGTACCATGGTAACCTTGAAGACACACTTTAAGGGGTTCATCTTCAAATACTTAGAGCGGATGAAGATGAGCATATTTTCAAGTACCTTATGATGGTCCTCACATTGATGTGATTTTAATAAAAAATATTCAACATATCATTCCACTGGCACCCAAATAATTACCTTGAATATTTGATGCATGGTTCGTTGATATGTGCCTCATGTATTCTTCAGGAAAAAGGGAGTTACCTGATAGAATAAATTCCCTTGTGGTGTTCTCAAGGAGGTTGGGTCCTCATCCACAAGATCCATATGTATCTAGAAATAATCAAAGTATCCATCCATGAAGGAGAGGTCATGCAACCCTACCAAATAATTGATGAACTACTCCCTCACCATAAGGTTAAATTCATCCTTGGGAAATTGGTGGTTCATGTCATGGAAGTCAATACATAGTCTGATATTCCTATTCTTATTCCTATTTGGGATGATGTGGGATATTCATATGGGGTATTGTAACTACCAAATAACGTTTAATTTGATAATTTGGTCTAATTAGGCCTCCACATAGCACTATGAGAGAGCTGCATCGTTTTAGGAGTCTACTTGACCCCACGAAGACTCACTGGTAGACCAAGATGTTGGATGGTGACATGAGGGTCATGTCCTAGCATCTCTTTTTAGCTTCAGGAGAAAACATCAAGGTACTATTTTCTAAAGGCCTTATACTTTTTCTACTCTTCTATATACATTGTTTCAATAATCATTTTCAACCTTGGATCTTCCATGAAACTATGTTTCACTGGAATCAACTAATCAGGGATGGTGGAGACATGCTCTTCAATTGTAGGGGTGGTATCTTCCAAATCCTCTTCATCATCAAATGTAAGAGAATATGTTATAGTAGGTGGTTAATCTACGATAGCTAACTTGGGGGATTAACTAGTTCCCACTTAGATAGACATATAATACATGATGATGGGTTTATTTTCTGTCAGAATAGTGGTGACATAAGTTTTTGATCCAATTAAATCTAGCCTTTTACCAAGGGGTTCATTATTAATGTCATAGGAATTGTGGTGAGATGTATTTCATAGATTCATCCTTAAAATATGGAACATTTAATAATTCTGAAAAATGGTACACATACGGTGAACTTCTCGATACCACATAGAGGTATGGGATTCTGCTCTCACCCTAGCATGTCTGGTGTAGGAGAAATATTTGATTTATGGATATCCTTTATCTTAGGGAGAACCATAACCATCTTATTGGAGACAAAAATTATAACTCCTAGGTCCTCATTGTTGGATATAAATCATGAATCAATATAATCAAGGCTTCAGTCAATTCCTACAATAGACTTGTCACAGTATTGATTAGATCACTTGTAGAATTGATGTACTCAATATTGTTGGTGTGATCATTCTTCCCCTCCCTCTTGTATTAATCAGTATCTCGGTAGAAGTTTTTACAAGAGTAAAATGTGGTTGTATCATAATATAATACCCCTACACCACTATCGAAGGAGTACTTATGGCACTAGTGAGAAGAGTAGGGGATGACCGCATGAAAATAATGGAAGGGCTTACTAAGAAACGCATTGTCAGTGGTATTGTGAGAGACTATAATGAATCTAGTTCTCATTATCATGCCACAAAACAAAGTATTTAGCTTAATTTATCTATGTGGTTTCTGTTAACTCTTTTCATAACCATGAATCATCGGGTTTGAGGGAGTAAGGTCTTCTTCTGTCAGTCTAAACTTTTGGAGAATGTTCTCCCTGATAAGGTTGATCCCATAACTAGTGTCCACCAAAAAATGGTTGACCGCCACACCACTAAATTGGATTGGGATATTCATCTAGTGTATGTTCCCCTATATGAGGATTCCTTCTTCTTCACTGGGGAAAGCGATGATGGCTTGGAATTCCTCATTCTCAGGTTCATCTACATTATAGGCCTCAACAGAGGCTACCACTACTTCAAATTGGAGGGGGATTTCAAATGATTCTACAAGGACCTCTCACATTTACATGAACATGATTTGGGAATCAAGTAACTAAAACACATGGGTATGCTCGATAAGTTCTTCAATTATCCAATTTCTATGAAAAGGGGATATTTTTACTTACATAGGGTTACTCCTTGGAAGTGGGAACAATAGGTCCAACTCAATGAACTGATGGGTTATAACTTTTACTGGAAAAGAATTTATACTGACTAGATGACCATCTCGGAACCATTTTCAGATTATTCTAATCCATCTTTGTTTAGCATTGAATGGACATGGATGATTATGGCATGGTCTCGGATGATCTGCTCAGTAAAATAGCATGATCAATTGCATGTTCAGATGTGAAGGAATACATGATGGAATAGATCGGGAGGATAAGTCCTTATAATCATTTCCCAAAACCTTCTATGTTATCTTAGTTGAATGGGAAACCTAGTTTTGGTCACTTTCGTGAGTATTCTAGTATTTCCCATGCCCTCTACCTCTTCTTCGACAACGTTGGGTTCTGTCACTCAGTGGGTTTTCATAGAATCCCTCATTACTGAGAATCAAGAAGTGGTCCACTAGATCAAAAACATTCAAAGATGCGTACTCATGTTCCTCATCCATGGAATATTCTATAATGGGACATAATCTAGTCTCTCCATATAGCATTTGATACCTAAATTTTACGAGAGTACGATACGGATTCAAAACTAGCAGGGGAATTGATTTTACCTAGTACCATTAGTGTTTATTCTTCTAGGACATAAAACTTGTTGACAGTAACATGGATCTGGTAGCGTGAATAGGTATAGAAACCACAATAGGTTCTTTCTAGATCACACAATCATGGATAATACTATGATAATAAAAAATCACCTAGGGCTCCAACAAATCATCATGATTTTGTGATCCTTGTTTAGAAGCTTGATTCTATTCACCAGATCCTTCACCATCACTGTCATAACCGGTGGAGACACATGTCACATGTGGTGGAAAGTCATCCAAGTTGACCAAAAACTATTCCACATGGCGTTGGATCAAATCCTTTAATATATATCATTAATTTATATTTTGTCTGAGGATCATGTTGTATAAGATATGATCGAGGTGGCCAATGAGTCTGGTCACCTTGGGATTTCTTCACTATGGTAATTTTAGGATCCACTTTTTCAACGCATAGATGAAATATCCTAGGACATATGAATCCCTAAAGGAATAATTCTAACTTCTTCTACCTAAAAGGTCTCTCTGAGATATTTTCCTTGATGTGGGGATGGAGCCACATTCTCTCATCGAGGTAGTTGTTTTTAGAGAGGTGGTGCCTGATGTTATGTAGTGGGAGAGGATACTCTTTGTAGGTATGTGATCGATGAGGCTTCTCTAGAAAAGGGGATAGTAATTTTACTAGATTGGGGTCATCTTCATGCATAGTTGTGGCATCCTCCAATATTTCACTTCATAATGATGCAGTTGGAAGAGACAGCTGGAATGACTATCTAGTCTGACGCTGGGCTTCTTCCATATATTATGAAATAACAAAAAAACTCCCATAATCCAATGAGAAAGTGTTGTGTTATTATGGTAGTGACTATACCACCCTTAACATTCTCAATGAACAGTGTTAGAATCTTTTCTTGGGACAGTGGCATGTTGAGTGAATAAGTGAGTCATTTCCACTAGGTGATAAAATAAATGATACACTCATATCACCTTTTTCAGTTCAATAGGATATATATACACATCTTTCAAGTGGTGGAGTTGAAATGGTAGAGAAAATATCTATGAAGGTATTCAAACTAGAAATATATCCTATAGGATGATAGTTATACCAGAAGAATATAGGTCCCTCTAGCATCTGAACAAAAAAAATATTGGAGTCCCCCAGCTGTTATGGGGTTCCCAACATAGGACTGAACATTTAAATAGAGTGTTATAAATTCTGAAATGGGTCACCCATCCCATTAAATGGGGTTATTTTCAGATTTCCAAACACATGGGGTTTTCAGATGTTTTCCACCCACTTTGGGTACAACTTTCCACCGTGTAGTATTTCCACCTATTGTATTTCCAAATCCTTAAGTCATCTAGTAAGAGTGGCTATAAAGTTTTCCTATAGTTTATACCAATTCTAGTGAGGTTCTTTGGGTATTAATGCATTGATAATACAATTAACTGGGGGAGTGGTTTCATCAACTTATAGAGTAGAATTGCCTTGGTCTCAAGGTGGATTATCGTGTTTCTTATGTTTTTTCGATTACTCATCCAACAACCTCATTCCATATTCATCAAATTATATTTTTACTATATGGAGGTAAACCAAGCTTAAAATAGGGAATCCGGTGTGGTGGTATTGGGTGACCCTATGGGGGAGTAAACGGATCCCTTGGGGAATAAGTATAACCATATTTCGGGTGTTGATTAGTAGTGAGGTTGTTGATAAGCCATTTATCCACTACAAGATGATGGAGCAAGGTGGACACTATGGGCTCCATATATAATTTTTGGTACTAACTCAAATGGATCAAAGGTCTGGAGATTCTCCTTTTACATGTTGTTATTCTAGAAGATACGAATCAATTACTCATTATAGGGACCGTTGAGGCCATGTTTCTAGATTTTTTTCTAGGTAAGGATATCGGTCGGACGGTCTATCTAGTATAGAGTATTCTCTTGAGGTGGATATTCCATTTCATACCATGAATCAATTCACAAATTCCCCTAATCCTTTAGAATCTCAGGGGTGACTATACACATCGTGTTTGTAGATAAAGTGAAACACCCATCATCAGTGGATAGGATGGGATTCCTCAACAAAGGTCTGAATTTGATAGAATCATACTATCCCCAACCTTGAAAATGTACATACAATGTTTCCTCTTATATAACTTGACAAAGAACTATGAGGGTCATGAAATAGGTCTACTAAAGGTTCTATTGATTATAGAATGGAGCAGGATGTTATGCCCTTGTGAGAACTATATTCTCAACCCTTTGTTACTACTACTTGACATACTTGAGGTTCTATAGGATTCTAGTGTAGGTTAACTATTTATCCTAGAGGTGGTGGAATTTTTCCCACAAAATCTAAATAAAACACATTGTCTAGCCCATGGTATAAGACTCCAGGATTTCTAATTTTAAATTTGTTAGAGGATAATGCACCATGGATAGTTGTTCAATATCTATAACATCACATAGGACCTCTTTCTCTAAGGGTCCTTAGTTTGTCCAATATTTGACTAAGGTAGGATGAGATACAGGTTGTGATAATTAAATGTAATTTATAAGCTTCTAGTTTACCAATACATAATCACTAAATGACTCAAATGTTAAATTCATGATAGAATGTCTGGTGGGGGAGCTTCTAACCTCATCATCGTATCTCTTTATGATTGGGTGTTCACAAATACCTCATGTGTGAGGGTGTCAGCATCCATCTATGGATCGGAAGAGGGATTGACATATAAAGGTGTCATAACATGTTCTAACATCTCCTAAACATCTTGAGTGGTGGGAGAGAGATGGGAAACTAGTTGGGATGGAGGTGGATGTATTGCGATCCACTATAAGGGAGCCAGGACATCCACCACCTACATGTACCTATGGAGGGATATGGAGATCATGTGGATGTCATATTATGGGATTACAAATTTAATATATCATGCTGATTCTCCGAGATCTATAAACCGTGGTTAAGGATCCATCATCGAGTCATATATCGCCTTAGAATCTGTGGGGTTAACAATGTAAATGAAGAATTGGTGCTTTCCAGGTTTTCACCTTTGATAGGTAGTATTCTCCATTCTTCCACAGGATAGTTCCTCGTGGAGGAGTATATTATGAGAATAGGTTTTACCCCTTCTTTGGTTTATAGTAGAATGGGGAGGACATCCATACCATTTTATGAAGGAATTTGTATGACCTTTTATTTGGTTGATGGGAGCATGGGACGGACCTCAGTGATCATTTATGATGGGGAATGGAGGGCATCCACTTTGATAGTTGGGAATATAGGT
The DNA here is from genome assembly GCA_963277665.1 of Viscum album. Taxonomy (NCBI): domain Eukaryota; kingdom Viridiplantae; phylum Streptophyta; class Magnoliopsida; order Santalales; family Viscaceae; genus Viscum; species Viscum album. The sequence goes on from OY728139.1 coordinate 287,824,045, forward strand.
AGGGCCTCCATATTCGACAGTGTGATCACTAGAAGGGACTCCATGCTAGATATTTAGGCTTTGATGATAACATCCATATGGATTCACGTCATTATGGTATGGATCTTAATAGTTTCGGTGTTGTCAGTGATTTAAAAAGTCAACTTCTTCGTTATGTGATGGGACTAGGGCCTAGATCCTAGTTGGGAAAATACATATACATGTTTACCAATTTCATAGATCCAGTATGATTCCCTAGTTTTGGTAGGGCCATATTAACCATAGATTATATCCCTTGTCTGACATTGTCCAATATTTTCTCTTGATTCCTACATCGGTAGCTCCAGAATGAGGCAGGCGGATTAGTGGTGGAATCCGCTTCCTATTCATCATTTAATACCGATAAGCATAGGCATTGAAGATTCCTAGTTACAGTCCTCCGTTGTGGATCCTGGGTAGTATTTTTGGTTGGTGTTAATCAAACAACCCCAGCCTCTTCATCATAGGGGATTGAGTTATCATAGAACTCCAGAGATAGGATCCTGAAGAAATTCATTATCATAACATGTGGTTGTTTCCCCAACTGTGACCCTCGGGGTCAATAGTATCGATCATGTTCTAATGCCTAAAAGTCATAGTGGGCCATATATCAGGTGGGAATTACCCCTCCTACTCATAATAACATAAGATGTTGTCAATCACCCTCCTCTATTTGATCTTAGAGGGTGAGACAGGATGTTGGATACCGGTAGTCAATGGTGATCCTGAATTTGTGGAGTAAGTGGAGTTATGTATGATTGTTTCTTATATGTTTCCTCTACCCTATTCCTTGTATGCTAGGTTTATATTTTTATATAGCTTGAGTTCGATTCCTATATGGATTGAGGATTCAATAATTATAACAGGTGCAAGAAAAGCACTACCCACTTCCCCAATGTCATCCAATCATCGGAATCAATGAATGATCCACCTTAATAATTTTAGAGACCAAGCATGCCCATTTCTAATTGTCCTGATCCAAAGGTGAATTCTAGGTTGGTCCCATAGCATTCTTGGAGTAACCTCATAGAGAATGATTAAATCTCCTGACATAACAATCTATTAATTCCCAATATTCTACTTATCCCCATGTTAAGGGCAATACTTTCACATTAGATTCACTTTTTTTATTTTTGAAACTTTGGTTGTGGTTCCCACATGATGTGCGCATGTGGATTTTTGTTGGCTTACATTAACACTTTTTAAGGAGGGTGTATTTCATCACATCCATTAGGGATATATTCTCTATGATTGAAATAAGATTATTTTATGTCAGTTCCTCCTTCAATGGATTTCCCCTTGGAACTTGTTTCCTATTTTGGGTCTCCCACAATGATTTGAGTCGTGTTTATGGAAGTCATTCTCGATTCCATCTCTATGAGGATTATGGTTCATTACACTCATTTTTTCTTGAGTGTTTAGAAAAATTTGGTCAGGAGAGTAGTCACTTTTGGAATCTATTGGAATTTCTAGACATTGGGTAAATTTCTCACCTATAAATATTCATCTTAAAATGGTATCACATATGAGGAATATCATTCACAGATCCCAAAGAAATCCTGGGTTTATCATAATGTAATTAACACCAATAGTGTATGTATTCCAGTAATTTTTACCCCATAAATCCTATACTTATGAATGGGGTAGGTTTTATAGACCAAGGAACAAGTTCTACATCAAGTTGTGATGGATTAGAACATCTTATTAAGACATATTGGGGCAAAAGATTATCGTCTTATGGAGATTGATGGTATATCATAAATCATTGTTGAGGTGGATCCGGGATGTATGACCCTTGGAGGGAACACCAGGATAGTTTACCAATGGATTAGAACACCCCATGGTGGTGGATCGAGGTGGTGTATTATTAGGAGGGAATTCCAGTATAGTTTACCAATGGATTATCATTCCTCATGGAGGAGAACCAGGGGAACTAGGTTAACATCTTGCGTAGTGGAATATTTGATCAGAACACCTCATAGAGGTGGATTTTTGAGGGTTTTCCCTAGGAGGGCAGATTTCACACCTGAGTTTACCAATAGATCATAACACCCAATGTAGGAATATCTTAAGGATCAAAATGCCTTTTTCAGGTGGATCTAGGAGGTACGTCCCTATGAGGGCACCCAAGGATAGTTTAATGATGGATCAGAATAACTCATGGGGGTATCTAGAAATTGTATCCCTATGAAGGAACATTAGGATTGTTTACAAATGGATCATAATCCTCGTGTAGGAAGATCCGGGAGGTGTGTACTTAAGAGGGATAACCTTGGTAGGTTAATAGTGGATCAGAATTCTATACAGAGGTAGATCCATGGAATGAGATTAACTTCTTGTGGAGATAGATGGTAGATCATAATTCCATTTAGAGGTGGATCAAGGTGTTTCATTAGTAAGAGATATGCTTCCTCACTTGAGTTTACCAATAGATCAGAACACCCTGTAGAGGCATATTATAAGGATCAAAATTCCTCACAAATGTGGATCTGAGAGTTGAGCCCCTATGAGGGAACACCTATATAGTTTTTTAATGGATTAACTGTACCCTTGGTGGTGGATTTGGGGAACTATTTTAAATTATTGTGGTGACGTGTTGAATTCCATGTGGAGGAAGATCACGAGGAGTGTCCAATTATAGATAATTCCTAAATAGTGTTCCAATGGATTACAATACTATATGGTGGTGGATCCTGGAGGTGTGTCCCTATGAGGTAAGATGACACACACGAGTTTACTGATAGATTATAATTCCCCACATAGGTTGATCAGTAGGATCAAGTCCATTAATGGAGGTGAATCTGGAAGGTGCATCATCAGTAGGGAACACATGGATAGTTTACCAATTCATCGGAATTCCCTTTAGATGAGAATCGGGGGGTATGAGATTAATGTATTTTGGAGATGGATAAAATTACCCATAGTGGTGGATCAGGATGTGCTTCCCCATGGAGGGAACACTTGAATATTTTACAAACATATCAAATCTCTCCTTTGAGGAAGTTCCAAGAGGTGTATCCCAATAAGGGAAGATGTCGCGCCAGGGTTTACCATTTGTTGGATTGATCCTCATGGAGGTGTCATATATACCCTATTTAAGATTCATGGATCAATATCCTTATAGTTTGATGCTTCATTTTATCATCATGTGACAATAAATATCTGTATAGTTTATTTACATGTTTTTGTATACCTGTATTGTTAAATGACTATATATGAGTGGTGGTGTGTGGCTTGTTCATTGAAGCTTCATTGAATGGGAGACCCGATTGGTGGTTGGGGAAGAAGGTGTGGGGATGACTACTATAATATATCGGATATAGGGGTCCCATATTATGGATAAGGGGATGGTGGCATCCCATGGTGATGTTATATAGGGCATCCAATATTCATCACACGGTGTTAGGATACAATTTTATTCCATGTGCTGAAGACGATTCATTTTGTATTAACATCATACGACTAGGATGTAGATCTAGGAAATTTTATGTCACGCATCTCGGGCATATAGAGACTCACTCTCCACCCCTTGGGATTACATGAACCCTGCTCACACACTTTTGGGAAGGACATGGTGTTGTAACTACCATGTAGGAGTGGTCAATTAGGAGGTCGATGTTAGGGTCCCAATGCATACAAGTAATGACAATTAGGGTACCTATTCCAAGAAGAAACAGGTATAATGGGGGTCATGGGCCACACATGAAGTGAAGTGTGAAGATAATGGAGTGGGAGGTACCATTTACATAGGCATCTGTGGTGTGGATGAACCAATCCTGGATTTGTATGGGGGCCATGGAACTCAAACTTCTATAAAGGGTATCAGTAGAAGGGAGGAACCATGTAAAGGCCCAGTAGAGAGGTTTCATGAATTGTGGAGACAAAAGGGAAGTTTTTCATAGAGATCATGTATCTCACAATGTTTAGGGTCTTGCCTGAGGATTTTTCTTCATGAAAAATGGTGCTCCTACCTTTGAATGATGTCCTGATTCCCAGGGGGAGAACTACACAGACACAAATGCCTTTTGAATCCTCAATTTCCTCAAAGGGACTTATTCTTCCAAGAAGGTCATAGGACATCATAGAATGAGTTGGGAAAAAATCCCTCAAAGTAACATTGTAATATTTTTGGGGTGATTATGTTTGTTGAAAAAGCAGGTTTTCATGGTGAATTGTCAAGTTGCAGAGATATTTTTGACAATCAGTGTTGAAAAAGAACCATTATAAAGGAATAGACGACCTGGAGGTGGTACAAAAGAGAAGTACAAGGTGGTGGCATTTCCTAGTGTTTTCCAAATTTTTGGGGTCCAAAATTTGGAGGTTGGTGAGCATTACGAAAAGTGGATATCCTTGAAGATCATATTTAAATATGGCAGAGGCATGAGTTTTGCGACGATAGGCCTCATGGATTGAATTTCATGAAGACAAGAAGAATGTTGACGGTGTTCTTTGCAATTACGTCATGCTTCAAGAATGGTAGAGGATGAAGTGCATCACAGAGGTGAAAGGATTTGTGAGGGAGCTTCACGGCGAAGGCGTGAAGGTATTGATGGTGATGCTCTGCGATTACGTCAAGATGCATGATCGTAATATTTCCATGGTGCTTTGTGAGATTGAGAGAATTTCGGCAGAAACTTCAGAGCATCACGGTTTGTGATGACATGGTGTTGACTTTGCGTGGAAGGATCGAGGGTTGGTGGAATCGCCTATAAATAGAGGTCGACCCCCTCGAGAGAAGTAGAGAGTTTTCGAAGAATATATTTTTCTCTCAGTTCGCAAAGGTGGACCACGAAGGTACTATTCTTCATGAAAGAAAGGGGCTTCGCGGTAGATAATCTAGCTCTACAAAGGAAGTGCGCTTCACGAGGATTCATGCTCTAAGGAGTGTGATTCTCAAAGAGGTAGGAGCTTCACGACGGCCTAAGATTTGAAAAGTCTTGAGCTTCGTGAAAAGGCAAGAGCATTGCGAATGATTGTTTGAGCTTCGTGAAATTGGGAGCCTTGTGATATAGGGTGCTTTGAGAAGGTATTTCCAAAGAAATTTCCTAGTGTTTAGAGGAAAAGTGGTATTCATCAGTAGATGAAAGTTATAATTCAACATAGAATCTATCAAAAATTTAGGATTCATTCATTAGTGATAATTAAGAGACCTACAGGTCTATAAACTGTGAGTGGATCCCTTCCAAGTGCAGTGAGCAAAGGAAAAAGAAGAAGGTAATCCTTTATACCTCCAGTGAGCTAGTTAAAGAGAAACAGGGAGTGACCCTTAGGAAAGCATGGATCTAACACTAAACATTGTTAAGGAAGTGAGCCTAGGAATAGAAGTGATCTATCCCGAACTTTGTAAACAGTAGTGTGCTTTTAGTGGATTTGGTACATCGGCACATCGTCGGTGTATACTCCTTTGACGTAGCCTAGTGAGGGTGAACCAAGTAAAAATCAGTGTGTCTTGTTCATGCTTTAGTACTTGTTTATACTTTGCTACAGGAAAATTTAGAGAAGAGTGTCTTGCTTAACAGCGAGACAAGATCAGTAGGGTCAGTTGTTTTAATCTGTCATACCCTGATTCACCCCTCCTCTCAGGGTATCTAACCTAGTAGACCTAACAAAATGAATATCCACATTGGATGGAGGCTCTTAAGAACAAAAGGGATGAGGTTTCATGATGCTTGGATATTTTGGGTGATCAATTATTTCATTAACTCAAAAAGAAGAGGAGCTTCATCAACTTAAAGAATTTATAAGACACTCAGAGGTCACACTTCCTTTCCAATGTCAGACAAGATTGAGTATTAATAGAACTTGGGGTTTCATGATTATTGGAGGCCTCCATGAAGCATTATGATATTCTTGATTGGGTGGGGCTCCATGAGTCTGAATTACATTCCACGAAGATTACCATCAAAACTTTAAGCATTCATGCAGCACTCTTCGAATTTGGCATGATTTTTTGAGGATATTACTATTAGGCCTTCAAGTGTTTTCATAGGATCTCAATGTTATGTGATCATCGATAGCCTCATCCACTCATGAAGGTGGTGAGCATCATGAAACAGAACCTTTGATGGATTTTTGGTTAGTTTGGATCCAATTTGATTTGATCATGTCATTTTTCATCAACCTCTCTCATGGAATAGCTATTTCAATGTCAACAGTAGCTCCATATAGGTAGGGAATGATAGAATCAAATAAAGGATGACATTAGATCATGGAATAAGAATAATAGTAGTAAAAAGGGATAGTGGTTGTAGAATTAAATTGTTTCATTGTATCTAGCAGTTGTAGGGGTGGTTGTAGCGTAGAGCAGTAGTCAATCTCATGGAACCAACAGAATCTGAAATTTTATTCCATCTTAAAATTAAAAAAACATCAGAAACATGAATTTAATGAATCAAATAAAATATGAAATTAATTTATGTTAAAAAAAATTATCGCTTGAAAATTTTATTTGTTAAAATTTATTTCCAAAAAAATGTAAATCTTAATTCCCCAAAAAATATTAATAAAAGCCTAAAATTCTGAAATCTAAACACTTTTTTTTTGAAAACCCCATCAAAAATCAATGATAAAGAAAAAACCACTGTTATTCTAAATTTAATTTTTTTTCAAACTAAAATTTTCCATAAATAATTGGAAATATTAACTCATAACAAATTAATTAATTATAAAACCAAAATTCAAAAAATTATATGATTTTGAATAAATGTAAAACATTATCTCAATTTACCGGAAATATTTTAATCTCCATTAAAAAACAAATGTAGTTTCAAATACTAAATTAATTATTAAAAATAGATGTAGAAAAGTGTAATAGAATTAGCCTCATGAAACTCACTTTCATTAAAATGGTTATGTTTACTAAAAAAATTCATGTTTTTTTGTATTTTTATATTTAAAAATATATATTTACACTCAGGAAAAAATGAAGCTTGTTAAAAAATTAAATTTCAATGGAAAATATATTTTTTATAGTTGGGATAGAACTTCAACCGAATTTTAACAATATGTCCATATTATGTTAAAATACATACTAAAAATCAAGGGAATGAAAATAAATTCAGTATTAAAATATCCATTCCTCCTAAATGAAGTCACTCGCTATCATTAATCTATTTTAGTTCATTTTCTAGTTCAACGTGTGGTGATAGGGTAGACTTAAGTGTTGATAAGTTCTTAACTAGAGTAACCTTCAGTTTTCACTTTATCCTTGGTTCCATCAATCATTCAAAAATCAATTTTCAGCATATTTATAAAACTCAAATGAATTTCACATATGTCAATTGTCCCCTTCTTCATTTGCGTTCAATATTCATCTAACCTTAATGATCATATTTTTTATAAGGTTATTTATTTGAATTTATTTAGAGAAAATTTTTTTTGCATAAAATTATGAAAAATACTTATTGAGTTGGAAAATTGATTTATTCACACAACACACCTAGTGCCTTTATCTGGGAGGCTCACCATGGGGTCCAAATATCCCATTTTACTTTTGTTCTAATGGACATATATAATTATCATGTTATTTGGATCCCTAAGGTTATTATTTTCTAAAAAAATAATTCCCCAATGTTTGTTTTTAGATATCTTGGTTACTTATGTTAAAATATAAATTCAAAAAAGACATATACATTCTCACTCCATTTATTAGTTCATAAACCAAATATATAAAAGAAAACTATGTAAATACACTCTTTAGTAATGCTTCACCCAAAACATTAGAATCAATGAAAATTCTATAAACCATTATATTATTTTCCACTAGGATTATACAAATTTAGGTTCATATTGAAGCATAATTACACGTGAGTTAGTGTAAGAATTTGTAAAAATTTGACCAGCTTTTATAGAATATTAATAGTGATTATGATGAGCCTAGAAATTAAATCACAACATATCATAGATAAATACACCTCTCCCATCACTTATAACTCAATATTTTCCACAATATTGACTCTTCATGTAGGAGATAGATTAGACCACATCAAATTTTCAATTAAAAATTTTTAGAGCATTTATGGTGTTACAAGAATCATCAAAAATTACATTTCCAAAAATAAAATCAATATTCAAAATCATCATTCTTTTTTATTGTTCATGCATTAGAATACTATAAATAGAAAAAAAGATTCAATTTTTTTCAAACAATATCATAATGAACATTGTTGTAGCATAAATTATATTGAGACCAATGGTTTTGTAATAGTGTATGGAAATTCATGACATAAAACTCAATATAATTTTCTACTCTCTAAAATTCAAATAGATAACACCCGGGAAAGAAAAAAAATATTAAAATTTTTTAAAGGATCATATAGTATTATCCAAGACATAGTTTAATGTTAAATATATAAATAGTGAAGAAGTGTATTGAAATTGAAAAAGAAAAAAACATCCCCTGATGTGGGGGATTTTATCAATTTTGTATATTTATAAGTTCCACCTATATAGAACTAATTAAAGTGAACTAGTTGGTGAATTAAATTTTATACATGGTTAATAAAAATGTAATTAAGAATCTAAAATTTGATTTCTATGAAAAATATTCAACAATTGATTGAGTAAAGAAGGTTTTTTTCTGATTATTGTAGAATGTTAGTTCATTGGTATTCCATTTCATTACTTTTGAAAGTAGTAAATGTTTAGAGGTAACATATTAGGTGATGATATTATAAAATACGAGTATCTCAAAAGAGAATCAGGGAAAAGAGTTATCTTTATCGGAAAAGTGAAAAAAATAACAAATAAATAAAAAAAACATGGATCGATTCCCATGAAATATTAAATTTTTAATCCTCAGTTAGACTTTAAACACATTTTATTTTCATTTAAAGATATTGAATTTTTGCCCCTTGGATTACCTTCAATGAACTATTTTATTCTCTTTCCATTTTAAAAACAATTGTTCAGTTCTCCATCCAATTAACTCTATAGTTCCAATAACAATCACTCTATGAATGGAAAAGGGTCCCAGCTACTTCATTTTCAATTTATATGGGAAAAGTTTCATCATATAATTTAATAGTATAACCCTTTCACAAATCTTTAAATAAATTTTCTAAATGATTGAGTCATGGAAGGATTTTGTTTTCACTTTTAAAATTTTGTAATTTTCATATGATTCCTTCCTAATTTACTCTAGCTCACATAGTTCCAATAACCTGTTCTCACCATCATACATTAAGTCAATGTTTAGGGACATGAATGACGATAAATAATTTTGATATTATTATATGGGAATATGAAAATTCATTCCAAAGAGTATTCTATATGGGGAAATCCATATGGGAGTCTTATATGCTATTCAATAATCCCATTAATCTTCATCCAACTTCACATGCCAATCCTTTCATTATCTATTAACTATTTTTTTCAAAAACAAAATTTAGTTATCTATTATATAATTCATATCTCCCACTGTATTGTAGGTGGTAGGGTATACCTGTTCTGTGAGAACATCCATAGTTATCCATTATATTCATGAACTAATAATTTCTGAAATGGGTTACATTTACTGTAATGAATACTCTAGGTTCTCCAAATCTTGAAAATATGTTTTTCTTGATGAATTTAACCACACAGGCAGCAAAATTTTTGGGATGTTCCAATTCATGTAACCACTTAGAGGTGTGTTCTTCATCCACAATAATATTTTAATTTATATATTAATATGTGAAATATACCCAAAAATCCAATCCCCACACATCAAAAACATCAACAACAATTTTTTTGGGTTTATACCTTCTTCCTACATTTCCCATCTTTTGGAACTTGTCACAAACATTCACCAAAATCAAATAATCCTTAAACAACATCGACTAGTTTAATCCCAAGTATAAATCATTTGGGAATGTACTTTCCACTATATGGTTTCTTCCCCAAGGTAATGGACAAAAAATTTCATGGAAGGGTGATGTTTCCTCCTCATCGACAAATATCTTTAGAATTAAACTAGAACATATTCTCAATTTAAGGGGTTCATCCTAGATGTAGTCCATCAAATCATATATAACCCACATCCTTTGTTTTTTTGAATGTTAAGAGGGAATAAATCCTACAACCAGAGAGTCAGCATCATCTTCAGATAAAGAATGTTGTTGAATAGAATTATTATACAATTCTATATCTAGGAATGAGGTGTTTAACTCACTTGGTTACTCAATTTGGTTATTGGTTAGCCTATAAAAATAGTCGTTAACTGAATTATCAACCCCCTTTTTATCCTTTACTACCAGATAGAATTCCAAAAACTAAAAATTAAACCTCATAAGAGTTTTTTACACTTTTCTAGCTTGTAGATACGTTAGGGCTGAATTATTAGAAATAATAATAACCTTGAACACTATAAATTATTATCAAAAAAATCAACAGAAAACATAACATCAACCATGTAATTATCAATAGTTGAATAAATATTCTATGAATCATCCAAGGTCTTCTCGGAATAATTATTGAAATTCATCCTCTTATCATTACTCTACATCAAAACAACACCTACAGTTAGATCACTAGAATCAAGAATCCCTTCAAAAGGTAAATTCTACTTCAATGAAATGAGAACCGGTTATGTAGTGAATTTCCCTTTAGTTAAATTAAAGGAGTTTATTAAATTATTATCAAATATAAATGGTGTGACCCTAAAAAAAGGAAACAATGTTTCCAAGCTATTTAAAAAAAACCCTGACGAACCTATCATAAAATACGACAATGATAAAAGGCATTCTAATACCCTTTATATTCATCGGTGGATGAATATTTTTAAAAACCTAAATTTTAGAATTATAAAATTCTAGTCCTTTCGTAGAAGCATTTTTACTCAAAAAATTTCCATCAGTGTCTACAAAATTGACACTTTTCTAAATTTAAAATATGATTATCTTACCAGAATCTTTCCAAAATATATTATATATTTCAACAGAAGATTTCAAAATCACATCCCAAAATTAAACTATAATCCATTAAAAATCCAATAGTCCATAAATTATTTCCAAGAAAATTTCCATCATGGATCTTAATGAAGTGGTTAGAGAACGTCATAAGACAAACAAAGTTCATCCATAATAAAACATACCAAATCTACAAGTGATAATTTCTCTCTCTAGTTCCATATGAGTAATGAAAATTTGACTACAACTAGAATATCCATTAAAGAATTACAAATAACTACTACCATCAAACCTTTATATCATTTGGTCAAGAAAAATATTGGGAAAAATTCATTCCATGTGGAAGCATTTAGTTTTCTATAGTATACGTAGACCGTACAAATTTTCATAATTGTAGTTTGAATTTTCATTTTATATTAAAATGATATCATTTTCACTCCACTCATTATAGAGACTACCTCAACAGGACATATTGTCATATTGTAATAAAAAATAAAAATAATTCCATAAACAAGAATCTTATTGAACACTTATCAAACTACCTCCTTCATTTTTGGGTTAATACTTATCTAGGCATCCATAATTGGATTACACTCAGGTTCCATGTGGATTTTCTGAATGCATAATGATAAAATTATACCCCTAATATCATAAATAGTATATAAAATTATTTATTTTAACATCCCTGAGACACTTAGTAGGTTATCCTCTTGAGTTAATTTTAATTTATATAAGATAATGACTAGAAAAGTTAATCAATCCCTAAAGAAAGAATAATTCAAATGGACTGGTAGGGTCTAAAATTTCATATGGGGCTGTTCTCCCGTCATGGGTAGACAGTTGAGTCTTGTGGTCTGAAGTCTTTATATTGCCTCTTAAATAATGATTTTTAGAAACCTTCGTATTTATCAATATTATTTACATAAAATTGATCCTCATATAAAGATTCATTTATTGGGGTCAAAATGTGTTCTATGGAAAACTCATCTAGTTCTTCAAGGATTTCTCCATCAAACACATCTGAAAGATCATTCACTTTTTTTAATAATTCTCATTTAGGATTCTTAAGGGATATGAGGTGTACCATTATGTTTTTCTAGCATCCCCAAAATACCTCTTACACCTCATCAATAGATTCTTCTAGCCTCTAAAATCTAATCTATTGGGCTCATTTATTGGGGTCAAAATGTGTTCTATGAAAAACTCATCTAGTTCTTCAAGGATTTCTCCATCAAACACATCTGAAAGATCATTCACTTTTTTTTAATAATTCTCATTTAGGATTCTTAAGGGATATGAGGTGCACCATTATGTTTTTCTAGCATCCCCAAAATACCTCTTACACCTCATCAATAGATTCTTCTAGCCTCTAAAATCTAATCTATTGGGGATATTTTGTCTTTCGTGGGTGTTTAAATTTTTTGGATAACATGAAATTTCTCTTTATATTCACCCATATTAAAAATTAATTTTCCTTTTAATACCATATTGGAAGCTCCCATGTTTCTATAATGTACCTACCAAGAATTATATTTACATACTGGTAAAATTTTATATCCAGTATTAAAAAAATATGCATGGATAAATAGTCTTCCTACTCCCATTGACAAGTCATCAACCCCACCAATTGGGTGAGTAATGGATCAATATTCATGTTGTAAAATAATTGTGATGGGTTGTGGAACTCCAAATAATATATTATAAAATAAATATAGAGGAATTATATTAATTCATTCCACAAGATAAAAAAGAAAAATAGATTATCCTCATCTACATATAATGTTTAAATGGATGATAAAACTCCTCGGGTCTTGATGTTTGGGTAGTATTATTTTTTTATGACAATAAGTCACTCCTATGTCAGATTATATATAGAAAATTATTCAAAGGATTTATATTTGGAATACATTTTCTTGATTAACATTAAATAATGTGGGATTTGTAATAAGGATTAATTAAATGTAATTTCAATGTTCTTCCTCACTAAAATATTCATAAAATTTAACATTTTTTAATCATTTTTTTCCTTTTTAATTATTTGAGTAAAAGGAATGATTGGTCATAAGTTACTCAAAATTATAAGAATCCCTTTAACATCATATTTAAAAATTTCCTCCACATAGTATCCTTCTTTTTCATGAAATTTTGTTATTGTATTTTTATTATATTATCATGATTTAGAATTTTTTCATTGATACTATTGATATTTACAAATCTGGTCTTTTCCATAGTGGAATTTCCATATTTATCATGTTTATCTTTTTGAGTAATTTGGGGTATATTTGTAGATTACAGTTATATGCAGATATATATACTAGTTTTTTCTACCACAATATTTTATCTAGGGTTTGCTCAATTTTTATTAGAATAATACCTATGTTCCTACCACTAATTACTCAATCCAACCACCACTTTTGTATTTATCAATTTCTAAACAAAGAGTCAATTCTGAAATTTTTAAAATCATTTTTGGACTTTTGTTCATCAAACCTACCTATCATCTACTGGTTCATACTCCTTACTTTAAATAATTAACCATAATTTTCATAAATATATTTTATATCTACATATATTAATAATCATCACATAACAAAAAACCCACAAAATGACTATTTGGATTTTGTGTCTTTGAAAATAGGGAGACAAAAATCCCCAATTCGTAAAACTTATACAATATTTATCGCTTATTCCTTCATAACAAGAACCCTATTTACATGTTATACTTAATACCTTCCTCCATATCCTAGAGAAAATAAACATAATAAAAGTGTGGTCTTAGATGCGTAGTAAGGGTAATAAGGGGATATATCAGTCATAACATATGTGTAAGAGAATAATAACAAGGACATAACATTTCAAAATCACACCTTCAAAATAAATTATTAAAATAGTCATGGAATAAATCAAAGAAGTTTATTAGACATGAATCATAAAATAATAAAGGAACATAAATCAAATGGGAATGACATTGACATGAAACATGAAATTTTGGAATACACATAAACTAACAACATTGTGAACATTTATAAGTAGTAACATGTTCACTCATTAATTTTTGGAGATGAGACCAAGACCTTGCATAAAATTATGAATTTGAAACTAGTTTAATGAAAAATCTTATGAACAATAAATATAGGTCCATGCATTGAATTGTGAACAAGAAATAAATTTCAACAATAACAAAATTACATCTTGAGTTATCAATATTTACCCAATAAATTGGAGGGAGATATAGTTCCCACCTATAAGATAATGAAAATAATAAATATGCGTGATAAAAGAACTAAACTCCTTCAACATATTAGAACCCAAGTAAAGAAATTAGATTCATAAAATTTTCATCATAACATAAACTATGGAAAAGAAAAGGGTATAATAGGCATCATGACATCATAAACATAAACCAACCATAAATATAATATGGATAGTATAATTGAAAAATATCATCAGTAATGGGTAAGTAATATAAAAAATATGATGATTGGATGCTTTGGATAATGCTTTCTTTTTTTTGAATAATAGGAAGTAATAAAACGGATGGATATAAGATATTTCATTATAAACATAAACATATATTATATACATGATACTATAGTAATTATTCATTGATATATGATGGATTTGAAGGGAAGTGAAGAAAATAAATTAAATTAAGATAGTTGGTTTTAGAAAATTACCTCTTGAAGATCACCTCCATGAAGGATACCTTAAAGACATTGGAATTGGTATTTTGGAGTATCCATAATAACTTGTACATGGGATATGTTTTAGGATAGGGTTTTCAAGATGTTTTATTAATTTCGTGTCTTGTGAAGAGAATATATTTGGTTAGGAGTCGTATTTATACATGATGAGGGGTCGTTTTTATGTGATTAAATAATGATTATTTTATACATAATGTTAACCACATTTTGGTGGAATTAATTCTAATGAATTAGAATGATAATTAATTTTTTAAATTTTTTTCATTTTCAATAAAAAATATAATATTACCATTTAATGTTTTATTTGTTAGGTATTTTAATCTTTTACCTCTTAACATTAACCAGCTTCATTATTTTGCATATATTGTGGTAAATATTTTTTTACCACAATATCATTTTTCGTGCCTAAAAAACAAAATGACCATGAATTTTTTTTTAATTTTCTAATTCCAAATATGGAATCCACTTTTCCAAATCCAATTAATATAATTGAAAAAATTATATTTAAAATGAAACATGTAGACATGATAAAAAATCAATTTTTCAATAAGTGTATTTTTCAAGAAAAAGTTGCTTTTATATTTACTCTATTAAAAATTAATATAGTTTTATGAAAATAAATAAATATTAAATGATATATAATCATTAAATTTAATTTCAAACATTCCCTATAAATGATTATTTTAATTAATTAAAAAGGATAAACATTTTGTCACTTAAATTAATTTTCAGTAAAATCCCATTTTTAAACCAAGATACATACTAATAATAAAATTAAATATAGAATTAATTAAAATTAATTTATGTAGTTGAAATAGAACTAAATAATATTTATATTACAATAAATATTATTCAAAACATAATGTTACTTCCAAATTTCATAATTTGTTAACTAGAAATGACATTTTTACAAATACCGTTATTTTATATTATTCACTAGAAAATTATTCTTCTCAGAAGATTCTAAAGAATTCATCATAAGATAATTTTTACATGAAGAATCAAAAAATAATGTTAAATTTAAAAAATAGATATTATAAAATTTTAAAAATAAATTATATTTATTTTCTCATAGAAATTAATTAAAATTTCTTTTTCAATAAAACATATATTTGAAGAACAAAATTACATTACTAAAGAAATTTGTGTTTATTTCCAAATCATAAATTAATACATTAAAAATGAATTCAATAATTATATATGTAATAATTTTGTTAATAATATTTATTCACACTAATTAAATAGCTTGTTTATAATTGTAACGTTAAAATAATATTATTTTGGAGTCCATTTAGATGTGGTGTTTTGTGAAACATAATCAATACAAGAGACTAAATTTATTTTAAAAAAGAGATATATAGTAAAAACTTAGGCATATACATTCTAACCCCCTTAAAATTAATTTATCCCTTAAAATAAAGTACATTAATATAAAAAGGATAGGATACCACCACCTAATCATATCCTTTGGTTCCCATGTAGCTTCCTCAAATTGGAAGTTTCAATAAAAAATATTAATCAGGAGTGTGATCTTGTTTAGTTGAACATTATCTCTATGATATAGAATATCTACAATTTTTTATTTATAAAAATCATACTTCTATAGTGGTATGACCTTTGATATTACTATATGTAAAGGATCGGGTTTGTACTTCCTCAATAGATATGCATGGAACACATCATGAACATGATAGAAATTTGGAAGAAGCGCCAATTGGTAATCTATCAGCATGATATGATCAATAATTTTAAAAAAATGTTTCCTCATAATTTTAAATTTTACTTTGAGAAAATATGGTTATTATTTGAAAATTACTTCATGGGAAACACAAATCGTAAAAAATGGACAATAAAACTTCCTCTTAAAAAGAGGGAATGTAAGAGGTAATTATAACCGCATAACTAGGATTATATTTATAAAAATATTCATCCAATGTGAACAAATGAAAATAGAAAATAATTTTAACTATTATGTTCTGATGGATAATTATATAGAAGATGGTAATTATAATGATAATTACTACAAAAACATTTACCAAATGGGTTTGAAAATGTTCATCAATATCACCTGAAATGATGGTAATGGGATAATATTTTATTAACAATTCATTTGAAAAGATATACTTAATTTATTTCATCTCATAGTCAAATATCAATCTTTGGTTACACCTAGATCAATCCTCATATCATTTAATACTCCAATAAATGAAGATGAAATTGTAAATCCCATAGAACTAGTGGATCATAAGATCTATACTAGGATGACATGTCATACCTTCTATTTCTATTTATCACAACACAATGGTTAGAATAAATTATCTAATACATAGAAATAATCATATGGTCATGTAATAAATTATTCTCAGAAACCTCATCTAGAGTTCAATGTAAACAATTTAATAAATTGTTAGCCATATGAACCTTCTAAAAAATTACATTCCTATACTTTTGAATGAAGGTAACTCAATTTTCAAAATCAACATCTCATCATTACCCCAAAAAACATGATATAGATAGTAATTCTCACATACAAAACAAGTGAATATCATTATCATGTATTCTTTTGAAACATTTTAATAACTTGAATTACTATAAAAACATAGTTAAAAGATACATGCTTTCAATAACTAACTCTTTCCTCATACCATAAATCCATAAAATCTATAAACTCAATCCATAAACAACTTTTTCGTCATATTACTAATCCCTCCTAGGGTCATCAGTACTATCCCATTTATTTTATCACAAAACAAATTACCACTTTATCTCATTATTATCCAGTCATCATGCACATATTAAATGTTATCTTTTCCTTAATAATGTGTTCTCAAAAAATACCACCTCAATCACTTTTATTGGTTACCAGTACCATTAAAAAAATGCATTCAAATAATTAAGGAAAAATGGTAGTGGAAATATCCTTATATGTTTCATTATCCTAGAATTTTTTTTGAGGGAGATAATCAAAAGAATTTTCAATAATATTTTCATAGTTCTCACTCATAAAAATAGTCTTGAAATTTCCATCATTGAAGGGGGTAATAAATTCACCCTAATTAATATTGTTTACTTAATCCATTATAATTTCATAATCCCTCCATTTTTTCTTTTCCCTTAGTGGTTATTATAACTTATCCTATATATTATACCTTGAATTTGTGAATTTATTCACATAGTGGAAAAAAAATCTTCATTTATAGAATTCTAGTGTGAGTGGTGAATTTGATTGAGCTATCTCTCTGTTTATTTCATTGGTTGGCCTCTCTTCATTACAATGACATTATTTTTCTAAACGGACAGATATCCCACACTTGAAACATTTTCTTGTTCCTTTCAAAAATTCTTATGGGTGATCACTCACATATTTTTGGATTGTAAGAGGGTGAAACTTTTTCTTCTCTCTAAGTGGAATACAATCGGAGTTTCCATGAAGCTCAATCTTCTATTTCTTGTCACTAGAACCTTACTATTTTTCGGCTTCCCTTTCCACTTTTAGTTCACATCAAAAAATTTATTTATATATTCTATAGTCCCTTATGGTTAATTCTATTTTAAGACTTGGTTTTAAGAAAATAAATAATTTATCAACATTATTTTAGGTTGGATGATAATTCCAAAAGTTAACCTTGAAAATCTTGTAAAATTTTATTCATAGGTTCCAATAGATTCATCTTCCATTTATTTTAACTCATGAAATTCATTCCCCATTTTCATATGAATAATACAAGAAATTTAATAAATTAAAATTTAGTTAATGAACTCATCCCAATACACTAAGTCAATTTCATCCTTTTCCATCAAATTCATGATAAGATTCCACCATTTATCTACTTCACCTTCTAGACAATAAAAATGAAAAATTACATTCCCATGTTCGGAACATTGGATAATGGAAAATATATCTTAAATAATATTGATCCATTTCTCAAAAACTAATGGATCATAAGACCCTCTGAAATAAGGTGGATGTTTCCTCATAAATGACTCAATAGAATGTCCTTACATCCTTTTCCCATTTGGAATTCTAACATGATTCAAAACATGTGAGAGCATAGTAGTAATCGTTTTCCTTAGATTTCCCATAACATTCGATTGCTTAGGGGTAAAATCATTTCATTGACCATCACGTTCCTTATTAACATGGTTCCATTAGGTTTTATCCTTTGACTAAAAAAACCATGGTGTGAGAAATACTAATCATAATGGGAAAACCACATAATCAAGTGGAATTAGTCATTACATTTAAATCTATAACACCTTATGATTAACTTATATTATTTATGATTATTAGCAAAAGTCTCAGATTTTATCCTAGACATAAACTTCATGTTATTTATATGATTTTATCAACCTAGTTTCCAAAGGATATATAAAACTTTCCTCTAATTCCAATGATAACAACCAACAATTTTCAAACATAAATATTACATCTAAATCGATGAATATACATTAGATTACGTAAGATAACTATTCGAAGACCATATGGATTTATTGTCTTTGGAAACAAGCTGATAGAAACCACTAATTCATAAAATATCTACATTATCACTCACCTATTCCTTTATAACTAAAACCCTTTTTTACATGTCAAACATAATTCATTCATTCATATCCTGAGAAAAATAAACATATGAAATGGGTGATCATGGATTCTTAGTAAGGGTAAAGAAAGAATATATCAAACATAACTTAAGAATAAGGGTATAAGAACATTAACATATCTTTTTAAAATTATACACTTCATATTATATATCATAATATTGATTCATGGAATAAATCATATAAATTCATAAGACAAGAATCATAAAGTAATCAATCCACATAATCTATAAGATCATAACATTGAAATGAAACAAGAAATTGTTAATAAACATGTAATTATAACATTTGTAACATGTATAAATCGAAACAGGTTTACTCATTATATTTAGGACATGAATTTAGGCCGTTAAATAATCTTGTGGGTGTGAAACTAGGAAATTACATAACCATATTCAATTGAATTCTAGCTCCAATCATTGAATTTTAACATGAAATCAGGTTCTCACATAACATAATTAACTCATTATATATCTATATTTACCCACTGAATTGGAGGGAGATATATGTCTCACCCATCACATAATGAAAACCATACATATGTGTGACACAATAACATAAGTTATTCATCATATCATAACCCATGTAAATAAATGAGTTTAATAAACATTTCATCATAAAATAAATTGAAACACCCTTACCCTAGTTACCCAGGGTTGTTGAATTGTTACATAACATTGGCATGATCAAAATGGATCAAATCTTGAAAGACCAATCAGTTTAGTTGCTTTGGAAGTACTAGATACATTCTTAAGTTTTAAATTACATTATAAAATGAAAAACAAAAACAACATTGTATCCATTGTCCACATTCATATCCCTTAGACTATATTTGTATGTCAGTCTTAATATACATCTTTGCATCTTAGTAAAAATAAAACATAGAAAGGGGTGAGCTTAGATGCCCAATAAGTATAAAAATATAACAAAAACATTCATAAATAAGAATAAACAATTTAGTCAATATATAAGACTAGAACAAAAGCCTTTTAAAAACAAACTTATGAATAATATGAAAAAATATAAATCAAATATTTCCATTTAATTATTCACAAAGATATTCTACTAGTCGAATAATCACATGCAATATCAATAGACAATTTCATAATGATGGAAAGAAAAATTCCAGACTTCATAACCACATAGTCAAGGACTTGTGCCAAGACTACATATAAGATTTTTTCAAGGACTTGTGACAAGACACTGGTTTGTCTCATGACACCTACCAATGCATCGAGAAGCTATAACGAGCTCCAACAGTAACTTACCAATTCCAATTCAGTCTTCATATGAAATGGTTTAAACATAACATAAACATTCGTATTAAAACTAGAATAAAAAATGTAAATAATTTATCCATAAACCTTGAATGGTATTAAAATGATCCATCTACAGTAAAACATATAATAAAACCTTTAATACAATATGGAAATTTTGTATCATAATAAATCAACATCAAACAAGTTTAAAATCCATTAATGGATGTTGACATAGATGAAATCAAAACTATTTAAGAGAAATATATCTTTCTTTTTGATATCATATAAAAGTCACATAATTATAAAAGAAAACTTTTATTTTCAAAATAATCTTATAATCCTGTATGGGAATCTTTGACGATGATATAATGGTGTAAAATAGCTGCACCCCCCATATAAGTTAAAAAAATACATTCTTACCTTAATTTTTTAGAAAAGGTCATAAAGTACCTTGTTTGGAAAATGATAGAAAGATTCCATTCAAAACATATATGGTAAAATAATGGTATAAATGAATTTAACCCATAGTATATTAAAAAGTAAAAAAAATTAATTACATGTTTAAGAAAACACACATGTGGATGATAAAGAGGTCCCAGTAGATACTTACATATTAACAACCTCGGATAAGTAAAGATATTGTAGAATTAACCCTTACTAAGAACTTTTCATTAATCGAGGGTATCATAACCTTTGGTATAATAGTTAAATCATTTTAATTAAATTATACAAGAACTATATACCTAAATATGATATCACATAAGATCCTCTACTATTGCTTTGTTAACAATATTTCAGTAGTATCATCGTTTTGGGTGTTAACTGATCTGTTTTTCTTTATATGATTTTTTATGTAAGCCATGTTTATTATGGATAGAATATATTTGATTCATATCCAAGATTATATTATGTTATTAATCTTTTTGAAATCATAAAATGATAATTAATCTTGAATGATTACGATGGGGAATGAATCTCATCGCACTCGTGGGAAGGGTAAAAAACGTACGTACGCACGAGCGACAATATCATTATATTAATCATTAAATCATATGTAATTGGGTGTTATATCATATATACATAATAATTAACATGTTATATTTTTTCTTTACATAAATTATACTCATTATCATACCCATCCAAATAATGAAGTGTTTGAATAGCAAACTTCACAACGACGTGGAGCCGGTAAGCCGTACGTATGCATGTATGGTAACTTTTTCATTCATAGGACTGATAGAATAATGAATATGGTTGTACCATATTTATAAAAACATAACATTATTTAGTAGGTAATGGTGTTATTATTTTGGTATGGAATCAAAAAATAAAGAGGAAGCGGAAGAAGAAAAAACTCGAAAGAGGGTGGTGAAATTATTACCTCTTCTTCGGGTGTATCCTTTTGAGTTGATCCAATGGGATCTTTAGGAAGGCTCTATTGTCAAAGTAAGGACTCTATGATTATTTGAGTGAAGTTTTGAGGATATATGGGCTGGTTTTGGCCCATCCAAATGGATTTGGTGGTGTGATTTGGGGAGAACGGGAAGTGCCCTTTTATAGGAGGGGTGAGAGGCACCTTGGGAAAACGTTGAAATATTATTTTATAATAAAACCATTTTTCATTTATAATGGATCCAAAATAAATTATTTAGAAGATACGGTCTGTATTGGTCTAAATCTCTCAAAAAATGGGTTTTAGATAGGTTTAGGTCACCATATTGACCTTATCTTTAGATTTAACTCTTAGTTAAATTGTTTGACATTTACCATGTCTCTTTGTATTTTTATATTATATGGTTAATAAGAATTCTATAACAAGCCAAGAGAACACCAAGTGGTTGATTGTTAATATATATAACCTTATCTATGTCCTTTTGTCGAACTGTAAATTTTTAGGAATATTATATCATTTAATAATATAATATTTGTTTTAAAAACCCATTTATGTCGATTTTGACACTTTTTAGTATTTGGTTATTGTGAAAATCATAACAAAATGATTACTTCGAAAAAAAATTATTTAATACACCCCAACATGTAATATTAACCTATAAAATTATTGGAGTTCATCTGAAGTCTCTAATTACATTTATTTTGATATTTATAATATCAATTATATTAATCTTTCACTAGTAAGGTAATTACTGCATCATCATCGTGTCCTAAATAAATTTAACTATTTAATGTCTAAAAATTATAAATAAAATATCATTATGTATGAAATTGGTTTATCATTATAATGAATATTTATAGTCTAATTTATCTTATGTATTACAATATATTAAAAATGGTTTAGTTATTAAACTTTGAATTTTACACTTTTAACTCTTATTTAAATAAAATAATAATAAATTTCGTAATCTAATCCAATTGGAAATAATGATCATATTTAATTCATGATGTTTTTTTGGGTCGAATTACACATATCCAATAGAATTAGGAAATGTTTTAGGGTAAGTATAATATCATTATTAGCCTTAATTACCATATTTATTTTTAATCGTGGTAAATAAAAGTCAAAAGTTATTATTCTTCAAAAATTATTTTCTTCTTATTGAGAAAAATTTTACTTACTAATATAAATCACATCTCAAAAATTTTTGAAATTCAACTCACATAAGTGGTAAAATTTTGTTTTATGGAAATTAGAAAATGCTCCAAGAAGGTGGCTAGGAGACGGTAAAAAGTTCAATACAAATTTATATACCTAATATTTTTATAAAATTACATCAATGAATTAAATTGAACATATATAGGTATTATGTATCTATTTTTAACTAATATAAATTAAAATAAAATAAATAATTATTTAAATAAAAATTCGGGTTTAAACAATAACGTCGGGGTTTCCACTATTCATCAAAAATTGAATGTTTTTAGAAAAATACCAAAAATTCACCCTAAGCCAATTTTGAAATTCCAAATCCAAAAATGAAGTCCATTTTGAAGAATAAAATTTATAAAATTTAAAAATTTTGTCATTACAATTCATAAAGTCTATTTTGATTGGTCGTGGTGTGTTAGAATCTCGAAGTTGCGTACAGTGTAAGTTATTTCATTATTCAAAGGGAAACGTACAATAGATACTTGGGGTATTACATTCTACCCTTCTTAAAATAATTTCTTCTATGAAATTTCTATAATAACACTGTATAAAAAGATTTGGGTGGTTTTTCATCATATGTTCCTCAGGTTCCCACGTTGCATTTTTCATCTTATGGATTCTCCATAGAACATTCATCAGACGAGTCGTCCGGTTTCTCAACACTTGTTCTCTGGTATCAAGAATTCTGATAGGCTATTCATAATAAGATAGAACAGGTTCCAGTTCCAATTCTTCATAAGTGAGTACATGTATTGGGTTAGGCATTTATATTCTCAATAATGATATGCAGAACACATCATGAAATTTGGAGAGACTTAGAAGCATTTCCAAACAGTAAGCTATAACTCCAATTCGTTCTACAATTTTGAATGGTCTGATGTAGCTATGACTCAATTTACCCTTCTTACCAAAACATATAACACCCTTACATGGAGATACCTTCAAGGAAACATGGTCTCACACTAAAAATTTCAAACCCTTCCTTCAATTATCGGTATAGCTCTTTTTCCTACTTTGGGCTGCTTTGATGTGGGTTTGGATAATATTCACCTTTTCCATTGTTTCCTCAACAAGTTTTGGTCCTATGAGTATTATTTCACCAACATCAACGCAAAAAGATGGTTTGTGACATCTCTTTCTATATAAATCTACATATGGCGCCATCTGAATACTTGAATGGAAGCAATTGTTATAGGAAAATTATATCATAGGTAAATATTGATCCCACATACCATGAATGTTAAGTGAGGAATATATCAACTTGTCTTCTAAGGCTTGAAAAGACTGTTTTGATTGTCCATCAGTTTGAGGGTGGTAGGCAGTGCTCAAATGAAGTTCAGTATCCCAGACCTTCTGAAAACATTTCCAAAATCTTGATGTAAAATGGGGATCACGATCAAAAATAATCTATAGGGGTATATCATGAAGTCTTACATATTATTTAATATTTAGTCTTTTCAGCCGTTCAAGTGGAAAATATTCTCTTATAGTAAGAAAATGAGATTACTTGGTAAGATGGTCATCAATGACCAACATTGGTTCATTACTTCTAGCAGTATTCGGAAGCCCCATGACTAATTCCAACTTAATATCATCTCATTTCCACTCAGGTATGGGAAGATAGTGCATGAATCCTCTAGGATGTCATCTCCCAACATTCACTTGTTGAAAAACCATACATCTAGACACATAATCATCAATCTCTCCCTTCATGTTATCCCACCAAAAATGTTCCTTCAAATATCTATACATCTTTGGGATATAGGGGTGTATAGAGAAATTGGAGCAATGGGAATCATCCAACAATTCCCTTTTTAGATCAGGTTTGTCAAGAACACAAAGGATCTTCCCAAATTTAAAAATTCCATCGTCATATATGGAGTCACTCAATCTCCCATCATTCACAGCTTTAATATTCTTTTGAAACTCCTCATCATCAATCTGCAAACACTTTATCCTTTCTAGTTAAGATATTTTGGCCACCGTTTGAAAAAGTAATGATGTTTCACCTTCAATGGTTACTCCCATATCCAAACTTACTAGATCCATGAAATTAGGATCCCTTTAAACTATTATCTTGTTCAAAAATCCGAGATCATTTCTGCTGAATTCATATTCCACCTTATTTTCCCTCCCCGGGTGGTAGTGTATAGTGCAATCATAATCTTTGAGTAGTTCAAGACATTGCCTTTGCCTCATGTTGTGTTTTTTCTATGAGAAAATATACTTCAAACTCTTGTGATCGGTATAAATCTCACATTTTTCACCATAGAGATAGTGTATGCATATTTTGAATGAAAAGATTACAACTGCTAACTCAAGGTCAAGAGTAGGATATTTTGGGTCATTAATTTTTAGTTGTCATGATGCATAGAAAATAACTGTATAATTCTATATAAGGATACAACAAAGTCATTTCATTGAAGTATCATTATAAATAACCAACCCATTGTTCCCTGATGGTAGAGTCAAGATAGAGGCTTTGGAAAATCTTCTCTTCAGTTATTCAAAACATTCTTCTCACTCTTTTGTCCAAATAAATTTAACCCCTTTACATGTGATCTTGGTTAATGCGTTTTCCAAGTGGAAAAAATTCTGGACGAAACATTGATAATAACATGCTAAAACAATAAATCTATGTACCTCGGTTATACTCATTAGTGCTAGCCATTCTTGGATTGACTTCATCTCTGAAGGATTAATAGAGATTCCATTCTTAGAGACAATATGGCCTAGAAAATAAATATCTTGAAGCGATAATTCACACATGAAAAAAATCACATATAATTCATTTCTTCTGAGGGTTTTCAGAATAGTGCACAAGTGATTTTCATGATCTTCATATAATTTTGAGTATACCAAGATATAATCAATAAATACAACTATAAATTTTTCAAAATATTCATTGACTAATCTATTCATTAGATCCATGATGAACGAGTGTGCATTAGTCAATAAAAAGGCATTACTATAAACTCACAATGCCCATTCCTAGTTCGAAATATTGTCTTCATAATATCTTCCTTCTTCACGCAAAACTGATCACATCTAGATAGGAGGTCAATATTTGAAACAAATTTAGCTCTATGAAGTAGATAAAACAAATCATCAATGTGAGGTAGGGATACTTTTTCTTTATTGTTAAAGCATTTATCTCCATGTAGTCAATGAACAACCTCATAGATCTATCTTTATTCTTAACAAAAAGGATAGTGGATCCCCATGGAGAAACACTAAGGAAAAACATACCTTATTACTAAATTATTCTAGTTGTTTATTTAATTCAACTAATTCCATAATGAACATTATATAAGGGGTTTTCGATATGGGCCTTGAACCAGGAATTAAGTCAATGGAAAACTCAATTTCTCATTTTGGAGGATTCCCTGCTAAATCCTCTAAAAACACATCAATATATTATGGCACAATAGTTATGTCCTCTATTCGAAAATTATTTTCCTCTCCCATAGTTATTTCATTCTCTTATTTCCCAATAATTGAATTTAGTATAGCTACTGGGGTGGATATAGATAAGAATTAGGTGGTGACGTTTTTGCTATAAAGATAAGGTACTCCTTATCATCATTGAAAATTATAACCTCCTTCTTCTTATAATAAAATTTCACATCACGGTCTGAAAGTCAATCCATACCAAGGATTATAAAAAAATTCAATCATGGGTATGACAATGAGATCAGCAGATAAAGAACAATTATAATCCAAAATGGGAACCAATTAATAAAACATTGTTGCGATGATACTTCCCTTAAGAGTTTTGATTGAAAACTCCCTTGTTAATTCAGATTGAAAATATAAAATTATCCTATCAAACATGTAAAAATTGAAAACTCCCTTGTTAATTCATTTTCAGTCTTGATAGTGCATGAGGCAATATATTCTTACGATGAGAAGGATTATGAGACTAATGTTCGATTGAGAAATGGTTTTAAACCATCAAAGAATAAATCCACTTTACTCCTTGGGATACATATATAATCTGTTGCATGCCTTGATATCCTTGTAAAGTTAGCCTTATACTTTGCGACATTCTAATCCTCTCTTTGTGTTAGACTCGGAAATTGTCTTTCCATATCCGCTTGATGGTCCTGGGGAAAGTTTTTCTCTAATTAACTATCTTTAAAATCTCCCCATTCCATATTTGATATTTCATTATCTTCCTTTATGTTGTGGATTAATGACCGCCATTGATATGCATCTCCTGTGAGGCGATAAATTTCCTTGAAAACTTTTTCCCTTTTTCTACTCCCCACGGAATAAAATATTTTCTCTATAGAACTTATCCATTCCTCAGCTAAAATGGATTTGTACTCTCATTAAATGTTGGTATATTTTTTCTCATTAAGTGGTCTAACATTGATCCTCCGCATTGTGGACCAGGGTGCACCATACGGGTAATGTTATTATTCATATCCTAGGTGTGTTGTCCCGGTATGGAGATAATCTTATCAGAACTAGTTGCATCACCAGCACCGCTATAATTATCTTGATTAGGAGGGAAATCCCTACATGGATTATGTGCATTGATATGGTTTCCATTCCTTCCACTAGGTGTAATTTCTAAACAATGGCATACAATAGATTTGTTTATGAATCGCAATACCTAATTCCAAACATGTAAAACACTTAACATAAATCGAACAGTTTTTTGGATATAATCCATAATCATAAAAATGTTTTCTTTGAGGAGGTATATACTCATAAATCCTTCATAATGGTTTGTAAAGAAAATTTGAACTTTCATAAGCATATCTCCCAGGAGTGTCGTAACTAAGAGAGTAGCAAGGCTCATTGCCGTATACCAGGATACCCCGGGTCAAGCCCAAAACTCCTTTTCATAGTTCTCACTCCAAGGTACATTTGTTCTAGGGCTGCCTCTAACTACTCATATCTAGATAGGGGTGTATTTCTTGGAAAACTCACAGAATATCTACATTTCCAAAATTCCAGAATTTCTTCTATATATATCCGTAAAGTCTATCTTAGGGTAATGTGATCTAATTAGAGTTTATCTAAATCAAGTTTACAAGGTTTTTACTAAACATCTTCTGATACCAACTATAATGCCCCAACCCCAACTACCCAGAGCTGGTGCATTATTACATAACATTGGAATAATCACAAGAGATAAAATCCCAAAAGACCGATCCATTTAGTAGCCTTGGAAGTACTAGATACATTAATGAGTATTACATTGCATTATAAAGTACAAAACAACAACAAAATTGTCTCCATTGACCACATTAATATCCCATAGGATGTCCCTGTAGGTCAGTCATAATATACTTCTTCGCATCCTGGTAAAAATAAAACATATAAAGCGGTGAGCTCGGATGCTCAGTAAGGATAAAAATATAGCTCAAACTTTCATGAATAAGTATATTCCTTTTAGAAAATGTATAAGACTAAAACAAAATCCTATTAAACATAAATTTCTCTATAATATGGAAAATATAAATCAAATAATTCCATTTACATAGTCACATGGATATTCTACTAGTCGAATAATCACATGCAATATCAATAGCTAATTTCATAATGAAGGAATTCATAATGTCAGGTTTCATAACCACATAGTCAAGGACTCAGGCCAAGAAAAAAAATTAGATTTTGTCAATTCCTTATTCCAAGACACTTGTTTGTCTCATGAGACATACCAATGCATCGAGGAGCTATAGTGGGCTCCACCATTCACTTTCTCAGTCCAATGCATTCGTCATATAAAAAGATTTAAACATAACATAGACATTCGTATTAAAACTAGCATATGAAATGGCAATACGTTATCCATAATCCATGAAAGGTATAAAAATTTCACACTCACAGATAAACATATCATAAATCCTTTAATATAATATGAAAGATTTGTATCATAATAAATCATCTTCAAACGAGTTTAAAATCCATCAAAGGAAGTTGACATAGATTAAATCAATACTATTTGAGAGAAATATCTCTTTCTTTTTAAAATAATTTAAAAATAACATAATTATAAAATAAAACATTTATTTTGAAAATATTCTTATAAGATTTTATAGGAAGATTAAATGATGATATAACCTTGGAAAATAGCTGCACCTTCCATATAAGTTAAAAAAATACATTCTTACCTTAATTTTGTTGAAAAGGCCATAAAGTTCCTTGTATGGAAAATGACAGAAATATTCCTTTTAAAACATATATGGTCAAATAAGGGAATAAATTAATTTATACCATAGTATTGTAAATAGTAAAAAAAATTGAATTATATTTTTAAGAAAACAAGGACGTGGATGATAAAGATGTCCTAGTAGATACTTATGTATTAAAAACCTCGGATAAGTAAAGAGATATATAGAATTAACCCTGAAATTTTACTTTTACTTGGTCAAGGGTATTTTAACCTACTATATAATAGTTAAATTGATGTTATTAAATTATAAAATAACTATATACATACATATGATATCATATATGATCCTCTAATATTTCTTTGTTAATAATATTTCAGTTGTATCATCGTTCGGGTGTTAACTGATTCATTTTCCATTATATGATTACTTATGTAAGACATGTTTTTTTATGGATAGGATATATTTGATTCATATAAATAATTATATTAAGTTATTTAAAATTATTTTTAATCATTAAATGAGAATTATTCTTGAATGATTATGATGGGGAATGAAACTCATCGCGTTCGTGGAGACTGTAATCCGTACGTACGCATGAGTGAAAATATCATTATATTGATGGTGAAATCATATGTAACTAGATGTTATATCATATATAAATAACATTTAACATGATATATTTACAATTTACATCAATGATAATCATTATTATTCCCATCCAAATAATGAAGGGTTTGAATAAAAAACTTCACCACGACGTGGAGATGGCTAGTTGTACGTACGCACGTATTGTCACTTTTTCATTCATATGATTGATAGAATAATGAATATAATTGTAACATATTTATAATAACATCAAATTATTTAGTAGGAACTAGATTTATTATTTTGGTATGGAAACAACAAAGAAAGAGGAAGTGGAAGATGAAAAGAATAAGAAAGAGGGTGGTGAAATTATTACCACTTCTTCGGGTGTTTCCTTTTGAGTTGATCGAAAGGGATCCATACGATGGCTTTATGATAAAATTAATGACTCTTGGATGATTTTAGGGATGTTGGGAGAATAGTTGGGTAGGGTTTGGTGGAGCCAAATGGCATTGGAGGTGTGATTTTGAGAAAAGGGGAATTTCCCTTTTATAAGAGGGGTGAGGGGCACCTTAGGAAAAGCTTGAAATATTATTTTATAATGAAATAATTTTCAATTTCTAATGGATCCAAAATTATTTATTTCGAGGATATGGTGGGGATGGGTCGAAAACCTCTCAACAAATAGGTTTTAGATAGGTTTAGGTCATCATATTAACCTTATCTTTTAGATTTAACCCTTAGTTAAATAGTTTGACATTTACCATGTCTCTTTGTATTTTAATATTATATGGTTAATAAACTTAGTATAACAGGGAGAGAGAACTCCAAGTGGTTAATTATTAATATACATAACCTAATCTAGGTATTTTGGCTGAACCTTCGATATTTAAGAATATTATATCATTTAGTAATATAATATCTATTTTAAAAGCTCATTTATGTCAATTTTGACACTATTTAGTATTTGGTTTTTGTGAAAATCATAACAGCATGATCACTTCTAAAAAAGATTATCTAATCAACTCTAACATGTCATATTAACCTATAAATTTTTTTTAATTCATCAAAAGTCTCACATTACATTTATTTAGATATTTATAATATCATTTATTTTAATCATTCATTAATAAGGTAATTACTGCATCAACATTGTGTCATACATAAATTTAATTATTTAGTGTCTAAAATTTATAAATAAAATACCATTACGTAAAAAATATTTTTATATTTATTATGAATATTTAAAGTCTAATTTATAGTATGTATAAACATATATTAAAAATGGTTTAGTTATAAAACATTTAATATAACACTTTTGACTCTTCCTTAAATAAAATAATAATAAATTTCCTAATCTAATCTAAGTGGACCTAAAGGATCATATTTTCTTCATAAGTTTGTTTTTGGATGAATTACACTTATCTAATAGAATTAGGACATGTTTTAGGGTAATTTTAATATAATATTTACCCTTAATTACCATATTTATTATCAACCATGGTAAATAAAAGTCAAAAGTTACTATTCACCAAAAATTACTTTCATCTTATTGAACCACATTTTACATACTGTTGGTAACCATGTCTCTATGCTTTTTGAAATTCAACTCTCAGAAGCGTTAAAATTATGTTATATGAAAATTTTCAAATGCTCCTCGAAGATGGGTAAAAGAAGGTAAAAAGTTCTATAAAATTTTATATATCTTATATTATTATAAAATTACCCCAATGAATTAAATTGAACATATATATGTATTATGCATATATTTTTACATAATATAAATAAAAATAAAAATAATTAATTATTTAAATAAAAAGTTGGTTTTAAACAATAACGTAGTTTGTTTCACTGTTAAAAAAATGAATGTTTTCATAAAAATAAAATAAATTCACCCTAAGCCAATTTTGATATTCCGAATCCCAAAATGAAGTCCATTTTGAAGAATGAATGTTATAAAATTTCAAAAAGTATGTATTTCTACTCAAAACTTCTAGTTTGATTGGTCGCGGTGTATTTAGAATCTCGAAGTTGCATACAACACAAGCTATTTCATTATTCAAAGGAAAACGTACCATGGAAGCTTGGGGTGTTAACAATGTAAAAGAAATGGGTTTACTAAAAACCATTCCATCATAAACAGAAAAAAAACCATAAAATGAATAAGTATTGTATCCCTGAATAATATCCTCATTAAAACATATGTTACATCAAATAATTATTTCTTATGAGGAAAATTATTTTGAAAGATAATATCAAATAGTTCTTGAAAAATGATTTTTCCATTTTTCAATAATTTAACTTTAAAGAGATACACAATTATAAAAGAATTTTTTTTATTTGAAATGAATATTATAATATTTAAAGGAAAAATAAATTAATTAAGGTGTCAAGATGGTGGTAAATTCTACTATTTTAGTATGTTTTTAAAAAAACATGCCTTTAGTATTTTTGTTAGAAAAGTCACAATTAACCTAGTTTAGTAAATAAAAAAAGATTTATTTCAAAAGATTTTTTTTTAAAATTAAAACATGAGAGAAATTTACTTGTAAAAATAATTATAGAATTGTAAAAAAATTAGAAACAATTTTAGAAAACAATAACATGGATAAGAGAGAGAGTTTTAAGGGAAACATTAAAAAATACTACCTTAAAGAAAAATCCCTTATAAATATCATATATTGAAACTGAGCAATAAAAGAATGAACCAATTAATTGTATCCACTATAAATCCATTTGAATAATTGTAAATAAATTATAATGTAATTAAAATTAATCCCACACATAATCATAGCATAACATAATCAATGAAGTGGAAGGTCAAACTAAATAATGGAAATATGGTTACAAATTCCCTTACTACTTTGTAATTAGTAGAATATAATGCCCCATAAAAGTTATAACTATCAAGTGAAACATTTAATAAAATTTATATTATTAAATTCATGATATTATATATGAAATTTTAGTATATGCACCAATCACGAGAAACAAGTGGCAAATAAGGCGTATATTTAATAGAAGTAAAAGTGAGATGAGAAACCCTTACCTCATGGGTTCCTTTAGTATTTTTACATTATCCATATATATAAACGTTTAAATAATGTCATTAATTCATTAAAAACTATTAAAATATTTATAAAACATTTTATGATGATTTTGAAACATCTTACCACCCATTCATTAATAATGTTTCACTATTTTTATTCTATTGGGTACGTTTGTTTCATGGTTTTCATAGATGAATCATTTGAGTATAATTATGGATTTTCATGTAAAATGGAAATAATAATCCATAAGTCAAAATAAATTCTATGTATGAACCTCCATAAGTTTAAATTTACTCATATATCATTTTTCGTCTTACTATGTAATGATTCATTTCATAAAATGTTAAGGAATAATTTTTTTTTAATTTTGTGGTTTTATTGACCGTCGTGAACTAGTTTTATTTATTTAATATAATGAATATATTTTTTATACGTATAATGAATTATGTTACAATATTTCATTTAAAATACTGTTTTACCAGAATAATACTTTTATGATCATCCTTGAAAGCGGTAATAGAAAACTAAAAATCAATATCCTTGAAGACAATTTACCACCATAATTTGGAAAATGGTATACTTTCGTAGAATAATAAGAGGAAATAAATGTATATATATAATATTGTACATTTGAAACAAAAAATTATTGTATAAACATGATACCAAATTAATCATTCATTTATGGATGAAGGAGGTGAGGAGAAGGTAGGAAAAGAAAAGAAATTATGAAAGTTTGTTTGAGAAAATTACCTCTTGATTATGACCTCTATGAAGGGTCCCCTAAAGACCATGGAATTTGAATTTTGGTGAGACCAAAAACACATGGATTTGGGGATGGTGTGGAGGAGAGGTTTTTTTAGATATATGTGAAGTTTCATTTCTTTTGAGGATAAATGGGGTGGTGACGAGAGGCATTTGTACATTAGGAGGGATGGTTTTAAGGGAATAAATTATGATTATTTTATATATAAATTAAACTACGGTGGAATTTATTAAAATAAATTTGATTGCTAATTAATTTTTTAAATGATTTTTAGGGTTCAGAAACGTATCATCTGCCATTTTATTGTGGTTGTTTTGGTTATTTTAAAGTTTTACCTTTTAACTTTAACCAACATCGATATTTTACTTATAATGCAGTAAATGTTCTTTCAACATGGTAAATTATTTTTTCTAAAACTAAAAATAAATATAAAACCTAATGTTAAACTTATTATTCTAAATATGGTATCCTTTATACACAATTAAATTCATATAATTTTTACAATTATATAGAAAAAATCCAACAAACACGATGAAAAAGATGGTTTTCAATATGTTTATTTTTAAGAAAAATTTGATTTGATATTAACTATTTGAATAATAATTACAATTTCATGAATATAAAATATTAATTAACAATATATAATCTATACATTTTATTTAAAATATTCCCCATTATTGGTTATTTAAATTAATTAAAATGGAGAAACATTATGTACTTTAATGTTTCAAGAAAATATTATTTCTAAACAAAAAAATAAATATATTCTAAAATACAATATAAAGTTGATTAAAAAGGATTTATATTGGATAAATATAACTAAATAATATATATGTTACTTTAAATCATATTCAAACCATAATGGTTTTTTTTATATCTTAATTTATATAAAATAAATAACATTTTTACAAAAATTTGTATTTCTTATTTTTCACTTAAAATTTATTTTTTTCAGAATGTTATAAAAATTTATCATAAGGATATGTTTGACAAGATGAATCCAAAAATTATGTTCATTTTATCAAAAAAAAGTTTCTAATAAACTGAAAATCATTTATATTTAATTTCCTATAGAAATAAATAAAAATATATTCTTGAAGGGAATATAAATTTGAAGAATGAAATGAATTTACAAAAAATTATTTATTTATTTAATAAGAATAAATTATTATATTAACAATTATTTGAAATTTTATATATTTCATAATCTGGTTAATATTTTTTATTCCTCATAATTTAACTGCTAGGTTATAATTTTCATGTTTAAAAAATAATACTTTGTATTTCGTTTAAGCACAGATTTATGTGAAACACATTCTATTGAATATATTAAATTTATTTAGATAAATAGAGACATATTATACAATATTACGGTTTTGTATATCATCATGGGAGTTATGTAATTCATATTTTTTTAGATTTGGAATTTCAACATTGGTTGATTCTGAAAGCCAAGGGAATCAGGTCTATGAATTGCCTACAATTACCAATAGAGACATGGAGAATTTATATACCACTATTTGAATGTTTTTGAGAATTGGTCATCACTATGAAGTGTAATAGGACTATAAATAGGAAATTTTAAATTCATAGGATTTGGAAAGTCATATTAATGTGAGGATATAAATATTTTTAGTTTTATAAATATGCCAAAGTGGTGAAATTATCCCCTACATGTTCTTTGAGTATTTTTATTGAAAAATCTAGTATAATTAACTTCACCTATTGAAGTATTATTGGGTTCTATCATCAAAATGGATTTTCTTCAAGAGTGTTTATGCTGTGAGTTTTTTTAGAATGTCATGAAAAAACTCTCAAATTGGTAGTTCTAACTCTAAAATACTAAAAACATATTCTTACAAAATGTTTTAGTGATATGCGGTTAGAATATTTTATAATGATTCCATGTGGAAATGTGGCGTGGGTACTTGGTTTGGACATTGTCTTAGTAATACCTTAAATCTATCTCAAGATTCCTTGAATAGTTGTCAATATTATTGTAAAATTCAATTGATATTGTTTATGATTTAATATTTCATTCACGTCGGGTATAATGTCATGGTCAAAAACATTTCATCATGATCGCAACTATCAATCATTTCCTCTTCCAACTATTGAAACTATTATAAAATCTTTCACTTGAGGAGAAAGAGAAAAATATCAGTTTATGATCTTCTTCATTCATTCTTCTAAGTGGTATCAACAAAACAGTATATTCTATTTCACTAATAAAGTCAAGAATGTCAACATTAGTCATTCCATTTATGGTAAGAAGATGAGAAAAAATGGAATGTTTTAATTAATAATTTAATAACCTTAGTGAGATACTAATGCATGAAATATTATTATAAATAAAAAGAAACCATAATTACCTAATATTGATCCTCTCTATTTGTAAATGGCATGGTCGATTGACATTTCTAGTTCTTTGGATAATATACATCTTATCTTTTCTATTATGCTCTATTTTAATTTTATGATTTTTCTTTTTCTAATAAAATAAGTGTAATTAGTTTTATGGAATAGAATGAACTATTTTCTAGGGATTATACCTAGTTTTCATAAACACTGCACCTACATCAGGTTTTTTTTATATTTTCTTGTATATTTTTATCCCATTTTTTAATATTTGTTTTTTCAAAAGTATGGGCATTTTTTAATATTTTTTTTCTTTAGATGGTTTGGTATTTCTTTTCCTCCATATAATCAATTCCAATATATTACATGAGATCATTGGACTCATGAAAATAAAATTTTAATAGCATTACTAAAAATTACTTTACTGATGAGTAGGGGATGATCCATACTGAAGGACTCACATAACATTCATTAAGTTTCTGACCAAGTTGAAAGATAGAATTAAAATAAAAAATGTGGGAGATGGAAATAATAATTCTTATGAAGTAGTGATGAGAATGAAAATTTTTATGAGTGTGAGTATGAAGGAATTAAAAAAAATATGAGAGAAAGAAGAAAATAGAAAAGTCATATAATCAGAATCTAGTGAGAGATATTAGTTGGTGAGTAGGTATAAATCACCTAGATAACATTTTGTTCATTATTCATTAACCATCAATTGAATTAAACAGATTGTACCTAACTGAAGGAGGAAAAGTAGATTATTCACTAGGTAATCATGTAAATGAATGGATCCTACATCTTTTAAACTTCCAAGGTTTCTAAATTACTAAATGGGAACAAATTAATTACTATAAAGACCCATATGGAAATTAAAATTAGTGTGATACTCTCTCTTTATATTGATTATATTTTCACTAAAATCTTCATGTTGATGTACTGTTTAAAATAGACATTGAAAAAGTTCAGGTTTAACTTATAGATAATTTTTTAAAAAAAAAATAATTGTCTAAAAATTATAGTAGATAATAATCTAATTAAGTAAATGCATTACAGGATTAAAATAGATCAATCAGTAAAAACTATACCCCCAAATGTATTTATCTAAATATCATGGATGCATTAGAAATATTCATTAATTTCAACCCAGAATAGTCCACGTAGAAATAAATAATTAAATAAAGGAAGAGATAAAATGAATCTTCTCTATCTTGTAGCTCCAAATCTAGTTCCTCTAGGGATCTCCAGTAGATATGATAAGAATATTCTAATTTATTCATATACTTGGTATTACTCTGGTTTCCTATTTCGGGGGGTGTGTTCATTATATGTTATTTTAACAAAATAAATATATATTTTCCACCATCCTCCTTATTGAACTCATTATCACTACAATGAGAAGATATTCTTTCCCCAACATGGAACATTCACTATGAAATTACAAATTTACCAATGATAAGAGAACAAGACCCTCTAATAGAATGAAATATTTTTCTATGATCCTCACCAGGAACCAACCACAATAAAACTAATAGATTCTCTCCACATGGAATGACTGATGATCATGATTGCTAATTTATGGTGCTCAAATCTCAAAATCCCAAAATCATTTTCACTTGAAATATTCTGACCATATTCAACAACATAAGAAAAATAATTTCAAGCTTCTATCAAAGGTGGAAACCACCAATTTTGGAAACATATCTTACCAATTATAATTTAGGATGTGGGCCTCAATGCACATTGGGATGGCATCCTAAATTAATTCATTGGGGCTCAGACATCACTAGTTAAAGTTCGATGATTTTTTATATTATACATATGTATATATATTTATATTACTTTTTTAATATTATATATATTTAAAAAAATA
Source organism: Viscum album (assembly GCA_963277665.1). Taxonomy (NCBI): domain Eukaryota; kingdom Viridiplantae; phylum Streptophyta; class Magnoliopsida; order Santalales; family Viscaceae; genus Viscum; species Viscum album. Next base: position 287,861,876 of record OY728139.1, read on the forward strand.
TATACATATTATGATATATTTATATATATATAATTTTTTTATAATTATATTGATATATATAAATAATATTTTTTAAATTATATATATATTTATAACTATTATGTGTATATTTTCTATTTTTATATTTTTCTAAGTCGTAGTTGGTCTTCATCTTCTGGGTCACTTGAGAGTTTGGTGAAGGCTTCATCAGGAAGTCATAAACTTATCACCATGGTGGTCTGAGGTTATCCAGGCATGAAACCGGCTCAACGGGACTTAGAGAGCTATGTATTGTTTTGGAATTATAGGGTGTCTCTTGTATGGGTTCCATATCTCGCATGAGGATTGATATTTCCTCATCCCATCCTGTGGTGTTGCCAATTTATGCTTAGATTTATTTTTTTATGTCTTAGATGAGTGTGGCTATGGAGATCTAGTTCTAGCTCAGTTGTGAATTTCTAAAAAAAGGATGTCTGGAAGATAGACATGAAGCATTAACTAAAAATAATTGAGATATTATGACACTTTAATAATAATAATAATATTAATAATAATTTCAATAAATATATAACATATGGTCAATTTAATCATAATAAATCAATATCCATTAAAACCTTATTTGAGTACCAAAAAATCCATTAATTACAAAAAAGTAGATTTGGAAAAGTGTATCAAAAACAACCACATCAAATGGAAAACATGGAAGGTAGTATTCCATTATAAGAATATCAACATTCCATAAAATCTATAAAGAAGTGATAATTATAATAGGTTCAAGGTTCATAAGTTCTTTTTTATGGGGCCATTTCTTCTAATTGATATCTCCATAGAAACGTTTTTTATATTTTGATTGAATGAAATAAAATTTCATTATATATTTGTCCTTTTGAAATATTTGATTTCATAGGGGCTATAGTAAATCATTTATCCTTGCACCCCATTAATTCTCAATTAAATCACATCATTAATAAATTTAATATAATAATTTTTATTCTAGACTATTAACTTATACTAAGGGTTGGTAAAGTTTATTTTGATTATAAAATATCATATCATAAGGAAATATTCATATTCTTGATAAGAGATAGCATATGTTAAAAATCCATTCAACGGAACCCTTACTGGTTCTGGATGGATTCTATAATTATAATTCAAATCAAGGGAACCTGAGGATGTGATAACAATAGATTATAATCATTTGTTCATGGATTTATTTAAAATTTCATGTAAATGGTTGAAATTCTATGTGTCCTACCTATCCATTACATTTTTAGTTTTGTTTTTTTGAGGGGTTTGGGGTAGTTCATGGGATTTTTTGGTTGAAGTTGTGGGTGAAGTAGATTTGATTCAAGAAATACATGTCGCATAAGTGTATTAAAGGGCCGAGAAGTTGGTTTAACGACTTTTCCAGGTCTAGTTAATGATGTGTTATTTTTTAGGGTTAAAAAATAAAAAATGCAACGTCTTTTTCAGTAAAACTGAACCCTGGTGATTACACAACATGATAGGGGATTACACATAGAGTAAATCCCTAATGCAGTATAGTTTTAAAGTTCATTTCTGGATGAATTTTAATTAATTCAGGTGTGGTTCCTTATTTCTCTCATTTTGGGTGAACCCTAGGTACCCCAAGTATTCCCTCAACCCCTCTTCTCGCCTCTTAGATATTTTGGTCCATGTGGTTTTTTGTTGTCCATATGTGGTTTATTAGTGGAAGGTTCTTCTCCATTGTGGATGGATTTTCATCCTTTATTATCTGGGGGATTCGATACAGTGATTTTTTTTCTAGTTTGGGGTGTGTTTTGGGTTGTGTTTTGATGGTATTTGGTTTTAGTTTATGTTGATCAATGTTTTATAGGGGCACAATTGTGGTTTGTAGGCATTTTTCTTTGCAATGTGGTGCAAATCGAGTTTGAAAAGATTCTTTGAAGTAGGCATTCCCCCATTTCTAACTATTTTGTATCATATAAGAGATGTTTAATTTTTGGATCTATGGATTATGGTTGTGTCAGATAAATCATAGATTAATATTTGGTTAAATTGATATTGAAGGGTAAATGAGTTTGATTCTCATGTTTTTATATCTTTCATAAATTTTGTGATATTTTAGATTATACATTCTTGATTCCCCACTAAAAAATAGTGGCCACTGGGGGGTTTGTGTTAACTGGAAATATGTATTGTTACTGTTGTGACTGTTGTGACTATTGTGATGTTTTGATATCACCGTAAATAGAAATTATTAAATTACTTATAATTGTATAATTAAATGCTTTCCCCAAGATTTTGGTTTGTGTGATAACACCCCTAGAATAAAGTGTAATGTTCTAAAATCACCATTGAATGCCTATAAAATTAATCTTAATGTGTTTTTATGTTTGTTTTTCCTCTTCAGATGTTGATATGTGGTTGAAATGGGGTGTGGGGGAAATATGTGGTGTGTTTGGCTGTGCATTTTGGGTGGTGAATATGTGGTTTGTTTGGCCATTATTTTATGGTGAAGAGGAGGTGGATTTTTTGATTGTGATTTTGGGATGGTGAGGTGGTGGTTTCATTATGCTAGAAGCCTGAGTAGTGAAAGAATAAATAAATTATTAATAATGTTTTAAATGATATGGGTTGGTCTCATTAATGTGATTAAAATGGTTAATGATTAATTAAATGTTGGTTTGTGTCGTTATATGTGTTTGATGCTATATAATGAAATGAACGGGGTGATTTAAATGGGAATTGGTTGGAATGTGAAATGGTTTTTTTATTAGTATGTAGTGTTATGAATTTATAGGTGGTAGAAAAAGTGACAATGTTTTGAGTTGGTCGGTTTTTTTGTAAACTCATTGGATGGGCATGAATGTTTGATACTATATATAATTAAATGTATATTATTTTGATTTTATATACACCCCACCCACATCGAACACTATGTGTTGACACCCACATAGTCATGAGGGGTATTTTCTCAATTATCTTGTAAGGGGTACAGATGGCTATGTACCCACTGTTTCCCACTCACTCTTCTATGTGATGTAGGTATTTCATATACTGTGATGGTCAGAGTTCTGTTATTGAATTAGATGGCAGGTGTGATCGTCCTAGTGTTTGACGGTGAGGTGTGACGTCCCAATAGTTTTTGGCCGAGACGTGACTGTGCTTGTGTGGTGGTGGCCATGGTGTTTTCTGACAATGTGTTTTGTGATCATTCTTAGGGGGTGGTGTGGAATACGAAAGATATGGGAGTGCTAGGTCGTACAATGTATGGTGTGAGAGCAATGTACAAGTGGGAAAGTGGTGTGGGGTACCCCAATCGATGTGATTCCTATTAAATTATATTTATTGAATTGCATAATTTGGTGATTATTCCATGGTGAGGATGGGATGGTTAGTATGCCTTGATAGGTGTGGTTTGGCACTGTGGTTATCTCATAGGTTCATTAGTATGCGTTTTCACATGTCTATGAGACACTTGAGTTTTTTCAATTCAGTGTACTTGTATGTTCAACCTACACATATAAAATTATTTTCAATTTTCTATTAGAACAATATATACCATGATGGACATTTCTAGCTCAGATCATCGGATAACTATTGTTTCATTTTATTAGCTTTAAATATGGGTATTTACTTTGGACACAATATTTTATCTGTATCAGTTCTATTTATACATGCATGTAGGGTGATTTTTTTCATTTTTTTATATTATATCATGGATTTATTTGGGGTTGGTTCATCTTATCTACTAATATTATATTATTATATAAGGTAATGCCTCCCATACATTAGTTTTATATACCCTCAGTGCTAATCACAAATCTGGGTCCTATTAGAGGTGGGACTTGGGGGTCATTATCTCTCTCCCCACATTCTGGAATCTTTGGAGGGAGGGTTCGCGGCATAGTGGTATCAGAGGTGATTGTTGATATATAGTATAAATATTGGAGTTAGGAACAATGAGGATTGAATGGGGTGGTATGGAACTAGTGCTAGTCGTCCAGGGTACATGACATGGTCTAGGGAGACCGATTATGACAAGGGATTTTAGGTCCCCTTGTGATCTAGTGCACAGACTCTAATATTATTTAACAGTCAAGTGAGATAGACATTCATGAAGGGTAGAGGCCTAGGAACGGTACATGCATCATAATTACTTGTGTTCTTATTTTATTTGGTTTTTTTCAGTGGTTAAAATGGATAAAAAATAATTAAACGAGATAAGATGAATTTTAATAGCAATTTCACTATGAAATTATTAGGAAGATACCTTTTTACTTTTAGCTATAGCTCATGTTCATTGTTCACATATGGATCATGAAGTAGAGGTTCAGTAGGCCAATCTGGTTGATCATCATACGATTGATCTTGTTGAGGAGGATGGCCAGTGGTAGGGGACATTGGGTGCTTTCCAACAGTAAGATTTGGGGATATATTAGAGAAGTGTATCAGATGTTGAGACAGAGAGTTTCCTAGAGGATCTATAGATATCATTTAGTTTGACTAGGTCCTCTATAGAGTACTGGGTCTTTTGGCAGTCAGTAAGATGTTGGGAGCTTCACTTCAATGGATGACATTGTGTCTAGGAGTGTGTGAGGAGAAAAATGTTTTATTTGTCGAATTTTAGCATTAGTTCCTGGATAAGATACTTTTGACGGCCATGAAGTCAGTAAAGAGGAAAGAGCTCCATTCTACTCAATATGGGGAATGTCAGTGCAAGATCTTGGAATCATGTTAAAGGTCCATATACATTTTCCTAAGATCTTTTTCTAAATGTAGAGTCATGTGTGAGACATCACTAAGAGGCACTCTGTTCTTTTTATCTTGTATGAAGTTTTTCCTTTTAAGTTTCTAACATATCATGATGTTCATTGGAAAGAATATGTGATCAAGTTGATGTATTCATGAGGAGGTTTACCATGATATGGGATCCAACCAAGTTCCTAGAGGGGAAAGGTTTTTAGTTTCTAGTATCAGGAACTAGGACCTTAAATGTTTTGACCGGTAGTGAGTAAACCTTAGTAGCTTCCTTTCTAGGCTTATGGGGTCAGTGGTTTCTGTGATTTCACTGAGAGACTTGTTCCATTGTGTTTTGGTTGTAGGGTTCATGGCCTTCCCTAGATCCAGGACAAAGTTGTTCTCTGAGCTTATTTTTGTGGATGTAGATAGATTTGGCACCGACTTTGATAGCAATTTCCTGTGAGACTGTTTTAATAGTAGGGGAAATAGATTTTTTTGCTTTCCAGTGGGATATAGATCTAGTAGAGGCCGACCTCCGGATGTTCCTTGTGTTTCGGGGCCACAATAGAATCATGGTCATGGTGGTGGTTATCAACTGATAGGTATAGGATTTGGGTGTGATCTATTTCACACCATAGTGGTAGCAGTTACATAAGCACGAAATATTTGTCAGAGGTAGGATCAGTTTATTTAGTAGTCTAATTTTATGCTTTTTTAATTCAATACCTTCGTATTCCATTGTTTCACCCACTCTATTCCATGTTCTGCGAAAATTTATATAGTTTATTCTCATTCCACTGTTGTTTATTATGCTATTCGAAGGCTGGACGGTCCTGTTTGATGTGTTTAGGGTGTGTAAACTAATTAAGGGGACACATTAGTCTGATGGGGATCTTTTCTTGTTATAGATTCATCCATATGATTTCATCCTTATCATTTAATTTTTGTATTCTATACTTTCAATTATCAAAAGATTTCAGAGGAGAGTCATGTTTTCTGATGTTGAAGTCCAACATGTGGTTTTTGTTGGCGAGATGGGTTATTGGGTGCGCATCTAGAATGTGGAGACCCTTCATTCTTTATTGGATTAGTTGTTGGTGGAATTAGTGGATGTAATTATGGTAGAGTTTCCCAAGTCCATTAGGGATATCCTTGATGTATTTCCTGAAGAGGTTGTGATACCACCCTCTCAACATGATGTTGAGTTCCTGATAGACTTCAAGCATAGTGCTTCTCCGATTTGTATGGATCCTTATCTAATGGAACATTATGTATTGTACTATTTTAGGATTAAAATATATGATATGATGCATAAGGGTTTCATCTAACCTAGGTTTTCACTGTGGGGTGCTCCAATATTGTTCTCAATGAAGGAAGACGATGGTATGAGGTTTTCCATTGACTATCAGAGGCTGAATCAGGTGACAGTCAAAAACTGTTAACCTATTATGAGGATAAATGATATTTTAAACCAACTGAGAGGGGTGAGTTGGTTTTATAAGGTTGATATGTGTGCTAGATATCACTTTTTGTGGTGAAGGATGGTGATATCCTAGAGTTTTAATCTAGTTGTAGGTATGAGGACATTAAGTTTGTAGTTTAGATATTCAGTGTTATGAGCACACCAATTGTGTTTATGTGTCTTATGAACTCTATGTTTTGTGAGTTCCTATATCATTTCATTGTACTATTCATTGATGATATCTCGATCTACTCGATGATAGAGGATGAGCATACTGAGCATCTCATAACTATCTGGAATGTTCTTTAATGCCACTAACTCCATAGAAAGTTGCCCAGGTTTTATTTTCTCGACATGAGATGTGCATTTAAATGTACATGTGGTGTCTCATTATGGTTTGGTAGTAGACTCGTCAAATATTGAAGACATTTTTTCTTGGGAAGCACGCAATAATGTGGTAGAGGTTTGTAGTTTTCTTGGTATTTCATGTTATTATCAGAGTTTTGTGCATGTTTATCTTGTGTTGCAACCTCCTTCACAGATTTTACTATAAAATAATATGATTTTGTGTAAATTAATATGTTCTAAGTAGCATTCAGTTACCTGAAGGGGTTGCTGGTCAGTTCTCTAGTTCATCATCTACTGAAGAGGGTGTGTTGTTTTAGGTTTTTTTATGTTTCCTGTCTGGGATTGTGATACGTGATAATGCAGAAGTGCATGGTGATATCTTTTGGGTAAAGGAATTTCTATCCCCAAATGTATAAATATTCCACTCATGATATTGAGCTATAGGAAATTGTTTTTGTGCTGATGTTGTGGTGTAATTTACTCATTTGGGAGTGATTTTTTATCTTCATAGATCACAAGAGTGTTAGGTATATCTTTTCCTAGTGTGAGTTGAACATGTGGAATCAGAGGTGGATAGATTTTCTTTTGGATTATGATTTTCAAGAACCCTAAACCTCTGTAAAAGCGAATTTTGTGGTTGATGCTCTGAGAAGGAAGTAATATAAGGGAGTTGTTTAGGAGTCTAGGGATTTGTGGAGAGTAATGTAAGAGTTGGTGGCCTTGTACATGTATACAGGAGTGGATGGTGGTTGAGTCAATTTTTTTCAAATAACGGTGTGGTATTCTCTAATGTAGTAGGTAGAGGAGTCTTATTGGGGAGTCTCGGAGGTAGAGGTGATGCATGATGGTTTTGTCTATGGTGATTCTTGAGAAGGATGGTTGGATGATGGTCAGAACCAGATGCTATTTTAGTGGTGGTTGGTTGTTCTAGTATTAATTCACAATAGAGTCCTTTTTTACTTCTCTAACTCACCTTTTGAGGTACACCTTTGAGTTTACAAGACGTATTATGGATTCAAGATGTAGTTTTGGTGCCTCGGGATGAAACAAGTAGTGGAGGAGTTTGTGCAAAAGTGATTGTTTTTAAAAAAAGTAATGTTTGATCATTGTACTCCTGGTGGTTTTTTTGTGACCCTCGGGTGTTCATGAGTGGAAATGATATGAAATCTTGATGAATTTCATCCTAGGGTTACCCAAAGATTAGGGAGGTTGTTATTCTATCTGGGTGGTTGCAGATTGATTGATGAAATTGGCCGACATCATAGTAATCAAGGAGTTGGGAATAGTTGATCCTTTGGATAGTATGTACTTGGAGAGGTGGTACGGTTGCATGGAGTTATGACATCCATTATCTCAGATTGGGATGCATGTTTTAGCTCACGAGTTTGGAGGAGATTGTAGAATTATTTTGGAACTTATTTAGACCTTAGCACTGTTTCCCACCGTTAAACAAATGGGAAAATGGAACGGAATATCCTAATGTTGGAGGATATGTTCTGGGAATGTATCTTGGACTTTGGTGTATCTTGTGTATGACCCCTACATTTGGAAGAGTATTATTATAATAATATCTATCACATTGGCATTAGAATGTCCCTTTTTTAGGCTTTTTACAGGAGACTATTTCATTCTCCATTGTGCTAGACAGAGGTTAGGGAGACAACATTTCTTGCTGCTAATGTAGTGTAGAGCAGGATAGAGAAAGCTTAGATTTTTCATGAAAGGATGGAAGCATCGCAGGACTAGTAGAAGTATTATGCCGATCAAAGAAGAAGTCAATTGAATTTCAAGTTTGTGGACTATATGTTCTTGATGTTTTCTCCATGAGGTGGGAAGCAGAGATTTTCAAGATGAAGTACGTTTTCCCCTAGTATTTTGGTACCTTTGAGGTGTTTTGGTGAGTCGGTGAAGGGACATATCGGTTATTGTTTCTAGTACAGTTGGAGAGGATCCATGACTTCTTCCATTTCTCTTAGATTTGTTGGTATAATTACAATGACTCCCATTTCATCGAATGGGGAGAGTTGGATATCGAGGATGACGAGACTTTTTCTGAGCGGCAAGTAAAGATCCATGATCACTTGGAGAAGGCAGATCATTGATGGACCATTCCTTTTGATTATGTGTTTTAGATCCAGGGTCGCCTAGAAAAAAGTACTTGGGAGTGAGAAACACAAATTCATGCCTATTACCTAGAGTTATTTTCAGTTTTTATTATCTCAATTTTTTTTTGTGATGTGATGTTTGGATCCTTTTGTTTTATGATATGATCTATTTTCCTTCGTTTCTAATGTTTGTGGTGTGATTTCTGATAAATTTATTACATATGAAAATGGGGACCTAATTCCTAATCAATATTCATTAACAAAAATTTTAATAAACTCTTGAGAGTGATTCATTACATCTCATAGTGGATAGATTCTTGACATGGAAGATGAAATTCCCCAATTCATCTGTTCAAAATAGTGTGGTTTGTTGGTTATATCAATGGCTGGTTTAGGCTGTATAGTGGTTGAGATGGTTTTCGTGTGGTTATTTGGAAGTGTGGTTGTGTATTAGGAGGCATCTTTTGGTTTTGGTTACTTGGTTGTGCGGTTTTTTTGTGGTCATCTATGTTGGATTGTTTGGGTGGTTGTAGCATTTGAGGTATGAAGGAATCCTTAAGAGGTATCTAATGGGGAGGTTGTTCGAACCCCTTTTTTTATAGGCATTATTTTGGAATATCGAGGGTGATAATTATTTGAGATTTATTTGATGTAATAGTTTTTTCCTCTCAGTACTTTACATTCTCAATTTTTTTTGTTGGAGTTGTTCAGAGTAGGATTCAGGAGTTTTTAGTGGAAGTAGGAGGTGCATCAGAGCTATTGTATGAAATACACGCCGTGTAAGTGTATTAGAGTGTGTGGGAGTTTTTTCACATATTTTCTTGGGTGGGTTGACAACATGTGTATATTCATGGATAAATAATGAAAATTAGACACGTTTTTTGGGGAAAATGAAACCTAGGGATTAAACGATTTGAAATTAGATTACATGTCAAGTAAACCCCTGATGTAGAATAGTTTTAAAGTTATTTTTGGGATGAATTATCATTCATTTAGTCATGCCTCCTTTAAATAATCTTAGGTTGAACCCTAAGAACCCCGAGGTGTTCTGCAATCTCAATTTTCCACTCTTTGAACCATTAGTCCCGATGGTTGTTCATTGAAAATAGATTGTTGATCCATGGTAGGTTATTTTCCCTTCTTGGTGTGTTTTCTTCTATTCATGGCCTAGGGATTAACTGTGGTGATATTGTTTCGGTATGGGGTGTGTTTGGGGTTTTTTTATGTTCATTGGTTTCAGTTTAGGTTTATCCATTTTTTCCGCGGTGTGTTTGTGGTTTGTGGGCATTCTTCTTATCCCTGTGGTGCACAATAAGTTGGAAAAGCTACTTTGAGGTAGTAATTACCTCATTTCTCCTTACTATGTATCATGAATAAGGGGTTTACTTTTTCCTATATATATATATATTATGGTTATGGAGGATAAATCAAAGAAAAATAATTGGTTAAATTGACATTTAAGTGTAAACAGGTTTGATTCACATGTTTTTACAACATTTTTTTTATTTTGATATTGTGGATTGTACGGGCTTGCTGCCCCACTGAAAATTGTGGTAGTTGGGGGATTTCTTTGCACTAGATATATGTATTGTGACTATTGTGACTATTATTCCTACTTTGATTCTTATGATATCACCCTAAATTGAAAGTGGGTAATTACTTATATTTGTCTAATGAAATTGTATCCCCATGATTTTAGTTTGTGTGATAACACCCCAAAAATGTGTAATATGATAAAATCACATTTGTAAACCTATAGACATGATCTTTATGTGTTTTGATGTATGATCATGCTTGTGGGATTATGATGTGTGGTTTTTATGGGGTGTGGGCGATATGTGGTCTGTTTGGTCAAGCTTTTGTGGTGGTGAGGTGGAGGTTATTTTTTCTGTTCTTTTGGGGCGATGAAGATGTGGTTTTTTATAGGATCTTTTGTGGAGGTGATGATGTGATTCATTTGGATGCGATTTTGGGGTAGTTATGTGGTTGTTTCTTTTTATTATATTCCTGAGTAGTTATGGGAAAAATAAATGATTAATAACATTTGAAATGAAATTTTTTGGTTTGGTTAATGAGATGAAAATGGTTAATGATTAATTAAATTAGGTGTTGTGTGATTAAGCATGGATGAAGATAAATAATTAAATGAATAGTGTAATTTAAATAGGAATTATATTGGAATGTGAATTGAGGTTTTTAGATTGATGTGTGATTTTATGCATTCAGATGTGGTAGAAAAAGTGATGATGTTGTGAGTTGGTTAGTCTGTTCGTGAACCAATATGTAAGGCTTGAGTTTTTTATACTATATATAATTACTTATATATTATTCTTATTTCTATATGTACCACATCCACACTGATCACTATGTGCAGACACCCGCATAGTCATTTGGGGGTGTTTTTGACATCTAGTGAGAAGTGTGGATGGTTGGGTACCCATTATTTCATGATACCTCTACCAGAAGAGGTACGTATTTCACATGTTGTGATGGCTGGAGGTATTTTAGTGAATTATGTGGTGGTCGTGATAGCCCATGTGTTAATCAGATTGGTATGATGGACTGTGTGTTTTTAGGTGAGACTTGATTGTGCTTGTGGGGTGGTGGCCTAAGTGTTTTTGGGCGGGGTGTGCTGTGACCATTTTTGTGGTGTGGTGTGGTATACAGATGAGATAGGAATACCATGATGTATGATTTTGGATGTGAGAGTGGAATACTAGTGGGAATGTTTGGAGGGGTATACTTTTTTATTTGATTCCTGTTATATCATATTACTTGGTTTTCATTATTTGGTTAGCTTGCCTTGGTGAGGTTAAGATGGTTAGTATGCCTTGGTAGGTGCAGTGTGGTTCTGTATTTTTCTCACAGGTGCATTAGTATGCTTCATTAACTTTTATACGAGAGACTTGAGTTTCCTTAACTGGTTATACTTGTAGGATCACCCTACACATATAAAACTATTTTCAGGTTTCCAAAAATACTAAATGGAATTTTATGGACATTTGTAGCTCAATGTTTTTAATATCTATTGTGTCGCAGCTTTAGCTTTACTTTTGGGTACTTACATTGGTGATTTATTGTATCTATATCAGTTCTATTTTTACATGCTTGTGGGTTGGTTTTGGATTTATTTTTATATTATGCCTTGGAGTTATTTCTTGGTGATTCATCTTATATCTTGTTCCTATATTATTATAGATGGTAATGCCTCCCATATATGTAAGTTTTATACCCTTTCTATTAGTCTGCAACTTTTGGCCCACTAGAGGTGGGGATTTGGGGGCTCATTATCTATATCCTCTCATTAGGGTATCTTTGGAGGGAGGGGGTCATGACAAAGATCATTATAATTTGAATAATTTAAAACCTATGAAATTATTGAAATAAATATTGACATTTAATTTCAAAATGATGTAAAAAACAATGCTATAGATTTTTCTAGGACGCCATAGAAAAGGATGGAAAATAAATAAAACAACTAATTCATGTGAAATGGATATGTATCTTTGTTCAAATTCTGTAACGAATGGTATAAATTTGAAAATCATTCTACAAAATAAAAATAATAAAATCCTTGAAGTTGATATTTATAAGGAATAATAAATGAGATTAATTAATTATTTTTATGATATGAATGAGTGTATAGGTTGTAATAATAAATAATTTCATTAGTCATTAAAACAATTTATGAAATATTCATTGTAAAGTGACCCATAAAATTAATATATATTCAAAATTATAATGATAAGATTCATTTATTGTAGAATTTAGAAACAAAATCAATGAAAATAAATAATATCCTTTATGATTTGAATTTTTTAGATCAAAGGAGTGATGTATTATAACATGGGTTCTTCCAAAAATATGTCAATATAAAACATCGTCGATTGATATTTGATTGGAATCATCACTCAAGAAATTAAACGGTAGTGTAAATATAATCTAAATATATTTTTTTACCCGTCCTTTGATTGTACCACCATTTATCACCTTATTAATTGATATGGTTTCTGAGTATTAAGGCATTATGAACCTAAACATTATGTTTTCTGAAATTGTATATTTTAATGAAAATAAAATAGTGTTTAATTTGATACAACATTTTATTAAAATTATTAAATTATTTAAGAAATATATTTTATATAATATAAGGAATAATTTGAAAAAATTGTTTTCATATTTTGAATTTGGTATTTAAAATAATTTTTGTGGTAAATATTTGTGAGTTTTTTGTTAATCAAATGTAAACTATGATTAAATTTTTTTGAAATATGATGTAATATAGTTAATAAAACATCATATAATGAAATAATGACAAAATATGTGTAATATAATTCATTATCCATAATTGTGGGATGGGAGATAATAGGGAACTATAGGGAGTAGTGATGCACTTGAGATTATGGAAAAATAAAAAATTTCAAGACACTAATCCATTGAATCCTACAAACAACACCTATAAATAACCTCCCCCTCTTCTCATATCACTAATATCCTTTTCTTATTACTTCACATCACACACATAGATTATATCCCATATCTCTCTTCATAACATTATAGTGTTTCTTTTTATCCAAGGGTTGGGTCTAGGTGATACAATATAAACATTGGCTGGACCTTTTTCTCTCCCACTCGTCAGTTCCTATTTTCATTTCATTTATAGTAACTTTTCCAATTTTAAAATTCTTATTCTAGTATTATAACAATATCATTAAAAATACTTTACTTATCTTATAAAATTATTGTTGGACCCAACATCCCTCCCATTATACTCCATTAATAACAACTTTTAGTACAAAAAACTCCCTAGAGGCCAATAAATCAATATTTTTTAATGATAAATAATATATACATATGTTCAGTATTTAATTTAATATGAATTTATTATTTCATATAGGTAGATGTTTTATACAAAATTGTGATGGGATGTAGTAGTAGGATGCTATATCATGTCTTATTTTTATTAAACGTGACTTTACTACAAGTTTTTTTTTTCATCAAAACATGTGGAATTTTATGTTTCTATAAATAAAAATTCTATATCCCCATATAATAAAAAATGTGTGTGATTACATTTTAAAACAATTTTCTTGAATTTAACCATAATATAATTAGTAATATTATATTATAAATTCTTATTAACATTTATGTAAACACATTTACCACATTAATCATTATAATTAAAAACAATAATATTTCCATGTTTTTTAATTGATAAATGTACTATGTTTAAACTATAAATACCTAATTTATCATAATATTTGATAATGATGTCCACATGGAAAAATAACTTAATTATTTAACTTGGAAATTCTATTGAAATGTTTTAATAACCCACTATTATCTATAGGAAAATAATGTAGGATTTATTGAGAAAATACATTTTTTATTTTTTGGTTTATAAGTTGTGATCAATATAGAATATGTTTCAAATTATCTTCTAATATATAATGGTATTTTTGTGACAGGGTGCTATTGAAATTATATCTCAGTGTAGAACATGGATTGCCTTCATTAGATAAATAATATAGGATAATGGATGTTCCCATACAATATACATACACACAAACATAAATATATACATATAATATCATGGTACTAGGATTTAGTGGTAGGTTTATGATCTCTGTAATTATGCATTCCCAACATTTCCAATCTATTGTGATCACTGTTTATTATCCATGTGATTTCTTATTTTCATTACCATGACATTTATGTATTATGTTTTACATATTTATTCATCTATATGGGCCTATTTATTTGTTATTAATGTTCTCTAATTTATGAAAATATTATGATTTGTGTGAATAGATTTTATCTTATCTGTAACTATGATCCTTATATGGGATTATTTATATATTTTCCATTTTATAAGGTAATAAAGAGTACTATTTTTTATAACTTGATATATTTATTGCACTAAAAAAATTATTTTTACAAAAAAGAAATAATATGGAAGGTTGTAATGTATTGTTTATGTATACACTCTCTTGATAACTACTAATCCTTGACCATGTTTATGTAATATAATGTATTAAAATTAAATAGAAAAAAATAACTATATGACTAAATACAATTGGTTTCAAGAGGATTATAAAAATATATTAAATGAAAAACAATTTGAATATATCAATCATAAATAATTACAAGAAAATCCATCAAGAACAAATCGGGAAAATGGTTTAAATTAAAAGGTAAAAATTTATCAAAAGAAGCCATTAAAATGTTTTATTTTCTCATCACCAAAAATGGTATAGCTGAATGTGGATAAAAATGTATGATAACTTATATTTTCCTCTCATAACATTAACTCAATTTTAGAAATCCTTTTATAAATAAAAATAATTTTCTCGCAAAATGAATAGTTAGGGGATATTAAAAATGTACCTCTATATCATGACCAATTAAAAATCATCAATTAGATGAAACATCTCAATAAACATTATCCAGGTATTTTATAGTCTAATTTACAATTAATTTATAAATACACCCATAATGATGTAAAACCATAATGGTATTACACATTTTCAACTACCATGCATATTTCAATTCCTTATATAGGATTAGTTAGTCTGCTACTAAGGTTGAAATAACATCTTGACTAATTAAAAAATAAATCCCCAAATTATCTTCATGTTTATTCAATCATCCCTCTTCTTGGATTCATTTATAATCTGAAAACAGAAAATGAGATCATTAGGCTCGTGATTGAATATGTTTCATGACTAAACATTATACCTGATAAAAACATTTTTATAATTAACTTTGAATTATTACATACATGAGTACAAGTTAATATTACTTTCAATGATTTTAAATCATATACGACATATAATAAAAATTAATTATTCATACATATCTTTTTTATCAAGAGAAACTATTGTGTGGATTTTATAATCAGGTCTGGATGAATTTATTCATGTATACTTTGATGACATATCATTTCTTTCATATATAGACTCACCAATTAAAAATAAAGAGCATATAAAATATATGATTTTATACTAAATGGTTAGTCTTATTAATCTATAATATGTAGAGTTCATCAAGAAAAATTTTAGACTATCTGACCAAATCATTAGTAATCATACTGGTGCTACCAATTTACAGTATTATGTTATATGAGCATATTATCTCTGGTTATCTATGAAAATTTATAAAACACTGATATGAGTATTATTGACTCAATTAGATTTTATATAAAAAATTATCCTTCAACATCCTATTAAAAAACTAATATATTATTATGTTGGTTCTTGAATCAAATTGAACAAATTATAATATAATTTAAATATATTAAATAAATTTAATCTCATAAATCCAAAAAGCTAAATATTTTATTTTAAATAATATTATAACATCAAGAAATGATGTTAATCATAAATTTGAACATTGTAATATATAATAGTGAATCATTATCCTGTGAAAAATAATTTTTAACATTAAAATCCTTGAAAAAAATCATCACACATATTAATAAATGAATTAGAATTTAGCTAAAAATGTCTTTTTCATGTTAAATTTGATATATAAAATTTTAATTAGGGGTGTATCAAACATAATAAAATTATAAAATATTAAAATTAAATAATGATATCTTTGGAAATGGGTTTTGTGATATTGGGGAATGAATAGTAAATTTTTTATTTAAATTTTCCATAAAATGTGAATGTGGGTTGTATATATTATTTCTGATGAATTAGTTTGAAATTATATTTATATGGATCCCAAGAATTTCTCTAGGTAGAATCTAGTTACTAAGGTTTAATTTCCACATAATTTAATGACTAAGAGATACGATTTGACCCATTGGTTATTAATATCTTAATCTTAATTCATTAATCTAAGGATGTTAGTTTAACTATTGGAAAGGAAATTTTAGTTTTTTACTGATGATTTTTTAAGAATAACAACCCAAATTTTAAGGTAGTTATGAGAATTCAAGGAATATTGATGAGTAAGTCTATAAAATCCATTGTATATTTATGTTTCTTAGTTCCTCTATGGTGAAAATATTATTTTTTATGCCTTTTATAATGATGAGATTGTTCATAACGGTGTTGTGTATTTTTATGTGACTTGAAACATGAATTGTTTTATTTTAAAATTATGTAGTCTCTTCGATGATAATTTTTATCTAATCAGCCAAAATATATATAGAATGAATTTTTTTCTGATTTCTTACAAAAACGATCAAATTTTAATATTTTAAATAATATTTATTAAAAATATTTTAGGGTGGAAATATGATATAAAAGATAATGTTGAGAATACAGAATGTACTCAATGTAATAAAAAACCTCATATATGTGGTTAAATTAGAGGATGTATTCTTGTACAAATGATTACATCCCTTTTTTTACTTTTAAATATAGTGGACTATATTCTATTTAGGTAATGGATCAAAAATTAGTAATAAAAAAATAGGGATTATTATTATAGATATATAGATGGATAATGATTATAACACAAACATAATGTATGTAAGGGTTCACATTATTTATTTATTGAGTTTTAACAACCAATATTTAAAATTGTTCTGGCTCCACAATTTATGCTACTGAATTATTATTTATGAAAAAAGAAGATCTAGGTGGGTATTTTTTTGAACTTATACCAACATTTTAATTAATGTACAAGTGAAATAAGATCATAAAAATAAATATTAAATACTTTTATGAGAATCCTCTTCCATCATCATCTTCCTCTAATTTTATATTTTACCTGTTTATCCCCAAATCGTGGCATTTTGGATAAACCTATATTAACTGATTCATCATATTTAATAAAAACACTTTTTCAATGTAGTAATAAGATCTTCTAATAATATATTTTGTATCTAAAAAAATAAATAATTGGAATAATCAATATTATAA
Source organism: Viscum album (assembly GCA_963277665.1). Lineage (NCBI taxonomy): Eukaryota > Viridiplantae > Streptophyta > Magnoliopsida > Santalales > Viscaceae > Viscum > Viscum album. Next base: position 287,879,374 of record OY728139.1, read on the forward strand.
TCCTCCATAAAATTTCATTATCTATGTGGAGAATTCAAATATTATTAGGGAAAAATCCTTTATACTACTTAAAAAACTCATTTTTAATATTGTAATTGGGATTAACAATGAAAAATAACCTATAGAAAAAAGGAACATGAGTTGTTTAGTACCTTATCAATCCCTAGTAGGATTGGAAATTTCCACACATGACCAATTTCATTCCATGTTGTGGTCATAGTGACCTAGTGGATCAAAATCCATTGTATCAAGGCCCAAGGTCCCCAAAGGAGGCCAAAGGACCTCTTACTTATAAAATAATCAATTGTAATTTAGAGAGTTTTCCTTATCCAATTTATGGTGGTCACATATCTGACCCCCCACCACTCCCTTCAAGAATTCTCCCATAAGGAAACTACATTTATTCTAATTTGAGCCATACCTAATTCTCCTATTACCCCCACGTATTCATAGAAATAATCCTAGTGAATTTCACTATAAATAAACCACAGGGGATACCTGCCATCTACTTCAAATCACCCCCTTACCTAATCTTATTCCCAATGATTGTAAATATCTTCTCACCATCCCCTTTCATACTCCTATAAAATCCCCGATCAATATCCTAATTATCCTAGAGATTAGCTGAATCTTGTGGTAGTATATTTTATAGCTCCATTCATGACACAATTCTCTCATGTAGTTGTTTTACATCACTTTAAATTATTTATTTTTTTCCAACTCCATAAGACTATACTAACACTTTCTGGTACCCAAACAAATTATTTAGCAGGGGACCAAACAGTTGGGAGTCGAACCCCTGATGAGATAAAATAATGATATCGTCCCCATGGACCAGATAATTTAGAAAATATAATTCAAAATGTTTTCAGTTTGATAAAACCCACTTTTTAATATGGTTCACAATGATAGGGTGTTATTAGTAATGTATATATAATAAATCCATGTCCAAACAACTTTACCCTAAAATCAAGATATCATTTTATCTATTATCTGACATCACACTTACAAAAATTTGATTTTATTTTAGTAGATGAACGAGCCCAAAAATCATCAAGAGCATTATTATATTTACTTTTATGCCAAAATAGCACCAATAAAGGTGTATACAAGTTCAAAACCAAGTGATGGAATATTTTTGTTACCTATAGATTTAATTAAATATAACAGTGTAGGAAAACAAAAATTTGGAAAGAAAAAAATGATTTATGGTAAGGAAATATGAAACAGAGAATGAGAAAATATTAAGAATGTTTAACTTGTGAAGCATGACATTATTGAAGTTGAAAAATAAATAAAAATGTTTAAAAAATGTATATAGACTAATGGAATTTTTATTAATGAAAATTCAATTAATGGGGATCATAATATTCGAGAAAATAATTGACTAGATATGATCAATGGTCAGTAAATATTGTCAATAAAATTGTTGGGAAACTAGATACTATGTATATTATATATTTATCAATTTAGATCAATGTAATTTAAAAATGGAAATTGTGGTTTTTAAGAAAAAACTCATTTATGTTTTCGATCTAGGAATTCCTCTATTCTTTATTATGAAATTTCATTATTTTTTCAAAAAAAGATTGATTATAATATTTTTTTAAAATTTATTCAAAATGATTGTGGGTAACCTATAGTTGATCGATGATCACATAAGTATTATGTTTTGAAACAATTGTCTATAAGAGAATAAATATGTAGTAAAAAATAAAATAAATAAATATAGAAATAAGAAACAATTATAATCAATATTCTTAACCTAGAATTGTTTCTTGTACATTCATGTTTAATTAAATATAGTGAAATAAAAAAATACCATAAAAACCAAAAAAAATTAAGTATGAAGTAGGTGTATATTATTAAATGTTGATAGGAGATATCCTCTCTCCAAGAACTGTCTCCCTTAAAATTTATTTCTCTTTATCATCATCTCAACATAACTTATATCTCCATGTGCCTTCCCAATTCTCATTAAATGTATGAATCCCTTGAAATTTAATTATTTTCAAATTTAAAATGATCCCCTAGCAATTTTCTTATTTATATGAATCATCACTAGTAAACCTTGTACTTCATGGGGAACATTCCACTATACATTTTATTTTTAATTTGACTAGAGTATATTACTTCTAACATTATTCTATCTCAGAAAATGTATATATTTGGAACGGAAGTTACATATACCCTAACAAACATGTTTCATGATTAAATATTTTGATCTATGGGGTGAAATTTCTTATTCCTAAACTACAATTTTCTTTATTAGTCTTCATATTGGATATTTTGAGACATTGTCTACATGGGGTGATGTGTGACATTTATATGGGCCACTGGAGCATTATGTATATATATATATACAAAAATACACAATATTATCCAAAGAATGATGTTAGCATTGATCAATTATTGCGACTATTCAATCAATTAACATATTTTAAAGGGAATTAATGGGGTACATTCTATGAGTAGAAAGGTCCTTCACCCCTATCCATGTTGAGGAATGGAAGGGTTACAATATACTTAGAAAAGAAAAGGATGTACATAAGGATCAAAAAAGGAGCACCATCATACCTTTCTCAAATTATTACTCAATCATCCATCATTAAGAGGATCAAGGAGGAAAAAAAGTTCATGAGGAGATAAAGATACATATATAAAATATTCCAGAGTTGAACAATGATCATGATAGATTCATATGTTTTGGAACCTGGATATGTGTCTTATGAAATCTCAAACTGAAGAGGGAGCTTCATGATGATTCACATAACTCGTAATTCTCTAATAATTCATGAATCACTAAATATTATAGATATATAACGAAAATATGATATGGGATAACATGGGTTGGAAGATTATAAAAATTTTATCCTGATTCTTTGTAATCCAACAAATCAATGCCAAATGACATAATATTAATAGTATGGTGAAACCATTTCCTATAATTTTGGGAAGATAAAAACATATGAACATGGATTTGGTTGTAGGAATACACATGACATCTAGAGGCCTTAACTCGTATTGGGTGGTAGTAGATTCATTATAAATATGGTTCATTACATTTCTACCAAGTTATTTTACGTCCATAAAAATTTATCCAATATATAGATAAGAGAACATGAAAGCTTGTATGAAGTACCATTCCCCATTTAATCTAATAGAAATTTTTGTTTTACCTTGAGGTTATTGAGAATACATTAAAAATGTTTCATATAAATTTGAGTTTCATCACTTCTTATCACCCTCATAAGGATGCTCTGTCTAAGAGAACCATTCAAACTCTTGAGGATATTTTAAGAACATGATAAACGAATTTCCTAGGATGTTGGGATCAGTACCTTCCCCTAGTGGAGTTTTTATATAACCATAGATACCATTCTTTTAATCAAATATAAAATTATGAGTATTTTAATGGGAAGAGGCTTCAAAATCACTCATTCTTCAATTATTTTGGAGAGCGAAAGATAGTGGGACCTGAACTTTTCCATGTAATCCTAGATAGGTTTAAAATCATTTATCATTATACAAAATATAAAAAAATTCATTATAATTTATATGAATACAATCAGATATGATACCTACAACATGAGTTTAGAGATAATTTGTCCCTTTATATATCATTATAGAAGAAACTAAATCGGTTTTGGAAGAAGGGAATTCTTTTTCATATAAAAATATTACCTTTTTATTTTCATGATCGAATCAGGGATGTCCAAAATCTACAAGCACCCCCACATTACATATCTAATGTACATTATGTAACACCCCAACATTTTTTGTTATGTCACTTTTTTATATTTGATTTCGTTGAAAACAAAAGTTTCACACAACCCCAATAATGATATACAATATAATTATTTTAAAATAACAGTTATAACCTAGTTTCTAAATTAGAAGGAATGAATACTATCAACAAAATTATGAAACATATATGTTATATATTTAATGAAATGTTTTTACATTAAAACAAAATATTTTATTGTCATAAGATAAAAATGAATCTAATTTTACGCATTAAAAGGCTATATGTTTTTTAAATGTAACTTTACTACTTTTTAAAGGAGCACATTTTTTAAAAGTAAATTTTGAAAAATTTATAAATTCTATGGATAAAAATAAGCATAATTTCTAAAAAAGGAATTTCATAATTATCTTAGGGAGAAATTATGGTATTTTTCTATAAATATTTATTTTCCACGGAATAGTGAAAAATCTAATTTTTTAATAAAAACATCATTTCTATTATATTAATAGTATATTTATGATTATAAAAGTAACCTCACCTATTAAATTATAAATAATATTTAGGCATCTTATATGTGGTAATATAATATTTTTATATCTTAGTATAAGAAAAAAAATATTTTAGGAATTATTAATTAAGTGTAGATATTTTTAAAACTGAAATGATTGTTTTTAATTTGAAAATTGATATGATTATCAAAATGAAAATAAATTTTCATAAAATATTTTCAAAAATTAAAATTTTGTGGTCTTATGATTATAATATATTTTAATGAGGACTTAATTAATATTTCACAGTGTTTTAGAATCAATTATAATTTTAAAATTTATATTTTCCATGAAAATGATGATTTCAATTAAAAATTAAATTTCTCATATTTAGAAAATTATTTTCTTAAAATGGAGTCCATTTTTTAATTATATACATGTAAATATGGTTAGTATGATTTTTTGAGACTTTTCTAAAATATTTGAATTATTGATGAATAGTTAAATATAGAAATTTACATAATAAGTAAATAAAGGAATTATTATGTCATGGATTTTGTATGGATGAGGTAAGCACCCATTGTTCCTAAATCACTTGTATTATTTAATTTATTTAGTCATGGAATCATCACTATTTCTTATCTTGATAAAAAATAATAAACTAATGAATAATATATTTTTTGAACTCATTAGTTAATTACTTTTTCTCAAGACAAGAAATAGTGATGAATCCATGAATAATACATTATTAATTAGTTTATTTAGTCATGTAATAATCACTATTTATTTTCTAGGAGACCCTGGTCTCAAAAAAATTGTAAAATCACAGCTATTTATAGAATAATAAAATTTCTTATCTATTATTATCTTTGAATTAAATATTTATTTTTGTTTAAAGGGTGCACTATTTACGATGGCATACCGGATACACAATAATGGGTTTCTCTGAAATCATATGTTTCACACAACACTAAGTAATACCGAAAAATAATACAGTAATAATATTATTATTTGAAATGGTAGTTAATTCCAAGCCCATGTACTGGTGGGAATTAGAAGAATTAATTATACTATAATTTTACATATTAGTTTAATGTTTTTACGTGTATATAATGAATCTTATAGGCTTAAAATGAGAATGAATCCAATTTTAAGCATAAATAACTATAATATTTTTTAAATGTCAGTTTTCCACCTCTTGAAAGAGAAAACTTGTTAAATCTATTTTATATCACTTTTATATGTTCTATTTGACAAAATAAACTTATTATTTGTAAGCGAGACATTGAAATTTACCTAGGTGAAAATTTAGGTAATTTTATGATGAAATCTATATTTTAATACAAAGTGAAAAATACTTCATTTTAACATAAAACTACCTTTTCATCTAATTTATTTTTATAGTTATGAAATCCTTTAAATAGATTTTAAAGTGTAATTTGAAAAAAAATTATCATTTATTCCAAATTTTTTCATTGGAAGAAATTTAATATTTAAATTGGATATAAACACATTTCAATCTTTTCATAGTTTTTACTTATTTAAACCTCGCTTTCTAGACTTAACAACAGGAATTAATTTTATATTAATTTCTACCAATTTTGTTTTTTTAATTTGGAAAAATGGATTCCTTATTTGGAAGCAGAAGGTCCGAATTTTTAAAATAGGTACCTTTTATTTTTTGACATTATGAATAGTAACTTCTGTAATTATTTTTATTTCTCATGGGTAAAGTGTAAATAAGCTAAATAATGGTAAACAATTAATATAATAATAATATAAACCAACCCTAAAACGTGTCTTAATTCTAATTGATGAGATATGACCAATCATGATCATCCTTGGGTCAATTTTAGGACCCAATGGATCCACTTGGGTGTGATAATGACATGTTATAACCACTAACGCAGTGGGTAAGGACTAACGAACAAGTCTGAACCCACCGCTGCTTTGTTCTTGATGTGCGGAATATTTTACAATGACAAAGCAGGACAGAAATGGTGATTGGAGGCCTTCGCAGTGGTGTACGGGTCCTGAGGAGACCGTATGCGTAGACGGTAGCAAAATCGGACCACTGAAATGACTCCAGTGGCCCACGGAATCACCGGGGGCGTGGGTCGCTGGCGCGGCGACGCCTGCGGCCGGAGGCGGTGGTGCCCCAGCGCGCCGCCGGTAGGAACCCACCCTGGATGAAGTCGTGGCGGTGAATCATGGGATCCCATGGTCACGTGGGATCCAGGGGAAGACGCAGTGTCGGTCACCGCGTCCACATAACAAAAAAAGGGGGGACTGCGTCCCCCCTACTCGGCCCGCTAGCCGAGCCAGCGCACCCCCCGGCGGGGTCGGGGCGGGTCTCGCGGACCGAGCCGGGCCATGCCCAGCTGGGCCGGGCCTCGCCCATCCATTTCTGGGCCGTGCCCAGCCGGGCCGGACTCTGACTAGGGTCGGGTCGACCCGGTTCGGTTAGACCTAGGGGGTTGGGGTAGGTCGGATCGGGCCCAGACCCCCCACTTCGGACTATTTTCGGTCTTTTTCTCATAACATGAGCTACGAACCTCCAATTGAAACACAGTTAGTTGTGTATGAATCCTTGTATAGAGACAATCGTTTTGGTATATTACACTTGAGGTTTTTGAAAATTTTGGGTATGGAGGGGTTGGTTCGAACCCGGAACTAACAGGGCCCTTGGAGCGGAAACGCTTATAACTTAAGGACTGGACGTCCGTTTGGCGTTCCGTCGAATGAGTTGATTTACTCATGGTGATAATGTCATTTTGTATTACTTCTATTGAGGTTTGGATGCAGTTGGAGAACATTCAGGTTGGTTTTAGCTTAAAAATGGACCGGGCCCCAAGGACGGAAAAGCCAATAACTCTCAGACATGACGTCTGATTGACGCACCGTTTGTCGCGTTGGGTTTCTTTTGACGAGACAAAACTTTGGGATACATCAACTCTGGACTTTGTGATAGTTTATGTATCGAATCTATCTCTTGCTCAAGGAGCGGACCCTCCCGGGATCGATCAGGATATGTATGAGAACCCTAGAGCTGGCTGCGACTGCGACGATGATGACTACACTTGGATCCTCCATGGGTTCGGCAGCGAGTACCACTGTACTTGGATCCTCCATGGGTTCGGCAGTGATGAAGACCATACTGGAATCCTCCGTGGGTTCGAAGGTGATAATTACTATTCTTGTATCCTATGTGGGCCCAGCAGTATTGACCTCTGTACTTGTATCATGTGTGGGTCCGGCAGAGTAGCTGGTCTTGTATCCTTAGTGGGTCTAACAGCTTAGCTGGTCTTGTATCCTATGTGGGTCTGATATCTTAGATGAATCAGTGGCTACATCTGATCATCTCTATTTCCTTACTAAGTGTATGCATGTGTGAGCTGAGTCTTGATTCTCAATCATTATCATTGATGTGGTAGACTTGATTTCATGTGTGGACTGGGTTGTACTTTCCTATGTGGATTGGGTTGTGCTTGGGCTCAGGAGCTGGAGCGGAACAATAACTGATGACTTAGGTATATGAATGGGCATATACCTAAGTAGTGTTGTTGATACTTCGTGATTGTATCTTTCCTTTGTGGTTTATCCTTCTTGGATTCTGAGAGACGTTCGGGGGTCTCGGGGTACCTACTGAGTATCATATACTCACCCCTGCACGGGCTATGCCCACACTACGTTGTGTTGGATGCAGATGACGGACAACACTGATCGAGGTGGAGGCTTGTGGAGCTGGACGGTACCCTGAGATGGACCACATGGCGGGATGTACACAGAGCGGATGGTCAGACCCGAGGAGCTGAGGAGACTATCTGTACCCACCCATCAGGTGGGATTTCTGGAGGAAGACTCGGTGTTTCTATTTTACTTACTGCTGTTGTAATTTCCATTCAGTTGTACTGTACTTTTAGTTGGGTTTGTATACTGGCCCATTTACTTTTCAGCACTTACCTTGTACCCAGTTTTACTACGTGCTTGCTTCACTTGCGTACTCTGTTGTATATATTACTTCATAAAGGCAATGCCTTCCCTTCTTTTGGAATTTACGCCTTTGGTGCTAGTCTCTAGCCCCTGGCCTATGGAAGGTGGGCTTGGGGTAGTTACGGCACGGGCCCCGAGGACGGGTTGTGAAAAAATGGTATCAGAGGAGTTGGTTCTACCATAAAACTCAGGACTCTGATCATTTCTTTCTGTGAACCAATAGTGTTAAGAGTATTGAGTGTGGTTTTCAGTCCAGGGAGTCCAGTGTTGGTGCAGTGGCTGATGTATCCTTACACCAGGACCCTGACCACTGGTTTCCGACTCAGTGCACGAAAACATTGATTGCGTGTGTGTTTCCTTTTTAAAAATTTTCTTTGTGATTACTTTGTCAGCTCACCAGGTCTACTGTTTGACTGTGCAGCACCTGTTTCTTTTCAGGATGGCCCCACGAAGGCAGCCAGCTAGGGTTCCTAGTTACGTGCGAGATGGCAGCCCACCAAGCGACGAGGCCTCAGTACAGGGCCCCATTACAGCGGAGGCACTGGCGGTACCTATACGCACCAAGCCACCGATGCTACCAGCCCCAGCAGTGGAGAGTGCACGCCGCCTGAGCGCATTTCACGAGTTTCAGAGCCAAAGGCCACCGAGGTTCCGTGGAGAGACAAAACCTCAGGCAGCCAAGGATTGGCTGGAGGCTGTCGTCAGAGTCTTCAGATTGGTAGGGACACCAGCAGACCTCATGGTGATCCTTGCCGCGAGTCTTCTGCACGCATCAGTAGGTAGATGGTGGAGCCTGATGCTCCAGGTGCACGACGAGGCATCTCTACTTTGGACACACTCCGAGAGCCTCTTCTTCTCAGAGTTCGTTCCAACCAACCTCTATTTAGTGCATATCCAAAAGTTACTACAGCTGCGTAAGGGTGGCATGTCAGTAGCCTAGTACTCGACAAGATTTACCGACCTCTCTCACTACTCCATGGACATGGTACGGGACCCCTTATTTCGGGCCCGGACCTTCGAGCAGGGGCTGGGGCATCAGATCAGAGCTTTGACAATTCCCCTCAGTATTCAGATGCAGGCAGGGGTGCTGGAGCGAGCCCAGTTAGTGAAGAGATTTCTCACCGAGCATCCGTTAGTAGCGAGACCCACTGCAGGATGGCATGGAGCAGAGTATTCTGTATCCGGCAGTTGACAGATGACACAGGGGTCTAAGCAGACCAGGCCGTCAGGTGGGCGACCTCAGGATACGGGCTCGGTTGTGCAGGGCACACGATGCAAAGCCATCCTTTTGAGGTGCAGGCAGTGCTATGCATGTAGCGGGCAGGGCCACATGGCTCGTGACTGCCGGACCTTCCATGCATATGAGCAACAAACAATTGAGGGACCTCCCAGGAAGAGGCAAAGGTTCGACCGTGATGGTCCGTATGGATCTGGCGGACAGGTCAGTGGATCTGGCCAAGTAGCAGGTGGTGGACGATGCTTCAAGGCTCTACCACCACCACCCCCAGGAGGTCCACCCCGACCATAGGGAGCTACCGGGAAGAGGCAGGATAAGCTCCAGTCAGTAGAGGCTTAAGACCACGGTGCACCCGAGATGATTTGAGGTAATATCTATGTCTACTCCGCCCTTGTTACAGTTCTTATAGACACAGGTTCGAGTCATTATTTTATTGTCACAGCCCTTGTTTAGATCTCGGAGATTCCGACTGAGTTGTTGGCTTGATCCTTATGGCTAGAGACTCTTATGGTAGCAGACTCGACGATTACGCACTGGTGTCGGCAGTGTGAGCTTACTCTAGGACGAGAGAGCTTCGTTTGGGATCTTCTTGTAGCGACATCAAGGCCTTACGACGTCATCTTGGGTATGGACTGTTTTTCTATAGTCCATGCTCAGATCGACTGTATTAGGCTCAAGATGTGGTGTGTCCGCACCGATGGGACCAGTTTCACCTTCACCAGTGTGAAGGGAACCTTCACAGCATAGGATGGACTTATGTAGAGGAGGGGGCAGCCGGTCACACATCAGTTGGCTAGTCTCATCCTCGGAGTAGTTGATGTGCAGAGTCCGAGTTTTCCTCTAGTGGTGGATCAGTATGAGGAAGTTTTTCCTAGCGATGTTCCAGGATAACCTACTTGTAGGGAGGTAGATTGCTTCATAGACCTATACCCTGGGACGTCACCGATATCTACTCCAGCATATCGGATGGCTCCCGCCGAGCTACGTGAGCTACGGTTACAGCTGGAGGACTTACAGGGGAAGGGTTTCATCCGACCCAGTGTTTCGCCCTGGGATTCTCCAATTCTGTTTTCCCAGAAGGCAGATGAGAGCTTGCGACTGTGTGTCAACTATCATCACCTGAACCAGGTGACCATGAGGAACAAGTATCTGCTTCCAAGGATTGACGACCTCTTCGATCAGCTCAAGGGAGCACGTTGGTTCTTGAAGATAGACCTCGGGTCAGGCTATCATCAGCTCTGAGTTCAGGATGAGGATGTGCAGAAGACGGCCTTCAGTTGTCGATATGGCCACTATGAGTTCTTGGTCATGCCCTTCCGTGTAAACAATTCTTCAGCAGTGTTTATGAGTGTCATTAACAGGATCTTCCAGCCCTACCTCGATCGGTTTTTCGTAGTTTTCATTGACGACATACTGATTTACTCGACTACTAAGGTGGAGCACACCTACCACTTCCGGGTTGTAATAGTTACACTCCGAGAGCACCAGATTTATAGTATGATCTCTAAGTGCCTATTCTGTCTTTGAGAGGTTCAATTCTTGGGGCATGTCATCTCAGAGGCTAGAGTTGCAGTGGATCTCGCAAAGGTTGAGACAGTACTTGCTTGGGAGCCACCGAGGAGCATGAAGGAGGTCCGGAGTTTCCTAGGACTGGCTGGGTACTATTGGATATTTTTTCCAGACTTCTCCAAAGTTGCATCACCGCTTACAGCTTTGACGAAGAAGGGAAAACCCTTCATGTGGCCAGACAGTTGTCATCAGATCTTCCAGGAGTTGAGATGGAGATTGACCAGTGCACCCATCTTGAGGCTTCTGGAGGAGGGTGTAGGGTACGTAGTTTACTGTGATGCATCAGGGACCAGACTCAGGTGTGTCCCAATGTAGGATCAAGTAGTGATCGCTTACAGTTTACGATATTTGACGTCGCACGAGAAGAACTATTCTACCCATGACCTGGAGTTAGCAGCAGTGGTCTTCGCCCTGAAGATGTGGTGACACTATCTGATGGGCGAGCGCTTTACAGTCTACTCTGACCACCATAGTCTTAGGTACATTTTCTCGCAGAAGGACCTGAACCTGAGACAGTGGTGATGGATCGAGTTCCTCCAGGATTATGACTTTGAGATTGTCTATACTCCTGGTAAGGGGAACGTTGTGGCCGATGATCTCAGCAAGAGATCGGGCATTCAATTACTTGGATAAGAGATGGAGCAATTAGCCACTTTGCAGATATCCTTCCTAGATAGAGATGGGGTATCCTATCTTCAGTGCCTCACAGTCATGCCTCCACTACTTCAGCGGGTCAGAGAGGCACAACGTGGTAACATTGACTTTGAGGCACGATGTGCTCAGATATCCTCAGGGCTGGCACCCGATGGATTTTCTGAAGGAGGGGAGCACGTCATCCTCTTCCGGGGATGTACCATGGTACCTGTTGAACAACACGAGGAGGTGATGAGGGAGTTCCACACGTCCCCTATAGTGGTACATCCTGGTGTAGGGAAGATGTACCAGGACCTCAGACGACAGTACTGGTGACCGGGTATGAAGAATGTTGTGGCAAAGTTCGTTTCTTTATGCCTCACTTGTCAAAAAGTGAAAGCAGAGCACCAGGTACCAGCAAGCTTGGTATAGCCCTTAGAGGATACGGATTGGATGTGGGATGGGATATCCATGGATTTCGTGATGGGGCTTCCACGTACTTCAAGAGGACACGACACCATCTGTGTTATCGTAGACCGACTCACCATGTTAGCCCACTTCCTACCGATCAAAAATCAGGGCTCAGTAGAGAGATTGGGATGCCTCTACGTTCAGGAGATCATACAACTTCATGGTTTGCCATCATCTATCATGTCTGGTCGAGACGCTCGCTTTACATCTCAGCTTTGGAAGGGGTTGCAGGAGGCCTTTGGGACATAGCTATGCCTGAGCACTGCCTTTCACCCACAGATGGTTGGCCAGACAGAGAGGACCATTCAGACACTCGAGGACATGCTTCATGCATGTGTCCTTAAATTTGGTTGCAGTTGGGAGGATCACCTACCCTTGGTGGAGTTTGTGTACAACAACAGCTACCACTCCACCATCGGGATGGCACCTTAAAAGTCACTATACGGTCGTCCATGCAGATCACCTCTGTGCTGGACTAACCCTGGGGAGTCATCCCTTGTAGGAATAGAGATGGTTCAGGCAATGACGGAGAAGGTGCGAATCATCCAGGAGCGGATGAGGACTGCATAGAGCAGACAGAAGTCCTATGATGATAGAAGGTGGAGACCACTGGAGTTTGAGGATGGCGACCATGTATTCTTACGGGTCTCACCTCGATGTGGATTACGGAGATTTGGCTGTGGTGGCAAGTTATCTTTGTTCTTCATCGAACCATTCCAGGTCCTCAGCGGGGTAGGGGAGGTGGCTTACCGCCTGGCCCTTCCACCTCAGCTACACTGGGTGCACGACGTCTTCCACATATCTTAGATGAGGAGATAAGTGCCCGACCCGACACATATCATCGACCATTGGAAGCTAGTCATCGATGACGGGGCAACTTTTGCAGATGTCCTGGTGGAGATCGAGGATCGACAGGAGCGGGTCCTACGTGGGTGGTCAATTCCTCTTATGTCCCTTCATTGGAAGAAAGGAAACCTCTAGGAGATCACATGGGAGTGGGAGGCTCAGATGCATGCTCAGTACCCTCATTTGCTTCCCCGGTTTATATAGTAGTTTTACGGGGGCATAAATCCCTGAGGTGGGAGTGATGTATAGACCTATAAATTTCAAGGAAATTTTGTTTTTAATACTTTGAAATTTTATGAGTCTTTGGATTCTGAAGGCACTCGATTCTGAGGCCCGGTGTGCCTGGAATCAATTTCCAATGTTTAGCTCGGGTACGTTCAGTGAACGAACGGGCGGTTTTTTCTATCTTTTGAACCGGTGCTCCAAATTAAAATTTGAGGGCACCGATGAACTCGCAGCACCGGTAATTGCTTAAGGGTACACTTACCGTAGTTGCGTTCACAAAGGAGGAGAAGATAATTTTGGGGCTTATTTAAGAAGTAAATAAAAATTGTCATAACAATTTTTATTTCTTAAGTTGGTTTTTCCCTCCCATGGGTAGTTAAAAGTGGGGCTCACAGCCACTTAACTACCCAAGTGTGGCTGTTAGAGAGGTGGGGCTCACACGAGCCCCACCATTTAATTTCCTCTAACCTCATTTATTCCCCTACTGTTTCCATTGAATTTTCCCCCCATTAATACCCCTTGTTTAATTATTTGGTAACTCCACATATTGATTATGATGGAGCCTTCCTACCCCCATCATCCATTTAAACGTACCAACCAATTAATTTATGTTAGCGTAAACTAATTTGTCACCACGTTGAAATTAATAAGAATTGCATGACAATTCTATTAATTTGTGAGCCACCTTAATCTTTTGGGCATTGGAAAATCACTTTTTAGAAAGGATCTGGAGAGAACTAAAAAGGGAGGTGAGTCGTTCGTCATCGAAGAATGACGAAGAACACCAGTTCCTCGAAAGAACCACAATGCGCCACCAATCCTCCTCCCCACGACAAGAGAGGAGACACCGCTTCCCCCTCGGCGCACTCCGACAACACCTACGAACCCCTTTCCTCGCGACGACTTCTACCGCGATGCCAACGTTTGTCTTCTTTTTTGAGGTAGGGGAATTTTTATATTCTTTATTATGATAATTATACCCTCATACATGGTAATTAATTTTTTTGGTGATGTTTAGAACCACTAACGCTGTTGGTGCGGACTAACGACCAAGTCCAATCCTACCGCTTCTTTTTTCTTGATGTGCGAAATATTTGATGATGACGAAGCAGGACCGAAATGGCGATTGGAGGCCTTCGTAGTGGTGTATAGGTCCTAAGGCGACTATAGGCACAGACGAGAGAAAAATCGGACCACTGGAATGACTCCTGTGGCCCATGGAAGTCACCGGTGGTGCCGGCAGCTGGAGGTTGCGGCACCCCGGTGCGCCGCCAGCAGGAGCCCGCCCCGGCTGAAGCCACGGCAGCTGAATCATGGGTTCCCGCGGCCGCGTGGGATCTAGGGGGAGACACGGCGTCAGTCTCCACGTCCGTGGAGAAAAAAAAGGGGGACCACATCCCCCCTACTCGGCCCGCTGGCCGAGCCAGCACACCACCCGGCCGGGCCGCGCCCAGCCGGACCGGGCCGGACCTGGACCGGGTTCAGTCGACCCGGTTTGGGCCGCCCCAGGGGGGTTGGGCCAGGTCGGACCGGGCCCAGACCCCCCACTTCGGAATATTTTCATTTTTTTCCCATAACTTGAGCTACAGACCTCCCATCGACACACTGTCACATGCGTAGGAATCATTGGATCAAGATGGTCGTTTCGGTATATTGCACTTGAGGTTTTACCAAATTTTGGGTACGGTCGGGTTGGTTTGCACCCGAAACCAACTGGGCCCTTGGAGAAGAAACACTTGTAAATTAAGGACCATACGTCTGTTTGACGTGTCGTCAACTGCATTGATTTACTATTGATGAGACGATCCTTTTGGATTACTTCGCTTGAGGTTTGGACGCAGCTGGAGTACGTTCGGGTTGGTTTTAGCATAAAACCCGAATGGGCCCCTAGTACGGAAAAGCCAATAACTCTCAGATCGGACGTCTGATTGATGCGTCATCTATCGTGTTGGGTTTGTTTTGATGAGACGTAACTTTGGGATACATCAACTCTGGACTTCGTGATAGTTGATGTATCTAATCTCTCTCTTCATCGAGGATCAGACCCTCCTAGAATAGAGCATGATGTGTGCGGGAACCCTAGAGTTAGCTGCTACTGCGACGATGATGACTACACATGGATCCTTCGGGGGTTCGGAAGCGAGGATGACTGTACTTGGATCCTCTGTGGGTTCCGCATCGACGATTACCATACTGGAGTCCATCGTGGGTTCGACGACGATGACTACTATTCTTGTATCCTATGTGGGTTCGGTAGTGTTGACCTCTGTACTTGTATCCTGTGTGGATCTGGCAGAGTAGCTGGTCTTGTTTCCTTTGTGGGTCCGACAGCTAAGCTATTCTTGTATCCTATGTGGGTCTGATAGCATAGATGAATCAGTGGATACATATGATCATCTCTATCGCCTTACGAAGTGTATACCTGTGTGAGCTGAGTATTTATTCTCAATCATTATCATTGATGTGGTTGACTTGCTTTCATTTGTGGACTTGGTGGTGCTTTCCTCTGTGGACTGGGTTGTGCTTGGGCTTGGGAGCTGGAGACGAACTATAACTGATGACTTAGGTATATGTATGGGCATATACCTAAGTAGTTTTTTTGATACTTCATGATTGTATCTTTACTTTGTGGTTTATCCTTCATGGATTCTGAGAGACCTTTGGGGGTCTCAGGTTCCCTACTGAGTATCGTATACTCACCCCTGCACGGGTTATGCCAGAATTACATTTTGTTGGATGAAGACGATGGAAAGCACTGAACAAGGTGGGGGCTTGTGGAGCTGGACTGTACCCGGAGGTGGACCACATGACGGGACGTACACGGGGAAGACGGTTGGACCCGAGGAGTTGAGGAGACTATCTATACCCACCCTTCAGGTGGGTTTTCCGGAGGACGACTCGGTGTTGCTGTTTTACTTACTGCTATTGTACTTTCCTTTCAGTTGTACTGTACTTTCAGTTGGGTTTGTATACTGGCCCATTTACCTTTCCTCCCTTACCTTGTACCCAGTTTTACTTCGTTCTTGCTTCACTTGCATACTCTGTTTTGTATGTTACTTCATAAAGTCAATGTCTTCCCTTCTTTTGGGATTTACGCCTTTGGTGCTAGTCGCCAGCCCCTAGCCTATGGAAGGCTGGCTTGGGGTACTCACGGCACGGGCCTCGAACACGAGTCATGACAAAAGCTCGGTTACATCACTTCTTCCGTCTGGCCATCCATTAGACATTCTTTCCTTAATATCATGAACAACTCTATATGGACGGTTAGTGCTAATTCCTCTTTGAATTTCTGGATGGACAACTGGACTAGTGTCCCATTAATCTCTATGTTGACGTCCAACTCTACTCCTGGCAACACCAACTCCACTATCAGGGATGTTGTTAACTCCCATAACATCTCCCTTCCAAATCACATCAGTCACATCATTGAAAACTATTATTTTTCTAACACGGACTATTTCCTCTTTTGGGAACCTTTTTTTAATGGAGTCCTTGACTCCAAAAGTTTCTACAAAAACAACTTCAACAATTCTGTTTCTAATTTTGTTTGGTTGAAATCCGTTAACAATACTTGGATCAAGCCATCGAGACTTACTCGTATATGGCGTATTTCCCATAATAGGGACCCCACCTATGTGTTCCTTCAATCCTTTGGGATTCCTCTTTGCTCTAGATGTCATCTTTGAAATCAACACCGTGAGGATGCTAACCATTTTTTCTTGTCAGATGCTATAGCTACAGCTCTTTGGAATTGAACTTTTGACATTTTTTGTTGCAGATGGTCACATCACATTTCTATCAGCTCTCAATTACAGAGTTGTGTTAATTGGGACTCTTCTAAGAAAATCAAGAATCTTTTTTTGACTGTAGTGGTGGAACTCCTGCGTGTGATCTGGTATGAAGGAAATAATTTTATTCATAATAATTGCTCATTCAGTCTCAATGCAGGTAAAACATGTATTCTCATTGCCATCAAGGTTGCTGCTTCTCTTCAGAAAGATCATTGTGACAACTCTATTTGTGATTTTGAGATCCTTAGCCGTTTTCAGATTGTGGGATCTTATTGGCAACCTCGACGCACCTTTGAGGTCCTCTAGCAATCTCCACTTCCAGGATGGATCAAAGTGAAGTTCGACGACACCTATAGAGGAAACCCATGTCTGGCAGGTTGTGGTGCCAGTTTTAGAGACTTTCTTGGCAGATGCCTTGGCTGCTTCTTCGGTGGATGTGGTACAGCCTCAGCATTGGAAGCGGAAATATTAGGAGTGATTCATGTAGTGGAATTTTCCAAACAAAAGGGTTGGAGAAAGCTGTGGATTGAATGTGATTCAACCACTGTTGTTCAAGATATTTGGAAAGGGGTGGTGAACCTTGCATGGACGCTTACCTCTCAATTGATGAAATGCCTTGATTTTCTCAGGGATCTCGACGACATTTCCACTCATGTGTTCTGTGAAGCGAACATGGTTGCTGATAGTCTTTCAAACAAAGGGGTCCACCGGGATATTACCTGGCCAGATGATTTGCCTGATGTTTCTCTCCCCTTTTACGATAAGGATTGTAATAAGATTTTGTCTTTCAGACTTTCGTAACTCCTCTTCTTTTTTGAGAAATAAATAGTGCCTTGATCTTTGACTGAGGCACCACCTCTTCAAAAAATCTTAGAAAATAGAACAAAGTGGTTGATTCTTTGAGTCGGAAAATTAATTCTACATTAACCATGATACATTTGGAACGTGACCATTTGATTAATAATTTCTGAGCTTTGGCATAGAATTTTTTGGTGTAGGAAATTCTTCGTGTTTGTTTTAGGTTTTAGTAAAATTGGCTCTAGAAGACTGAATAATCCAATCATGGAAGGATGTCAGTGAGATGAAGAAAATGGTAGAGTTGGTTCTGAAGGGTAAGTTACCAGAATTTAACATTGATAAAGACTGTGTATTGAGTTTTGTAAGGAGATTATGTTTTAATTGTGATTCACAGCTGAAGAAAGATATTTTATGTGAATCACATAGTTCTCTGTTTTCTGTTCACAATGGTAGTACAAAGATGTAAAAATATCTTCAGCAGTGTTACTGGTGGGATGGAATAAAAAGAGATATTGTTGACTTTACCTTGAGATGTTTGATTTTTCAACACATTAACGCAAAGAGGATGTTACCGAAAGGGATGCTTTATCCTTTTCCAATACCATAGTGGAAATGGGAAAATATATCCATGGACTTTATCATTGGATTACCAAAGACATATTGAGGTAATAATGCAATATGGGTTATTGTTTATCGATTTACTAAATCTGATCATTTTATTCCTATTCAATATAAATAGTCTCTAGATAAACATTCTCAGTTGCATCTTAAAGAAATAGTTAGGTTACATGGACTTACTCTATCTATTATATCGGGTTATGATCCCATGTTCCCTAATAAATTTTATAAAGGCCATTAGAAGTTGTTGGGTACAAAATTAAATTTGAGTAAATCTTTTCATCCACAATCAGATAGTTAAACATAAAGAACAATTTATACATTGGAAGATATGTTATGTGCATGTTCAATATATCACCAGTGAATTTGGTACCAACATATTTCTTTGGTTGAGTTTTCTTATAATAATTTTTCCATTCTTATATATAGATGGAACCATTTGAGTTATTATATATAAAGTGGTGTCGAACCCCTGCTTTTTGGGATTAAGTAGGTGAAAAGATGTTGATGGAACCAGAATTGGTAGAAGAGATGGTAGAAAAAGTTCAATTTATTTAAAATCACATGAGGATAGCTTGGAGATGGCAGAAAATTTAAGCAGATAACCAGAGGAATGATCTTTCTTTCTAGGTAGGTGATCATGTCATTCTAAAAGTTTCTCCATGGAATAGTTTGATGTATTTTGGTTATAAGAGAAATTTGAGTCTGTATTTCATTGGACGCTATGAAATCCTAGATAAAGATAGATCAGTTCCCTATAGAGTGGATTTACCTCTAATTTTATCCCAGGTACAAATTTTTTTTCAAGATTCAATGTTGAGAATGTATGTGTCAGATACTTCTCATGTTTTGAGTCTATATGTAGTTCAATTGGAAGATAATCTTTCTTATGTGGAACAGTCATTACTAATTCTTGAACGTACAGAGAAAGTGCTACAGAATAAGATTATTCAACATGTAATGGTTTTGGGGGAAAACCATATAGTTGAAGAGGCAACGTAGGAATCTGGAAATGATGTGAGTGATAAATACCCCCCATGTATTTGATAAGTGAATAAAATTTTGTGGATTCCATTTCGAAAAGGGGGGAAGGATATAATATCCTAGGTATTTATATAATAATACATTTTGCATAATAAATTAATATTATTGAATTAAATATTAATATTATTTTAAAGGGGACACAATATATGATAGAGTACCTAACATGAAAAAATGGGATTCTCCAAAATTTTACATTGTACACAAAACAGAGTTATACCGAAAAATAACACAACAATAATATTATTATTTTTAGTGGTAGTTGAAGCTTAATAATTTTATTGGAATGAATAAACAGAATTAACTATATTTTTATTAAAAAAATTAAAATATTTTCACATTTATCCAATTAATTGTTTAGGCTTAAAATGAGAATGAATCCAATTTTTAGCATAAAATAATCTAATATTTTTAAAAGGTTGTTTTACTACATTGTAATGGAGAACCCTTTTTAAATCATGTTTTTTCCACTTTTATATGTTCTATTTGAAAAAATAAAATTCATGTTTAAAAGAGGGACATTAATATTTAACATGGTTGAATGTTTGGTATTTTTTGATGAAATTAATATTTTAATGAATAGTGAAAATACTACATCTAAATTCAAAACAACTTTTTCTTATAATTTATTTATAATGTTTTGTAATACTTTTAACTGGTTTAAAGGTTTTAAAATTTAACTGGAATATTTTATTATCATTTAATCCAACTATGTTCATTGTAAGAATTTTCGCATTAAAATTGGTCATCAACACTTATCAATATTTTTATAGTTTTTTCTTCTTAAAAACCCACTTTTTGGTTTTGACAACGAAAATTAATTTTATATTAATTTCTGAAAATTATTTGTTCCAAATTTGAAGAAATGGATTCAATATATGGAATTATAAGGTACAAATTATGTAAATAGGAACCTTTTAATTTTTGGACATTTTGAATAGTAACTTTAGTAATTATTTTTATTTACCATGGCTAAAAGGTAAATAAGGTAAATAAGGGTAAAAAATAACTTTATAATAATATAAAACAACACTAAAACATGTCTTGATCCTATTGGATGAGATATGTCTAACCCGGAGCATCATTGGGTCTATTTTAGGACCACATGGGTCAACTTGGCTGTGATAATGAAATGTTATAATAATTAATTTCAAGTAAATAGAAATATAACATAAAATGGTATTTTTTTACTAAAAAAAATTTATGTTGGGGTTTTTAATTGATATCATTGACTATGAATAGTAATTATAAATCAAAAAAGACTTCTTACATCAGGTTAATTTATTTATAATTTTGATAAATTAAAAAAATAAATTTATTTGTGACACAATGGTGATGGAGTGATTACCTTATTAATGAAAGATTCAAATAAATGATATTATAAATATTAAAATAAATTTAACTTGAACATTTTAATGCCATTGAATAATTTTATTCATGTCGATGACACGTTATCATTGAGTTAATATAGTTTTTTAATGAATGAATTTTTTATGAGCTAAAAAAAACGATTACTCGATAGTGTCAAAATTGAGATAAATGAGTATTTAAAAAAAATACAATTTTATTAGATGATTTAATAGTAAAAAAATGATATTTTTCCAAATAACTTATATAATGTTACCAATTCCATTCATGACCCACTTGAGGTTCTCTTGTCATTTTATTGTAACCATCATAACCATATCGTGTGAAAATATAAGAAGACATGGTAAGTTTTAATTTATTTAACTAAAGGTTAAAGGCAAAAATGAGGTTAACTTTGTGACCTAAACGTGTCTAAAATCAATTTTTTAAGGGTTTCAACCCATAATCATCTTATCCTCTACATTTATCCCTTTGGGAATATTATAATTATAAAATTAATTAATAATAAAATAATATTTCAAGACTTTCCTAAAGTGCCCCCTCCTCCCTCTTATAAAAGGCCTCCAACTCTACCCACTTACTTAGACCTCTCAAGACCCTTTTCTACTCAAAACTATGCTCAAATAATCTCCCAACACCCCTCATTTTACCCTACAAGCATTACCATAGGAAAAAGGTAACTCAAAAAATCCTTTTGGATTAAATCAAAAAAAAACGTTCCCCTATTTAGAGGTAATTTATTCTCAAAAGATCCATTCCTTTATATCCTTTCTCCAACCCCATAACCTCACATTATTCCATTATCTTATAACAACAATAGTATCCTCAATATACAAGGATTTTTGTATTCTAATGGTTTTCTCTAATCTTACACACACCTACATTTAATGGATATGTAGCATATTGTTTCTGTGTACGGTGAAATACTACCTCACGAAATGTTGATTGTTCAGTTTTCTCCTACCACCTCTAACGGTGGAAATAATTATGAACTATATTTATATATTATATATTATATTTATACTATCTCTATGCTTCTGTAATTTTTATTTAAAACGTACCATTATTCTTTCCATAATGTGTAAATACGATAATTTCAATTAATTAATTGTGTACTACTGCCCCTTCAAAGTAATATGACTCATTCATTCCATATATGGAACCAGAAAAAGACATAGTTAATGAAATTATGTAATTTATATAACATAGATATTATAATAGAATTATAATGTACCTATGTATCATTTATTTTTCATTCCTATAATATGACAAAGAAATTAAAGTAGTGTTCATGTGTACGTATAGCCTACCGTCTCAATGAATTGTGCATTTCATTTCTTATCTCTATCTATTATAAATACATATATACTGAAAATATTTTAAATTAAAATCATGTGTAATATTCTGTAGATAATGTACTTATGACCACATGGATTATTTGAATCAAAACAAGTTCATTTTTGACACATGTACCGAACATCTACAAATCGTCCTATATGAACTCAAATAATTAACTAATTGTTATAACATGGTAATAATTCTTATAAAATGAATAATAAACATTAAAATAGTTCTAAACCAAGTAGAAATTATCCTTATTTTATTATTCAGGAAATTGAAGAACGAACAAGACAAGCCTAACTCCAGGTAAGGGACTTCATCTCAATCTACTTTCTTTGGGGAATATTTTGATTTATATACGACATTATTTTATACAGTGTATAATAAATCCCTTTCAATTTTAATTTCATTCAACACTTTTCAAAAGGAAGTTTTTTACAATGCATTTTACTAAATGAAAAAAGGAAGGTTTCTTTTTTATGTACACAGCCACAATGACCTTTCCTCCATCGTAATAATTATTTAGTATTTGGATTTCTCTACAAGAAGGATTGTTTTCAAAAAAAAAAGTACCATATTACTTTATAGGTATTATTGTATTGAAAATGGTTTTGATAATGGATTTATTATTTCAATATCTTGATATTATGTCTTATGATTGTAATGTGGAAATGTTATTATTTATTTATGCTTGTGTATGTGTTGTGATTATGTTATAGTTATTGAGAATATCTTATGTATACAAGTGGTTCCATGATAAACTAAGGGATGGTGAGCCTGTGAAAGCTCTCCAATTCATTGGGTAACGTGGAAGAGGTAAGCATTAAGGTTTCTCCTAATTGATTTCTATAATATACAATGATGGGTATTCCAAATGTAACAATAAAGTTTACTCCCTAAGTGATTGTAAAAGATAAAATGTAAGTATTATATGGATGCCACAAGTTACCATTATGATTATTGATTACTCTGAAGTTTTTAGGATTCTTATGAATTCGTGGGTTTATAAATATTCATGGACTAATATTTTATTTCCTTATTTTATCCCTTATTAAGTTTTTATTCCCATACTATGTTTCTTTGACATGTTTTCATAGGGTATAAGGATGAGTAAGATAAAGGAAGAAGTCAATAAGATTATTATCAAGAAAATAAATCATGTTTTTAAAGGGTATTATTTGGTGAAAAAATAGATACTATTTTGAAAGTATCCTCTTGTACATTTATGGGATGATATGTATTAATAATGGCCCAATTAATTAATACTCTAAACCTAAAAAGATCCTAGATGTGAATTGAAGTCAAATTATTTACTTATCTCATTATTAAGTAATGTTTTGAGGATGGGGCCTTATATTTGGTATTAGATGTCAATTTAGATAACTTTAAGGGAAAGGATATTGTTAATTTAATATCAATAAATTATTTTTACATTATCGGAAAATTTAAATAGCATTTCAGGATTACCATGTTGCTTCATCTAATATATGTCTTTTCAGAATGGTTTTCCAAAGTGGAAAGAGGGTAGCTATATTGGGAAAATATCTAGAGGAAAAAATCATCCAAATCAACAACCAAAGATGGTTGTAATTTCAACTTAACCATTTTTTACTATGATAGAATGGTTTAATGAGGATATAAATGGAGGTGGTATCCATGTGCGAGTTCATCTAGATCAATCATAGATAAACTTGTTAGTAGTGGATCATTTCATGAGTGGATGTTCTCCATTTTTTGAAGGATAATCAAACCCTATGCCAGCAAAATATTGGATTAATGACCTAAAAAAAATTTCTATGAAATGAGGTGTTCATAATATGAAAAGGATAGTCTTGATGTTTACCATTTTGAAGTTGAATCCTATCAGTGGTGGTCAATGGTTAAGAATATCAAGGATAGGGAGGAGATTTATGCTCTGAATTGGGATGAATTCAGAGGTATGTTTCTTGAAAAATATTTTCATAATGGTGTTTCACTTAGTATGGAAAACAAATTCCTAGAATTGACGCAGGAGTATGACTCAGTGGAAACTTAATAATCAAAATTCACTCAAATTGGAAGGTATAATCCCGATATCATACGGTATGTTGATAGGAAATTCAATCATTTTTACTCATGATTAAAGCCAGATTATTTAAGGATGTTATCTTCTCATGAGTTCAAAATTTCTGAAAAACATGTTTGATTTGCGAAAATTGTGGAAATTTATTTTTGTGATGATCAGGTGTTCTTTGATAAACAACAAAATATGAGGTTGAGGTGGTGTTTGAAAGGGAATAACTCTTTAAAAATTTATGATGGTAAAAAACTTATGTATACAGTTTTTGAATATTGTGGTAAAAAGAACACTAGAGAATGCCTTTTGAATTATGGTAAGTGCTTCCAATGTGGTAAAATGGGACATAAGGCTCGTAATTTCATGAAAAAATATCATAGTAGTGATAAGAGAAAATCTGACTTATAATCAGTGATTTTTTAAGTGAAATGAGATGGGTAATTATGAAAATCAGTGTCCAACAATTAAATAAAATGATTGAAATCATCTAGACTACAAGCAGAAAGGGGTGGTGAAATCCTTTTCAACTACTTCAGCAGATATTGAGTATCAAATATAGTAGTATCATGTAAATGTTTTGTTTATGCATATTATTCCAATGTGTTTTTTGATTCCAGTACTACACTTTATTTCATCTATGAGAAATTTTCTAATAAATTGGGAAGTCCAACTCATGTAATGAATCCTGAACTAGTGGAAAAAACACCTAGGGGAAATGATGAGATGAAAATAAATTTTAAGAAGCTTCCAATCCATGTCTGTGGAAAGAATCTACTTAAAACATTATTGTTTTTCTTCTTGTAGAGTTTGATATTATATTGGGTGTGGATTTATTTTCTATTTATCATGCTAATATTAACTACATAGCTGAAGAGGTTTCTTTTCAGAAGGAATTTTATTTTTCATATAAGAATGAACCCTTACTATTGATAGCATTTTTTGAAGATAAGAAACTAGTAGAATATGGAAATTAATATTACCTTTCTTATATTGTTTAAAACAAAGGAACTATTAAACTTAATTATGTACCAAAGTTAATGAGTTTCTTAATGTTTATCATGACGAGTTTCCTAATATATTACCTGATCATGATATTGAATTTACTGTTTACAAGGTTATTTATGCTAGTAAAATTTCGTAACCCCCTTATCTAATAGCACAAATTTAACTTTTTATGTTAACGAAGAAACCACATGAGTTATTAGATGAAGGTTTCATTCGAACTTGCACATCACAATGGGGTGATCTTGTCATGTTTGTTAAAAAACAATGGTTCAATGAGACTTTGCACTGATTATAGAGCCTTGAATAACATTTCTATTATGAATAGGAATCCCTTGCCTCATATTGATGATTTATTTGACCAGCTCTAGGGATCCCAGTATTTTTCAAAGATTGACTTAATATTGGGGTACCATTATTTGAAATTAAATGAAGAGGACATGCCAAAGACCTAATTTCATTCTAGATATGGCTATTATGAATATTTAGTTATGCCTTTTGGGTTAACAAATCACCTACTGTATTCATGGATATATGAATAGAATTTTCCAGGAGTTCTTGGAAAAGATTTTGGTTGTTTTTATTGATGGTATTTTGGTATATTCTAAAAGTAACTAGGAGCATGAAAGTCAATTAAGTTCTGTTTTGAAAACCTTAAAAGTAAAGAAACTATATGGTAAACTCAGAATTTGTCAATTTTTGTTACAAAAAAATTCATTCCTTGGTCACATTGTTTCTAAAGATGGAAAAACTATTGATCCTTCTCAAACAAAAGTTGTTAAAGAATGGACAAGACCCTAAAATAAAACTGAGATTTGTAGTTCTCTTGGTTTAGCAGGTTATTAATTGAGGTTTATTGAGAATTTTTCATGGTTATCTATCCCACTAAATCTATTAACTCAAAAAGGTGTTAAGGTCATCTGAACAATAGAATGTGATAAAAAATTTCAGGAATTAAAAAGAAGATTGGCGAATGCTTCTATTTTGTCACTACCATCCAGAAATGGTGATTTTCTTATCTATAGTGATGCTTCATTGAAAGGAATTCAATGATTCATAATGCAGAATGATTAGGTAATTTCTTATGGTTCACATCAGTTGAAAACTCGTGAGTTAAATTACCCTACCCATTATTTGGAATTATCTATCATTGTTTTTTACTTTCAAAATTTAGAGGCATCATCTGTATGGAGTAATATTTGAAATTTATAATAACCATTAAATTTTAAAGTATATATTTACTAAAAATGAATTGTAAATGATAATGAGAAGATGGATGGAATAAAGAAAGTATTATAATTTAATGATTAATTACTATCTAGGAAAAGAGAATAAAGTGGCTAATGATTTTATTCGGAAAAGTACTGCTACATTAACCATGTTACATTTGGAACATGACCCTTTGGTTTATGATTTGTTAAACTTTGGAATATTTGTTTTTGGTGCAGAAAATTACTATATTTTGTCTAAGGTTTCATTGTAATTCACTCTAAAATTTTGAATAAAGAAAGTGTACAAGGCAGACAGTGAGTTACAAAAAAAGGTAGAATTGGTTCAAAAGTGTAAGTTACCTGAATTTAACCTTTATAAATACCATGTTTTGAGGTTTTGATAGTGATTATGTGTGCCTTGTGATTCAAAATTGAAGAAATAGATGTTATGTGATTCTCATAGTTCACTTTTTTAGTTCATCTTGGATGTACTAAGATGTATAAAGATCTATGGGAGTATTACTGGTGGGATGGAAAAAAGAGATGTCGATGACTTTAACCTAACATATTTGATTTTTCAAGAGGCTAAAGTAGAGTGGTTTTTAACAAAATGGATTATTCATCCTTTTCTAGTACCAGAGTGGAAATGGGAAAATATATTCGTGGTACTCATTGTGGGGTTGACGAAGACATATCAAGGTAAAAATGAAATCCGTGATATTAATGATCGATTGATTAAATCTGCTAATTTTCTTCCTATTCGATATACATAGTATCTAGTAAAACTTTCTCAATTGTATCTTAATAAAATAGTTAGGTATATAGAGTTCCTCTCTCTATTGTATCTAATTGTGATCGTAGGTTCACTTCAAACTTTTGGAAAGGACTTTAGAAATCATTGGGTACTAAATTAAATTTTAGTACATATTTTCATCCACAATCAAATGGGAAGACATAATGAACAATTTCGACATTCAAAGATATGATAAATTCTGGTTCAATGGATTACTAGGGAAGTTAAAACCAATATCTTTCTTGGGTTTAGTTTTATAATAATAATATTTTTCATTCCAGCATATAGATGGCAGGTTTTGAAGCATTATATGGAAAGTAGGGTCAAACTATAGCTTTTTGGGATAAAGTAGGTGAAAGAAATTTGATGGGACCAAAATTTGTAGAAGAGATGGAAAAAATATTAGTTGATTCATAAGCACATGATGATATCTCATAGTATGGAGAAAATAAAGTGGATAACCTGAGGAAGGATCTTACTTTTGTGGTAGGTGATCATGTCTTTCTCAATGTTTTTCTATGGAAAAGTGTGATGTGTTTTAGTATGAAGGGAATGATGAGTTTGTGGTTCATTAGACACAATGAAATCTTAGAGAAAATTAGATCAGTTTCCTATAGAGTGGAACTACCTATATGTTTATCCCATGTAGATAATTGTTATCAAGTTTAAATATTGGGAAAGTATATGTTAGATACATCTCATGTTTTGAGTTTAGAGGTAGTTCATTTGGAAGAAAAAATTTTCTTATAAGGGACATCCATAAATCATTCTTGAACATAGAGAAGAAGTATTGTAGAATAAGGCGATTCATCATGTAATGGGTTTGTGGAAAACCCATATGGTTGGAGAGGAAATGTGGGAGTTTAGAAATGATATGAATGATAAATACCCCCACTTGTTTGATAAGGGAATAAAATTGCGAGGATGCAATTTCTTAAAGGGGTGAAGGATATAACATCCCATGTATTTATAAAATAATAAATTTCGATATCTATTAATATTTATGAAATAAGTATTAGTATTATTTTAGAAGGTATACTGTGTATAATAGCATACCCAATAAAGCAACAACGAGTTTCTCCAAAATCTTATATCACACACAACACTGAGTTATACAAAAAATAATAAAACAATAATATTATTATTTTAAATAGTAGTTAACACCTAGTTATTGTATTGGAATGAAGGAACATATTTAACAATATCATAATTTTACATATTTTTAAATGTTTTCACATTTATCCAATGAATTTTATTGGCTTAAAATGAGAATGATTCTAATTTTAATCATAAAATACTAAAAATATTTTTAAAAGGTTGTTTTACCACATTTTAATGGAGAACCACTTTAAAATCTAGAATTTGTCACTTTTATATGTTATATTTGAAAAAATATGCTTCTTATTTTGAAGAGTGACATCAAAATTTACTATGGTTGAAATTTTGGTATTTTTCTAATGAAATTCATATTTTAATTAATACTGAAACATAACGCATTTTAATTCAAACTGACTTTTCTTATAATTTATTTTTATAGTTATGTTATCATTTTAATTGGTTTTAATGTGTAATTGGGACATTTTTTTTTCATTTAAACAAAATCTGGTCATTGGAAGTAATTTCACATTGAAATTGGACATAAACCAAAGTTATTCTTTTGATAATTTTTTCCTCTTAAAAAACCACTTTCTGATTTTGACAACAGGAACAAATTTTAATTTAATTTTTTCGAATTCTATGTTTTTGGATTTGGAAATGTGGATTCCATATTTGAATCATAAGAACAAAATAATTTAAATAATAACCTTTAATATTTAGACATTATTAATAGTAACTTCAGTAATTGTATGTTTACCATGGTTAAATGGTAAATCAGGTAAATAAGGGTAAAAAATAATATTATAATAATATAAATCTACCCTAACATGTGTAATAATCCTATTGGATGATATATTTCAGTCCATGATCATCCTTGGGTCTATTTTAATAACCCATAGAGCCACTTTGGTTTGATAATGACATGTTATAATAAGTAATTAAAAGTTAAGAGAAATATAACATAAACATGTATCGTTTCACTAAAAAAATTAAGGTGGGGTTATATAATTGATATCATTGATGATAAATAGTAATTATAAATATAAAATGATTTCCTCAATCATGGTATTTTATTTATAATTTTTATATATTATATAAATAAATTAATTAATGACACAATGATGATGTTGTGATTGCCTTATTAATGAAAGATTCAAATAAATGATGTAATAAATTTTAAAATATATTTAATTTTAACATTTTCATGACATAAATGAATTTTATGTATGATTATTAAATGTTATATTATAGTCAATTATGTTTTTTATAATGAATCAAGTTTTTATGACTTCAAAAAAATAAAATACTAAATAGTGTCAAAATTGACTTAAATGAGTTTTTAAAACAAATACTATTTTATTAAATGATATAATTTTCATAAAATAAGAGATTTCACAAAATAAAATAGATAATGTTACAAATTTCATTAATTATACACTTCAGGTTCTCTTGTAATTTTATAGTAATAATATTAACCATATAGTGTGAAAATACAAGAAGACATGGTAAGAGTTAATTTATTTGACTAAGGGTTAAATACAAAAGATAAGGCTAAATTTGTGATCTAAACATGTATAAAACTACTGGTTGAGAGGATTTAGACCCATACTCATCTTATCCTTTAAATATATTAGTTTGTAACTATAATATTTAGAAGATAAATTTGTAATAAAATAATATTTCAAGACTTTCCAAGAGTGACCCTCCTCCCTCTTATAAAAGGCCACCACCTATTCCCACTTACTCACACCTCTCAATCCCTTTGGCTCATCCAAATTCTAATAAAATAATCTCACAAGACCCCTATTTTCCTCTTTTAAGCCTTTCCTTGGGCATAAGGCAACTCAAGAAATCATTTTGGCTCAAATCAAAAGGATTTACCCGATTTAGAGGTAACATCATCTCTCAAACTCCTTTCATTTATTTTCTCGCTTCAACCACCTAAACTCAAATAAATTTATTATTTTATAAAAAACAGTAACCTAAATATAATTTGATGTTTTAATCATAAGGTTTCATCCTACACTTAGACAAACCTCCAACTAATAGATATAGAACATATTGTTTGAGTGTTTGTTGAACTATTGCCTCACGAAACGATGATTGTTCAATTTTCTCCTACCACCTATCATGGTTTCCATTGTAATCTAAATATATTTATATGTTATATATATTATATTTATATTTTATCAATGATTCTGTAATTTTTATTTACTATATACCTTTATTTTTTTCCATAATGTGTAAATACAATAATTTCATTTGAGGATGTGTGGACTACCACCCCCTCAAATTGATATGACTCGTTCATTCCATACATGAAACATGTAAGTGGTAGAATAAATAAAATTATGTAACATATATAACATATGTATTTTACTCGAAATATACTATACCTATGTGTCATTTTTTTTTCATTTCACTAATACGACAAAGAAATGAAAGTAGTGTTCATGCATATGTACGGCCTATGTCTACATGAACGGTGCATTTATTTTCATATCTCTAAATGTAATGAAATATTCTAAATACTTATATAATAGAAATATGTGATATTTAAATCATGACTAATATTCATGAGTCAATGAACTTATGACCACATGGATAATTTTCATCAAAACAAGTTCATTTTTGACTCAAGTACCGAACATCAACAAAATATCTGATATGAACTCAAAAAATTAAATAATTTTAATAACTTGGTAGTGAGTGATATAAAATTAATAATAAAATATAAAATATTTCTAAAACATATAGAAATTAACCAATGTTTATTATTCATGAAATTAAATAATGAACAAAACAAGTCTGGATCAAGGAAAATGACTTCATCTCAATCCTCTTTCATTAAGGCATATTTGGATTGATATAAGGCCTTATTTTATATTGAGTATAATCAAACCCATTGAATTTGAATTTCAATAATTGTGTTTCAAAAGGAAACTTTTTTATGAAGCGTTTTACTAAATGACAAAGGGAATTTTTCTTTTTATGTTACGTGACGACAAGGACCTTTCTGCCACCGTGATCGTTATTTGATATTTGGATTCCTCTACAAGACGTAATGTTTTTAAAAAGATAAGTAAATACCATATTAATTTTTATGTATTTTGGTGTTAAAAATGGTTTTGATGATGGAATTATTATATCATTAAATTGAAATGATGTCTTATTATTGCAATCTAGAAATGTTATTTTTCTTTATGCTTGTTCATGGGTTGTGATTATGCTATAGTTCTTGGGAATTTCTTATCTATACAAGTGGTTCCATGAAAAAATGAGGGTGGGTGGGCCTGAGATTTCTCTCCAGAGCATTGGGTAATGTGAAAAAGGTAAATTTTAATATTTCTCCTAAGATATTTAGGGAATATAATGTGATAGGTATTCAAAAAGTAACAATAATGGTTACTCTCGGTGTATAAGGACCCGACCATAAACATTGAACATTCTTGAATTAAGTTAATAATTCACATTTAGGATCTTTTCAAGGTTTGAGGTTTAGAGAATTTGGTCATAACATATACATAACAACTTGAATATTACATGAAGACACATCTACCCAGTTTCCATTTTTTAACAAAAAAAATTCTTGAAAAAAAATAGTCAAGTCTAGTTCCAAGTTTTAGACAGCATGAATTTTCCGTGATCCCATCCTTGACACTATTCCACTTTATGTCCTATGAAAAATATTTCAAAAACATGGGTTGAGCATAAAAAGCTCAGTAAGGGGTACACAAAGAAGGAAAACTATTAGTTTTTCAAAACAACAATTAAACCACGAATACTTTATCATAAGTAATACTTTTCACCTTTATGAAGTAGTAAATACTTTTAATTGAATAAAATATCATTTCATACCATTTCGTAACCAACAGATTAATATAAAACCGATATAAAGATCACATAACATATAAAGGTAACTTGGGACATAAACATACTTAAATGAAATAAAAAATGGTCAACTTCCACACATATCACTAAATAGAATAGCCATATGGCCGACTTCCATACCCAATGCATTGGAAGTTATAACGTAACCACCCATCCTGGTTTATCACTGAAACACCTGTCATTTGGTTTATTACGTAACCACCCATAAAATTTCCAAGTACCATTATAAAATCATAATACATACAACAAATATAAAGGAATCAAAACATTTCTACACTTCAATAAAAATATATCATTTAAATATATTGACATAACAAATCCATTATCAAAACCATTTTCAATACCAAAATACATAAAAGTGTATACGATAATTATTTTCCATTTAAAAACATTATGTATTGTTAAGGAAGCCAAAGAGCACATAATACTTGTAGTAGCAGAAAGGTCATTATCACCGCTTACGTTATAAGAAATATTACTTTTTGTCGTTTAGTAAAACGCTACATAGAAAAAGATCCCATTTTAATGAAATGAAAATTCAAAGGTGTTTATACCGCGTAAAAAATAAATTCATGTATGAAAATAAAATATGCCTCAATAAAAGGAGATTGAGTCGAAGTCCCTTACCTCATGTACAACTTAACCTGTTCATTATTTAATCTCCTGACTAATAAACTAATGTTAATTTCTAGTTGCTTAAGAATATTTTTTTCAAGTTTATAATTCCTTTTAAATAACTTATTACCATGATATAAACATTATGTAATAATTTAAGTTAATAATAATTATTTTTCGATATTTGGTACTTGAGTAAAAAATGCACTTCTTATAATTACAAGTTGTTCATGTGGTAAAAATTTCATTATATCCAGAATGATATTCAGGATTTAGATGTCATATATATCATATATACCCATTATATACATTTATTTACAATAGTACATAACATTTGGAGATCATAAATGAAAAGCACCGTTCATGGAGAGGGTAAGTCGTATATACACGTGAATGCTACTACCATTTCTATTTCGTATTGTAATGGAATTAAAACTTACTAATACATAAGTATATTATAATTCCATTATAATATCATATATAATTTTATTAACTCTACCCATTATACGTTCTACAAAATGTGTTAATGAGTCATATCACTTTGAGGGGGTGGTAGTCTGCACTTCCTCAAATGAGATTATCGTATTTACCCACAATGGAAACCATAACGGTATTCTATAAATGAAAAATAAAAACACATAGAAAAAAATATAAATATAATATCTATTTTATATAAATAAAATTCCATCATAATGTCCACCATGATAGGTGGTTGGAGATATTTGAAAAATCATCGTTTCGTGAGCAAGTAGTTCATCGTCCACCGAAACAGTATG
This sequence comes from Viscum album, assembly GCA_963277665.1. NCBI lineage: Eukaryota > Viridiplantae > Streptophyta > Magnoliopsida > Santalales > Viscaceae > Viscum > Viscum album. Next base: position 287,912,983 of record OY728139.1, read on the forward strand.
TTCTTTACCCATTAGATAGAGGTATGTGTAAGTGTGGTATGAATCCTTCCTGTAACAACATCCTAGTATGTTAAGGATACTGTTTTTTTATAAAATAAAAGAATAAAAAGAGTTTATGGGGTTGTAAAAGTAAAATAAAACAAAATAACTTAATAGAAGACATTACCTTTAAATCGAGTAACTCCCTTTGGTTTGAACTAAAAGGGTATGTTGAAGTGCCTTCCACATAAGTTAAGGATTATAGGAAGAGTAGAGAGATTAAGGGAGCCTAAAAGAGTAGAGTTTGGATGAGCCAAGGTGCTTGAGAGGTGTTGGAAATTAGTGAGAGGTGGGGGATTGTTTTAAGGGGGGAGGGGCTCTTTAGGAAAGTGTGAAAATATTATTTTATTATATAATGATTTTCTATTTATAAAGGTCAAAAACTAATTAAAGTAGAAGATAAGATGAATAATGGTCGAAATAAAATCATCCAATAAGAATTTTACTATTATTGGATATTAATTTAATCGTTATAATCTTATATATTTAAATCATTTATTAATGAGGTGAACACTGCATCATTATTATGTCATAAATAATTTTATTTATTAGATTTCTAAAAATTATAAAAAAAATACCATGATTTAGGAACTATTTTTTTATTTACAAAGAACATTTATAGTCGAAAAGATGACTTTTATAACCCTATGTAATAATTTATTTACTAAAAGATATTTATTTATGTCATTTTTGTCTTTACTTTAAGTTAATTAAAATAGAGTGTCATTATCACACTTAAGTGGATCCATGGGGTCCCTATATTGACCCAATAATGCACATGGTCGGCCATGACTCATCCAATAAAGTTAGGAAAAGTGTTTAGGTAATTTTTCATTATAATGATATTCATTTTACCTTGAATTGCCCTATTTACCTTTAACTGCGGTAAATAAAAGTAAAAAGTTACTCTTCACCAAAAATTATTTTCATCTTATTGAACCACATTTTACTTAATAATAACCACCATGTATGTCCAATTATTGAAATTTAATTCACATAAGTGGTAAATTTTCATTTAAATGAAAAAGTCGGTTTTTTAACTATTACTTAGTGGTTTCACTATTCATCAAAAATTGATGTTTTTCAGAAAAATACCAAAAATTAAGCCTAAGATATATTTGATATTCCAAATTCAAAATTTATTTTTATTTTACCAAATTCAAAACATAGATGTTGGATTAATTAATTTAAGAGTAATTGTTGTTGTCAAAACAAATAGTGTTTTTTTAAAAAACAATATCTATCAAAAGATTGACACTTGTTGATGTCCAATTTCAAAGTGAAATTAATTCCAATGACCACCATTGTATTAAATGGTAAAAATAAACTTTAATTACACCTTAAAAACAATTAAAAATATAACCTAACAATATATATAAATTTGATTAAAAGGTAGTTTTCAATTAAAATACAATATTTTTTACTATTCATTAAAAATGTATTTTATCAGAAAAAATACCCAAAATTTATCGAAAGTAAATTTTGTTCTCCCAATTCTAAATAAAAATTTTATTTCAGTCAAATAGAACATATAAAAGTGACCAAAATTATATTTAAAGAGGTTTCACCATCAAAAGGCAGTAAATCAACCTTTTAATATAAATTATGCTTAAAATTAGATTCATTCACATTTTAAGCCTCTAACTTTTGTTGGATTAATGTAAAAACATTTACCAAACATGTATAATAATATTTTAGTTAGTTTTGTTCATTCCCTCCAATACAACGGCTTTCCATTAACTACCATTTAAAATAATAATATTATATTGTTAATGTGCAACGTAAGATTTCAAAGAAACTCGTTGTTGTGTATCGGTTACTCCATCGAATGTAGCATCCCCTTTAAATTAAAATTAATAATTAATTCAATAATATTAATAAATATGAAAATGTCATATTTCTTTATTTACCTAGGATGTTATATCCTTCCCCACTTTTGGAAATTGCATCTTCTCAATTTTATTCACTTATCCAATAAATGGGGCTATTTATCCCTCACAGAATTTTCGGATTCCCACGTTGCCTTTTCAACCATATTGTTTTTTCAAAAAAACCTTTACCTGGTGAATTACCTTATTCTGAAAAACATGATCTATTCAGTCAATAATCTAGACTGGATGTTCCTCATAAGGTAGATTCTCTTCCAACTAAACTACCTCTAGGACCAAAACATGAGATGGATCTGGAATATATTTTCTCAACATTGAAACATGAAAAACATTGGGTACCTGGGACAAACTTGAAGGTAAATCCACTCTATATGCAATTGATCCAACATTCTCTAGGATTCTATAAGGTCCAATGATCTTCGGGCTCATCTTTCCCTTCTTACCAAAATTCATCAAACAATTCATTGGAGAAACATTGAGAAAGACATGATCCCCTACCTCAAACAAGAGATACTTCCTCTAGTTAACTGCATAACTATTCTGCCTACTCTGATCTATTCTCAAGTGCTTTTGATTCAAATGAACTTTTTCTACCATCTCTTCTACCAATTATGGTCCCATCAGTTTCCTTTCACCTAATTCATCCCTAGAAGATGGAGTTCAACATCGCTTCCCATATAATTCCTCAAAAGGATCCATCTATATACTGGAATGAAAGATATTATTATAAGAAAAAACAACCAAATAAAGATGTTGGTCTGATCATCCCTGGTAATCCATCGTGAAAGCACATAACATATTATCCTAGTTCTGGATTTTTCTTTCTGACTACCCATCAAATTTTGGGTGAAAAGTTGTACTAAAATTTAATTCAGTACCCAACGACTTCTAAAGGCCTTTCCCAAAGTTAGAAGTAAACCTGCGATCACTATCAGATACAATGGAGAGGGGAACATCATGTTACCTGACTCTATCTTTAGCATACAACCGCAAATGTTGATCTAGAGACAATGTATCTTTAATAGAAAGGAAATTAAAAGATTTATTCAATCGATCAATAATAACCGATATTCAATTGTTACCTCGAGATGTCTTTTTTATCCCACAATGAAGTCCATGGATATATTTTCCCATTTCTACTCTTGCACCGGTATAGACTAAAGCATCCCTTTTGGTAAATGCTGCTCTGATTTAACCTACTGACATGTCAAACACTTCACAATAAAATCAACAATATCTCTTTTCACTCCATCCCAACATAAATACTCCCGAAGATCTTTTTACATCTTGGTACTTCCAGGATGAACTGAAAACGGGGAGCTATGAGCTTCACATAACAACTCATTCATCAATTGTGAATCACAAGGCTCACATAATATCTTCCCAAACCTCAAAACACAATCATTATCAAAGTTAAAATCAAGCAACTTTCCCTTCTGAACCAACTCTACCTTTTTATGGAACTTATTATCTCCCTTCTGCGCTTTCAAAAATATATTTGATAAGGATGATATCACTAACACCTGAAACAAAATAGATGAATTCCCTTCACTAACAACTTCTATGCCAAAGTTCATCAAATCAAAAACCAAAGGATCTCGTTCTAAACAAAGCATGGTTAATGAAGCATTATTTTTCCGACACAAAGCATCTTCCACTTTATCTACTTTTCCCAGATGGAAAAGGATCATGCAATCATAATACTTGGTTAATTCTAACCATCTTCAATGTCTCATGTTCAATTATTTCTGAGTGGATATATACTTCCAAATTTTGTGATCAGTATTTATTTCACAATTTACTCCATACAAATGATTCCTCAAAATTTTTAATGAAAAAACAATAGCAGCGAATTATAAATCATATGTAGGGTGATTTAACTCATAAGGTCTCAACTAACGTAAAGCATAAGAAATTTACTAATCATTCTGCATAAGGACATAGCCATGTCCTTTTAACGAATCACCACAGTAGATAATAAACTCACCAATTCTAGAATAAAGTTCCAAGACTGGAGCATTCACCAATCTCCTTTTCAATTTCTGAAAGCAATCATCACATTTTTTATCCAAATGAGCTTAACTCATTTTCGAGATAACTTAGTCATTAAACTAGATAAACATTCAAAATTATCAAAAAAACCTCCGGTAATAACCTATCAGACCAAGAAAAATATGGATCTTGGATTAATTTGAGGGTCTTGGCCATTCTTCTACATCTTTTGATTTATCAGGATCAACAGTTATGCCATTTTTGAAACAATGTGATCAATGAAATAAATTTTTTCTTAGTAAAACTCACACTTTATGAATTTCCCAAATAGTTTCTTTTCTTATAAGGTTTTTAAGACAACCCTTAAATAAATTTCACGCTCATCTTTACTTTTATAATAGACCAAAATATCATCAATGAACACTTCCACAAACTTATCCAAGAACTCACAGAAAATTCTATTCATAAGAAACATTAATACAGCAGGTGAATTAGTTAAACCCAAAGGCATAACTAAAAATTCATAATTGCCATATCTAGTACGAAATGTGGTATTTGGAATGTATGATTCCTTTTCATTCAACTGATAGTACCCCAACCTCAATTCAATCTTCAAGAAATACTGAGCTCCCTGGAGTGATAAAAAAACATCGATATGAGGCAAAGGATACTTTTTCTTAATATTGATGTAATTCAATGCTCTATAATCAATGAAAAGTCTCATTGAACCATCTTTCTTTTTAATATACAATACAATATCATCCCATTATGATGTTCTCGGTCTAATGAAACCATTATCTAATAACTCCTTCAATTGCTCCTTTTACTCTATAATTTTAATTTGAGCCATTCAATAAGGGGGTTTTGAAATTAGCTTAGCATCAGGAACTAAGTCAACAGTAAATTTAACTTCTCGATTAGGTATAATAATAGACAAATCATCATAAAAAACATCAAGATACTCATTTACCACTGGCACATCATTAATATGAATAGTTCCTTTGTTTCAATAATATGTGCAAGGTAACATTCATTTCCATATTTTACTAGTTTCTTAGCTTCCTTATATTTTATCAAAAGTAAGGGTTCATTATTATACAGAAATTGAAAATATTTCTTGAAAAGAAACCTATATAGATCTATAGTCAATCTCAGCATGATAAATAGACAACCAATCCATACCCAAAATAACATCAAACTTGACGAGAGGCAAAACAATAAGGTTTGTAGGTTGATTCTTTCTACACATAAGGACAGGAAGGTTCTTATAATTTCTTTTGGCCTCAAAATTTCCTCCAGGATTTTTTACCATAAGTTTAGGATTCATATCTTGAGATGGAACTCCCAATTTACTAGAAAACTTCTTAGAAATGAAATAATGTGTAGACCCTGAATCAAACCACACTTTGGCATAATCTGAAAACACAAAAAGTGTACCTGATACAACTTCATTTGATGGCCCAACATCTGCTCAAGTAATTGTAAAGGATTTCACGACCCCTTTCTTATTGTATTCTAGCTGCTTTCCCTTAGTTGAGTTCTTTGTTGGACACACATTTTTGTAATGACCCATTTCATTTAACATAAAATATCTTATCGATGGCTTTTCATTCCCTACTTGATCATATTACTTACAGTTATAACCAATATGACCAGACCTACCACACCGAAAGAACTTTCTAGACATTGATAAACATTCTCCAGGATACTCTTTTCCACACTTCTATCAAGATGAAAATTTAGTTTTCTTACCTATAGCCTACTTTGATGAATTCTTTCCCTTTTTCTACCACCTAGACCTCTTATTCTGTTGTTTGTCAAAGAACACCTGATCCTCAGCAAACTCCATTTCCACCTTCACTGCACATTGAAAAAAAATTCATAACTTTTGAACACATGAGAGACTAATTCTCTTCGATATCGTAGCTTCAGTCCTGAGTAAAATCTATTTATCTTATTATCAAGATCTCAGATGAAATTTGGACCGTACCATTCCATTCAAGTGAACGTCCCTTCATTATCAGCCACTGAGTCATCCTCCTGCCTCAATTCCATGAATTTGTTTCCATCCTAAGACGAATCCCCTTAGGAAACTATTTCTCAAGAAACATACTTTTGAATTCATTCCAAACAATTGCGTCAATCTCCTCACTATCCCTGATATTTTTCACCATGGACCACCACTGATCTGCTTCACCTTCAAAATAGTAAATATAAATACTAACCTTTTGATGTTCTAAACACCCAATGGTATCCAAAATCTTTTCCAGTTCTTTAATCCACCCTTCTACTTGCACAAGGCCAGAAGATCCTATGAATAATGAGGGATTTTACCTCAAGAAATGATCCACTTCTGGCATGTTCCTCTATGGTTGATCTGGATGATCTCGTGCATGGATACCACAACCATTTATATCCTGAGTCAATTGTTCCATCACTACAACAAACTGTTTGGTTCCGATTTCGACCATCTCAAGTTTATGATTTGGAAGGTTGTCTTCCTCCTAATGTCGTCCCAACATAGATGCATCGTTTCTTCTGTGGAGAACCATTCTGAACACAGAAATATCTTTGGTGAAGAAACATATAAATCTTTAAATTCTATATCATTTCAATATTAACATAAATTAATTTATGGATATTAATTTAACAGTACCCAAACTCCTAAATTTGTCTAAACCGACCATTGATACCATCTACAGGGAAAAAACCTTAAACATTTCATATTCTGGAATTAAGTTAACAATTAACATTGATGATATTTTTAGGTTTAGATCATTAGAGAATTAGGTCATAACATATACATAACAACTTTAATATTACATGCAGACACATCTACCTGGTTTCCATTTTTTCACAAAATAAAAATTCTTGAAAAAAGAGTCAGGTCTACTTCCATGTTTTAGATAGCATGAGTTTTCCTTGATCCCATCCTTGAACCTATTCCACTTTATCCCTAGTGAAAAACATTTCAAAAAATGTGGATGAGAATAAAAATCTTAGTAAGGGATACACAAAGATGAAAAACTATTAGTCTTTCAAAAAAACAATTAAACCATGAATATTTTATCATAAGTAATCCTTTTCACCTTTATGAAGTAGTAAATACTCTTCATGAAATAAAATATCATTTATTACCATCTTGTAACCCAAATAATACCATAAAACCCATATAAAGAACACATAAAATATAAATGTGTCTTGGGACATAAACATACTTAAATGGAATAACTATACGGTTGACTTCCACACATATCAATAAATGGAATATCCATACAGCTGACTTCCATACACAATGCATTGGAGGTTATAACATAACCACCCATTCGGGTTTATCATGGCACCACCCGTCATTTAGTTTATCACATAACCACCCGTCAAATTTCCAAGTACAATTATAAAGTCATATCACATACAAAAAATATAAAGGAAAGAAAACATTTCCACATTTAAATCACAATATATCACTTAAATATATTGACATAACAAATCCATTATGAAAACAATTTTCAATACCAAAATACATAAAAGAGTATATGGTATTTATTTTACATTTAAAAACATTACAAATTGTTAAGGAAGCCAAAGAGAAAATAATACTCACGGTGGCAGAAAGGTCATTGTCACCGCATATGTTAAATGAAACATTGCTTTTTTGTCATTTAGTAAAATGCTTCATAGAAAAAGATTTCTTATGAATGAAATGAAAAGTCCAAGGTAGTAACACAACGTATAAAATAATTTCAGGTGTTAAAACAAAATATGCCTCAATGAAATGAGATTGATACAATGTCCCTTGCCTCATGTCCAACTTGACCTGTTTGTTCTTTAATCTACTGAATAATAAACTAATGTTAATTTCTAATTTCTTAAGCACCTTATTTCAAGTTTATCATTCCTTTTAAATCAATTATTACCTTGTTATAAACATTATGTAACCATTTAAGTTAATAACTGTCATTTTGTCGATATTTGGTACTTGAGTAAAAAATGGACTGCTTATAATTATAAGTTGTTCATGTGGTAAAAAAATTCATTATATCCAGAATGATATTCATGATTTAGATGTCATATATATCATATATATCCAGTTTATACATGTATTTACAATAGTCAATAACATTTGGAGATAAGAAATGAAATTCACTGTTCCTGGAGACGGTAAGTCGTATGTACGCATGAACGCTACTTCCATTTCTATTTCATATAGTAATGGAATGAAAACTTAATGATACATAAGTATATTATTATTCCAGTATCATATCATATATAATTTCATTAACTCTACCCTTTATACGTTCCACATAAGGCATGAACGAGTCATATCACTTTAAGGCAGCGGTAGTCCGCACATCCCCAAATGAGATTATCATATTTACCCACTATGGAATCCATAAAGGTATTCCATAAATGAAAATTAAATAAGAATAGAATCAATATAAATATAAAATATATCATATATAAATAGAGTTCCATCATAATGGTCACCATGATATGCGGTTGGATATATTTGAACAATCATCATTTCGTGAGGCAGTAGTTCATCATCTATAGAAACAATATGTTCTTTACCCATTAGAAAGAGGTTTGTGTAAGTGTAGTTTGAATAATTCTCATAACAACATCCTGGTATATTGAGGATACTAGTGTTTTTATACAATAAATGAATAAAAAGAGTTTAGGGGTTTGGATAAGTAAAATAAAACAGAAGAACTTAAGAGAAGACATTACCTTTAAATCAGGTTAGTCCCTTTGTTTTGAACCAAAACGGTTTTTTGAAGTTTCTTCTGCCTATGTTAAGGCTTCTAGGAGGAAGAGAGTGATGTATGGTATAAGGCCCCAGCCTTAAACCTTACTTAATCTTGAGTTATTAGAAGATTACACATTGATGATCTTTTCGGGTTTAGAGTTTTAGAGAATTAGATCATAAAACTTGCATTACATTCCACATATAAACAAAGTGGTTACATAAAGATAGTATTCTTCATTCCCATCAATGGAAACACATTTAAAATAAAACATGGATTAATTCTTGACACATCCTTGACTCTATCATCTTGTCATGTACCTTTCCCTTGACCTGTGAAAAACATTTCAAAAACTTGGGATGAGCATAAAAACTCAGTATGGGTTATAAAAAAAACATGGAAAGGAAACATGAGTTCATATATACATAAGAATGAAATCATAAATTACCCATAAAACATTGGAACTTTAACATACCTCATAAAATCACGAATAAATCATAGAAATCATAAGACATAAAGGTAACTTGAGGCATTCATAACATTCTTACGTAGGGAGTAACCCTCTTGGTTACGTTTGGAATACCCATCATAGTATATTCCCTAAAATATCTTCGTAGAAACCTTAACGTTTCACTCCTTCACGTTACCCAATGCATTGGAGAGCTATAACGGGCTCACACGCCCTTAGTTTATCACGGAACCGCCCGTCTTCATAATAATGCCCAAGAACCATAACATAACCATATCACATAAAACATGCATAAAGGAAACATAAAATTTCCACATTTCAATCATGAGATATCAATACAACACATTGATATAAAAACATTATGAAAACCATTTTCAATACTAAAATAAAATAAAAGTAAAACATGGTATTTATTTTTCTTTTAAAAAGAAGGTAATGCTTGTAGAGGAAGCCGAAACTCAAATAACGGTCACGACGGTGGAGAAGTCGTTGTCGCCGCATACGTACGACAAAAACATTCCCTTTTGTCGTTTAGTAGACGCTTAGTATAAAAAAGATTCCTTTTGAATAAACGTAAAAGTCAAAGGGGTTTATACACCGTATAAAAGAAAGTTGTGTATAAAATAAAATATGCCTCAATCAAAGGAGATTGAGACGAAGTCCCATACCTCGTATCCGACTTGACCCGACCGTTCTTTAATCTCCTGAATAATAAACATGAGTTAATCTCTACTTGATTATGAATCTTTTTCAAGTTCATTATTCCTTTTATACCATGTTATGAACATCATGTAATCAGTTAAGTTAATAATGTTCATTTTGTCGGTATTTGGTTCTTAAGTCAAAAATAGACTTCTTACACTTACATGTGGTTAATTTGGTCAAAGGTTCATTATATCCAGAATGGTATTCATGATGTAGATATCATATATTTCATATATATCCATTACATACATGCATTTATAATATTACATAATCATTTAGAGGTAAGAAATGAAATGCACCGTTCATGGAGACGGTAAGCCGTACGTACGCATGAACGCTACTTTCATTTCTATTTCGTATTTTATAGAATGGAATCATAATTATATAAAGGTATATTATAATTCCAGTATAATATCATATATAATATCATAGTTCCATCCTTTATATGTCCCACATATGGTATTTAACGAATCAAATCACTTTGAGGGGGCGGTAGTCCGCACTTCCTAAAATGAAGATATCGTGATTACCCATAATGGAAACCATAAAGGTATGCCCAAAATGAAAAAAACAGAATCTTAAGGAAAACATAAACATATTATATATCATATATAAAAATAGTGACATCATAATGGCCACCTTTGAAGGTGTTAAATGAGTTTTGAACAATCATCGTTTCGGGAGGCAGAATTTCGCCATCCACGGAAACCGTATGTTCTTTAACCATTTGATGTAGTTGTGTGAGAGTGTGGCTCAAATAAATCATATTGAAACATCCTAGTATATTTAAGATACTATTTGTGTTACAAAAGAAGTAAATAAAAAGAGTTTAAGGGGTTGGAGAAGCAAAATAAAACAAATGAACATGAGAGAATGAATTACCTTAAAAAGTGTAACTCCTTTTGATTTGAGCCTAAAGGCTTCCTTTGAAAGGATTATTACCAAAGGGAATCCTCTAGGATGAGTAGAGGGATGTGGAGAGAGCAAATGGGCAGGGGTTGGCCGAGCCAAAGGCTTGAAGAGTGTGTGAAATGAGGTAGAGTTGGGGGCCTTTTATAAGAGGAGAGGAGGGGCACTTTTGGAAAGTAAAGAAACATTACTTTATTTGAAAATGTGTTTCGGTTTTAAAAGGTCCCACATTGATATAATTCATGGATAAGGTGATAAGGGTTCGAAATCCACTCTTCAAATTGGTTTTTGCCATGTGTAGGTTTTATATGTTTCATTATCATTCCATTTTATTTAAATCGTCAAATAATGATGTCATCGCTGCATCATTATTATGTCATAAATAATTTAATTTATTTAATGTCTAAAAATTATAAACAAAATACTATGATATAGGAAATCGTTTTAGCTTTCCAATGACTATTTATAATAAAAATTTGAACTTGTATAACCCCACATAAAAATTGTTTTCGTAAAACATATTATGTTTGTGTCATTTTCACTTTAACATTAAATAAAAAGTAATTTATGTCATTTCCCAAAAAAAGTGGATCCATGGGGTCCCCAAGTTGACCCATGCCATGTCATGGTCGGCCATGACACAACCAATGATTTTGGGACATGTGTCTAGGTCATTTCATTTTATTAAAGCATTATTTATACCTTAAACTACACTAATTACCACTAATCGCGATTAAGAACTTAATAAGTTACTATTCACCAAAAAAATTATAATAATCTCATTGAACCACATTTTACTTCTTAATGACAACCATGTATGTCGGATTTTCAAAATTCAATACACATTAGTGGTAAACTTTCATTTAACTGAAAAATCAGTTTGCTTGATTACCACTTAGTGGTTTCACTATTCATCAAAAATTGAAGTTTTTCAGAAAATTACCAAAAATTCGCCCTAAGCTATATTTGATATTCCGAATTCAAAAATGAAGTCTATTTTACAAAATTCAAATCATATAAGTCACATTAATTAATTTAATAATTAATTCCCGCTGCCAGAGCAAATAGCGTGTTTTTACAAAACAATAAGTATCAAAAGATTGACACCATTTTAAGTCTAATTTCAAAGTGAAATTGATTCCAATGACCACCATTGGATAAAATGGTAAAAATATATTCTAATTTCACTTCAAAACCAATTCAAAACATAATCTAATCATATAAATAAATTAGATCAAAAAGCATTTTTGATGTAAAATGCAGTATTTTTCACTATTCATTAAAAAAATGAACATTGTCAGAAAAATACCAAAAATTCACACAAGGTAAATTTTGATGTCCCAATCATAAAGGATAAGTTTATTTTGACAAACATAGTTTATAAAATTGTCAAAATATAGATTCAAAAATGGTTTGCCATCAAAAGGCAGTAAAACAATCTTTTAGGAATATTAGTGTATTCCATGCATAAGATTGTATTTATTTTCATTTTAAGCCTCTATAACACTATCTTAATCATTAATAGACATAGATAAAAATATCTATTATTCATTTCTTACTTGGGATGTTACAGCCTTCCCCCCTTTAGAAAATTGCATCCCCGCAATTTATTTACTTATCGAATAAATGGGGGTACTTATCCCTCATTGCATTTTCAGATTCCCATGTTGCCTCTTCAATCATGTGGTTTTTCCACAAAACCTTTACCTGCTTAATCACCTTATTCCGTAACACTTGCTCCCTGTGGTCAAGAATCTGGACCGGTTGTTCCTCATAAGATAGGTTCTCTTCCAGCTGAACTACCTCTGGGCTCAAAACATGAGATGGATCTGGCATATACTTTCTCAACATCGAAACGTGAAAAACATTGTGTACCTGAGATAAACTCAGAGGTAAAGCCACTCGGTATGCAACTGATCCAACTCTCTCCAGAATTTCGTATGGCCCAATGAACCTTGGACTCAACTTTCCTTTCATACCAAATCTCATCACACTTTTCCAAGGAGAAACCTTGAGAAAAACATGATCACCTACCTCGAAAGATAGATCCTTCCTCCGGTTATCCGCATAACTCTTCTGCCTTCTCTGAGATGTTGTCATGTGTTTCTGAATCAGCTGAACTTTTTCTGCCATCTCTTCTACCAATTCTGGTCCCATCAACTTCCTTTCACCCACTTCATCCCAGAAAGCTGGAGTTTGACACTGCTTCCCATATAATGCCTGAAATGGTTCCATCTGTATACTGGAATGAAAACTGTTATTATATGAAAACTCAACCAAAGAAAGATGTTGGTCCCAACTTCCCTGATAATCCATAGAACAAGCTCGTAGCATATCCTCCAATGTCTGAATTGTTCGTTCTGACTGCCCATCTGATTGAGGATGAAAAGCTGTACTAAAATTTAATTCAGTACCCAACGACTTCTGAAGGCCTTTCCAAAAGTTAGAAGTAAGCCTGGGATCACGATCCGATACAATGGAGAGAGGAACTCCATGTAACCTGACTATCTCTTTAAGATACAAATGGGAAATTTGATCAAGAGAGAAAGTATCTCGTATAGCAAGGAAATGAGCAGATTTGGTCAAGCGATCAATAATAACCCAGATTGCATTATTACCTCGAGATGTCTTCGGTAATCCAACAACAAAGTCCATGGATATATTCTCCCATTTCCACTCTGGCACTGGTAAAGGCTGAAGCATCCCTTTCGGTAACTGCCGCTCTGCTTTAACCTGTTGACATGTCAAACACTTCACAGTAAAATCAGCAATATCTCTTTTCATTCCATCCCACCAGTAATACTCCCGCAGATCTCTATACATCTTAGTACTGCCCGGATGAACTGAAAACGGAGAACTATGAGCTTCACATAACAACTCTCTCTTCAACTGTGAATCACAAGGCACACACAATCTCTTCCCAAATCTCAAAACGCAATCATTATCAATGTTGAATTCAGGCAACTTACCTTTCTGAACCAGCTCTACCCTTTTCTGCAACTCACTGTCTTGCTTCTGTGCTTGCTTGATTCTATCTGATAGAGATGATCTCACTGATACCTAAAACAAAACAGAAGGACTTCCTACACCAACAACTTCTATGCCAAAGTTCATCAAATCGTTAACCAAAGGATCACGTTCCAAACACAACATTGTTAATGAAGCATTACTTTTTCGACTCAAAGCATCAGCCACTTTATTTGCTTTTCCCGGATGGTAATGAATTGTACAATCATAATCTTTGATTAATTCCAGCCATCTCCTTTGTCTCATGTTTAACTCTTTCTGAGTGAATATATACTTTAAACTTTTGTGATCGGTATATATTTCACACTTTACTCCATACAAATGATGCCTCCAAATTTTTAAAGCAAAAACAACAGCAGCTAGTTCCAAATCATGTGTAGGGTAATTTACCTCATGAGTTTTCAACTGTCGTGAAGCATAAGCAATTACGTGATCATTCTGCATTAGGACGCAACCAAGTCCTTTCAATGAAGCATCACTGTATATAACAAACTCACCATTCCTGGAAGGTAGTGCCAAAACTGGAGCATTCACCAATCTTCTTTTCAATTCCTGAAAACAATCATCACATTCTTTTGTCCAGATAAACTTAACACCCTTCCGAGTTAGCTTAGTCATTGGACTAGATAACCATGAAAAATTTCTAACAAACCTTCGGTAATAGCCCGCCAAACCAAGGAAGCTACGAATCTCGGTTACATTTGTGGGTCTTGGCCATTCTTCCACAACTTTTGTTTTTGCAGGATCAACAGTTATTCCATCTTTAGAAACAATGTGACCAAGGAAAGAAATTTGTTGCAACCAAAACTCACACTTTCTGAATTTCCCATACATTTTCTTTTCTTTTAAGGTTTGCAAGATAACCCTTAAATGTTTTTAATGCTCCTCTTTACTTTTAGAAAACACCAAAATATCATCAATGAAAACCACCACAAACTTATCCAAGAACTCATGGAAAATTCTATTCATTAAGTCCATGAATACAACAGGTGCATTGGTTAGCCCAAAAGGCATTACTACAAATTTATAATGGCCATATCTCGTACGGAACGCGGTCTTCGGAATATCTGCCTCCTTGACCTTCAGTTGATGGTACCCCGATCTCAAGTCAATCTTTGAAAAAAACTGAGCTCCCTGGAGCTGATCAAACAAATCATCGATATGAGGCAAAGGATATTTGTTCTTAACAGTGATATTATTCAAGGCTCTATAATCAATGCAAAGTCTCATAGAACCATATTTCTTTTTAACAAATAAAACAGGAGCACCCCATGGTGATGTGCTAGGTCTAATGAAACCTTTCTCTAATAAATCTTGCAATTGCTCCTTCAACTCTAAAAGTTCAATTTGTGCCATTCGATAAGGGGGTTTTGAAATTGGCTTAGCATCAGGAACTAAGTCAACAGTAAACTCAACTTCCCGATCTGGTATTATTCCAGGCAACTCATCAGGGAAAACATCAGGATACTCATTTAGCACTGGCACATCATTAATCTGAACAGTTCCTTTATTTTCAACGATGTGTGCAAGGTAACATTCATTTCCATCTTTCACAAGTTTCTCGGCCTCTTGATATGTTATCAAAAGTAAGGGTTCATTCTTGTAAAAAAACTGAAAGTCTTTCTGAAAAGAAACTTCCTTAGCTCTACAGTCAATCTTAGCATGGTAAATAGAGAGCAAATCCATACCCAGGATAACATCAAACTCTACTAGAGGTAGAACAATAAGGTTTGCAAGTAGGTTCTTTCCACAGATAAGGATAGGAAGATTCTTATAAATTATTTTTTCCTCGACACTTCCCCCAGGTGTTTTTACCAAAAGTTCAGGAGTCATTTCTTGAGATGGTATTCCCATTTTACTAGAATAGGTTTCAGAGATGAAAGAATGTGTAGACCCTGAATCAAACAACACACTGGCATAATCTGAAAAAACAAACAAAGTACCTGATACAACTTCATTTGATGGACCGACATCTGCTGAAGTAGTTGCAAAGGATTTCACCACCCCTTTCTGCTTGTAGTCTAACTGCTTCCCATCACTCAAGCTCTTTGCCGGACACTTGTTGGCACAGTGACCCATCTCATTGCACTTATAACATTTCACTAACTGTAAGTCAAATTTGGTCTTACCTTCACCTTGATCCTTTTCAGTGAAATCACGAGCCTTATGTCCCATCTTACCACATCGGTAGCACTTTCCAGAATTCAGAAGACATTCCCCAGCATGCCTTTTGCCACATTTATCACAAGCTGGAAACTTAGTTTTCTTACCATCAGACTTTTTTGAAGAATTCTTACCTTTCTCCTGCCACCTCGGTCTCTTCTTCTGCTGGTTGTTATAGAAAACTTGGTCATCGGCGAACTCCATTTCCACCTTCTCAGCACATCGAACAATCTTTTCATAACTTTTAAACTCACGAGAAGCTAATGACCTTCGATACTTTGGCTTTAATCCTGAGTAAAAACGATTGATTTTACTATCAAGGTCCCAGATAAAATTTGAAGCATACCTTGCCAATCGAGTGAACCTTTCTTCATAGGCAGCCACTGAGTCTTCCTCTTACCTCAATTCCAAGAATTTCTTTTCCATCCTAAGTCGAACAGCCTTAGGAAAATACTTCTCAAGAAACATACCTTTGAATTCATCCCAGTCAAGAGCATCAATCTCATCGGCGTCCCTGATATTTTTAACCATAGACCACCACTGATCTGCTTCACCCTCCAAACGGTAAATAGCAATACTAACCTTTTGATTGTCTGAACACCCCATGACATCAAAAATCTTCTCCAGTGCTTTAATCCACCCTTCAGCTAGCACAGGGTCAGATGATCCTCTGAATGATAGGGGATGTTGCCTCATGAAATGTTCCACCACTGACATGTTCCTCTGCGGTTGATCTGGCTGATCTCGTGCATGGATACCACCGCTATTTATCGCTTGAGTCAACTGCGCCATTACTGCAACAAACTGTTCAGTTCCAATTCCGACCATTTCTGGATGCTGATTCGGAATGTTATTTCCTTCTGTATGCCTTCCTAGCACTACTTCCCTGTTTCCTCTGCGTAAAACCATTCTGAACAAACATGTCTTAGATGAAGCAACATGGTAATCTTTAAATGCTATATCATTTCAAAAAAAAAATATTTTTGGATAATCATTTAATAGAATTCTAACTCCTAAAGTTATCTAAACCGACCTTTGATACCAACTATAAGGCCCCAGCCTTAAACCTTACTTAATCTTGAGTTATTACAAGATTACACATTGAGGATCTTTTCGGGTTTAGAGTTTTTGAGAATTAGATCATAAAACTTGCATTACATTCCACATATAAACAAAGTGGTTACATAAAGATAGTATTCTTCATTCCCATCAATGGAAACACATTTAAAATAAAACATGGATTAATTCTTGACACATCCTTGACTCTATCATCTTATCATGTACCTTTCCCTTGACCTGTGAAAAACATTTCAAAAACTTGGGATGAGCATAAAAACTCAGTATGGGTTACAAAAAAACATGGAAAGGAAACATGAGTTCATATATACATAAGAATTAAATCATACATTACCCATAAAACATTGGCACTTTAACATACCTCATAAAATCATGAATAAATCATAGAAATCATAAGACATAAAGGTAACTTGAGGCATTCATAACATTCTTACGTAGGGAGTAACCCTCTTGGTTACGTTTGGAATACCCATCACAGTATATTCCCTAAAATCTCTTCGGAGAAACCTTAACGTTTCACTCCTTCGCGTTACCCAATGCATTGGAGAGCTATAACGGGCTCACACGCCCTTAGTTTATCACGGAACCACTCGTCTTCATAATAATTCCCAAGAACCATAACATAATCATATCACATAAAACATGCATAAAGGAAACACAAAATTTCCACATTTCAATCATGAGATATCAATACAACACATTGATATAAAAACATTATGAAAACCATTTTCAATACTAAAATAAAAGAAAAGTAAAACATGGTATTTATTTTTCTTTTAAAAAGAAGGTATGGCTTGTAGAGGAATCCGAAACTAAAATAACGGTCACGACGGCGGAGAAGTCGTTGTCGACGCATATGTAAAACAAAAACATTCCCTTTTGTCGTTTAGTAAACGCTTAGTATAAAAAAGATTCCTTTTGAATAAACGTAAAAGTAAAAGGGGTTTATACACCGTATAAAAGAAAGTTGTGTATAAAATAAAATATGCCTCAATGATAGGAGATTGAGACGAAGTCCCATACCTCGTATCCGACTTGACCCGACCGTTCTTTAATCTCCTGAATAATAAACTTGAGTTAATCTCTACTTGATTATGAATCTTTTTCAAGTTCATTATTCCTTTTATACCATGTTATGAACATCATGTAATCAGTTAAGTTAATAATGTTCATTTTGTCGGTATTTGGTTCTTAAGTCAAAAATAGACTTCTTACACTTACATGTTGTTAATTTGGTCAAAGGTTCATTATATCCAGAATGGTATTCATGATGTATATATCATATATGTCATATATATCCAGTACATACCTGCATTTATAATATTACATAATCATTTAGAGGTAAGAAATGAAATGCACCGTTCATGGAGACGGTAAGCCGTACGTACGCATGAACGCTGCTTTCATTTCTATTTTGTATTTTATAGAATGGAATCATAATGATATAAAAGTATATTATAATTCCAGTATAATATCATATATAATATCATAGTTCCATCCTTTATATGTCCCACATATGGTATTTAACGAATCAAATCACTTTGAGGGGGCGGTAGTCCGCACTTCCTAAAATGAAGATATCGTGTTTACACATAATGGAAACCATAAAGGTATGCCCAAAATGAATAAAACAGAAGCTTAAGGAAAACATAAACATATTATATATCATATATAAAAATATTGACATCATAATTGCCACCTTTGAAGGTGTTAAATGAGTGTTGAACAATCATCGTTTCGGGAGGCAGAAGTTCGCCATCCACGGAAACCATATGTTCTTTAACCATTTTATGTAGTTGTGTGAGAGTGTAGCTCAAATAAATCATATAACAACATCCTAGTATATTTAATATACTGGTTGTGTTACAAAAGAAGTAAATAAAAAGAGTTTAGGGGGTTGGAGAAGCAAAATAAAACAAATGAACATGAGAGAACGAATTACCTTAAAAAGTGTAACTCCTTTTGATTTGAGACTAAAGGCTTCCTTTGAAAGTATTATGCCCAAAGGGAATCATCTAGGATCAGGAGAGGGATGTGGAGAGAGAAAATGGGCAGGGGTTGGCCGAGCCAAAGGCTTGAAGAGTGTGTTAAATGAAGTAGAGGTGGGGGCCGTTTATAAGAGGAGAGGAGGGGCACTTTTGGAAAGTAAAGAAACATTACTTTATTTGAAAATGTGTTTCGGTTTTAAAAGGTCCCACATTGATATAATTAGTGTATAAGGTGATAAGTGTTCGAAATCCACTCTTCCAATTGGTTTTGGCCATGTGTAGGTTTTAGATTTTTCATTATCATTCCATTTTATTTAAATCGTCAAATAATGATGTCATCGCTACATCATTATTATGTCATAACTAATTTAATTTATATATTGTATAAAAATTATAAACAAAATACTATGATATAGGAAATCTTTTTATCTTTCCAATTACTATTTATAATCAATTTTTGGACTTGTATAACCCCACTTAAAAATTGTTTTCGTAAAACATATTATGTTTGTGTCATTTTCACTTTAACATTAAATAAAAAGTAATTTCTGTCATTTCCCAACAAAAGTGGATCCATGGGGTCCCCAAGTTGACCCATGGCATGTAATGGTCGGCCATGACACAAACAATGAGGTTGGTACATGTGTCTAGGTCATTTCATTTTATTAAAGCATTATTTATACCTTAAACTACACTAATTACCACTAATCGCGATTAAGAACTTAATAAGTTACTATTCACCAAAAAAATTATTATAATCTCATTGAACCACATTTTACTTCTTAAGGACAACCATGTATGTCGGATTTTCAAAATTCAATACACATTAGTGGTAAACTTTCATTTAACTGAAAAATCAGTTTGCTTGATTACCACTTAGTGGTTTCACTATTCATCAAAAATTGAAGTTTTTCAGAAAATTACCAAAAATTCACCCTAAGCTATATTTGATATTCCGAATTCAAAAATGAAGTCTATTTTAAAAAATTCAAATCATATAAGTCACATTAATTAATTTAATAATTAATTCCTGCTGCCAGAGCAAATAGCCTGTTTTTACAAAACAATAAGTATCAAAAGATTGACACCAGTTTAAGTCTAATTTCAAAGTGAAATTGATTCCAATGACCACCATTGGATAAAATGGTAAAAATATATTATAATTTCACTTCAAAACCAATTCAAAACATAATCTAATCATATAAATAAATTAGATCAAAAAGCATTTTTGATGTAAAATGCAGTATTTTTCACTATTCATTAAAAAAATGAACATTGTCAGAAAAATACCACAAATTCACACAAGGTAAATTTTGATGTCCCAATAATAAAGGATAAGTTTATTTTGACAAACATAGTTTATAAAATTGTCAAAATATAGATTCAAAAATGGTTTGCCATCAAAAGGCAGTAAAACAATCTTTTAAGAATATTAGTGTATTCCATGCAAAAGATTGTATTTATTTTCATTTTAAGCCTCTATAACACTATATTAATCATTAATAGACATAGATAAAAATATCTATTATTCATTTCTTACTTGGGATGTTACATAGGGAGATTAATTAGTTAGAGTATGGATGAGCCAATGGGATTGAGAGGTGTGATAAATGGGTTAGAGGTGAGGGATTTTTATAAGGTGGAGGAGGGGCTCTTTTGGAAAGTGTGAAAATATTATTTTATTATAAATGGTTTCCGGTTTCTGAATGTCCAGAAAAATTTAAAGTCGAAGATAAGACGACTCAGTACTAAAATTAAATCATCCTATAATTATTGGATAGGTTGGGGATATTATTTTAATATTTATAATCTTATTTATTTAAATCATTTATTAATGAGGTAAACACTGCATCATTATTGTGTCATAAATAATTTTATTTATTTGATGTCTAAAAATTATAAAACAAATACCATGATTTATTAAATCATTTTAGCTTTTCAAAAAATATTTATAGTCGAAAAGATAACTTATATATCCATATGTAAAAACTAATTTACTAAAATATATTTGTTTATGTCATATTTGTCTTTAAGTTAATTAAAATATAGTGTCATTATCACTCTTAAGTGGCTCCATGGGGTCCCAAAATATACTCGAGTATGACCATGGTCTGCCATGACTCATCCAATATGGTTAGGACAAGTTTTAAGGTAATTATTTATTATTACGATATTCTTTTTACCTTGAATTACCCTATTTACCTTTAACTGTGGTTAATAAAAGTCCAAATATACTATTCACCAAAAAATATTTTCATCTTATTGAACCACATTTTTCTTACTAATAAAAATAATGTATGTCAGATTTTTGAAACTCAATTCACAGAAGTGATAAAATTTCATTTAAATGAAAAATTCGGGTTTTTACTACTACTTAGTGGTTTTACTATTCATCAAAAATTGATGTTTTTTTAGGAAAATACTAATAATTCAGCCTAAGATATATTTGATATTTTGAATTAAAAAATGATATATATTTTTCCAAATTCAAAACATAGAAGTTAGATTAATTAATTAAAAATTAATTACCGTTGTCAAACCAAATAGCATGTTTTTTGGAAACAATATCTATCAAAAGATTGAAACTTTTTTATGTCCAATTTCAATGTAATATTAATTCCAATGACCACCATTAGATTAAATGGTAAAAATATAAACAAATTTCACTTTAAAACCAATTAAAAAGATAATATAACCATCTAAATATCTTAAATTAAAAGGCAGTTGTGAATTAAATTACATTATTTTTCACTATTCATTTAAAAATGAATTTTATCAGAAAAATACCAAAAATTTACCCAAAGTAAATTTTGATGTCCCAATTATAAATAAGAATTTTATTTTCGTCAAATAGAACAAAAAAGTGACCAAAACTAGATTTAAAGAGGGTTTACCATCAAAAGGCAGTAAATCAACCTTTTAAAATAAATTATGCTTAAAATTATATTCATTCACATTTTAAGCCTCTACCTTTTATTGGATAGATGTAAAAACATTTACATGTATAATGATATTATAGTTAGTCCTGTTCATTCCCACCAATACAATAGTTAGGCATTAACTACCATTTAAAATATTAATATTATATTATTAGTGTGCAATATAAGGTTTCAAAGAATCTCGTTGTTGCGTATCAGGTACACCATCAAACATAGCATCCTCTTTAATGTAAAATAAGTATTTAATTCACAAATATTAATAAATAAGAAAGTGTCATATTTCATTATTTACCTAGGATGTTACATTGTGTGGTTGTGAAAGCTACAAAGTAAGTATGATATTGATTCCACAAGTTACCCTTATGATTTATGATTGCTATTAAGTTTTCATGATTCTTATGAATTCATGGTTTTATAAATATTCATGGAATAATTTTTTCTTTACTTAATTTATCACTTTCTATGTTTTTATGCTCAACCCATGTTTTTTTGAAATGTTTTCATAGGGTATATAGATGAGTAAGATAAAGGAAAAAGTCAAGAATATTTTTTTCACGATAAGAAATCATCTTTTTAAGGGTTTTCTTTGGGGGGGAAATTGATACTGTTTTGATAATAACCAATTATTTGATTATGGGATTATATTTATTAATAATTGACTCATTATTTAAAACTATTAACATGAAATTATCCTATATTTAAATTAAAGTCAAATTATTGAATTATATCAAGATTAAATAATTTTTTAAGGATGGGGACTTAAAAAACCAAAATAAATTCCCTTAATGAGGTTATCAAGGGTCAGAACACAAGAGGTATAGCCTTTTTCATTCTCTTTAAATTTAATTAAATTTATTTTCTTCTTATTATATCTTTACCTCTTCGGTCCAAAGTAACAATATAACTCTAGTATCTTATATATATACAAGAATGTTATTATTTTAATGGAAAATAAACCATAAAGTCTCTTATCCTCTTCCTTTTATTCTAAAAATGAAAATATCATCTTTGAGGTGCCAATTTACCACCTTCATGGGCGATGTGTTTTAATTTTTCAATTCTTCATTTTAGGATGCTCATAAAACCATTTCATTGAGACTTACTTGGTATTGTTCACATAATCATTTTAATGTGGTGTTTCTACTACCCCTTTGAGGTTCTTTTTAGTTTTAAATTATATTTCTATTATATATATATATTCTTTTATTATCTATATGATTATTATCTTATCCTTATACCCTTTTACATACGGTGTTTATTTTGAATATTGCTTTAACTGGGGAAATATTGAATAATTTTTATCCTCTACTCAATACAGATATTGACAAGGAATATTATTCCTCAGTTAAATATATTTATGAATAATGATTTGGAATTTAAGTAATGTGAGAATCTTATTATATCCCCTCAATGCATTGATAGATCTAATGAGAAAAAATAGTTTGAGTAAAACACTTCATGTTTCATTCCAAAACATAATATGATGGGTATCTACCCAACATACATAAATCATCTTGGTGGTATGATGGTTCATCTTCTAGACACATAACATCCAAAAATTAATCAAATTATTCATTTAGTATTAAAATTTCATTATCCAGATGATTTTCACTATGGAAAAATCTATGGATACATTTTTATTATCTGTGTATTAATGGAGTGTGTTTTTAGTTATTCATTATGCCATATTGATTATGCCTCATTTATTAGGATTCACTTATTATTGATTAATGTTTCTACTATATGTAACCCTGAGTGAGGATTTTATCTCACCCATTTATTTTTTTTCTTCCCCAGGTTTTGAAGATGAAATCATTGATTAAAGTGACAAACAAGATGTTCATTTTCCTTTGTTATGTTCTATGTTTATTTTTTCAATGTAATACTGGAATCATGTATCTTTATTCAAGATGACTAAAATGATCGATCCTTGGTGATGCGATCTATTTAATCTACACCATTTTAATAGAACAACCACTGACTTTGGTCTATTGGGTTCAGTGTTCTTATAGTTCGTATTAGAGGAAGTTTAGTAGAATCCTTAGGTAGTATATTTAGAAAACATAGTTTGGGGAACATATCCCTAAGATAGATTGTGAGTATAAGCATAGAATAACATACTAAAATTTTGCTTAGGTATATATTATGTGGGACTTCCTAGAAATAAATCCCTATCTAGATACTACATGTAGACGTGGTTTTGGGACAATTTTACCTAGGGGAAACAACTCCGACAAGGTGCATCAAGCCTAACTCAGTGTAACTTAGTACACGACGACCTTCCATACTACACAGCTAGGTTGACACTCCAGGGAGATATTATTTGGGTAATTCAAATTACATTTTCAAACCATTATAAATGATTTAAAAGAAAATATGTTTCTAAGGAAATCGTGGTTAGGATGATGTGATTATCTATACATAAATTTTCAATTTACGTTATGTATTTTTTCTATTCCAAAATTGTACATTATTATTCGTGATTTTATAAGATAATTCAGTATATTTCAATATTTAGAAATGGAAACTAGAATAAATTTTCGTTTAGAATAGTTTAAATTTTCTAATTTTATTCTTTTAGTAGAACCATTATTCCATAAATTTTATTTTTAGTTGATTAATAGCCTCAAAATGGAAGGAGAAAGATCTCAAAAAACTCTCATCTCTATTCTAGAGGATTTAATTTCAAATATAATCTTGAAATTTGGCTCAGATGATTTTAAAACATTTATCAACAAAAAATCTACCTATAAGAAACTATAAAAGTAATCTCACATGTAGAGACCCAAAGCTTGACGTACATGGACATTACATTACTTTTGCGGAATACTTAATACATAAAAAAACAGACACACAAGGACCGTAATAGTTTAGTATCTTTGGAAACTCAGAATGTAATCTTCTAATCGTGGTGAAAGATCTTCAACATCTCCCATAAAGATCATTCCCTTTTGTTTTCTTACCTAAAAACTTTCTTTATATCCTGGGGGAAACAAAACATATAAAGGGTGAGCTCAAATTCTCAGTAAGGGAAAGCATGGATAAAATAAAACAAATCATAAACATTTGAACTTAAAAACATGAAAATAATGTTTAAACACCAAAATCTTGAGCAATGACATAGAATACGGAAGAACATAAGGCGTAGATCATAAAGAAACATTAATCATGATAAAATAGAATGTGAATAAAACATGTGATTGTGGAAACCATTAAGCACATGATATGATTTCCATAGTAGCCAAGGCATTGCTGCCAAGACCATCTTAGTGGACAAAGTCCCTTTTTGAATCGAGTTCACTCCTCGATGCAGTCCTGTATTACTGAACCAGATTAACTTACCGTTCCAGCCATGTCTATCTCATGAGATATAAATCTTTACCCAATGCATTGGAGGGAGATATAGGTCCTGCCCATCTCATATTGAAATAATTCTTACTTGTTCCACAAAATAAACTTAAAACATTCACCATAACCCAAAGAATAAAATGGGTTTCATAAACATCATCCCATCATTTCATAATCTATATAAAAAAATGGACATTTCATCATAAGAAAATTGAAACAATGTAAATCATAGAGACATTAAACTTGAATCATACACATATGAAATAATTTCATCTTAGATGGAAAATGGTTTTGATAAAACATTTGAAATAAATTCTGGAGGAAAATATCCTTTCTTCTTCAAAATAAATTTCTTTTCACAAAACGTCATTCAATTTTAAAAGAAAAGGATTTTATTGAAAATAGTCATGAAATATTTTGGAGGAAGATTCAAGAAAATAATTCTTTATAAAACCGTAAAAATCCTTTCATGTCGTATATGTTAAAAAAATATTCTTCTTGTACTTTTGCCGGAAAAGTAAAAAAAGTACCTCGTAACGTAAACAAAAGAAAGATTCCTTACATACCATGTAGAAAAAGTCAAAAATGGGTAAAAATGACTTTAAACATACCTGAAAACATTTTTATAAAACATGTACATGAATAATAACAATAACCCCAGTAAATACTAACGAATAAACAATCTCGGATAAGAATGAGATTGGAATATTTATCCCTTACCTTAGGTACGATATGCTTCATACGTATCCGAACCTCTTGTCTAATGATTTAAATAATGTCATTGACTTATTAAAGTATCATATTAATTTTTATGATATCATATATGTTTCACTTATGACTTTATATTACTCGTTCTTTTGTAAATTCCATGTTAAAGCATCATTTTGGGTAAAATCATTTCATTTATCGTATGTGTTTCGACTTGTCATTCTTGATATTATTACTTATATCCTGATTTACATAATTCCAGAATGTAAAACATGATTTATATATAATATATATTCATCATATACATATGTATATTATAGATCGACAAAAGTAATGAAATACACCGTTCATGGAGACGGTAGGCCGTACGTACGCATGAACACTGTTTTCGTTTCCTTATTGAATTGAATGAAAATAAATAGATGACATACATATATATATACATAAATCCATTATAATTATTATTTAATATATTTCATTATTATTCATTATATAAACTATATGATCATTCATGTATGGTTAACATGGAGAATGAATCTCATCGCGTCGTGGAGACGGTAGTCCGTACGTACGCACGAGCGATGATATCGTTCCCATAATTATTGAATAAAATTGGAGTGGATGGTATAATTTATCAGAATCAGTATGATGTTATAATAACCATATATATTTATTCTTTTCACCATTATACCAATCCATGTAAGGTTTTGGTGGAAAAACATATTTCACCACGGCGTGGAGACAGTATTCCGTACGTACGCATGCGTAGTGATTTCATTTTCCGTAGGATGGATAGATGGTTAAATAGGGTAGTTTCATACTTATAATAACATATAAGTATATTATTTATACTGATTTTATTACTTCATAATGAAAAAACTAAAGAAGAATAAGTGGAAGAAGAAATAAAGTTGAAAGAATCAGTAACAGACATTACCTCTTCTTTGAAGCGCTTCTTTGAGACCTCCTTTTAGGGCAATAAAATTGGTCATTGAAGAAGACCAGGACCTCTAGGATGTTTCTAGAGAAGTGGAGAGGAGAAATTTTCAGGGTTTGGCCGAGCTTGAAGGCTAAAAGTGGTGTGAGGAAGAGAGGGAGGAGGTGCCTTTTTATAATGGATGAGAGGGGCACCATTGGAAAAACTAAAAATATTATTTTATTATAAATCCATATTCGGTTTTAAATAGCTCAAAATTTATTTATTTAGAAACTAAGGTGGGGATGGGTCTTAATCCTCTCATACAATAGAATTTGGTCAAGTTTAGTTTACTATTTTATCCTTATCATTTAGATTTAACTTTAAGTTAGATAATTTTACTTTTATGGTGTCTTTTTGTGTTCTTACACTATAAGGTTAATAAACTTACTATAACAAGCAAAACGAACCCCAAGTTGTTTATTATTAATATATATAACCTTATCTAAGTCATTTGGCCTAACCTTATATTTTTAGGTATAAAATAACAATTAGTAATATAATATTTGTTTTAAAAACTATTTTATGTCAATTTTGACACTATTTGGAAATTTATTTTTTTGAAAATCATAATAGAATTATTAGTGCAAAAAAAGTTAACTAAATAAATAATAACATGTCATATTAACCTATAAAATTAGTGGAATTCATAAAAAGTCTCAAATTACATTTATTTGGGTATTTATAACATCAATTACGTCAGTATTTCATAAATAAGATAATTACTACATCATCATTGTGTCAAAAATAAATTAAAATATTTAATGTCTAAAAATTATAAATAAAATACCATTATTTAGGAAATCATTCTATATTTTTAATGAATAATTATAGTCTAATATATCTTATGTATAACCCTATATTAAAAATTATTTACTTATTAAACTTTTATTTTGACTATTTTAACCCTTCTTTAAATAAATTAATATTAAATGTCCTAATCTAATCCAAGTGGGCCTAAATGGTCATATTTTATTCCTAAGGTTGTTTTTGGTCGAATTACACTTATCCAATAGAATTAGGACATGTGTTAGGGTAATAATAATATCATTTTTACCTTAATTACCCTATTTACTTTTAACCATGGTAAATAAAAGTAAAAAGTTACTATTCACCAAAAATTATTTTCATGTCATTGAACCACATTTTACTTACTGACATCAACCGTGTCTCTTGGATTTTTAAAATTCTATTCAGAAAAGCAGTAAAATTATGTTTTATGTAAATTTGCAAATTCTCCTACAAGGTGGGTAAAAGACGGTCAAAAGTTCAATAAAATTTTTATATATCTAAAATTATTATAAAATGACTCCAATGAATTACATTGAACTTAAATAGGTATTATGTGTCAATTTTGACCTAAAATAAATTTAAATAAAATAAATAATTATTTAAATAAAAATTCGGTTTTTAAATAGTAACCCAGTGTTTTCACTATTCATCAAAAATTGAATGTTTTCAGAAAAATACCAAAATTTCACCCTAGGCTAATTTTGATATTCTGAATCAAAAAATGAAGTCCATTTTGAATGATGAAATTTACAAAATTTCAAAAAGTGGTTATTACTATTCATTACGGTTAGTTTTAATAATATTTTAATAGCATATCGTTGTTTAGTGAAACTCGGTTTTGCGTACAACACACACTATCGAGGAAGGTCGCGATTGCGTGTAATGCAGCCAAGTTAGGGTTGCATTTTGTGAAAGACTCCTTTATTGTAACGTACAACACAATACATCAATAAAATTAAAAAGGATATTTTTCATAAAATCTAAGGGTGTTACATTCTACCCCCCTTAAAATGAATTTCGCCCTCGAAATTCGTCGGGGTTATAAATGGTTTACTACTCGAAAGTTTCTTTAATAGAAACCCACATCGTAAAATGGAATACAAAAACCAATATTTAAAAACTAAAGTATGAAACATAACGGTTACCCAAATTAACTAATCAATGGGTTTCCACATAGGAGAACATAGGTGAAAATATGGATATGGAAGAGAAACCTAACTATCATGTTCTGATGGAGAGTGGTAGAGAACATGGCTATGAAAAAGCCAAAAATCACAAAGCTATAGATTTGTGATGATATAAGGTACCATCTGATTTATCGGATATAAGGGAACTAGGACAACATTTTTGGTTTTCAAGATCATTTCCCTAAAGTTGATAAATTAAAAGAAATAATTACATGATTTTGGTACAATCTCACTGTTGTTCGTGAATTGAAAATTTTCCACTTCATCCCTTAAAGAAATGAAGTTGAATTTGTTATTCATAGTGTTTTAGCAGATCATGTGATAGAATGATGGGTCATTCCATCTATTTCAAACAAAAGGTTAGCAAAAGTTATAAGTCCATCTTATGGTTAGATTAATCGTATATGGTTCCAAAAATGAACTTATACTTCATATATCATACCGCCTAATAAAATAAAACTAGTTTCTACTAACCAGGGACTTCCTGTAGGCTAGTGGTAGGCGATAAAGGCCAGTCTCACTTTGGTTGTGGGTTCGATTCCCACAGCCTTGTCCGACGTGATGGGCTATTGCCCATCCTGTAGGTTGTCCTTTTTCTAAAACTACATAACTATAACATCCCATCAATAATATCGAAAAAAACTTCTATCCTTAAACAATACTAAATTATGCCCAACATAATCCATTCCAATCTTTAGGCTTATCCATAATACTGCAGTCCACTCTCATAATATAGTGAAAACAATTATGAGAGATTTCATATAACAAGCATGTTAATACCATCGTTGATCCCCATGAATCATAATATATGTCTTTTTGTTCACATTCCAAACATTCGAAGGCCTTAATCATGTATTCTCTTGAAAAATGAATACCCATTGAACCTTAGTGAAAACATGAATGCATGTAAAAGTTAACACTTTCCACATACCAAAATCCTCAAAATTCTATATACTCAAACCATGATATCACTTAGTCATTATATCAATCATGAGCTCATGAATACAATCAATCATCTCATTATCTTCTTATTCCTTAATTATGCGCATATCATCTACTTTCCAAAAATTTCTGAATAACCTTCCATGGTTACTGGTACCATTCAACATATTCTTTTAAATACTTTAGGAAAAACAATAGTGTAACAATCCTTGTATGATTCTTTATTCCATAGTACCATATACTATATAACATAACTCTCGAAAAACATAAAATCATTCCACTACATTCTAAAACAACTGACTGAGCTTCAACACTTCTTTTAGCTCATATATCATTTATAGTCTCTTCATCATCATCCACATAAATACTACCCATATGACCATGCTAATTCTCTCCATGAGATTTCCCCTTAGGGCATTGGTTTTCATAATGCCCGTACATTCCACATTTAAAACATCTAATCATTATTGATGTCGTAGCAATACCATTATCCTTGTCCATGGTGTTAACTGAACCTTTTCCTTTGCACTTACTGGCTTTGTGTCCTTCTTTTCCACACCCAAATCATCTTCCAGTTCCTTTGAAACAATCTCCCTGATTCCTCTTCCCACATGATTTACATGAAGGAAATTGAACTTTCTTTCCACTATGATCATCATGAAACTCCATCTTTCTCTTATTATCTGAGTCGGGAAACTTACCAAAGTTGAGATTATTGATCATATTATGAGATTGCTGATTAGGCATAATAACGATGTTTGGACTTCCAAATCCCGTTTCATTTGGTTTCTCATGAACAATATCATTCCATTGTCTGTCATATCCTCCATTATCGTGAATCTTCCTGTTTCCAGCCATTTTCTAAAACCCAAAAAAAATAGTGAGAGGAAAAAATCATGCTAGGGAAAACAACATAGTAAAGGGGGAGTTCCCTCAATATCTAACATCTTAGTTTAAATTCTAAGATCGTTACCGTAGTTCTAAGACTATATCCTATACGTATACTTATCCTTAGGGACATCCCTAGACGTACCTTAGAAATATCTCTAGGGATCTAACTAATGTTTTCGCATCCTATTTTCCAAAGGTTGACTAAACCTTTCCTCGGATACCAATAGTAGAGACCCAATGCTTGACCTACATGGACATTACATTACTTTTGCGGTATACTTAATACATAACAAAAACAGACACACAAGGACCGTAAAAGTTTAGTGTCTCTGGAAACTCAGAAAGTAATCTTCTAATCGTGGTGAAAGATCTTCAACATCTCCCATAAAGATCTTCCCCTTTTTTTTCTTGCCTAAAACCTTTCTTTATATCCTGGGGAAAAGAAAACATATAATGGTTGAGCTCAAATTCTCAGTAAGGGTAAGCATAGATAAAATAAAACAAATCATAAACATTTGAACTTAAAAACATGAACATAATGTTTAAACAACAAAATCTTGAGAAATGACATGAAACATTGAAGAACATAAGGCATAGATCATAAAGAAACATTAATCATGATAAAATAGAATGGGAATAAAACATGTGATTATGGAAACCATTAGGCACATGATATGATTTCCATAGTAGCCAAGGCATTGCTTCCAAGACCATCTTAGTGGACAAAGTCCCTTTCTGAATCGAGTTCACTCCTCGTTCCAATCATGTATTACTGAACTGGATTAACTTACCTTTCTAGCCATGTCTATCTCATGAGAAATAAATCTTTACCCAATGCATTTGAGGGAGATATAGGTCTCACCAATCTCATATTGAAATCATTATTACTTGTGCCACAAAATAAACTTAAAACATTCACCATAACATAAAGAATAAAATGGGTTTCATAAACATCATCCCATCATTTCATAATCCATATAAAACAAATGAACATTTCATAATAATAAAATTAAAACCATGTAAATCATTGAGACATTAAACTTGAATCATACACATATGAAATAATTTCATCTTAGATTAAAAATGGTTTTGATAAAACATTTGAAATGAATTCTTAAGGAAAATATCCTTTCTTCTTCAAAATCAATTTATTTTCACAAAACGTCATTCAATTTTAAATGAAAAGAATTTTATTGAAAATATTCATGAAATCTGTTGGAAGAAGCTTCACGAAAATAAGGCTTTATAAAACCGTAAAAATCCTTTCATGCCATATAAGCTAAAAAAACATTCTTCTCGTACTTTTGCCGGAAAAGTCAAGAAAGTACCTCGTAAAATAAACAAAAGAAAGATTCCTTACATACCGTGTAGTAAAAGTCAAAAATGGGTAAAAATGACTTTAAACATACATGAAAATATTTTTATAAAACATGTACATGGATAATAACAATAACCCCAGTAAATACTTACGAATAAATAATCTTGGATAAGAATGAGATTGGAATATTTATCCCTTACCTTAGGTCCGATATGCTTCGTACGTATCTGAACATCTTGTATAATGATTTAAATAATTTCATTGACTTATTTCAGAATCATATTAATTGTTATGATATCATATATGTTTCACTTATGACTTTATATTACCCATTCTTCTGTAAATTCCATGTTAAAGCAGCATTTTGGGTAAAATCATTTCATTTATCGTATGTGTTTCGACTTGTCATTCTTGATATTATTACTTATATCCTGATTTAAATAATTCCAGAATGTAAAACATGATTTATATATAATATATATTCATCATATACTTATGTATATTATAGATCGATAAAAGGAATGAAATACACCGTTCATGGAGACGGTAGGCCGTACGTACGCATGAACGCTGTTTTCGTTTCCTTATTGAATTGAATGAAACTAAATAGATGACATACATATAAATATACATAAATCCAGTAGAATTATTTTTTCATATATTTCATTATTATTCATTATATAAACTATATGATCATTCATGTATGGTTAACATGGAGAATGATTCTCATCGCGTCGTGGAGACGGTAGTCCGTACGTACGCACGAGCGATGATATCATTCCCATTATTATTGAAAAAATTGGATTGGATGGTATAATATATTAGAATTAGTATAATGTTATAATAACCATATATAGTTATACTTTACAACATTATACCCATCCATGTAATGTGTTGGTGGAAAAACAGATTTCACCACGGCATAGAGACGGTATTCCGTACGTACACACGTGTGGTGATTTCGTTTTCCGTAGGATGGATAGATGGTGAAATAGGGTAGTTTCATACTTATAATAACATATCAGTATATGATTTATACTGATTTTATTACTTCATAATGAAAAAACTAAATAAGAATAAATGGAAGAAGAAATAAAGTTGAAAGAATTAGTAACAGACATTACCTCTTCTTTCAAGCGCTTCTTTGAGACCTCTTTCTAGGGCACTAAAATTGGTCTTTGAAGAAGACCAAGACCTCTAGGATGTTTCTATGGAAGTGGGTAAGAGAAATTGGTAGGGTTTGGCCGAGCTTGAAGTCTCAACATGGTGTGAGGAAGAGAGGTAGGAGGTGCCCTTTTATAAAGGAGGAGAGGGGCACCTTTGGAAAAACTAAAAATATTATTTTATTATAAAGCCATATTCGGTTTTAAATATCTCCAAATTGATTTATTTAGAAGCTAAGGTGGGGATGGGTCTCAATCCTCTCATCCAATAAAATTTGGATAAGTTTAGTTCACTATTTTAACCTTATCATTTAGATTCAACTTTAAGTTAGATAATTTTACTTTTACCGTGTCTTTTTGTGTTCTTACACTATATGGTTAATAAACTATCTATAACAAGCCAAACGAACCCCAAGTTGTTTATTATTAATATATATAACCGTATCTAAGACATTTGGCCGAACCTTAGATTTTTAGGAATAAAATATCAATTAATAATATAATATTTGTTTTAAAAACCATTTTAGGTCAATTTTGACACTATTTGGTAATTGATTTTTTGTGAAAATCCTACAAGAATTATTAGTTCCAAAAAAGTTAACTAAATCAATAATAACATGTCATATAAACCTAAAAATTAGTGGAATTCATAAAAAGTCTCAAATGACATTTATTTGGGTATTTATAACATCAATTATGTTAATATTTCATTAATAAGATAATTACTACATCATCATTGTGTCAAAAATAAATTAAATTATTTAATGCCTAAAAATTATAAATAAAATACCATTATGTATTAAATATTTGTATATTTCTAATGAATATTTATAGTCTAATTTATATTATATATAACCCTATATTAAAAATGATTTACTTATTAATCTTTGATTTTAACTATTTTAACCCTTCTTTAAATAAATTAATATTAAATGTCCTAATCTAATCCAAGTGGGCCTAAATGGTCATATTTTATTCCTAAGGTTGTTTTTGGTCGAATTAAACTTATCCTATAGAATTAGGACATGTGTTAGGGTTATAATAATATCATTTGTATCCTTAATTACCCTATTTACTTTTAACAGTGATAAATAAAAGTAAAAAGTCACTATTCACCAAAAATTATTTTCATCTGATTGAACCACATTTTACTTACTGACATCAACCATGTATCTCAGATTTTTGAAATTCCATTCACAAAATCAGTAAAATTATGTTTTATGTAAATTAGCAAATTCTACTAAGAGGTGTGTAAAAGACGGTCAAAAGTTCAATAAAATTTTTATATATCTAAAATTATTATAAAATGACTCCAATGAATTACATTGAACTTATATAGGTATTATGTGTCAATTTTAACCTAAAATAAATTTAAATAAAATAAATAATTATTTAAATAAAAAGTCGGTTTTAAATAGTAACCCACTGTTTTCACTATTCATGAAAAATTGAAAGTTTTCAGAAAAATACCAAAATTTCACCCTAGGCTAATTTCGATATTCCGAATCCAAAAATGAAGTCCATTTTGAAAGGTAAAATTTAAAAAATTTCAAAAAAGTGGTTATTACTATTCATAACCGCTAGTTTTAATAATATTTTAATAGCATATCATTGTTTAGAGAAACTCGGTATTGCGTACAACACACGCTATCGAGGAAGGTCATGATTGCGTGTAATGTATCCATGTTATGGTTGTGTGTTGTGCATGACTCCTTTTTTTGTAACGTACAACACAAGACATCAAAAAATTAAAAAGAATATTTTTCATAAAATCCCTGGGTGTTACATCACAGCTCTATAATTTCACATTTGTTCAAGGGATCATGGTTTTTATATGAAGAAATCCTATATTTTATGATTTCATTCTATTCCATACGTGGAAGGTATTACAAGGGTATTTTTAAATTCATCACCCTATTTAATCCATACGATGATCTTAACAATCTAGAAGGAGATATAGAATTGTGTAACCTCTGTAAAAAGTATATGTGTCAAATTATAAATTTTGTATCTTTACAAGAATTAAATATAATTTTTATACAATTGAGGACAACATGAAAAAAAATTATAAATTTTAGGTTCACGTGGATGTTCAAAAATTATATATTTAATATAAAACCCTTCAAAATACTTATCAATTTCCTTATCCATTCTATCCAAAATGCACAAGTTGCATTTGGAAATAGGATGTTGATGATTTAGAGGAATCCTTAATATACCATTGGAATATTTGGGCCCTTTCACAACATAATATATTCCAACACTAATTACCTGGATGAAGGTATGAGTTTATTTTGACTAAAAGTTTCCATGTTTAGTGATCTTAATAAAATTATTTTGGAAATAAATAACTTCAATATTTTGGTCCTAAAAATCAATACATTAACATTGAAATAATTAAAAGGGTAAGAAAAACATATCCATTGTATAGTGATTAAATTTCAAGGATACGAGACACTACACAAATTAATGTGTCCAGTGTCATCAGAATATACACAAAAGAGGATAATGGATCTTTCTCAAGCTTATTCTATTACCACAGGCAAAGAGGAATGATTAATATTCCTATGATCATATTCAAAAATTATGTCATTTTTTTATTTTATCAATAATAATTTGGTTATAATAATCATGATATATTAAAGTATTGTACTGTAGTAAATCTTCTTTAATAAATTGGAAGCATGTGATGAATATAATTGGTGATCAAGATAAGTGATCCTGTTGTACGTTGCTCTTTTTGAAAACACATTTCTTGGGAAAGATAACCCTAAATATGTTATTGATGACTGAGATAAAAATAAATAGATAGTTATAGGATATTATTGGTGTCCATGAAGGTGGTTATTGAATTTATGTGTTATGTTTTGCTAGAATAATTAGATTTTTGGATTTAAGGACAACCTGAATTTTTAATCTAGGAAGCATGAATGTTTTTTAATGATTTAATGGAGATAAAGTTAATAATATATTAATTATATTGTATTAAGAGATACATTATTTGTAGAATCATATGATAATTTGATTTTGGAAGTTTAGTGACATTGCATCTATGTTTTTTTGTCATTGAAAGTGGATAGACATGTTTTATACTCGTCTTAATATTAAGTATTTGTGGAATGGATCAAGTTAAACATTGGAAATTATTTTTTGTTATAAAATGTGTTAACTTTATTTATTTCACTAAATGTTTAAAGGTTGAAGTGATGAATTAAGAATCATATGATTCTTTAAAAGTGCTTTATCAATAAAAATTCATCATGAACATTTATTTCAAGGTGTAAGAGATGAAGTGAAAATAGATCGAAGCACAACTAAAGAATGAAATTATGCTTATTGCTTGGAATGTAATAAAGTAATTTTATTATCTTAAGTGCATATCTGGATATTAAAATAATTCTTCAACTGTAGGACAAATATTTGGAACAAAAACATTATCTGTTTATTTTTCTTTCTGAGAAATAAATTGTCTTTTAACAAATCACAAGAATTACAGTATCTTTTTTATTAACTTTCTCATAACCATTTACCATATAACTCTCCATCGGAACATGATTGTTAGATTATTATTCAATGTTTATATTTTCACTTTAAACTAATTTTATCCTAAACAGAAAAAAAAAATTTGTGATAACCTCTACATTTCTCCTTTTCCTATTATTAAGAGGATGTTTTATTAACCCTATTTCTAATGTGGGTTTCCCATAATGTAATTTCAATGTATCAACCTTTGATTTTATAAGTACAATTGGAAATTGTGAGGACAAAAGTTTTTGAATTAGGGGATAATGTAACACCCTATTTTTATATGTTACGTCTCTTTTTAAAAATTTATTGCTTCAACCACATAGGTTTCACAACACACCAAGAATGATAAACAATATCATTAATTTAAAATGACGGATATAACCTATCTACTAAATTAGTGGGAATTAATAGTATAAAATGAATTATAAAATTTATATATTATATATTTAACAAATTGTCTTTACATTCATCCAAATGATTTTTTATAAAACCATCATTTTTGTTATATTAATAGAATATTTATGATTTGAATAGTAAACTCACCAATTAAATTATTAATAAAATTTACATATCTTATAAGTTGTAATATCATATAATTATATCAGAATATAAGTTAATAAATGTTTTATAAATTACTAACTAATTATTGATATTTGATATATCATAATTGTTTATTTTATATTTTAAAATTAATATAATAATATAAAAGAAAATCTATTTCCATAAAATGTTTTCAAAAATTAATTAATTTTTTATTATTATAATATCATTTTGTGAGACCTCAAATTATTTATTAATTAGTTATAAAATCAAGTATAAATTTAGAATTGGTATTTTCCAAAAAAAATGTTGATTTTAATTAAAAATTAAAAAATATCATATTTGGAAAATTATTTTCATAAAATGGAGTCCATTTTTAAATCCTATACAAAATAAATGGTTATGATAACTTTTTGGTATTTTTCTAAAAAAGTTGAATTATTTATGAATACTGAAAAATGGTAATTTTTTGTATAAGTAAATAAATGTATTATTGATTCATGGATGATGTATGGATGAGTTAATCACCCATTGGTTCAAATAGACAATCATTATTAACTGTATTTATTCATTTATTCATCCCTATTTTTTTTTCTAATCCAAAATATTAAACTAATGAATAAGATATTCAAAAAACCCTCTCATCCACTATTAATACCACCCCTCACTTCCTCTTATACATAGACCACCAAAGATGTGATGCTTGTTCAAATTCGTCCCAAGATTCTCCCCCACATATAGTATCCCTCATTTTCAAAAAAAAGAACAAAATAAATTTCCTTAAGAAGGTTCTTATATAGAGGAATTAAAGAGGTAAATCATTTTCCATTCTCTTTTAATTTTATATAATTTATTTTCTTATTACTCTATACTTACCTCATTTGTCCAATGTTAAATTATAATTATAGTGTATTATATATGCTATAATTTTATTATGTAAATGGAAAATATACCATCATGTATCTTCTCCTCTTCCTTTTATTCTTAAAAATTAAAACATTGTCCGTGAGGTGCCAATTTACTACCACCGTGGATGATGTGTTTTTATTTTTTCATTTATGCCTTCATGGATGGTGTTAAATTTTTTTTTTTGCTTAAACCAGATTTTAATATTTTTATCATATCTTATTTAAAGTTCTTGAACCACTAAATATGAATAATATTAATTAGTAAACAAAAACTAGTTCAGGATGGTAGAAAAAACACCAAAATAATCCTGGTTATCACTAATATTTCATCCTTATTCCATAACACCAAATGAAATATATTACCATTTAATAATATTGATGTTTATTGATAACATATAATTTAAATTATTGACAATTATTATCATTTTACAAGATTTTTTCATACATGTATACAAGTAAACCGATCATGAAAACCAAAGAAAGGAATGCTCTCAAACAAATAAAATTGTATCTTATAACACATAAAAAAGATACATATAACCATAATAAAATTATAATAAATAAAATAAATGTCTAAAAGGTTATGAATTGATAAATTATTTGATTTAATCTTATTATCCATGACATTAAGATCAAGTACAGAAAAAATTCGGACATAAGGTAAGGGACTTCGCCTAAAATTTAATTTCATTGAGACTTACTTGGTATTGTACAGCTAATAATTTTTATGTGTTGTATTTACTACCCCTATGATATGATTTTTCATTTGAAATAATATTTCTATTAAATATGAAATTTATGTTATCATGGATATGATTATTATCGTAGATATATACCCTTTTACATGAGACATTTACTCTGAATGTTGTTTTAACTAAGGAAATATTGTTGAATCTCTATCATCTACTAAATACATATATTGATAAGTCATATTGTTCTTGAATTAAATCTATGTTTGAATAATTATTTAGAATTACAGTGATTTTAGGGTCCTGTTATATCCCCTCAATGCATATAAAGTTCTCATGAGACAAAATAGTTGGTGAAAACCCCATCATGTTTGTTTCCAATACATAATCAGATCGGTATCTACCCAACAAACTTAAACTGTCTTGAATGAATGATGGTTTATGATCCAGGTACATGATTTCCAAAAATTAATCATTTTATTGTTTTAGCATTTAGTTATTATTATCTAGTGTATTTTCTCTATGATAAAATCTATGGATGCATTTTCCTTCTCATTGAATTAATGGTGTGTGTTTTTATGTTATTCACCATGCCATTTTATTATGCCTCATTTATTATGATTCACTAATTTTAGATTCATGTTTTCACTATATGTAACCCTTTCTGAAGGTTTGAGGTCAATTTTTTTCCTTTCCTGATTTTTCTATATGTAATCATTGAATAAGTGATAAGGAAGTAATTCATTTTTCTTTGTTATGTTCTATGTTTATTTATTCAATGTAATAATAAAATCATCTATGTATCAGTTTCTTCAATACTACTTAAATGAATTATCCTTAGTGATGAGATCTCATTTATCTATGTAGTTGTAATAAAACAACAAAAAACTCTAGGCCCCGAAGGATAGGGTTGTTACACATGGTATTTTCTTTGTAACCCTCTTAATGAAGTACATACCTGAACCCTCACATGTACGAAATCCATAGGTTATATAATTATAGAGTTATATTTTATATGATGAGTAATTGATGATGATATTTTATTATAGAGATAATATTCTATTTAATAGGACATCCCACATTGTAATTATACTAGAGAAAAACTACATGTTTCAGGAGGCAACATTAGAACTAAAAGATGCAATGAAACTGAAGTACACTTACATGTTTTAGTAAATGAAATTTAATTTCTTGGGGATAAATTTTTGAAAGGGTAAAGAATTTAAGGATCTATAATTTTATAAATTATATTCTCTTTTGAATAACTAAATTACTTGTCATAAAATGTAGCTATAGAAAATTCATGCACTATATTTCATTGGTCATTTTGGACCTTTATGGAATATATCTATAATATTTATATCATGTATACAAGACCATGAATCATTATAAATATGTTTATTATAGTCAATATATAGTTTCGTTTCATAATTTTATATATTAAGAGTTATAATAAATTAAAAGTTTCATTTAAGGATGATGTTATGGCCTCAATTATTATAATAATGCCCAATCAATCCAATTTGATAGAGATTTAAAGGGAGATGGAATCTCTTACCACTGATCGAGACCAATACCAGGCTGAGATTCAACTAATGAAAAACAATCAAAATCAATTATGGGATATTTGGAAGCTTATAGTGATCACCTCTTAAACCATTTTACTTGAACTACCCCAATAAAGTATTATCATCACACACCTTACCCTTAGGGGGGTATGAGGTTGTAAGGGGTTATATATCAAATCTTAAGATACATCAAATTTCATAGATTAATTATGAAAATATAATGATCAAAATGATCCTTTAAATTTTTTTCATTACATATATACATAACTATAAAATGAGCTTCAAAAAATAGATTTTGATATGAACAAACCAAAATTATATCTTTCAAAAATGAGTAGTTTAAATTAAAATCCAATTTTTGATAAATTTATGCCTTTTGAAATAAATGATATTTTCTGTAAATTATGTTATTAAATAATATTTATATATATATAAATGATAATATATAATAATGGTGTCTATTATAATTTTTATATGGTAAAGAAAGTATTTTTTGTCATTAAAACTAGTATTATTGAATAAATACTTATTTTTAGTTAAAAGTATGAATTAATATATTTAGAAATAGATTATTGAAAATTAAATATAATTTTTCAGTCATTATTCTAAAATTAACCAGCAGTGAATTTTTTATAATTTTCTAAGATATTCAAATTTCTGGGTAAAAATAAATTTTATAAAATTATATAGTATGTATTATGATACAATAATAGTGAAAAAGTGATGTGATAAATACTATCAAATTAATAAATGAACATAAGTAGGAATCTTCTATTTAATAATAATTTTTTATGATATTTTATTTATTAACCAATATTATAATGAAACCTCCAAA
This sequence comes from Viscum album, assembly GCA_963277665.1. Lineage (NCBI taxonomy): Eukaryota > Viridiplantae > Streptophyta > Magnoliopsida > Santalales > Viscaceae > Viscum > Viscum album. The sequence continues at coordinate 287,954,321 of OY728139.1, forward strand.
ATCTATATTATATTTTTAATGTTAAAAAATAAATATTCATAAACATTACTCAATTACAAATACTGAAAGTAATTTTTTAATGATATTGGTTCATCAATAAATAAAATAATGTAGACCACTACTCTTAGGATAAAATTACCAAAAAAAATCCAAGCGACTTTTTTGGGTTTTTATTTTTATATTACTTAGAGTTTAAAACCTATTATTGTAAATTAATAATGTAATCCCCTCTCTTATACTATAAATACACACCCAACCGCCTTTTACACTTCACTATATATACCTGAATAAAAAAATCATCTCTATATAATAATCTAAAACCCTTTGTAGGTTTTCCCATGATCATAATATTTCTTCCCATACTTTTAGAAGAATCTTCTAGAAAAACATATTATATTCCTCTTCCTCTCCAATAATGTAAATTATTTGTATTAAGACTTTTTGTTTCCAATATTTTGTGATAAAATGTTGTTTTCACTTCCATTTACAATACATATAATACCTAGTTAACTAAATTCCACCTTTAAATAATCATAATCTCTTTCATGAAACATTTTATACACCTATTATACTGCCAAAATAATCTATTGTTTTTCCATTCCAAAGAGTTATACTCATAATACCCATTCCTATATCCACTCTTATACATTCACCAAGATATGAATTTAATTAACTGATTGTGGACTTCTATTTATGATACCCAACCTCGATAATGGTGGGATTAAATGTGAATAAAAGAATTCTAATATTGTATGATAAATGTGACACACAAATTTATGTAAAGCTTACAAATGTCACAGGTGGGACCCAAATTATATAGCCCTCATATGCAATGGGTATTGATTTCATATCATGAGATAACATTTATAGTTTGTGGTATGTTTTAATATATATAGTTTTTTATAATTTCTCTATAGTTATCCTTGACTAATGATTATGATTTCTCATTTTATGTAGTTCAAACATTTCGATGATTCGTAGATGTTATCATATTGTGTAATTTTTTGGTGTTCATGATTATTATTATTCTCACCTTTCTATGTTTCCCCATTATTCCTCTGGACTCACATATACTACTTGAAACTTTGATATTCATTAGTTACTCCCTTACTAGGATTAATATCTCACCACATTATTATATACCTTTAAAAGTTCTCCCATATATAATTAAATGATCATTGGAATTTATGGTCATGTTATGGAGTTTTTGAATAAGTTCATAGTATCCATGTTTTAAATTATTATTATATAAATATAATAAATCAAATACACAATGACTCTTGATCTAATAGAATTTTATTTTTCATATCCCTATGCAGTAAATAATTAAATAATGTGTATAAAATGTATGGTTTGTTATATTTGGAGTATTTATTAACCTAGATAGATAATCAATAATTATATTTTAATAAAATTTCTTATTCATGGTCATAAGATAAAAATATATCAAAACCAGTATCCACCTAAGGAGTCTAGGATTATATTAAATTTTTTGAAACATACTTTGGGGATGAAAGATTTTAGTAAACATGGACCAAATATTATATTTATTAAACTTTTAGAGGGTATAAGAAACTACCAATATATTCTTATCTATTATGGTGTAGTTCCTTTACATTTTATCTAGTAGTCTAGACTTATAATGAACCACATGAAACCAGATATCCATACTCTGCCAAAACATTTTCTTAAATACTATTCCTCTAGTAGTATTTATAATTTAAAAGGATATTTCAAATCATGGAAAATTGAGATTGGTGAAGAAGATAATTATTATCTAATAATATTTGAATATAATAGGAATTCTCATTAAATAGAAAGGGATTATCAATGAAAAAGATATAATAAGGGCATTGTAATTATAGAATATACAATTATGACTTTATTTTAGATTATAGAATTCATAAATAATATTCTAAAAGCCATCAAATTCAATTGATTTGTCCTTTAAATAAACTTTATTTTAGTAGAACTTGCAACCATTACCCTCTTAGAATCCTTGTGATAACGAATAATAAAATCAGTGACAATAATTTTTCTTTTTACCAATTAAAAAAAATTATTATCTATTATAAATGTTGCAAGAAGAATATTAATTTCTCTACGAAGATATATAATGTTCTCTAAACTACTAGTAAATCATTAATGAATATCTTTATTATCCTCATAATATTATCATAAAATACAATCATCACACATCATTGAAAAGTTTATGGAGCGCTAAAAACCGAAAGGAAATAACAAATTGAAAAATATCAAGAAAGTAAATGTTAATGTTCCTTCTTCATGTACTTCAATTTCTATAGGTATGTAGTTGTAACTATAATATTAATCAAGAAAGTGGTATAATTAATTATCAGCTAAAATCTCAAGCTTTTTTTCTACAAATGGATTAGGAAATTTCCTATTCCTATGTGTAAAAATCAGAATTATATTATTAATATTTACTCTTAATTTTTTCAATATTCCTAGTCTTAATTTCATTAATCTACTCATTAGATACAACAATGAAACCACCCTCCCCCTATGTGTAAAACATGTACCACACTTTCCCATTGGGTTTCATTATTTAGAAGATGATTTTATAGTCTAGATTCTTTTTAACAAACTCCCTGAAAAACCGTTCATGTTAGTATCAACTCCTATTTTTCCATAAATATCATCATTAATTATATTCTTTGATACATTGATTTTAATATTCAATGCATTTCCATTTTTTCATGTGTGATAGTTTGATTCAACAAAAAACTACCCAATTCAAGGAGTTTGTGAGGAATTTTTTTATAAATAATAATTCCTCATTTCTCAATCAAGCTAAAAAAATAAAAGACTCCAAAATATATTTATTTCATATAATTGTACTCAATAATTTCAAATATGATGGGATTTTAACATAAATATAAATGAAAAAAATATCAAACTAATTTTATTAAAGAACACTAATATACATTACATGTCTAGATACATTATATGTTTTTGACACAATTTTTGAAAAGAGAATGTTTGGATGGAAATTTCAATAAACATTAATTATTTCCTTGATATCTTACTATGATATCTCATTTCATTATTCATTTTCACTTTTATGTAGTTTCAATAGTTGTTTCAATGGGGGATAGTTTTATTTAAATCAATTTCATGCCAATTTACTATAAATATATATTATATATTTTCCCTATTTTAGTTTTATGATTCTTCAAGATTTTCAATTTGAGTTACCTTAGGTTAGTTCCTTATATTTTCATGAGTATTCGAACCACCCCTAATGGTTATATCTATGATGTTTCCCCTAAGGGTAATCTCAGTATTTCTAGTCAATTTACCTTTATCTCTATATGTCATATATCTTACAAATTGGCCCCTTAGTAATATAGGGTTTGGAATCCTATATTCTATATCATCCTTTTTCGAATCATTCCCAAAAATTTAGGAATAAAACATGATTGAAATGTTTTTCATCATACCCCTTAATTACAATTATGAATCATAAGAGGAAACCCTATTTTGAATTTAAAACTACTGCCTTTGATTAATTAAAAAACCAGTAGAAGTATGTTTTATAAGGATGCCTTATTAATTCTTGAAAATAATTTTATAGTACATGTATAAATTTTTGTAAACTAATATCAAATCAAACATTTCATTGTTGAATTTTGGGACAATATCAAATAAAACTATAATTATAATTAGATTAATAAGTAATTTCAATATGTAATTATAAATTTTCTATTTTCCTAAATAGTTTACACTAAAAATATTTTCATCTATGGTATTTATTCTTATTTGATAAAAAACATTATTAACAGTCTAGTTTTCATTCCAATTCAATAATTATTGTATTTTTTCCCAAATTTTACAATGGTGTGAGTTCATTTCATGAAATATTATAGTGTTATTTTTCATTTATTATATATTCTTACCCTATATGACTTACGTTGAGTATTAATATCTTATATAAATTAGCCTCAACTTCCCATTCATTTATTAAGTATAGTTCCTTCTAGCTAACTAATCTACATGGTTCAAAACCAAATGTTTCATTCTATCATAGAAGGTATCCATAAGAAACAATATGGGCTATGATTAGGAAACTATATGAAAAGATCCCTAAACAAATAATGGGAATTATGAAAAGCCTCCCCTTCATCTCAATAAATATGTTTATCTTACCCATAAGCTATGATATTGAAAATATAAGGTTAAATTACATTGTGAATAAATTACAAACATTATCTAGTTTTTAAAAAAAATATTTTTTTCCAGTTAGAGGGAACAATTTTTAGTAGAATCATTTAAACAGAAAGTGAACACCCTTATTATAATCCCTTTATAAATTAAAACTATTAATGTCACTTGAAACACTAAATTATTGAAATACCTAATGATGGATAAGGATTACTCACTATAGAGTCCATTTAATGAAGGATGTAGTGAAAATTGGGAAACTTTTGGATCATTATTTATATCACACCTATTTAATATACTTCAGTAAGGGTTAATTGATACCTAATATAGTTTATACTCCCCATAGTATGCCTTGATATCTATTCATGATATATTTTTTCATTTTTACAAAAGTATTTAAATATCTAATTATCAATTTCAATATTTTATTTTTCTCTATATTTTACTAAATTGTTTATGTATATTGATGATTAAAGATTCAAATTTATGATATTTTCTCCCCATGTCCCACTGGGTAGTTTTTCAGAAGAATGTATTTTGTAATAGTTGTTTTAATCTTGAAACAAAACTTTTTATTACCATGTAGAGTTTGTAAATTATTTTTATCCCCGTATAAAATCATTAATGTCAACATATTTATTTATAGACTAACATAACAAGAGTATAGTAACAAATAATTTAAATACAATGAGAAGAACTATTTTTTTAACCAAAAAATAGAGAACCCATTCCATAAACACTAAAATGGGAAACCAAAAAATTATAATTGTTACTATGATGACTAAAATATAATAATGTAATTATATGATTCTATAATATTTGTATTTGAAAAAACATACTTAGAGACATCTCTAAACAAAAATATAGTGATAAGGTAAGGTAGTTGAATTTTTATTGATAGTGGTTGTGTAAAAGGGTTTCCTACAATCCTATAAATGAATGGACTAAATTAGGTTAATATCAATTTAATGTAGACAACAACTCTTTCAATAACTGATTTTGAAACTCTTTTTATTTTAAAAAAAATGTCATTGTAAGAATAAAACATAAGTGGTTGTGTTTAATAAAAAAAAATATTTTTTCCATTTAATACTCTAATACCATTATTACTAATTCAAAAATTTCATTATCTTAAAAAATTTTGTCGTTAAATGTTGTAAAAGATGAATATCATTAATTAGTTATTGTTAACTTTGTAATTCCCCGACCCCAGTTACCGAGAGTCGGTGCATTATTACATAAAATTGGGATGATCACAAAAGGTCAAGTCTTGAATGACCGATTAGTTTAGTAGCCTTGGAAACACTAGATACATTCATAAAGTTTACATTACATCATAAAGTGAAAACTAGTAAAACAACATCTTATCTTCATATCCCCTCATACTATCCCTATAGGTAATTCATAAATTACCTCTTCACATCCTGGGAAAAAATTAAAACATTGAAAGGGGTGAGCTCAGATGCTTAGTAAGGATAACAATATATCATAAACTTTCATAAATAAGCATAAACATTTAAGGCAATGTATAAATAAAATAAAAGCCTTTTAAACTTAATGTTTAACATAATATGGAAAAGATAAAATGAAATAATAGAATTTACTTATTCACATGGATATTATACTAGTCGAATAACCACATACAACATCAATAACCACTTTCCTAATGATGGAATGCATAATGCCAGACTATCATAACCACATTGTCAAGGCCTCATGCCCAGACTACAAATAATATTTTGTCAAGGCCTGGTTCCAAGACACTAGTTTGTCTCATGAGACCTATCGATGTATCGAGGATCTATAGTGGGCTCCACCCATCACTTATTAAGTCCAATGCATTCCTCATATGAACTGGTTTAAACATAACATAATCATTCGTATTAAAACTAGCATAAAAAATGTCAATACTTTATCCATAAACAATGAATGGTATAAAAATAAAACATCCCCAGTCAAACATAACACAAAACCTTCAATACAATATGGATGGTTTGTATCATAATAAATCAACTTCAAATAAGCTTAAAATCCATCAAAGGATGTTGACATAGATGAAATCAAAACTATTTGAGAGAAATATATCTTCTTTTTGAAATCATTTAAAAGTAACATAATTATAAAATAAAACATTTACTTTGGAAATATACTTATAAGCTTCTAAGGGAAGCTTCTAAGATTTTATAATGGCGGGAAATAGCCGCACCCGCCGTATAACTTAAGAAAATGCATTCTTACCTTAACTATGTCCAAAAGGTTAAAAAGGACCTTGTTTGGAAAACGACCGAAATATTCCTTTATAAACTTCTAATAAAAAATCAAAAAGGGTATAGATGACTTTAACCCATGGTCTGTAAAATATTAAGAATGATTTGAAAGACATTTTTATGAAACATGGATGTGGATGATAAAGAGGTCCTAGTAGATAATTACATATAAACAACCTCAGATAATGAAGAGATTGTGAAATAAACCATTACCTTGTACTTTTCCTTGTTTGAGGGTAGGTTAACCTCCTGTATAATGGTGAAATAATTTTTATTAAATTATACTAGAATCATATACATTAATATGATAACATATATGATCTTTTAATATTGATTTGTTAATAATATCTTAGTATTATCATTGTTTTGGGTGTTAACTTACTTCTTTTCTTTTATATGTTTTGTTACATAAGACATGTTTGTTATGGATATGTTGTATATTATTCATATCCAGAATGATATCAAGTCTTTAAACATTATTTTTAATCATCAAATGAGAATTAGACATGAATGGATACGATGGGGAATGAATCTCATCGCGTTCGTGGAGACGGTAGTCCGTACGTATGCACAGGCGACAATATCAGTATTTTGATATTAAAATAATATATAATTGGATATTATATCATATATACAGAACCAATATCATGTTTTATTTATTATTTACATGAATTACACATCGTTATTATACCCATCCAAATAATAATGTTTTTAATAACTATTACACCACGACGTGGAGACGGTAAGCCGTACGTACGCACGTATGGTGACATGTCATTCAAAGGATTGATAGAATACTGAATATGATTGTAACATATTTATAATAAAATCACATTATATAGAAGATACTGGAGTTATTATTTTAGAATGGGAATAACAAAGAATGAAAAAGTTGAAGAAGAAAGGAACTTGAAAGAGGGTGGTGAAAACATTCCCTCTTAATCCGGTTCTTCCTCTCGGTTTGATCAAAAGGGATCCTTAGGTTGGATTTCTGATCAAACTAAGGCCTCTAGGTCTAAGTGAGGGAAGTTGAGAAAATATTTGGGTAGGGGTTCTCCGATCCAAAAGTCTTTGAAGGTGTAAATTAGAGAGAAATGGGGGGATTTTATAAGAGGGGTGGGGGAACCTTTGGAAAAGCTAGAAATATTATTTTCCAATAAATTCATATTTGGTTTATAATGGCTCCTAAGTGGATTATATATAAGTTAAGGTAGGTATGGGTTGCAATTCACTCAACCAATAGGTTTTAGACAGGTTTAGGTCACTACACTAACCTTATATTTTAGTTTTAACTCTTAGTTAATTAGTTTGACATTTACCATGTCACTTTTTATTTTTATATTATATAGTTAATAAACATACTATAAAAATCCAATAGACCCCCCAAGTGGTCCCTTAATGATACACCTATCATTATATAAGTCTCTTGACCGAAAGATAGCTTTTTAGGAATTTAATATCAATTAATAACATAATATTTGTTTTAAAAACTCTTTATGTCAATTTTGAAACTATTTGGTATTTGATTTTTTTGAAAATCATAACATCATGATTACTTCGAAAAAACATAATTAAATCAATACTAATATGTCATATTAAGCTATAAAATTCTTGGAATTCTTTTAAATTCTCAAATTATATTTATTTGGGTATTTATAATATCAATTATTTTAATATTTCACTAATTTGGTAATTACTGCATCACCATTATATCATAAATAAATTATATTATATAATGTCTAATAATTATAAATAAAATACCATTATTTAGGAAATAGTTTTATATTTCTAATGAATATTTATAATCGAATTTATCTTATCTAATCCAAGTGGACCTAAATGATAATATTTTATTCCTAAGGTTGTTTTTGGTCGAGATAAACTTGTCCAATAGAATTAGGACATGTGTTAGGTAATATTAATAACATTTTTACCCTTAATTACCCTATTTACTTTTAACTGTGGAAAATAAAAGTAAAAAAGTTACTATTCACCAAAAATTATTTTTATCTTATTGAACCAAATTTTACTCCTTGATATTAACCATGTCTCTTGGATTTTTGAAATTCCACTCATAGAAGCAGTAAATGTATGTTTTATGTGAATTTCCAAATTCTCCTAGTTGGTGGGTAAAAGTCGGTGAAAAGTTCAATAAATTTTTTATATATCTAAAATCATTCTAAACTAACTCCAATTAATTACATTGAACTTATATAGGTATTATGTATCTATATTGACCTTAATTAAATTTAAATAAAATAAATAATTATTTAAATAAAAATTTGGTTTTAAACAATAACAAAGTGTTTTTTCACTATTCATCAAAAATTAAAAGTTTTTAGAAAAACCCCAAAATTTCACCCTAGGATAATTTCGATATTCTGAATCCAAAAATGAAGTCTATTTCGAAAGATAAATTGTAATAAATTTCAAAATGTGGGTATTAATATTCCTAACGGCTAGTTTGATTGGTTGTGGTGTGTGTTAGAACTCGAAGTTGCGTACAACACACGCTACTGTATTATTCAAAGGGAAGCGTACCGTGGAAGCTTGGGGTGTTACATTCTACCCTACTTCAAATAATTTCATCCTCAAAATTTCTAGAATATTACTACATAAAATGACTTGGGTGGTTCTTTATCATAAGTTCCTCGGGTTCCCATGTTGCCTCTTCCATCTTATGGTTCCTTCATAGAACTTTTACCAGACGAGTCGTCTGGTTTCTCAGCACTTGTTCTCTCCTATCAAGAATCCTGACGGGATCTTCGCAATAAGACAGATCGGGTTCCAGTTCTAATTCCTCGTAAGTAAGTACATGCGTTGGGTCAGGCATGTATTTTCTCAATAGTGATACATGGAACACATCATGAACTTTGGAGATATTTGGCGTCATTTCCAAACGGTAAGTTACAGCACCAATTTGTTCTAGAATTTCGAATGGTCCGATGTACCTGGGACACAGTTTACCTTTCTTACCGAAATTGATAACTCCCTTCCATGGAGATAACATCATGAAAACATGATCTCCTACATGAAATTCCAAATCCTTCCTTCGGTTGTCAGCATAGCTCTTCTACCTACAATGAGCTTCTTTGATGTGGTTTTGGATTACCTTTATCTTTTCCATCATTTCCTCCACCAGTTCTGGGCCTACAAGTTTTCTTTCACCAACATCATCCCAACAGGTTGGTGTGCGACATCTCTTTCTGTATAATGCTTCATATGGTGCCATCTGAATACTTGAATGGAAGCTATTGTTATAGGAAAATTCTACCAGAGGTAAATATTGATCCCATATACCCTGAAAGTCAAGTGAGCATGATCTCAACATGTCTTCTAAGGTTTGAATAGTTCGTTTTGATTGTCCATCTATTTGAGGGTGGCAGGCAGTGCTCAAACGAAGTTCATTATCCAATGCCTTCTAAAGACTCTTCCATAATCTTTAAGTAAAATGGGGATCATGATCTGAAACAATTGATAGGGGTACTCCCTGAAGTCTCACAACTTCATTAATATAAAGTCTTTCTAGATGTTCAAGTGGTAATCCACCCTTATAGAATGAAAATGTGCTGACTTGGTAAGATGATCAACAATGACCCATATTGCATCATTACTTCTAGGATTCATTGGTAGACCCATGACAAAGTCCATCATGATATTATCCCATTTCCACTTAGGTATGAGAATAGGTTTCATGACTCCTCCAGGCTGTTTCCTTAAAACTTTCACTTGTTGACAAACTATACATCTTGACACAAAATCAGCAATCTCCCTCTTCATGTTGTCCCACCAAAAATATTCCTTCAAATATCTATACATTTTGGTGCTCCTAGGGTGTATAGAGAAATTGTAACTATGAGCATCATCCAACAATTCCCTTTTTAGATCAGGTATATCGGGAACACAAAGTCTTTTCCCAAATTTCAAAATTCCATCTTTATACAAAAAGTCATTCAATCTCCCATCATTCACAGCTTTAATCTTCTTTTGAAACTCCACATCATCGGTTTGAGAACACTTTATCCTTTCTAGTAAAGATGGTTTGGCAACCATTTGAAAAATCATGGATGTTTCACCTTCTATGGTTATTCCCATATCCACCATTACTAGATCCATGAAAATAGGATCCTTCTCAATTATCATCTTGTTCAAAACTCCATGATCTTTTATACTCAAAGCATCTTCCACCTTATTTTCCTTCCTCGGGTGGTAGTGTACCATGCAATTATAATCCTTGACTAGTTCAAGCCGTCTCCTTTGCCTCATGTTGAGTTCTTTCTATAAGAAAATATACATCAAACTCTTCTGATCAGTATAAATCTCACATTTTTCACCATAGAGATAGTGTCTCCATATCTTCAATGAAAATATTACAATAGCTAACTCAAGTTCATGAGTAGGATAGGTTTTCTCAATAATTTTCAGCTGTCGTGACGCATAGGCAATAACTCTATCATTCTGCATAAGGACACAACAAAGTCATTTCTTCAATGCATCACTATAAATAACGAACCCATCATTCCACTATGGTAGAGTCAATATAAGAGCATTGACTAATCTTTTATTCAGTTCTTAGCAACATTCTTCACACTATTTTTTCCAAACAAATTTAACCCCTTTACGTGTGAGCTTCGTTAATGGGTTATCCAATCGGGCAAAATTCTGGACGAAACGTCGATAATAACCTGCTAAACCAATTAAACTGTGTACCTCGGTTATACTCGTCAGTGCTGGCCATTCTTGGATTGCCTTGGTCTTAGAAGGATCAACATATATTCCATCATTGGAGACAATAAGGCCAAGAAAAGAAATCTCCTAAAGCCAGAATTCACACTTGCTAAACTTCCCATATAATTCATGTCTTCTAAGTGTATTCAAGATAATGTGCAAGTGATTTTCATTATCTTCTTAGCTTTTGGAATATACAAAGATATCATCAATAAATACCACCAAAAATTCATTGAGATATTCCTTGAAAACTCTGTTCATTAGATCCATGAAAATAAAGGGTGCATTAGTCATCCCAAAAAACATTACTGTAAACTCGTAATGCCCATACCTAGTTCTAAATGTTATCTTTGGAATGTCTTCCTTCATCACACACAACTGATGATATCAAGATTAAAGGTAAATATTTTAAAAGTATTGAGCTCCATGCAGTTGATCAAATAAATCATCAATTCGAGGTTGGGTATTCCTATTCTTTATTGTTATAGCATTTATTTCCCTATAGTCGATACATAACCTCATAGATACATCTTTCTTCTTAACAAAAAGGATAGTGGATCCCCATGGAGAAACACTGGGGATAATAAATCCATTATTACTCAATTCCTCTAGTTGTTTCTTTAATTCAACTAATTCAATAGTGGCCATTCTATAAGGGGTCTTCGATATGGGCCTTGAACCATGAATTAAATCAACGGAAAACTCAACCTATCGTTCTGAAGGATGTCCAGGTAAATCTTCTTGAAACACATCAACAAATTCTCTCACAATAGGTAAATCCTCTATTTGAACATTCCTTTCCTCACCCACAGTCATTTCATTCTCTTCCTCCCAAATAATTGAATTTATTTGAGCTATTGGGGGTGGATCTAGATAAGAATTAGGTGGTGACAATTTTGCTCTAAAGATAAGATGTTCCTTATCATCATCATCAAAAATTGTAACCTCCTCCTTCTTACAATAAATCTTCACATTGTGGTCTGAAAGCCAATACATATCGAGGATTATATCAAATGCAATCATAGGTATGACGTTGAGATCAGCAGATAAAGAACATTTATGTTCTCTAATGGGATCGGATCCACATAACTTTATTGAAATGATAATTCCCTTAGGAGTTTTATCTCACAACTCCCTTGTTATATCAAATTGGAAATATCTAATTTTCTTAGAAAACTGGGAAGATTTGAAACAATGTGATGATCCAGAATCAAATAATGCATTGGCTAAACTTGAGGAAACCATTAAATTACCTGCCACCATGTCTTTCGGAGCTTCTACCTTAGTATTAGTGATAGCATAAGCTTGGCCTTGATCCCTTGGCCTTTTCTGAGGTAAGTTACCAGCACTCTTAGGAAATTCATTCGCATAATGTCCCATCTCCCTGAAGTTGTAGCATTAGACATCGGTAGCTTCCTTCTTCCCCTTGCAAACACGAGCTTGGTGGCCTTTTTCACCACACTTGTAATAGACACCCATTCCTTTTAAGCAAGTACCGGGGTGTTTATTCCCACATTTACTACAGGATGGATATTCAACATTTCCCTTCATCCCCTTATTTCCATTTTCAGATTGATCAGAAGATCTCTTCTTCTCTTTATTTTCATTAAAGTCATAAGACTTAGAGAATTATTTTTCTGTCTTGATAGCACATGGGACAATATCTTCGTATGACGAGAAGGATTGTGAGAATAATGATCGAAGAAGAAATGGTTTTAACCCATCAAAGAAATGATCAATATTAATTCTTTGGTTACGTATATAATCTCCATCATGCCTCGGTAACCTTGTAAAATTATCCTCATACTTTGCGACATTCTCATCCTCCTTTTGCCTCAGACTCAGAAATTTCTTTTCCATATCTGCTCGATGTTCACAAGGAAAGTATTTTTCTATGAAAATATCTTTGAACTACCTCCATTCCATATTTTATACTTCATCCTCTTCCTTTTTGTTTTTAATCAATGACCACCATTGATCAGCATCTCTAGTGAGGCGATAAACTGCCATGATAACTTTTTCCCTTTCACTACTCCCCAAAGCCTGAAATATTTTCTCTAGGGAACTTATCCATTTCTTAGAGGGATTTATGCTCCCATTGAATGTTTGTGGTTTTTGCCTCATGAAGTCGTCTAACATTGATCCTCTACACTGCGGATCAGGGTGCTCCATACGGTTAAGGTTATTATTCATAACCTGAGTGAGTTGTCCCAGTATTGTGATTAGCTGATCGACACTAGTTTCATCACCATATCCAATATAATTATCTTGAGAAAGAGGGAAATCCATACATGGAGTGTGTGAATTGATACAGTTTCCTTTCCTTCTACTATGTTCCATTTCTAAACAATGGCAGAAACAAGATCAGTTTATGAATCAAAATACATAATTCCATACTTGTAAAATACTTAACATAAATTGAACTATTTATGGATATAAACCATAATAATAAAAATGTATTCTTTGAGGAATTATATACTCATAAGCCCTTTATAATGGTTTGTAAAGAAAATGAGAATTATCCTAAGCATATACCCCGAGAGTGTCATAACCAAGAGTGCAGCAAGGCTCGTTGTCATGCATCAGTTCCTGGTTGAGTCTAGCTCAAAGCAGTGTTTTCAGGTTTTACCCCTAAGTACATCTGTTCCATATCCGCCTCTACATTCTCATATCCAGACAGGGATTTATTTCTTGGAAAACTCACAATATCTCTACAATACCAAAATTCTCAGAAATTCTTCAATACTAATCCTAAAATTCCATCTTAGGTCTATCTAAACTAATAATAGTTTATCTAAATCTAGCTTCAAAGGTTTATACTAAACTTCCTATGATACCAACTGTAACGTTCCGACCACAGTTACCCAAAGTCAGTGCATTATTAAATAACATTGGCATGATCACAAAAGATCAAGTCTCAAAAGGCCGATTAGTTTAGTATCCTTGGAAACACTAGATACATTCATAAAGTTTACATTACATCATAAACTGAAAACTACTACTACAACATCTTGTCTTCATATCCCCTCATAATATCCCTTTAGGTCATTCATAAATTACTTATTCACATCCTGGTAAATAAATAAATCATTGAAAGGGGTGAGCTCAGATGCTCAGTAAGGATAACAATATAGCGAAAACTTTCATAAATAAGCATAAACATTTAAGGAAATGTATAACTAAAACAAAAGACTCTTAAACTTGAACTTCAGCATAATATGGAAAAGATAAAATGAAATAATTTCATTTACTTATTCACATGGATATTCAACTAGTAGAATAACCACATGAAATATCAATAACCACTTTCATAATGATGGAATGCATAATGCCAGACTATCATAACCACATTGTCAAGGCCTTGTTCCAAGACTACAAATAAGATTTTTTCAAGGCCTGGTGCCAAGACACTAGTTTGTCTAATGAGACCTACAAATGCATCGAGAAGCTATAGTGGCCTCCACCCTTCACTTATTAAGTCCAATTCATTCCTCATATAATCAGGTTTAAACATAACATAAACATTCGTATTAAAACTAGCATAAGAAATGTCAATACTCCATCCATAAACCATGAATGGTATAAAAATAACACATCCATAGTCAAACATAACACAAAACCTTCAATACAATATGAATATTTTGTATCATAATAAATCAACTTCAAATAAGCTTAAAATCCATCAAAGGATGTTGACATAGATGAAATCAAAACTATTTGAGAGAAATATATATATTTTTTAAATCATTTAAAAGTCACGTAATTATAAAATAAAACATTTACTTTGAAAATATCCTTATAAGCTTGTTAGGGAATCTTTGAAGATTTTATAACGGCAGAAAATATCCACACCCTCTATATAAGTTAAAAAAAGACATTCTTACCTTAATTCTGTCGAAAAGGTTAAAAAGGACCTTGTTTGGAAAATGACAGAAAGATTCCTTTATAATCATCTGATAAAAATTCAAAAAGGGTATAAATGACTTTAACCCATAGTCTGTAAAATAGTAAGGATGATTTGAAATACATTTTTAAGAAACATGGGTGTGGGTGATAAAGAGGTCCCAGTAGATAATTACTTATAAACAACCTCGGATAATGAAGAGATTGTGAAATAAAACCATACCTTCTACTTTTTCGTGGTTGAGGGTAGGTTAACCGCCTTTATAATGGTGAAATAATTGTTATTAAATTATACAATAATCATATACATTAATATTATATCATATATGATCTTTTAACATTGATTTTTTAATAATATCTTAGTATTATCATCGTTTCGGGTGTTAACTTACTCGTTTTCTTTTATATGTTTTGTTACATAAGCTAGTTTTTTATGGATAGGTTGTATATTATTCATATCTAGAATGATATCAAGTCCTTAAACATTATTTTTAATCATCAAATGAGAATTAGACTTGAATGGATACTATGGGGAATGAATCTCATCACATTCATGGAGACTGTGGTCGGTACATACACACGAGTGACGATATCATTCTTTTGATATTAAAATAATATATAATTGGATATTATATCATATATACAGAATCAATATCATGTTTTATTTATTATTTACATGTATTACACATCATTATTATGGTCATATAAATAATAATGTTTTGAATAACAATTACACCATGACGTGGAGACGGTAAGCTGTGCGTACGCACATATTGTGACATGTCATTCAAAGGATGAATAGAATACCGAATATGGTTGTATCATATTTATAATAAAATCAAAGTATATAGAAGATACTGGAGTTATTATTTTTGAATGGTAATAACAAATAAAGAAGAAGTTGAAGAATAAAGGATCTTGAAAGAGGGTGGTGAAAACATTACCTCTTAATCAGGTTCTTCCTTTTGATTTGATCAAAATGGCTCCTTAGGTTGGCTTTATGATCAAACTAAGGCCTCCAGGTCGAAGTGAGGGAAGTTGAAAGAATAGTTGGGCAGGGTTTGGCCGATCCAAAAGGTTTTGATGGTGTAAATTAGAGATAAGGGGGAGTGCCTTTTTATAAGAGGGGTGAGGGGAACCTTTGGAAAAGCTAGAAATATTATTTTATAATAAATTCATATTCGGTATCTAATGGCTACAAAGTGGATTATTTAAAGGTTAAGGTGGGTATGGGTCGGAATTCACTCATCCAATAGGTTTTATACAGGTTTGGGACACTATATTAATCTTATCAATTAGTTTTAACTCTTAGTCAATTAGTTTGACATTTATCATGTCACTTTGTATTTTTATATTATATAGTTAATAATCTTACAATAAAAATCCTAGAGACCCCCAAGTGGTCCATTATTGATACACCTATCCTTATATAATTATCTTGGCTGAACCTTATATTTTGAGGTATTGAATATCAATTAATAATATAATATGTTTTTAAAAAACTCTTTTATGTCAATTTTGACACTATTGGGTATTTGATTTTTGTGAAAATCATAAAATGATGATTACTTCTCAAAAACATAATTAAATATATACTAATATGTCATGTTAAGCTATAAAATTATCTTAATTCATTAAAAGTCTCAAATTATATTTATTTGGGTATTTATAATATTATTTATTTTGATATTTCACTAATTAGGTAATTACTACATCACCATTGTGTCATAAATAAATTACATTATATAATGTATGGAAATTATAAATAAACTACCATTATGTATGAAATATTTTTATCTTTCTAATGAATATTTATAATCGAATTTATATTATGTATAACCCTATATTAATAATGTTTTAGTTATTCAACTTTGGTTTTAACTCTTTTAACTCTTCTTTCAATTAAATAATAATAAATGTCCTAATCTAATCCAAGTGGACCTAAATGATAAAATGTTATTCCTATGTTTGTTTTTGGTCCAGATACACTGGTCCAATAGAATTAGGAAATGTGTTAGGGTAATATTAATATCATTTTTACCCTTAATTACCCTATTTACTTTTAACCGTGGTAAATAAAAGTAAAAAGTTACCATTCACCACAAAATTATTATTATCTTATTGAACCAAATTTTACTCCTTGATATTAACTGTGTCTCTTGGATTTTCTAAATTCCACTCACAAAAGCAGTAAAATTACGTTTTATGTGAATTTCCAAATTCTCCTAGGAGGTGGGGAAAAGTCGGTGAAAAGTTCAATAAAATTTTTATATAACTAAAAGTATTATAAACTAACTCCAATGAATTACATTAAAATTATATCGGTATTATGTATCTATTTTGACCTTAATTAAATATAAATAAAATAAATAATTATTTAAATAAAAAATCGGTTTTAAACAATAACTCAGTGTTTTTTAACTATTCATCAAAAATTGAAAGTTTTCAGAGAAACCCCAAAATTTCACCCTAGGCTAAATTTGATATTCCAAATTCAAAAATGAAGTCCATTTTGAAAGATAAAATGTATAAAATTTTAAAAAGTGGGTATTACTATTCATAACAGCTAGTTTGATTGGTTGTGGTGTGTGTTAGCACTCGAAGTTGTGTACAACACACGCTATTGTATTAATCAAAAGGAAGCATACCGTGGAATCTTTGGGTGTTACAAACTTAAATTGATCCATTAACATTTAAGAATAATTTTTTGAGAAATAAATAATATTAATTTAATGGATATCCAATTAGAAATTAAATGAAATAATATATTAAAAATAAACATGACAATATATTTAATTACCCTTAAAAAATTAGTAGGTTAAGAATTTTACATCAATGTTGGTAAATAAAATTTGTAATGAAATAATAGAAACATAGAAATACATTTTACATACACATATATTTGTCTCCATCTAAATATTATATTATAATACATACAAAATAAAATGTCTCCTATTATTATGACTTTATATATCTCTTTTAATGTGTGAATAACTTTAAATTAAGTTGCCATGTGATTTAGAAGGGTCCCTTACTCTTTCATCCCTTCCCTGACTCAACACTTCTCATCCCTACACTCTATATTGTTATTTCACTATTCATTATCATATTCTAGTTATTCAAGATGAAACAACCAAACATAATGTGCCCCCCATGTTTAAAGGATTCTCCTTAATGAAATATACTCCCATGTGGATCAAAATATTTTTTCAATTTTTAAACCTTCACATAATAGTCTATAATTGAGTCCCAAAAAAATCTAATAAAATCAAGCCACAATTTTGTAGGTACCTGATCCCAGTATCCTGGAGCATGATTCAACTTTATTATATTTTCATAAGATACCTAGAATCATATTATAATGTGCATAATAGTTTATTCCACTTGTTAAACTAGATACATACATGATTCCCATATTATATTTGAAAAAAATTACGAATTTATTTTCTTCGGGAGTAAAATTATTCCACTTGCATATCCCTACATATCATTATTAGCACACTTCATTGATTCTAGTGAAAGTAAACAAAATATAGGTGAACTCAAACACTCAGTAATGGTTATGTACCACAAAATCTATCGTAAACAATTAAATCAATATCAATATGGAAAGGTAAATAACTAAAAACGCATTCCATTTAATCAAAAACATTACAATAATAACTAGATAAGGAATAATAAATATGGAATATTAAATAAATAAAAATTCATTCTATCTAATCAATAAACTGGATATTAAATATATCCATAGATAATATCATGGTGAGAATATCATGGATAATGAAATAATTTAGTTTTTAATGAAGAAAATGATTAATTATTGGATAACATATATGAGGGACGCAAAAACCTAAAATTTTAAGATCTATCCTACAAATAGTCTAAAACTATTGGGTACCAACTGATCTGATTTTCCCAACAATATATCTACTATCAATAAATTCCACAATATTGTTTAAAACAACAAGGTACAAACCCTTCACGTTTGGATAAACTTGTTTGTCTTATGATACCTATTAACTTATTAAGGGTCTATATTTAGTGGTCCCCACTGATATCAACAATTCAAAACCATTCCTTATATATATAATAATTTATTTAATTCATTAATCAATATTCTATACAATTAAATATCTATAATGAAGAAAGAATATAGAATGTTGATATTTACCCAATCAATTAAATAACATTCAATGTTGATCTCCATATATAGGAATGAAATATTATTTATGTAATAAACATATCAATGATAAAAAAATATGGATATTTAGGGGAAATATAATGACTAATGGTCACAGGGAAGTGAATATATCAATGGAAAGATATTGACTCCCAAAAGTAATTAAAAAAGTGAATATTAATACTTGTGTTTGTCATAATGACCATAAAATATCCATAGAAATTATAAGGAAGGTATAAATACAACATATACACATTGGAGTAAGGATAAATATTTGTTTACATTAACAAAAAATACCCTAAAAATACATATATAAATATTATATATGACGAAAATATAATTTTCATTCTGAAAATATATTTTTAAATAATAAAATTTTTCCAAATAATATTATTTGAAACCAAACTTCAAAACTCATAAATTAATCCTTATAAAAATTGAGGCAAATAATATAGAAAATTTCATACATGCTGTATATGTTGAAACAATGATTTCTTTCACATTTATAGTAAAATCCAAACACTCATTGCTTGGAAATAAACATGAATATTCCTATAAATACATTTTTTTAAATACAATAAATGAGTAAAAATTTCATTAATAGATCATTTTAAAACTGTTAAAAAAATTTAAAACACTTTTACGAAATAGGTTTTTGGAAGAAAATAGATTTCTAATCGAAGAGTGAAATAAAGACACATTTTAAAAAAAAGGACATTTTCACAATTATCTTAAGTACCCAAGTGATGAAAAATTATAAAATTACCAGATAATATCATGAATTAGTATATGAGAATATAATTAATGATATTCTTGAAGGATGGATCATAATATTTCATTATTGGAATCATAATGCTAACCATTCCCAATAAATGATGACATTGTAACATTAAACCCTTACAACATTCATAACATTGAATTATAATCCCAATAAAATAGAGATAATAAAATGGATAAGTTAATCCAAATAGTTTTGAATATAATAATAATAAAATACACTCATTGGATGCATGTACACCACATAAAATAAATATGTGGTGAATATGGAATGTGTCTCACAAAAGTAGAACCTAAAAATGAAATCTCATACATCATGGTTACTTTTGGTTGAGTGTGATTTGTTAAATTATATAGTGGTTTTAAAAAATTTATTAAATTATACCATAACCATATTAATATATATAACATCATATATGTTCCTTTTATAAAATCTTATCACATTTTCATTAATATTCAGTCATTATTTTCATTGTTTTTAATGTTAATTTCCTGTTTTTCTGATTCATGTTATATCCTGAAAGATCCCATTCTTTTGCATATTTTATATACATATCATCTAACTAATAATAATAATTACATAATTATCATATTTATACATTTATTATAATTTTATGTTACATTTTGAAAGTTTTTTTTGTGAAATGAAGTATTTTATATTCATGGAGATGGTAGGTCGTACATACTCATGAGTAACATTTTTCATTTTTCAATGATCATTATGGAAAGGAAGTAAGTAATATTTTATATTTTAATAATGATAAAAATAAGATATATTACATATTTTTTCATTAAAAATACTTATATATTTATCCATGTGTTTTGTTGATGAAAAAAGAGTCACATTGTTTCATGAAGACAGTAGTCCACACATACATAAACAACGTTATCATTATTCATTGAGTAAAAAGGTAAGAATAAAAATTATATATATTATACTTTAAGAAAAAAAAATATTATGTTATTGTCATAATTATTTTACGAGTTTCACACATATCATTAACTTTATACTTATATTTTTACATGTAAAGTGTTTGTGACAGACGAATCATATCTCTTCGCAAGGCAGTGGTCCATCGTGAACATGATCGACGTTATCGTGTATATTATAGAATGGAAATTAAAAATGTATATGTGATATAATGAATCCATAAGTATAATTATTTTATAAATATTTTGAATATGCTTTTTATCCAACATCATATTAATCCTTGATAGGTGTAAATAGAAAAATGGAAAGCATTCTTTCGAAAGGTTGTAGTCTACCTTAAAAACGAATTATGAATTTTCAAAACTTTTAATGGTAGTGGTGATGGATTTAGGTAATTCCCATAAAATAAAAAAAACTATAGGAATTATTATTATACATAGGTGATTATATAATCAAGGTTTGATAAGAATTGAAGGAGGTGGTGTATGAAATGAAAAAAATGCTCATTAATGAATGTTACCTCATCTTCGAGTATCCAGATTAGGTTTGCACCAAACCCTTCCTAGGTTGGATTCACACACAAAATACTAATTATATGAAGAATTTATTGAATTTAGGAAGTTATTTGTGTGATTCTTGGCTGAAAAAAATGGTTTTTATGGTCTGAATAAGAGAGAAGAGGGGTTGCCTTTTATAAGTGAGGTGACTTGAAAACTTGAAATATTTGGAAAGAATAAATTACACCCATTTTTTCATATTAAAAGACTCTAATAGTGAACAGTTATATTGAATAGAAGGATTAATTTTTATATATGATAAGATAATAGGTTTTATTCTTGTTTTTAGGACATGTGAACCATAATCTATTAAATTTAACCTAATGGTAAATTAGTTTTTACCTTAACCGCAGAAATTAATTATTATTATTTTCACTATTAATTTTTGTCAAAAATTAAATTAAACATATTATATAATATAAATTTTTATGATTACAAATATTTAATCCATTTTTCATGATTTTTTTCTTAGAAGTGGAAATAATAAATTTTAAATTAATCCTTAATATGCCATGAGAAAGCACGTTTTTAAAGAGAAAAGGTTCAAAAGACAGTGAAGTATTTTTATAGAAAATTATTATTAAAATTATTCCAATAACAAAACTTGGGTTGATTAATATATTATTTAACTAATGATAATTTAAAAAAATTAAAATATAGTTAATCTTTTCAAATAATTTAAATGAAAAGGCAGTTTTGATTTATAATGTAGTATTTTTCACTATACATTGAAAAATTAAACAATTCAAAAAAATCCCAAAAATTCACCAAAAGAAAATTTTGATAGTAATATTATGAACATTATTTAAATTTAATCAAATTTTTTTCTAAAATTTTTAAAAAGTAATTTTAAATTATTTTCACAAAACACTAGTAAACAGCCTTTTAGAAAATATACAGTTTTTATAAAACATTTGTTTCTACATTAAATAGTTCTTATTTTAGTTATAATAAATATATAAGAAATGAATTTTTATTAAATATTTAAACCATATATTTTTCAAAAATTATTTAAAATTGTTTTACCTAAAAATTAAACTTCTTGGTCATAATGGTATGTTATATTAGCATTTATTTAGACTCGGTGTTGCGTGTTCCACAAGCTAACAAAAATATTAAATTTAAATAAATATATTTCATGGGTTTGTTAAGATCATTTATTATTTTTCAAAAACTCTATTCAATAAAATTTTATTCTTTTATAATTTTGGGATGTTAAATTCATCCAAAATTAAATAATTTTTTCCATTCAATTTAAACTTGGTGTCGATAATCAATTTCTTGACTTTAGAAATACCATTTTTGAAAACCCCACATCAAAAAAGGGTTAATAAAATTTCCTCTTAATAGTATTGGATGGGAATTAAAAAAATACATATGTAATAACACATAACTAGGTTTCTACATAGGAGAACATTGGTGGTAATTGAAGATATATACAGGGAATAAGATCATAAATAATTATAGAGAGTGACAATTGTTATTGATCACAATAAAGTGAATGATCAATGTAATATTAATTGCATCAAAACCATAAATATTTGAAGATTTAAACTAACATTAGATTCAGTTGATATGAATGTAATAGGATTAAATAATTGTTCAATGTAATTTTCATAAGGTTGGGGAATTTTCTTATTATCTATGGAGATGTTTCAAATTGATAGATATCTATTTCATATGAAACATTTCATCCTTTAGTTTTTCATAAATTTATTTATAATTCATTTCTTAATCTAACAAATGAACCATTAAAAAGGAATTTTTTATTCCTCAAGCACTAAAATTCACTTTTAATATATTATATGATCTATAAAATAATCATAATTCTTTCTATATGTCTCAAACAATTTTCCAAAACCAATATATTTTTCACAATTTGACCAATATTCATAAATATTTATATGTTGAAGTAATAAATTAATCACTAAAAACTCATCCAATATAAATGATAAACCTTTTCAAAAAATCAAAACCATATGACCATTCTAGAAGATCAAGATGAAAAACATTAGAAATAAGGAAACTTAATTTATATTATGAACATGAAAATAATCCCCATAACAACACCATGTATCCCTTAACCAGTATATACTAAACATGTGAATACATTCATCATGTATTATATGGAAACATGGTAATAACCGGATTTAAGAAAAACCTTATTCAAAACATTCATGATTCATTATTCCTTAAGTAAAACAAATATTATTAGTTATATTCCATAATTCCAAAAAAAAGTTTTAAACTCCATCAATGATAGCATATTTGTTTTTCAAAAAAATCATTAATATGTTACAAGGTTATTAGTACAATCCAATTTACATTTTCCAAATCAATCATATCTTATCCCAATATCATTATCTACACATAAGGAACCTATTGAGGGTTATATTTCCCTCTACAATATGTTTTCTATGAAATTAAACTCACCAATGAATCGTATTTTTTATTCATTTCTAACATTAAACATTTGATTTCAATTACTTAATGAAAAATTTATTCAATAAAATCCTTATATATTTCAAATTTCTTATAAATAGGATATAATTGATAAAATACTGAAATTTCATAATTATTGAATCCAAAAACAAGAAAATTAAACATTTTTATATGAATATGGTAATAGTGTAATTTTAACCATGATTCATTATATTATCTTGAGGTATATTCCACTAAAATCTAATACATTGATTTTCATAGTGTCACATAACCTTACATTTGAATGATTGTACATTGGAAACATTTTTTACCCTTACAATCACAAGCATGGTGTCCTTTCCCTACACACTTTTAGAAAACTCCCATTCCCTTTAAGCAAGAATCAGGATGTTTCTTTCCTCAATTATAATATGTTCGAAACTCCTTCTTTCCACTATTCCATTTATCTATATTTTCCCCTTCTGTCCTCTCCTTCTCTTTCTTCAATTATACGACATTATACTTAGAGAAATTGTTCTCTTTCTTTTTAGAAAATGATACAATCTACTCATATGATTAGAATGTTTCAGATACTAGATATATTTTAAATATTATCTTAACACCATTATATAAATAATCATTCTTACACTTTGGATCACATGCAGTATTTTAGTTCTCATTTCTTGTAGTCTGAACCTTTACTAAATTATGACATAAAAAAGATTAGATCATATCATCTGTTTAATAAATTTTACCAGGGCATGAATTGGGTGACCAATTCATGTAACCTATTTCAAAAAAAGATTACATCATATCATTTGTGAAACATAATTTATAATCCCTAAATTATTGAAATAAAATACATAAATTTAATAATTTATGTATATAATATCACATATTCAAAAATATAAATTCCTTGGGAACATATTTATTTTCAAATCCATAATAATGTCTTAGAATGGAAATTTGAATTATCTTAAAAATATCCTCCATGAGTTTCAAATTAAGTGCATAGTAAGACATGATTTTTTGTTTGTATTGATGATTAGATCAATCATACTATGTGCCTTTTTTTAATTATTAACCCTAGGTACCTCTGTTTCAAAATGATATTCAGTTTTAGTATCTGGACATGGATTTATTTCATTGAAAAATCACATAAAATATTCCTTCTAAAAAATTTAGTATGTCATTCTATAATTATCCTCAAATTCTTCTGTAGGGTTATGATCTTTACTATATTCTTCCAAAAATCAAGTAACAATAGTTTATACTAAAATTAATTCAATGACAACTATATCAACTAGACCCTAGTAACATAAATATGGTTTTTTCTTTGTTACATTGGTATAAGATAAAAAGAATCGCATCCCAAAGGACCAAATAGTTTAGATGTCTTTGTAAACATGAAACCTACAAGATTCCCATATTTCATTTAAAAAAATTAGAAAGTTATTTTTTCGAGAAAACAATTATTCTCTCTATAATATCCTTCATATCATTCATAGTACACTTCATTGATTCTTGGATTATTAAACAAAATAAGGGAGAGCTGAAATGCTCAGTAATGTTTAAGTACAATAGAAGTTATCATAGATCAATTAATCATAATCAATATTGAAATATAAATAACAAAAAACATATTACATTTAATAAATAACAGGACAATTATAACTGGCTAATGAATAAAAAGTATGGAAAGTTAAATAACAGAAATCACATTCTATTTAATCAGTAAATTGATAATGAAATGCATCCAGAGATAATATCATAGTGAAAATATGATGGATGATAAAATAACCAAATTATCAATGATAGAGATTCATAATTTTTCGATGTCATGTCTTGAGAACATTAACTCCTCCACTATCAAGATATATCCTCTAGATATTTTAAAACTATTGGGTAAAAACTAACCTGGTTTGGACAAATATATCACTATTTTCAAGACCTTTCCCAAGATGGTTTAAAACTACTTGGTACAAACCCATCTGGTGTAGCCTAATTATTTGTCTCATGATACATGTCGATGAATCAATGTACTATCTATAATAGGCCCCAATCATATCTATATATCCAAATAATTAAACATATATAGAATAATCAATTTAATTCATGGATCAATATTCATTCCAATTAAATATAAGTATAGAATAAAGAATATGCATCATCAATATTTCCACATTCTATCATATAACCATAAAAAACGTTATGTACTACTAAGATACGGTTCACACAATAAACCTATCCATAATGAATAATAGTGATATTTAGGGGATATTTAGGGGATGTTTAAGGACTAATGTTCATATGGATGTGAATATTTAAGGGGAATGTTAATGACTACAAAAATTAATTAAGAAAGTGAATATTAATAATTTCCATGGTAAAAATCGTCATAAATTATCCATAGAAAGAATAATTATTGTATCAATGCAACATATACCCATTGGAATATTATTAAACGGTTGTTATCATTAATGAATAGAAATACCATAAAAATATCTATAAAAACAATCTTAGTGAAAATATACTTTACATTTTGTAAATTATTTTTTAAAACACAAATCTCTTTAAAAATAATTTTCACTACAAATAACTTTTAATATATATAATATAATCATTAAATCATTTTTAAGTCGTAATGGTGGAAAATTTGGTACATGTTGTATACATTTAAACAAATATTCTTGTCACATTTCCAGTAAAATCTAAATAGGAATTGTTTAGAAAATGACATGAATATTACTTTAAAATATTTTTTTAAACATTAAAACGTGTGTAAAATGAATTAAATAAATATTTTTTGTAATTTAAAAAAATCAAAACACTTCTATAAAATAGGTATTTGGAAGAATATTTATTTCTTACCAAAGAGAGAAATAAAATAAAAATTTTATAAGAAAATTTCTGAATAATTTTATTAACAAAGAATTAGAAAATGGTACTATTAATTGAAAATGTCATAATTACCATAAGAGAATAAACATCAGGATTTTAATGAGGAATTAATAATATTATTTTATTATTGGAAAAATAATCTAGAGAAATCTATATCGATGATGATATTATAACATAAGACACCTACAACTTATGTGACATTGAATCGTAAGACCCATTAAAGAGATATCCTAAAATGGATATATAAATAAAATTATTTAATAATCATAAAAAACATTAATGGGTAGTTTATACACAACATAAAATAAATAGGTCGTGAATGTGGAATGTGTCTCATATACGTAAAAAGTGAGACGGAAATACTTTACCTCACACTCAATTTTTGTTAAACATTCATTAACTATTGTATAGTGGTTTTAAACTAGTTATTACCTTATATCAGAACCATATAAATATTTTTAATAAAATATATGATCTTTTTATAAAATCTTATAACCAATTCATCAATAATAATTTGTTATTTAAATTATTTAGGGTCTTAATTGCCTTATTTCTTCATGCTTATTTCATCATAAAAGAATTGGTTCGTGCAAATATTATATATTTATATCATCATAGAAAAAATAATCATGTAATAATTATCATATTTATATATAAATTGAACATTTAATGAAAATATGGAAAATTTATTTTTTGAGAAATGAAGTATGTTATGATCATTGAGATGGTCGATTGTACGTATGCATTAGCAACAAATTTTATTTTTCAATGATTATTATGGAAAAGTGGAAAGTAATATTTTATCCTTAAATAATGATAACTATATAATATACACCTTATTATTTCTTTATTCATAGTTATATGTATCATAAATGTGGTGTGGTGATGAAAAGAGAGTCACATAGTTTTGTGAAGATGATAGTCCACGCACACATGAACAGTATTATACTTTTTCATTAAGTGAAAAATAAAAATAAAAATAAAATATATTATCTTTTCAGAAATAATAATACTGTTTTATTATCATAATTATTTCATTTTTATTACATATATACATTAAATATATCCTTATCACCTTTCATGTAAAGTGTTAGTGAAAGACAAATCACATTGTTGTGTGAGGTGGTAGTGCATCTTACCCATGATAAACTTTATCTTATCTCCTACAGATTAGTAATTAACTAGGTACATATAAAATAATGACTCAAAAGGTATAATTATGTTATAAATATTATATTTATATATACATTATATATTCCATTATACAAAACCATGAGAGGTGGAAATGGGAAAACAAACAACATCTATTAGTAAGGTTCTACTCTGTCGTACCGAAGAATGATGATTTCATTACCCATTTGATGGGAGTGGGGATTTTTATCAATAATTAAAATATAATAACAACATATAAATATATTTAATATACTGAGGTTTTTATTTCATCTTGTTTTAATAATAATTGTAGTAGGTTTAGTTGGAAAGAAAATAAAAATGATCACTGATGAACGTTACGTCTTCTTCAGGTACCCTCTTTTGATTTGAACCAAAACATTAATAGAATGTATTTCTATAAAAAAAATAATGATTATTGTAACCGTTTATGGAGTTTTAGTAGGTTATTGGCCTATAAAAAGGGTTTGAAGGTGTGAATAAGAGAGCATAGTGGGTGGACTTTTATAATTGAGGTGAGTGGGGAATATCTTATTTTTTAAAAGAATAAATTTCACCCAAGTTTTTTTCTTTTAACAAGGATCAAATAATAGACCATTATATATCATATAGGAGATAAATTTAACATTTATCCATCCACTATATTTTATAATAATTATTATGTAATTTTAACCCTTATCTTTTTTGTTTAACCCCTGGAAAATCCATTTTTCATTAAGCATGATAATTAAATATTAATGTTTTCACAATTAATTATGTTCATAAATTAAGTTGATAATATTTGATAATTTAAATTTTAATGATTCAAAAAATTTAAACAGTTTTTAAAATTTTAATTTACTGAAGTGCTAAAAAAAATTTAAATTTAATCATATAGACGCGATGATGAAATAGATTTTTAAATAGAAAATATTCAAATGTTTATAATTTTTTTATCAAAAAAAAATTAGGAAAATAATTAAAATAAGAAAATTCAAATTAATAGATATATAATTGAACTAATTTAACTTAAAAACAATTCAAAAAGTTATCATTGTAAATAATTTAAACAAAAAGGTTTTTTTCAATTAAAATTTAGTATTTTCACTATTAATCGAAAAATGATTCATTTTAAAAAAATCATAAACATTCACACTAAGATAATTTTGACATAATAATTTTAAAAAAATATGGTAATTTTATCAAATAAATTTTATAAAATTAGTAAAAATTAATTTTGAATTATGTGAAAAAATCATGATCAAACAGTCTTTTTGAAAAAAATACAGTTTTTCAAAAACAACATTTGTTTATCATTTAAATGGTTATTATTTTATTTCTAATAAATATAAATCCAGTGAATTTGTTTTTATATTTTTAAACCATATAGTTTTTTATAATTTATTTATTATTATTCATATCATATATGTAACACCCTAGGATTTTTTGAATTTTTTTCCAAATTAATTTAATCTTTTTGATATTTTTCATTTCACACAACGTTGAATATTTCTTTTGTTATATGAAAAAAAAAAGTTTTTCTTGTGTTATACGCACAAAAAATTAATCTTTCCCAAAAATAAATAGTTATATTAGATTTTGGTACACTCAAAAATGATGTTTATCTTGTGTTACACACAATACAGAGTCCATTTGAGAGCTTGGGTTACGCACAAGGAAAAGTTTTATTGAACTAAAATATACTATTAATATTTTTTTTTAAAATATTATTATAGCTATGCCATATCCATTGGAATGCAAGTTATGAATAATGTTAAATAAATTATAAAAATATTATTTACAAGTGTATATAAAATGAATTCTTTTGTTATGAATTAGTAAAATTTAATTTAAGAAGAGTTTGAAAATTAATAAATTGCTTTTCTAATAAAACATTTTTTCTATGTAAAAACAAAATTTTTTTTCTCAATAATTGAAAAAACCACTAGTGGTTAATTTTTTCAATAAAATGGATATATTATATATTGTATCCATATTTTTGATACTCATCAAATATATTTTATTGGTATAAGATAAGAATAAATCAAATTTTATTATTAAATAGATTTATTTTTTCAAAAGGTAATTTTACCACCTTTTAATGGGGAACCCATTTTATATATAATTTTTGAAACTTTTGTAATTTTTATTTGAAAAATTAAATTAAATTTTTTAAATGGGATATCAAAATTTTCTTTGGGTGATTTTTTTGGGGTTTTTCAAGAAGTTTCATATTTCTAAATTTTAATAGAACACTTCCTTTTAATCTAAAATATTTATGTCATGACCCGTCCCCCAAGGCCCGTATCATGACTACCACAAGCCCACCATCCATAGGCTAGGGGCTGGCGACTAGCACCAAAGGCGTAAATCCCTAAAACTGGGAAGGCATTGCCTTTATAAATTATAGACACACACAACCAGAGTACTGGTGGAAGTAAACACTAAGTAAAAGATGTATAACATGTGTACTAAAAGTAATGGGGGGCCAGAATACAAGCCCAACTGTAAAGTACAAATACAACTGAAAGAAAGTACAACTAAAAAGGGAAAAACAACTGAAAGGTGAAAGCAGCTCCTGGATCATTTTCTAGGGTTCCTACCTGAAGGGTAGGTATAGATGGCCTCCACAGAACTCCATGTCTGTCAGACTCCATGGTGTTCTGATAAGTCGTAAGGTCCTCCTCTGGGTACCATCTAGCCCTGGCGCTCTCGGCCTCCATCAGCGTTGTCTGTCATCTGCATCCAACACAACAATGTGCGGGCATAGCCCATTCAGGGGTGAGTATAACGATACATAGTAGGGACCACAAGACGCTCAAGGTCTCACAAATTCCATCAAAGATAAACCAAAAAGTATGAAATCAAAAGATAACCATTTATTAGGTATATAACCATACATATACCTAAGTTATCAAGTAACCCATCTCAATCATGAGGAAAACACAAAGATCCCTAACTCAGCTCAAACCATGATTTTCATTATCGAAACCATGGTTTCTGGAGAACTCCTCCTCTATCAGTTACAGTGGGCCAATCACGACACCGAGGCGCTTCTCACTAACCTTGGACTGCTAAGATACTCCTCATGTCGAGTACCGCAGGTCTGCTGCCAACTACCAGGTGCTCCGTCCGCTGTGGGTCACCTGCTAAATATTGGGTGCTCCCCCTAATAGCCTATAGAGGAACTCCTCCTATTGAGTATTGCAGGTCTACTGCCGACTACTAGGTGCTCCGTCCTCCATTAGTCTGCCGCCAGATACCAGGCGCTCCCCACAAGGCTAGTCGAATCACTCAGAGTCAAATCGGTCAAGCAGTCGTCAGGTCTATCAACTACTAGGTCTACGCACTCTGCTTTCTTGTCACTGGGAGGATCCCTCTCCACGAGCTACTAGTCGATAATCCAAGTGTCATGAAGTCTCACGTGGAAGTATCTCAAAGGTTTTCCACATCATAGGAGTCTCAATGGAAAAGATGGGGCGTCAATCAGACACCCAGTTTGTGAGTTATTAGCCTTTTAGTCCAAGGGACCCGGTTAGTTTCGTGCACGAATCGACATAGCTGTATCTCAACTATACCCCGAACTCTTGTCGGGTATTCTCAAAGCGACGACTTCATTCCAAGAATATCAGCACCGCTGACGGTTCATCCAACGGACGCCTGTATCCCAAGATATGGGTGAAAAGGTGTAAATGGGTATGGCGGGTTCGGGTCTGGTCCGACCCAGTTGGACTGACCCGACCTGGTCCATGAATCTGACCCGGCCCGAAGGGGAAGCCCTGCATGAAAGGAAGGCCCGTCTCGAAGGTATGACCCGGCCCATACGGGGTGCCCGACTTGAAAGCTGCCCAACCCGAAGGGTGGCCCGGCCCGAAGGGGCGGCCCGGCCCGGCGGCTCACATGGCCTGTTGGACGCCCGTGTGGCCTGGCTGGCCACGCATGGGAGGGGGTGACGTGCCCTCCTTTGTCTGAAATGGCCAGCACGAGGCGTCGGCCCCTGTTAACCGCGGCACCCAAAGGGTCCCGCCTATAGCTTGCACCGGCGGCCGGCTTAGCCGGCCTCCCTCTCCTATCCGCCACGGCCTATGGTCATGGTCCTGCACCACCGGTGCGGTGCGACGACGCCCCACCCCTCCCTCGTGACCCGCCCTGGTCACGGCTCCCCGCTGCTCTGTGCGGCACGACGGTGCCACGCCACCGTCTGACCGCCTCGGCCCTTTTTTCATGCGCGGTGTGATGGCACCGTGACCCTCTGGCACCTCCATAGCATGCCTGGTCGTGACTCGGTTCACTACGCAGCACTGCAGTTCCGCACCCAAGTGGCGACCCGGCAGCCTTGTTCCACCGGCTTTCTTCGCGGTCGTCTCGTTTTCGGTTGTCGCGCGTACCTCTTATGTCGTCATCAAATAAGAACCAACAAAAGGGGAGGGTCAGGTCGTGTTCATGTGGTCCGAACCCTCCGCGTTACGGTGATATCATTAGGTTCTCAAATCACACAACATATGACAGGGTACGGAGGGTGAAATTCAGTCGTAAAATAACCCCTACCTCACTTGTCGATGATCGTTGACGAAGTCACAGAATAAGGTGGCGTCGATTAGTTGACGTCGGGAAGCATCCATGGTAGGAGACCGAGGAAAAAGCATCGTTGGAGTTCTTCACGGTCGTCTCCTTCTCCTTAGGTTCGGTCGAAGATCAATAAATATGTTCATCATTCTTCATTGGCGATGAAGAGGCATTCTTTGAGTTCTTCAGTGGTGAGCTCTTCACCCCCTCAAATCTCCTTTCCAAGCCCTCTAAAAATATTATTCCAACCCAAAAAGAATAATAAATCATCACACCTTATTAAATTTTGGGAATAATGAATTTAAAAGGATTTGAATTAAATGAAACTATTCACTTAATTAATAGGTGGAGAGTTGGCCAAAATAAATGGTGGGGAAGTTCATGGGTTTCAACAATTTAATTGGGGGTTTAGAGGAGGTTTAATGTTTCTGTAGGCCCAACCTAATAATCCTCCCAAGGGAGGTTATGTGAGAGTGGGTCCCACCACCATAACAACCTC
This sequence comes from Viscum album, assembly GCA_963277665.1. Classification (NCBI taxonomy): domain Eukaryota; kingdom Viridiplantae; phylum Streptophyta; class Magnoliopsida; order Santalales; family Viscaceae; genus Viscum; species Viscum album. The sequence goes on from OY728139.1 coordinate 287,987,385, forward strand.
CCAAGGGAGGATATGTGTGGCTGGGCCCCACCCCCATAACCTCTTATGGGAGGTTATGGTGTGGTGGCCCCCACCACTAGCCTCCCCTTGGAGGTTTTCACCACCAAAATAAAATAAAGTCAAAATTTTAACTTTATTCAATTTAATTAAAAACCCCCAAAAACTAACTTCCACTCTAGATAAAGTGCAACTGCGGTGAAGGTCTCACTAAGAAATATCTGACACTGCAAGTTCAACAATGCCCTCGGATTTCAGTTTCGATCACCAGTTAAAAAGTTATAAAAATCCAAACTTACGTTTACTGAACGTACCCAAACAAAACTTCAAAATTTGATTCTGGGCACACCGGGCCTTGGATTCAAGCGTCGTCAGAAACTGTGGACTCGTAAATTTCCCATGTATTTTGAAAGAAAATTTCATATGAAATCCGGGTCTTTACATTCTCCCCACCTCCGGGCTTTACTTACCTGTAAGTTACAAATCGAACTAAGGGAACAAAAGGGGGTACTGAGCACGCATCTGAGCCTCCCGCTCCCATGTCCTCTCCTGGAGGTTCTCGTGCTGCCAGCGTACACGCACATGATGTATCTACTATCCACATAGGACCTGATCTTGGTGATCATCAATCTCCAATGGAACCTCCATGAATGTATCCCCATCATCGATGTCTAGCTCCCCGTCGTCGATGATGTGGGATGGGTCGTGCATGTATCTCCTCATCTGAGATACGTGGAAGACGTCGTGCACCCGGTGAAACTATGGTGGAATAACTAAGCGATAAGCAACCTCGCCTACTCTACTAAGTACATGGAATGGTCCGATGAACCATAGAGATAACTTTCCACCTCGGGAAAATCTTAGTAGTCCTCGTCGAGGTGAGACACGTAGGAAAACGTGGTCTCCATCCTCAAACTCCATAAGTCTTCGTCTCCCTTCAGCATACGACTTATGCCTGATCTGTGTAGTCTTCATCCGCTCATGGATGATCTGCACCTTCTTCATGGTTGCATGTACCATCTCTGGTCCCACTAGGGCTGACTCCCCTGGGTCTGTCCAACATAGTGGCGATCTGTAAGGTCATCCATACAAGGACTCAAAAGGTGCTATACCAATGTTGGAGTGATAGATGTTGTTTTAGGAAAACTCCACCAAAGGCAAGTGGTCCTCCCAGTTGTGACCGAAGTAAAGGATGCATGCATGTAGCATGTCCTTGAGGTTCAGGATGGTCCTCTCGATATGACCATCTATCTGAGGATGTAAGGTGGGGCTCAGACATAGTTGTGTCCCAAAAGATTCCTACAACCCCTTCCATAGTTGGCATGTAAATCATGCGTCACGACCGGAGACAATAAAAGAATTTATTCCATGTAAACACACAATCTCTTGTATGTAGAGGCAACCCAAGCTCTCTATTGTGCCTTGCTCTCTGATCGATAGGAAGTGGGATGACTTGGTGAGTCAGTCGACGACCACCCAAATTAAGTAATGACCCCTAGATGTACATGTAAGTCCTATCATGAATTCCATGGATATCCCATCCCACATCCACTCCGGGACATTTAAGGGATGAACCAAGCCTACTGGTACCTGGTGCCCCACCTTCACTTTCTAACAAGTGAGGTATCATGAGACAAACTCTGATACTTCCTTCATCATAACTAGCCACCAGTGCTGTCGTAGAAGGTCCTGGTACATCTTCGCCACCCCTTGATGTACCGATAGAGGGGAAGTGTGGAATTCCCTTAACACTTCCTCCTGAATTGCAGATAGTACCATAGTACGTCCTCTAAAGAGGATGACATGCTCCCCACCTTCAGAAAATCCACCAGGTGCCTGTCCTGTGGATATCAAAGCATTTTGTGTCTCAAAGTCAGTGTCTCCACACTGCGCCTCCCTGACTCACTGAAGAAGTGGATGAGTGACAATAAAGACTAAAGATAGGATTCTCTATCTCTATCAACAAATGATACCTATATGGAAGCTAGCTTCTCTGTCGCCTCTCCAAGAAGTTGAATGCCTGATCTCCTACTGAGTGCATATGCAACAACGTTCCCCTTCCCAGGAGTATAGACTATCTCGAAGTCATAGTCATGGAGGAACACAAGCCATCGCTGCTATCTGAGGTTCAGGTCCTTCTAAGAGAAGATATACCTGAGACTCTTGTGATCAGAGTACACGGTAAAATGTTCACCCATAATATAGTGCTGCCACATCTTCAAGGAGAAGACTATTGATGCTAACTTCATGTCAAGGGTAGTGTAATTCTTCTCATGTTTCCTAAACTGATGAGAACCATACGCGATCACATCTTTCTCCTACATCAGGACACACCCGAGTATGGTCCCTGATGCATCGTAGTAGACTATGTACCCTATTCCTTCCTCTGGAAGCCTCAAAATGGGGGCACTAATCAGCCTCTGCCTCAGCTTTTGAAAGCTCTACTGGCATCTCTCCAACCATATGAAGGGTTACTCTTTCTTCATCAAGGCTAAAAGTGGCGCTGCAACATTGGAGAAGTCTAGAAGGAATCTCTGGTAGCATCTAGACAAGCCCAGAAAACTATATACCTCATTCACACTCCTAGGTGGGTCCAAATAAAGTACCGCTTTGATCTTCGCTGGATCCACTACAACTCCATCCTCCAAGATGACGTGTCCCAAGAAGTGAACCTCTCGAATCCAGAACTGGAACTTAGAGAGCATACCATAAAGATGGTGCTCTCGGAGTGTGTCCAGTACTACCTAAAAAGGGTAGGCATGCTCCTCCTCAGTAGTAAAGTAGAACCAAATGTTGTTGATGAAGACCACGACAAAGAGATCGAGGTAAGGTTAGATGATCCTGTTCATAAGACTCATCAACACTGATGGAGAATTTGTTACACTGATGTTCATAACCAAGAACTCATAGTGGTCATACCGACACCTGAACGTTGTCTTCTGTACATCCTTGTCTTGAACTCTGAGTTGGTCATATCCTAATTTGAGGTCTATCTTCGAGAACCATCGTGCTCCCTTGAGCTGATCAAATAGGTCTTCAATCCTTAGAAGTGGTTACTTGTTATTTACGGTCACCTGGTTCAGGCAACGTTCGTTGACACAGAGCCTCAAGCTCTCGTCCGCCTTCTTAGCAAACAGAATCAGGGATTCCCTGAGAGAAACACTAGGCCGGATGAATCCCTTCACATTCAAGTCCTCTAGCTATACCCACAGTTCGCGAAGCTCAGCAGGATCCATCTGATATGCTAGAGTAGATATTGGTGTCGTCCCCAGGTACAGGTCAATGCAGAATTCCACCTCTCTGCGAAGAGGTAGTCCTGGAACATCGACCGGGAAAACATCTGCATACTGGTCCACCACTATAGGATAAGTCAGAATCTCCACATAAACTGCTCTGAGGGTAAGGAAAGACAACTGGTGAGTGATCGGATGCACCCTCCTCTGAGTAAGCATTCCATGCACTGCAAAGGTTCCCGTCTCACCGGTGAAGGTGAACCTGGTGCCATCTTTGCAGACACACCGCACTTTGAGCCTAATACAGTCGATCTAAGCATGGACTGTAGATAACAAGTCCATACCCAAGATGACGTCGTAAGGCCTCAACGCCGCTATGAGGAGATCCCAGCCGAAGCTCACGCCTCATAGAGTAATCTCACATTACCAGCACCAGTGCGTAATCATCGAGTCTTCTACCATTAGAGTCTCTAGCCGTAAGAATCAAGCCAATGGCTCTGTTGAAATATCTGATCTTCGAACAAAGGCAGTGGAAATGATAGAGTGATTGGCACCTATGTCTATAAGAACTGCAGTTATGGTGGAGTAGACACAGATTGTACCTCATATCATCTCTGGAGCACCATGGTCGTAAGCCTTATCTACCTGAAGATAATCTCTCCCTTGTCCACCCACTCCATGCGGTCAGGGTGGACCTCCTGGTTGTGGTGGTGGTAGCACCTTGTATCGTCGTCCACCGCCAGCGGCTCAACCAGATCCTCTGCCACATCCTCCTCCGCCTTAAGGACCACCTAGATTGAACCTCTACCTCTACTTGGGAGGTCCTTCAATTATATGATAATTATTAGAGTGGCGGGTCGAACAGTCACGAGTCATGTGACCATGACCGCTGGAGGAGTAACATTGTCCACTCCTGGCATGTCCGGCTCTGTCTCCACTCTAGGTGCCCTGCAAAACTGATATTGAGTCATGCGGTCGACCACCTGTAGGTCTGGTTCTCTTGGACCTCCATTTCATTTGTCTACTGCCAGCTACAGAAGACTCCATTTCAAGTCGACTAATGGTGGGTCTCGCTGCTGGAGACTACTCACCAAGGAAACTCTCCACTAGGAGGGCTCGCTCCAATACCCTCGTCTGTGTCGGGATGTTGTGGGAGATAACTGAAGCTCTGATCTCTTGCCTAAGTCCCTACTCAAAGGCCCAGGACATGAATAATGGGTCCCGTACCATATCAGTGGAGTAGAGTGAGAGTTCGGTGAACCTCGCTGAGTACTAAGCTACACTCATACTGCAATGTTGCAGAGAAGTAGCTCCTGTATCTGCACCGCTCGAAGGGTGGCTGGTAAAAACTCCACCCGAAACAATCCATCAAAGTTTTCCAATAGAAGTGTCACCTCATCGTGCATCTAGGGAATCAGGCTCCACCATCTACCTTCTGCTTCCTGAAGGAGGCTAGCAGCAAGGATCACCATGAAGTCTGCTGGTGTCCCTACCAATCTAAAGACTCTCACCACATCCTCCAGTGAATCCTCAGCAGCCTGTGGGTCCATCTCTCCCAAAAACATGGGTGGCCTCTAGTACTGGAACTCGTGTAGTTCTCTCAAGTGGAATTCACTCTCTACTTCTGGGGCTAGTGGCATCGGTGGCCGAATGGTAAGTAGTACTGCTAGTGCCTCCGCTGGTGCCTCAACTGGAAGAGGGCCCTATATTGAGGCCTCATCGCTCGGCGGGCTGTCAGTGTGTACAACTCTCAGGGCTCTAAATAGTCGTCTGTGGGGAGGCATCTTGAAAAAATAGTTGCGACATGGTCAAAAGACTATACCTGGTGAGCTGGCCTGGTTTGAGCCGACTTAAAGAAAACTTTTGAAAACACACACGCAATTAGTGTTTTCGTGTACTAAGTCAGAAATCAGTAGTCATGGTCCTGGTGTATGGATACATCGGCCGCCGCACTAACACTGGACTCCCATAACTGAAAACCACACTCAGTACCCTTAATACTATTGCTTCACAGAGAAGAAATATCAGAGTCCTACGTTCTGCGGTAGAACCGATGCCTCTAATGCAAATTTTTCATGACCCGTCCCCTGGGGCACGTATCGTGACTACCCCAAGCCCGCCTTCCATAGGCCAAAGGATGGTGACTAGGACCAAAGGCGTAAATCCCTAAAACTGGGAAGGCATTTCCATTATAAATTGCAGACACACACAACCAGAGTACAGGCGGAAGAAAAAACTAAGTAAAAGCTGTATAAAAAGCTTACGAAAAGTAATGGGGGCCAAAATACAAGACCAACTATAAAGTACAAATACAATGGAAAGAAAGTACAACTTAAAAGGGAAAAACAGTTGAAAGGTCAAAGCAGCTCCTGGATCGTCCGTCAGGGTTCCTACATAAAGCATAGGTACAGATGGCCTCCACAGCACTCCACATCTATCAGACTCTACGGTGTACCGATATGTCGTAAGTTCCTCCTCCGAGTATCGTCCAGTCCTGTCTCTCTCGGCTTCCATCGGCGCTATCTGTCGTCTACTTCCAACACAACGAGGTGTGGTCATAGACCGTGTTGTTGTGAGTATAACGATACTCAGTAGGGACCCCAAGACCATCAAGGACTCAAAATTTCCAACAAGGATAAACAAAAAAGTATGAAATCAAAAGATAACCTTTTATTAGGTATATGCCCAAACAAATATTTATGTTATCATGTAACCCATCTCAATCATGCGGAAAAAACAAAGGTCATTGACTCAGTTCAAACCAGGATTTTCATTATCAAAACCACGGCGGCTGGAGAACTCTTCCTCTGTTAGGTACAGTGGGAATGTCATGACACCAAGGCACTTCTCACTAACCTTGGACTGCTGATGTACTCCTCCTATCGAGTATCGAGGGTCTGCTGCCAACTACCAGGCACTCCGTCTGCTGTGGGTCTGCCGCCAAATACCATGTGATCCCCTTAATAGCCTATAGAGTTACTCATCCTATTGAGTACTGTGGGTTTGCTGCCAACTACCATGCGCTCTGTCCGCAATGGGTCTGCCACCATATATCGGGCACTCCCCACTGGGCTAGTCGAATCACTCCGAGTCAATTCGGTCAAGCAGTCGTCATGCCTGTTATCTACCAGGTCTCTCCACTCTGCCTACTCGTCTCCGAAAGGATCCACTCCACGAGCTACTTTTCGATACTCCAAGTGTCACGAACTCTCACGTGGATGTATCCCAAAGGTCCTCCACATCATAGGGGTCTCAATGCAAAAGACGGTGCGTTAATCGGACGCCCGGTCTGTGAGTTATTTGCCTTTTACTCTAGGGTGGCTGGTTGGTTTCGTGCACGAACCAAACTGACCATATCTCAATTATACCCTGAACTCCCATGGGGTATTCTCTAAGCGACGAATTCGTTCCAAGAATATCGGCACCACTGATGGTTCGTCAAACGGACGCACGTAGCCCAAGATATGGGCGAAAAGGTGTAAACGGGTATGGGAGATTCGGGTCTGGTCTGACCAAGTGGGACTTACCCAACATGCTCCGTGAATCTAACCCAGCCGGAGGGGGCGGCCCAGCCCAAAGGGGCAGCCCAACCTAAAGATACGGCCCAGTCCATGGGGGCAGCCCATGTGGCATAGCTAGCCACGCGTGGGAGGGGGGTGTCGCGCCCCCCTTTGTTCGAAACGGTCGGCCCGAGGCGCCGGCCTCTGGTAACCGCGAGACTCGAAAGCTCCCACTTGTAGCGCGCACCGGTGGGAGGATCAGTCGGCCACCCTCTTCTGTCTGTCGTAGCCTATGGCTGCGGTTCTACACCCCTGGCTCCACGCGACGGCACCGCGCCCCTCCATCGCGGCCCGCCCTGGTCGTGGCTCACTGCTGCTCCATGCGGCGCAACGGCGTGGCGACACCGTCTGATCACCGCGGCCCTTTGTTCCGGCACGGTACGACTTCAACGTGCCCCTCTGGCACCGCCGTGGCCTGACAGGCCATGGCTCAGTTCACTATGCGGCACTGCGGTGTCGCACCCTAGTGGCGACCCAGCGGCCTTGTGCTGCCGGCTTTCTTCGCGGTCAGCTCGTAGTTGGTCGCCGCACGTACCGCCTCAATCGTCATCAAACAAAAACCAACAAAAGGGGAGGTTCGGTCCGTGTTCGTGCGGTCCAAACCCTCCTTGTTACAGTGAATTCATTCGGTTCTCAAAGAACACAGCATATGATGGGGTACAGAGGGTAAAATTCAATCATTCAATAACCCCTACCTCGCTTGTCGACGATTGTTGACGAAGTTGTGGAATAATGCGGTGTCGATTCGTTGTTTTCGGTAAGTTTCCAGGGTAGGAGATCGAGGAAGAAGCGTCTTTGGAGTTCTTTGCTGTCGGCTCCTTCTCCTTAGGTTCGGTTGAAGATCGAGAAAGATGTTCATCGTTCTTCGTTAGAGATGAAGAGGCGTTCTTCGCGTTCTTCGATGGTGAGCTCTTCTCCCCCCTCTAATCTCCTTTCCAAGCCCCCCCCAAAAGATTTTTACAACCCAAAAAGAATAATAAAGCATCCCACCTTATTAAATTTGTGGCCTAATGAATTCAAAAGGATTCAAATTAATTGAAACCAATCACTTAATTAATGGGTGGAGAGTTGGCCATAATAAATAGTGGGGATGTTCATGGGTTTCACCAATTTAGTTGTGGGTTTAGAGGAGGATTAAAGTTCGTGTGGGCCCCACCTAATAATCCTCCCAAGGGAGGTTATGTGTGGGTGGGCCCCACCACCACAACATCCTCCCAAGGGAGGTTATGTGTGGGTGGGCCCCACTAACATAACCTCTCATGATAGGTTATGGGGTGGTGGCCCCCACCACTAACCTACCCTTAGAGGTTTTAACCACCAAAATAAAATAACATTAAAATTTTAACTTTATTCAATTTAAATAAAAACCCACAAAACTAACTTCCACTCTCGATTAAACGCAACTATAGTGAAGGAATAACTAAGAAATCACAGACGTTGCGAGTTCAACGGTTCCCTAGGATTTCAGTTCCCAGCACCGGTTCAAAAGTTATACAAATATGAACATACATTTACTGAAGTTACCTACACAAAACTTCATAAATTGATTCGAGGCTCATTGGGCCTCAGAAGCAAGCACCGTCAGAAATTGCAGACTATTAAAATTCACGTTTATTTAGAAAAACAAATTCCACGGGAAATATGGGTCTTTATAATTTATATAGGTAAATTATTTTTTAAATTATTTTTAAATTATTTTTAAATTATAATTAGTTCAATTATAAAATAATAAATCTAATATAGGTGATTTAAATAATTTTACAGTAAAATTGGATATAAATACATTTCATACTCTTGAACATTTTCTCCTTAAAAACTCATTCTCTCATCTTGTTAGTGGGGTTAATATTCAATTAATTTTTGCCACTTATGTGTTTAGAATTTTTTAAAATTGGTTCCATATTTGGAATTATCAAAATTTATAATTCATAATAAGTTCACCATAATTTTTGACAAAATATATTAGTGAATGTAATTAAAATTATTTACGATGATTTTGATATAAACAAGATTACTTAGTGGTTAAACGATAACTTAATTGGCCAAATAAGATAGACAGAATTTCAAAAGTAATTATATTGAAATATTTAGACATGTTACCCTATTTTATCTAAAAAGAAAAATTATTTGAGGCACATGATCCAAGAGATACCTCTCAATAGAGTTTACCTTTGTATATTTCAAAGAATGTCACTCCTCCTCTGCTATAAAAGGGCCTTCATCCCCCCCACCCACTTATTCAAACAAATAAATACCTTTATCTCAACCCAAAACTACCTAAATATCCTCCCAACTTCCCTAGATTCGTCCTATAAGCCTTTATTTTGGATGAAATCCATTAAAGGATTCCCTTTGGTGCAAACTAAGAAAAGTTACCCAAAGAAGAGGTAACATCCTTCCACAAGCTATTTTGATTTATTTTCATTCTTCACTCCATAAATTAATCTTATTTCATGGTTATATAATCACATAAGTATCCTCAATATACTGATTTTTTTTTATTTTTATGGTTCGAGACGCACCTACACACTGACATCAAATAGATAACTAACTTACTGTTCGTATATACAAAGGACTACCGCCTCACGAAACGTTGTCATTCATTTTTCATTTACCACCTCTCATGGTTGGAAATGATGATGTAAATACTGTTTGTAAATTATATATATGATATTTATGATGAATTTATTCTTTTATAATTATTATATTATACATAACTTTAAACTTTCCATTTTATGTAAATATGATAACTTTGTTTATGGATGTGTGGACAATTGTCTCCTCAACGATATGTGATCCATTCAAAATTTGCATGGAATGTATTCAAGATTGGTTTAGAAAACATATATGATAAATATAAAAAAATTATACTTTAATGTTAATATATATATATATATCATTTAATTTATTTTTTTCAATATGATAGGAAAATGAAAACAGCAATAATGCATACGTATGACCTATTTTCCTCATCAATGGTGTATTATATTTCATATTTATATATTTTATAGGTTATTATAAATATATATATATAATCAATATTTAGGATGTTTATAAAAAATTTTACATTCATTAAATAATAAAATCATGATCTACGTATGAGGATGAAGAATTACAAGTCAAACCATGTGTGAAAAACAAAGCGGGTATTACCCGAAACATAACGTTAACATTGAATTGTTAATTAAAAGGTAATACAAAGTCATAATAAAGTCATATATGGTATTGGATATAATAATATGGTTGTTTATAATTATAAAAAACTTTTAATTATTATAAAATAATTTTTAATGTGTATAAAGATGGTCAAGACTCAAGGTAAGTGTTATCTCTTCTCAGTTTTATTTCTATGAGACTTATACCGTATGAACCACTAATTTCGTTTTTTTGGTGTATATAAGGCCCATTAATTTAATAAATTATTCTAATAATTACATTTATGCATATTTACATATCCATTTTTTTGTATTTCTTAAATGGTTTTTATGGTTCAAAAGCTACAAAACCGGTAATGTAATTATGTCTCAATTAGCCTTCTTTGAGAAACATGAAATGTTATGCACCTATATTTTTCAATTAGGTTTATATACTAACCTTTTAAATTTTATATAATTAATATACTTCTTTTAAAACTATTTTAGGCTTTATTTATTTTTATTTTTTCATGGGGATTATGATTCAATGTTACCAAAGTTGTAAGAGTTTATTACAATAATCTAATTGTTTATTGGGATTGTTTATGATTATGGTTCTGTAGATGAAATATTTTTTCCATATATTAGTGATATTAATTAATTTTCCAATACTATATTTATTCATGATATCCTAAAGTAATGGTAACTTTTTCCCACACATTGGTACTTAAAATAATTAAGAAATTGTTTTTAATAAAATATGACTTTATTCATCTTTTAGGTTAGAAATCTGTATTCTTTCAATACCATGTTTTATATAAATAATTTTAAAAAAAATTAAAATATTATCATGTGACTTTTAAAATACATTTTTACCAATTTTTTTACTTTTTTAAGATATTATTTTAAGAGAAATTCTTTTGATTTTCTGAACAAGGAACTTTTCTAATCATTTTAAGGTGAAAAAGGAATGCACGGCATGTACGACCTAACTCACCATTATAACCTTAATTTGTTTAAATATTAAATTTCATTTTTAGAAGTTTATATTTAAAAAAACATTATCTTAATATTTTGGATATTCATTGTTTTTATTTTGTTTTTGAAAAAATATGTGTTTCAGAAAATTTCAGGATTCTTTTATAATTTTTCAAAGAAAATAGTTTTAAATCTATTTTAAAGATTACATATAGGTTTTTAAATAAGAAGGTTTTCAAGATGTTTTTAAGATTACTTTATATGTTTTAAAGTAAATTTTTTTTCTAAATTATTTTAATCATTCTGTATATTTTTTCAAGTAAAAATGTTTTCAAATTTTTTTAAAATATTCGATTATATGTTTTAAAAGTTATTTTCAAGTAAAATTTTTTGAAAACATTTTTAATATCCCTTCTAATTTTTCAGAGTTATTTTCAATGAAAATTATTTAAAAATGTTTTCCAGCTTCCATTATAATTTTTCAAGGTTATTTTCATTGAAAATAGCATTCAAAAGTTTTTATGTTTTAAAAATAATTTTTCAAAGAAGAAAGTAAATTTTCCTCAATAAATGTTTTAGAGGTTATTAAAATCATCCATTATGAGTTTTTAAAAGTGGTTTTAAAATAAATGAATTTTGAAAGTGTTTCATGTTATAAAAATTGTTTTTTATGATATTTTATTTTCCTCTAGAAATTTTCCAGGTAATATTTCAAAATCCTTATCCATATAAGATGAAATCTTTTGATATATTTTATGTTTAAATAGGGATATGATCTAAGTTCAATATTCAAATTCTTTATTTGAATGATTTATATTAAATATTACAAGCTATTTATTAACCATATTTCTCTTACATGGGTTTTACCATGATAAATTGCTTGTGTAACCATATTCCTTTTATGGTTTATTCTATGATTATTTGGTTATGAAACTTGTATATTTTTCGCAGGTTATGATATGATAAAATTTTTAAGATACCCATTTCATTTAATGGGTTTTGATATGACTTTTAAAAAACCCATATCTAATTATGGGTGATGATATGATGAATGTTTTAATAACCTGTTTTACATGTATATATGATTTAATTTTGTGATTGGTGTGACCAATATCTCCCTCAAATTCATTGTTTAAGGTTTTATATCCCATGATATAGACATTGTTGGAATTGGGAGTGGACCTAGTTTAGTAAAAGACTTTGTTGGATGAGATGGTATTGGGAGTGATCCTTGACTACTAAGATGGTCTTGGGAGTGAACCTTGACTACTAAGATAGTCTAGGGAGTGAACCTGACTACTAAGATGGTTTTGTGGGTGAACATGTTCCACTAAAAGAAAACGGTTGGGACTGGGTGTGGTGGTGTGTCCCACCCAGTAGGTGTATCCCCCATGATGTTCCCTGATATGTTTTGTCTTTAATCCTGGACTTATAGTTAATGATTTTATATTATTACGTGCATGACATTGATTCTATGTCTTGTTCCTTGGCTATTCTCACATAGATTACGCTCTTGATTCCCTTATGATTCATGTCTTATGAGCTACTAATATTTATGTCAATACTCATCTATATAATATTTGATATGAAAGGTATGATCATCAAATGTTATTCTCATATTATCATACCCTTATTCTCATGTTATTCTTGCATTCCTTTGTTTACCCTTACTGATAATCAAAGCTAACCCTTTCTTAAGTTTCCTTTACCTAGGTTATGATGAAAGGTTCTATGTAAATTTAATAAAGTGAAAGATTTTTGTGGGAAACATTGAAGATCATTCACCATTTTGTAACATTTTTTTCTATGTTTACAAAGACACTAAACTATTACGGTCATCGGGAAAGTAATTTTTTAATGTTTGGAATATTCATCTATATTGATGTAATATCCATGTATGTTAAGCCTGGGTATCTATAAGAGAATATTATGAAAATTTTATGATGGTATACTATATTACAGGTCATTTAGAATTGAGGTTTCATGTTCTAAAAGCTATCAAATAAATTAAATTTCTAAAAAATATTACTTGTTTGTTCTCATAATTTCGTATCACATATTATATAAAATAATATTTTATTATTTTATATTTTTCCGGTGTTATAAAATTCCTATGGTTTTCACTATAGAAATTAGTCTACCACTGTTATTTTTTTTTATCTTTACAAACATAGACTATCCTTAAAGTTTTGAAATGTACAAAATTATCATCAGTTTAAGAAACTCAAATATGAAATGCAATGTAACTTATGAAATTCAAATGACTCTTCCATGGTTTCATTCCTCACTTTCAAAGTGACGAAATCTATAAATTTTATCTGGATGGTGGGAAAATACACATACATCAAACATCATTACTTTTACATGAAAAAAATAAAATATTATGAAATTGGAGCTCCTCTATAAAATTAATCTTTTGTTATTCATTATAACATTATTGAAATTTTCAATTTAATCACGCAATACAAGAAACTATTGATATGAAATTACAAGATATCCAAGTTCTACTCACTTCTACATGGGATGAATATTAGGAAACTAATCATCACTCTTATAAAATTAACCCTATCATAAATTATTCAATATACACTTCCTAATGTGTCTATTACAAAATTTTCCTCTACTATAAAGAAAATATATTGACATTTCTATATGTTAGATGAATAGAAAATATACCAAAATTATCTAAATGATATTATAATTTTTCCAAAAAATATATATTTAAAATATTCGCATACAACATTCATAAACATATAAAACAAAATTTATTTTCTAATAAATATATTTATTATACCTCACTAATAGGAAAAATGATTAAGGAAAAATAATAATATATTAAAAGATAAAATTGGAGACAAAAGAAATTTAATTTAAAAAAATAAGTAAAAATCATGGGTTAACATAAATCCACATTAGATGAATAGTTATTTATTATACATTAATTCTATAATTCTATAAAAACATTATCACTAAAACATAGATATTTTCATCTCAAATATTTATGTAGTTTGTAATCCCAGAAATATCCCTAAATTTCAAAGTTAATGATTCTGCTAAATGAGTACAAATTAAAATCTTGGACATTTTGTTTCCTTTAAAATCATTACATTCTAGTTTGAATAATGATTTTTCTGCAACATTTTTGTTTGTGGGTTTAAAAAATTTATCTTTTGAACCATGGAGAAAATAGTAAACCATTTATCAAAACAATGAAATCGTGTGAAAATTATGAATTTTATTATCATAAATTATTCTTGTATTAAATATATATGAACATTTATATAAAGATAGAAATTTTTTAAGTTCTAGTATATCGATTTTTTCAAGGAATAATACATAAAATATTTTTCCCAAGACCATATCACGGTTCTCATATATATGACATTTTTTATTTTTCATAAATAATATAGTGATGATATCAATCATGAGTCATATTATATATTACCCATAAACAAGCCCTGATATAATAGATATTACCATGTTATAAGTTTTCCAAGAAATGTAATCATCGGGATTTTTTTGTAACAATCCCTTATACCTTCATTAATCATATAAAATATCTAGAATATATTTCATCATAAAACATGATTAAATAAAATGTTCTCTAACCCATATTTTAATTTTGGATTTAATATTTATGAATTAATTTTTGATATTATACGTGTGATATTAAAGTGATATAAAACTCTTTATCTCCATCAAAAAAATATTGTGTCACGCTAACTATAAAAAAATAACAATTATATATATGAAAATGAAATATTTTTATATTTCAAGAACACCTAATTACTAGTTCAGTCTATAGAAAATTCTTTTTAGAGTTCTATTCCGCCCACATTATTATTTTAGATAGTATTTATAAGATATATTTTTCAATTAGTACACATATAATCATGAATACAAAAAAATTACACCCGTGGATATTTCTTTTTCATGATTCTTCTCTATGAACAAGGATAGCATAAAATAATCTCAAAAAATTTATTTCACCTATTTATATAGATTTGAAACTCTTTTTATTGTTATCTCAGGTTTGTTTCTAAAATATTATGTAATATATTCAAAATCATCTTCCTATATTCCATCTCATTTTCTAATGAACTATTTATATTTCCAAATCTAACTTATCATTAATATGTAAATAAATTATCCATGTTTAGTGAAACTTCTTTATCTTACCTTCAATATTTATTTATTTTAAATTTATAGAAGTTTCAACATGTCATTTATGGAATATATCATCATTACATTCATGCTCACGTCACTCTCATCATTTTTATTATAGAGGAAATATGAACATTAAAAATAGACCTAATCTATCCACCTGTGATTTTATAATTCCATGAAGTCATATGAAAAATTATTTGTAGTAATTTACATGTAATTTATATTTCAAAAAAATACACTTCTAAATTTTGTAATATATATGTGATTTTTTTTTACGTTCTTACCCTTTGATAAAAAAATATATTATATGAAATATAAATTATAAATTTAATATTTTACTCTAGTTTATCCCCTTTTATGGTTTTGGTATTTTCCTACCATTGAGAACTGTATTGGATTCTCCCTCATGTGGATAAATAAATTTTTATCCCCATTATATTTTATACCCCTCTTATTAAGAATAATTTTCTTCACTGTCCATTATTTAGTTCAACTAGTTTTTTTAGATATATAAAATATAAAAGAGAATATTAATTATACTTTTGAAGATTAATCAATCTAAAGATAATCCTCTATTATATTCTCCCTAAGATTATCTCATTTTCAACTTTCATTCAATTACTAGAGTTCTCAATCACCAATACTAGATGATGGACTCTCTCTATTCCATATATTATTTTCTTCTTATTGTCTTTCTTATTCTCCCCTTATTGCATTATTTCCATCTTTCATGTTTGATAGTTTTATTGGGTTCTAGGGTTGGATACTTCATTGTGATTTAGGTTTGAATACTTCACATACAATGTTCATGTTCATATAATTTATTCTAATTTAATCACACCCATAACTCTAGACCCCATCAGTGATCTAGTGTGATAGAGCTTTATGATATTCAAGATCATAATAATAATGTGTGTCTTTAGGTGATTTGGTTTATTTTTTCATTTTTCTGATTTTTTAATATTTGGTTATAAATTTCTATTAAGGACAAATTTTTTTCCTATCCTATATTTTCTACCTCATATACTACACTTGACCCTATTAAAGTATGATTAAATGGTTTTATGTAAGTTTATGTCTATGTTGGTTGAGTATTAGATGGGGTTATAGAATTAATGACCTCTATTTTATGATGGGGGTTGTTTTAAATGATGTTAATTTCTTTCAAAAGGTGGTTGTTTCTAAATTGATTCGTTAATGTGATAGTAGTTGTCTTGATTTCACCGTTTCCTTGTTTTTTCCGGGTGATTATGATGGTGATTCACTCTCTGATGAATGTAATATAATAGTAGATTATATTTTTCCTAGTGGTATTTTTTTTTCAATGGTTTATCATTTGATGATGAAAAGTTATAGGGAGTTATATTTTTTATGGTGGCATTTATGTTGGAATTTCTTGGTGTTTTTTGTGGTGTTTAAGGTATATTTATAAGGTACGAGGTCATGTTAACGACTACACATTCCTCATAATTGATTAATCATATTTTATTTTGGTCTGGTGTAGTGCTTCTATTAATAGATTTTCTATATGATGTATAAATGTTTAATGATGCTCACTATGTCATGTCCTAAGTAGGTTTCTTTCCTTTTATTGTGATACCATGTTAATTTATCATCTTGGTGTTTGTTGGGGTTCTCGAATAGTGTATTTCCCACTCGAAAAATTTTATTTTTTGTTCTAGGGTTGACATTGTTATTTGGTATATCTAGTTTGGTATTATTTGAAATAGAAACATCATTTGGTGATTTATAAATTTCTATACACCACCTTGGTTATGTCCTTCTTTACATCATTTATATATTTTTCTGGTTTTACTATTATATTTTTTAATTGGATATTATAGATTTTGGATAATGATTAGATTACTAGGTGGATGTTATTTGAAGGTGTTTCTAAGTCCTTTTGATAGATTCGTTTCTAGAAATAGGACTGATGATAGTGTTTTGTGGTTGGTAAAAATATTTGAACCATAATGTAGAATCTACAAGATGTGATCTTGGTAGATCAATAACTTTTCCTTATATGATTATTCTTTATGGTTTTAAATTTTATACTATTTTTTGTTTTAGGTTACTATTTTTTATTATGGTCTTTTAATTTATGTTTAAATATCATAATCTTTGGTTCCCACTCAACCTAAATTTTTTTGTTTGAAAAAGAATATTGAATAAAGAAAAAATAATTGAACCGAATTAATTTTTACTTGAAAAATGAAAAATAAACTTATCATTTTATCAATATGAGTTCAAATCATACAAGTACTACATATAATCAATCAATATGTATTTTTGTTCTATAGCGGATCTTCAATCCAAAAATATTTTAGAATACACATTTCTTTATATTAACTAAGCATACAATCTTCATATATTTTATATATTTATGAATTTATAATTGTGTATGTCCTCATAATTTATATTCTAAATATCATATGAAAAACTATTTGAGGACATATTAAATTGACCATTAATTTCTATAATTAGAAGTAAAATACAATATGACACGTGTATAATATGTCATTAAATTTCAGGATAACTCTAAAAATTATATATAATGAAAACCCTTATAATAAATTCTTGTTTTGATCTCAAAAAAAGTGTATTAAATTAATATAATCATAATACCTTTTTCAACTACTCACGTGAAATCATATGGAATTAAAACTATAAAATGGCCTAACTAAAAATATAAAAAAGTAATATTTATCACAATTAATCATACTCCCATAATAAATGAAAGAAAATATGTCACCATATGGTTGTAAAATATAGTTAAATATTACCTGAAAATTTAATTTGCAAAATCTCTTTGATAGATAACCATACATTAATAAAACATCAAGGTCCAATGTGACATATATATGATAACTAGGGGGTGTGAATTAGTATTTCAAGATAAAAACACAGTTTTATCTATTTTTACATATACTAAAATTTGTTCTCTAGAAAATGGTTAGTGAATTTTTTTTATTCTGGATATTGAATGGTGTTGATGATAATGACTGATTATTTTAGGAAAAATTAATGCACATAGACATAAGGTATCTCAAGATTCACACACTCATGTTATTGATTTTATTCATCATTTTTTTATACAATGATCCCTATATCAACTCAATATTTTTTTATTATTGAATAATGTTATAAAATATTGTATAAGATGATGGTCTTCAACAACTCTAGGTATTTTAATATAAATATAATATAAATATGGTAAATATGAAAAATACTCAAGGGATATGTGAAATTTCTCAATCATTATTAGTTTTCTTAGTCTATCAAATATTATCATATCTAATATTATATCAATATATAAATGTTTTAAACTCCCTTTAATCCTGAATTAACAATTCCTAAAAAATAACACATTGGAATAATATTTTGATGATCAATTTATTGGGATATTTCTTTTATCCAACTCGTTATCAATGGTTATAATCATCATGATAATAATGTATAGCCACATCTTAGTCCATGTGCCATATCCTATTTATCCATTTCAAAATAAATTTAGAATACTTCCAAAGGAAACCTATTACACTATACTATATAATCTAAATGAATATAAATATTAAATTTAAAATACTCTAGGTTTGACAAAAACTACGGAATAATAAGTCCCACCACAGCATGGCCTTATTAGCCCAAGATAGATAATAAAACACATTCGACATAAATTCTTCTTGAAAATACTGATACTATTTTAGATTCTTCAATTCATCATGTTTTACTGAATCAATTGTGTCTTGGTGGTAGACCATTTTGGGTATCCATCTCAAAAACATCTCATATCTACCTAACTATACTCACCTAAACCAAAAATGTTTTATTTCCATATCATGACATAGTTAAAAAACAATACTTTTTCATAAATTTAATGGAAGGTGGATTCATTATCTCGAAACCATGTCTAAAAATCCATAAAATTTTCAATTCAAGAAAAAAATCTCAAACGATAAATATTTTATGCATCCCCATAAAGTCAATGGATTTCATAAAATTAACGTTAAATACAATATAAAAACCATAATATTTTTATAAATGTTAATATTAAATAAAAATCAGGATATATTTTTTCAAAGTAATTTCATGACTTCATTCCCCAAGACAATTACTACAACTATGGTAAGTTTCGATATATTTCTTCTAACCTCTTTTTCTAGGGTTCAAAACATGATATTTTTTCAATACCCCGACCTAAGTCTAATTTATATAAAATTATTCCAATATCACTTTTTTCTGATGAGAATTGTCCTTTAATCACTTATATAATATTTTCCACATATCTAATCAATTTATTTGATATTACCATTAAATAATTTATTCTGATAAAGAAATATCCACCATTTCCCTTATGTGTCAAATCTTGTACCTTCGTAAAAAGTATATGATGATACATTCTATATCATGATTCCAGTTAATCATATCAAATTCGATATATAATTTAATATTTAATCTCAATCTCAAAATAATATATTATCTAGGGGATATTCACATGAAATATTAATCTCCATGTCAGTAATAGGGATATCCCCACCATACTACATGAAGAACTCATTTAAAATATATTAATATATAAATCATGTTAATGTTTTATAAAAACAAAATTGTGAGAAGGATTCATAGAAAACATCATAGGATATTTTTTATACTAATCCATAAAATTATTTATATATTTGAGATATATATATATATCCATATATTATCTTTGAATCTTGTGTTAAATAGAAAATCCTTCTATAAGGTCTTCTTTTCTTTAAGCTTGCACTTTCAGATATCATGGAATATAATAATCTCAAATATTTTCATTGATCACCATAAGTAATATAAAAACATAATTAATTATCATCTATTGTTTAATTATATAACAAAATTAACTTCTTCGATAGTTTCACTTTATCTTTCATATCTTCTTAGGAAGATTATATTTTACATCCAAATCAAAATCATCTTACGAGGGTACATATATATCCCAATTTCATATTAATCTCCTCATTTTTATCTAACAGAATATGATTTTACATTGAAAAAAAATCAATAATACCTTAATGGATTTATTCATTATACCATTAATTAAAATATCAAACATAAATGAACAAATATTTGAGATAGGACATAAATATTTTATTTGAAGATAAGTTGAGGATTTTTTTCAGCCCAAACATTCTTAATATTGTCCAAAATGATATAATGGAATTAGAATATTTTATTAGGAATTATCTATATGTAATTTTTAATTCATATATGAAATTTGAATGTGCTAACTCTATATGAGATATGTTAGGGTGGTGTGAAATATTGTAGTCAGGGTGGGTGATTTTCAAATTATCTACCTTGAGGAATGAAAATGTTGATTTTAAGTTATTGTGGAAGGAACTATCATAATAAGATTATATTATTGAATTAATTGATAGGGATCCTTTAATTTTTAAATATAGGACTCTTTTATAATTTATTTTGGAAATGTGATATAACATTAACTATATGAAACACAATATACCCCACAAGTGCATGCTGTTGATTATAGAAAACATACAAAAAATATCATTGTTCTTTTTATGATGTAATATGTGTCATGTTACAATTAAATTCTTATTAGTTTATATGAAAACATGTAATATATTTTTATGGGGTTAAAAAATAATTATATTTGTTATTTTTAACTTCCAAATGGGATATATTTTGTGAATACTACGGACTATGTAGTTATGATATAATTATGAAATAACCAACACTAGAGTAGATTCCACATGAAGGGTAATTAGATTTAATATATTTGTCCTGTAATATATTCTAGAATGTTTTTAATTGGGAAATTCCACTATATTTCATTATCTTCCCTCTAACTATTTCTAATTTCATTGTCTAATAACCATGATTCCGTACAATGGTACAATTGTCCCGAAATAATATTGATTCATTTATGTATTCATTTTTTATAACACTAAAACATTGTGTATCATTATTCCCTCATATGAGAGTCTTAAAAATTATTATTTCTAAGATTAAGATAAAATTAGGGCCTTATAATTTTTCACTCAATTAATTATTACAAATTTGTTTCTGAATATAAGTCATATTTTTATTCATAGAGAAATATATGAGAATAAATAAGTTCAAATCAATAAAAAATACTTATGGTAAGAAAATGTTAACAAACCCGATATATATGCATAGTAAAATTATGTATTAGGCACAATGGAAAATAATTTCATTAATATCTACATGATGATTTTAAGAGACTCATATCCATTCCATTTTTAGTCTTCCAACACATTCTCAATCTTATAAATAACCTCCTTACCATTAACCCGACTCCACACAATATACTATATAATTATTGGCCTCCCTAATTTCCTCCTCTAGAAGATCTATCCTTTTAAGAACTCACCATATAATAGGCTCCTCCTCTTCTCTACTTTTCTGAAAATAAAATTATTCTTCTCAAATAATTCTCATGGGTAAACTAGATAATCAAAATCGAATAGAATATTATTCTGATCATTCCACATTTAATGTGGGATCTTTTATGTATATTCCATTGAATTTTTTTTTTTCAACATCGACAACACATTCTCATCCATTCTTATTTTATAAAAGATTATGAAACATGAGGAATTATTATTTTTTATAGGTATAATTGTATAAATATTTTTTTTCTCTAGGGATAATGAATGTGGAAATAATGTAATATAAATTCCATTGATGAACATTAGCTTAACTTCTTATTTGATAACCCATCTTTAATTTTTTTATTCTCCCTTACTCTTAAATATTTTTGAATGCCTAAATGGGATTTATTTTATAGATTTATGCTAGGTTAGGAGAGTTCCAATTATTTTCTAAAAGTTCAATGACATTAAAGTATAATAAGAGTGATATGGGTCATCCATAAATAAAGATAATGATTATCCATGCTGATATACGTATATCATCATTAATGGAATCATACTGATTATGTACATTGGATAATGATATTTGACTATTCTAATATTCTTAAAAAATTTAATATCTAATATTAACATTTCAAAGAAATAAAACAATTATTGACATCTCCTATAACCATTGTAAACCTTTTTGAATTATTATTGATAGGATATAGTAAAACAAAATATTATCAAAATTTATTGTATCACATCCTAACTAAAATATCACATGGTGGATAAGTGTATATATAACAACAATTTAACATCCAATGTTATAATAATATAATATTGAAATGTTCCAGAACTAATTTTAACCAATCTTCCATTGATTTTATTCAATAATATTGAAATGTATTTGATAGTTTTATCAATGATATGAATCTGAACTGCTAACATGTATTTATCAATATATTTGTATATATCATGGGAAGAAATTTTATGTCATCAAATACTATGACATCCATTTAATTAATTTTTATAACACATTGTTGGATAGTTATTTCTTTTTGAGTAATAAAATACCATATTTTCAATAGTTTTCAATTAATGAAGCTTTAATAGTGACATATTTGGTTTTTCATTAGATCAATGGATGAGAGGTTAGTCCCATAACACTATTTGCGGGGTATTGCATATAATGGGACTCTTTTAAGGATTTAATTTGTATACATAAATCCTTACCAAATCCCAGTATAGTGTTGGTTACAACTATATAAGTAATTAATTGAAATCATGCATTAATAAAACAAACGTCCATATTAAAGGTTATCTAGGGATGGAACAATCTATTTATATTATATATTCTATATTGTTCCCTTATTAATTGATAATGTTGTATTAAAAAGACAAAAACATGGAATCTCAATAGATTATCTCCCTTATTAGAGGAATTGGCAGTTATGTAGGTTATATTATTCTGATGATATAAACATCATATGTATCTCTATGAATTGAATAATATCCAATATACTACAGTGTAGCTTAATTGGATATTTATTATCATTAATTTTCATGTGGGAAGGAAGCATATGATTCTTTGGAAGTCTATATACCCAGGACCATGTCATGATCCATTTTTGATCATGTGTCCACAACCAATTCTGATAATATTAGTGTCATATTGAATGCACTATATTCTATGGAAAAATGTAATGTGTTTATAAATTCATGGAAAAATATTCCTAGAAATGGTTACAGTGGGACTTATATATGGGTGGGTCTATCTTGTTATTCCTTTATATTGTTATCTAAATAGGAGAGATGTTTTGATATATCATAAACAATATGTCCCTTTCAGGAATATTTTCATATAGGGAATATGTTCAATTGATGAGGGTTTTCACACTAAAATTAAGGTCCATTGAAGTTAAGGGTATTTTGAGGAATATGACCCAACTACAATATTATGATACTTACACATGGGTTTTCTACATATATATATATATATATATATTTAACTAATGTATTGTCTTTTAATTCAATTATTTAATAATGTATTATTCCTTATCTTGTATTGTAATATTTCTTGTGAATAATACATAATGTGGTATATATTATTTTATTTTTGTTTTGTGTGAAAATATTAATTTAAAATGATATTTATATTAAGGAAAACATATACAAAAATATTTGGTTTTTACAATCCCAAGACCAACAGGTTATGGGGCACAGGTTGTTATCCTTGGTCTGTTATGTCTAGGGTATATATTTATCCCACAACATTATGATATGATCATCTTGGTGAAAATACATAACTATTGTTATGATATAATATGATATGTTTTGTAATACATTTGAATCTTATGCCTCATGATTATGATATGTTCTATGACTCATGTTTATTGTACAATGTCTCTTTAATCCATTGTATATGTTCTGATTTGAGGATGATCCTTTAATGTTTATAAGGCCTTATATCATTACTAAATGATAAATATTAAGTTTCATATTCTTATTATCAAATACTTCTCCCAAAATCATGTTTTATCATGTGCTCATAATCCAAACCATTGTGTGTCATTGACATAAATTTCCCATACAGAGCATTTAGCATCTTTATTAATATGTTTATATTCCCTATATAACTATTAAGAGTTTTAATTATGATGTGTATAAATTTCATATGATAATATTTTTTATTAGAGATATTGATGAAAAACGTTGAATAGAATGTATATGTAGATAATATCCAATGAATAAACCTTTAGGTAATGGGATAGTGTGTTTATTTATGAGTTGAATTTTTTAAGATAAAGAAACAATGTAAAATATACACATTTTCTGATCAAATCATCACACATGGTATCAGATCTAGTGTGTAAAGAATGTGTTTTTGGAACTAGATCTAGGAGTGTGATAATGAGGAATATTAGTTATTGATAGATTTGGGTGCAAATAATATTAGGTGTTATGTTATGATAAATAAGAATATATAACCTAAGACAACCCTTTATTCACGAAAATGTTTGTATAATAAACATAAAAATTCATCTTCTAAAAAGATTTTTTCATAATTTTGGACAACATAGGTTCTATTTCTTAAACACAAATATATTTTTATAATTATTTCATAATTCTCACTCAACGCATTTTGGTTTTAGTAAGGGATGGAAGAATGAATCATGAAATTATTTTGGGGAATAGTAAACTCAATATTTAAGGCATATTAATTAAGTTGTGTTATATAAATTCATTATTATCATGAAAGTATCTAGGATTATTAACTCATATCCTAATTTATTGAATATTTTATTATCTATAAAAAATCCTAACGATATAATTATTTTATTTTAAAGTTATTTCCACTCTTGTCTGGGAATTTTCTTCATAAAAATCTTATTATTCTTCAATTAGTGAAATTGGATAATATTTTGGGCATGTACTATATTTATATAAATTTATACCATATTTCTTATGGGATAGAAATGTCACATTTCGTATACCAAATCATCCCCTAATCATCTATCAATTCAATTATAACTATGAACTTCCAATTAGAATTACATCAATTGTATCATTCCTAATACCCAATCATGGGGTGTAGTTTTCTCAAATGGTTTTGTAGAAATTCAAAATTTTGGATATGGATATTATGTGAAAAAAGTAGTTCCCTAGTATCTATGATAGTAAGGTTGATATATCAGAGGAAATTATATATTGATTCATGTATTTTTGTGTATTATTTAGATAATTTAATTTGTTATTTATCATTAAAATTAAAGCGATACAATTTATTTAAGGGTTATAATCTAAAACCACATAATGGTAGTGTAAAGATTCCAATAAAAAAATATTATCATTATTACCTTGTATCATGGATAACCCAAACCTAGTTATAACATTGATATACATTATTTAAATTGTAATATAACCATTAAAACATTATAGGAATAAACTTCATGGAATCATTATGAGAATTAAAAGAAGCGTAAATGATCAAGTAAATAAAAAATTATAATATATTAAAATTCATTATTATAAAACTATATTTCTAATAAAATGTATAAATGTACACAACAATATTATAACACATACACAATATGTAATTTATATGAAATAATTTTATGATCACATACATATTAAAATGTATTTTATTAATAAAAATGAATTTTCATTATATTTTATGATATCATCTAGATGTTAAACTTTTTAATTTTTTTAATTTATTTGATAAAATTAACAGATTTTTTAAATTCAC
Organism: Viscum album; assembly: GCA_963277665.1. Taxonomy (NCBI): domain Eukaryota; kingdom Viridiplantae; phylum Streptophyta; class Magnoliopsida; order Santalales; family Viscaceae; genus Viscum; species Viscum album. The sequence goes on from OY728139.1 coordinate 288,013,077, forward strand.
AATGTCAAAATTATATTAGGCATGTTTTGAAGGATTTTTCTAAGAATTTCATTTTCTAGGTAATTGTTAGAATATAGTTTTTAAAAATAACATATCCCTTATGAAATATTTATAATGTTAGAATTAATTAAAAATTTATCAAAACAACTTCATGAGATAATATATATTTTATCGATTAAAATAATTAATTTAAAATTAATACCTATAATTATAAAACACATATTTGGTATTTTTGAATAAAAATATATATTTTCTTTTAATAAAAAATATTCTTGGATATTTTGCATTAATTTAATATTAATAACATTAAATGTTATTTTGGGATGGTTTGAAAGTAAAATAACTATACAGTGTTTAATCATATTTCAATAAATATCATATGAATTATTATTATTTATAATTATTTTCTAAAATATGTTTAAATTAATTTTTGTGAATTAAAAAGAAATTTCTCTAAAATGTATTTTTATTGTGTTATGCATACTATTATTGGAATTAATTTTTATAAAATTTATAAATTAAAAATCATAATACGTATTTTATATTTTTAATTTTCTAATTTAAATTTTTTAAAATGTTAAATTTTATTTTTATTTATACTAATAGGTTTCTTATGTAAATTTAAGTCGCCAAATTAAGGGATAAAATAAGTAAATAAGTGAAAATATAGAATAGGGTAAAAATTTATCATATTTTTTTTAAAATGGGTGATTGAGGGTAATTGTTATCAAAAGTGATCTTATTTTCATTAATTTTAAATTTTGTATCCACATTCAATGAATATGAAATTACCTATAAATTAATAAATTAGTATTTACAAAAATTAAACTCTTCACATAATTAAATGTCCACCTTCTCTTTCCCCATCAATGCATACCTTTCCTCTTAAATTGTAATGAATATATTCCAAATTTATCTTCCTCATAAACCAATCCCTCTTTTCAGAACCTCTAGTACTAAGAAGTATTTCCAAATCACTCATTTCGAAGAGAATCCCTAAGAGGATATTCCGGTCCATGAAGTAAGTGTCATTTTCTACATAGTCAATCTTCTATATATTAATTGTCTGCCTCTTATTTAATGTGACTTATCAATTTTCTAACATGTTTACAAGATCATTATTCTTCTGTAAAATTGTTATTATTAATATAAACTGAAATTTTCTTACACGTTCGGTAATTATAATTTGTTCTTGTTCTGGTCAACTTTACCACCGACAAAAATGATGTTTTAATATTTACATTAAAAATGATAATGAAAAGATAAATACTATTATTTTGATGAGATATTTTTTTAATTTATTATGTTTCTAAAATTTCTTATATTAATATTCAAAATTATATTTCTAATATATTCAATTCTTCTATTATTTCAACAATCTTAGAAAAGTTGGATTTTTATGTTTTCCATGTGAACTACCACAATATGTTCCATGAAATGATGGTGGGATTGCATAATCATATCAAACACATATAATATTTAATAATGAAAATTCTAGGTTTTATGAAACCATGAACATGGATCAAATAACAGAACCCCCTAAATGAAACATATATAAAGAAACAGTATAATTAGCAGGAGAATAATGTTGCAAATATAAAATATTTAATATATGGGAAAATTTGAATTAAAAATGAATTTTTTTCATGTAATATAAATATTAATAAATTAATATTCATATCAATAATAAACCTAAATATATTATATTGGGTTCTAGACTATTTCGGCTGAACAAAGAGTCTAAGTTGAGGGTTTTCATCCCCATTTTTTTGAATAATTTATACTTCATCATCCCTAATTCATTTCTTTGATGTGATGTAGATACATTACATGAATTTTTTTATAATTTTCTAATAAAACAATTAATAATTAAAAATATTTCAAAGCATATCCCTATTAATTGGTTTTTATTCTACTGTTACCAAATCCATAATGGTTTATTTATCTATCTCACTTTGATATGCTGGTTTTTTATGTCTGAATATGTATTTGATGTAATTAAATAATAAATATTTCAAAAAAAAAAACAATTTAGATTACTCTTGTGGGATTTTATAAATATATATATATATATATATATATTATGTCTTATCTTAATTTTACTTCTCTTTGGTTCACCTTCCAACCAAATAGATAAATATTAAAAGAACGGTCCTTATCTTTTTTTACAGCAAGAAATATATTTCTTCCATATCAATATTTTGTATATATTTCTTATGAATATTATTATCTAAACATAAATGATTCATTAATTTAATATTATATTTTATTTGAATTGGTTTTTTAAAGTAAGATTTTTTATTTTTTCCACACAAGTCATTTTTTTCTTATTTACAAATGTATGATAAGAATCAATTTTAAATTCCTTCAAAAAGAATATATTTTCTATATATTATAAACATTCATAGTTTAATATAATATTTTCCATGTTTTAAAGTTTATACATTATAATTAATATTCCTATTTTTTTAGTTTTACATTTAAAAAAAATTAAGTAGAAAAGAGTCTTTCATCTGGTTTTTAATGATATGTTGTTATTCTTTTATAACGAATGATTTCCATTAATTGATACATCATTTGTTTTTATGTATTCAAATGGTATATTCTAAAATGATACCATCTATTAGATCTCATGTAAGTCATACAACCATTTAATGTGTATGTTTTTATGATACATGTTCGGTACCGACAATTTATTTATGTTGTGATATAATTATGAATTGTTTTCATGTTCTTATGGAACAGATATATATAGTGTATTATTATGTGATTTGAAGGCCCATTATAGAAAACTAATGAATTTGTTATATATATATATATATCTCATTATATGAGGTTTTGGTAGATGGTTGGTTTGACCAAGCCTAAATGGTTGTGGTTTTGTGTAGTTAGAAAAGGCCAAAAAGGATTTAGTACATGAGTGTTTTTCCAAATCTTATAAAACTATAAGATTTCAATGTATAACTCCCCTTTAAAAAATATTATTTTTGATAGATTAAATTACACGGGAAACCAAATTAAAATGATTTATAACATATAATATTAATACTTTAGTAAATAAAAAGATAATAATAAATTATAGTGATAACATTGTGTTATTTTTATTTGAATGATGAAATTTATTGATTAGAAAATAAATGTAATATGACTAAAACCACAGATTATTAAAAATCTTTATTTCTGAAGAATTTATTTTGAATTATATTTTATTTTAATAAATTTATTACAAATAAATTTCATCAATAGATGAAATAATTAATTAATAGTTAATTAATTATATATGGATGTTAAATTATATTAAGAACACATGGTGTTTAAAATTTTTCTATAAAAGGTGGTTTTCATTATAGTTTATATTTTATTTAAATAAAAAATATATATATTTTTTAATTTTAATTTAATTTATGTTAATTTGTTTTGTAATTCATAATGTATTAATTAGTAAAGGGTGAATTTTTGGGGATTTTTAAAAAGATAAATTTTGAGGTGAGTAATGAAGCATAACAAATTTACGTACTATCAATTTTATGAAATCATTATTATATTATAAACGAATCAGAAATTGTAAAAAACATATTTTTGAATCAATTTTAAATAAATTATAGTCATATTAGGTACCTATGTTGAAAAATGGTTTTAGAAATAGGTCTGTTGTATTCTAATAAGACAACTATTTTTTATCCACTTCTTTAATTATATAATTAAAAGTAACATTTGGTTTAGAATTTTTTTTAACATAACATAACACTCAAATTTTTTATATACCGATAAATTTCATGAGAATCAATTATACACAATATTTTGGAATAAATTTGTAAATATTGTTATGAATAAAGTTTTCTATATAAATTTCTTTCACTATGTCAAGAATAATTAAATAAAAACAATTCCTCCTATAATAATCCCATCTCATAAGATAAATTTTTTATTTGGATTCATCACATTCATGATATATAACAAGGAACATTATGTTTTTATTTATAATTAATAGTTATCAAGGTAAGAAATTTCTCCAAGATAAGGAATAAACGGGTTAATGAGAGGGTTAAAATAAGAGAAAATGTTTCCATTATCACTAAATATTGTCTAAATTTTATTTTTTGAGTGTTTTTAGACATTAGAATAACCTATATTCAGATAAGTTTCCATTTTATTCCATATTTCCATCAGAATAAATTTATATTATTATAATATTAATTATATTTACATGCTTTCAACTTAAATTCCATATAAAATAGAACATAATCTTCTCAGTTTTACACAATTGTTGATAACCATTGATAAATTATGCTCGAAAAAATTACCTTCCAATAACCCTTATCTATGATCAAGATTTTTTTATTATTTGTAGAACTATCTATAGATACATAAGTTATTATTAAATTAGATTATTCAAGGAAGGGGCATATGTTCTTGTAAAACTCTTTAATTTTTTGAAGTGTTTTTTCAATATAATTTCCTGGTTTGATTAATTTAAACATTGATGGTGCCACCAAAGGAAATCCGGGTCCTGCAGGTTATGGCACTATCTTCAAGAATCACCTCAATCAGATCCTTGGATGATTTCTTAGTAATTGTGGCATTTACAATTCAATGGAGGAAAAAATAATGAGTATGATACATTCTATTTTTTCACAAAGCATCGTGGTTGCAATAATATCTGGATTGAAAGAGATTTTACTACCATTGTACAAGAAATATGGAATGGTGTGACACATCTTACATTGTTGATTACTACTCGTATAACGGATTACACCAACTTGATTCTCAACATCCACTAATTCATACCTAATATTTATTTTGAAGCAAATATGGTTGTTGATATCCTTGCTAACAAGGGAGTAAATCAAGGTGTTACCCGGCTCAATGATCTCCTCGCTAATCTTCTCCCTCTTAATGATAAGTATTGTAATATGATTCTATCTTTTTGACTCATGTAACCTCTTTCTTTTTTAATATTTATACCTTGGACTTTTATCGAAGAAACCATCCTTAAAATATATTGACATTATAATTACATGAAAAAATTATTGTTAATACTTATTCATGCACATTTTATTCAAATCAAAAAATGAAAATTTTACTCCCACATATATGAGAACAACCACCTCTATAAAGTAGTGTATTTATTTTTTGATAACCATGTCACATGAATTGAAATATATATATATATATATATAATTAGTATATATGATATTATATCATATCAATTATTCTATAAATCATTATTTACCTTCCTTCCATTCCATCCATTGAAAAATAAAAATTCTAATTTTTGTATCTACCGACTACCACCTCTATAAAAAAATGTAATTCAATTTTTATTGAAACCTAATATGGATGGTTGTAAACATGTAATTAATTATATATTATATTAGGGACTAAAATATTTTATGAATATTTTTATATATGGATAACATGAGTTCTAAAGATCATTATAATGTTACCAATTAATATCAGGAAATTACCTAGAAATAAGTTCATCACTAATTTCATCACCATGAATCATAACTAAAAAACTCATATATTGATATAAAAAAAGTTTTATAATGAAGAAATATATAATAAAGTAACTCAAATAAACTATTAAAAATAAATATTGTATCATCCAATGAGTTCTAATAGAACCATTGTCAAACGTGTGTAAAATAATGGAAATTTATAATATCTGATGATTAAAATATATGTCATCAAACAAATATATTTTAATTAAATCATAATAGTAGAATAATATAAAAGTTTATATAAAGGAACGAGGTTAAAATATAATTATTAAAGAAATTTATGTTTAATTTAATGGATTTCATATAACTTTCTTAGAATCCTATAGTTAAGGATTGGGTTTCTCATTACATTTTTTTATCATTGATATATAAGTCATATTCAACAAGTGATTAATATTTTTCTATTAATATACTAAAATTTTTATTTTTCTACCAATCAATCATGGAATAAAATGGATTTATAAATTTAAGTAAATTAATACCTTTCAGGGGGAATTCAATTCACCCGATTCCATTATTGTATGGGTTTCCTCATCTCAATTTTCATTTACTAATAAATGTTCTTCATTCAAAACCATATTTCATTTTTTTTGGTTTATATACTACCAATGAATGGATATTATTATAACATTAATGAAATTTAATAGGATTTAATATTCATTCTAATGTTCCCTACATCATGTTGTTTTAATTAAATTGTTACCCATGTTGTAAGGGTTTATGTTAAATCTCACTTTTTGTTGGGATTGTTTATATTTCAATTTCCATTTAAATAAATTGTAAGTTGATTCTGTTGTGATTCCCAAATAATTTACACTTCACTGTTTATTATGGGTTTTTTCGCATATTCTTTCCATTTATCCCCTCTTTAGTACTCAAAAATTAAAATATATTGTTTTTATGAGAAGGAAACCTTACTTCTCTTTTTTGGTCATGAATATTTCCACACCATATCCATTTTAAACAAAAAAATTAAAAAATATAAAATAATTTTAATTTATTATTAATTTTATATTTATACACTATTTTCCTTTATCTATAAACAGTTTAAAGAAATTTTCTTATCGTCTTCTAAATGGGTAACTTTTACATTCATTACAAAAGTGTAACAAAAATTTGGGTATTAATGGTGTGAATTTATTTTTCATTCATTGAATCCTTTCATCATAGTAAAAAAATTATATTATGCTTCCATAGATTTACAAATAAAGTACATCTCCTGTTTTTTTAAATTTTTTGTATTAAAATTTTTTATAATAAAAGGATCTTATCTCTGTTTTTTAGAAGTATATTTCTAATGATTTAATAAAATTCTTTTTCATATATGTTAGTATCATTTAAGGAATATTATATTTCACTATAAAATTTACCTTATGATCTCATATACATTCTTTCTATAAATGTCCTACAATGATGATATTCTGATTACTTTTTATACAAAACATGTTTCTTTCCTATGTGTTAATTAACTAATTTTAAAATGATTATTTTTTATCGGTCATGTGGAAAAAATATTTATGGTTTTCATTTTTTTATGTGTGATCATACATATATATAAACATAAATTGTGTGTTAAAACAATGTTATATCAGGATATTATATTATATGGAATTTGGAATGATCCCAATATATTGTGAGACTCTATACAATATGTTTCTGGGAATTGGGAGTGAACCCAATATACTATGAGACGTTTTACACAGTGACTGTCTTAGAACCTGGACTTGACTATGAAAGTTATTTTTTATGTGTATGTATATGAAAAAAAACTTATGAGTTGTAATTATGTTATAATGTTCTATATGATGAATGATTTTCAATTATTTCTAACTCTTATGACTCATGTATTTTCTTACGAATTAGACTTATTCCATGTTTTGTGACTTATAGTATATGAATTATCGAGTATGTTTTTATATGTTATAATATTTATCTCATACCATTATTCTTGTCTTATTATCACTGATTATTATTGAATGATATATCTCATGTTTACCTTTAATGAGAATATGAAATCACTCATTCTATTGATAAAATGTTTCTAGTATATGATGACAGGATATGAGTAGGATATCTCTATTAATGGTACAATGGGAAAAGAATTTTATGGGAGATATTGGAGACTTATTATGGAATACAAAATTTAGGTATAATGGGAAACTTTTACATTGTACGGGGAAGGCATGGGAATTTAATAGTAATTTGTATTAATAATTATATATGGATCTAATCCTTAAATGATCATCGATATGTAAATGACTCAATATTTTATTTTTCGTTGTAACTATAGCATATTATCTTTTGGAAATTTGAGTTATTATCAAATCCAGTGTGGAATTATTATGTTTTTAACACTAGATATTTAAATATTGATTAGGGATAAAGTAGTTAGTGTTAGAGTATATATTAGATAATTTTAAATGGTAGGATTTCATTAGATGAGGCTAATTTAAGGATTGAGGATACCAGTATGGGATAATAATGTTATTATTGATCATTAACTCAAAATAATTGATACATATTTATGGTCTCATGTGATAATAATTTATGGATATTAATGACATAAAGGTAAATTATTGAGGTATAGATATCCCTTTTTGTGGAAATATAATTTAATGATGAGGTAATATTAATTGATATTTGATTTTATGTTGTTTTATGATTAGTGTGAAAACCTGAAATTTCACATTCATGCTTGTATTTTCAGGAAATTTACCCCTTGCGATCAGGGCTTCCTAGGGATAAATTTTTCAAATTTTGAATCTTTCCCAATGATACAGGGATAGAAATGTGGTTTGGGAAAACCATGTCTTGTTAACAATGTGAAATGGAAAGTTTTATGTCAATGGAGATTATATGGTCTATGTTGGGAATGACAAACCGAGTGAAACAACCATTAGACCCTCATGGTTTTGGTCTTTTCCATTTTGAATTATATTAAATTGAAGGTTCTTCCATATTCCTCTTCATTTTGACCCCTTCAACTGATGAACCTCCCAAGGTCCTATATTTCTCCTCGATTAATTTACAAGGATTAATTATAGTGGTTTCAAGATGTATTTTCATTCAGATCAAAATATATGACCCATATTTCTTGTATTCCTTTGTTTTGTTCCATTTTCCATTATTCACTAAACTTAATAGTGAAGTTTAGCTAATGTTTTTTTCTTTTGGATGTTCTTATTTTTAGGTTTATATTTTATAAAGGCTCTGATCCATCCTATGAGATCAATTTTCATTGAATCCATCATAGATGAAATGATTACATCGGATAATGTTGTTATTTCCATCATGATTCCATTTATGAAATATTTTAATTGACTAATTAATTATTTAAATGTTATTTTAAACTAAATTATTAATTTATATGATATCTATTTTTCATTTTCAGAGGTTTTTTTCTCTTGGTTTGGTTTTCCCTATAAAATATATATATATATATATAGATTAAATGGGACTTATTTTCAAAATAGATTATTTTTCATTAAAAGTGTTTAATAAATTGCCATGAAATTTTTCTAGGTTTTTAAGGATTGTTCGATAGTTATTTGGTCGATAAAATATTTTTAATTTTGGGTGTCTATATTTTCTTTTCATCCATATTTTTTGTAAGAGATGTAAATTTCCTACTATTTCAGGTCAAGACAGTAATTTACTAGTCATATTGATACCTAGATGTTTTTTATATTATTTTGGGAATTTATATTTTATAAAAGTTTATTTGAAAGAGTTTTTACAATGTTTCTACTTAGATTGGGTTTCGGTGTTATTTGAACTTTCCCTTTGGTTTAATCAAGATTCAAAATTTTTATAATAATGTATTTCCAAGGTGTGTAATTTTATTTTATAAAAGGAATGACTAGTTGGAACCTTGTGTAGTAAAATTTTATTTTTTAATGTTTACACCCTAGTTGAGAATATATTTACCCATTTTTTATTCTTGAGATGATGTATTAATATTTATAGGGGTTATGGATAATGTTATGATGTTTGGTTTGGGGATCAATATCAAAGGGAATGTATTGGAGGTGGTATATTATAAGTTTCCAAAATTAAATTCAAATTAAATTCTAAAAATCCAATGAAATACCATTATCTTAAAAATTAAATTTTATGTATTAGTCAAAATTTACATTCATTCATTTCGTAGAAAAAATTAGCAAATATATGTTAAAATATTCAAGGGAATATATAATGTAAAAATGTCAATAAAGCCATTAATCAATATGTATTTATTAAATTTATTTTTATCAAAACACATTGTTCACTTAAAAATATTTTCAATATAAATAAGGGTTTTAAATGTAAAATTTTCTTATCCTCATTATTAACCTATAGGTAATTATTTTTTGAATTTTGATTCATATGTTAAAAATAAATTGTATTATAATCACTTTCTAATAGTGATAAATATTCTTTGTTAATATAATAATATATAACATTTATAAAAAATATTTTTCATAAAAAATTATAGGTCTTTTAATCATTTAATGGCTACATTAAAAAAATAATTCTTATTTGTTATGAATTAATCAATATATTTGAATATATGAAAACATTTTTATATAAATTTCATAATTTTTTTACAAATATTCATACACTCAAATCCAAAAACTAGGTTATAAAGGTATACTATATATAAATTTCATTTAGACACAATGTTTTGTGTAAAGAAATATATCTAACACATTAAGATTATTTCAAATTAAGTACATATAAAACCCTTGTGTGTTAAATTATACCCTAATAAAATTGAATTTATCATTAGAAAATCATACACTATAATCTCCATTTGAATATTGAATGTACATATTACAATTTATTCACATATACTATAATTTTATATGGCTAACACCCTCTACATATATGGTTTTATGCCACCGGATAATTGAGGAATATTGATTTTAGGTTGGATAATAATTCTATAAGTGTATCTTAAAATATGTATAAAAGTTTCCTCATTGGTACTAGTTGATTTATCATCCATGAACTTTAGCCCAAAGAATTCCTTCTATATTTTAATACGAATAAAATAAGGATTTTACATACTTAAAAATAACCTTATAGGATCATACTACTCTATAGAATTAATCTCTTCTGATTTTTGTCTTTTCATGATAAGAGTCCTCCATTTATATCATTTTCCTTAAAAAATGATAAACTTCCAAAATAACATTTACATTCTCCAAACACTATAGAATGAAAAATTTCATTTTAGTTGTATTTATCCATTTGTCAGTAATTAAAGGATCATTTGAACCACTAAAATATGGTGGTGGTTTCCTCATTAAGGAATCGACCTAATGTTGGTCCCTCTTTCTCTAATTTGGATTATCATCATGAGTCTTATCTTCAGAAATTTGTATAAGCATATATATTGGATTTTTCATTCAAGATCCCAGAGAATTATATTTCTTAGTATGAAAAAAAATTAGTCCCCATCATATTTAGTGTTAAAATGATTCCTTCTATTTATATCAATTATATATAACAAAAAATAATAGATTTAGAAATAATAATATTGAGAAACCAAATTATCATGGAAATTTATCTATAGGATGACTAAATAATGACACCATCTTATCAATATATGACACCTTGGGTTTATTCTAGGTTATATATATTTATCATCTATTCAAATCCTTCATAATGGAACATACATAAAATATGAATTACCCAAGGAAACCCCCTTGAGAGTGTCAAATTATGTATATAGTCTTAAGTAAACTCATTGTGCACTAGTGACAATTAATTTAATACTTAATATTCCACATTTTGGTTACCACCCCTAGGCTCTTATTTCCACAACAACATCAACTTACCAATATCCAGATTGTGATGGTATTTATAATAAATCCAAAATTATTATCTTAATAGTAACATAGGTTGTTCTATATTACCTTTGATTATCATAAGGGTTCTTACGAATGATTCCTCAAACAGGTTTTTTAAAATAACTTTTTATAAATCTGATACCAACTTTGTTGACATATGTATTTCATATATAAATATTACATATTATTTGAGGAATGTTCAATACAAATAATTATGAGGCACACTAGAACTATATAGTTTATGTCTCTTCGAAAACATCAATACATAAATAGCTATTACATAATGGATCTAAATCATCTTCCACTATTTTCTTCAAAACTATAACCCTTATTAGAAGTATCATACATAAAACATTTCTTCATAACCCATGAAAAGGAATCATAATAATTAGTGATATTCTTTTCCCAGTGAGGGTAAAAAAGTGAGATATAAATGATCATTTCTGCATAACATGATCATAAGAGTATGAAAACATGAGTTTAACATCTGATAAACAAACCAAGAAAATTGAAAATCATATTACCAAGTCAATTCATAAATCATAGAAGATCAAAATAAATCAATCATAAAGGAATCAATGAATATTTTCTATGATAGCATAACATTTTCATATGTTTATTTCATAAACATTTAAAATAAGTTATGGAATAATTAAAATCTTAGAAATATTATTTAATGTATTTCCACCAGGTCATTCATTACTTATTAGGCTTGGTTTAACCAACTATGCACTATCTTTGGGTATGGTATATCATCTTATGTACCCTTTTTGGGTTAGGAAAAACACACGTGTATCATATTTTGGGCTTGGGATAACTTCTTCTATATACCTTTGATCTCATAAAATATTAATCAGTATAAAATAACATAGAGTGAAATATGATACCCACTAGTCATAAAAACGTAATTAATTCCTTTGTATGCCATAAGATCATGATTTTTTTATTTCATATCATCATTGATTAACCAATGGAAAATAAATGGAGTTTGTTAAATATTTCATCATTATAATAATAAGCCATCTAGAAATAAATAATTACAGTATCAAAGAAGCTTATCTAAAAAATCATAATTAACATCCTTGAATATTATTATAGATGAAAAAATCGATTTTAAAGACCACTAGAATTTTTCTTGTAGAAAATACCATTATAATTTTAAGACGCTAATTTAAAATTTTATAATGATAGACATATTAAAAAAAATCATTAGAAAAAAACATTGAATCCTTTAAGGTAATATTAAATTCATTGAATAGTCATGATGGGTGGAAAATTTACTCTTACAGTAAATATTAAAACAATTGTTTAATTAAAACCGTTGGTAAAATGTACTTAATTCTAAAAACAAAAAAAATATTTCTTTTAAACCCTATTATATAAATTAAAAAAATGTTTAAAATTAATTTAAACAAACATAGGATAATTTTATAAACATTATCCAAAACATTTTATAAAAAATATATATATGGAAAGAAAATCCTTAATGATTATATAAACATGGTTGGTTTTCTGCAGAAACATTATTTTGGACTATTGATTACCAATAGAGGAAAAATTAAAATAAAAACATCCATTTTATAAAAATAACCAAAGGATAATAATTTAATGACTTTTTTAGAGATATATCATATATTTTCATTATTTTAAATATAATAATATATTATCTTAAGGAAAATGAGATTGTAATAAAAAACCTATTGGCTCATGTTTTTCTAGAATCATAAGCCCACTAACCTCTTAAATAATAAAATAAAATTTTAAATAATTATATATTTAAATAATATTCATACTTATAGTACAATATAATATCAAATTAGTATATTTTTTCACCCATTTATAAATAATATTTTTCAAAAAAGAAAATTTATGGGTGATGCATATTTAGTTTTTCAATAATGTTTTGTTTCGCCTATTTTGGACCTTATACATTGATCATGGTTTCATAATCTATAGAAAGTTAATCATAATATAAATATAATATAAATTTCTTATGAAAATTTTTATAGGCACTCATAAAATGTAGAGATAGAAAAATTTGTTACACCTTTCATGGAGATACTAGTCTGTACGTACTCTTGACTGATGTCTTCAACTTTTTTAATAAAAGGAAAAAAAGGATAATGATAAATAATATTTTACAATCCCATAATCATATTTATCTGATTGATATAATATATAATTTTTTAATCCATCTTTATATCAATCAATTTTATGTGGTAATGAAAAATTAATCATATCACTTTGTAAAGGTAGTCATCCACATGTACTTATGAGCAGACTTTTTTTGTCTCATAGGAGGTAAAATAGGTAGAGATGGATTTTTCCATAACTATAATAAAAAATTATTAAATTGTTAATAATATATTCATCATTTAATTATTGATACAACATGTTTATAGAATTTCATATAATAAATTAAATTTAATGATCTCGGTTAATATATTATTTCTTCTTTTACATACCTCTTCTAGTTTACAAATGAAGCCTTGAATTTTTTTTCTTAGGAGAAGACCAGGGCATTTATGATAGATATAAATAATATAAAAAGGTGTTAAACTAAGTATTTTACAATATAAAAGACTCAAAAAATTTAGAATATTAATGGTCATAAGGTCCCTTTTATAAGTGAGGTAGAGGACACACACTGGATTACGTAAATGACTAAAATAATATAATTCCAAATTCTATTGAATGTGGAACAAAATTTCCATGAAAGATAATTTATAATAATATAGGTTCTAAAACTATCTAAAAATAATCATTAGATATTTTTATGTTCAAATAATATCCTTAAACTTAGGTTTAATCCCCTACCCTCATAATCATATTTTAACATTATCCTTGGTAAAAAAAATTACTATTTTTACTATTTATTGTTACCAAAAAATAAAGTGGTCTAATTAACAAATTATAAAATTCTCATTCTTAATATCTTAACAATTTATTCAAATTAAAATTCTATAATTTTGAGAAAATAATTTAAAAATAACTATAAAAACATAAGAAATTGAGAAATTCATTTTGCCGAATAAAACTGAATTTACATTCATTAATTTCATAGTAAATGATTTCAAATGTATGTTATAATATTTTAGTTAATATATAATAAATAAATTTCATTAAAAATAATTATTAAGTGATTATATTTTAAATTTATTTGGATAAAAATATATAGTGTATATAAAAAACGTTTTATGAAAAATAACTCATTTTACCTTTAAATGATTTTATATTCATTCATAACTATCATATAACTAAGGTGTGTATTTTTATTTATAAACTACCAATGCATTTTATTAAAAAATATTTTTAATTTTGAACAACAAAAAATAGATAATTACACATAACATGTAAAAAATACATTTCCTCAAAATAATAGTTCTTTTAATAACTAATTGATTTCAATTAAAAAGTTAGTGCTTATTTCATAAGACATAATAAATTCATATTAATTTACAAAAAAACATTATATATATATATATCATCATGTGGTTAATCCTATTTATACCCTCCAATCCAATTACTTGGTAGTAGAGGTATAATCATTCATGGGACTATTTAGACTTAGGGTTGTGTGAAAAAAAATTTTATCGAATAGATCATGTAGTTATTAATGGAAATATATTTAAAATCATGAGATGTTAGAGGAAATGGGTTTTTTAGATTAAATGGTTTGAAGTATTTTTCTGAAACCATGTGATATTTTTTAAAATTTGAAGGACAAGTTAGTTACTTTGAAATGAGGGTTCAAAGAGAGTCTTCAATTCTCGTTTCACTTAGATATTTCTTTTTTATCCCCAATTTTAGGATTGGGTTTCCTTTATTATGATATTTTGTTTTAGTGTTGTTTTATATGATGTAACCCACATAGAAATTGATAAGTCTATAATTTAATATCTCATAAATTCCTTCTAGTGGACTTTAATCATTCTTTGTTTCCTTTGACACATCCTGGACTCAGGAAGGTATGGTATGAAATAGATTTTCTCAGCTTTTCGATTACACATGATATTTTCTAATTCAAAATACACTAGTTTTTATTGGTGATCATGGATCCCATGAGGTGATATAGTGTCTAGATAATGTTAAAGAGCACATACAATCAATAGTAACTATGGAGTCCTCTATAGTGTGGTGTCATTATTTCCAGGTTCATGTCTATATTGGTGGAAGATTACTATCTATGATTAAAAATCTAAAGTATTTTCAGGGTAATATATGAAGGATACCATCATTTATATATTTATCAATGATGTTTAGATATTGATAGAGAATTTGAATTATTTTGTTTTCATATTTGGGATCAATTAGTTATGGACTATATTGTATATTTTAATAGACCAATCCCTTTCTCAACAAATATGGTCATTGATGATTCAAAAAAGCCTTTATATTTTACAACATGAATTCATCTAGTTGTTAGTTATGTCATGCTTCAATATGGCCTGACTACCTTTATGGGAGTGACTTATATGGTCTTCATCACTAATGATGTTTTAGTTGTTAAAATTATGGTGGTGGATTTTACAACCCTATTTGATTTAGATAGTGGTGTTCTAAAAACTTATAAGTGGAATATGGTGATTTTATTACTATACAAGATTTTTGTTCTATCTAGAAGCAATTATATAAAATGATTAGAGGACCTATCTTTAGTGTAACTATTATTGGAAACTATAATGGTTATTCGAGAATAATGGACATCATAAGAATATGTCTTAGACACAGCATTGATTCGTGTAGTGATATGTGGTGTTTCTTCCAACTAGAGAGTCAAAAGATTTATTTTTTGTTTTGGGGAGTGTTCTCTTTTGTAATTTTGGATTTTATGGACCCTCCTAAATATCTTATGTACACTGTATATCTCTTTTATAATGGATGAAAGTGATTTTTCCTACTATTTATTCCTTTTCATATGATCATTACTTTTTTCTTTTTTATGATCATTTTATTTTTTTCATGGTGTATAGCATGAATATATGTCTATTTAATGTGCGACATAGGAATTCATGGTGTATGATCTGGGTTATAAGGGAATAGATTGTTATTATAATATTTTTTGAGCTATTGAGATGGGATTTTCTTTTACTGTGACCTTTATTGGGTATTCTAGGAGTTTGTATCAACATTACTATTGTAAATCATTATCATAAGTGGTTTTAGTTAATAAATTAAAAAATAAGGATTATACCATTTTTTATTTTATTTATTTTTTTGTACATTTTAGAGAAATTTTATTATGATTTCTCTAGAACAAATAGATTGATTCTGATTCACACTGAGAAAATTTTTTAATTCCTCCACATGTAAGTATCCGAAGATATACCATGGATGTAATAGCCCATTACCTACTTTCAGGCACTACATGGCCCTTGTTTTAATCATCCTCTTTTGGGTATTTTAATTTTTCCTTTATGGAATATTTTTATTTATTTTATATGTTTTGGGTTTGTGCATGGTTGGTTCATGGTTAGGGAAGACCATGTGGATTGGACCAACAAACCATGTTCTTAGTTTATAGGGTCAAGTGGGTGGTTAATGGTTGGAACACGATTATTCATAATGGTGTATACACCCCTCAAAACTATTTTCACTTGGGAAGTGTGGATTTCTATTATTGGTTGACAATTAGAGTCATAAGGATCAAAACTATGCACCCATTCTAGGATCTCAATAAGGGAAAACTGTTAGGTGTGTGATTATTACTAAACATGTTGACCGGCACAGAAAACAATGGGAATGGATTTTCAACTCCCCCTAAAAATATATTTAAAATCTAGTACCCCCACCCCCCATTATAAATCCAAAATTTCTCTTAATTTACTATAATATAATTCATTGGATTTTGGAGGCTATCAATAGTATAATTGGTCCCACAAATTTCTTTTTTTCTTAGATTGAAGCATCGGGGATGCATTGGATCTCTCTATTATAGTTTATTTCTCCTAGATTTAGAATTCAATATTTATATCTATTATTCTTCATTTATAGTTACAAATAGTAATTTTTATAATTCATGGGATCATTGATTTTATGGATCTTGATTTTGTGGATTCCAAATTGATATTCCATGAATTTTTTCTTCATTAGTGATTTTTTTTATTGACCATTTGATTTTGTAATAAATTGTATCTCATTCTGTGTGAATTTTTCTAAAATTGAATCCTTAATTTCCATGTTAGTTTGAAAGATATTTTTATTATAAATACATTAATTGGTTTAATTTAATGTGGAATTTAAAAATCTAGGGATTTTTCAAATAAAAACACATTTTCCAATGTATTTGATAAATTTATTGGATTTTGATAAATATAGGTTGAATTGAAAAATGACGTTATGATTGATCTTATATAAAATTTCTTTAAATGAAAGGTGTTTTTAAAATGAAATAATTTCGTGAAATCTTATATTTTTTTTCAAATGGTAATGGAGTGTTGAAACATAACATTGAGAATTTGAATTGTGGTTTATGAATGTAAATTAAATGAATTATTTTCCAATGATTAATTTATTGATTGAGGCACATATGATCTTGGGTAGTAAGTGAGTGATTAAGATAATAATTATAGAATCATGAATCCTAATAAAATAATTGATATTTAATAATCTTATTTATAAATGTTCAGAATTGTTTCCCTCGATGGGGTGTTGACTAATTCAATCCCTATAGCCTAAGTCTATGGATTTTTACACACACATTGAGTTGTGATGATTGGATGATAAGTATGGGGATCCACTATCCTAGAACTAAAAAACTACATAGATTATATACATGTTTACTGGTTTTGATTTGATAATTACATGATGTTGATTATAGAACATATTTAATATATACACTTGGTTTTTGAAAATGTTTATTAAATCCATATATATATATATATATATTCCATCTAATCTCATTAAAATGTTGTTTGATATAAATTATGAAAAATTAGTTTTTGTTCATTATTTTATTCAATATTGAATCATTAAATGGTTTATTTGTATTTTAATATCTTATGAACACTAGGTGGGTTCTAACATGGTGGTTTAGCTCACACCCTACAATTTCATTTGGATGTTTGCAGACTATCTTATTAGAGGACCATGAAAAAAGAAATATTCTACATAGAGGTGGTGGATGTGCATGAGAATGGAAACTGATGTGATTTTAGTGTAGGTTCTACTTGATGCACAAGGATTTTGGGACATATTTATGATAGATGTTATCTAGATTTTGGATGATGTTTTACTTTTTATTGTTTATTTTCCTCATTATGGTACCCTTATCCTTGAAGATTGTTTGTAATACTAACCCTATCTTGATTTATCATCTCTTTTTGTGGAAAAACCATTCGTATTGACTATCAAATGATACCAATTCTTAGTTGACAACCTATGGGGATCTGGAACACCCTTCATGCCATGTCAAGACTAGCATGGGTATCAATGTACCAGGGTATATGGGCTAGTTTATTGAAAACATGTTATGAAAGATGTTAGATTTAATATCTTTTTTTTTATATTGGAATGAAATTTGAGATGTATTGGTATACAAGAGGTAGGATTTTCAATACATAGTTGTTTGTTTCTAGATAATCCCTTTATATTTCTCATTATATTGAACCTTATGTCACTATGGGTGTTTAGTAATAGTGTCCTTGATGAATAATATGATATATTTCAAGTATTCTTCCATGTATAATCTGAGTTTTTTGAAATCCTAATATTTGAATTCCATTTTATGGAATTGATAGTCGTATACATATAGATAGAGGTAATGATTAGATTATACTTATTATTTTTTTGTGTTTTCTATTGACATTTTTTAGAATGATTACACCAAGAATACATTTGAATAGACTTCATGAAAGAGTTACTCGCAAACCATGAAAAGTGGAACATCTTGTCTATTAGAACTTCATTAAGATATTTTTCCATGATTTCCATGCTATTGGACTTTTAGTTGTACCCATTCATGTTCAAAATCTATGGAGTCTCTTAACCTTCAATATTGTGATAAGAACTGACTCAGTATGAAAACTATTTTGATGATATTATTCAGGTTTCCCAAGTATAGATACAAAATGGAAGATTTAAGGCATGAATATTCATGATGGGTATTTGATATAATCTCCAATATCATGTTTTCATGATGAAGATGACTTATTATATTTACATTATGGAAAGAGTGATGATGGTTGGTCATGACCTAACTGGTAAGTGAGGGTTGACCAAAGTCCAACTTACTCATAGTGGTAGTTCTATTGGTTAGACTAACAGAAATATGATGTTTTATGAGTATCATAGTGTATATTGGAAGCATTCATCATATAAACCTTATATGGTGTCTGGATAAGGCCCATTGGCATGGTTTTAGTGTGGTCTGGTTGGGTATTTTAAGTGGGTTTGTATTGAGACACCGAAGATTTGTAGTTCATGCTGTCACTCTAGACACCTGTAATAATTTTACCCTATCTTTTCTACCCCAAAAAATTATATTGTCTCATCATCACCTAAAGGTACTATGTCAAAATTAGATGCTTCAAGAACTAATAGGTTATATCCACAAGAATTCAGAACAGATATTCTTCCTATAGTGGAAGAGTCTCCAAAGGATGCTAATGCATGTCCAGTGATGGAGAGAGGTACCATCACTATATATCCATCTTTAGTGAATTATTTATTTAAAACTAGTTCTTATAATTCATTTATATCGAATATTATTATTAACATGTTGAATCTTATTATAGATATTTTTTATATGTGGTGAATATTTCAATTCCCCTTAGAATAACGAGAGATAATTGTATATGATGCCCTTATTGTGTAATCATGTTATCAATGATCAAGTTCACATAAGATCTTATATCACTTAATAAGAAACTCATTGATATCATTCTCAGGATTGATTGTATGATTTCTCATAAATCATGAATTAACTATTATCTTTATTCAGACTCCATTTATATTCCTAATGGGGTCTATCATGTTTTCTATGGGGAATGGGACTCAAGGTTTAGTATATATAGTCCACTATTTTTAGAGTTATTTAGGGTGATATCTATCATTTCCATAGCTTTAGAGCATGATTCATTGAGTATTTATCATCCTTTAGTGTTTGGAAATCATCCTCATGTGTTTTTATCTGCCTTTTCGGTCTACCACTAGTAAGGGAAGTGGATTTTTTAATTAACATGGAATTAAGTACATAACACATCTCAATTCATTAATAGAATATCACACCATTTGAAATGACAAGGATGATGAATAAGCTATATGATTAGTTGGGTGAAGAAATTATATACCCTAATGTGTCTCCATGGGTGGTTGTTATTTTTCAATGAAATATAATGAGACACTTTTCCTTTATATAGACTACTTAGTACTCAGTCAAGTTATAGTAAAAAAAGTGTTTGTTTCCTCATATTGATGTTTTTTTACAAGTTTAATGGGTTTATTTGGTTCTTAATTACAGAAATTTTTTTTGGTTATCACCAGTTGAGAATCAAAGAATCTAATATCTCAAATAAAACTTTTAGGAGCATGTATGACCATTATAAGTACCTTATGATTCTTTTTGGTCTAATAAACACTCCTATATTTTTTATAATTAATTAATTTGATATCTCATGAGTATCTCAAATCATTTGTGGGGTTTGTTTGACATCGTGGTTTACACTAAGACTGAGGAGGTCCATATGAGTCAATTGATATTAGTTCTATAAATTTTAGATATATCCCAGACTTTAGGTCATGTTATAAAAATGAGTTTTTTGGATTTGACATTTGATGTTATTAGGACACATGGTCTCAGAATAGGGTATTTATTCCAATCCTTTAAAGGTGGATTATTTTATGACATGGGTTAAATAGTGACATTTTTTCAAGATTTGTAGACTCTGTATTTTAAACGGATATTACCATTGGATTTTCAATGATATCCAGAAGTTGGATTATTTAATGACAACTCTCACTCAGAAAGTAGTGAAGTTATTATGCATTTCAATTTTTCAAATTTCTTTTATGATTTAAATTTTCCTCTTACTTCTGCACCAATGTTTTTTTATAGATGATGGGTATGTCTATGTCATATTTCGTGATGTATCTAGTTTGGGTTTTAGTTATGTAATCATTAAAGGTGATCATGTGGTGGACTAAAATTGATTACATCATATTCCATTCTAGAAGTTTTATTGAACCCCTGATTTGAAACTCATGGTAATGATGAATTATCTATAGATTTGTTAGAATTAACTTTTAGTATAAAGGTTTACTATCTATTCTGATAAAAAAAGTCTATGTTATATATTCTCTCAAAAATATTGGAATATTCATTAGAGTTATTGGGTGGACTTCCATGTATTTTTATTTCATAATTTAATACACTCATAGGAAGAGAAATGTCATTATTGATTCCTTTGGAAGGAATATTCTAACACAGTTCATGAATTAATCATCATATGAGTGGAATTTTGTGCCTCCCATTGCTCATTTTCAATTGGGTGTTTATGAGGATCATCCTGAGATTTTTTTTGGAATGTTTTCAGTTGGTTGCATCCCTTATAGATATGATTATTCATAATTAGTATCTTTGTATTGATTTTATTGGAATTATGAACTCTATTCATAGAGGGGAGACCATCAATGGTTGTTCATTATCTTCATAGAGTATCTTATGCTTTCGAAACTTGAATGTTGTGCCATTCCCATGAGAAAATATATGAATGTGGATTTTCATAATTACCTTTGGGAATTACACCCTAGCCCAATGAAAATGTTTTATTACACATGGAAGTGATTCTAGTGTCCATGTATGAGATGAGGCATTGTTGATTTTGTTTTCATTGTTATACTTATTAGCAGGTCATGGATGAGCAACAAAATCCTTCAGGATTTCTTCAACCCATCCTGGTTCCATCAATGGGGTGAGGAATAATTTATATTGATATGATGGTTGGGTTTCAACACACCCATTATAAGAATAATTCTATATGGGTATTTATTGAATGGTTAACCAAATCAGATCACTTTATACCCATTCATTATAATACCAATTTTTTGTATATTAGATGCCTATACATACTGGGGATTGTAAGATTTCAAGGAGTTCTTTATGTTATAGTTTCTAAGAAGGATCCATATATCACTTATATTTTTAATAGAACTCTCAATTAGTAATTATGATCTTAGGTGAGTTTGGAAATTGCTTATCATCCATAGATGGATGGCCAGACCTAACAATCTATATATATCTTTAAAGTCTTGCTTCATATTAGTGTTCTTAACTTTGGTAGATTAGAAGATATCCATTAATGACTAGATTAGAATTCCTATAAAAACATTTACTAGTAATCCATTAGAATGGATCCTTTTGATTCCTTGGATGGATGCCTATTAAAATATCCACAACATTGGTTAGAGATGGGTGAATCTTCATTGGTGGGACCTAGTTTCATCCAGAAGATTACAGAAAAGATTTAGTTGATGAATCAACTAATTTTAAAATCATAGAGCTTGTATAAATAATTATTTTGATCTTCATAGATAAAATTTGGAGTTTTTGGTTGGTGGAAAGGTTATTTGAGTGATTGAACATGATTGGATTACCAAAATATTTGGAAATATGGACATAATGCACCTAGATACATGGGATAATTTGATATTGTTGAAATAGATGAAAATGGTTCTTATATCTTGTTATCTCCACCTAAAATGATATAAATTCATGAAGTATTTTATATATTTCATATTTGAAAGTATATATTTGAAACTTTTCGTGTTTTGAGGTGGAAAGACCATGATGTTGAACATGATTTATCCACTAACAAGAAACTGGTTCAGATAGTTGATTCTAAGATGAAGTTTATTTGAAAGAAAAATATTCTACTTGTTTAAATTCTCTGGTATCATGGTTTTTATTCTTATGAGACATGGGAGTGTGGGGAACTGATTAGAGAAATGTGGGCCCATCAATTTGACTTGGATTCACTATGACTGGATTTCATTTTATAGAAATTTCTTGGGGTAGGGAGGTTGTAACATCCCACTAATCACTCTAAGGTATTACTTAACCCTTCCTTTGATCATCCTATGATTGGATATTGATATTGTTTGTTTTTAGGTCTTTTGAAAAAGAAAATGGTTGTTTTGGGGTTGTGAATGGTTTGTGTATTATTAGGAAAAATTGTGAACCCTATTTAGAGGACCTAGAGTGTGTTTAGGGTTAGAACATGGTTTTTCCAAACTATACGTACACCCCTCTAAATAATTATGCCTTTTCCATTAGGGATTGGTATATTTAGAACACGGATAGACTTACAATGTGGAGAAAGCGTGTAACATTTGAAGAAGCTCAGTAATGGAACATGGTTCTATACACTATTAGTACCAACTATGGGGACAAAAATAGAAAAACATATGAACATGTTTTTAACCCCTCCCCAACCCTCAAATTCTAAATAAAATGTTGAAACCCCTATTTTATATTTAAAATAACTCATAATTTCCCATAATCATATTCCATGGATTTTAGAGTATATTAGGAGTTGAATTGTATCCTTCCCCCTATTTACTTATTGAAACAAAGAAATGGTGGATGCATTTGATCTCTCTTCCAAAAGTGGTTTATCTTAATTTTAAATTCCTTCTTTACAACTTTTTTACTCAATTGAGTGTAATGAATCATCAATTTTTTAAAGGATTGGATCATGTATTTCAAGGAAATGAATCAAGGGATTCTAATTGAATTTTCCAACCCATAATTTATTAGTTTTTGGTTCACATTTCTATAGTATGGTCATTTTAATTATTGATTGAGTATAGGTTGTTCCACATGGATTTTCCTACAATTGAAAAAATATTAATTTGTCTAATTTAATTTTATTTTCAAGGGAAATCCTTAAATTGATTTTACTTGATGATTTATTTATAATAGAATAGACTTTGGAAATTAAAATATATTTTTTAGATGATTTTTAAAATTGATTATATTTTGGGAAATATTGGTTGAATTGAAAAATAATTTTATGAAATGGTTTGGTGATTGATGCTCTAGAAAATGGGTTTAATTGAAATGTTATTTTGAAATGTATGAATGTGTTAAAAACCTATGATTTGATTTTCCAATTGAAATTCCATCTCAAAGCTTGAAACAGGTCAATTGAATCATGATTTATGAACTGAATTAAAATGAATGATTTTTTAATGATTGAATGATTGGAAGAAGCACATATAGCTTGGTTAGAGAGTGGGTGATTCGAAAAACCATGATATGACCGTGACTCTCATGAAAAGGATTGTATATGAAAACTCTAATTAAACCATGTTGGGAACAATTTCCCCAGATGGGTTGTTTATTAATTCTATCATAATGTGATGATCCTATAGAAATTTTCACACACACTAAGTAAGGATGATTGATTTAAATGCGTGAGGATACCCTATACTAGAACTAAATATGTATAGGTTTTATGTACATTTATCTTGTTGTAACATCCCCAACCTGATTGTAATGTCCACAACCCAGTACTCCCTCATGTGAATGAGAGAGTTTATTTATATCACCCTAGGCCCTCCTCCCTATACACTAGATGATTCCCACTAGATGTGAGGGTGTCAATAGTGCGGAGTCAAGACCCTATAGTATTGAGTACCAATGATAATGTAAAATAAAATAATACTAATATAAAGAGTGGAAACAATATAAGGTAAATATGAAATAAAACAAAGATGATAATGGAAGAAATTTATAAATCTAAATAATAATTAAAGAATGGAATGACAAGTTGAATATAAGCAAATAAAATTATGAAATTCATATAGATATATGATTAAGAAGACTCGTTTAAAAACACCGAAGTCCCCAATACCGAATCCAAGGTTAGTCCAATCTCCAAGCTCCAACCCATCCAAAAATCTATAAATCAATAATAGGGTCCCATGCCCTTTTCCAAAACATTATCCATGAAATCTTTCTAGGTACCAAATGGTGGCCCATCTACAGTTTGTGTATAACTCAGTAGGTCGACACAACAGTGACTTCAAAAATCTAGTCTGAGAAATATAGTGTATGGAATAATAAGATAGTCAAGGTATTAATATATTTAATTAATTATTTGCATGAAATAAACCTATTAAGACTGTTGTTCCAGGGTGACATCTTTGGCCAGTCCAACCTGCTTTGTCACCCTACCAGATATCTCTCTCTAGGGAAGGATCTTCCAGCATATAGACATATCACCCACTTAGTAGTGATTATACCACTAAGGGTGAGTCACATAATATTAAATAAACAAATAGACTATCCCCTTAGGATCTATAGAATCTCACCCTCAAGAATCTTGAAAATTTTCATATGGTCCTCAAACATCCAATATAATCATATACTCCACCGTCATGCATCTAGTACCAGTGTTTCAGGTCACCATGTGGTATGAAAACATTCACTAATAACATAGGCGTTAACATAAATCATGTGTCGTATCCAAACAATGGAACATGCCAATAAGCATCTCACCCTAAGGTATCAATCTAATTGATGTCACATAAGCTCAAAATCAATGAAATCAATTCACAAGGCCCAAACAAAACGTACAATATCTATCATCAGAGGGTATAATAATCAATTTATCAAATTATAATTTCTCTAGATAGTTATGTTTCATAAATCAAGACTTCCAATTATCCCCATTAATATATAAAACTTATTTCATTTATCATAAAAAATATGTCATTATAATATTAGTTATCCATATTTATTAGTTTTGATACTAATATATGAATCCACAAAATTAATTTGTTATTCTAAAACATAATACAAAGAAAACAATCAAACAAATTTCCCAATCTATCACATTTATATAATGTCATGCAGATCAAGATTCACAAGGTTCAAAGATAGAAAACCATTTATGTGGTTGCATTTCTTAGCCTCGATTTTTTGGACGAAACATGGTTTAATGGAAGGTCTAAATAAAAAAATTATTATTCAATGTGGATTTTACAATTAATTAGGTTATGTGTGTGGAATGATAGAACAATCATAGATATTTCATATTACATGAATAATTAAACCGAAAAAATGGATAAGTTTCAAACCACTGACCTTGAAAGTAGAGAAGGTGATGTAAAAACCAAACATTAAAAGAAGTGATCATCATTCCTTTTCCCTTCCAAAGAAGAAATAATTTCATTTATGAGTGGATAAAGACGAGGAATAATAACAAAAATAATTACCATAAAAATATAGGTTTATAAAATCTTGATCAAATATGGTCATGCTTCTGGATCAAAGGTAATATAAAGATCCCTGATGGGGGAGATATAGTCCAGAGAAAGGGGTTACACGATCACCATATGTGCAAATCAATATGGTTTAATTTTTTTTAAGGGATGAGGTTCATTGACCTCTATATTGAACAAGAAATCAAAGGTGTAATATCCAAATACAAAAACGAGATCAAGTCACATAGTAACGAGTGCTCATACTATGGTGGGGGGGTCTACCACCCCTGCCTCGAGGGTGACATCCCTGGTACGATGTTCTGTCCTGCAAACAAGGACTACCTTCATAATCAGGAAGATCAAAATCCATAGTAGTCATCATCTCCACTATGCCAGACACATGTTCTGAACTTTTTCCTTCCTCCTCACTACTTTCCGGATGTAAGTGCATCAATGGAGTTGGATAAACTCAACTAAGAAATAGATTTAATTAATGCTTGTAAGGATATATTCACAACAAGGATAGGATTGATGTCATGAATTCCAATATTTCATTTTATGTCGATAAAACCATCTCCTCATATTAAAATTATAAAATTAAAAAAAAACATGTCTTGGAGCCTTCAAATGACATGAATTTCAAATTCATGGTTTTCATGAAACCATTCACTCCAAAAATTGATCCAATGTTTGGACCAAAAAAATCATGTTCTAAATATATTTCACATTTTGAATTCATTTTGTATCATGAGATTTTTAACCCCTTTTGTTACTTTCTACATCATTGTATTGTATACCAAAAAACAGGCCAACCCACTCAAGGATTGACCACCATGATTTAAACAAAAACAAACAGAACTCAATAAGTTTATAAAAATATAAATTGGGGCCTGATTGGGAAAATATGGGTTCCTACAACCTCCCCACTATATAATAGTGAATCCTAGATCTTATCTAAGAATTGATATAGGGTTTCAATGAATATTTTTGGCCACTATGATCACATATCATACTACCCCTCCCATGTATCTTCTTGAGCATACACATGTTTCCACAACACTTGTACAAGTGGAACGGTCTTTCCTTCAAAATTATTTTAACTATGATCCATGATATGAGTTTCATGGTCTTTGATGAATGCATCAGCATCTACATTATGTTCATCAATGTATATCATGTGAGAAGGGTTAATATGTTTTCTCTGAATCTTTGGCGCCTGGAATAAATCAAGCAAGTAAGTGTACCATGGTGTAAAATTCAGACTTTATTCCACTAGAGAGGTTATTTCCACTATCATTAAAATCCCAAAAAACAAAGACAACATATTTAATTTTTCCCTGATACTGTGTTTCCCCAACCTCAGTGAAAATTAAGAAAAACATGATGAATTTCCTCAAAATACAGAGGTGATATCTGATGTTTAGTGTATGATTTTATTTGAATTTTTTTGGTCACCAACCATTCTATGATCAGTTGAACCTACTCGCTTATCGCCTATATGAGACAAGTCCCAACAATAACTAAATCACCTACCTTCAACCGGAAAAGAGGGGAATGTCATAGTCTTCCATAAAAGGCCTTGAATGGGGAAATTTTGAGCTATGTTAGGAATCATTTATTATTGGTGAAATATATGAGTTCTAAATGATTCTCCTATAAACCATCAAAATCCAACACATAGACTCGTAACATATCCCATTTAATCTGAATAGTTTATTTAGATTGGTCGTTTGATTAAGGATGGTAGCTCAAAATAAAAAGAACCTATGATCCAATAGACTTATATAGACTCTACCAAAACATAAAAGTGAAAGGAGGATCTTCATACCAAATAATTCTCATTAGAACACTTTGAAACCAAATTATCTTAGACACATAAATTGTTCCTAGAAAAACAATGGTGAAGGTCTCCTGAATAGAAAATAAGTGGGAAAAATTTGTAATTAATTCAAAAATCACACATACTAAATAAGTATTGTGAGGTTTAATGGGTAATATTATCAAATATTCCATAAATTCATCATCCCACTACCACTCCAGATTGGGTAGAGGCTGCAACAACCCACCAGGGCTCTTATGATTGACATTAAGCTATTGATGGGCGAAATAGCTATACACAAAGCATTTTATCTCCTTATTTACCCTTGGAAACAAGTTCTATCTACCAATATAAAGAGAGAACATTATTATACTAGGATATACAATGCATCTAGATTCATGAAACTCCATTATTATCTCATCATGTATTCTCCCAGGCACCCATAATCAGCCATGGATATGAAGAAAATTTTCACTACAAAGGGAACATTGTGATGGCGTCTTCCCACTATATGTGTTTTCCCTTAATTCACATCCCTTTAGATTAGGTATCATCCTTTTCTTAATACAGCCTAGTATTATGGGTATACTGGATTTGGATGTCGGGGCTACTCATCACTAGGACTCATAAACATCAAGATGTATATCTATAAAGACTTCCATAATCAACTACTCATAAAAATATATCAACACTACCTCATTCTATGTATTTCAGCTCAAAGTTTCAACAATAATGTTTCCCTTACTTGGAGTGTATGTTATCTCGATGTCGAATGACTGAATATATTTAACCCACCTTCTCTACTGAATGATTAGGTTTTACTGAGAATAAAATGAAATTGAGGATCTTACAGTCCATGTACACCACAAACCTATTTCCCAAAAGATATTATCTCCAGCACCTCTGGGCCTATATCACTGTATCCAACTCCAGATCATGAGTAGGGTAATTCCTCTGTTGTGGTATTAGTTGTATGGATGAATAATCAACCATTATGTTCTCCTACAACATAACTACTCTAAGTCTAACTCTAAATGTGTCAAACTACGTGGTATATGTCTTACTTTACATAGGTAATGTAACATCCTATTATTGTCCTTTAATTATTTCCCTTCACTTTATCTGTTTCCCTCTTTATTTAGGTGTATGTTGCAACTCTTGTGCTTGGAGAGAATTTTTGGGGGAACTGACATAATGTCCAGTGATATATATTTGTTTAAATTAATGGAGTCTAGGTATAAATGTTTTAATGTTTTTTTTATGGTTATCCCCATGTTCAGAGAATGTTTAGAGTGGTTTGAAGTTTTATTCTCAAAACAAGATATTTTGTAGTATGTTGGGGGAATAGTCGACATCTAATGGTATAACACACCAATTAATGGTTACCATGAAGAAGCCTTGATCCTATTATACTACATGTAATTATTACATGTCTGTTGTTTTGTTCATTCCAAATAATTGGAAATAACTAGGTTCATTTATAAAAGGTGATGGGTTTTTTGGTGTACTGGATTTTAGTGGATTGCATGATAGGAAAAGGCATTTTATAGAATGTAAATCTCATAGTTTATGGTTTTAGAGTTCTATAGGAGTGATTTTTTCTATTTCAGCTAAATCCCTATTCCCTTTAGACCTCGGAGCTCTCCTAGGAAATTTTAGATACCCACATCTCTTTCATATCAGTTCATTATGAAATTTATTATCATTGTGGTTGGGGTTCATTCCAATAGGTGAGTATTCCTTTTTTTCTTCTTTATTGCCTTTGATCCTGATAGTTTTGTTGCATTGAATTTATAGACCTATTAATTTATCATATTGATTCTTATTATTAAATTATAGATCCATTTTGATATCATACTTTAGAGGTTAACCCTTTTATTGGTTTTGGTGCGACACTCATGTTTCTTTGAGGTATGTTCTAATTTTTCCTCTTTGTCGAACCTTTTTTGTTGGATAAATTATGAGATGTAAGGGATTCATTCTAGGGAATCTGTTATCACCATTGGTTTATTTATGGTTAGTGGATCCCATTGTAGGCATGTGCAACCCAATTTTAAGGTATGTGATTCTGTAATTATCCTATGTTGGAAGAAATGCATTTCTCTTCTTTTGATAAATTTTTTTATAAATGAAATGAAATGATTGATTTATTCATTTGTGTTTTTTTAATGGGTTTTTGATAAAATGTAATTTTCCCATATTTTTGGTAAATGAAATGGGTTCATCAAAGCATTATGAAATGGTTTTACAAAATGGTTTTCATAGCATGGTTTTGATAAACGAGTTTGTAAAATATAGATCATGCGAATAATTTGGTACTTAAGTTGAAGGTGTAGTAATAGGGCTCATCCACTATCAGGGGGTTCACTCAGGGGGTGTTCCTATGCTCCATAGGCCTATTTTTCTAGAGACATGTTAGCCCAGTTGGGTGGGTCACTTTCTAGGGTGTTTCTCTACTCTCAAGATTCAATCCATATATGTTGAGAATTCATGTACATAATTTTATATTTTTTGGTATGAGTGTCCAATTTATCATAACCTAGTGTGATCTTTGGCATGATGTTACATATGCATAAGATATTTTGGATTGTACTATTTTTTTTACTACCTTGGATAAGATATTATATGTGGTGCATGCTTTGTTTGGATATGATTAATTTGATATATATTAAATGCTTCGATACTAATTTATTTAGGAATTGTGGAAAAAGAATAAATTAAATGTTTTTACATGAATTTGATATAAAAAATGCTAAACTATGTATATTTCCTTGTTTTCATTAATAGTTTAGAATGATTAGATTATTGAATAGATCCTTTTTATCAATCACCTGGGTGGGATCCTATGGATCCTGTTATATCACACCATGTGCACCATTTTGGCGGTGCGTAGTCCTTTTTATATATTTCTATGCAGTGAAATGAAAGGCACCATAGTGATGCGGAGAGATTTCGTTCATTTTTTTTATAGATGTATGGTGTTGAGATAGTGGTATTTTTTCAACAATATCACTTGAACTAGTCATTTTTATAGTTCTAGAATCCTTTTATTTTAGACATATGCCTGGGGATGTTCCAAATTCCTTTTAGTTTTGTAATTACCACTATCTTCTTTTAGTAATGTAATATGTTATCTCTTCAACTAGTTCACTTCGTTATATGTGTATACATATATATACTCCATGTTGTTGCTTCAGGTTGGGTGAAATCGTACGCTCTGGTTGATTTTTGATGCCTAAGTGCTAGTTTCCATCCCATGAGGATCGAGAAATCCTTCCAGATATGTGTAAATTTGGATTAGATACAAGTTTGAGAGGTTATCTTTTTTGGTTTCATCATAGTTTGGTATAAGAGGGCGTCTTTCCCCACAATTCATTTTCTAGGTATGTTTTGTAGAATGGAGGTAGGATTTTGGGACCTAAGAGGTAGGTTATGGTGAAAACCTAGAGAGATATATCCTTGTAGATACACAACTCACCAAGGGATGTTGGGATGTGTGTCTCTTATTTTTTTTCTTGATATTAATTTCAATTATTTATTATTTTTTTACAGTTTTCACTGAGGATATTATATTCTCTAATTGTTTACTCTATTTCAGTGGGTAGTGGTATGCCTCTGATACATCCTCCATAGTTTCCTCAGCAGATGATCCTTAGGGGAATCCCCCTATAGATCAGAGTATTACTAAAAATATCATGTGAGAAGTTTGTGTTGTATACCAAAGTGTAACATAATTATATAACATAGTTGTTGGGGTATAACTAGTAGTTGGACGTGAAATGTATTGATCCTTTTAGTTTTTTACATGAGAATCCATCATCCCTTAAGTATATTTATGAACCTCATGAGGTGGAGGAATGGTTGTACAAGATTGATTAGATTGTTTAATACCAAGATACACCTGGGAATATCAAGGTGAAGTGTGTAGTATTCAAACTTGAGGGTCCCAATAAGCATTAGTGGGATTCCATGGTGCATTTAGATAGGAATGTGGGAATGTACATGAAGGTTTTCAAGACTGTATTCTTCAAGTAATTTTTTATAGAGTCATTAATAGTAGAGAATTCTCTAGATCTCTGCTCTTTATATCGGGGAGAGTGTTCGGTGTTGACGTACAATAATCAGTTTTCTAATCATCTTAAATTTTTTACAAAGGTATTAAATAATAAATATCAGAAAGATCAAAAGTACCTATAGTGTTTATGACTGGGTATTTATTTATAGTAATTTATTCTAAATATTTCGACCGAAG
Organism: Viscum album; assembly: GCA_963277665.1. Lineage (NCBI taxonomy): Eukaryota > Viridiplantae > Streptophyta > Magnoliopsida > Santalales > Viscaceae > Viscum > Viscum album. The sequence continues at coordinate 288,045,693 of OY728139.1, forward strand.
AGGAGGTATTGGATAGGGTTATGATGGATGCGATGAATAGGACAGGATGGTTGGTTATATTTCCCTTCCTCTTCTACCTAGTGGTGTGAAAGGGGGAAAGAGAAAGTGTAAGGATCGTCATAGAAGTATTGGAGATGGTTCTCAATAGCAGGGATCCACTACACCTTCAACGGTATAGAGTAGTGTTCCACTAACTTGAAATCAGTCTAGAAAGGTTTGAAACACCCATCATTCATATCCTCCATGTACAAAAATGTTTAACATTTGTGGATGATTTTCCATTTTCATCATTTTTGGACTATGTCTATGCCTCATTTAGTTAAGGATCATCGTCCCCAAAGGCTATTACAGTTCGACCATGTTCTTTAATGACTGTACAGATCCAACCATAGTCTTCAAGATTGATGAACCTTCGCACATAATATGATTTTCTAGTAGAGATAGGTAACTGTCCCGTGATAGTAATAGGTTCCATCATTATTTCATCATTAGTATTGATTTCTTTATTTGATACTGATTTTTACATCTCATTTATATCTAGCAATTTTTTTATATTCATAAACATAAAACAGAGCCCGTGTCCTTTTTTATGGGGTTAGATAAATCTATTTAGTGGATGAAAGAGTATGGTTTTTGATGAATTTATTATTTTCTATTCATACCCATATGTGGAGTTATTCTTGGAATTTATCATTCTCATTCTGGATTTGTTTGACATCATCATCAAGATGAAACCGATTATTTCCCATCTATCAATATTGATTATTATTAGTAGTGTTTATCATTTCTTTAGATCGATGGGATTTCATATATATTTTAGGGATAGTAGGATCCATGTTCTAGTCATGTAGGACCTTCTTATATAGATATCGGGAGTTTTGTGTATATTTTAGTAGTTTATTCTAATGAAATTTCATTTATTGTTGACCATCAAACTATTTTCTAGGATTTTCATGATGTTTTCCGAGTAAATTTATATTTTTTCCCTCCAGATGTGGAGGTAGATTTATCAATCGATGTAGTGCTAGGTATGTATCTAGTTTTGATACTTACTTGTCTTATAGACCCGTCATAGATTATTGATCCCATGATTCAGTTGGATGACCTGATGGAAAAAGGTTTTGTTCAATATAGTGTTTCTCCTTGGGCAATCCATGTGCTCTTTACTAAGATGGCAGTTGGAACACTCTGATTGTATGTGAACTATCAGAATTCGAACTAGGTAATGGATAATAACATGAATCATTTTCCCCATTTGGATTATTTTTTTGATCTATCAATGGGAACAAATTGGTTTTAGAATATTGATCTTTGGTTGGGTTATCATTAGTTCAGAGTTTGTGAGTTTGATATTCCCCATATGGTATTCATAAGAAGGTATTCACATTAAAAGTATCATATAATTTCATTTTTATTGAATAATTATCTTATAGATTTTATGGGTTCTAATAATTAGATATTCCATCATTATCTTTACACATTTTTGGTATATTTGGTTGATGGTATTTTGGTTTATTCATGATTTGATCTTGATCATGAGAACCATTTTTGTTTGGTTTTTGAAATCCTAAGGACTCACCATTTCTATGGAAATCATTAGAAATTCAATTTATATGTCTAATAAGTGAATTCCTTTGGTAATGGGATTTTTGATCATGGCTTGTCCGTTGACCTTGATAAGGTTAAAGCGGTATTATCATGAGATGAACCACATAACATCTTTGAGATTCTGAGCTTCCTTAATCTTTCTAGTGACTATCGACGGTTTCTTATGGATTTTTCAAGGATGGAAAAAACTTTAACTTCTCTTACCAAGAATGAGATGTAATTTACATGGGATGAAAGGTGTTAATCTTCTTTCAATGATAGAAAATGAATTTTGATATTATATCTAATTCTAATCGTTCCATATCCAAGTAAAGGGTATGTGGTTTTTTGTGATGCATTTGGTGATAGTTTGTGTTTTTTTTAAGATGATCATGTTGTCTCTTATCACTTTAGCCATCTTTATCCAAATGAGAATAATTACCCCACTAATGATGTTTTACTTTTTTTTGTTATGAATGCGTATTAGTGTTAGTGGATTTATCTTTTTAGGGAAATGTTCATTCCATTTTCTGACTATAAGAATCCAAGATCAATATTCCCTTAGTAAGACTTGAATATTAGATAGAGGTAGTAGGTGGAATACCTTTATACATTTAACCTCAAAATATCCTACTCTGGGGGGACGGGGAATGTTGTTACAGACTCTCTTAATAGAAAGTACCATTATAGGTTGTTCTCAAATTGAAGGAAGTGTAGAAACATTTGGTTCTCTTCACTCAATTGCACTTGGAACCTCATGAGGATGTTTTATATAGGTTTATAACCAATGTTTAGTTATCATCATATCTATTAGATTATATTATATAAATTCATTAGTAGTAGGATGATGAGTTCATAAGAATTCAAGAAACCCTATATTGTGGAGAGACCTTTTTTGGTTGTTCTCTCCCTCCAGATGGTGTAATCCATTTTTTGTAATTAGTTTTCCATCTTTGTATATGCGATGAGCTTAGTTTTGTATTACTCTCATGGTTTTGCAGGTGATGTTCATATAGGTAATATGAAGATTTATTATGAATTGAGGTAGTGATTTTGGTGGCCGGTTATGAAGTGAAAGATTCCAAATTATGTGTCCATATGTTACACCTAGCAATAGATAAAGAAAGAGAATCTAAAACATTTGATTTTATATCATCCCCTTTTAGTTCTAGTATAGAAATGAGATGAGGTATCCATGGACATTATTATTTGATTAAAATTTACTCCCTGAGAGAGGAATGATGTCTAGGTGGTGATTAATAAGTTGAAAATGTTTTCACATTTCATTCTGATAAGAGGTATCACTAAAGTTGATGATCTGGGTTACTTTATATACACGATATCATGAGCTAAAATTGGGTTCCTTCTGCTAATATTTCAAACTACTATCTGAGGTTTTCATCAAGGTTCTAGAGAAGTCTCCAAGAGGTTATGGGGACTAATGTTAGTTTGATTATATTACCATCAATGGAAATAAGGTCAGAAAAAAGCATGCTATTCAGATCCTAAAATATATTATCCAAGACTTCGTCATTTTTTTAGTGGATAATGTGATAGCCATCTAGGACTGGTTGAGTATTCTTATAACAATAGTTAAAATTTATTGACTATAATTTCTCCCTATGAGGATTTGTATGGTTACATGTACATATCACATCCATTTTAGGAAGATATGGTTGAAGCCTCTTTGGTGGGATTGAATCTTGTTCAAGAGAAGTCTATGAGGATTCAAGATATATGTCAGTATCTGGTTACAGCTAAGAGTCAACAGAAATCTTATGCTGATAGGAAGTATCGTCCTTTAGAGTTTCAACATGTGAAAGGGTTTTCTTAAAATTTTATCCTTGGATGGGTTATGATCATCATGGAATGTAGGTAATGTTGAATCTAAGATATGTTGGATCAGTTTAGGTCTATGAGTATCTTGGGAAGGTTCCTAATCAGTTTCAATTACCAACTCAGTTAACAATTATATATAATTTTTTCCAAATTTCGTTGCTCTTGAAATACCATCTTGATTGCTCTCAATTTCATAGTTGAGAAAAGAATTAGTTAGATCCAGGCATTTCTACTATAGAGAAGATAGTGGATATCATTGAATATTAATTTTCTTTATGTCATGTAAAATTGATTTTATTGGTCAAGGTGTTATTGGGATAGATATCATATTTTCATGATTCAAGGGAGCACAGGTTGTTGGTGAGGGAGTTGTGGCCTCATCTATTTACAGGGCATCATTCTTCCATATTACTTCTCAATGATGGAAAGTTATATGATATGAATTTTATAACATCTCATTACAATTAATCAGGTATTTCACTACACTTTAATCATTTTCCTCTTTATTTGAGTGAATCTAAGGACTCCTGAGGTTTGAGAACATTTTCTGGGGAAAATGACCTAATTTTGGGGTTGTATACTTTTCTAAATTAAGGGATTCTAGGAATTAATTTGTTATTGGAATTCTATGGTTCTTCCCATTTTTTGAATAATATCTAAGGTGGTTTGTATTTTTATGCTAAAAACTAGATTTTTCATAGTCTGGAGGAGAAATAGATGACTTGTAATGGGATTACATATTTTTTAATGGATATTGGGAAGAAGTTGTGATTCTGATACACATCACAAAAGGATTACATTCATTGTATTTTCTTCTCATCATATAATTGTAAAAATTGGTATTTTTAAAAAATAGAGATGCGTTTTTTGACCTACATGAGTTTTTTGGATTAAATGAAGTGAAAAGGGGTTTCACGCTATTTAAATATCAGGGGTTGTTGTTTTAGGGAGTCATACGAGTGATTTGTTTTTCATTCATCCCCAACCTTATTTTTTCTCAACCTAATATCTCTCCCATAAAATTTTGGAGACCTCATTTCCTTTTTGATCATTTCTTTTAATGATTGATCATCATTGCTGTTGTAGTTAATTATTATGTCTGATTATTCCTTTAGGCTTCTTTATTTCCTTCAATTGTGGTAGCAATAATGTGTTCTGTTTATTTACCCTTTGATCATTCACATTGATTCTTCTAGTTTCTTTCAAGATCTATCATGAGATCTTCCTCTAGAAGAAAGAACTCATGTTGGCGGGGGTGTTTTATGTGAGTATCATTGAGGTGTGTTATATTCTTCCCACTCATCCAAGTATTTGGCTTAATGGATTGATTCTAAGATGTATGGGATTGATTCTATGGCCCCTATTATCATTTTTGAGTTATTTTTGGTTAGCGGATCATGTTGCAGGCATGTGAAAACTGAGTTTGAGGTAGGTAGTTTTGTCTCTAGCCTATGTTGGATAACATTAATTTCTCAAGTCATGATATATTGTTTAATAAATTAAATGGAATGATATATTTATTAATTTCATTGTATAGAAATGATTTTTTGATAAAAGTCATTTTTTCCTGGTTCTGGTAAATAAAAAGGGTTCTTCACAAAATTTTGAAATGTTTTTCAAAGATTTTATTTTGGAAAATAGATCACATGATACTCCTTGAGTTATTAAGTGGAAGGTATTGTAATGGGTCTCATCAATTGTCAAGGGGGTTCTATCATGGGGTGCTTCTATACATTCCTTGCCTATTTTTCTAGGTACATGTTAGAACTATTAAAAGGTTTTATTTTCCTAGATGTTCTTCTTCTCTCTAGATTTGATGCAAATATATAGATAATTGATGTATGTGATTGTCCATGTTTAGGTACAAGTGTCCTAGATATTTGGGCCTAGTGTGATCCTTTGTGTGATATTACATGTACTATGTCTATTTTGGATTTTATAATTTTCTTGTAATTTCATGGATATGATATGATGTGTGATTCCTAATTAGTTTAGATATGAATTATTTGGTTAATTCGAAATTCATTGAAACTGATTTATTTTGGATTTGTGGAAAAGAGGTAAATTAAATGTTTTCCCAAGTTTTTAATATATAAAATGATAAATGTTGTATCACGCCTTCTTTTCATTAAAATTTTAGTATGTTTAGTTACTGTACAGATACTTTTTAAGGAACACTAGGGTGGAATCTTACGGATACTGTTAAATCACACCCTATGCACCACTGTGGCATTGTGTAGAGAATTGTATGTCTTTCAGTGAAGAGAAATGAAATGTGACTCAGTGAGGTGATGAGTATTCAGTCAGCTATGTCTGATTAGTTTCATGTGAGATGGTGGGAGTTTTCCCAAGCATTCACATAGAGTAGTTAGTTTTCTGTTTCTGATTCCTTTTATGTTTGACTTATTCCTTTGTATGTTAAGACTCTATTTGAGTCGTATTGTTTCCTCTATCTTATTTCAGTTTTTTCATATGGTGTATATTTCAATATTTCATTTTGTTATATATATATATATATTCCAATTTTTTAATTTATTTTGGTATAAATCATTCCCTATAGTTGTTTTTTGATGCTCAGGTGATAGTCTCTAACCCTTGGGGATTGATAAATCCCTTCAGGAATGTGGAAATTTGGGTTGGATACTAGTTTTAGAGGGTTTCTATGTTAAGTTCTTCACAGTTAAGGTGACTATTAGAGCTGATTTCAGACTTATCATCACCACTTAGATAGGTTTATCATAATTAATTGTCCAAATAAACTTCACCCATTTATTAGTTATCCTATATATCAGTGTTACAGAGAATGAGAAGTGTTGGATGATGTTCTAGTAATGACCTACTAGACCAAGAAATATCAAAATCATGAAGACATTTTTTTGGTATTATACCAAAATACTATGGCTAAACCATTCCTTGGGTCCACAGATAGTAAATATTATGAGATAAAATTAACTAGTAAGTACACTCTATAAATCTAAAAACTACATTTATATAGCTCAACATAAAGTTGATTCTATTACAATGTACTCAAGTTGATTTCTAGATGTTGGTCTGATCATCTACAGATTGGGAGTACACTAAGAGGTATTCCAACAAAACTACCAAAAATAAATCCTTTAAATGATGAAATATCTTGTTCATTAATTACATAAATATTGTTGGTGGGTTTGTTAGACCAAATATTATCACTATGAACTCATATAGGACATACCAGATCCTAAAAGAAGATTGGGGTATGTTTGATGGTATCACCCTCAACTGGTGGTAACCTAAAATTATTTCTATCTTATAGCAATTCTTTTTACTTATCAGATGATCAATTATATAATTGATGTATAGAAGGGGATACCATTTCATTACTATCGTCTACTTCAATCACTTATAATCCATGAAAAAACACAAACTCCTATCATCCTTCTAAGAAAAAATGGTGGAACCCCAAGTTGATATACTAGGTCATATGAATCCATTTTCTTCCTAACCATACAAGTAAACATTCAACCCACTTATCTCTACTTAATGCATTTTGTAGTTGGGGATTTAAATTGGTTCAACTTTTGGCACCAACGTGGTCATGAACTTGATCTCTTGCTCGTGTGGTAATATAGAAAAATATTTTGGGAAGATATCTAGAAAATGGTCTTCAACTAGATGGAAATTATTCTAATACTTTCCAAAATCATCTTTAATTTTTCATCTTTTTTAATTGTGAGAAAATCCAATCTAATCTAAATTGGTCCTGAATGACCAGCCTGGTGATGCAACTCACCTTGGTGACTATAATTTCTCCCTTCTAAAGATAGAAAGGTAACTCTCTGCTAATAAAAATTAATATCTTCATAGTATTGAACTAGTAAATCCAAATAAATAATAAAATCAAATCTATCATTTTCCATAAGAAATTTTCCCCAAGGAAATGATAACCACCAATTTCAAGATACACTCCTTAAAATTCTTGTTAAACTCTTACTGCACTCCAAATTCAAGGTCAATGGTAATTACCCAATCTATGATCTATATATCCAAACATAAACCATCTAAAAACAATAGATTAAAAGTAATTTGATGCTCTTTTATAAAACAATCTTTCTAAGGTTGATAATAAAATAATCATACCACTGAGGGTAGAATGTCTAGTTTCCAAACCTATTGAAGAAGCCTGTATAGCTGGAAACTATCTCCCCCTATTCCATGGGATCTAATATGATTCACATATGAGTTTTATACTATGTGGTACTACCATTCATGTATTGGGGTACCTCATCCCCACCATCTTCTTGAACGGCTAGTGGAACTCCACCAACCAGTCAACTAAGGGGTAGCTGAGCCCCTCCCAGACTGAGGTGACTGTGCAAATTCCCTACCACTTCCCTATTCTGGAAATTTCATACAAAACGTCTAAAAATGAAACAAAATTCACAAAACATAAAACTCCACTATGGGGTGAGAAAACTATAGGCTCTTAATTCCCAACTTTCCATAATGAAATAACTATACCAAACTGTTGTACTAAGGTATAATTCCACACCATTGATTTCTCTAAATAGTACAACCTTAGAGGAATCTTCTATAGCAGTACTTATTTACACCATAAAAAGAGTCATTGGGTCTCACTACTAAAACTATTTTCATATAACTCAGGGCCTCTATAACATTCCCTTATATTGTGGAATCTTGATTCATCTTGTCTGTAAGAATTCATAAGAAAAATACATTTAATTATAACCTAATATCATAGTGAATACCATTATAATAATGTATCACCCTGGTGATCACATAACCTACTAAGGATGGATAAAATAGTTTTAGGTTGGTGAAGGATCTGTCATAGTCCATTACTACATGACCTCCTATGTAAAATTCATGAAATCATAATCCTTTACATACCTAAATGTCTTAGGATAGTTGTGGATATCCAAATTTGTCTCAAATTCTTTCTAGGATAACACCTCATGCTGACCATTTTTCACTAGAATGTACCACCAAAATTTGGATAGTCCTTAAACCATGTAAGGAGAAAGTTTCACCCATATTTCTGTAGGTTCCTCAAGATTATTCGATATCATATGGACTAACTTGATTAGTAACTAAAATCCTTGGGGTCCTCCCTCCCTAGTGAATATAGTAATATTTTGTAGCTAGAAATTTCTCATGGGATCATACATCGATGGAACAGTGTGAATAGTCTCCCTCTCTATTTATTTCATGGCCATCATGATGTTTCCATGAACCTGATCATCCATATCATTCTCTAGAGTCATAGTAAGTTCCTGATAAACTCTATTTTAAGTTTTATTTTTACCACTCTTTTGAAACTCAACTCAAAGATGACAAGGTGTCATTTTCTTAAAGAGGATCAACACACTCTTTAGAGCATAGTATACACAAAATATAAACCTTAATTGATGATAATAATATAAAACCACTAGATCAAGGTTCCACTACTAGGAAATAACAAGTTAAATATAATAACAAAAATGTTTCATTCATTTCATTTATTATGAATATCAGGGTTCTCATTTAATAGTTTTTATCATGCTTGAAAAATGTCACATGTGATAAATAGATCACTAGAATTAAAAATGAATAAAAATATATATCCCTACATTTATATCATGATGCATTAATATAATTATCATGCTATAATGGGACATGAGTATAATTCTAAATAACTATAACATCGCACAACATGTGAATAACACAAGGTTAAATAACATTACTTTGTAATAAGAAATTTTCTTTATCAATAATATTGTCCCTAGACACTCATATTTTCCCCCAAATATATATTAGATACTCCCATTCATAAACTCATTACCAAGTGATAAAAATTTCAAGTTTCCTTCCTAAATTTCGAAAAAAGTATATAAATAGAAATGAAACATGACCCACTGATAAAACTTTGTAACATTCTCTACTCGGTACTCCCTCATGTGCTGATCTATTTTGGTTACATGACCTCAAGAATGACTCCTTATAATGAAGTGGCTTCCAAAAACTAGTGAGGGTCTATGGAATATTTTTGGGATACTATACCCTCTGGTAAAAAGTTAAAATTACATTATAACATAAATGCAGAGTTGCTAAAATGGAAGAAAAAATACTAATAAATAAATAGGAAACCAAAGATGAGAAAGGAAAAATTGATCAACTAAAAATAATAATAGAATAATGATATTATAAGATGAATGAAACAAAATGAAATGATAAAAATCATATAGATAAAGGACATATAAAACTCATTTAAAAACTATAAACACCCTTGTCCTGAGTCCCACGTCATTCCAATATCCAAGATCCAACCTATCTAAAAAGCTATGAATCAAGAATATGGTCCCTTCACTGTGACCAAACCTACAGCCATGAAAAATTTTCAGGTACCAAATGGAATTTCATACATGGTGTGTTTACAAATCAGTAGTTTAAAACCACAATATTAAATAAATATAGTCTGATAAATATAGTTCATGAAATAATGTGATAATTACGGTATTAATTTATTCAATTAATAATGAAAATGAAATAAACTTGCAAACCCTCTTGTTCTGAGGTGACACTCAGTTCTAGTCTAACTTTCTTCAATGGCCTTCCCTATATCTCTACCCCAGGAAAGATCCTATTAGGATGGATCGGCTAATCGGTGGAATATTCTCCTACAAAGTATGAATTTCCAAAAAAATTACAAGTGGTATCTATCTATAGGAAATCAATAATATCACCTGTAGAAATATAGAGACTATATATATAGTCCTCATAAATCTGATATAATCATATACTCCACCCTTAGGAATCTATTACAACTACTCCTAGCCCTTAGGTGTTATGAAATCATGCACCAAGCCCTCATGTGTCAACATAAATCACGAGTCATATCCAGACAACTCAGCAACTCAATAAGCATCCCACCATTAAGAATCAACCAGAACGATTTCACATAAGCTCAATCAGTTTGCAAGGATTATATAAAATATACAAGTTGTATCCCCATATGGTGAAATGACAAATTTATCAAAATATCATTTCCATAGACAATTAAATTTCATAAATAAAGGTTTCCATTTATCCCCATAAATATTTAAAACCTATTTCATTTATCATCTAGCCAAATTTTCATTAATGTAATAGTTAAAAAATTATCCAAAATGATTCAACCTTAAGAAATTACACAATTTACATGTTATGTCAAAATTTAATAAAAGTCCAATAATCAAAAAATCCAATCTATCACATGGATCTAATATCAAGTTGAGCAAGAAATTCAAGGATCAAATAGACAACACCATTCGAATGTCCATATGTGTCGGTCTCCATGCCATGGACCCAACATGATCCACTGCTCTACCTAAAAGAAAATAATTATTATTCAACAAGGATTCTCCAATTAATTAGGTCACATAAATGATGTACCGATTAAATCAAATATATAGATATACCAAGGATAATTAAATATAATAAAAGAAATATGTTTTAGACCGCCCAATGAAAAATTAGATAATGGGATGACAAAAACTCATGGACAAGGTATTAATTTAATTTATCCTTCCCTTCAATGAAATACATAAACTATGTCAATAATGAATATTGAGATGGAAGAATAACAGGAAGGATTGCCTAAAAAATCTTAGTCTAGAACACCCAGATCCAACGTGGTCTTACTTCTGGATCTAAGGGAAATTATAGGTCATCGATGGAATAAATTCATTCAATATAATGGGGGTAATGAAATCAGAAAATTCACAATTATTTTTGAATTATTTAATGTTGGGAATGAAATATACATGACATGAAAATGATTGAAAGTGTGAATTCCTTGATTCCATTTTACATCGATAAAACCATTGAATCATATTAAAACCAATAATAAAATCAATTTCATGTTGTAAACCCATCACATGATGGGAATTTAAGATACACATATTTCTTGAAACCATTCACTCCTTGTATGGATCCAAGGGTCAGCCTAAATAATTCACATCATGATTTTATTCTACAGCCTAAAATTTAGCTCCCCTTCTACTATTTCCTATAGCACTATAGTAATACCTAATAACTAGACCAAATTAATTCAGGATTGATAACTATGATTAAAACTATATATATCCATACTAAATAAGATTTAAAAAACATAAAGTGGGATATACCTATTAAATGATGGGATCTTACACCGATACTCCCTCATGTGACTTAGCTGAGTTGGTTACATGACCATAGTCATGCCTTCTCATATAGTTGATGATACTCCCAGAAGTGATGGTATATGGAATATATTGGGGATATTATAACCTTTGGAAAATAGTTATAGTAATAGTGGAAATAATAAAATAGTATCCAATATAATAGAAACTATCAAAAAACAACTCAAAATGAAAATTTTACATGCTGATCAATCCATATAAATGTAGAATCATGTAATGAAATGACCATTGGAAAATCATACATATAGAAAAAAGTAGTAAAAGTTAATAGGAACCAAAAGACACAGTCTCGAGTCCCAGCTGAGTCTAATCTCCACACTCCAATACATCCAGCAAGCATCAATCAACAAAAAAACCATTTCCCTTGTCCAAACTAGCATTCATGAAATATTCACTCGTACCAAATGGTGTCCCAACCTAGGTGTGAGGAAAACATAGTAGACCAACACCCATGGTTTCTATGAAATATATTATTAATACATTTTGTTAAAGATAAAATAGACAAACATTAATACTAATTTAGAAACTTAATATTGTACATGAAATAAACCTACTAACCCTAAAGAACATGGATGACACCTGGGGTTATGCAAAACTACTTCGGCTCCTTGGTGGAATCTCTATCAAGAGGAGGATCGTCTTATCTTATTAAGGATCACTAAAACCATTTTTTTATCCTCCTACACCAAGAATAGTCACTAGTATCATGAATAATGTAAACCATTGTGATCTATATGAATTTTTATATTGGAGTCTCTTATGTCTTCCCAAGGCACACATCACCCAGGGGATGATCTTAGCTCATCTCATCTCATACAATGATCTATGTAAAATCCCATGATGGATTCTATTATATCTTTCCATGCACACTTAAAAAGGGGAGAATCTCATCCTAAATCTAGAGGTGGACTCTCCTACATTAGGACAAATAAAAGTGACCATGTATCACAAGGAAGAAATCAAGCCCTCATGAATAATGTCATCAATATAATGATGAGCATCAAAACTATACAAATCACAACAATTATATTATTATTATAATTGTCCAAATTATCTTTTTATCGAAAAATAATTCATTTATTCTGGGTTTTATAGATCTTATAGTGTCATGATCGAACACCACTACCTTAACCTTCCACGTTACTAATTATCCTGAATTACATGATATGATAAAGTCATGTTTATGAAACTTCTAGTTCATCATATGTTCAAGGGTAGGATCTCCTCATATGAGGCCACAAGCATGGTATCAATGTTGAATGACCTAATGAGAAACAATTGGGTTTTTAAGCATTTAAAACTCACTAAATATTTATTCATCCATTTAAGTATGTATCACACATGGAGTACCAAAGTGATTTCAATTATTGAACATACTAGAGAGAATAAAAATATGATTCAGAGTCTTTTCTAAACCATATCCCACAAAATGAGATAAAATGGAAAAAACACCATGCCCAAGGAATATTTGGTTTCTTATTTTAATCCCTTCAATAGAGGGAAGAAACAACTCTTAACTTAAACATTATCTAGTATGCCTATCTCGATCGATGGTTCTCTATATAGAATAAACCAATGATATGAGTGGGATGTAAAGATTGAGGATTACCTTAAAATTTTAATCTATAACACAATGATCCAATGCAATGACCCATTATTTTGGAGAGTTAGTCTCATATATCACCATTAGAAGGTCTCAAAATTGAGATATATGAGGGATGATCACATAAAATGAGCACATGTCCCACACTAATTAAGGGTATAAAATTAGCTTTGTGTGTAAAAATTATGACATGAATATAAAATTCATGTCATAAATTTCATTATTCACACATACATTGAAAAAACTATCGCCTATAATAAAAACTATATAAAATTGATTTTAATCCAATAATTAGTCCTATGACATGATGTAATGATTTAGGGTTTTCCTTGATGAACATAATATTTGTAACAATTTTTTGAGGTCGTCCTGATGAATTTATAATGTAAATAATGAATTTTCTATGTAAATTCATTCTACAACCACAAAAACCTCCCTATCCCTTCTACATCACTAAAACTCTTAATATTACTAGATCAAGTCTCAAATAAAGACACCGAGACTCCAATATATTTACCAAAACATAATGATAATCATACCTAGAAAAGGAATGATCTTATAACCTCTTAATTATATAATAGATCATCCGTGAGATGTGTTCCGAAACATATTAGGGGGTATCAGGGAATAATTATAGGCAATGTCACCACATAGCATATTCCCTCTCTAATGAGTTCCCTTTAACATGACCTTGCTACCAATTCACACACACTATTGGTATAGTATTTCTCGGGATAATATTCTCACTATAGCCAGTGATATGAATTAAATTCTCCCAAAAGGATGCATATACATCCTGGTGGACTTCATTAACTTCTATAACATGATAAGTTTCATGATTATATATCTGAATCTATGAAACATAAAACACATTATTACTAGAGATATAGTGTTATACAAGGTCAAAATGGTGTGAATCTTTTACAACAATTTCCATTATCTCAAATAATATAATAAAACTAGGTGTTATCTTCAAATGTTTTTTTCTACAGTGTTACCCCAACCTAGGTGGCACTAAATGGAAAAAATAATTAAAAACTAAAAAATCATTAGGCAATATCTAATGGTCAACATAAGATTTCTATTATCTATATATGGTCTCTAACCATATTCCAATCAATTAGACATGCTTATACACCTCTTTTATGAGACTTGGTAGAATGTCTATTAACCCACCTTCCTCTAACCATTATTGAGTTGAACCCATAAACATCCATAAAAATCATTGAAATTATCCATTTGTATCAATTCCTATAATCTATTATTAAACATGAAATCTGCGAGTGCTAAAGGCTTCTCATAAGACCCACCAATATCCAAAAACATAGTCTCACAACATATCTTCTAGAATCTGAATTATCTATTCATATTAAAAATCATTCTATTAATTATTTTCTATAGTTAAAATAATGTATGATTCCAAATCCTTTGGAATACCCTGAAAGAATTGATATGGGAAATGAGGATCTTGATCTGAAATAATGATCCTCGAAACACTATACAGTCAAACAATCTCTTACATATAAATAATATGTATATTATTAATAGTGAAGGTTATCATAAAAGGAAATAATTGGGATACCTTTGTTAGTTAATCCATAATAATCCCTATGAAATTATTCTTATGGGGGTTCCTCAGTAATCCCATTATAGATTCTGTAGTGACATTATCCCACTTCCATTCCAAAATTTATCAACGATACAATAACCTAGATAGGCTTAGGTGGTTAATATTCACCTCCTGATAGGTGAAACCTCCCACCATGAAGCGTGTTATCCAATTTCACAACCCTGACCACTAGTATTGTATAAATATATCACAATGCATCTTGGTTATACCGAGATTTACCACCCATCTAGACGTATTAAATTACCTCATTTTCTTCTTATGCAATTCCATTGTAACCCATACATTTCCATAGATAAAAAGAACATCACCACAAAAAAGAGGCCATCCTAATTGTGGATCCCATCATATACACTATCTCTTAGAACTATGACCTCCAGATCTAGTAACTAATTTTGTGTCATCTGGTATAAAACAATTGGTAAAATTGATGTTGAAACCAAACATACTCGACCCTGGAACACTTTTATATATAGATACATGTCTGTAAATAATTCCATCATCCATAACTAGTCACAAGACTCACACCGTACCTAATTTTGTGTCTTTTTGATCAGGAATCAGTAATTATGTTTCATTTTCATAGTGTATATTCTAGTTCAAAGTTGAAATCCTATAGATTCTTGACCACTTTATAGTGATCCTATACTTTTATACATAATATTAGATGAATTTAAACATATTAAAAATGAAGGATTGAATACTATAATGTCTTTGGAAGACTATGTGAACAATTTTAAAACATGAAACCAAAATAAAACATCCTTTTATTAATGTTCCATAATGAGATATTAACATCCTTTGAGCTTATATATTTTCATAGGATAACCTGGGGAATACATAGACATATGGGTGACCTAAAAATCTCAATAAGGGAATAAACATGGGAATAAGGAATATAAGATGAGTTAGAAGACAAGAAAATATAATATAAAAGGCATGGATCATGAATAATCATATGGAAGAATAACATGTAGGACATGAAATCATGTGATCATGGAAATATTGAAATCTAGCAGCAACATTAAACATGACATAAACATTAGTCCAAGATAACATCCCAGAAGGTATCACATAGTGTACAAAGTCCTGTAATGGGTAAGGTTTACTTCCTAATCCCATACATGAAATATCATGAGATTAAAAATTACCTAATTAATTGAAGCGCTACCTTGGTTCACTCATTGTAACATGTTGATTCATATGTATTCCACATAAAGAATCAAACATAAGGATTAAACATTAGGGTTACCCATACATGGAAATGGGTATCATAATCATGTCATAAGGCATAACCAAAGGTAATATGACAATGGTATCCATGAATGAATGGATTTAATTCATTTTTGGACATTAATAAAGGGAAAAATAAAAAATATCAAGGATAATAATGTCCAAAAAAATTTAAAACATGAAAAAGGATAGTTAGTTAACATTAGAAATGTTCCACATTAGTGTGGTTTTATGGAAACTAATAATGATTCATTAAAGATGATAATGGTATAATTGTTTAGATAAAACAAAAAATGAACTAAAATAATTTTTTATAATAAATTGAGTGATTTTTAGAAAAATATTGGAGCCTTAAAATATTTTATGGATTGTATATGAAAATGGGTGAAAAAAGAGAAGTTACCTTTAATCGGGTTTTCTTATCGAGTGGAATTGAAATGGGGACCCTATAAAACATGTAATTCTCCATAAAAGAACATTTAATGGAGCTAAATAAATATTATCTCTATGTATAAAATGAATATATTAGAATTATAAAATAATATTGATAAATAAGGTTAGGAAAATAGAAAGAAAGTGTAACCTAAAGAAAAATTGGAGGTTCAGACAAATCACTTAACTTATGTCTGATTGTGTTCTTCATAATAACTTAATTTCAGGGATATTAATATTAGATTTATTAATTACATAATAAATAACCTATTATACAAGTATTTTATTAATTATAATTTTATTATCTTTATTTATGTTCATTTTGATGAGTTTTAAAGTTCAATTTCGTCATTTCAAAAGCATTTTTTCATGGTTTCTTGGTCGGTTCACTTGTATAAATTTATAAAAGTTTTTTTAAAATGGAAATAATTATAATAAAGAAAAATTATATATTATTATGGAACCTAAATAATTTTAAATTTTCCCATATACCGTTTTTTTGTTATGAAGATGATTCATTTGATAAAATATTAATGATAAATGTTTATATTATTTTGGTTGTTTTTCTATCATCATATACTAGTTTTCTTCAATTTAATATAATTTCTATATATATTAGTTCCATAACATGAAAAATTTTATAATATAAATATTAAAATATGTTTTGACAATAATAATGTATTTATTACCATCATTGAAGGCACTAATGGAAAATAAAAACTCATTATTTACGGAGATTATAAACCACCATTATTTGGACAAGGGTTTCATTTCATTGAATCATTGAAAAGTATAAAAATGTATTTTTAGAACATAATCCATTAGAAATAAGAAATTCATGTATATCTATGATATTACATTTATTTTTATTTTATGGATGAAATTATAGAGGATATGGTAGATGAAGAAAATAAATCAAGAGAGGTTGTTTGAGAATGTTACCTGTTGAATATCACCCCCTTGAAGGAACCCTCGACAAAAATCAAATTGGTATTTTAGTGAGACCAGCAGCACATGGACATGGGAAGAGTGTGGAGGAGAGTATTTTTAATATATTTGATAAATCATCGTTTCTTTTAATGTGTGAGTAAAATACGTGGTGAGGGTTTGTATTAATAAGGGAGGAGAGGGATGTTTTTGGAATTTCTCAAAATATTAAATTATAAAAAACTCATTTTCCATATAAATACCACCAAATGGCCATGGTTAGAACAAAATATATTATAATGTTTTTATGAATCCATCCAATATATTTAATACATGTTTTTGTTTTTATTTTAAAACTTATTGTTTTCATTGACCATTAGTTAACCAATTTTAATTTTAACTGCGGTAACAACTTTTTCAATATTAAAAGGTTTTAATTTAGACATTTATGATGTTAATTTCACCATAAATTGATACTTTAGAAAATTATTGATCATATAATAATTATTTTTATTTTTTAAATATTTTTTTTGTTTTTTAAATAATTTAATAAAAAATTAATCCCATAAAATATCATTATTGGAAATTTTAATATGATTCACTACTTTGACATTTAAAAATATAAATAAAAAAGTAAAATTATAACCTTGTTTTTAATTATATCCTAAACATGTCATGTTCATCTATAGAATTCGTGTATCAACTTAAAAATCACAAATAATATTTCTTTTAATATTTATAATATAATTTATTTGATTTTTTACATTAATTTAATAATTATTGCATCATTGTTATGTAAGAACTTAAGGTAATTATTTCTTCACTGTAAATTAAAAAATAAATAACCATAAAGTATATAATTATTTTATATTTACAAATAATATTTATTATTTAAGATATATTCTATATAGCCACATATTAAAAATATTATACTTAAAAAAATAAAAGTGAGAAATTTTTTCACTTTCTTTTATTTTAATAATGTCTAAGACATATTCATGGAATGCATACATAAAATTACTCAATTTATAAACATAAGTGTTAAAGGAAAAATTTAATTCATCTAATAATAAACATAATAAAAGTTTTTGGCCTAGACACTAATTTTAAATCTAGATTAACATAATTTAACCTTTATAGAGGTCATAAATTTTTTTAAATTTACTATTCATATTAACCAAAAATAAAAGGGGTATGTTTACTAAATTTAAACCTCCTAATTCCAAATATGGAATCTGTTTTTTAAAATTCAAAAAACAATAGTGGAGGAATTTATTATAAAATTCAACTGGTAAAATGCATCTAAAAATAGTTTTTCAAAAAAATGCCAATTTGAAATTTAAAATGTTTTTTTAATAAATCCATATATAAAATTCATTTCAATGAAAAAAAATTAAATTATAATAATAAAAATGAACTCATTATGGTTTAATGTAAATAAAAAATATAATTTGAATTTTTTATTTCATTTAAAAGAAAATATAGTTTTCAATATAAATTTTTATTTTACAATATTCATTAAAATTTTATCCTTTTTAGAAAATTCTAAAAAATTTATCCTAAGTTAATTTTGACATGATTAATTCAATAATGAATCTTATTTTTTAAAACATTTTTTTAAAAAGTATCAAAATTAATTATATTTACTTTTGTATGGAAATCAATAATTTATTTTTTAAAGAAAACATATTTTTGAAGAAAAGAATAAATTTTCTAAAAATTAAGTTTCTGTTTTCTAAGAATTAATATATTTTATAATATGGTTTTTTATATTCTTACTCACTAATACAACTACTATTTTATAATGTTTGTGTTAAAATAAAAATATTTAATAGTATATCATGGTTTGTTTAAACTTGATGTTTTGTGCAACACAATCTACCAAAGAAATTAAATTATTTAGAGAGAAATATTTCCTAAAAACTCAAGTTGTTACATTCTGTCCCACATATGAAATTACATCCTTGAAATTTTGTTTTATATACTGTGTTGAAAATAGGTGAGGGCACTTCTCCTTCCTCGCTACCTCGGAATCCCAAGTTTTTTCTTTATACTTATCATTCATCCATAATACTTTTACCAAGTGAGTTTCCTTTCGCATAGAAATTTACAACTATAATCCAATATATTCACCAAATTCTCTCCCAAAGAGAGCTCATTTTTTAGTTGTACCACCTCTGAATTCAATACATGTGATCAATCTGGTATGTACTTCCTCATGAGTGTTACTAGGAATAAATAATGTATTTGAAACATAGTTAGCAGAACTACAAGCAATATGAAATAGCTCTAATTTGATCAATAATCTAAAAGGGAATGATGTACCTGGTACAAAGATTTCCTTTCTTCCCAAATCTCATTACACTCTTTAGTGGAGATATATAGAGTAATACCTTAACTCCAACATCAAACTCTAAATCCCATCATTGATTTTATTCCTAGATCTTTTGTCGACATTGGGAATCCCTAATGTGATGTTGAATGGTATTCACCTTTTTTATCATTTCCCTGACCATTTTAGGCCCTAGCAACTTGTGTTCACTAACTTCAACCCATCATGCAGGTGTTCTATATCGCTTCCCATAAAGGGATTCATATGGGGCGCTTGATTCTTGAGTGGAAATTATTATTGTATGATAAATTGAATAGTGGATGATGTTGATCCCAACCTCCTTTGATGTCCATTAATCATGTTATCAACATTTATTCTATTGTTTTAATGGTTCATTCGGACTATCCATCTGTTGGAGGATGAAAGGTTCTACTAATGTTCAATTAAATATTTAGAGCATGTTGGATAATTTTCAAAACATGTGGTAAATCTAGGATCACGATCAGATATAATAGATTATGGTACTCTATACAGCCTTACCACTTATTTTATGTATATCCATGAAATATTATCGAGTGAGATATATTCTTAAATTGGAATAAAGTGATCAAACTTTGTAAGACGATCCATAGTGATCCATATAACATTATTTCTCTAGATTTATTTAGAATTCCAATAATGAAGTCCATGGTTATGTTTTCTTATTTCCATGTAGGTATGGGTAAAGGATTTATCATCCCATTATACCTTTTACTTTTATCCATCACTTTATGACATATAAATAACTTTGATGTATATTCAGTGATCACATTTTTCATATTGTCCCACCAATAGTGTTCTTGGATATCTGGATACATCTTTGTGCTCCATAGGTGGACTGATAAGTTGAGCTATGTGAAAAATTCAAAATTTACCAATTTATCTCAGGATTTGATGGTATCAATATGTGAGACTGAAATATTTTGAATCCTTCCTTATCAATTTTAAACTCATAGGATTTCCCATTTCTAATAGATTTCACCTTATTATGAATTTCAATATCATTTCTTTTAGAAAATTGTATCTTCTCCATAAGGGATGGTTGATAAAAAAAATTAGTAAGGAATGATGATGTTCCATCCCTTGTGATTTCCTTTTCCATATTTTTTAATTCTACTAAGAGTTGATCCTTCTCAATTCTCATCATTGATAATTTTTTCTGAACCTTTCTACTTAGAGCATCTGCCACTTTATGCTCATTAACATTATGGTAGTGGATTGAGTTTTCATAATCCTTGATGTTATCTAACCATGTTCAATGGAATAGATTAAACTCCTTATGTATTAATATAATTTTTAGGCTCTTGTTATCAGTATATATCTCACACTTATCCCTATAGAGATAATACCACCATTTTTCAAGGGAAAGATCATAGTTGCTAATTCTAGATCATTTGTGGGATAGTTATTTCTAATAAAATTTAATATTCCTTTAGGCGTAGGCTATCACTTTATAATTTTTCATCATTACATAGCCAAATACCTTTTTCCGATATCAATGTATACCACAAATAGTTCCCAACTATTTTTATTGATCTTATTGGCGTATTGATTACCCTTATCAACTCTTTAAGGTTGTCTTCACATTCACTAGTCTAGTAAAACATTACTACCTTCCATGAAAGTTAGGTTAATGGGTTTTAAAATCATTCTATGTTCTTCACAAATCATCTTTAATACCTATATAGACCAAAGAATCTATGGATATCTATTATAGATGATGGTTGGTGCCACTCTTCAATTGTATTTTTCTTAGAAGTGTCCATAGATATCCCTTTGGTTTTGATAACATCCCCCAACAATGATACTTCCTCCATCCATATCCTCATTAATTTTCATATATTTTCTCTCTTCATAAAGTATTTAGTATAGTATTCAAATTCTCATTATGCTCCTCCTTCCTCATAGAGTATATCAAAATATCATATAAAAAATATACCACAATTTTTTAATATAATCTCTAAAGACACTATTCATTAATTCCAAGAATATTATTTTATCATTAGTGAGTCTTAAAGTAATAAATATGAACACATACTGTTCATAACACTTTTTAATGGTAGTCTTGGTAATGTATTCCTTCTTCACATTTAACTGGTGATATCCCGACAGAAGTTCCACCTTAGATAAATACATATCCATTCATAGTAGATAAAACAAGTAATATATTCGAGGAAGGGGAAACATTTTCATTATTGTGATTTGGTTCATTCCATGATATTCAATTCGTATACACATTGATTCATCATTATTTTTGAAGAAGAGGACCAGTGCACCCCATGGTGAAGCACTAATGAATATGAAACCCTTGTCTAGATTCTACGGTAACTGCATCATCAATTCCTCTAATTCAATGGTGTCTATTCTATAAGGTGACTTTGATATGGGAAGATATTGATGAATAAGATAAATTGATAACTCAACCTATCATTCATGAGGAATACTGGGAAATTCTTCATGGGACATATCAGTCTAGCCCTCAAAATTTCATGTATTCAAGCATGATTATCTCATTTCTCTTATTAATTTGTCAAAAATATGATTTATCACAAGGAAATAATATCTAAAATGGAGATGATTATTCTGAATGAGATTCAGCCTCCCCTTTACCCTTATAAAAAATTACGATATTCCTCGGTATGTGAAGACTAATCTCCCTTTCCTGACAGTTGATGTTAGATTTATAAAAATATAGACAATCTACACCCAATATAGCATCAAAAATCACCAAAGGAAGTAATATGATATTTTACAGGAGGTTCTGTCTAAAAAAATTAACTATGAGGGAGTTATATACTTTAGATGCAATAATTTCCCCATTATATGTTCTCATAGATAATTCAACTTCCATATTCGGCAGTGGTGTTGGAATTGTTCAACTAAACATTCAAGATTTTAATTAATTCATAGAACCAAAATCCAAAGATACATTCTCTATTAATGAATGAATAATTAGTGTACTTTCCTACACATCATGGTAGGTCTAGACCTCAACATTAGTGATAGCATATTACCTTCCTTATTTCCATGGAATTTGTTAACATTGATTGTTTTGGACAACCCTTGGCCTAGGGAATTGTCCCACATAATTCACATGATCCATGTTGTTAAATCATTGTACAATAGGCATAATTTTCATATTAACCTTATTTTCAACTTCCTCATTAGTGGGTTTCTTCATTTCACTTTGGTAGTGATTAGCTTAGTGTCCCTCTTTTCTACACATGATGCACCTGCTGGTTCCCCTTGGGCAATATCCAGGATGCTTCTTCCCACACTTTTCCCACATGGGATGTAGTTTTTTCTTTCATCCATCGGATTTATCTATTTATCCCCCTTATTAAACTCTATATTTATCTTTTTATCTCTATGTTTGTGTGACCTCTAAGAATCATCGATCTCCATCGCAACTTTAAGGGAACAACTAACAATATATTCATAACTATAAAATTACTTATATTACAATGCCTTTTTTGGGCTCGGTTTTAATCCAATAAATAATATATAAACATTTCTTTCTTTGGTCATGATAAATACAGAGGCATGTCATGTATTCCTTTTTTTGTTTTCCCCGTATTGTTTGATAGACTCATCTTCCTTTAACTTCAAACTGAGGAACTCCCTTTCCATCTTAAGATAGAGAGTTCAGGGAAAATATTATTAAAATATATCTTCATGAATTCTTCCAATTCCATGGAATAAATTTCCTCATTAAATTTTTTTTCTATCATTTTCTACCGCTTTATTGCTTCCTCGTCAAAAAAAAATATTTCTAGTACAACATTCTCAACTTCTGAGCATTAGAGGACAGGTAATATCTTCTCAATGTAGTTAATACATTTTTCCAATATGAGGGGATAAAAATATCCACAAAATATTGGATAACTTTCTTGAGTAAAGGTTTCGATCAAAACTTTATCTTTATTAGGATTAATATGTCATTCCATAAGATTCAGTTTCTAATTCATAAATTGGTCCAATTGAGCTAGTGTTTTTAAAAGGTTTTGAGTTCCCATTCCCATCATGTTTAGAATTGCAGTAGGGAAATCATCACATTGCCTATCAAATTTATTATTAGAGAGGTCCTAATATTTACAACCATTAAATAAAAACAAATAAAATTAGGGGGGTTGAATACATAGAAATTATAAAAAAACGAAATTATGAACATATAAGGATAAAATTATAAATTAAATATATATCCTAACTTGTGATATTATACCTTTCAATCTAAGTTATCCATGATGATAGAATTATCCCTATTGTTCTTGATAAATATTTCTAGTCATAATTCCCAAATATAACTAGATCATCCTTTCATAACAACTATAGTAACCCTATCTTTTTACACAAAATATCACATTATTTTATACATAATACAAACCAAGGATTAAATAGTCTAGTGTCTTTGGAAGACTAGGTACATGATTATAAAACCTAAAAACAAAATAAAAACTCTATATTAATCTTACATAATTAAATCCTAACCTTCTTTGAGATCTTACATCTACAGAGGATAAACAGGGTAATACATAGACAAAAGTATGATCTAAAAATCTCAGTAAGGGGATAAAAATGGTAATAAAGAATATCAAAACAGTTAGTAAGAATTACATGATAACATAAAATCCATGGATCACGAATAAAAATATGGAAGTGTAAAATATAGGACATATAATTATATGATCATGGAAGTATTTAAATATGGAAGAAACATATAACATGACATAAACATGAGTCATGGCTAATTTCTTATGTTGTATCACATGGTGGAAAAAGTCCGATTATGGATTAGGTTTACTCCCTAATCTCATAAAAGACATCCTATGAGTCTACAAATTAAACAATTAATTCGAAATCTATATTGTCACACCTATTATAACAATTTCATCAATATGTGTGACATATAAAGAATAAAAAATTAGGAATAAACATAAGGGTTACCCATGAAAATAAGTGGGTATAATAATCACATCATAATGAAAAAACCAAAGGGAATGTAACAGTGGTATTCATTAATGAAGGGATTTATATAATTCTTGGAAATTTATAAAGGAAAAAATAAGAATACATAATGAATAATTATGTGCAATTAATTTTAAAAAATGAAAATGAGAGGTCATTTAACATTAGAAATGTGCCACATAAGTGTGGTTTTAGGGAAAAATAATGAGTCTTTAAAGAAGATAAAGGCATAATTATTTGCATAAAATTAGTAATGAACTAACTTTATTTTCATGATAAATTGACTTATTTTATAAAAAAAATATTTTTGAAATATTTTATGAAGTTCACTTTAAAATTGGTAAGAATAATACAAGTTCACATTAATTAGGTTTTCTTATCGAGAAGATTTGAGAAAGAAACCTTACAAAACATATAATTACCCCTAAAAAAGATGAATTGATCTACACACATATTTTTACTACAAATATAAAAAATAAAGGAGAATTATATAATAATAATGAAGTAATAATTTGATTCAATGAGAAATAAATCGAAAACCAAATGAAATATATTGGTTCGAAGAGATCCCTAACCCCATGTCTAAATGCATTTGGAAAATGAATGTAATTTCATAGATAATAAAATTATATTAATTAATTAATTAACTAAAAACCTATTATAATTGTATTTTATTTATTATAGTTTTAGTATTTTCATTTATGGTCATTTTGATGAGTTATAATGTTTAATTTCGTCATTCCAGAAGTGTTCGTTTCATGGATTCTTGGTCAAATCAATTGTGTAAAATTATGGAAGTTCTGATGTAATAGTAATAGTCCCTTATATATGAAATTATATAGTATGAATTCACCTATATAATATTAAATTCTCTCATATATCCTTTTTTCTGGTGTGAGTTTGATTCATTTTTTAAATCCTTAACGGTAAATGTTTAGATTATTTTGGCGGTTTTTTATCATCACGAACTAGTTTTATTTTATTTAATATATATATATATATATTATCTCTATAACATGAAAAAAGTTATAATATAAATATTAAAATATTTTTTAACCATAATAATGGTTTTATGACCAACCTTGAATGGGTTAATGGAAAAAAACTCATTATCCACAGATATGGTAAACCTCTAAAATTTGGAAAAACGTTTCATTTATCTGAATAACATAATATGATAAAAAGGGAATACTAAATTATATTTGAAATATAAAATTACATTATATAAATTATACTGGAGATAATATTCTTTTATTGATGAAACTGGTGAGGATATGTTTGAAGAAGAAAAGAAAATAAGAGAGGTGGTTTGAGAAAGTTACTTCTTGAATATCTTCTATTTGAAGGAAACATTGAGGAACATTGAATTGGTATTTTGGAAAGAACGAAAGCACATAAAATTGGGTATATTGGGGAGGATATTATTTAGAAAATATTTGGTAAATCTTTAAGTCTTATAAGTTTTGAGCATAAGGGGTTGTGAGGGGTGGTATTTATAAAGGAGGAAAGGGGTGTTTTTAGAATTTCCCACAAGATAAAATTATAAAAGAAATTAATTTTCTATTAAAATAACACAAAATAACCATAGATTATAATATAATATAGTATAATTTTTTAATATCATCAACCAATAAAATTTATAAATGTTTTTATTTTATTTTAAACCTCCCTATTTTGATTAATTCTTAGATAACCTATTTAAATTTTAACTATGGTAATAACTTTTTCAACATTAGAAGGTTGTATGATTTACTTGTATGGTGTCAATTTGACCATTAATGGACCATTTATGAAATTTTTTATCATGTAATAATTATTTGAATTTTTTAAAGTTTTTATGATTTTCAAATAATGTAATAAAATATTAATCCCATAAAATATCTTTATTGTGAATTTTTATACTATTCACTACATTGAAATTTATAAACAACAAGACATACAGTAAAATTATAAAAAAAAAATTATTATATCCTAGACAACATATTATTCTATGTAATTCATGGATCATATTAAATATCCCAAAAAATATTTATTTTAGTATTTTTAATATAATTTAGTAGTTTTTCTTTTAATTAACTAATTAATGCACCATTATTGTGTAAGTATTTAAGGTACTTATTTCTTAGCTAAAAATTAAAATAAATTACCATGATGTATATAATGAATTTATATTTCCAAATACTAGTTATGATCTAATATATCTTCTAGATAATCACATATTAAAAATATTACACTTGTTAAAAATAAAGAGCGTGACATTTTGTCACTTTCTATGATTTTAATGATAATTAAGTCATTTTCATTAAACAGTGTCAATTAAATAACTCTATATAGAATATTTTTATTTAAGGATATAATTTAATTCATCCTATAATAATTTTTATGAAAACATATGGCCATATCACTTATTCTTAATCTAGATTAACATGATTTACCCTTTACTTGGGTAATAAATTTTACCACGGCAACTATTCCTATTGACTAAAAATAAAAGTAGTGTATTTACAATATTTATACCTCATGATTCCAAATATAGAATCAAATTCTCAAAATTCAAAACACAAAATAGGTAGAATTTAATTTAAAATTAAATCAGTAAAATGAAACTAAAATGTTTTATGAAAACATTCTACTTTTCAAATAAAAATGTTTTAATAATAAACCCTTGTATAAAATTTATTTAAAATACCACAATTATATTATTAATAATCAAAACGACCCAATTATCGTTTGAAAATATTCCTTAACAAAATTTTACATTGTCAATTCTTTTACAGGAAAATATTTCTTTCAATATAAATTAGTATTTTTTACAATTCATTAAAATTTCAAACATTTTAGAAAAATATAAAAAACTAATCTTAAGATAAATTTTACATGATGAATTCAAAAGTGATATAAATTTTGTAAAACATGTTTTCTAAAAGTTTCAAAATTTATTATACTTATTTTCTCATTAAAATAAATAAATCCATTTTTTGAAGACAACATATTTTTAAAGAATATAATGACTAATAGAAACTAAGTGTTTATTTTATATGAATTTATATTTTTTAAAAAATAGTTATTCTTATTTATACTCTTCAATTCAATAGATAGGTTATCACTTTCATGGTAAAATAATATTAATATAATAGTATATCAACGTTTTTTTAAACTCGTTTTTTCATGCAACATAAGCTGCTGAAGAAATGAAATTATTTAAACATAAATTTTCTATAACAAATCATGTGGTGTTACACACTTCCTCTTTCAAAGATTCAAGTATCACTGAGAAAATATATTCATGAGTATCTTATAATATATGTAAAGAATAAACCTCTCTCCCAATAGATAGTGTGTATAGTATCTTAGGGCATGTACCGCCATATCTAACTCTAGATCGTGAGTAGGTTATTTCCTCTCATGAAGCCTCATCTATTTGGAAAAAAACAAGTTGGTCCTCCGATAAAAGAACTACTATGATTCCAAATCTATAAGCGTCATGGTACATGGTATATTCCATAACTAGTATAGGTATGTTAATGATCAATGTGGAGGTTAGCCTACTCTTTATCGACTATAAGGCCCTCCCAAAATAATATAACAAAACAAACTCCATATCATTATTGGTCTTCGGTGATCTTATGGCTACGAAATGGGAGAAATACTAGTTGAAATGTAGTTAGAATCCTTTTAAACCCATAAATCATTTAATATCAAAGACATTTTTTGGTTACTTCTATGATAAAATGGATTCTACATTTTTTAGGTCCACTAACACTCCATCCTCAGATATGACATGAACCAAGAAGCGTACTCTATCAATATTGAATCATCATTTGGATAGCTTTGAGTAAATATGATTCTCTTCCAATGTACAATAGATGATGTCCAGATGTCATCCCTGATAATCTATGGACTGGGATTACACTATGATTTCTTCAAAAAAAAACTACCACAAGTTGATCCACAAAAGGATGAAAGATATGATTCGTCATGGCCATGAATACCTCTAGTGTTTTCATCTGATAGAACAACATCACCATGATAACATACAAACCATAATTACTCCTAAAAGTAGTATATGTAATGTCCAATGGTTACACTTTCAACTTGTTATATCATACCCTTTAGTAGATATGGGATAAGATTCTAACACCTCTTCATTGATCGATGAGATCATCGATGTGTGGAAGGGGATACTTATTCATTACCTCCATCTAGTTTAGTCTCCATACATAAGTTAAAAGTCTTATCATCCTTATAGGAAAAAATCATGGGAGAACCCCATGGAGAATTACTTAGTAATATGAATCCTTTAGCTTATTGATCTTCCAACTAAAATTTCAACACATGAAAATATTATGGTGGTATTCGATAAAGTGTGGGAAAAAATATCCTTAATCCTTTCATAGACTTGATAATTAACTTGATCTCTCTTTCAAGTGCTAATCTGAAGAAATCTTCAATAAATATGTCATGAAAATGGATCTACACTAGAGTAATAGTGTCCTATAGAATTAATCCTTCATCTAAATCTAACATTTCTAATTGATCTATAAGAAAATCCAATATATATAGAATTGATCCTCCATGACCTGTATGATGATCCCTCTCACCTTGATAATTAATGATTCCCCTGTTAGATATAGAGATGTAACTCTGCTTCAATAATTACTGACATGAAATTATTATTAAAATAACCAATCCATAATAAGGATCAAAATAAAGGCTTTCATTTATACCAAAAAAATATCCCCAAGGAAATGAGAGCCATGAATTTAAAGAGAGAACAACTTGAAACATTTGATATCCTCTGAATGCTCTACTAAAGATGTGTTAATGTTCATAACCCCATCAATGATCTCCGCAACTAAGGCTATCCAATTTTAAAATTGAGAAGATAATAATGAATATATGGATCTTGTATCAAATAAAATTAAATCCATGATATATAATACCAGAATAATACCAATGACAGTAGAGATTATAACATCCAAAATTGACGGAGTATACTTGATAGTGTGTACTTGACTCACCCTGCAGTCATGGGATCTTCTCTACCTCCCTTATATTGTATTGTATTCCTAATATTATAACTTGTTTATAACAGTAAAATAAACCCAGACTCAACATGAACATCAGTGGGAATTCCTAGAACTTATATTCTTTGGGGTAGTTGACTCCCTCTCTAACTTAGGTGCATTCCGCAAACCCCTTCAACTATTCTTCTTCTGGATAAACTGAAATACACTCTAAATATATCCTAGAAAGCAGCATGCATGAAATTATGTAGTACGTAAAGGGAATGTATGCCACTTGTATCATTCCTTTTCATACTAAAAGAACTCAAATTTTTCATCATTATGGTATGAATTCCCACTCCCCTTACTAGTCTTCCCACTATTGAACATACTGTAACAACCCTAGTGGAACTTCCTACTTCCAAAAGAACAGTGACCTAATTACCCTACTGAAACATCTTGGTCTCCATATGGGGTCTCTCTCAAATTTCCTTCTATGATGACTGCTAGATTCTTCTCAATTGTAAATTTGTTATAGAAAATTATGTTCACCTATGACCTCACCTCAAATCCCATCCCATCCTAGAAACATTTCACCCAAGAGACCTCATCAGCTACCAACGATGGAGGAAAACACTATAATCCTATTAAAAGTCTAGTATAGTGCATCACTAACATTACCTCTAATGTCAATTACATGAAATAATAATCCCTATCATCCAAAATGTTTCTGGATAAAAGGGGATCAAAAATTCCACCTCAATACCCTTCCAAGATAACTTCTCATGATGCATGACTTGAACAAAAATTTCATACCAATTCTTGGATAGTCCATGAAGTATGTTTGAATAAATATTAAACCTATTAAATATTGGTGTCTCAAGGTAATTTTTGTTCTTCCAAACAAGCTCAATCAAGAATTCAGGTTCATGGGTAACTCCCTCTCTAGTGAACATAGATAGATGTTGCTGTTGGAACTCTCTTGCCAATGTAGATATCAGATGTATGGTGTGAATTGTATCCCTCACTCTGGATCACATGACCGTTAGGAATATTTCATGGTGTTGATAATACATCTAATTCAATGGATCTACAAGAAGTTTTGAATCAATTTCTTTATGAGTATATTCATTTTCACACTACTGACACATGATTTGAAGATAACAAGGTGGCATTTTCACAAAACAAAAGCCAAAAAACTCCTTTGAATACCAAAACACCTCTAGACTAACCAAAATAGTGGAATGAAATAGAGAAACGCTGGTCCAAGGTTCCTCACCACATGGACTAATAAGTGATTTGGAATAACATAATAGATTACTCTTATTTATTTTTATTTTGAATATCTAGGGATTTTATTTCATAATTTATATGGGAAGATATGTCAAAAAAATAATATTTTCATATCCTGAACAATGTGTGTCACCACATATCCATACATTCCTACCGTGATTCATTCATACTCATATAATTCCATACCATCCCACGAGTTAAATCTCAATAACCAGTAACATCATACAATAATTTAATAACCTGAGGCCAAATAACATCAGAACATTTACATGTGAATAGAAGAAACAACAATCCCATCCACAGGAACATAGTTTTTCTCTCATACATGGGTTATCTATATCTATGTATGAGCTAATTACCATGCTCTAGAAAATACTACTCTCCTTTCTTCATATCCCAAATAATAAAGTAACCTAAAATAATCTCAAGCTCTCATACAAAATTATAAAATCCCCATCTCGATACTCCCTCATGTGACCAACAAGGGTTGTTTACATGACCATAGGCACACCTCCCCATACACAAAAAGCTAGAGAATAGTAGTGAGTGTGTGTGGAATATGGTGGGGAGTCTATAGCCTCTGGAACATAATAACATAAAAACATATATAACAACAAGGTAGTGGAGACAACATAAATAACAAAACAGAAAACACGAGTAGAAAAATGAACCATCTAATAAATTCTAATAAATTTAAAATCATGTATTGAATATATTCATGTATCTAAATGACATGCATAAAGTCATACAAATAAAATAAAAATATGAAAATATAAATACACCTAAATCATTGATCCCAACCCCCATTCAAGTCTCTTCTTCACACTCCAACCCATCCAACAAGAAATAATCAATAATAGGGAGTCTTTCCCTAGTCCTGACTAGAATCCTGGAAATATACCTAAGTAAAAAAAATATTTCTTAATAGAGTGTATGTACAACTCAGTATACCGACTCACATAGGGTCTAAACAAACCTCTCTTAATACATGTAGTGCATCCAATAAAATGATTAAAATAGAAATAAATTTCCTAAATTAATTCTCAATAATAATTAAACCTATGAACCCTCATGTTATGGGATGACACCATGAGACAATGAAATCATCTCAGACTCTATGCCAGAATCTACATCAAGAGGTGGATCCTCCTATGTCATGATGGATCAAAAAAAATCATTATTTGATCCTCATATTCCAGGATAACTCTCTAATATCATTTCCCAAGTAACCCATATGTCTCCATATGAATTCCAATGTTTGATTCTCTTATTTCATCTTGAGTCTCACATCTCTAAGGGGATAATCGAATCTCATCTCATCTCATATACGGATCCCTGAAAATTCCCATGCAAGAGCTTCTTATGTCTTCCCATGTGCACATGATAAGTGATGGATCTCAACTCATATCAAGTGGTGGATTCTCCTATGTCAAGATGAATACCCAATGTCACATCTAACTAAGCAGTAATAAATCCCTCATGAATCATGCAACAAATATCAATAACAAGATTACAAAATATGAAATTTATCACAGTTCTCATATTATTCTAAATGGATAAATTATCCAGTTATCAAATAACAAGGAATCTATTCTCTATTGGTGGACCATCCTATATAAGGAGGGATCACTATAATAAAAAAATCCATTTTACTATTTACTATGAATTACATGCTATTACAAAATCAGATTTCGAAGACTACCAATTAATCAAAGGTTCAGGTGTAGGCACTCCACACATATGAACACAAGTTCAATCCTTAAACTAAATGATCCAAAAGGATTCAATGGGAAGTCATTACCTATGAAACTCATTAAATAATGATTCATTAATTTAGGTATGTCACGCGCGTGGAGTTATAATACGATTGCACTAGATACACATATTATGTAGAAGAAACAAATAATTAGGGAGTTGTTATATACTACGCACCTCAAAATCAAAGTAGATGCCTATATATATTCATAGTTGGGGTAATGTTGGGTTCCCCCTTTCTTCCCTTCAATGATACCAAGAAAAAAAAATTAACATACACATGCTCTAGTTAGACCATCCTGGTCTTGGGTTCTCCAAATGGATGAAAACAACAAGATGAGAGGAAGTGGAATGGCTTATACTTACCTACAACATTTGATCTAGAAAATAACGATATAATATAATGATATTCTGGTTCAGAGAGTAATTCATTTACATTATCATTGTAAGGACTACAAATCAAAATAGTGGTGGGAAAATTTTGTTATTATAATGCATGTCACATGCTATTATAGGTTTAATGACTAGCTTATAATGACACATTTATGATTTGAATATGGGATTCAAATTGAAAACATCCCAATTCCCATATACACTGAAAAATACATCTCCTGGAATAAAAACTAAATAAAACTAAATTTTATATCATAAATAAGGCATATGACATAAACCTATGATTTATTGATTTCAATGATGAACTTAAAACCTGTATATATTTCATGGGGTTGGTATGATGAAATTAGTTTCTAAATAAGTAATTTATGTCTTAAATTTGTTTCATGGCCATAATTTTCCTTCCCTTTTTGTTTCCCCTCTCTAACTCTTAATCCTATCGAGTCATGGGTCAAACAAAACAAAACTAGACCCCAAATGGTTTTACAAAGCATAAAGAGATGCATAACATGAAAATATGGGATGCCACACATTGTTTTTATTTTAATATTAAATTATATTGATTGTAAAACTTCTTTTATTCATAGCCTTGATTTATAAAAATTTTCAAGAAATCAAATTTTTGAAATATATTCTATCTATTTTCTTGGAGAGAATTATTGATTAAAATTTAGAAAATATGACTTTCTATGCCTTTTGTTGTTTTGAATTGAATCATAAAATCATTTAATTATATCGTAACTACTTATGAAACACTTTTTGAGATCCTATTAGTTTTTTATCACACTCTATACCTTTTATATTGGGTTCTTATGCACTATCATATTCTACGCCTAGGAAATTGGAAAGTGCCACATAGAGGTGGTGGATGTGGTTGACCATGGGACATTGAGTGATTTTGGTAACTGGTGGGGATAGGATCTACTAGTTATACTTGAATTTAGATACATATTACTGATAAATGTCATGTAACCTTTGGATGATATTTTACATTGGGTTTTTTATCTATATGATTGTGGTATATTTCTTCTTGAGAAGTTTTTAGCAAACCAATTATGTGTTTTTATATATTCCTATTTTGTTTTTTAAGAATAAAACATTCTATTTGACTCTAATTTGATTATAGGTGGTAGTCATCAACCTTTTATGATCGATAACACCCTTCACACCATGTTAAAACACACTCAGTTATTGGTGTACTAGGGGATTGAGATTGTTCCATAATAGTAGATCACACTATATGGTTGGTGGGATTTTGAAAGAATAATGGTTTTATTCCTGTGGCAACATTATGATAGTGTATCCCACTAGGGACCTAGTGGATCACATCATCTTGTTAGTGGCACCCACAATATACCTAGTTGCGCCATTGCATACTTAAAAACTATCCATTTTCAAAGGTCTCCATATTACTTATTTTGACCTCCAATGTTTCTCTACTTCCCTCACATGCTCATGAATATTCCTAAAGATATTGGACGCTACAAATACACCCCCATTAGTTCTTGGAAGTACCTAGTTACCTTGAATATCATTTTAGAGAAAATGTTTTTATTTATTTCTCCATTATCTTATCCTATGTAATAATTTTCTTTATTCCTTACTTCTCTTCTAGTTATACTCATGTTGGAGGGTTGAGAGTTTGATCTAAGGTTCTATTACATATAAGTGTCATCAATTTACTTTTATTTGGTGCACACTACCACTAAGTGTGATGGTATTTTGTGATCAAAACCATATCTAATATATATTGGGTTCTCATTACCGTTATGTGTGTGGTGGTTGGTGCACACTACCATTAAAATAAAGGGATATTGGGTTTCTAGCCAAAAAAATAAATAAAAGTTCAGTATTTTAAATTGGAACCTTTCTATAACACAAAAAAATAATGGTTATTACTTCTTATAAATGAGTTTCATATATATCTATAAAGTCAAGAGGTAATCACAACCCTTATTTAATTGAGATGAGGATACATATGGATCTATATTGGATTATTGTTGAACACCATTATCAAAGTACAATTTTGTTGTCTTTTATTTTATATTTCCAGTATTCATTAACTCTAAAATATTAGATCTTGACTATAAATGTATTAATTCCATCGATCATAGTTTTAATTTTTAAAATTCATTTAAATTAAACTATCCCCCCTATTTCTATCATTACACAAACAAATAACCAATATCATAGCCAATCATGAATTCAAATCCATAACAATTTTTCAAGGAATGTTCATTTAAATATGATATATATATTGAATTCCAAAGTGATTTTAAAGGATTGTATATGGGAACAACACATTATTTTTCTTGAAATAATTTCGGTTTTCTAAATACAAGGATTTCTATATTCCAAAAAAATTATAGGATATA
Source organism: Viscum album (assembly GCA_963277665.1). Lineage (NCBI taxonomy): Eukaryota > Viridiplantae > Streptophyta > Magnoliopsida > Santalales > Viscaceae > Viscum > Viscum album. The sequence continues at coordinate 288,081,294 of OY728139.1, forward strand.
TGGTTTGAGAAAAAATTATAAGTTATTATACACCCACACATGAATATGATGATAAGAGGATATCTGATGATATAAGGACATTTGAGATTTATGATAAAGACATGAATTTTATACATTGTGGGATAGATATAAATTTATTTAATAGAATTATCATGTGTAAAACTACTAATTAATTATGTATGATTCATGAAGTTATATAGGATGGTACAAATAATATAGAGAATACAAGGCTTGAAATTTATCAAAGATATTTTTAATGATTTAGTATGGATCCTAATGGGTCTATAACTGAAATGATTCTTATTTTACTAATATTTATTTTGGAAGGAAATATTTAGGTAATGATCATACAATATATATTCTTGTGAAGATGATCCTTTTGGACATCACTTTTTATAGGGTTTCCAAAGAGATATAAAAATAATAATGGAAGGACGTAAATAATATATTTTTTGAAGAACTCATGGGGTCACTCATGACATATAAGATTAAAATTAAGTGGAAAGTGGAAATTGAAGCCATAAATGTAATGTATAATAAGACCATCACCTTAAAACCCAAAAATTATAACTCTTCCAAAAGTAGTGGTGATATTTCTCATCATAAAAATGAGGTAAAATGCTTTAGAATTGATATTTTATTCCTCGATAAGAAAAAGGAAAATAAAAAAAATGTAAGATAGATTTTAAAAGTTATGAGTGGAACAAAACGTGTGAAATAAAATCAGATTTCACATCCTCAAAATTATTAAAAATGAGTAGAATGAAGGAACATATGCTTCCATGGTGTAATATTATAGTGATAACTATGACTATCTCTCAACATCAGACTCATGTAATGGAAAACCCTTGTGTTTCATTGAAAACATTGCACTAAATAAAGTTTTAAATTCTTCCACATCATATTCCTCTTTTAAAATTTTAGTTGAAAATTATCTTAGATATGCTTGAGATCAATTACAAGTAGGTTTGTGTAAAAATAACATGAAATTACAAGATATTAAAAGGAAATAAAGTCAAGTTGATTTTTAAAATGATTAACCTACCAATGAAAAATAGAATCTAATGGAGGAAAATAGAATGTGCAAATATTTTCACTCAATAAATAATAAATATAAACAAATTAGATTCAATTTTGGGTGAAAATGAAAATTTGATAAATGAATTAAATAAATATATATATAATAGTTTTTAAAATATTCTAACAAAAATTTTAAAATAAAACTTTCAAGTATAAATATTCTTATTCCATGTTCACCCATGGAGAGAAAAATTTTGTTTGGGTTTTTTTATCCCAAATTCATGTGAAAGGTACTTACAGTATGACGAACCCTAAACAAGAATGATCCTCAAAGAATATAAAAAAGTCTAAATTTGTAAATCATAGATCTCAATAAAAATTTAAAATTATTATGAGAAAACCGAACACTTAATTTTTGATTTTTAATGAAAAAATGCATTATATATTAAGCCTAAATTTATTCATATTTCTTAAAATGTATTTTCTAGAAAATCCTTCTACAAAAAAAGTGGATTCCTAAGTCACTTAAATATTACATTAGTGGACCAAAATATTGGGAACTAAAATATTTAGTCGCTTGATTATTTTATATATAAAAATATCTCAATAAGAAATGATTAAGGAGATACATGGTACATGGATAGTGGATGCTAGAGGCATATGTGAAGTGACTACACCAAATTCAACAACTTTGAAAAGTCGTATGGGGAGTAAGAAAAATTTTCAAAAAACATGAGTAAGATCATTGAAAAGGGTACAATAGTATTTTTCAAATTCCACTATTTTTATGGATTTATTATATTTTATTATCTTAACACACAATTTTTATAATATTAGTTATTTATGTTATAGTGGTTTTATTATTTAATTAGAAAAGGATGTTTCAAATGATTTTTATTCACAGAGAAATATATAATTTTCCACCTTAAATTTGAGAAGGATTTTGATTTTTATTTAAAATACATTTTAATATAAAATTTTGAATGATTGAGTGTAAAAAAATTGATTCAAGGATATGGCATCGACTCGGTGTCCATTTTATCATACACTCAATTGTGAGACACAACCAGAAACATATAATATTCGACTTACAAAAATTTATTTTAAAAAATGATTTATTCTATTAATCATATCTAAATGGAAAGAAAAATTACCCATCCTACAAATATAAAAATTTAATTGTTAACAACTAATTATCTTAAACTGATACACCTAGATCATTTTGGATCACCCCATGTTGCTCGTATAGTTTGTAAATCATATAAATTCTAAATCATCAATGATTATAAAATATCTACACAGGTTTAATTTATAGTGCACAAAAGTGTGTCTTCTAAAGTTTTTATTAAATTTTCTAATAAATTCATAAATTAAAAGGGGAATTGGATTATCTCACATCCGATTAATCATGATGGAAAATTCAGAAATAAATATTTTGATGATTTTTGTTATTCATAATGTTATTAAAATTCATTTTTTTTTATTAAACACCTCAATAAAATGGGATTATTTTAATAAAAAATCCACATTTGAATGATCTTTGTCAAAACAAACCTTAATTAATTGAATATTCATAAATATTTTTTGGAATGATGTGATCAATACCACATGTTATACGATTAATCTATAACTTTCAGTACCCAATGATATAAATATACCTTATGAGTTTTGGAAAGGTAAGTTACATATTCTTATTTCTTTTAAGGTATTTGATTATACAAATTTTATTATTAAATCCTAAGGTAAACTAATTAAATTTTATTATAAATTTATTAAAGGTAGAATTCTTGGTTATTCAAACTCATGAAATTTTTTTGGGTTTACAATAAAAGGACCAAGACCATTAAAGGTTCAATTAACCACATATTTGATAAGAGTTTCCCAAAACCTCATTGTCAAATTTTTGGGGTTGAGATACACCTAGGAAATTGTACTGTGATAGAACATCAACCTCCTAATGATTTTGAAATTGAAAAAAAAAACCAACCAATTTGCCCAAGGAATGGGATAAATCTAAAGAAAATTTTAATGAAAATGATATCATTGGTCATTAAAGTGATACTCATATTTGGAGTTCTGTTAAAGATAATATAGAACATGAAAAAAACTTTATCAAACCATATGCACTACAATGTGATGAAATCATTAATGAAGAAAATTGGCCTTCTTCCATGAAATAGGAATTAAATAAATTTACCCCAAAAAAATTTATACTCTATTAGAAAATACCATTGTTCATCCTATAATTGGATAAAAATGGGTCTCATGAAATAAATGGGAAAATAATTTTAATATCACCCATAACAATGCCTAAAATATAACGATCTAGGCTTATCATATATATATATATATATATATATTATCATTTTATATGAATATTCATTATATTACACAAACACAAGCCTGAGGACCATAACATTTTAGTGCCATTGGAAACATGGAACAAAGTATTTTTAGTCATTAAATAATTTTAAATGAATCCCATAATCATATATCCCATTATTACTCCTACTTGAAAACCATTATTCATAACATTGGGAAAGGAAACATAATAAAGGGTGATCTTAGATACTAAGTAACGATATACAAAGGATATACATAATCATAACATAAGAATAATGATATTGAACATGAGCATAACATTTGAAAACCATACCATGCATATAAAAAATCACAATCTTTAGTCATGGATCAAATATTGGAATTTTATAAGATATGAATCATAAGGTAATCAAATAATATGAGTGTTGAGAGTTTAGAATTGGAATAAGGCATATAATTGTTGCATACACATAATCCTAGAAAATTATATGTTAAGGAAACCCACTAAGACATTCATAACATTTTAGCCTTGGAATAACAACCCATGTACCTACTTTGGGCTTGGCATAACCACCTGTGTACCCTAATTTTTGGCAGATTCACCTTCTAGTAAGGCCACACCACCATCCCATATTGAAACAATTTCTTTAGAGTGTAATTATATCACTCCTAAAACAATCATGTTAGTCATGGTTCACTCCAAATACCATAATAGTGGACAAAGTCCCTTTCTAAACAGAGTTCACTCCCCATTTTAGTCTTATCTATCTCATGAGATATAAATATTTATTGAATGAATTTGAGAGAGATATACGTCCTTTTCATATTTGGTTCTAACATAGCCATCTATATTAGTTATAACATAAGTAATGTCTCCAAAATAGAATCACGCATATTTTTTCCAAAATATCATAAAAAATAATCATATCAAAACCCATGAAATTAAATGGGTTTCACAAACATTTAATCATATATAAACCTATTGAAAATAGACATGTTTCATAATAATTTCATCATTTTTTCATATAATAATCCACAGACAATAAAGTGGCTTCCAAAAGAATTTTATCATGTTATAACCCATAGGAAGTAAGCAGGTTTCAAAAATGTCTCTACATCATAAACTAACTATTTATAGAAACAATAAGAATGGTATCCTTGGTTCACTTCCCCAAAAAATAATAAGTTACTTCAAAGGATAGCATATTATATAGACTAGTATTTTTAAAGGAAACTTGGAACATTTATTAAGGAAGATAGCCTTTCTTTGAAATTTCCTTTATAAAATATATAAACTTTTTAACATAATTTTCTTTTAAAATTACATTGAAGTTTTATAAAGGAATCTTTCAAAATAATTTAAAACATTTCTTGGGGAAAATATCATTTAGCCATTGATTTTTTTTAAATAGACAACATTTTTAAAATCCATTTTCTTTTGAAGTAATCTTGAAAATATATAAAAGAATATTAATGGAAAATATTGTCCACAATTACAGGGAGATTATTTTATGTCTTATATTTTAAAACAAAGAACCCTTTCACATTTTTGATAAAATCTAAATAGGCATTATTTTTCAAAAATGACATGATGATTCTTTTTAAAAAAAATTTAAAAGTCAAAAATTGGTAAAAATGTCATTAATAAAAACATTTAAATATATATTAAAAAAATTGAAAAAAAAAACAATTAAAAAACATGGTTTTTGAAGAAAAATTATTTTCAACAAAAAAAAAATGTTTATTAAAAAATATTTTTTTACCTCTTCAATACATTGAAAGAGTAAAATGAATGGAAAACATGTATTCTCCTAGAATAATTAATGTTTATGAAATTTCATGAGAATAAATTAGAGGTATATCATGATAGATCAATATTGGAGACTTAATCATTAACAATCCCGATAAACGAAGAGATTTCAATATAAAACTTGTACTCCTTTGGTAACCTTTAATCATAATCCCCTTGAAATAAATAACATAAAATGAATCATAAAATGGAACATAAAATGAAATAAAAAATGGAACATAAAATATCATGAGTACAAATATATTAAAGATGTTACATGAAAAAGGTTCTATATATACACCCTGTGAAAGAATATATCTACATAACATAACATGTGTCACAAAGAAGAAAAATTGAGACAAAAATACCTTACCAATTTTTTTACTTTTACACCACAAACACCATGAAAGAGATATCCTAAAAATGATATTTAAAACCCAATTTTTCAATAGATTCCTCATAACATATATTAATTGATAGTATATAAATAGCTTAAAATAAATAGATGGTGAATATGACAAGTGCCCCACAGAAGTTGAAATTGATACATAAATCCCTTAACTTAAGTCTTGACTACCTTCTCATTATTTAAAACCTCTTGTATAATATATATAATATTATTATACATTTATTAAGTATCGATGATTATATGTATCATACCATAGAGGATTTATTCTAGTACTTTTATTACCTATTTATTAATAATTCAATGTAAAAGTCACATTTTGGGTAATAAATGCCTTGTGTTTTATATATATTTTGATTTTTTATTTTTGATCCTCTTATGTTGATCATAATTCCATAAATTATAGAGTAATAATCATGAAATAATTATAATATTTATACATCAAATACTCTATTAATATAAATCATAAAATATTTTTTTGATAAATGAAGTATGTTATGATCATGGAGACGGTAGTCCATACATACACATGAGTAACATTTTTATTTTTATGATCATTATGGAAAGAAGGTAAGTAATATAGTATATATAAAGAGTGATCATAATGTCATTAAAAATTATTATTTTTTAAAATATAGTAACATATATCATATATTTAGTGTGGTTATGACAAGAATGTCACATCAATTCATAAAGGTGGTTGTCCACATGTACACACAACAAAAAACTAACCGTATAGCGGCGGTTTAAACCACTTCTATATGGTTCTAAAACAATTTCAAAAAATTGCTACAAAAATTCGTGTTGGTAATCAACATTCGGCGGTTTCTTCCATTTAGTGGTAGTTTTTGGAAAGTGTCGTAGAAGATGTATTTCGCAGTGGTTTTCTTTATTTTAGTGGTGGTTTTCGGTTAAAAAATAAATGGGATCTAGAGGTGGTTTTCAACCGCTGCTAATGCCTGGACGTTTTACCAAAAAATGCCAATAGTATCGATAATACCACTGCTAAGTAAATTTTGTTATATTTAGTGGCAGTTTAAACCACCACCCCTAAAAAATACCATGTTATAGTGGTAGTTTAAAATACCACGAAAAAAAAATCTATCTCTAGAGATGGTTAAAACTACCGCTATATCATAAATAAATAAAAATTGTAGGATCTGCATCCCTAGAACCTTCTATCAAAACAACAAAAAATTAACACTGAAAATTTTACCGGATCATCAAATGTATCATCAACGTTCAAGGAAAACAACATATTAAAATGAAATAATCAACATACATTGATTCAAACCAAAACCTAAATAATCGACACATTGAACAAGGAAAACATCAAATTGAAAGAAATAATACATTTCTCAATACATTGAATGAATCAAATAAAACACAACACACTAATGGAATCAACTTTTATGTAAAATACGGAAAATAAACTAAATATCATATATAATCATATAGAAATTTCAATCTCTATAGCCAGTTGAAACACAGCATATAGACACATGGTTATACAACACATACATAGAGAACCCGTTGTCCTAATCCCATATAAAATATAAGAAAAATATAAGAAATATCCACATTGGAGGTTCTGATACATGAACAGAAACTCTCTACTAATCATTTCCCAATGATGAACTCTGATCATCACCCTCCCCATCTGCATCTATACTTCCTACTATCGGCATCTAAAAACAATTATATTGAAAATTAAACAATTTTATATATTTATATTTAAACATAAAATCAATAAAAGTTTGTGAACCAAATATTTTGAAGTTGTGTGATTTACCTTCTCACCACCAATCATCACTAGCAATTCTCATTTGTCTATAAAATACCTCAGATAGTAATAGTACCAAACCCATCTACACACTCAAACAGGATGCTCTATCCCAAGGACTTTACCAACTGGGTCATATTGGGAGACTGAGTATGACTATGTGGGATTGACATCCCATAGTTCATTAATTATTACCTATAAATAAAATATCAGTCATATTAGAAGTAATGTATTTTAACATAGTGACAACTATTAAGAATTTATTATAAGGAAAAATTAATTCATACCCCAACTTCTTTATCAATCTCATTAACAAAACTCCCATCATATTTTTTATGAACATTCAACTACACTTCTGTTTGAGATGCTTAGTGGCCTAAACTCAGTGATTGTATTAAACAAAGATAAATAAACAATTTAATATATTACATAGATAAAATTGTATTATAAATATTTAAACTAATGAAAATATTACCAGAGTTGATCAACTTCTAGAAAACTCTTTAACCTCGCAGTGTGAGTATAATGCTTCCATGGAATTCCGGTCATTTGATAAAATAAATTATGTTCAGAACATATATTTTTAAAAATTAATTCAGACCAAAAAATAGAAATGATAACATATGAAATATACTAACTAAAAAAATATATAAAAAAATGATAATGATTGACAGAACAAACGACATAAGTGGTTGATAAATGAATGGATAACTACACATACAGTCATTTTCTCTATCAATCATGTCAGTTTCCTTCTCCATAATTACCTTGTCTACTTCATCCCCTGTTGTGAGAATAATGTTTTCAATATCATGATAGAAAAATAAGTCATATTCTTACTGCTGATGGGATTCAATTTCAGTGGTAAAATCATCCATTTCGTCACCCATATCATACAAGTATCCTTGTTTTACGTGAGTAACTACACTCCAAACTTCATCCACAACATATTTCACATAATATACCATTTTTTATTGTGATGATAAGATATATGGATCATTTATTTCATGTTCACCAACATCTATCAAACAATAAAACTTCACAGAAGTAAATTTCAAGGAATCTCTTTTAACACCCCTGATTATATCCCCCCAATTATATTTGAATAAAACAAATAAAAAATTTCTTTGGTAGTTTAATTCAATAATATTACTCAAATTTTTCATAGTATTCTACATTAGTAAATGTAAATATTCCACCATTCTATGTTTTCAAACCCTCTTCCTAATCAACTGTATGGAATCTAAAGTCATTCATGTTGTAAGCATTGAACTTTCTAGCTTGTCTTATATGACCTCAAGCCAGAAACTTCAAATCATATGACAACTCAACTCGAGTTTCAGTATTCAATATATGAAAAAATTAATATACATTTCTAGATTTACAAAATATATGTATCCACCTAATATCTGTATTGATTTCAATATTTATGAACTTACATGTCGTGCAAACCATTCTACAAGCTCTTCATTAACAGCTTTTGTTATATCTTTCTCATTACCTGTTCATCCTATTATTTGTCTCTTTGTTTGTATCCTCAACTCTTTGATAAATTGATCCTAAATTTCACTATTCTTAAGAAGATATCTATGTTCTTGTAATAATTCCATTTTTGTTAGTGTAACATTTGAGCTCCTCCCAACTGATCGAACTATAGCATGAATGATTTTTGAATTACCATGTATTTCATATTGACTCGATGTGTCATCAACACATCCAAATTTATTTAATAATTTCTCAATATCATTAAATTATCTAGAAAAAAATTTAAGAAACTCCTCTTCCAAATAGCCTTCATAAATAGAGCCTTCTGGTTGAGCTTTATTTTTCACATATGATTTCAAATGCCCAAGATATCTATGAAATAAAATAAAAAAATAATTATGTATTTAATGATGTACCAAGAATTATTTACTGAAATGAAAAACATAAAAATAAATTACCTCTCAATTGGATACATCTTTCATTAAGTTACGGGGCCTCCTAATTTAGCTTCCTCAACAAAATGCACAATTAAATGCATCATGACAGTAAAAAACAAAGGAGGAAATATCCTATCCATTTCACAAAGTGTCAATACAAATCTCTCATAAACATTGTCAAGATGAAATGCATGTAGAGTTTTCTCACATATTTTCCTAAAGAATGTGCATAATTGGAGTAAAAAATCAATAACCTTTTCATGTAATAATATACGCAATTCTAATGAAAGTAACTACTGTAAAAAATATGTGAATAGTGGATTTTAAATCCATGTAACCTATGATTCTCTAAGTCAATAAACCTTAAGATGTTACTTGAATACCCATCATATACCATCACATGTTTTAATATTTTATGAAATGTATCTTTATCCCTATTTTTCAATGAAAAAAGTTTTGGATCATGCTTTCCCTTATCATATGGCCAGAGATCACACTTTATAGTCATTGCATGTAAGTCTTTTCAAGCATTCAGATGATCCTTCAACTTTGCATGCTCATTAATAAATGTGAAAATTAAATTTTCAAAAACATAATTCTCAATATGCATCACATCAATATTATTCCACAAAAAATTAAATTCTCAATATGGATTTTTGAAGAATATACTTTTTTTCATCCATTGGTGCGTTCTAATTTCACTTGACGATGCACTTCAAACTCATTTCCTACTATCATTAAAACGATGCACCTTACCCAATTATGTTTCACCATTTCAATGTTGTGTCAATATTTCAAAACCGAATAACAACTTTGGAGGTGGTCTATGATCAATAAAACCATTAAATTTTTACATATTCAGTCCAAATCTGTGAGATGCATCAAGAAATATTTGATGACACAAGAAGCACCATTTTATACTGTGAGGTAGTCATTTGGGCTCAAAATCAAAGATACAAATAGGAATATAAAAACCCATGTATGTGTTCCAACTAGATAAATTTTCAAGTACATGGTAGTCACTAATGGTCTACGTTAGATAAACGTTCATTTTGAACATTGTTCTAGAAGATGCATCATATGTCTCAACACTGTTGCTCTATAAATCCATTAATTCTTCAATTAAAGGCTACAAGTATACATCAATATCATTTCTATGAATTTTTTCCCAGAATAATCATATAAATAATAAAATATGTATGTTTCATACACATCAATAGAGGTAGATTATAAGGGATCAAATCAACCGGCCAAATTCTATAACTGGTACTCAAAGTCCCAAATGGGTTGAATCCATTGGCAGCCAATCTCAATCAAATATTCCTAGGATCAAATGCGAAATATGAATGTAATGAATCAAATTTCTTCCAAAATTGTGAATATCTTGGATTTCATATTAACACATCAATGTTATTATCTACAGAATTCAACTTCAGGTGTTCGGTGGTTTTCGATGACATGAGAAATATTTTCAATCGAGGATTTAAAGGAAAGTAATTCAAAACCTTTATAGGTGTTTCTGTATTATTCTTCTTCATGTTATTATGTTGATTCATACTTCTAACATCACTCATAGACTTCTATCTAGAGTAATAACATTTCAAGAAAACATGTCTTCTTGAATCCACTTCCCAATAAAGCATACAATCATTGGGACATGCATGAATTTTTTTAAAATTCAGACCAATCTTGTTAAAAACTTTTTTAATATCATAAAAGGAATCAGGGATCTTTGCTTCAGGAAATGCATAATGAAAAAATTCACATATCATGTACAACACCTTGTTGGTAAATACACCTAGGCATTTGATATGGTACAACTTCATCAGAATTTTTTTTTTGAATATTTTAAACATCCTCTATAAGATTATTAATTTCCATCATCAACTAAACCATGAAACACATCTCTTTACTCAGTGATGTTTTACCTTAAATTAGTCTCGACAAAATCAAGAGGAGGTTCCAATGATGTGTTACAATCTTGATCTGGTTGTCCTATAGTCTCAAAAACATCACTTTTCACTTTGTTATTTGTAGCACCCTCAACTGGTTGTTTTGATATGTTTTGATGTTGATGTTGGTTTATTGCAATGCTGAATGCATAGTTTATAAGTCTCTTCATTTAATTTTCCTCTGCCGAAAAATTTGGGAGCTCATTCTGTGGATTTACATTAGTGCTCAAACTTTTTGTAACATTCTATTCTATAATCCAAATTCAACACAAATAATGAGCATGTAATTTCTTCAATATCAAGTGTTCATAAACTTTATCTCTCTTCATCCATCTTCAAAATTTATATTTTGGATATGGACATCTTATTCTCCCATAAATAGATCGTTTAGAAATTAAAAAATATAAAAAAATACTCTATACCCTTAGAATACTGAGGTGTGTTCCTCAGTAATGTGATATAACGTTCATCCATATATATCACAATATTCCTACACATTATGAAAAAAAAATTAAAATGCATAACTATTACTAAATAAGAAAATAGATTCATATATACTAGCTGAAAAAAAATGAATATTTTAAATAACCATACCCTACCATTTAAATGTATGTATAACCATATGTGAAATAAGAATTATAGACACTTCTGAAAATAATAAAACTATTTAGACTATTAGAATATGTTGATGAAGAAACTAGTGTAGAGTAGTGAAATTCAACCCTTATTTAATTGATAGAAAACAAGGAAATATAAGGAAACTATAAATGCCTCAACAAATCAATATAATGAATCTATGAATTTTTAAATTTCATTCTTATTCTTTATCCACTTATTTCCTTATCTTCTATTTCAAAAAACACAAATGGATAACATTTTTTAGAAATTGATTAAATCTTCTATACATTAGTGTTTCCTAATTCTTCATTATATATTTAAAACCCAATATTTATAAATTAAAATATAAACATATTACTATTTAAAGTATAACTCTTAAATTCAAAAATACTCAATGTATTTCAGTCCTGGTATCATTTTCTAGTGACATAGGATTTATATCATTCAAAAATATGATATATGGTACTACTAAAATATAATAGAGAAATTTTATACCTATATAGCCCACATAAGGGTAAAATAAATTTCTCACAGGCTTCATAAGTGTACCTTGTAATTTTTATAATTTTCATAAAGGTAAAATTTAAAATATAAAACTCTCATAAAGATAAGATTAATTTTACACATGTTGTATATAGGTAAATTATAATTATATGTAAGGGTAAGAACAAATTATAAGAATTACTAAGGGTAACAAGTAAAGTTGTGTAATGATAATATTTTACTTCAACTGGTTATGTAAAGGTAACTAGAAAATTTGTATAAAGGCCCTCAGAAGTTCCATAAGGGTAATATTCATTTTCTAAAGCATTCATAAAGGAAAAACATAAATCCCATACTCTATTTGAAGGTATCTAGTTCACTACACAAGGGTAACTTACATTTTTAAATGCCACTTAATGGTAGATTGTCACTTATGTAGATGTAAGAAACAGTTATGTAAAGATAGGAAACAATTTTGTAATGGTAAGAATCGCTTACATAAATGTAAGAATATAATTGATGGAAATACTAGAAATTACATACATTTTTTCCTGTGATACAGTCACATTAAAATTCCCAACTAATTTATTTCAACACATTCTTGGTATAAAAGATTCCTTAAATCATACATCATTTTTTTACTCTCTCAACATCATTATTTTCATCAGTTTTATCATGTATAATCATCCCATTATCTTATTTCTATATTACATTTCTTTCTTGTGAGGACGGATAAATGGAAACCAATCAAATATCAAATTCTCCATCCCACTACTTTCATTTTAATCATGAATATACTAATATTTATTTCTCATAATTTTAATACTAGACATAATTCCTTATCGAGAAAACTACTTTTTTTATATGGTAACACACTTTATTAAGAATTAACTAGAGTATTCCATTGTAGATATAACAAGGAAAGTGTATAAGTCATCTATTTGTAGAATTATTAAATAAAAAATAAAAAAATACTTAATTTAAAACTCAATTAAGATTATATCAATATCACATGTCTATATTCTATCTATTCTGATAAAAAATATTTTTTAAAAAATATATAAATTATAGATTATAATCAAAAAAATCATAAGATATGACTATTCTTTATAAATATTAGGTTAACAAAATGATTAAAAAACTAAATACATATGTTTGGTCATGGAAAACATTTATTAAAGAATAACATTGTTCTACACCAGGTAAAAAATCCTATCTTTTATATAAATATTTTTATCAGGGAATGAATTTATAATATTAGTATGAAATAAAAAAATATCACATATCTAAATTAAAAATCCAATAAGATAATCTAAATACATATTTTAATTTTAAATTCATCAAATCATGATGGTATCTATCCAAATAAACCATAAGATATGGAATATGATATAATTGATGCATGCTAGTAGTGACCCAAACAAAGTATAAGACATGGAATAAGAAACAACTAATATATACTAGTAACATGCCAAAAAAAGAACATGTCTTGGATTAAGATAAAAAATTTATAAAAGAAACAATATATGTTCTTAATCCCAATAATTTTTCAATGATTTAAACATAATTATGGGGAAAACTATTTACAAAAATATGTAGTATCCAAGGAAAAAAGGTTTTTACACATTGAACCATTTCAATATAATAATTGTTTCATTTATAAAAATTATGTTTACATCTTAAGACATAACAAATTAATAAATTATGGTTTAAAATTAATAAATATGATTGAATTATAAACAATAATAAAAACTCAAAAATGATATGTTTTTAACAAATAATTTCTTATATAATTAATGTGTGGTTCATGAACTAACCCATAACTGAACACTTTTATAAATAGAGTGTAAAAATTGTTTATTCAATTTAAATTTTGGGTTCAAGAAAATCATAGATAATAAATTTCCAAAATAAATACAACTAGTGTTTATAAAAATAAATTTCTATTCCAAACCCAATTTTATACTCAATAGTTTTTCAAAGAAAATGAAACTAGTATAAATATTATTACTATTTTTATTAAAAACCCCATTCATGCTTACGTGATTTATTGATGATGGAATACCTTACATGAAACATCTTAACATCTTTTCCTCACCTAAAACCAAAATAGAAAAATGCTTTATACTTTATCCAAGTAACAATATAGCATAAAAATCAACTCCCCTATGTATATAACATAACTATATAGATATTTCTTCAATAATCCCAAGAATGTAATCATAAACATTAGTAACGTACTTCTAGTTTAATATAACATAAAAACATGAATTGTTTTCTATTATTTCAAGAAATTATTCTTGTCATTAGTAGCTTATCACTACATTGAAAACATATATGAAAATATTATATGTTACGTAGAAAGAAATAGATAAAATAATTTCTCATACTTAATAACAATTACATAATTATAGAATGATAAAGTTAATAAATTATTTAGGTAAAGATAACACAATCTTAATTAACAATTAAAAATCACATGATAACATATCAATTATTAAAACACAAAATATATAATCAAAATAAAAGATAAAACGGGAAAAATAAGTTACCTTGATTAATAGGTATATTTTTTTGATGATCCAATAGTTTAGAAGCCACAATAGAGGGGCTCCAAGGCTTCAGACCTATGGTGACAAGCGGCGAGGGGTGTTAAGTCTCATAACTAGCAGTAAGGCATGGTGATGGGTGGTAAGGCTTGAGACAAGAAGTGAGTCATAGCAGCACGACACGGTGGTGAGGCGAGGCAAGGGTAGGGGTACATGGGAGTCGGGGGTCCACGGGGGTTGAGGGAGTGGGGTTCAGGGGATAAGTTTTAGGTTTTTGAAAAAAAAAATGTTTTAGTGGTGGTTTTTAACAAACTGCCACTAAATTATTTAAAACAAATCACGACGGTTTGATAAACTGCTGCTAAACACTAATTTTGGTGTAATGACTAGAACAGAATTAAAATATATCCTGGAATAAAATTGTAAGAAATAAAATAAAATAATATATATATATATATATATTATTTTATGAATTATAATAATTAATTATTATAATAAATATTTCATTTATATCCCATATAATTATTAACACCACCCTTATCACCTTCCTGGTAAAGTGTGAATGAATCATATCATTTCGCTAGATGGTCGTTCATCATGCCCACGAGTGACATTATCATATTCCCACAAAATGGAATGCATAAAGTTATGTGTGATATAATAATTCCATAATTATAATAATAACATTAATATCATATTTAAAAAATTAATGCTTCATTATTTCCAACTGAAATATGTGGTAATGGAAAAACAAATGAAATTAGTTCACAAGGTGGTAGTTTGTCATGAACACAAACAATGATTCGGTAACACATTAGATGAAAGTAGAGAAGGTTATAGGTAATTACCTTATAATAAAAAAATACTAGTATATGTAATATAAAATAATTGAAGTATGTGGAGAAAAAAATTAAATAAAGACACACATTGAATAACATTACCTCTTCTTTTGGTATCCTTTTTAAGGAACATGAGCCACAGTGTAGTTAGTGAGGTTATTCTAAGTGCATCCACAAGACCCAGGTTTGAAGCCAGGTAGAGGAATAATTCCAAGGACTATAGAAATACTGTAGAAATCATTGAAGTAGTACTATGTCGGTACTGTAGCAGGTATTGTAGCAGTACTGTAGCAGGTGAGGTTCAATACTGTAGAATCCAGGACTATTCACCTTGGGTCACTAGTTTGGGATTGGAGTCCTTAAGACCTTCAGGACACCCAATCCATTGGGTCAATAAGGATTTTGGGCCACCTTTAGGGCCCTCTGGCCACCTCAAGGCCTTCGATCCACCTCAAGGTCTTCAGGGCCACCTGATATGCAGATGCCTAGACAGATAGATTCTACATGGAACCAGCTCCAGAGGAGGATTCAAGGGCAGGGAATATTCACTAGAGTATGGCTACTAGATTTGGAAGAATGAGAGGGTATCGCATTTTCATCTGTACCAAGCATGTTCATCTCTACATAGGATATCTAGATGAACATCCATGCAAAGGTGGAGAGCTGATCACGATGTAGATGCTGGGGAGGGGCGGTTTTAAGTATTCATAGTCTCTATGATTTACTTAAGACCTACGGATCCAATAATTTCTTCAACCTTATGGTAAATGTAATATTTATAGCCTAAAGTCCTTGTAAGGGTTCCCCCTCATCCCTTGAAAGGTGGGTTATCAAAAATCAATAAAAAATAAGGCCTTCGGTCCATTCAGGTAGGTATCCTCCTTAGGTTTGAATTAAATCCTTCAAATGTAGGATTTATGTCCAAAATAGAACTTATAGAATTTTAGGAGGGAATTTCAGATGTTATTTTTTCAGGTATTGTCCGAACCCTAGAGGTTTTAAGGAGTGAATAAGAGATGAGAAGGGTGGCCTTTTATAAGTGGGGGAGAGGACATACATTGTATTTTTTTTTAATGAGAGAGTGCTCATACATTTTTCATATCTAAAAAAGTCCATAATATACCATTCATTCACCTTATAGGTATAAGGCTCTAAATATCTCTATAAAATAATTTTTTTAACAGTTTTTTGGTCATTTTTACCCTTATTGTTTTAGTTTTATCCCCTTGTAAATGCACTACTATGGAAACCAAAGTAATTAATTTTTACTGAATTCACTATTCATTCTGGTCAAAAAATAATTTGAACTTACTAGAAATTATAAATTATGATGATTCAAAATATGGAATCCATTTCTAAATTTCCTTCACATAAGTGTAAAATTTAAATTTATAATTAATTATGGATATGCAATGAGAAAGGCGGTTTCTTTGGAGAAAACGTTCAAAAGTTTGAAATGATTTTAAATCAAAATTCAATATGTAATTGATTCCAATGAAATAAAATGGATTACATGATATAAAATTTAACTAATTTTACTTTAAAACCTATTCAAAATATAATATAAAATTATAATAAAGTTAAATAAAAAGTATGTTTTCAGGTAAAATTCTTATTTTTTCACTATACATCATAAAATGAAACATTTCAGAAAAATATAAAATATTCACCATATTTTAATTTTGAAATTATTATTTCAAAAATTACTTTTATATTATTGGATTCATTTTCTAGGAGTTTCAAAAATTAAATTTATTATAAGTGCAGAAAATTCAACATAACTATTTTTTAGAAAAATACACTTTACACATAAATTTGCATTTATTGTTATTTACTATCTAGAAAATAAAAGATATTAATGTTAAAAAAATTGAATATATAATATTTATATTTTATTAAATTCATTAACAAAAAGTGATTTGGTTAATTTCTTTTTATTAATCACATTTTTGTGCATAAAAATATTTTTTCAGAGAATGGTTTTGTTTTAATTTCATAAGGGTTTATTTTCATTTATAATTAATTGGTCACCAAATAATTCATTTTATATTCATTTTTAAACCATATTTTAATCATTTAGTTAATATTATTCCTAAATTTCATTTCAACAGCTAGGTGACAACTATAGCACCCATAATTTGAGGTATATAACCCTTATCTATGACTTGTTATGTGTATAAAGTGGTTGGGTGAGGTTTGGGGAAGTTTGGGGGTTTAGCGAATTTTTTTTGGTTTTTATAAGGGTGTACTATTTGAGCATGGTTGGTGAAAATCATATATCCTCTCTAAGAAATTGTGCACAATAAAGCAGAGGGCTCAGGGAGGGTGCACGGTTAAGTCACATAGTTTACCAAATCGTGCGAATTCCCCTTGTAAATCATTCGACTTAATATAGTCGGTTTCCACATCGTTCACACATGGTCTATCTAATTGTGCAAGAAAACCATGGGGGATACCCTTTTGAGATAGTAGCAGGTGAATAATTTGTGCACAGTTTTCCTAACCATGTCGCTAACCATGCATGGTTTAAAAATAGGGTGTTAAAAATTTGTGGGTTGGTTGGGATTAACCCAAAACACCCCATTTTTTCTCCCAAGCATCCCTAACTTCGTATTTCTTCTTCTCCATGGTTTTTTAACCTCTCCCACTCATTTGAAAAGTGATTCAAAGAGTTTTCATGGTGGTTTTAATCCAAATCTTCCTTGCTAGGTCACCTTTCTTGGTAATTTTATAGTTTTTATTAGATATACTCTTCCTTGTCATTAGGTTTCCTAGATATAATTCCATTATGGGTAGATAAATATTTTTTTCAATAATGGTTATATATGGCCTTTTTTATGTTTTTGGAAGGGATCTAGGGTGGGTTTGAAGAGTTTTCACGTAGACTTGTTGAGTGTTTATGTTGTTGGTTGATTTTTTCAAAACCCTAGAGGTATGTTGCCTCACTCAATACTCCTATTTATAAAACATTAAGGATTTTATTTTAAATTAATTTTCTATCTGAATATTGGTTTTATAATTGATGTAAGAGTCTTGGTTGGAACCTCTTGGGTGATTATTTTTGAATTTGGGGGGAAATGGGTTATTATTGTGCATTATGCTTTGTTTTTTGGATTTTAAAATGATGATTTTAAAATCAGTTTCTTGGTTTGATTTATAGAAATGTTTTTTGGAATGTATTTCAATAAAAAAAATATTTATTTAATTTTTTTTGAATAAATTTGTGCAATAGGTTTCGGTGTAATTGGTTGATTTTTTTTGGAATATATGTTGCTTAGGGGAATTTCTAATAAATGGGTGATTTTATTGAAATGGTTTGGCTTGTTCTATTGGAAATGTTGTTTGGATTTAAAGGGTTTATTTGGTCTATTAATTTTTGGGTATCATGGTATTTACAAGTACTGGTTGTCA
Source organism: Viscum album (assembly GCA_963277665.1). Taxonomy (NCBI): domain Eukaryota; kingdom Viridiplantae; phylum Streptophyta; class Magnoliopsida; order Santalales; family Viscaceae; genus Viscum; species Viscum album. The sequence goes on from OY728139.1 coordinate 288,100,388, forward strand.
TGGTTTAGGTAAATATTGATTTGATAGTTTTTTGATTAAGTAATTAATCATTAGTGGGAAGGGATGGATAGTGGACATGAAGTGCTACCATCAAAGGATTTGAATGTGGAATGAAATAACACTATAAAAAGGGCATGGGGTATGTACGTTATGTTCTACCATTAATGGTAACACCATGATTGGGTGGTTGAGTTATGTGTATGGTTGAGATATGTGTTTGGTCATTTGAGATGAAATGTGTCATGAAAACATGAAATGGGAAAATGGATGATGAATACTTTGATTACGTTTCCTAGTAAATGTGTTGGTTTGGTGAAATGTTGTGATAAGTATGTTTTTGACTTGTTGGTATTTGTTGAACTATAATAATGGTTTTATATAAATTGTTTTATATAAATGTTCTAACTTATTCTATCCTAGTGGTATGAGTATGGAAGTAATTTGTGGAAAAACTACTGAGTAGTATTACTCACCCCATGCTTGGGAACTATGGTGCTTTATTAGGTGTTTTATTATGAGAAATTAGAAATGTTAAATCATCTCATCATTTTAGTGGTTCATCATGATGCTTGGACGATCTTATCATGCTAGAGCTTGGAGTATGGTGTGGAGCGATGGAGAAATATCTTGGGTCCTTGATATATTTTCATTTTATTCCTCTATTATAGTAATCCGATTTTGGTTATGTGGTTGTTGGTTAGGATGACCTTTTATAATGGCAGCATTGCACTACATTTTCAACATGCATAATGTAGTGGTTTTTGGTAATCAGATGTCTGGTTGGTTGTTTTTATTTCAAAGGGAAAAGATTTTCCCCAAACATTGATGAATCCCTTGACATTTATTTCCTACATTTGGAGCCTTGGGGATATCAGCTAAGGCCAATCAATATTCCAACACCTTCTCAGGACAATGAGAAAGGGAGGGACGTTATAATAACCAATATAATAATATCTTTATAATATAGAACTTTTCATTTAAACTCAATGTTGTGTGTAATTAAAACTAAACTTGATGTTACATGTAACACAAACCAAAATCAGTTTTGTGTGTATCTAAACTTAAACATAGTTTTTTGTGTAAATAAAATTATTTAAAAGATTCAACTAATTTGAAAAAATATATTTCACAAAATCTCAAGGTTTTACATTCTTGCCCCCTTAAAATTAATTTCTCCCTCAAAGCTCATATTGGTCAACAATGTTTCTAAATTTTAAAATTTATTTATATAAACCCACATCGTAAATGGTTTTAATGAAAATAAAATGGAAAATAAAATTATAGGTGTGTAAGACATCTAGAATAACACCTACTAGGTTTTTTAAATGCAGAACATATGTGAGAAATGAAAACATGGAAAAGAAGAGAAAACTGACACCCAAATACTGATGGAGAGTGAGATAGAACATTGATCACAAGAAAGTGGGATATCCAGATAATGTTAATGACCATAAATATATAAAAAAGAGGTGTGAAATATTTCATTGATTTCATCAAAAATAGGGATAATAGTACAACTTTTAATTTCAAGAATTTTCATGATAAGATATAATTTCCTGATTTCATTCAATTTTATAAGAACAACCTCACTCCTTAGTTATTACTTGATCAATTTATACATCATATCTTACTCGAGGAAATAAATGTGAAATTTTAATCACCAAAGAACTAATGGATCATAAGATCCATAACATAATGATTATTCATTACTTCTATATTTATATTAAAAATGTTATAATTGATTATCCAGTATGGATAAATCTTCATATGGTGTAGTAATAAGTTAGTATTTAAAACCACATCCAAAATGAAACATAAAAAATTCAACATATGGTTAACCTTGTGAACCTAAAAAAACATTAAAATTGAAAATATTAAAAATAGTTTCACTAAATATAGATAATCAACTTATCATTAATCCCTCATAAACCATAAAGTGTCTCTCGATTGTCAAATACCAATCTTGTGAATACCATTGTCTTGTATTCTTTTAAAACAAGGTAATAACCTGAATTATAATAAAACTGTATGTAAATAATGCATTTTTCTTAATTAAATGAATAAAACCACTGATTATTGAATTTACTCCATAAATCCAATGATGTTATAAACTCAATCAATGATAACACAAACCACTTTTTCAATAAATATTTTACCAGTTCTGAGGGCATTAACACTATCTAATTTACTTTATCCATATCTATCATATATTTTTCCAAGATATACTATATTTTTTTCAAAATATAGAATATACTAAGGGTTCCCTTCCCATAATTATGTGTTCTCCAAAAATATATAACCTTTATGTTAAATCACTTTTCTGTTTCATTATTACCATACGATGACTTCTTGAAAATCCTAAAAAATGCTTATACTGAACACTCCATATATTTTTATAATTCATGAATTCCAATATATAAACACTTCAATTATTTTTCCTCATACTTAATCCATTAACTAGGATTCCTCGTTCTACTCCCTAATACCTCTTTCCTTCCACACGTCATTTGTATTCTCTTCATCATTAGTGGTGTAACCATTAATCAAACCAAATTATTGATTACTTCATGTTCTTTCCCCCTAAGACATCGAATTTCTTAATTCCCTTACTTTATATATTTAAATAATTCAATAGTAGATGATATCTTAGGGAGACCAATATTCCCATCCATTGCATTTACTAAAATTTTCATTTTCCCTTTACATTTAGTTGTTATGTGTCCCTCTTTTCCAGATTCAAATCTTCTTCCAGATCCAATGAGACATTCACTAGGGTGCTTCATTCCAAATTTTTAAAATATAGGAAACCAAATCTCATTTCCTCCATGGTTACCATCACTTGAACTATCAGTAATCTATTTCTTCCACATCTATGTTGAGTCTAGTAGTTGGTTATGGTATATTTTGTTAATATTGTTCTAGGAAAACTGATTAGGCATAATCACAATATCCTTTACTCCATTCATCATCCAATATGGCTACTCATTTTCAAATCATACATCACATTCAAAATTAATCAAGTTCCTTTTAGTTCTTACCTTTGACGAAGACCAGAAAGAATAGTGTTAAAAATGCTAATGATAATGGAAAATAATATATTTTAAAAATTTATCTATGAGGTCTAAATCAGTACACCTTCTATTTAATCAATGAAAGCTTAGTTTTATCCTAAGTCATTCATACTCATCATATATTAAAATCATTTATGATGGTTCATAAAGAGTTTGTGATTTTCTAGAGAATATCCCTCGAGAGTGTCAAACCAGGTGTACAGTAAGGCTCATTTTCATGTACCAATTCCCAATTGAATTTAGCTCAATACGGTGTTTTCAGGGTTTTTACCCATAGGTAAATTTTTAATAGATCCATATCCCCTTGTAATATCAAAAAAAGGATTTAATTTCTTATAAACCACTCACTCTAACCTTTACCAAAATTTTAGGACATTTTCCTATACTTTAAAATTTCCTCATAATTATCCTTAGAAGACATATCAATAGAAATATACATAGGGGTCTCACTAAATCTTTATCATCCTAGTTTTTAATGTTTAACTAAACCATTCCTCTAATAACATCTATATTAGCCCGACATTCCCATACATGGATATTACATCTTTTTAGATGAATATTTATTACATTACACAAAAACACACATGAGGACAATAATAGTTCAGTGCCTTTGGATACATGGAACACAATATTCTTAATTTTGGAAATATCATCAATGTATCCCATAAAGTTCTTTTCTTTTATTACTTCTACTTAAAACCCATTTTTCAAAACCTGGGGAAAGTAAACACAATAACGAGTGAGATCATATGCTCAGTAACGGTAAACATGAGAGATATATAAGAATAATATGAGCATAATGGTATGATAATATGATCATTATAGTCACCCTATCCTTTTAAATATATCATTACATGATTTTAATCATAATTTAACCTTAGAGTACAATCCATGGATTGTGAAGTCTAGTGTATTTGAGGACTAGGTACATAAAACATAAAACATGGAACTAAAAAAAATTCATTATTTAACATTAATAAAGAGCTCCTAACTTCCTTTGATCCCTTAACTCAGCATAGGGTACCCTGGGGATCTCATGAACAAATGGATGATCTAAAATTCCTATACGGGATTAAACATAAGAATAATTCTTTAGCACGTGATTTAGAGATCATGACATAATGATATAAATTGGCATGTAAAATAGTAACATATAATCATGGGATCATATAAAAATGAATTCATAGTATTGTACAAGTAACATAAATCATGACTTTAGCATGATTCAAGTCTCGTTGCACATAGAGGAGCACAATTCAAGGTTAACGACCAAGACTGTTGCACATGGTAGCATGCGTCAAGGATAACTACCAAGACTGTTGCACATAACATCTCATGAGACTAAACATTAACCAATACATTAAGAAACTATCTAGGCACACCCATATTAACATTTTTATGAATATTACTGACACATAAATAATTATACATAATCAATCATACATAACCATATAGGAACCCACAGAGAGAAATGGGTATCACATTCATGCCATAAAGTAAATGAATGGGAGTACAATAAAAGTGTCCCTGAGAGAAATTAATTAAAACATACATGGACATTAATAAGGTAAAATAAGCATATATCATGGTAAGTGATGTAAAATATGAGTGAATACATGTATGAATATTATTTAGGAAATACTTAGCATTAAAACATTTTAGTGTGGTTTAAAGGAAAATACTAAAGGGAATTTAAAATCAAAAAGGGAATAATAATTTATATAAAACCAGAAGTGAAACAATAAGGTTTTAATAATAAAAATACTGGTTTTATAACAACAAATGTGTATTTAAATATATTGTAGAGTTTACTTGAAATTGGGTAAAAAAATTGCGAAGTTCCCATAAAACAAGTTTCGTTATTGGGAAGTATCGAGGAGGGAATCACATAAAAGCACATATATTCTGGAAATAGAGTGAGGGATGTATCATTAAACATGATTTTGGAGAATATAAATAGTATTTAGAATTTTTACATAAAAATAAAAGACAACATCATTTGGGTAAAAAGATAGTTAGAAAAACTAGAAGGAATAAAGGCGGTTCGGGTAGAATAACTTACGGAATATTGGCATGGTATCATGTGTACTTAGGAGGTCTTAATGAGAGATAAAATTATTTACAATCTTTTATAAATCATTAGGGAAGTATGGGGAATGTGTTAAATTGTAAGAACCCAACCCTAGTTGTCTGGATCCGGTGCCTTATTTGATTACATTGGCATATAAACAAGGAATACGAATACTGAAGGACCAAGTAATTTAGTAGATTTTGGAAATAAGATAAATAAATAAGTTTAATACAACATCATTAAGGGAAATAAAACAATAATTTATTCCTCTAGAAACATCATTCCTCCTAGATTATTCTTTCAATTCATTCATTATTTACTTTATGTCCTGAGAAAATGAAACATAAGAAAGGGGTGTTCTCAAACGCTCTGTAAGAGTAACCAATATAGCATAAGATAACATAAACAAAAGACATGGTTCATAATTGAAAACACATTCCTTTAATAACAAACTTGAACACATTATGGTAGGAATATGAACTGAGTAAATAATGGCGTAATAAAACATAGTCATGGGTATTCTACCAATCTAAAAACAACATGAACTTTCAATTACTAGCTTCACAATGAGGGAAGTGCATATGCCCGACATTCTGAAACATTTGGTCAAGGCCTTGGCCACGACATCTATTGATTTAGGCCCTGGCCAAAATCCATATATCACATTGGGAAAGGCCTCGGCCAATTCCACATCTATTTGTCTCATGAGACCTATTGATGCATTGAGAGGATATAGTGGGCCTCAACCATCAAAAAATAAGTCCAATGCATTCCTCATATGAGTGTGGATAAACATAAACAACATATACATTCATATTGAAACTATCATATGAAATATAACTATCTTTCCCCAATTATTAAACATAAAACACTAACCCTTCAGAGTAATATGGTGAATGGTTTTAGGATAGATAATCCAAAATAGAGTAAGTAATAAACCATTAAATAAAATATGGTAGATTAATTAGTAAATTATTAAACCCAATAATACATAATAATCAACAATATTGTTGAATCAAACTAAAATACTCTTATAAAATCATTAAGAAATCTTGAGATAAATGCTCTTTTATTTTGAAAAGAAGAGATATTTGGGAAAAATCCTTGTATAAAATCATAAATGAAGTAAGATGGTATTTTTAATATAAAATTATTTATTTTATAAAGATAATGGTTTCCAAAAACATATTATAGAGTTCCTTTAAAATAGTTAAGAATTTGAGAAATTCCCTTGAATCGGGCTTGTTTTGTGGAAACCATTTTGAAAGTTCCTTTTAAAACGTGTAAATATCCATAAAATAAGGAAGGGTTCTGGTTGGTAAACATATATATAATACTCACACAAAATTTATGAGGATTAAATATAAATACATAATAATTTTATTGAGTCAATTAGATAATTAAAGTCACCCTAATGAAAATGGAAGTTTAGGTGTAAAATACCTTACCTTAACTCTGAACGTGTTCCGCTCTTGAAATTAATCTCCAGAAATATGAAATTATATTTATTAAAAAAATTATTTCAGAACCTATTGGACTTGTAATTAGTTTTTCATAATTTTGGTTAGTTCATTTATTCCCTTATTTATATGTTATTATATTGAATTTTGTCGTTCCATAGCATTTGTTTCCTTTATTTTCCTAATCGGTTCACTTGTTCTTAGGTAATGGAGTTTATGTAAATCTCTATAATTGAATTATAATATTCTTTATGATCATACATAGGTGTTATTGGTGATTTATATAACTTGGTTTCAAGGCCTCAGGATGATTTATTATATAGAACTTTAATGATAACTATTTCGGTTAATTTGTGGGTTTTGATTATAACGAACTCATTTTTCTTTATAAATTAATATCATTTGTAAAAAGGGATTACATGATATTAAATAGGTTATATTACACATATAATAATCTGGTTCAACCAAAAAAATAATGGTTTTATGACCCTAATTGAGAATGATAACAGAAATCAAAATCCCATCGTCCTTGAATGTGGAAAATTGACACATCTCGGATGGTGTTCTTGCTACTAGTATAAAAAAGGTAAAAGGGAGAGATGATGATACCTTATTCCACAATCATGAAAACATTCTAGTAATTTTAATTTACTATATTCATCACAAAATTTGGATAATGGGAGGTAATTGAAAAAGAAAACCAATGAATTTAAAAGGAAAGACAAAGAATTGAAAAGAGGAATTTACCTCTTGAACCAAACTTCCTTGAGAGCCTCCTTAAGGGAGAGGTTCTAGTATTTTTATGAGACCAAGGATTTCTAGACGTGTGAGAAGAGGTTGGGAGGTTATTTGGATATAATTTGGAGAAGGAAAAAGGCTTGATAAGAGTGAAGAGAAGATGGTGTAAAGACCCGAAGCCTGACGTACATGGACATTACATTACTTTTGCAGAATACTTAGTACATAATAAAAACACACACACAAGGACTGTAATAGTTTAGTGTCTTTGGAAACTCGGAATATAATCTTCTAATCATGGTGAAAGATCGTCAACATCTCCCATAAAGATCTTCCTTTTTTTATACCTAAAACCTTTCTTTATATCATGGGGAAAAGAAAACATAAAAGGGTGAGCTCAAATGCTCAGTAAGGGTAAACAAAAGAAATATCAATCACATCATATTCATAAGAACATAACATTTTGGAAATCTTAACCTGCAAAAGAGATCATAATATCATAACATGGGATCAATCATAGTAGTGAAATGTAATCCCAACAATCATACCTTAAAACATGAAACTTTGTGGCATACACACATAATCATAGAGAATCATTTCTTATTAGTCAAGACTTATTGCCAAGACTATCTTAGTGGACAAAGTCCCTTTATGAGCCGAGTTCACTCCTCGTTTCAGTCCTGTTTCACTGAACCGGTATAACCTACCTTTCCAGCCATGTCTATCTCATGAGATATTAAATCTTTATCCAATGCATTTGAGGGAGATATAGGTCCCACCCATCTCATAATGATACCATTCTTATGTGTGCCAAAAAATCAGAAATCATACATCATTGCATACCCATGTAATAAAAATGGGAATCTTAAACATCGTGACATCATAAAACAATTCATATAAGATAAAGGAATTCATAAATATAATTCCATCATAACATTATCAAATAAATTTAATAATAGGTATAGAAAAAGAACCCTTTATTTTCTTATATGGAAAATAATTTTGATAAAACACTTGAACTCCATTCTTGAGGAAAATATCCTTTCAATTTCAAAAACACTATTCCTTTCTTAACATGTCATAAAATTATAACTAAAAGAAGTTGATTAAAAATAAACTTGAAAACTTTTAAGGGAAAATTCTTGGAAATAATGTTTTAAAAATCCATTCATGCCGTATAAGTTAAAAGAAAACATTCTTCTCATACTTTTGTCAGAAAAGTCAAAAAGTACCTTATATGGTAACCAAAGGAAAGATTACATTCATACAATGTGGTAAAAAGTCAATAAAGGGTAAAAATGACTTTAAGCATCCATATAAGAATGGTAAACATTTTATGAAATCATTTTTAGAAAACATGGTCATGGATGATAATAGTAACCCCTGTAAATACTTACGTATAAGCAATCTTGGATAAAAATGAGATTGAAAATTTATCCATTACCTTAGGTCTGATTTGCTTCGTATGTATCTGAACCTACTATATAATGATTTAAATAATGTCATTGACTTATTCCAGAATCATACTCATTGTTTTGATATCATATATGGTTCACTTATGGCTTTATATTACCCGTTCTTTTGTAAATTCCATGTTAAAGAGCGTTTTGGGTAAAATCGTTTCATTTGTCGTCCGTGTTTTGACTTGTAATTATTCATATGATTACATAGATCATGATTACTTAATTCCAGAATATAAAACATGATTTATATATAATATATATTCAGAATATATATATATATAATAGATCAGTAAATGGAAATAAATACACCATTCATGGAGACGGTAGACCGTACGTATGCATGAACGCTATTTTCTTTTCCTTATTGAGTTGAATGGAATTAAGCAGATGACATACATATATATACACATAAATCCAGAATCATTATTATGTCATATATTTCATTATTAATTATTATATATACGTTATAATAATTTATTAATGGTTAACGTGGAGAATGAATCCCATCGCGTCGTGGAGACGGTAGTCCGTACGTACGCACGAGCGATGATATCATTCTCATGATCGTGGAATTGTATTGGAGTGTATGTATACTATTTCAGAATCAATATCAATTTACAATAATCATATATAGTTATTATGTACACCATTATACCCATCCAAGTAAGGTGGTGGTGGAAAATAGATTACACCACGCCGTGGAGACGGTATTCCGTACGTACGCACGCGCGGTGATTTCATTTTCCGTAGGATGGATAGATGGTGAAATAAGGTTGTTTCATAATTATAATAACATATAAGTATATAAGTGATACTGATGTTATTACTTCATAATGAAACAACCTAATAAGAATAAGTGGAAGAAGAAATAAAGATGAAAGAATCGGTAACGGACATTACCTCTTCTTTGAAGCGCCTCTTTGAGATCTCCTTTTAGGGCACTAAAATTGGTCTTTCAGGAAGCCCAGAACCTCTAGGATGTTTCTAGGGAAGTTTAGAAGGGAACTTGTCAGGTTTTGGCCGAGATTGAAGGCTCAAAGTGGTGTGAGGAAGAGGGGGAGGAGGTGCCCTTTTATAAGGGAGGAGAGGGGCACCTTTGGAATAACTAAAAATATTATTTTATTATAAAGACCAATTCGGTTTTTAATAGCTCCAAATTGATATATTTAGTAGATAAGGTGGGTAGGGGTCTCAATCCTCTCATACAATAGAATTTAGAAAAGTTTGGGTATCAATTTTAACCTTATCATTTAGACTTTAAGTTAGATAATTTAACTTTTACAGTGTCTTTTTGTTTTCTTACACTATAAGGTTAATAAACTTACTATATCAAGTCAAACGAACCCCAAGTTGTTTATTAATAATATATATAACCCTATATAAGTCATTGGGCCGAACCTTAGATTTTTAGGAATAAAATAACAATTAATATTATAATATTTGTTTTAAAAACTATTTTATGTCAATTTTGACACTATTTAGTAATTGATTTTTGTGAAAATCATAACAGAATTATTAGCTCAAACCAAGTTACTTATATCATTACTAACATGTCATATTAACCTAGAAAATTAGTTTAATTCATAAAAAGTCTCAAATTACATTTATTTGGGTATTTATAACATCAATTATGTCAATATTTCGTTAATAAGATAAGTACTGCATCATCGTTGTGTCATAAATAAATTAAGTTATTTAATGTCTAAAAATTAAAAATTAAATACAATTATGTAGGAAAACTTTTTATATTTCTAATTAATCTTTATAGTCGAATTTATCTTATGTATAACCCCATATTAAAAATGATTTACTTATTAAACTCTGATTTTAACTATTTTAACCCTTCTTTAAATAAATTAATAATAAATATCCTAATCTAATCCAAGTGGGCCTAAATGGTCATATTTTATTCCTAAGGTTGTTTTTGGTCGAATTAAACTTGTACAATAGAATTAGGACATGTGTTAGGGTAATAATAATATCATTTTTACCCTTAATTACCCTATTTACTTTTAACCGTGGTAAAAAAAGTAAAAAGTTACTATTCACCAAAAAATAATTTTCATCTCATTGAACCACATTTTACTTACTGACTTCAACCGTGTCTCTCGGATTTTTGAAATTCCATTCACAGAAGCGGTAAAATTAAGTTTTATGAAAAATTCATTTTTTTAACTACCACTTAGTGGTTTCACTATTCATCAAAAAAATGAAAGTTTCCAGAAAAATACCAAAAATTAGGCCTAAGATATATTTGATATTATGAACTCAAAAATGATGTCTATTTTACCAAATTCAAAATATATCAGTTGCATTAATTAATTTAAAAAATTAATTCTCGTCGTCAAAACAAATAGCGTGTTCTTAAGAGATAATAACTATCAAAAGATTGACACTTGTTTATGTCTAGTTTAAATGTGAAATTATATTCAATGACCAAAATTTTATTAAATTGTAAAAATATATTCTAAATATAATTTAAAACCACTCAAATTAACAATTTATCACTATTAATTATTTCGATTGAAAAAGTTGTTTTTAATTAAAATATAGCTTGTTTTTACTATTCATCAAAATATGAAAGTTACCAGAATGATATGAAAATTTATCCAAAGTAAATTTTTATTTCATGATTCCAAAGAAGAATTTTATTTTGTCAATTTGTACTTATAAACATGTCAAAAACTAGATTTAATGTGGGTGCGCCATCAAAAGGCGGAAAAACTGCATTTTTTGAAAAATACTTATTTTACCCGAAAAATTTATTTTGTTCTTATACCATGTTTTAGAAAATGTGCAAGACAAATAATAATGTTATAAGATTCAAAATTTAGTTAATAATATTCATAACGGCTAGTTCATAATAATATTATAATAATATATCGTTGTTTAGTAAAACCCAGTATTGCGTACAACACACGCTATCGAGGAAGGTCGTGATTGCGTGTAATGCAAGCCATGTAAGGGTTGCGTGTTGTGCAAGAATCCTTCGTTGTTTCGTATAACATAATCCAACCATATTTCATTTATACATTGAATATATATATATATATACTCAATGTTGTGTAGAATAACTATTATCAAAATTTTGTGTAACACGATCCAAGAATAGTGTTGCGTATACTACAAGCTAATACGGTGTTGAGTATAGCGTAAGGTAATCTTGGTGTAGCTTAAAACACAAGACATTAATGAAATTAAAGGAATATTTTTCATAAAATCTCGGGGTGTTACATTCTACCCCCCTTAAAATGAATTTCGCCCTCGAAATTCGTCGGGGTTATAAATGGTTTACTATTCGAAAGTTTCTTTAATAGAAACCCACATCGTAAAAAGGAATACCAAAACCAATATTTAAGAACAAAAGTATGAAACGTAACAGTTGCCCAAATAAACTAATCACTAGGTTTCCACATAGGTGAAAATATGGATATGGAAGAGAAATATAACCATCATGTTCTGATTGAGAGTGGTAGAGAACATGGCTATGGAAAATCCAGCAATTACAAAGCCATAAATTTGTGACGATCTAAGGTACCATCTGATTCATCAGATATAAGAGCACTAGGACAACATTTTTGGTTTTCAAGATCATTTCCCTAAAGTTGATGAAATTTGAATTAGAAGAAATACTTTCGTGATTTTGGTATAGTCTCACTGTTGGTCGTTCTTTGGACAATTTCCACTTCATCTCTTAAAGAAATGAAGTTGAATTTGTCATTCGTGATGTGTTAGCAGATCATGTGATAGAATGATGGGTCATTCCATTTGTCTTAAACAAAAAGGTTAGAAAAGTTATCAAAAAATACATAAGTCCATCTACAGTGAGATTAATCATATATGGTTCCTAAATTGGACTTATACTTCATATATCATACTGCTTAATATAATAAAACTAGTTTCTACTAAATAGGGACTTCATGTAGGCTAGTGGTAGGCGATAAAGGCCAGTCGCACTTCGGTTGTGGGTTCGATTCCCACAGCCTTGTCCGACGCGATGGCTTGTCGCCCGTCCTGCAGGTTGTCCTTTTTCTAAAGCTATATTACTATAACATCCAATCAACAATATCAAAAAAGTTTTATCCTTAAACAATTCTAACTTATGTCCAACATAATCCATTCTAATATTTAGGCTTATCTAAAATACTTCGGTCCAAGCTCATAGTATAAAGAAAATGATCACGTGAATGCCATCATTTATCCCCCATATATCATAATATATATCTTGTTGGTCAAATTACAAACATTTGAATACCTTAATCATGTATTTTCTTGAAGGATTAATA